>OU898281.1:124950307-126233307 GCA_918026665.1 Diabrotica balteata
CAAATCCCGTTTTCTTTTGTGTCCTTATATATGTGTCGCAAGATTTTTCTTTCAAAGGTGGCTAATAACGTTTCCTCCCTTTTAGAGAGTGTCCAGCTTTCTGAACCGTATGTGAGTACCGGTCTTATTAAGGTTTTGTATATTTGGCATTTTGTTTTTCTGGAGACGTTATCTGATCTTAGTTGCCTAATTAAGCCATGGTAACATTTATTGGCAATAAATATTCTCCTCTTCACTTCCTCTGCAACGTTGTTATCAGACGTAACTAGGGATCCTAAGTATGTAAAGTTTTTTACCGCCTCAATGTTGTATTCTCCTATTGTTAAATTTGGCAGCTGCCTTATTTGTGCGTTTTTATTTGCCGGCATATATTTTGTTTTTGTCTGATTGATTTTAAGACCACTATTTTTTGCAGCTCGTTCTATTTGAGTGAATGCCTCTATCATTTCTCTTCTTGATCTTGCGATTATGTCAACATCATCTGCAAATGCTAGTACTTGCACGCTTTTATTAATTATTGTTCCTCGGGTATTAACTGTTGTGTCTCTTATTATTTTTTCAAGTATGATGTTGAATAATATGCATGATAGAGCGTCTCCCTGGCGTAGTCCCTTCTTCACTTCTATTGTTTCCGTTAATTCGTTTTGTATCCGGATTTTACTTTCTACTTTTAGTGTTTCTTTAGAGACACTGTATATAATTTAAAAGAGAATTCGCGGTATTTTTCGCGTAACTATAAGCGAGAGAGAGAGAGAATGTATGTTTCTAGCGGCAGTCAACAGTAGAGAGAATACGTCTGTTGCTAGCGATAGTCAACGGGCAAGAGAGAGTATTTTTTGTCTGCTATGTTCAAACTGTCTGTATTTCTAACGGAGTAGGGTAATGATTGTAAAATTGTAGTAGAATGTAGTAATTAATACATTGAAAAGATTACATGATTCTTCGCATGTGAAAAATTGAACAAGCATAAATATATGCATTGCAACCAATGCACCGTTAGTTGTTTTCTATTTATGTTGTGATTACTTTTAGTATAATGTACACAAAAGACATAATAAAAACTATTACATAAATACAAAAAGGACTTAAAAAGGTAATTCGTATAAAAACAATTCAAGCAAAACACAAATAAGATAATATATCTACACAAGCACTTACAATTACTAGTTACAATACCTGGAAGCTGAAAGAGTAGATCCCTGAGGTGAAGTTTTTCTACGTACCCTTTATTAGAAAGCATGAAAAGATATTCAGTTACAACATAAACATAAATATTGACTTTTTGATGATACAATATATTTATTTGCAATAAAAAGTAAACAATTATTAGGATAAATGTTTCGAATTTGTTGTAGTTATTGAAAATTACATATCACAAAAAATAGACCTACATATTGGTAAAGCTTTAAAAGAAATAAATAAATTAAGTTCTGCTATCATAAATTAACACACCAATAGAAAATATATAACAAAATGTAAATATTGTAAAAAAAGCAACAATTACAAACAATATAAAAAAATGTAAAAATTAGTAAGTCCCCATAAAAATACGATTTCTAAAGTGAGTAAATTGCTGTTCCATTAAAACCTCAATCAATAGTATTTTGACATCTCTTTTCAGAACAATCTGATATACTGACTCATATATTAAATAATTGTGGAATTAGCAGAAACAAAATGAAAGAAATGAGAATGAAGAAAGTCAAAAAATGTACTAAAATGTTCTATAAGGAGACGAGATAATCAAAAATCATTCTGGATTCCTACAAGCAGACCTCATTTATTAATCTCAAAATATATTTAAATAAAAACTGTTATCTTAAAGAGTGTCTATATCATAAGGTTTCTAAAGTCTCGGTGTGGAATAGTCTACAAGACCAATGACCCATATGAAATCTAAAAATCTAGAAAGATTCTATAAAGATTGAATTTAGCCAAGGAACAGTATGTACATCTTGTCCGGAAGAGAACTGATTTAAGCAATTACAATGTGCGAACGAAGTAAATGAAATATAAGGAGTATTTAAAAGCTTTCTTAAAGCGCTCCTAGGTGGTCAATATCATTGTTTTAACGATGTGCATCGCCCCAGTCCGTCAGCGCACTAGAGATGGAAGACCCACGATTGTATAAAACAGCGTACGCCTCAAGTCCTCAAGAGCAAATCGAGTTCACAACTTTTAGTGTTGGTTCAATGGTTTTATAAAATTCTTCTGTGTCTTCTTCGCTACTCTCTGCTGTAGGAGCATATATTTGAACTATATTAGTTTTAAAATAAGGTTGAATGTTCGAATAATTAAACTTTGATAGTATACAAGGCAACTATCGAACACAGTGATTAATTAAATCTTGTCCAAGTACTTTCGATCAATAGATCATCTTCAGGGGCAGGGCAACTGACGAAATGCCCCTGAAGATGATCTATTGATCGAAAGTACTTGGGCAAGATTTAATCAATCACTGTGTTCGATAGTTGCCTTGTATACTATCAAAGTTATATTTAGTTTTCCCTGAATGGTTGACAGTTGTAGAAATATAAGTTATCTGACACTGGTTAAAAGTTTATAATCGACTTACTTATGACCATTGGTGACCATTATTGCCACTCCATTACTATGATGATTGTCATTTCTTCCTGAAAAATATATGGTACCGTTTGGGGTGTCGCATTGACCTGCATTTGTCCATCTGCTTAGACTCATTATACAATGTGTTAAATGTCAGTTCTTCTTCTTCTTTTGGCATCATAACCCTGGATGGGTCTTTGCTGTCTGGCTATGTCCTTCCATTCAGATCTCTCTTGTGCCCTTCTTCTCCATTGTCTTATGTTCATTGTTTTCAGGTCGTCCTCCACGTCATCCAACCATCTCGTTCTGGGCCTTCCTGTTTTTCGCCTTCCTATGGGCTTCCATTGTAACATTTTCTTTGTTGTTTTTGCATCGTTTTGTCTCTGTACATGTCCCAGCCATGACAGTCTTTGACTTTTCACAAATATTACAATGTCATAACCTTCATTTAACTCATTAACCTCGTCGTTTCTCCTGATTCTCCATGTGCCATCTTCCTCTTGTACTGGCCATATACTTTCCTCAGTATTTTTCTCTCGAATGTCCTGAGTTGGGCTTCATCTTTTTTCGTCATTACCCAAGTTTCACATCCATAGGTTACTACGGGTCTAATCAGTGTTCTGTAGATAGTCATTTTGGTTCTTTTGTCTAATAATTTCGATGTCATCAATCTTTTATTAGCATAGTATGTACGATTCCCGCTGGAAATACGTGCATTCCACTCGTTCGATAGTATTGTGATACTATTGTGATATTATTTTCTGTCAGTTATTCTTTTGACTATCATATACTTCGGTTTGTATTTGAGACCTCTTTTTCTTGCTTCAGGATCAATTTGTTTGAACACTGCCATTAGTCGTGGCTTATTCCTACTAATGATGGCTACATCCTCTGCATATGCAGTAATTTGTACTGATTTGGTGTTTATATGGCTGGTTATATTGGTTTTTCTGATGACTGCCTCAAGAACTAGGTTGAATAGCATGGTTGATAGGGCATCTCCCTGTCTTACTCCCATGTTGATGTTAAACAGGGGAGTCAGTTCTCCATCTACTCTGACTGCGGCTTTTGAACGCTGCAACATCATTTTTATGAGGCTGATGTATTTCTTAGGTATACCTAGATTACAAAGGTCTTCCAGCATTCTGTCTCTTTTCACTCTATCAAAAGCTCATTTAAAGTCCATATACATATTATATAGGTCTATGTCGTATTCATAAGCTTTTTCTTGTATCGTTCTTAGTATGAATATGTTATCTGTAGTGGCTCTATTTGGTTGAATCCATTTTGATAATCACCAATTATATTTTCGGAGTATTCTAATAATCTATTGTAGATTATACCAGAAATAATTTTGTATATTACATTTAACAATGTAATATACAATATATATAATGTCAGTTCTTATATGTCATAAATATTATAATTTCGTTTTTTTCACTATGCAAAAAGAATTTGTTTCCTAAACTTTACTTGGGGTATAAAGGATAACTATTATTAAAAAGAAGAAAATCTCTCTTAAATAATAGTTACCCTAAATAAATAAAATAGTTTTTGCAAAAAGATCTATAAGGTTCTACAATAAACAATGATTGTTATGATGGAACACAGGCCGATAAACTATCCTTAAGAAGTTGGAGAATTGGTTTAATATTAGTGTAAATATAATAATATTGCTCAGGAACAGATTATAAGTGTCTATCATTAACAATATATTGTCCAATCATCATAAACTATTGCTAGTAAAACCATTTACAAATAAGCAATTACAATAAGTCTCATTCCTATTCTTAAAGCATCTAAAGAAAAACTTAGGAAGTAAAAAAATTCTATATACATAGTAGATAGCAATTAAAAATAAATGTAATATAATTATTGAAAGCACTAAATGATGTGTTAACTTCTTAGAACAATTTAATGTAAACACAAAGTCAATACTAATGTTACTATAAATAAGTGCTAAACAGTTTGTACATGAACTTGGACAATTGTTAGTGACCTTTTGTTAATCCCTTTAAATGGTACTTACGTAGTAATTTTTGGTTTCATGTTTGGCCTGTGTGTTAGCGTTGAGATGCATGAAAAAGATATAAACAGGGTGAATGGAATAAAAAAAAATGTTTATGTAAACAAAAAAAAAATGTAAATCATGCATGGAGAAACTGAAAATATGTAACATAAATATTATACCATTACCATACAGTAAGATATTTTATGAGAATATCTTAATTTTGAAAATGACTGCACATATATACTCCTTTGGTTTTTGTTGTCACAGTTTTCTGATAAAGTAAAATTCTTTCGATATCTTGTTATCTCAACTTTGTAACATAGTTCAAACATTGTAATACTTTGTGTCTTGACATTATTGTTGTTGCTCATAGATTTATTGTTTTCATGTTTTTAGTTAATCAGTCCATCTATACTGATAGGAATCCTACTGTTTAAAATATCTTGTTCAGTAATAAAAAAAGGTAATTGCCAAACTAAGATATAACACTATATTTTATGATTTTAAATCAAATGCTTCTGTCAAAATGAAAATAGCAAAAATTCCAATATGTACATGTTCTTCTACTTGGTTTAAGTTTATTTGAACTACTATAAATGTAAAATCTGGTGTTTGGATTGTCTGTCCTTTGGTTTTATTACAATTAAGCTTCAGTCCTATACTTATAGATTCACTACTTCCAACGCTTGATTGAAAAACAACTTTAATAACAAAGAAGCTGCATATATATGTGGTATATGTATAATATATTGTTTGTGTGTACAAAAACTCAAAACTTAATGGTCTAATATCATGTTAATAGACTGTTTGTTCCATTTTCATACTGGAAGCTGTTGCAATGCCATTGTTATATAAATTAAATGTTAGATATATTGTTTATATGAATCTCTAGATATTATAATTAGTTTAACACATGTTTCGAGGTTATCTGATATCTCCATTCCTTCAATTGTCCCATTGTCCATCCCCTTAAGTACCTCACACTCATCGCTTTACAAATTCCCTCACTCCAAGTTCTTTTTGAACTTGATTTAACTCTTAATCAATCATCATGCTTCTGTACACCTTTTTCTAAAAATATATCTGTCTATTTCCTGATATTTTGTATCTCAAATCTGATTTTTTTAGTCTTACTTACTTACTTTCTGTGTCCAGAACGCCAATAGCTTTAAATTTTGTGTTTCCAACGGTTGGCCATATAGATGGCCCTGTCACAGCCGCACATAACATCCTCCTGGTATCCTCATTTCTTCAGGTTAATAACGTGAACCGCTAGTTCTTAGCCTGTTTAGCGTTTTCTATGTGGGATAAGGCAAATTTTGCATTTCCCCTGAGGGAGCAAAATGTGTTGTAGCTGATGCTTGCTGTAGGTGTACTCGTTTGGCTCTTCAGGAAGGGATCATGATTTTTTCAGAAAGCTTTTCTGATATCTTAATCTACTTAGCTGAACTTGGTGGTCATTTTCATGGCAATCATTTTTTAGGTGATGTATTTTATTTCCTGCTTCCTAGTTAGCCCTATTATATGCTTCTTTGTCTTCAATTAATTTTATATTTAATTATTTCAGACAGAGTCCTTTCTTTCTGTTTATTAGTTCTTCAACTTCATTTGACCACCATAACTTATAGCTTTTTTCCAATTTACTATTCTTACTGGGAATAATCCACAATTTTATATTAAAATAAGTTTATTTTGAGGTTATGATTTAGTTATTTATTCAATTTATTGCTTTTTTGCTGTTTTTTAATGCCTAATGACTCCTACACTGCTTTGTGTATACTTTCTGTTCTGTTATTATAACTTTCTTCAAATGACACATTTTCAGACCAGTTTAAGTACTCATCTAGGTATCTTTACTATAAGTACTTAATGCTGTAAGACTTTCCAGGTTGTATGTTGGGTAATTTAAGCAACTATATCCGATTTCATACTGATTGTTTCTATTTTTTGTAGTAGTTTTCCATCTTGGAATAAAATTTTTAGCTAGTAACAAAGAGTGGTCAGTTCCACAGATTGATCCTCTTTGTACATTAACATTTGGTATTTTTAGGTGTATTGACTGTCTCGTAATTACATATATGCACACTTTGTTGTTCCCATGTGTACTTATACAGCAGTTTATGTTTGAAGACAGCAATTCCTTTCTTGACATTTCATTATTGTTCAGATCTTTTTTTATATATTTGGTCTACCTGGTTTAAATATTGACCATTATATCTAAACACATAACACAATAATTATCTAGTTTTAGTTTATAAAATTGTGAATAAACAGAAAGTGATTGAAGCAAATTCAATAGTGCTGAAATTATTTAAAAGTTAAAAATAAATCTTACATGCTTTGTCTACTTCTAGCAATTTTAGATGGTGGGGGCTCTCTTATAGGCAAAGGTTTTCCATGTTCATCTAATGCTACCACCTGATTTTCTTTAACAAACATTCCATGATTTTCTTCACACTAAAAGTAACAATGAATTAGTTAAAGAAACCATAAAGTATAATTGTTAACAAATACCTACTTTGCTTCAAGTGATCAACAAGAAATAATTAGAAAACTGATCTACAAAACCATAGATGGATAAGACACCTTACTTAATTTAAAGTGAAGCTAAGTTCAAAAGCAGTAAAGGATGTAAAAGCACTTAAAAATAACTGTATATCTCATGTCAACTTAAAGAAAATATAATTAACCATAATATCCATCAATATCAAGCATGTACTTGCTTTATCTGTTATCTGTTTATAAAGACTATGGATAAAAAATTAATTAGAAGAGTTGAATTTTCTAATAATTATCATTACAAATTGATATGTTTGCAAACATTCCCTAAACAGTTTTGGTTTTCACAAGATAAGTGAGTGAATGATTTTTTATTTAATATCATTCACTTGTAAATAAATATATTCCTATATAATAATAAATGTATAGTGCAACTGAAATGCCTTTGAGTATAATTATCTAACTGTCATAATGTACCATTGAATCTAGTTAGAAAATCCCAGCTGTAGAGGGATCATGTAAAAGCTGCATAAACTTAAAAGAAAATAGGACCCTACATCACATTGAGACAACAAAAAGATTCCAGAAGCTACCAATAACTCTAAAAGAGCTGACAAAATGAACATAGTAAACAATACAAGCAGACATCAGGTGAAACCTAATGATATAAAAGGAATGGAGTAAAATGCCTGCTGTGGTAACAAACAAGAACAACAAGAACTAGCTAGAATATTTGAATTCACATCAGGAAGAAAAATGTAAGATTTATGTTGAGGATTTTGTTATATATAATTTGAGTTACCTTGAAATATTCTTGTCCTTTCACAGATCCATTATTTTTTTCCTTTCGGTACATCCAGTATTAAACCAATCCATGTTCCTTGGGCAAATCCTGTTTTGCCGATGAAGGCAACTGTACCCTGTACCCCTTTTGCAGAAACTTCCACCCTTTGACCGATTTTTAGAGGTTCAGCCATTGTTCTTAAAGTAATTTGTGAATGAATTATTTAACTTCACAAAAACCGATACATTTATAAATGTTTTTAACAAATTTTTCCTAAAAAAATCAACATAGAAAAGATGACATCGATGACACTGACGGACACTGACAGTGACAGTTGTATTATTTTTGAGGATGATGCGTGATAAACGGTTTTGACAGAATAGACAAATTATTTATATAATAATTATTTTCTTATTCCCTGGTTAAAGTTTCTAGAAGATAAAACATTATTTTCTCATAATAGACTTAACTTAACTCTTAAAATAATGTATTCTAAGAGTTCATAATTTTTCGAAAATGGTATCATAGACAGAAAGCACGCAATGGGTTTATTTTAGTACTATGTACGACAAAGATAACGATTGTACTTTCATTCATTTCATTTATTTTAACATGATATAATATTTGACAGCCAAATACGAAAAGAACAGACAATTGTCAAAAATTTGAGTAAACTCCAATGAGCTCCAACGTGGAATCAAAAAGTTGAATAATTAAGGTTTTGTGGATATTATGAATTAAACCAATAGTTGTTTTAAGTTAGTTGGAATCTAAATAATTGAAAATGGCTGTGAGTAATATATTATGAATAATTAATACTATTACTACTAATGCACTATTACTTTGTGACTTAACAATCCTTTGAAGAGTTCTGCCTCAATCTGGGTATCAGCCTGTTTTGCTATGCTTACTATTTTCATTGTTTTCGGCCCCCTTTTCCAATAAGTCAACTTAAACCTTCCATATATTTCACATTTATAGTTCTTCTTTTGATCTTTTACCAACTATTTTCAAATGTCCATTGTACATATCTTGCAAAACTTCTACTTTTAATTTCGTTTGTAATGTTGTTGGTTGGCTTGATTAGAGAAAATAGCTTTGATGTTATGTTTCATTCTCGACCATGACATATCACCTCATTGTATCAACTTTATGTCTTTCTTATATTTTGTGTTTAAAGGAATTTTGGTTTTATGTCTAGTATTTTCCTTTTATTTCTCCTCTTTATATAAAACCAGAGATATTCCTCATGATTCTCTGAATACTATTTATATCTAAGTTTATTAACCATTCCTTTTTTTATTTATAACACTGATATTGTATGTATACACCATTTTTCAACTATTTTAATTACCTTTGGTATAATTTTCTACTAGATTTTAGATTAATTTCAGTGCTGATTTTAATTTGAGACTTATTTGAAGTTTTAGATTTATTGTTACATTGTTGGAGTAGAAACAAATGCTATTCATTGCCTTTCACACAAAGTTATCCATTTCTAATTATCTTTATTATAATGTTATATATAAATAATGTCTTCATCATCAATACTGCTACAGCTATAGCCCTATTGATGAGTCCTCTACTATATGCTATAATAGAACCTTGCTGTTCTCAAATCTATTTCGGCAGTCAGCCCTATCCATTGCCCAATTGTTGCTGTTTTGTAGTTTAATTGTGTATCTCATTTTTAGCCTCCACAGAAGGGCAAACAAGGTACCAAAGGTGCTAAACAAATTGTTGAGGAAAATGTTGCCACATTAAAGTTTTACAAATATATGGCAATTACATCTAATGCAGTTTCTCTAATAATATTATATTTACTTAGTTCTCCAATAAGTATAGTAAGTATTTTGATTTTGCACCATTTGTTCACAACTTTTATGTAAAATAAAATCTTTTTTAGTTACTATATATGTTTGCCTGTGCTGTATTTATTGGATGCTATCAGTTTATGTCATATATGGCCAAAGCAAAGTATTCAGAGACAGGACAGCTGTTAGATAGTGGAGTAGACCTGAACATGGAAGGAGGAATTGCAGAGTATGTTGATATCTTTTTTTAGTTAGCCTTATTTGATTATCATTGATGTATAAAATTTATACAAATTAAAATCTCACCACAAAAATCAAATTATTTAAAACCAATCTATATCTTGATTTATAGAGAGTGGAATATTATGCACTTTGCTTTGAGAAACCAATGCATTAACACTTTCACCATTCTGTCTAAAAGTTTACACTCTTTCCTCATTATGACATATTTTACAATATATCCTAATTTTTATGACTATACATTATTTCTTAATGCATATCTTTATAATTGTTTTAATGCCCATATTACTTTATTTTGAATATCAGTTCTGGTTGGGGTTTACCGAAAGTATGAGCTGATCATAGCCGCAAATGTTAAACATGGAACACAAAACATGTATAGCAGTGTATTCATGTTTTTATAATGTAGATGCTGTATGCTTCAAACATAAAAAGATAAAGCTTTAGAAAAGTACATTTTGTTTATATTATGTTATGAATTCTACAATTTTTGATTTATATAAATCAAGAATGGGTAAATATTTGTTTCTTTGGAGATTAATTTCAATTAATTATTAGAAATTTTTTTAGCAATTACCCTTTATAGTTTATTCGTCTTCTGGGTTTGGACTGTGTCATTTGTGAGTGACCCAAAAGTGGGTTCATCTCGACGTTTCGCTACAATTGTATGTAGCTTCTTCAGGAGAACAAAGAAAAAGAAAACAAAAGACAGGAAGATGGGTAGTTAGCAACGGTAACTCAGTTACTCAACGCAACCAGAGGCGAATACTAACTACCAAGATGGGCATTTGGTCACAGTAACTCAACTACTTAACGCAGCCAGAGATGAAAACCAAATGCCAGGACAGGGATTCACGTCCAACAGCTCACAACACTAACGCGTCGAGAGGCGTGGAGTGAATCCGACGATTACTCCGCTACCGATCTATTTATAGTCGCGGTGACCTGTCGTGTCGGGATGTATCGGCACACTCCGTGGCGCGAACGTCAAGAAGCGCGCGCTGGCCAATCATGTGGCTGCATCGTGGTAGCGGGACCGGACGGCGGCTCTAGACTGAGATTCCAGATGGGAGACAAGTAGTATCCTTCCTCTCGATTGATATTATGTGGATTTTTTCGGATCTCTAGAGATTCGCGGATTTTCCTGGAATAAAAGAAGGGGCTCTTAGAAATAATATGGGTTTTTTCGAACAATATGGAATGACCGGTTTCTTGGCAGTGTTCTACAACTGCAGAATGAGAGAAAAGACCTGATCGAATGCATCTTTGATGCTCTTGAAATGAACAAGGAATAGAATAGACACCACAGGAAGATAGGGGCGGTAATGGGTCCTTAGGAGAGGGTAGAGAAGGATACTACTTGTCTCCCATCTGGAATCTCAGTCTAGAGCCGCCGTCCGGTCCCGCTACCACGATGCAGCCACATGATTGGCCAGCGCGCGCTTCTTGACGTTCGCGCCACGGAGTGTGCCGATACCTCACGACACGACAGGTCACCGCGACTATAAATAGAGCGGTAGCGGAGTAAATCGTCGGATTCACTTCCCGCCTCTCGACGCGTTAGTGTTGTGAGCTGTTGGACGTGAATCCCTGTCCTGGCATTTGGCTTTCACCTCTGGCTGCTTTAAGCAGTTGAGTTACTGTGACCAAATGCCCATCTTGGTAGTTAGTATTCGCCTCTGGTTGCGTTGAGTAACTGAGTTACCGTTGCTAACTAACCATCTTCCTGTCTTTTGTTTTCTTTTCTTTGTTCTCCTGAAGAAGCTACATACAATTGTAGCGAAACGTCGAGATGAACCCACTTTTGGGTCACTCACAAATGACACGGTCCAAACCCGGAAGACGAATAAACTATAATTCTGACTCTGGCCGTGGAAGCCTACGATTTTATTTCAATTACCCTTTGATAGATTAGGGGATAGATTTGGCAATCGTCAAATTAGCAGTTGATAGATGTTTGTAATTAATCTCGAAAGAGACAAATATTTACCTGTTAGTACATCATATAAATTAAAAATTGCGAAATGCATAAAATAATATAATCAATATGTACTTTTTCAAAGCTTTATCTCTCCATATTTGAAGCATAAAACATACCTATGCATTATAAAAACATGTCAACACTGCCAAACCAAAATATTTTTGACATTTGCGGCTATTTCAGCTTGTACTCTCGGTAAACTCAACCTCAGTTCTTGTTATATTCTTATCCCTTTATTGCATGAGGTTTTTTATCATGCATTTTATCAATGTACAATTATTATTCACTTAATAACTCTTCATAAAATTTTATAAAATTAGATAAAACCAGCTACCTTATTGTCTTTAGAGTTTTTGATAGCATATTTCATTTCATCTATCGTGATCTTCTGTCTTTCTAAAGGATTTAATTCTTGTATTTTCTGCATTTCACCTCTTTCATCTTGGAAAAGTTCTCTAACATACTCCTCCCATCGTTTTAATTTTTCTGATAAATCTATTAGTAGTACTCATTTTTTGTCTTTTATGTGTGCTTGCTGTCTATTTTGACCCATTCCAGTCACTTCTCTATTTTTTCGTGCATATTTCTCATGTCATATTTTGATTCTAGTTCTTCTATCTCTTTACATTGTTTCATCAAATAGATTTCCTTAGCTGTTTTGATTTTTTCCTTAATTATTCGTTGTATTTCTTTATACTTCTGTAGATCTTTTCCTTTATATTTCCTTCTTTCTTTCATCTGTAGTAGCATTTCTTTCTGTCATCCACTGTTTTTTTAGTCTCTGACCTATGTTGTATCAAACTTTCTTGAGCTGGTTTCAGTAATGTGTTTTTTATATTATACTACTTTTTATTTACATCCATAATTTGTTTGTTGTCAGTTATTGTTTTTTGCATATTAACATTCACATTATTTTTTAATTCGTTTTTTATTTCTTCGTTTTGTAGCATTCTTACATTAATTTTTGGTTGTTGTTTTCTGAGTTCAATTCTTTTTAATTTTATTTTCACGTTAGCCACTAACGGATTGTGGTCTGAGTTAACATCTGCTCCAGGATAAGTTTTAACTGAGGTTATAGAGTTTTTATATCTGCTATTTACGAGTATAAAGTCTATCTGGTTTCTGACAATGTGGTTTTCTGTATGCGAAGGAGACGTCCATGTATATAGTCTTCTCTTAGGAAGCTGATAACCAAGTATTGACAATTACCATATTCTTTTCTTGGCAGAATTGTATGAGCCTTTCTCCTCTCTCGTTTCTAGTTCCTAGTCCAAACTGTCCAACTATATTTTCAACTGTACCTACTCCAATTTTTGCATTAAAGTCTCCTAAAATGTAAGTAATATCTCTAGATTCTGTTAACTTGATTGTATTGTGCATTTCTGAATAAAAATTTTCAGTCTCATCTTCGGTCTTATCAGCTGTGTGAGCATAGACTTGGATCATATTAATATTACAGTTCCTTGCTTGAATTTTTAGCATTATTATTCTTTCTGAGATTTGACACCTAGCACTGATTTTCTATTGAGCTGCAATATGTGAACTGGAGTAATTTACTATCTCTAAAAAGCACATGATTTTACTGTTTGGGAAATCTTCTTTGGAATAAGCATCTTAATGCTTTATCCCTCAATGCCTGCCCTTACGTTAAGTTTCTTCTCTTGAACTTTTTTAAAATCCATTGAACATAGAATGACTGCCATTTTGAAACATTGTGATAGAATCATACAAAAATCTAGGAACATACTGAACAATAAAATAGTTTTCTAATTATGTATTACTTAACTACATGATCTTATTTAAAATATTTTTTTGCCACAAAAACTTAATAACAATTATAACAGGTATATTAGTTGACTTATAAATTTGGTTAAAATGAAATTAATTTTAAATTTACATTGTTGCTCTTACTGGCCATTTTTTTTTAGACACATCAAAGATATCATAATCCTTACATCAGGCTGTCAGCTCCTAGCTTTGATTTCCAATTACTTCTGGTATCTTTGGTTGCTAGCACCTGTTTATGGAGGTTGGATAGCTTGGAAGAACATTATACAGCCATATATTACCCAACCAACTGCTGCTGAACCAGAAGCAAATGAAAAGAAACAAAAGAAGATGGAAAGAAAAATGAAGAGAATGCAGAGATGATTGTAAATGAATTTTTGCATGAGTGTGTCAGTATGTGTGTTTCAATATTTATTGAATGATAATTTGTTTGATTCTGAGGTTGTGGAAAATGTATATAAGATAGTACGTAAAAATGGTGTATGAATGTACTTTATATATAAGTAATAATTGGAACAACAAACATCTGAATAAGATGTAGCAAGTTATAAGAAATAAATTTTATAAAAGTCATTGTATAGATAAAGAAGTTATATTAATTGTATATATTGATTTCAATAAATGTTTTTGTGAACGGAATTATTTTTATAATGTTTAATAAATGGAAGCCTTAGTCAATGATAAAAGTCCTTTGTGACTGTTTTCCTTCTACTTTGCGTGACATGCTTATTGTAAAATTTGGGCCATAATTATTCAAAAAAATTTCTGATGCAAATGAGACTCTTCTGGAATTTTCCAAATTTTCGTTATTGTCATTGTTTAATAGTATTTTTTAAAAAGTACTCCACATTGGGCGACTTTTCTCTAACTATTCCCCCCACCCTATGATTTATCAGATACCTGTAATAACATATATTTATTTTTCTAGACTGAGGTAGTGGAAGAACTTGCTGGTATAGGGTAATGTCTGTAAGGCCTCTACGGTGAATGTAATAGCATTAAATAATGGAAAACCTACCTTTGTTCGGGGTGAGAGCCGAAGTCACATAGACATTACTCTTGTAAACGAAAGATATGCCAATCAAATATCTAGATGGGATGTTCTTGAAGAAAATATTTTTACTTTGCATAGATATATTTTATACGAAATTGCCATCAAGGTCAAGCGACAGGAAAAAAATACGTTTCAACAGAAATATTTAATATCACAATCTTAATGCAGGCACACAAAAGCAGCAGCAAGAGATATGTGTTACCTATACCGTACCCTATTGGTGGAACGAGGAAATATAGCTCAAAAGAACAAAATGCTTCAAAGACAGGCGAATAGCACAAACCGTCAGAACCCAAGAAAACTTCGAAGAATATAAGCGCGTAAAAAAATTGTCCTACTATTCTTTATACCTTTTTACTTTATATGCCACGGGGGGGGGGGTGGTTTAACCCCCCAAAACCCCTCCTGGGTGCGTCACAGATATCGTTAATTATATAGGTACAGTCCATTAGCTATGGAACAGTAGTATTGAGAATGTGTCCCAGGTATTTATATTCGTTGCATGGATTTATTTTTTGATTGTCATCGATATCGAGTTGTTCTGCTTCATCTCCAATTGAGAGGTATTTTGTCTTTTCTAAATTGATATTTAATCCCCATTTCTGGTATTCTTCAATTAGTTTTCTAAGCATGTATTCCATGTCATCTTTGTCATTTGAGATCACCACCTGATCATCTGCAAACTGTAAAGTATATATGTAATCCTGATCGTTCAATTGTATACCCATTCCTTTGACTTTCCTTTTCCATTGTTTCAGAGCTGCAGAGATATAAATCTTAAAGAGAGTCGGAGAGATACAACATCCTTGTCTGAGACCCTTAGTAACTGCAAATTTTTCAGCTAAGAGCTTTCCGAATTTCATTTTGGGAATTTGAACCATAATATAGATCTTTGAGAGTACTAACCAATGTTTGATGTATGTTTGATGTGCCCAAGACTTCCCATAGTTTTTTTAGCGGGACTGTGTCATATGCCTTCTCAAGATCTACAAAAGTCATATGTAACTCTCTATTTGTCACAATTTTCTTTTCTATAATTTGTTTAAGACAGAAGATGTTATCTGTACATGAACGACCCGCTCCTATTACTCTTAATTTTTATATTATTTGTATACCTATATTTAATAAGTGACCTCATTTAACTTAACTGTTGATTTAAAAAAACTGACTTACAATTAAAGCTTTTCATGATAATAATTAGGTATGGTTAATAATGTATATAGTTCATTTAAAGATCCAAAATAAGTATTAGCTGTAGCAATATAAATATTACGAAGCATATATGTGAGCTTTGGTGAGTACTATAAGAAAGTTTTGCTTTTTAATGTGACAAGTCATGAGAAGTTCCCACAAATCATAAATTGGGTCAAATGTAACAAAATATTGAAATCGGTAAAACGCGACTTTTAGTCCTGGCAATTCGAAATTCACAAAGATTATGTAAAATACGTTGTATAAACCACATTGAAATTGAATATTATAATTCTTCATCCGTTATGGATATTTTGATTATTATTCGACACCCATTGTATTGTTTAATTTCATTTTTCTCATGAAATCAATAGCTTATTGCAGGAAATCTAACTATAATATACTTTACCTAGTTATTTTTCCCCAACTTGGTAATAATATGAAATTTATATTTCTTATTGAAAATTGAAAAATTCAATTGAAATGTTTTTCATAATACTTATTGATACTTAGTTGAAAGGTCACAGAATATAAAGGGTTGTGCGCCCTGAGTTTCACCAGTTTGAGGGTAGATACCCTATCACAATAGAATGAATCTTTACTCAATTTACAATCAAAATACAATTCGATATTATTTTGTGAACACACAAAATCGCAAATTTTAATTTTTTTCTGTTTCGACTAGCCGCTGGGAAGTTAAACGACTTTCTACAAGGCGTTGGAGTGCTTACTATGCTGCAGTTAAGGTATTGGCAGAACATTCTGATAGTGTTGTTACAATAATTGAGGAATTATGTCATTAACAAGTAAATTTAGACACCAGAAATAATGCACATAACCTTATGCCGATGTGTATAATTTTACCTTCCTTTGTTCCTATTCTTTCTTTGGAATCATGTACTAAAACAAACAAATTTTTATCAGATTAAAATGCAAAGTAAAGGCATAACCGTTGATCAATCAGCGACCAAAATAGGAGCAGTTCGTCTTTATATTGAAGAACAACGTGGTCACATTACAAATGAAGCAATAAATTTTTCCACCAAAAATTTAAGGACTACGACATTTCCACCGAAAAAAGAATTCCCGTCGACGTCAAAAACGAATGGATGGTAGTTAGCTACGGATTCAGGACTCACACTTCGAGCCGGACTTCAAAAGAATATGTTGGAATATTTTTATAGATTTAATGTTGAACTCAAAACCAGATCAACGTCCATTCATGATGTGGCTTCATATTACAACCTCTAAATGGTTAGCTGTAGATATTTTAAAACTCACTGTGAAATGTCATTTTATGGAATCCCTCCTAAATTTAATGGTCGTATTAAAATTGTTTATAACCATTTGTGTATCAGTTGCTTTATGTGAGAGAAGTTTTAATAAGCTAAAATTAATCAAGAATGACTTGCGAGCAACAATTCATTCACATAATGTAAAACAAAAAATAAAAAACTGTTATACTATTTAATGCAATTAAATATAATTCTTAATTTTTGCATTATTAAAAACATACGTTTGTCGAATTTTCGTTGATTTTAGCAATCTTTATTTTTAGGATTTGGGGTGACACCATCGATTACCGTCCTGATTGTCTCCCATGCTAGTTACGCCACTGCGGTTAGGATTAACTTTCGTCGGTTAACTATATTAATTTGATTCCTTTTAATAACTTAATAAACAACAAAGTTGTATAGTGTATAATAAGAGGCCAAAGTAAATAAAGGTAGGTATATATGTTATAATATATGATACTGTTACGAACATGCATTCAGCGTGGCCCGCCTAACGGTCGCATCTCGAAGCACCGAGAAGTTTCGGCGATATATCGAGCGCTGTAAAATTCCACCCGTCAAATAACGAATTAGAGGTGGGAATACTCCCGAATATTCTCGAACATAATACTTTGGTATATATATGTAACGAAATTAGGAGTTAAGTTTAGTTGATAAGAAAATACCGAACTGTAAAGTTATAAATAAATATATTTATATAAATTCGAACCGCTCGTTTTATTTAAAAAATGGTACAGTTGGTGTCAGTGTGAGGACAATAATTGATTTATTAAAATAAATTCAGCAGTGACTTTGAAAAAAGAAAAGACTTTTGAACTTTTGAGAAGTATTGTTCGTCGGGAACATCCTCCTAGTTCGGTAGTGATCGTTGTATGAAAAAAACATTTAAAAAGTACGTGTGTGCCTGACCAAAGATGCTGCTAGTAGAACTTTCAGTGAAACAGTTGCGTGAGCAACTAGAAGAACGCGATGAAGACAGCAGCGGGTCCAAGAAGATCCTCCAAGAACGACTAAAGAATGTTCTTAAAAAGAATGGAGATGACCCAGGGGCATTCCATTTTTAATCAGCAGAAGAAGCAGTTTTAATGAAGATCGAAGAGAGTTCCAGAAAAAATGATAAAAAAGTTGAAGACGTCTCTCAAATGATTGAAGAAACTTCTAAAAAAAAAAATGATAAAAGATTCAATGAAACATCTCAAATTATTAAAGAAGTAATGAGAAATGAGAAATTTGAAGAAGTCTCTAAAACATTTGATCAGATGCAGAAAAATGTAAACAACGTAGAAGAGAAGGTCAAACAATTAGAGACCATGATAACTAACACGAAAATGCTACCACCAATTAATACGGTAGCCTTAGAACCGGTAGTGAAAGAAGAATCACCTAGAGACGAAATGACACATCCTCTTGGTCCATATACTTTACACAATGTGAAGCTATTGCGACAGCCAATCATTGGACAGAACAAGAAAAGGCTGTTTCCTTGACTGCTGCTTTACGAGGTGATGCTGCAGATATCCTAAGATCGATTCCTAAGGGTCAAGAAAAATGTTACCAGACCTTGTTTACTCGACTAGACAAACGTTACGGAGATGCCCATCTACAACAAGTCTACAAAGTACAAATAAGAAGTAGAATCCAACGAGCAAGTGAGAGTTTGCAAGAATTTGAAGCAGATATTGCTCGTATAGCGCTGTTGGCCTATCCAGAGGCACCAGACAACATTTTGGAAGAAATTGCTGTAGATGCCTTCGTCAATGGGTTGAGAGACAGTGAACTACAGAAAGCTTTACGACTAGCAAGACCGAAAGTTTTAGATGAAGCGCTCGCCATTGCCTTGGAACACGAGATAGCTAGTCGAGTTTCACAGAGCTATCAAGTACGAACCTCTGAAGAGAATGACGAACGAAACGATAAACGTCTGGAGAAAATCGTACGGAAAGTAGTTCGTAACATGATGCCGAAGAGACGTGAACCCAGATGTTGGAATGGTAACAACGAAGGTCACATTCGCCACAAAGTGCAAGAAAATAATACAACAGTCAGAAAGCTAGAACATATCGAGTACTGGGCTGGAAAAAGTCATTCAAATGACGATGTTTAATCAAGACGGCCATACAGTGCAAATCGTAATCATTGTCTTGAATTAGAAGAACTATTTTGCCCCGTGACTCGGGAATTTAAATTATTCAAAAAAAAATAATTTAAATTAATTTTTTATTAAATCAAATGAGAAATATAACAAATCGAGAACTAAGGAAAAAAAAACAAATTTTCATTTCCTAGCAAAATGTTTATGAACACCTTAGATGAAAACTTCAAAATATGCTAATTAGTAATTAGAAATTCAATATCGGCAAAACCAGCTTATTCAAATTATGGGTATCTAACCTGTTATAGTCTTTTGTTGAAGGATTTCAATTTATTACCCTTATCATATGAAAAAGTTCTCAAGAAATTAATATCAGTTTCAGTCTTCAATGAAACAAAAATCTAATCTTTAACAGAATTTTTACCATGTAAAATATCTGCTTATTATGCTAATTAGTAATAAGAAAGTCAAATCGGCAAAAGCAGCTTATTCAAATTATATCTATAGTCTTTTGTTGAGGGATTTCAATTTTTTACCCTTAGCATTTGTGAAAGTTTTCAAGATATTTATATTTTCAGATTAGAAATTGTTAGTGGGATATTAGGTAAAAATTAAAAGGTCTAGAAAATAAAATCTTTATTTAAACTAATATACTGAAGACAGTCTATCTTTTCGTTGAATGGTATTTGCGAAAACAATCTCCTATGCATAGTCCAGGTTTTTCGACACAATCAGCACACTTGTAAATTGTTTTTTTCCTAATTTTATGGATAGAACATATTCTACACAAATATTTGACATGGGCGTGGGCTGTGTTCAATATGCGTTAGTATTGAAAAACGTGTACTTGGACTAGGTTGGACCATAACATGGGCTGCGCGTGGGGCTGCGCGTGGGCTGTGCTCAATTTGCGCCGGGCCTAACGGTCGCATCTCGAAGCACCGAGAAGTTTCGGCGATATATCGAGCGCTGTAAAATTCCACCCGTCAAATAACGAATTAGAGGTGGGACTACTCCCGAATATTCTCGAACATAATACTTTGGTATATATATGTAACGAAATTAGGAGTTAAGTTTAGTTGATAAGAGAATACCAAACTGTAAAGTTATAAATAAATATATTTATATAAATTCGAACCGCTCGTTTTATTTAAAAAACGGTACAATACAATAAAAACCTCCGTTAATCGAAAAATAATTGGGTGGGGGAGGCCGTTTTCGGTTCGGATAACAAGAATTTCGGTAAAAATAACTTTGTTTTTTATGGTATTCTTGGTCCAAGTATTGGTACTAAAAAAATACTATGAGATAATGTAATGTTTTCTAATAAGTACCTACATACAGAATAAAGTAATAAAATTAAGGAAAATGAACAAGTTTAACATGCTTTTTTTAAAAAAATCTTTTATTTTCTTTTGCGTCTTTGTTTGACAACGATTTTTTGCAGCTATATCTCATTTGCAGAACGTCATGAGTTTGTGTCATTCGATTGTTCGACGAAACGTAATCTGAAAAGGACAAAACCTTATACAATAACAACAAAAATTAAGAACATAGTCGTTTCCCTAACTAATTAGGCTTACTGTCTAAAATTCTTACCTCTAAGACATTGAAAATCTCGCCGGCGGTATCGTGCTGCCTGTTGTCTGTTGAGTTGTCATCTTCGTCGTCTGATACGCTCAGGTTGCCTGGATACCATATAAATGATGTCCTGGTCGACGAATTCACTTTCTGAGACTTTCTGCATATCTCTTCTTGGTTAATTTGGTCACGTCTTGGCAAATTTTTTATTAAAAGTTTAATTTCTTCTGCCCTTTCTTCACCATTTTTTTTTCTTCAGAATCGTCAATCGAAATCCCACCAAAAAGTTTGTTCCAGCATTTTTCCAAAGTTGAAGATTTGATCTTGGCCCACGACTCAGTAAACCAATAAACAACATGTTTTATTGTTAAACTTTTGAGAATTTCGGGAACACTTTTCGATTCATTCGTCTCCTGTAATAACAGATGTCTTAAGAATGCTCACTATTATGTCTCTATTAGTACCTGGTCTAACGCCTGAATAAAGCTCGTGACATTCGGTGGCAAAAATCTGACAATTGTCACCATTTTGTAGATTTTGAGGGTAGAAGAAGGTAGTTGAAGGCTTTTTGATTTTAAAAAGGATTTTACACTTGGGCGAATTCATTTTCGAATCGGGGTGTAAAGCTAGTTCGCGCCCGTAGTAGAACACTACACGTGCACCCTGGGTAACGCTAAATGAACTAGCACAAAAGGCGCCAGACAATCTTGAATCTCCTGGTAATTCAAATATCACAGAAAATCTTTCCAGAAATAACACTTGTAAACGGACCTTATCAAGACCATTTGACCAAAAAACTCGGACCAAGCATACAAGTTTGCCATTTTAACATAGAAGGCATAAGTAGGGCAAAATGTCAAATCCTGCACAGACTTTTAAAAGACAACGAAGTTGACCTAGTAGCATTTCAGGAAACGCACACAGAAAACGAAGGTCAACTAAGCTTAAGAGGAAAAATCCCCGGCTATGATCTTTTGGGCGCTACCTACGATAGAGCTTACGGAGTGGCAACATATGTCCGTTCAAACATAGAAAATGCAGCATTAATCGCCACTTCTACCGAGAACAACATCCACGAGGTAACTGTGAAAATAGGCAATATCATAATAGCTAACATATACAAACCTCCTGCTATTACCTGGCCTGTCCAAGTTCTCAATTCCTATGAACATCCAGCCATATACGTAGGGGATTTCAACAGCCACCATGAGATGTGGAAATACTCAGACACTGACAAAAATGGCACATCGCTTGTGGAATGGGCAGAGGAACATGGTGCCCACTTTCTATTCGATGCCAAAGATAGAGGCACTTTCAGATCTGCGGCCTGAAGGAGA
This sequence comes from Diabrotica balteata, assembly GCA_918026665.1. Classification (NCBI taxonomy): domain Eukaryota; kingdom Metazoa; phylum Arthropoda; class Insecta; order Coleoptera; family Chrysomelidae; genus Diabrotica; species Diabrotica balteata. The sequence continues at coordinate 124,972,540 of OU898281.1, forward strand.
GAATATAACCCTGATCTCTGTTTTGTTACATTGACAACAAAGATGGAAAGCAGGAGATTGCAGACGAACTACTCCACAGCATTGATGCTGCCAGGCGTGAAAAATGGACACAGACAGTAAAAAACCTAGACTTCCAGAAGTCAAGTCGACAAGCTTGGTCCCTACATCGGAAACTCGGAAGTAGCAACCCACCCGTTCGCCAAACCAACCTAGTAACTCCAGACCAAATAGCTACGCACGTAGTGTCAACCTCTAGGGCACCTCAAAATCGTTTACATACAATTAAAGTTAAAAAAAACCTCAAAACCATAAAATCTAGTCTTGCACAGTCAACTGAATATTCCAACACATTTACGCATGAAGAAATATCGCAAGCCCTAAATGAAATGAAAACAGGAAAAGCGCTGGGTTTCGACGCCATTCACGTTGAGTTCCTCAAACATAGCGGCAGATTCACTAGGCAGTGGCTCGCAGAATTCTTTTCTGTCATCCTTCAAACGGGAAACGTCCCCCACCAACTCAAGAATGCAAAAATCGTCGCCATGTTAAAACCAGGGAAATGTAATAATTCACCGAAAAACTACCGCCCCATCGCACTCTTAAGTATGGTGTACAAATTGTTCGAAAGACTGTTGTATAATAGAATCAGCAAAACCATATTCCAACACTCCAGTGGAACAGGCATGACTTCGGCCAAACCGCAGCTGCACAGACCAGGTACTCGCCCTGACCAATTATGTGGAATTAAACTTTCAAAAGCACTCAAAAACAACCGCTGTCTTCATCGATCTATCTGCTGCTTATGACACTGTGTGGCCACAAGGGGCAATATATAAATTAATGCGAATAATCCCATGCAGAAAGACCACTGAAGTTATTAACGCCATGCTATCCAACAGATGCTTTAAAGTTATATTGGGAGACAAGACTAGCACCCAAAGAAAACTGAATAATGGACTTCCACAAGGATCCGTGCTGGCTCCCATGCTTTTCAGCCTCTACATAGTAGACATGCCAGAAACCACATCAAAAAAGTTTGGATACGCAGACGACTGGACGCTTGTCGCAAGTCATAAAGAATTCGAGGTCACTGAACGCATTCTAACAAACGATTTAAATGCCCTAGGGAATTATTTCCGCAAATGGAGAATGCAACCCAATCCAACTAAGACAGAAGTGTCCTGCTTCCATTTGTACAACAAGATGGCCAACTATCAACCTCAAATCAATTTTGGGGATAGACTCCTTAAATATAATAAACACCCAAAATACTTAGGTGTTACACTTGACAGATCGCTGAACTTTAAAGAGCATCTTACTAAGACTGCTGCAAAACTCCGAACTCGTAACAACATCCTGCAAAAGCTCTGCGGCACTACATGGGGCTCTTCAGCACCCACACTTAGATCGACAGCATTAGGACTGGTATACCCCGTAGCGGAATACTGTGCACCAGTATGGATAAACAGTCCACATACTCACCGTGTTGATGTCCAACTCAACCAAGCCATGCGAACTATATCGGGCACAATCAAGGCCACGCCCACTTACTGGTTACCAGCTTTGAGTCATATAGCTACACCACCCATCCGCCGGGAACATGCCCTTGTCATGGAATTTACAAAAATCAATACTGATCCTGAGCTCCGCTCCCATGTCGGAACTTCCGCCAGAGACATAAATAGGCTCCGTTCAAGACACCCGCCTCTAAAAACAAGCAAAAAGGCTAGTAGATCAAAACTTTAATGTAACTGAACGGTGGAGAGAACAATGGGAGAATAACGCTGCACCAGCTAACTGGAACATGCCATGTATTACAAGCAAACCTGAGGGCTTCAACCAACCGAGACGAATTTGGACCACACTCAATAGAATAAGGACGAACTGTGGCAGATGTTCCGATTCACTTTTTAGAAGGGGAAAAATACAATCACCAAATTGCGACTACGGCGCCGAAAGGCAAACAGTAAAACACATGGTAAAGGAATGCCCGATTAGATCCTATAACGGCAACCCTTCAGATTTCCTGGCTGCTAAAAAGTGTCAATCGAATATATTTATAATCTAGATGTTTGTTTGTAGAATAATATTTTTGTATTTACTGTTGTTTGTAATTTATATAATTTATATAATTTATATTATATGTATAAATTTATATTTTATGAACCTGTGATGTAGCCATACGCTAAATAAATTTTCGAATCATTCTGAAAATAAAGTGATCGATATTCATAAGCTTTTTTGGCGTCTATAAAAAACTGGAAGTGCTTTTTCGGAAATATCTTTCAGAGCTCTTGGTTTTTTTTTATTTCCCAACACACATTGGCAGCAATCGGTAAGTGAAATTAATGGAATTGTTTACGTTTTGCCATAAAAATTTACTTTTTGTTGACGAAATTATTGAAACTGTCAGCCGTTTCATTTAAAGGATGTTTCGGTTAAAAAGGTTTCGGTTAAGAGGCTTTACTGTATGTACCGGGTGGTCCAATAAGCCGATCTCTCGGCTATATATCAGAAACTATTCATGTTATAACTTTAGGAAAAAAATTCCTTAGTAAAAGTGGTCAAGACAAATCGCTGGAAATAACTTTCAAGTTTCTGGGTTAACCGCTAGGGGGCGTAACCTGTGAATAAAAATTTGAAAACCAGTTTTTTGTGAAATATGCCCAATTATACCAAGTGTTAAATAAGTAAACTAGAAAGAGGCCTAAATTCCGCACAAAGTTGTTCAAGTTCTTTTTTTTTATTTTTTCAAGTAAAGGGTGGGGGAGAGTGGGAAAGTATGTGTGGATAAATACCTATAACTTTGGTTTGGATCAACCGATTTTAACGAAATAAGTGTCATTAGAAAGAGTATGGATGATTTAATTTATATCTACTATAAAACAATTGCATTTAGTTTTAATTGTCATGGGTAGAGGGTACTTTTGAATAGAAAAAATTAAAATTTATTTTTCTTTAAAATGTTTAATGGAAATACCTATTTATTATAAATTATAATGGAACTGGATAAAAGTTGTAACAAAATGGCGCAAACCGTATGTTGATAGCTTTTGTAGAACTCGAGATATGAATAAAAATGCATAAACATAAGTAAGTATAGTATTGACTCACCCTGTATTATAAATTAAATTAAAAAATAAGTCAGTAGGTACTTTCAAATTTTTTTATAGTAAAAGAATCTCACTGTTGATACCCATTTTGACCATTTATATTTTATATGATTAAAAATAGTTTTTTCGAAAGTGTTATATTATAATCCGAATTGAAGATTGCACTTTTTGACTCACCCTTTATTATAACTGAAAATTAAATATGTGAAAGATCATACAAACATCTCGACCATTAAAATTTAATGTCCAATTAAATGTTCAAATTGTTTTCCATCATTGTTCACACAAAGATGTAATCTTTCGCGCGTAGAGATAACAGCTGCTTCAATCTCGGCTGTTGATATACTATTTATTCTGTTTATAATGCGCTGTTTCATCTCGACTCGCATGGTTGGTCAAGTTTGGTACACTAAGTTATTCAATCTTCCCCACAGATAAAAGTCCAGATATGTTAAGTCTGGAGATTCCCCTTCCAATCCATTTATTTGGATAACTTGCATACAAATAATCTCGAACTCATCTGGAAAAGTGCGCAGGACACCCATCATGTTGTTATATCATATCTCTTCTTGTTTGTAAGGAAATAACTTCCAATGAAACAGGCAACTGATTTTCCAGAAAATCCAAATATTTTCGCCATTTAAAGTTATATAAAAGAAATATGGACCTACAATCTTTCCATCAACTATACCACACCAAACATTAAGACTCCTTCTACCTTGAACCTGCACCTCATGTATCCAATGCAGATTTTCTTTAGCCCAATAATGCATATTATGCAGATTAACACCACCCGCACTATTAAACGTAGCCTTGTCTGTTCACAAAATCTTTGACATGATACGCGATTGTTCTTCTAGCAGACTTAACATCCAATTGCAGTAATCCAGCCTTGCATCAAAATCTCTCTCATGTAAAGCTTGGTGGAGAACTACATGATAAGGATGCAGTCTAAAAAAAACAGAACAACAAATATTGGTGAAAAAGAAACCACTATATTTACAAAAAGCTTGAAAAATCTACAATTGTTTCACAAGATAAATCGTGCATAAGTATTTTTAAGAAACGGATAAAAGGATGAAAGCGCCGTGTTGCCGTTTTTATCGGAACATTAAAATAACAGTTGAATCTAAAGTTTAAAGGAAATCCCAAGTTTCTGACCTAAACGTTCACTTTATAATATGAAAAACCAACCTGTGATGTTTTAAAATTCTTAGAACAGTAGTTTTGGGTATGTTTAATTCTATAGAGATTTGCCGACTACTTATATGTGGATTCTGTTGAATTAAAGCAAGAACATTGATTGTATTATCTTCGGTCATACCTCTACTACATAGTTTAAAACAAGGACTATGAAAAGTACCAGTTTCTCTTAATCTTCTTACCTTTCTTTCAAATACTTCTTTGCCATAATGTCTCCTATCTGGATATCTTACAGAATATATACGTGAGGCAATAGTGGCATTTTGGTGACATTCGAAATAAACTCCAATCATATCATACAATTCTGCATTTGATATACTCATCACGGATTATTAGTACTCATAATTAATTGATATTACCAATATTAATATCTATTGAAAAAAGGGCAATCTTCAATTCGGATTATAATATAACACTTTCGAAAAAACTATTTTTAATCATATAAAATACCAATGGTCAAAATAGGTATCAAAATTCAGATTATTTTACTATAAAAAAATTTGAAAGTACCTACTGACTTATTTTTTAATTTAATTTATAATACAGGGTGAGTCAATACTATACTTACTTATGTTTATGCGTTTTTATTCATATTTCGAGTTCGACAAAAAAAAGCTATTAACATGCAGTTTGCGCCGTTTTGTTACGAATTTAATCCAGTTCCATTATAGTTTACAATAAATAGGTGTTTCCATTAAACATTTTGAAGAAAAACTAATTTTATTTTTTTCTATTCAAAAGTACCCTCTACCTATGACAATTAAAACTAAATGCAATTATTTTATAGTAGATATAAATTAATTCATCCACACTCTTTCTAATGACTCTAATTTCGTTAAAATCGGTTAATCCAATCCAAAGTTATAGGTATTTATCCACAAATACTTCCCCACTCTCCCCCACCCTTTATTTGAAAAAATAAAAAATAGTACTTGAAACAACTTTATGAAGAATTAAGGCCTCTTTCTAGTTTATTTATTTAACACTTGGTATAATTGGGCATATTTCTAAAAAAACTGGTTTTCAAAGTTTTCTTCACGGGTTACGCCCCCTAGCGGTTAACCTAGAAACTTGAAAGTTATTTCCAGCGATTTCTCTTGGCCACTTTTACTAAGAAATTTTTTCTCCTAAAGTTATAACATGAATAGTTTCTGATATATAGCCGAGCGATCGGCTTATTGGACCACCCGGTACACAATACCGAATTTTCATCTTACTTGATAACATCGAATTTTTTTGTTCTCATTTTCGTTTTACTGACTTTCCCTTCTCTTCTCCTTAATTACTTGAATTCAATAATAATTTTCCTCATAAATAACTTGTTAGTTTTAATTTTTTGTCGTAATACATAAACAAAATTATGCAACATTGTACGGTCAAGAAAACTTATGAACAACTATACAAGATTTTGAAGGAAACATCTTTTATTACATTAAGGAGCAGTGAAAGGAAAATTATTTATTTCTTCATTATGAAATATGGGAAATATTTACTTACACAAACTTTCTGCATTTACAGAATATCGTAATCTTAACCGTAACTTTACTTATTATACGAAAGGAAGTCTTGTAATGGATAAGCATAATTGGGTATAAGTTTCAATGTATTTACCTTTTACTTATTAATGATAATTAAACGATTCAGTTTGAAAATAAGACGTTGTTAAAAGTAGACGTCTTACATAAAGTGTTATTTATATTTAATCGTTTTGATTCATAATCAGTATTGCAAATCATTTTGTAGACATAAAGTACTTTCGAGGAATTTATTAAAAAGTATCCCAATTTTCTCAACCTCCTTTAACCTTCCCCTGTCGCAAAGAAAAAATTATATAAAACAAATTTATGCTCAATTTAAAATGACGTGGTTAGTAAAATGCCTTATATTTTTTTATTTAAGTGATACATTTTACTTGAAGTACTATTTATGCAAAACATAAGCATACATCACATTTTATACAACATATTTTATTGACTGTTAAAACAGTTTCAGCATCTCCCTTTATGATAAAGTTCCAACATGATTAAGTTCCAAATTCCTTAAATCTTACATCATTGACTAGTCAGCTTTTCCCAAGCTTCTATATGAGTTGTAGACGCTATAACTCAAAGTTGCAACCCTCTTCTTTTTAGTCCTCAGTTTATTCTTCCGAATTAACGATATAAAAAACGTGAACCAAAAATTAAAGTACATAAATACAGCTATACAAACAGCAGGAAAGAAACATCTTTCAAAAACAAGCACAAAGATAAGGGTGGATAGCACAAGATACACTAGACTTGATGGAACAAAGAAGAAAGATGAAGAATTACCTAGACAGATACAAAGGTATAAATAAATACATAAAAAAGAGAATAAAAGAAGCCAAAGAAGCATGGATTAAAGAACAGTGTGAAGGAATGAAAACCTATGAGAAAAAGTACGATGCGTTCAATATGCACAAAAAAGTAAAAGAGATAACGGGAAGCATAAAGAAATGCCAAATAGGTAAACTTAAAGATAAAGATGGAAATCTTATTGTGGATCTAAAGAATAAAATAAAAAGATGGACAGAATTCCTGAATGAATTATTTGAAAACGATAGAAACAACTTAACTTAGATAATCAGTGCAACTGGGCCAGATATATTGAAAAAAGAAGTAGAGTACACAATAATAAATGCTAAAAATGGAAAAGCAATTGGACCTGATGAAATTGCTACAGAACTGTTGAAGCTTTTGAATGATAAATACGTAACCATAATATTACATATATTCAATACAATATACAGTACTGGTTTAATACCTCGAGAATGGTTGCTGTCTACGTTTGTCGCCATACCGAAGATAACTAAGGCAATGCAATGTTCAGATCATAGAATAATCTCCTTGATGAGTCGTCTGCTTAAAATATTTCTTAGAGTCATCCACAACCGAATCTATCAAAAGTTAGATATCGATATTAACGATACATAGATAGGATTCAGAAAAGGATTAGGTAGAAGTGAAGCTCCCTTTGCCTTAAATGTCCTAACACAGAGATGTCTAGATGTTAACCAAGAGGTACACGCCTGCTTTATAGACTTTGAAAAGGCCTTTGACAAAGTACGCCACAATAAACTCAAAGAAATGCTGGAGGGTAAGAACATAGATACCAGAGACATACAAATAATATTAAATCTGTACTCGAATCAGCGAACTAATATAAAAATAGAAGACAAAACATCGGACGAAATAGAAATACGTAGAGGAGTACGACAGGGTTGTATATTATGTTTATTTCATATCTACAGCGAACAATAATCAATGGAGAAGTTATCAATAACATTCGTGATAATGGCAAGAACAGCGGAAGATCTACAACATCTAGTTGAAAGTATGAATGAGATGTAATAACTACGGCATAAGAATGAACGTCAAAAAAACCAAATATATGACCTTCAGTAAGAACCCAATATATGACACTAGTATCGCAATAGACGGTACCCAACTCGAAAAAGTAAGTGAATACAAATACTTGGGAACCCTCATCAATGAAACAGGTGACCAAAATCACGAGATAAAAGACGTATTGAAATTGCCATGTCTACCTTTATAAAAATGAAAAAATTATTTTGTAATCGTGATATTAGTATTCATCTACGAACTATAATGTTAAAATGCTATGTATTCAGCACTTTGCTTTACGGTGTTGAGGCATGGACTCTTAAACAGAAGAACGTTTAACATCTTGAAAGCTTTGAGATGTGGTGCTACCGCCGTATACTAAAAATAAGTTGGGTGGATAAAATTACAAATGAAGAGGAAATACGCAGAATAAATAACGACCCAGAAGTTATCCTGAATATAAAAAAGGGAAAACTTGAATACTCAGGCCACCTGATAAGAGGACAAAAGTACACATTCCTACAAAATATAATGCAAGGACGCAGAAATCCAGGCCGTAGAAGAATGTCCTGGATGAGAAATTTAAGAGACTGATTTGGCTGTACAACTAACGAATTATTCAAAACATCATCATCATCATCATCAATGGCGCTATAACTCTTCGTGAGTCTTTGCCGCGTTTACTATTGCCTTCCACGTTTGTCGGTCCTGTGCCAGTAATTCCCATTGTCGCACTCCCATTTTCTCTAGATCTTCTTTGACTGCATCTTTCCACCTTTTTCTAGGCCTCCCTACAGACCTTCTTCCATCTGGCCTTTCCCAGAACACATTGTTTATAAGGCGATTGTCGTTACTACGTATCACATGTCCTGCCCATCTGAGTCTATTGGCCTTTATATATCTGACTAGATTTTCTTTTCCGAATAGAGATTCTAGCTCGTTATTGTATCTGCTCCTCCATTCGTTTGTCACGCTGTCTCTGCAAGAGCCATATATCATTCGAAGAATTTTACGTTCCCACACCAGCAATTTATTTACTTATCTTTTTGTCATCGTCCATATTTCGCTTCTATACGTGACTGCTGGTCTTATTATGGTCTTATATATCCGGATCTTTGCAGCTCGTGAAAGAAGTTTCGACTTCATCAGATGTTGCATTGCAAAGAAAGATCTGTTTCCTGCCATTATTCTCGTTTTAACTTCTCGCTCTAATTTGTTGTCATTTGTGATTGTTGCTCATAAATATTTAAATTGTTCACAAAAATGATCACAACTTCAAAGTGGTTAAAGAATTTAAATTATTCAAAACAGCAGTAAATAAAATTAGAATCGCCATAATGATATCCAATCTCCGATAGGAGAGGCACTCAAAGAAGAAGGAGAATCCTTTCCTCGAAATGCTTAAGCAACTCTTGGTCATTGTGAGTGAACACGTTTCAGCTCGATATGTTAAAACTGGTCATATTATTGTAAAATTCACTATCAGTTTAACGTTTCTTGGAAGTTTTGGGCCATATCTGAGCCATTACAAGTCTTCCCAGGCCATAGTAACATTTATTAGCAAGGACTCTTCTTCTTTTGATTACATCGCTGACGTTGTTGTGCTTAGCAAGTAATGAAGCTAGGTATATGAAGCTGTCCACACCGTCTAACTCTACATAGTTAATTATTAGCCTAGGTATCTAATTACCAAATTTGGAGACGCACATATATTTGGTTTTTTGGGCATTTCTTTTTAGTTCTATTTTCAGTGCAAACGCTCTTAACAACCGAAAAGGTCATGTCAGGGCCGGTGTTGTCAAATTACTGATTATGCCGATGTCGCCGGCATATTCAAGAAATCGCGTTTATTTATTTAACATCTTTATAAAATCTTGTTTATTTGCCGCAAAATACAAAAACTCTCTACCTTTAAAACATATCTTGATTTTTGTAAATAAAAAACTTGAATCAAAAGATATCGAAATTTTTACCGTCGAGCTGATACAAATTTTATTGAACATTGGTTTCGCGAGCGTAACTGACATTTAGAATCGACGGTTGCTTCAAGCGTTATTTGTGAGAGAACGGTTCATTTCACACAAAGTGCTAATGAACATTTTTGTTTAAAATTATCTCAGCTACATTATTTACTCAAAACATTTTTTTCTACGACGTACAGATTCTTGGTAAATAGATTTTTTTGCTTTAATTACTATTTAACTGGGAATAAGCCATAATTAAAGATAAAAATACGTTTATTGACGTTTTAATTTCCACTTCGGAAATCGTTCTCAAAATACAAACAGTAAATTAAACAAATTTTGTTTTTTGTTACATAGTGAAAAATTCTTCTAATAATTTAATTTTATCTGACTCATTTATATTGACAATTCAGACATACATTATGCATTTTAAAGTAGACGACTTTAAAATGATATTGCCAATATTGTTGAGTTGCGCTCCGGAACGACTTTACTTATAAGATAGTTCATTCGATTACATGAAATCAACTTTAACTTGAGAATATCCGTCAGAAAAAAAAATCATAGCATGTAATTCGTCTTTAAAAAGACAAACACATGACATGATGACAGTAAAATTCTCCTGTTAGTGATTCCATAGTAAATTATGAGGGAAAACCAGGAAAAAAACCTCATAATACTATCCCGCCATGGTAAGTATTTGTTCGTGCATTTAGTTTACCTTCAATAAACACCAAAATTCTGATTTTATATGTTTCATTATTTAAAAAACATAAATGATGTATCCTCTATATGTCAGTGACTTACTAATACTGGTATTTTCTTATTAATAACTTCCTCTTTCAATATTGGTAACCAGATCCTACTACATTCTGCCGAGGAATTTGCAACACAATTGGCCTCATTTAGCATAATTAGAGCCGCTTCTTTGATTTTTCTTTTTTTACCATCCATTTCTTTTAGGACTACATTTGAATTATTCCATTGAACCCTATGTTCATTATCCCATGCGTGTTTACATATTTTGAGATCTATCAAATTCTCTATTTTTAATATAAGATTAATGTTCACTTATTCTAACATTTAATGGTCTTGATGTTTCACCTAAATAAAACTGATCGTATTCACAAGGTATTTTATAAATGCAATTCTTTGTCCTTTCTTGTTCATTGTTAGGTTTGGTTTTGGACAAAATAGATCTCAACGTGTTTGTTGTTTTAAATGTTGTTGAAATGTTGAATTTATTTCCTATCCTTTTAAGTTTTTCTGATAATTTAAAATGCCACAAAAAATAGCTTCAGAACAAGATTTTTTTGCGTTTTTACTCCCATACGAGGGGAGTTTTAGGTGAGAGCCCGGGGGCGAAAGCAGTAAACTTTTTTGCATCTTTTAGAGGGTCACAAAATTAATATTCTAGGCAAAAGTCAGCTTGTTCATATGATGTTTAGAGGTTCCGTTTTTAGAGTTTAAGAAAAAAATCTTATTCAGATTTTCTAATAGGTATATGGTTCATGGGTAGCTAAGGAAAAATCCGTGAACACGTACAGCTGATTTTGCTTTGCTTTTTCAGCAATCTCAAAAAGCGAAAAAATAATTTTTTGCCTATAAAATGTTTCTTATGCATTGTAGAGAAAAATGGTTCAAATAAAAGTTGTAGATCACAAAAAGTTCTAATTTAGACAGTTTTTCTTTTAAAATACATAAAAAATTGACCGAGATAACTGCAAAAAACCTTATTTTTGTAGTAATTTGTAAATATTATTAACTTTGTTTTTTGTACAATATTATATAATAGGGGTGGCCAACTTAATCGGACTCGAGATCTACTCTCTGCCTTTCTAATTCTTTGCGATCTACTGACTAGGAATTTTTTAACGATACTGGCGAGCAATAAAACTTTTAATCCAGAATTTTAACGTTAAAAGTGAACTGAATAGCAATAAGTGATCTTTTTATGTAGACATGACTCTGTCTGTTTTTTAATATGCTTCCAGTAAGTTTTCGTTCCATCGTTTATGTGGTCATCCTACTGATCGTCTTCGTATTGGGGAACCATCTCCGTCTTTACTACTCTATTTGTTGTCATTCGGCTTATATGATCGTTCCATTCTACTATTCTATTTTTTACCCAGTTTTTGATGTTCTCCACCTTGCATTTATGTCGTATTTCTGTACTTATACCTCTGTCCCATAGTGTCTTGCCATAAATTTCTCAAGTGTTTTCATCTCTGCTGTTTCTAACATCCTTTTTGTCCTCTCTGTGTCAGGTCCCGTTTCTGCCGCGTATATCATTATTGGTCTGATGACTGTTTTGTAAATTCTATCTTTTATTTCTTTCCCGATAATTTTATTTCTCCATATTGTTTCATTTGGGCAGCCTCCGGCTCTGTTTGATCTATTTACTTGATCTTCCACTTCAGTTTCGAGCTTTCTGTAGCTAGATAATGTGATGCCTAGATATTTAAACTCGATCACTTGTTTTACTATCTGACCTTCCAGCTCCAATTTACATTTTAGTAAATTTGCTGTTGTAACCATGCATTTTGTCTTTTTTGGGGAAATTAACATGTTCAATTTTCTGGCGGTTATATAAAATTGGTGCAGTATACATTGTACATCGTCTTCACTTTGCGGAGTATCATTGCGTCGTCTGCATAGCAGATTATTTTAAGTTGTTTTTCTCCCATTTGGTATCCTTTTTTAGTTCTTAATTTTTATTATTTCATTCATAATCAGGTTGAACAATAGAAGACTAAGGGAATCTCTTTGTATTATTCCATTGCCAGTTTCAATAGGATCGGTTAGTTCTTCTTCCACTTTTACTTTTATTGTGTTATTTTGGCAGATATTTTCGATCGTTTTTATGCAATACATCCCTAACAAATGTCATAAATATGAAGTTAAACTATGTAAACTATATGTTCTCCAAATGTATATACTTTTAATATAAATGTATATGCTGGAAAGGCAGATACAACTGCACCACAAGGTCATTCGCATGCAATAGTAAAAGAACTTTAGAAAATAGTTAAGCCAAAAGACGGGAGGAGCATTTATGGAGATAATTTTTACTCAAGCATACCGCTAGTCGAAGACTTATAAGGAAAAAATGATTTATTGTGGAACGTTGAGAAGCGATAGAAGAGGAATACTAAAAGAAATATGTCAAAAGCTAAAAAAGGGACAGGTTATTGGACAAGAATATAATGGTATAAAAATAATAAAATGGTTTGATAAACGACCAGTCTTAATGATATCCAGTGATCCTAGTCATGATGCAACATTAACTGCTACTGGTTAAAAGGGGCAAAAGGGGGTAGATTTTTACGGTCAAATGTATTCTTACCATACAACAGTTAGAAAATCTCTGAAGTGGTATAGGTAAGTTACATAGTTTGTCAAATTGTTCAGCATTTTATATTGCTAATTTATTGTAGAAAAGTCATGTTTGAATTAATTTTCAGTACACCATTAGTTAATGCATGGGTGGTCTACAATATGGTTGCCCAAACTAAGATTGGAATTTTGGAATTCAGGAAATAGTTAGCTGAAAATCTTGCAGTATCTGATAAAATAGTACAACGCCCTGTAAATGGTATGAGAAAAAGGGTTCGTACGTTTGTAAAACCTGATGGTCCAGGTCGAAGAAAGAGGAAAGCATGTCAAGGATGTTACTAAACACTACGAACAACTTTAAACAGCAAAGAAGGCGACAAAAAGTTCACCGTGAAACAAGTTTTTGTCTAATTGTCTAAATATGCCTGGATTTTGCTTATCTTGTTTTAATAAACACCATGAGTCACTTTTTCTTAGAATGGTTATTAAAAAAAAATCATATTTTGTTTGGTATTATTTTCTTGCGGTACACGTTTATTTTGATATGTATTGAGCTACGCAACAAGCAGAAGAAAAGTTAATTTATTTTGGTTCCATAATTTATTATTTTCGTTTGATAAAATTAGATACTTTTGCTCAGATATGTCAAAATTTGTCACTTTACTTACGTATCCCCGGGGACTTGCAATGCACAAAACTTAAGTGTACTTACATATCGCCGGCAATATGTAATGCAGAGAAGGACAAAGTACAGATTTTCCGATAAGGAATCAAGGTGTTAAGATTGTTTAAAAGAATACAAAGCGAAATCAACTGTCCTTCTTTACGGATTTTTAATCAGCTATCCCTCATATACCTCTTAGAACCTAATCTGTACAAGATTTTTACGAAATCAATGATTTTTTCAAACAGAAACTGGTGCATAAACTATATGCTTAGAGGCAACAAATATAATCTTTTGAATGTTGTATCCTAATGGTCAAAATTATAAACAGAAAGGAGCAATTCGCAAATAATACGGTGCGGCATACCTGACGTGCGAACAATAACAATCAAACACAGAAGAAGGCTTCCTGCATAACATACGGTATCAGGAACAAGAAGCTCCAACTTATATCTTACCATACTTTTTAATAACACTGTTGTAAATTATAATTTGAAATTGTTAAACGCTTGCTTACCACTGACGGTCATTTTTTAAATGACAGCAACCTTGTCCATACGCAATATTTTAAAAATAAACTGATTTCCCGTTTATGTGAAATAACATATAATTATATTTTCCCTTTAAGTAAAAGAATGTAATTGATATAATAATATATTATTTATGGCAAATTAAATGAGCACTAATAACTGTAAATACCCTTGCTGATTTTTGTCAACATTTCAATTATAGCAATGTACAAGGTATTCACACAATATTCAAATAAAACTTCTTAAAAATTAAAAAACTTTGTTTTATAATTAAGTACATTTCTTTATCCAATAATATAATGGAGTTAAAGTTTTTGGAGTACATTATGATGCGCGAACTCAATAATCGGTTCATATATATAGTGGATAAGTAAAATATGAGGACCAAAAAGAATAATAAAAATACACAAAAATATTAAATGTAAAATTCATCAATATCATGTATCAATATAAGAGTAATATACCTGCTATATAAAAACATAAAATTTTCAAAACAGAACACAGTTATACCTACTATATATTTTAAACATATACAACACACAGATCAGATGCTATTAATGTGCTCTTCGGTTCTAGGAATTAATGAGAAAACTGTTTATATTCAATAACCGATAAAATATTTTTAATCCACTCTGAACTCTCATTGTGAATGTCTTTTAAAAATAAAAACAAATTTAATTTATAAATTGAAACTGCTTCTTCTTAGGCTCCAACTCCTACTGGTTCAAGTAATTCCCTCCTAAGTCGATATTTGTCCAAAGAACTTATTTCTTATAGAAATTAAAATGGACAATCTGCTGCTGCTTCTAAATCTCCGAATCTGGTGTCCTCTCAAGAAAGATATAGACAGAATAATGCTTAAAAAATTTATATTTAAAAAAACTTACAATTGTGACCACGTTCTCCTCTACGGATGTAAAACCTGTAAAGTGATAAAAAACCCTACAAATAAACTGCAGGTCTTTATTAATAAATGTCTATGACGAATTGTTCGTATTTTCTGGCCTAACATCATCAGAAACGAAGATCTACTACACCTGATCGAACAAAACAGAGTAGAACATCTAGAACTTTAAGTCCAGAAAGTGGGGTCGGATTGGTCACACATTCAGAAAAAATAATTCCAGTATTGCAAGTGAAGTTATTTCAGTATTGCAGTTAGAGTAAAATCCCCAAAGTAGAACAAAAGAGGTCGCTCAGTACAAACTTAGAGAAGATCTATCATGGACGAGATAAGAGGTCAAAGAAAATCTTGGAATGAGGTGAAGGCTTTAGCACAAATTAGAACCCGATGGCGCGTTTTTACTGAAGCTTTATACTCCACTTAGGAGTTCAAGAACCTTATATACACAATTGTGATTTTTGAAGATCTCTGCTTGCACTGCTTGGCTACTACCACAATTATTTTTCTTTTTACAATTTCGAAGAAACCAAAAACACCTTTTCTCTTTCAAATTTCGTACCGAACTTTTCAACTTGTGTCTCTTTTTTCCCAAAATCCAAACCACGGTTTCCTTTCTTATGACTTCTTCAAAATCTCTTTATTGACCAATCGAAACACTCCAAGAAAAAATATACTTTGTCCCCTCCTTCGTTTGGCCAATCCCATTTTTCTGTCTCCTCATTTCGTCCTATTATACAATCGTCCTATTATACAAACAAAATATCTACCGGTGTCTTGTTGACACAAAATCTACGTCATCCTAGACCATTTGGAATAACAAAAATCGAAATCTATTGTATTTAGCTGCCTAAAAAACAATTTACCCAACTTTATTATTCTAAACAATTCATGCAAATATTTCTTAATAATACTCTTCTACAGTTACAACCACTTACAAATAGATTTTAATATTGGAAAAATTCCGAAATCGCATTTTTATTTTCAATGCCCATTGTTTCGCAAAATTCTAATGCCTTCATTTGTCCTTTCAAATCTATTGATGATTAACAGTTCTTGAAATCACTTTAATTACTATAACGCACTTTTCATTTGAGTACAATATAAACTTATTCATATCTTAATTTTAAAACATTTCGAAAGAAAATACAAAAAAGTATTTTTGAAGTGTGTATATTTTAGGCAATTCCTAGCTGAGCGCTTTCGGCTTTACAAAGCCATCATCAGAGCTATGCTACAATAAAATGTTCTTATAAGTACTAATTGGTAAAGATTATAATTTTTAACTTACGTCAATTTTTTAAATACCACTACAAAGGAGAGATCTCATTTCCTTATATTTCAAAATTATGATTTTTTTGGTTGTTGAAATTCTTAAAACATATAAAAAAACATATAAAAAGCCGACACTGGACTTCACAAACACGTTAAAAAATTGAAAAAAATTTTTTGTCATGGTACGGGCAAAGAATATAGACGATTATATTCTATATAGCGTCTATATTCTTTGGTACGGGTGTAAGAACCCGACCATTGATTGATGTTAGGAGGTAGACAGAATAGAACTAATGAAATCAAATGTCGGTCCTTTTAAACGATTTTTCAAAAGTGACAGTTGACAAATGTCATATATAGGAAATAGAGATTGTTTTTTAAATTCTTACAAAATTATTTAATAGAATGGAATTACTAATAGTCATCAAAGACTTTCTAAAAATTAAGTTTTTAAATTAAAATTTATGTGTTCATCACATCATACAGAATGACATTAGTTTGTAAATTCACTCAAGTCATTGCTCAAGGTCAATGTATGTTCAATCCGACAGCTATCCTTAAGAAACAAGGGCTCAAATTGTTCAACAACAATATAAAGAAGAAACATGGTATTAATGTTACATTATCTGATACTTAAGTGTATTGAGAATTGTATCTCTTGATGGAAATTTGTAAGAAATTTGCATAAATTTTTTTTTTTTTTAAGAACGTATTTTCATGTTTCAATTAAGAATAACTGTCAAATGAATAACAAAATGTTGTAAATTTCTAATAAAGTTTAAAATTTGTTTAAAAATATAAAAGTATGAAAAATATATAATAAGATTGCATGAGGTCACCCTTCTTCCTCTAAAGTCTCCCATAATAATTTAAAAAGAGGTTTATAATTGCAATTGAGGTTGATTTGTGTGTTTAAGCAACAATCAGGGTTTAGTTTCATTTCTTTGGATATCTCAAGATCTTCCAAGAGATTCATGAGTCTAAAGTTTTTATTGGGAATGTTGTGTAAAATTTTACTGTTTTCAGAAGGAGAAAAGGAATGATTATTAAATTTAATGTGATATCCAAAGTTTGATTTTTCTGGGTTATTGAGGTGTTCTTTGATTCTTTGATTCAGAGTTCTCATTGTTCTACCTCCATAAGTCATATTACAGTCAACACAGGACAGCTTGTAAATACCACTTCTGTTTAGTTTGTCAACTTTGTCTTTGGTCTTGCTGAAGATGGACTTGATGTTATATTTGGTTTTAAAGGAGATGTTTAAGTCACTGATTTTATTAACAAGAACTCTTGAAATTTTTTCTGAAATTGGTCCTAAGTAAGTTAAGGATCTATATATGGAAGTAGTGTTGGATTTTGTTATCAACATTAAAAGCTTGGTTTAGTCTCTTTTTGAGTATAGATTTTCTAATGACTTTATCAACAGTAGTAGAAGGAAAACCATTGTTGTTTGCTATCTGTTTAATGATGGAGATTTCTTTATTGTAATTTTCTTGAGACATAGGGATATTAAGAAGTCTGTGGACATAACATTGAATAGCTGCCATCTTGTGTTGAAAAGGGTGATTTGAGGATGTTGGTATCATATGGTCAGTTTGAGTAGGTTTTCTGAATATTGAAAATTCTAGTGTAGGCAAAGAAGAAGAGGAGGAAGCATTCTTTTTGATAGTTAGGTCTAAAAGTTTAGACCATCATTAAACAGATAGCAAACAACAATGGTTTTCCTTCTACTACTGTTGATAAAGTCATTAGAAAATCTATACTCAAAAAGAGACTAAACCAAGCTTTTAATGTTGATAAAAAATCCAACACTACTTCCATATATAGATCCTTAACTTACTTAGGACCAATTTCAGAAAAAATTTCAAGAGTACTTGTTAATAAAATCAGTGACTTAAACATCTCCTTTAAAACCAAATATAACATCAAGTCCATCTTCAGCAAGACCAAAGACAAAGTTGACAAACTAAACAGAAGTGGTATTTACAAGCTGTCCTGTGGTGACTGTAATATGACTTATGTAGGTAGAACAATGAGAACTCTGAATCAAAGAATCAAAGAACACCTCAATAACCCAGAAAAATCAAACTTTGGATATCACATTAAATTTAATAATCATTCCTTTTCTCCTTCTGAAAATAGTAAAATTTTACACAACATTCCCAATAAAAACTTTAGACTCATGAATCTCTTGGAAGATCTTGAGATATCCAAAGAAATGAAACTAAACCCTGATTGTTGCTTAAACACACAAATCAACCTCAATTGCAATTATAAACCTCTTTTTAAATTATTATGGGAGACTTTAGAGGAAGAAGGGTGACCTCATGCAATCTTATTATATATTTTTCATACTTTTATATTTTTAAACAAATTTTAAACTTTATTAGAAATTTACAACATTTTGTAATTCATTTGACAGTTATTCTTAATTGAAACATGAAAATACATTCTTAAAAAAAAAAAAAAATTATGCAAATTTCTTACAAATTTCCATCAAGAGATACAATTCTTAATACACTTAAGTATCAGATAATGTAACATTAATACCATGTTTCTTCTTTATATTGTTGTTGAACAATTTGAGCCCTTGTTTCTTAAGGATAGCTGTCGGATTGAACATACATTGACCTTGAGCAATGACTTGAGTGAATTTACAAACTAATGTCATTCTGTATGATGTGATGAACACATAAAATTTAATTTAAAAACTTAATTTTTAGAAAGTCTTTGATGACTATTAGTAATTCCATTCTATTAAATAATTTTGTAAGAATTTAAAAAACAATCTCTATTTCCTATATATGACATTTGTCAACTGTCACTTTTGAAAAATCGTTTAAAAGGACCGACATTTGATTTCATTAGTTCTATTCTGTCTACCTCCTAACATCAATCAATGGTCGGGTTCTTACACCCGTACCATGACAAAAAATTCTTTTTCAATTTTTTAACGTGTTTGTGAAGTCCAGTGTCGGCTTTTTATATGTTTTTTTATATGTTTTAAGAATTTCAACAACCAAAAAAATCATAATTTTGAAATATAAGGAAATGAGATCACTCCTTTGTAGTGGTATTTAAAAAATTGACGTAAGTTAAAAATTATAATCTTTACCAATTAGTACTTATAAGAACATTTTATTGTAGCATAGCTCTGATGATGGCTTTGTAAAGCCGAAAGCGCTCAGCTAGGAATTGCCTAAAATATACACACTTCAAAAATACTTTTTTGCATTTTCTTTCGACTTGTCATAAGTGTGTACAAAAAATATCAGTCTTTTGATTTTTAAAACATTTGCCTGCATATTTAATTTCTAAATTTACTTTTATTTACAACTTTTTTCTATTTCTTTTACAAATAGAAAAAAGTTGTTGAATACTAATTTCTAAGCAGAGATAGATATTTAATTTATAGTAATTAATGTTATTTCTGATAGTTGTTGCTTATGTCAATTGGCTTAAGCAATCGGACATGCGAAAAAATTGTCTACACGCATATGGTTAATAACCAAATATAACCATAGTTCACAGAAACGTTGAATATTTATTTACGTCTGTATTGACTACAACTATCAATTTGCCGAGATCGTGCATGACGGCAAATTTGTATTTTGCAAGATACTTCGTACTCAAAAATTGCGTTCTACTTTCTCTGAACGGGTAACGCACCTAAGATTCTTCCGCTGTTTTGCAACCCTAGATGAAATTTTAAGAAGAAATGAGTGAAAATTATAAGTCTGAGATGAAGATATAGTCTAGTAGAATTGCATACTGCAATTAGTAATATATTGCAGACTGTAATTCGTAACAGGAACTCAAATTGAAACATAGTTGAATTTATGTATAAAGTGTAAGTCGTTTCAGGGGATTAAATTTTAGTCGTTTGGGTCATTGGAACAAAACAAGTAATATCGAAACAGAAGTAAAATAGATAATACAATATATAAAAAGTAAGTCAAACTAACCAACAACTAGTAAAAGAAAACAAGAAATGAGAGAGTACCAAAATACGTAGCGCACATAGAATTTTCATCTGGGGGGGGTTTGGTGGGCCCCGAATTTTTTTATCATACTACCTCCATTTTGAGTCCTTAAAATTTGTGAGTAACAGTGTCGGAATAGGATCCTGGGGAGGGGTTTATGGATTGGCATAACCATTCCATCTGGGGCCTGTGGGAAATTCATTGGATGGTGAAAAGTCGTCACATTGGAATTTAATGTTAATAAATCACGGAGATAGTTATCCAATATTAATATTGTGTCTATTTTAGTTAAATATTTATAATAAAATAATAGTTTAATAAAATATTTATGTGTTAATAAATTTTTTTTCTGAGCTTTCTTTTCCACAAAAGTATCAAAAACATCGTCTAAGTTACGTAGCCTGCTATGTCCCATAGTTTCTTAAATAGGTTTTAATTAATTTTAGTTTTGAAAATGAGGTATTGTAACAAAGAACATTAATGCAGCACATACGTCAGGAAAGCTGCATGATATAAAATGATTCTATACTTCATCTAATTTACTTACCGTTGCACGTCATCCGCGTCATAGCCCGTGAGGTGACATGATACCAACACGAAATATTTAGACGGTAGGCGTGTTCTTTTTTAGAATTACTTTGCCGAGTACACTGGCATTACAACCACTAGAAATATTTTATTATATACGTGTAGAAATAATGTTTAAAGATTTCTATTAATGTTAACTTAAAGAAATATACAATAATATGATTCATTTAATTTGTATAAATGCATTATAAAGCATTTTATTAAGAACGTTGGTTCGGATCACACTGTAACTGTAATCGAACGAAGGTGATATTTTGGCATAAATTGTTAACACTTATTTGACAGTTGCGGTGTTGACACTTTTTGAACTTCATTATTTTGAATTTTAAAATAATACATAAATGTTGTAATACAAGTTTATAGAAGGATAACAATTGTAAGACCTTGTATAGAGTATTCTTTTGTTCTTGATCGTATTTGATACCGTGTGTAAGAATATGTTAAACGGTTAATGATTCACTACACTTTTCACAAATAGGTGATTTCTCCGAAGCCATCATGTTTCCATGCGTCAGCTATGTCTGACCCTGACCAATTCTTAGCCTGCGAACGATTAATTTGACTGTTCCATTTAAGTTAGGTAGCTGAAAGATTTCGATGGTAGGTTGTATTTTGTAATTTCTAGGTTGAATTCTTCCATTGAATTTGCCAGGACTTTTTGGTTTGGTACCTGAAAAGTGGTTTCAGATCTGATGCTAGTTGAACAAATTTAATGTCTGATTTGGTTATAATTGCTTCTTTTGCAAAAGAATCATCAGTCTTATTACCTAAAATGCCAACATGTGAAGGAATCTAGATTGATGTTATGTTTATTCCAGAAGAAGTAAGACAGTTTGTTGCTTCATATATGACATGAACTAATGAATTTTCGAAATATATATTTTTAATCGAGGAAGGAGAACATCGAATCAGTACATATTGTAGTATTCTTGGCTTCAGTTTGGTTACAAAAGCCTTTTAATGCTTGCAGGATAGCGTACAGCTCTCCTGTATGGATAGAGGTGAATTGTGGAAGGCAGAAATTCTGAATGATACTATGTGAAGCTGTTACAAAATATCCGACACATGTCTCAGTTTTAGATGTATCTGTGTAGAGAATCTCGTCATATAACTTGTGTAGACCAGCTCTAGAAAAGATTGCCTCAGAATTTGGCTATTGGTTTTATTTTTGTTATAATTATTAAACGAAAGGTTAATTTTTGGTATGTTATTAAGTCAAGGAGGAGTTGATGACAGTATATGAGTGTTTGTTATTGAAAAATCAGCAAATCGTGAAAGGGGAAGTAAAATTTGAGGTAATATCTGTTATTAGTTGTTAGGCTTACAATCAATTATAGGTTTGTATATAAGTTTATATATAGGGTTGTTTTGATTCGAAGACACTCTAGCAAAGTATGTCAGAAGAAGTTGTTGCCTGCGAAGCGAAAGTAAAAGTTCACCTGTTTCACAGCGAAGACTTTCGGCAGGACTGGATCTGAAAGCTCCGAGATACATTCGTAATGCGATATTCTGAATAATGTCAAGAGTATTTAAATAAGTCCTTGATGCTGACATGTATAAAAAGTATCCATAATTCAATCGAGAGCGAATGAGAGCTCTGTACACCTTAATTAGGATATCTTCATCAGCTCCCCAGTGATGGTTTGCTAGAGATTTTAATAGATTTAATCTAGTTAAGCAATTAACTTGAACGTTTGTAATCTGTGGTTTCCATTTTTGTCGACTTTCAAAAATTAAACCTAGTATCTTATGTTCATTAGTTGTTGTGAGCGGAGTATCATTTAATGTAATTTGATGTACCTAATAATATGTTACGTGTTTTTCGACTGAATTAGAGTAGGTACTTTTGATTTTTCAGCAGAGAAATTAATATCAAAGCCTAAAGACCAAGAAGTTGGTTCATTTACTGTTTTTTGGAATAAGTTTATAGTTGTGAACGTATCTCTACCGTGGCAATATAAAATCAGGTGGTCAACATGTAAGTTATACTTCACTGGGTTGTGAATATTCTTGCAAATATCATTAATAGTTATTATAAATAAAGTAAAACCTTGAACTGATCTTTGGGGTACCTCATTTTCCTAAACGTAGGTTGAGGAAGCTTTTTCGTTGACTAATACTTTGATGTGGCAATTAAAAAGAAACTGTTCGATAAAAGATAATGTATTTCCCACAATATTGTATTCTTTTAATTTCGTCAATACAGTAGAACGTAGTAGATGTCAAATAATGTCTCAAAATCTCAAAATTTTGAAAGGCGGTTGTGATCTCTGTTTGTAACATTACTAAGTTGTTAGTCGTGTTTCGGGAAGAACGGAATCTGGATTGAGCCGAGTCTAAAATTTTGTGTTTTTCTAGACACCACACAAGTCTTTTGTTTATTAGTTTTTCTAGCAGCTTACACAAGGTGCTTGTCAGTAAAATAGGACGGTAGGAATTTGGATTATTCGGGGATTTGTCCTGTTTCTTGATTGTTATAACTATAGATTCCTTTTTTTTACGACAGGACATGGGAAGATTTTTGGGAAAAAATATTTAAAAGTTCCTGTCGTGTAAATGGAGTGTAAAAGACAGTAGAATCAAATTTGAGAAATTAGGAAGGATATTATACAGGAGGATGTGTTTTTTTGATCGTTGATAAATCGTTGATAGAAATTTTCGGCGATTACATTCACGATCTGTTGATTATCGGTTACTAAATTACTTTTAGGTATGTAGAAGTAGATACAAATTTTTGTAATTTTGCTCCGCAAAAGCTTTTTTATCGATTGTAAATTCATTTATATGCAGGTATTTTGTTATTAATAATTTTAATTATATTATCTAGCAAAATTTGCGTGTTATGGCAATTTTAATTTTTATTATACGGATATGTTTCGACATATTGTGTTTGACATATTCAGCGACACGATTAACTTATGATATATATCCAGATCGTGTTGCATTCATTCGTGTGTATACCAACCACTTATGTTAAATAACTTTCAATGCATATGTGACGTAACCTCAAGACAAAAAAATTAAAGAATTATGTGAAATGGAAATGACCGTTTTCAAGAATAGCGTAACGATAAAGTAGGACATTTCTTCTAGTGCGTCACACGCAGACATAATATAATAATTTACATAGTGACTCCACCTGTAGGTATGAAATAATGATATACATTTCAAACAAATAAAAAACTTAAATTTATTTTTTTTAGCAAGTTTTATTGGCAACTGGCAACTCGTTTGTTGCCAACGTTGAGTATATAAGTCGTACCAGTTCAAAATAGAAATCAATCCAAGTTTCTTGTGAAATATAATAAAAGTAAAAAGATCCTACAAATGACTCTGACGACGGCACATATCGGTTGTCATTGAAGAATAATCATATTATTATTATTTCATAAACATAATTTAATATATCTACACTTACTAATATAAAATCAATAAGTTCAAATAAAGTACTTGAAACTTTTTCTCTGTATTTAATAGTTTTCGAGAAAAACGCCACTAAAAAATAAAAAATTGTATTTTATGCGATTTTCCACCGCTTGAAAATCAATGGAAAATTGTAAAATGCAGTAATTTCTAACGTATACAATGGTACGACGTAGGAAACCAACTTTACATTAAAGTGTGTCCCCAATTCTCCCGCTTTTTTTATTGAGTTAATGCAAATTCTCCCGCTTTAATAAATGAATAAATAAATATAACAATAAAATACTGAAAATTTTTGTTTTCAAAACTTCCACAAAATTTATTTTAAATTCTTCTCACTACAGCTGTTTCGACAGAGTGCTTCTCTCAACTGATCTATTTTTGGTGTGTTCACATTTAATAGTCTTTAAATCAATAGATTGAGGAGGGGAGAACTGTTTGTCTCGAGTAGGTCTGTATTTTTTACTTTGTTGATTTCCATGGATTCTAATAAAAGTAGCTTAATGCCTTTATTTTGGGTGTAAACAATTTGAAATTCGACAATAAAAGTATGATTCTGCTCTATAAAGTCAAGTGTGTACGTATAATCTGTTTTTCTATTATTGAAAGCCCTTTTATGTTCTACTATACGTTTGTTAAAAGTTCTACCAGTTTGACCGATGTAAGTCTTTGGGCAGTCGCCACAGTTGTACACCAGTGTGTAATTGTTTTTTCTTCTGGCTCTTGTTGTTTTTAATATATAAATTATTTTATTTTCGTTCAATTAAGAATAGATTTTATTAATGATTATTATAAAATTAGCAAAGTATAGGATTTTATTTACAGGTTTATTTAAGATTTATAATAATATAATTAGAATAATAAAATTCCAATTATATAGAGAAAATATTGGTGCACTAAACTTTCATTAACAATCATAAAATAACTAAAGAACACTGCCTTGACATAATGGGAATTCCATACTTAATAATCCATAGAGACATATCCAATAATTAACTTTTTTGCACACTATTTTATAAGGGTACAAAATACAAATGGAGAATAAATATTAGTTTGTCGTTATAACTAAGAAGCTGATAATTTCGGCATTTTAGACAAATGGTTTCCAAAACTTCTGTAGAACTGCTCCGGTGTCAGCCTAAGGCGTGCCAATTATATGACGCTGGTCTAAGAAACTAAGCTTTATAAAAAAGAGGGCGGGAATATTGAGGCTTCTTAGCTAAAAAGCCGATTCTCTAAGCAAGCAATTTGATTAAACCCAGCCTATGAGAAATGTTCACCCAGGTAGTACGATCGGGTGTAACAATTCATTGGAGCAAGGTGTGTTAACTCGAGTAAAATCAGGAGTCACCCCACCGTGCTCCAATGCTCTAGACCATCCCTTTCCCCCCTATAGCAATCTGATTCGCTATAGAGGCACAACAATCAGCCAAATGCTCTTCATGTGGAGGTCCTGGGTAATAGAACCCCAACATGGTTCCCTAACCGAATGCAAAAACTCAGGACAGCGCATCTCTGCTATTTTCCTGTTATCTTAATATGGCTTATCCGCGAACTAAAATTGCTTACTTGGGTCTCAAGTCTCCGCTCTGAGTCCCGGCTCAGTTCGGCGAATTGGTGCTCAAGGGGGTTGGGCCCTACGTGCCCGGGTTTTGGTGTTTTTTTTTTGGTGGCCGAAGCTGGTTTTTGTTAGTATTTTTTGATTTTTTTGGTGGCCGAAGCCGGTTTTTTGTGTTTTTTGTAATTTTTTTTTGTGCCGCGTCTCTAAGAAACTACGACATTTATATATATACCACTAATTTTTGTATCTGCTTTAATAAACCTTCGCAAATTGAGTCCAGTTTTGGTGCCTGTAGCCCTGTACGTTGCTCATTACTATCTCTCGCAGGGTTACCAAGTCTTGTATCTATTGTTGAATCCTATTGATTAATTCAATTTATTGGTATGTGAATTATTCTATGACCTGATTATTCAAAATAGCAATGTATATGCTGCTGTAAAGGAATTTAAAATTTTTCTTGGTTTGTTGTTTCACATGGGAACATTAAAAATTAATCCTATGAAGAAAAATCATTTATTTAGTATTCCAGTGTTTATTAATTAATAAGTGAAATATCATTTTTCTCTGATACATGTGGAGGGCAAAATAGGAACCAACAGGTGGCAGCTGTATTGCTTTATGCCGTTAAGGTGACTTACATTAAAAAAATTGAAATACAATTTTTGGAATCGGGTCATACACATATGGAGTATGATTCAATGTATATCGCTATAGAAAATGCTAAAAAAAAATAAAACAGCGTTTACTATGACTGATTGGAAAGACATTTTTAAAAGCGCTAGATTTGAGCGAAGTACTTTTAGGTTATCAAAAAAGAAAAACAGGGAGTTTAAGCCATCGTACCAAACAAAGAAATTCAAATTTAACTGGTCAGACCGGAAAGATCTTCAATATCTGGCCTCGAAAACAATAAAAAACCGCAAATTAAAATGTTTAATTTGAAAAAAACTCCCCCAACGTGATCTTTTACATATATGATCATAAATCAGATTACCAAAAAATTAATGTCACTGGTCAAGGTCGTTGCAAACTTGAAATT
This sequence comes from Diabrotica balteata, assembly GCA_918026665.1. Taxonomy (NCBI): domain Eukaryota; kingdom Metazoa; phylum Arthropoda; class Insecta; order Coleoptera; family Chrysomelidae; genus Diabrotica; species Diabrotica balteata. The sequence continues at coordinate 124,999,485 of OU898281.1, forward strand.
AATGTAGAACTTCCACCACCATATAAACGTCTCCTACCGATAACACAGCAAAAAAGAGATGGTTTGCAAAAATTATGCAGGTCAGGATTAATACCTGAAGAAACTCATTGGTGGTACCAAAACTTACCTATTTCTACTACAGATATAATTGAAAACTTCCAGAACCGGACGTGGATGAAGATTCTACAGATGAATAAAATTTTGTTTCTTTAATTTGAATAACTTTTTTTTGAATACATTTGAAAATAGGTTATGTTGTTTTATTATCCTTATTCACTCTTATTAATGCTTAAAATGGGAACCGGTCTAAACAGTTACGTTATGATTTCTGACCGTCTCGTAAGAGAATAATGTCTCGAGTTTTGTAAGTGTGTCAACAATCATTACTAAAGAAAAAATTACTTAGGTACACATTCTTTTCACTACGTATGTATTGACTTCCATAAGTACCTACTGTCCTAAACATAAATATTTTAAGAGGAAAAATCTATTAAGTAGTTTTTTACATTTTCTGACGAAACTGAAAAATCTAATTTTGAATTTAATTATCAACATCAAAGAGCGTCTTAAAATAAAATAACAACCCAAAAATCAATAAAATCGGATTTAAAATAAATGTTCTGTGTCCAAAAATATTGCACTTTTTCTTAGAACTTTATTTTCTCCAAACTATGTAACAAGTACTTGGTGAGTTTTACATTTAAAGTGTCGGTATGTTACTTTTCCAAAGAAACACCCTGTATAACAGAAGTGACCGAGTACAAAATTTGTTCTACTAGATCCGTCCGGTAGTAATCACACAATTTCATTTCATTCCAGATACGGATTTTTTCGGTTCGTAGATTTTATCTCGACTGTACTAAACACTATTTATATTAAATATATCAATAAGATTTATATTTTAAAATCCAAGATCACCCGGTATATAAGCAGTCAAGGAAATAGATTTATACACACGTCTATGATATAACAACAATTAGCATTGCAACATTGTTTGTTTTCTTCTTTGTCTGACCTTGATGTTGCTGCTCTGAAATGTTGAACAATGCAAGTAATTAGTGAAATTTTTGTCTTGTATGTTTCTATTAAATGTTTTCAAGTGAATTGGGTTAAGAAATCGCAATTAATATACAAATTTTATTTGGGACAACTCTAAGTGAATTTTGATTGGTTTTACGAATTTAAGTAAATTTCTAAAAGCTTTGGAAATTGTTCACTTCAAACAATCAGGCATAATATGTTAATTATGTTATCAAAAATCCAATATACTGCAATTTCTGTAGTGTATAAATCATATAGACGTATCAATAATTAAAAAACAAATAAAATCGTAAATAAAATCGAATATAGCAATAAAACAGGCATACAAAAATAAACACTATAGAGGGGTTAAGATGGTAAAATCTCGAAAGTACATATTTAGAAAAACCTTATTTCCTTAGCTCTCTAAGTGCTCCCCGGAGTCCCCTATCGCAAAAAATGTGTTTTTTTTAAATCTTTTCTAAGCGATCCTTTGCTTTAAAAATATGAAAAAATTCGTGAATATACATTTTAATGCATATAAACCCTCTGATTTTTTTCAGAATTTTTGGATCAAAATTGAGATCGGGAAAAATATTTGAATTTTTCAAAAAAATTTTAGGTTATGTAGGAAATTTTTGGCAAGCTTCTAAATCATTATTTTTCGTTTATTTTACCGTTATTTTAAATGATGGGTTTAGATTAGTCATTTTTGCTCCGGAAAATCCTCGAAATTTAAAACCAATTTTTTCGGTATTCTCTCACGTTTTTAGCACATAAACTCAACTGTATGTCAATAAATAAAGCCTAATATCGCTTATACAAGTGATAGCCGCTTTTGCTTAAATATTTAATCTTTTACACATTTCGTATAGCCCAGAGGACATAAATCGATATTACTAAAACGTTTTCGTTCATGGCCACCAAATAGGTGGCACTTTTGTACGCTAACCCCTGTAGTGGTCAAGTTTTAGGAGACATTCGTTGGATTTCTGAGTTTGAATTTGTATCAGCCCGAGAGCCTGAAGAAGCAGGGGTGCTGAAATGAGTCATAAGACTCTAATGATACCAATTCGAGCACGGGAACTTTTACTTTTGATCAAATAAAAGGCAGATATTGAGCACAGTTTTTTAATTAAATCTTGCGATTTAATTAATACTTGCGAAAGTACTTGACTTTCGCTTCCTAGACCATTTTCAGGAGGATTTCGTCAATTTTCGCTTATCCAATAATCATAAAAAGTCATAACCATAAAATTGTACATTACACTACAATATACAAGGACAAACAGTTTAAAATCTATAAAATAATCGAAGTTACATTAGGGTCGACATCAGAATAGAGAATGGCTCCCGATCTTAACGGAAAACCATTTTACATATATATATATATATATATATATATATATATATATATATATATATATACATTTCCAGAAATTTTTCAGGTACGTTTTTATTTCAGTTTTTTTTTCGGTGAAAACTAAGAATAAATTTATTATTTTATCACAAATCACACAAAGGTTGATATTTTCATAATATTTTCCACTTTTTCTTTTAATTTGTGTTGCATTTTAGTTAATAATATTTGAATATATGTTTGGTTATGTTGCAATATAGGCTAGCGTGGTGCTACAAATATGAGCTAGCCCATATTTGTGTGGTGCTAGCCCATATTTGTATCAGTCTAGTCTACAGGGTTTTTTTTCTTTTCAGAATGTCTAGAAAAAGTATTGACAAAGAAAGTATAAAAACAACGAAAGTTCTGGGATCCAGATAGCATGAAATCTGCTATTCAATCTGTGAGAGATAAAACGATGGGTACATTAAAAGCAGCTAAAACTAATACTGTCCTGAAATCGACAGTACCTAGAACGGTTAGCAAAAATGACTAAACTGAGTCCAGATGAAGCAGTACTTAAGAAACTGGGAAGAGGAACTATTCTTGGCTCAGATTTAGAAAAATGTTTGGTGGTCCATATCCTCCAAATGGAAGCGAAATTCTATGGTTTAACACGGACTTATATCAAACGTATGGCATTTAATCTGGCTGAATCAAATAAATTAATTTATCCCTTTATGCAGTTTAAAAAAGCTGGTAGAGGTTGGCTAGATTTGTTCTTGGCGCGTCATAAAAATACATTGGCTTTAAGGAGACCAACTGGAACGTCTTTTGGACGGGCAGCTAGCTTTAACAAAGAGAATGTTTAAATATTTTTTGATCATCTGGAAAAAGCATATGATAAATACAATTTTTCCAGTAATCAGGTTTACAACGTAGATGCAACAGACCTAACCATTGTCCAAAATAAAATTGCAGCAATAGTGGGGCGCAAAGGAAAGAGACAAATGGCATAGCTGACTTCTTCTGAAAGAAGATCGTTGATCACTTTAATAGCATGTATAAGTGCTGGAGGAAATTTTATCCCACCCATGTTAATCTTCCTAAGAAAGAATATGAATGTGCAACTCATGATAGGTACTCCTCCTGGATCGATATCAGCCGTTCATCCTAGTGATTGGGTGCAGTCTAATTTATTTACACAGTAGTTTAAACACTTTATAGATACCGTTAAACCTTCTAAAGAGTTTCCTGTACTTTTTATATTGAATGGACCCTACAGCCATGCTCGCAATCATGATATAAGGAAACAAGGTATGCTCACAAGCATCTATTTTGAACAGCCAATCGCGTTTACCACCAAAATCCGCCATTTTGAAGGCGGCAATTCAAATATGTACAAAATGGATAAAAAATATCGTAGTTAACTAAAATAAAATAAAATAAATACTATACATTAATCTAATTAGTTCAGATTTAAAATGATCTGAACAGACTCTTGCTAAAATAATTTTTAAAAAATCGAAACAAAACAAAAACAAATTTACTTTTAAATTCCAATACATTGCAAAGTAAGGTTAATAAATACTTACCATTTTTGAGATTTATTTTGTCACCACAAAAATCTATCCACTGTTGAGCTCTCTCATCTTTTGGAATAGAAAAATATCGTACTTTTCTATTTTTTGTATTCCCATACCAATTGGAACATTGTTTAACAGCACAATTTGGCATTATTATCGAAAAACTAACTTTACTCTAAAATGCAAAACATTTATACTCTAAAATGCTGGATGTAAACAAAGCAGACGTCACGCATGTGACGTATTGAAAAAATGGTGGTAGTATTACAAGGAAGCATTAGACCAGCAAAACAGCAACAATAAATTAGACCAAGAAAAAAATTAAAAACAAGTCAGAAAGGCGGCATAAAAAGGAAATCGAAAGTTCTTCTGACAACGGTAGTGAGCAGGAATATCAACCAGCTGATGAAGATATGGATTTGGAAGGGATTCCTGGTGTAACGGATCCGGAAAATACGCATGTAAATTGTATTTTCTGTGACGGAAAATCTTGTAAGGATTATCAAGGTGAAAAATGGATTCAGTGCCTTATTTGCAACTTGTGGGCACATGTTCAGATTGGTCTGTTGCAGAAAGAGACTAATATGTGTGTTAATATATCACATAAAAAATTATAAAATAAAAATATTTTTACTAGTAGCCGCCCATATTTATATCACCTTTCCCTTTCTTACTTAAATGACACCGTGAGTGTTTTTACGACATTAGAGAAAAAAATAACTTACTTGGCAGAATAACGGACTAGCACAAAAGAGCAAAACAATTCTACATGCCAATTATGTAATTTGAACTTTTTCCGTCAAAAAATAGTTAAGATATCAGTAATAAACCAAATGGTAGCCCATATTTATACCTTCTCCTCTAACTCCCGCGAAACTTTCAAGTGTAATATATATACACAATATATATATATATATATATATATATATATATATATATATATCTATATATACAATATATATATATATATATATATATATATATATATATATATATATACAATATATATATATATATATATATATATATATATATATATATATATATATATATATATATATATAAGAGCTTAAGAAAATATAATAAATTTTATTTCTCCTTGTGTATTTTAAGAGTATTAATGTTTGTGGTGTGCATTGAATAATTGCATATAAACTTAATTAATTTAATTGAAAATGACTGAAGTTTTACTATCTAAAATCGTAACTCTGGAATTGTCAGATTATTAACTATCAACATAATTTATAGCCAGTTGATCATAACTTTTAAGGGCAGATTCCCAAGTGCATAAACTTCATTACACAGTTATTACAGGCGTTTTATGTTTATGCATTTTCGCTTTGTTATTTACGATAGTCAAAGAGCTGGTGTATATTGTGGCTAACATATTTTGGATAACCGATAAATTTTGTTAACGATAACGACAATAATCATTTTCCTTCCTATAATATTTGTCTATAATTAATTATATAGACAAGGCGAAAGCTTGGGTTCGTTGGGAACTCAAGGAATATTTCCATGAGACATTTTTGCATAATCACTTTCATGTGATAGTCAGTAAAAAACTACAAGTCTCAGTTAGTTTTTTTGTTGTAAATTTGATCGTTTTCAAGTTATAAATAATTTTAAACTGAGATAAATCCGAAAATACGATTTTCAAGGTTCAAAAACATCTTCTTCTTCTTACGGTGCCTATCCGTTCCGGATGTTAGCGATCAACATGGCTATCCTAACTTTGCTTGCTGCTATTCTGAATAGTCTGGTTGTCGATGTATTAAACCACTTTCTTAGGTTTTGAAGCCAAGATATTCTTCTTCTCCCTGGTCCTCTCTTTCCAAATACCTTGCCCTGAAGAATGAGTTGCAACAAGCCGTATCTCTGTTCATTCCTCCTAACATAGCCAAGATATTCTAGTTTGCGCTCTTTGATGGTGTTAATAATCTCTCATTCCTTGCCTATTCTACGTACGACCTCAACATTAGTCACACGATCCACCCATGAAATTCTTAAGATAAGTCTGTAACACCACATCTCTAATGCCTCGAGTTTTCTTAAGGAAGCTTCGGAAAGTATCCAGGCCTCTACTTCGTATAATAAGGTAGAAAATACATAGCATGTAATGAGAGAGATTTTGGTAGCAAGTGGTAAATCATGACTTCTGAAAAGAGACTTCATCATTATAAACACTGATCTCGCTTTTCCTATGCGTTGTTTTATTTCACTGGAGTGATCCCATTGGCTGTTAATGTTGGTACCAAGGTATGTGTAGCTGTCCGCTCTGTCAATTGGATGTTGGTTAACCAAAAGCTGTGTATTTAATATTTCGCGCTTACTGACTACCATGTACTTTGTTTTCTTCGTATTAAGATCAAGTCCGTGTTCTCTACTTATATGTGATATACGCGACATTATTCTTTGCAAACCGTCCAGACTATCTGCAAAAACTACTACTTCGTCGGCATATCTAATGTTCGGCATGCCGTTGACTAATACGCCTTCTTGTAGTTCTCCCAGCGCTTGCTCGAAGATATATTCAGAGTATATATTAAATAACACCGGGGACAGAATGCATCCTTGCCTCACTCCTCTATCTATGGAGACTGCCTCTGTCAATTGATCATCCACTTTAATATTGGATGTTTGGTTGTAATATAAATTATAGATGATTCTTAAGTCCTTATCATCTAACCTCACTTCTTTCAAGACGTTTATAAGTTTATCATGTTTTACTATATCAAATGACTTTTTGTAGTCGATAAAACAAATATACACATCGCAGTTAAAATCCCTGCATCTTTGCATAAGCACTTAGACAGCGAATAGAGCCTCTCGGGTGCCTAAGGAATCGCGGAATCCAAACTGCGTCCATGATACTTGTTCTTCGCATTTTTTTATATATTCTGCCGTGTATCACTTTCAAGAACGTTTTAAGTAAGTGGCTCATTAGGCTAATTGTTCTGTAGTCTTCGCATGTCTTGGCATTTACTTTTTTTTGGTATGGTACGAAGATCGACTTTAACCAGCTTTGGAGTATTTTTCCAGTTACGTATATGTTGTTGAATACAGTTGTTATCCATTTTATTCCCTGTTCATCCATAAGTTTAAGGAATTCTGCACAAAACTCCTCAGGCCCTACCGCTTTTCCATCTCTAGTTCTTTTAATAGCTAACGTGACTTCTTCAATGGTAATCCGGGGTCCTGTTTGGCATTCAGTGTCTTCAATGGTAGTCTGCCTTTCATCTGCAAAAGTTACTTCCACATAATTCTTCCAAGTGTCAAGTTTTTCTTCCACAGTTAACAGTGGTTTGCCTTGGTTATCTGCTAAACACCCAACTCTTCTAGGTTTCTATAAGCCTGTGGCTTCTTTAATTTTTTTGTGCATATTAAATGTATCGTGTTGCAATTGCTGTATTTCCGAGATTACTGTTTTCTTAGATGTGTATCCTTAGCTATTCTAATAGCTTTTTTGATCTTTTTATCGATTTCTTTTCAAAAACATAAGTAAAAAATATTATTTTTCAATTCACCAAGCACCCAAACTCAAGTTCAAACCTTGTTGTACCATTTTCTGATACGTATTTTTAGCCTATTTAATTTTAAAACATTGTTTTTTAATCGTTAATGATGCGCTTATGATAGGGCAGATACTCGGATTTGAGAGAGAGACCAGATCTAGGGCACAAATTTTCACTGGTATAAATTCTCATTGTACAAATGAACGTCCGCCCTGCCACACGTGCTTCACTATCAAATAAAAAACAATGATCTAATAGTTATTTATGCGCCAAGGATGTTTGAAGATTATTACCCCCGGAGAGCAAGTAATCCAGCCACTGGAGAGGGCCACTGGCTCTAGGGATATATGTTACTCGATGGGCGTAATCATCCGGTAGTACTAATTGTATATATATATATATATATATATATATATATATCATATCATCCGGTAGTACTAATTGTATATATATATATATATATATATATATATATATATATATATATATATATATATATTGTTATGATATGTAAAATCAAGAAAATATCGGTTTGTTTTAAAAATATTTCAAAGTTCAAAACATTAAAATAATTCAGATAAGTCAAACAATAAACTACAAACATTTCGAAGAATGAAAGTCTTTTAATTTGGATTACCTGTATTTAACAAAACGTAAGCTATGCATAAATTATTTTCTTTGTTAAAATATATTTGTATGACGTGAATAAGCTTAAGTGAAATAAAAGACAATTGAACCGAGTTTTCCAAATACATTAGTGCAGTTGATTAGGACAATAGAATAGATTTAGAAAGATAGGTTTTTGTTAGTTTTTAAGAATTGTAGAAAAATATTATTTGTAAATAAGTTTTAGAAAATTTTAGAATTATAGGTAAAAATTTGTGTGTTATCAAATGGGAGATGGATGACGCGTTTTTATTGGATGAAATTGAAAAAGGTGGGATAATTGGTTTGAGAATGAGACTTTAGTTAGTTTTAGAAACAAAAAGGAGAGTCAGTTGGTTTCCAAGGGTAGAAGGCAAACGGCCGTTGTTCTCGGGTAGTTTCCCAGAGGTAGGAAGCAGTAGCAGTGAAAGTTTGTGAGTTTTCGTGTAGTTATTGTATCTGACAGAAGCTGATCCAGTAAAAGATTGTAAGTTATATTTTCTACTTATATTCCAAGAGTCACTGTTCAGGCCAACGAGAGATTCAGTTTATCGTAAAGAAAAGGTATTCCAAGAGTCAGTTTTCACTCAGGCCAACGAGAGATTCAGTTTATTGAGAGAAGAAGAAGCTAGCATAATTTGAACGATTCGTGCATTTGAAGGAGATCATTAAGGACGATAAACTTGCAATAATTTGTTGTAAGATTGCTGATTACCTAGGGAGCGGCTACGAGTAAATAGTACAGTCTACAAGAAACAAGGATTTGGACCACTCATCATCAGAGAGAGATAGTTTTGTTTTCTGCAGTTTTTCTTTTATTGATATCACAGATTTTTTCACTTAATTTAGAAAGAATATAAATATTTTGATTGGGAGATTTAAAATAATATTTGGATTTTGAGATTTCAACTAACATTGTTTGTACCATTAATTTTGAAGGTTCACGTACGTAGAACAAAATTTTAAGAATTGTTTATTGAAAACATTTGAGTGTGAATTTTATTTCATTATTTTTATTTCAATATATAATGTTAGATCCTATATGTTTTCATTATTCCGGTATTCTTTGGAACTTACCTTTCACATGTAATAGCATAGATATTGAAGCACGAATTTAACCCTGAGATAAGAGAATTAAAAAGTGTGATATAGAGTCATAATCATATCATTTAAATAAATTTTAATTAATTAATTAATTGATTAGCTAATTAATTGTTTGGCGCACTAAGACTTTAAATATCACAATAATATATATATATATATATATATATATATATATATATATATATATATTTATATATATATATATATATATATAGCCAAAACAATGGTTTTCAAGAAAACCAGCACTTTACAACGCGGAGTCAAACCCGGAAAAATAGTGACAGCATATATATATATATATATATATATATATATATATATATATATCCATATATATATATATATATATATATATATATATATATATATATATAGAATCCTTTACAAATATACCTATATGCTAGGACAAGGCAAAGAAAACAATTAAGTTTTTTGTCGGCCAAATCACTGAAATTAGCGATGAACCTGTTAATATATAAAAAAAGATACTGCATCCGACAGATTTATAAATTCTTATTCTATTCATCCTAGAAATAAAAAATTCAACACAATTGTATCTATGAAAAATCGTGTAACGACATTCTGTGATTGTCTGAGTTTTCTACATGTCAATTTAAAGAAACTTTTTGAAATGTTTTTAAACAATGGCCACCCAAAACATATATTCAAAAGACTTATTTATAACACTCAGTTTTACAATAGAACTTTAATAATAAATCCACAACCAGTTTCATACAAAAAAATACCTTACATACATAAAAAATTTAACAGTCCAAATTTTCCCACTTTTCAAAACATTTTCGAACATTAAATTAATTAAATGGACAATCCGCTTATAAATTCAAGGTTATTCTCAAAAATAAAAGTTAAAACTCCAAATTCACTAATGAGTAATATAATATATCAAAGTTGTTATAATGATCAAAGTCAACAGTAGCTTAAACAACGTGTCACTCAACACAAAAGTGACTGTAACATACGAAAAAACTCTTGTGCCTTAGTAGACTACCACTTGAAGACAGGACATAACTTTGACTTTGATAATGTAAAAATCTTGGAACAAGTTGATAATTATAAAAATCGACTTTTCCTAGAAATGTTACACATTAATAAAACTCCTGAATCTATCAATTATAAGACAGACACCAACCATTTAAGTAATATCTACTGCAACATACTAAACCATATAAAATAATAGATCTTAACCCTTTAAAAACAAACTCAGTTATCTTCTAGTAACTCTACCTACAATTTTATTCCATTTCTAAATATCAGTATTACAATAACTGACTACGTACCATCAATTACATTTTATATATCAATTTACCATATTCTTGAATGTTTATCATTCCTCTACTGTTAGTTCCATCTTGCCACCTTATAATATGGATAATCTTTTTCTTCTTGGTGTGCCTATTCGTTACGAATGTAGGCGATCATGGCAATCTTTATCTTATCTGCAGCAGCGCGGAAAAGCTGCACATATGTTGTGTTGAACTAGATTTTGAGGTTATTTAACCAAGATGTTCTTTTTCTTCCTGGACCTCGCTTTCCAAATATTTTTCCTTGCAGAATGGCTTGAAGGAGAGCATATCTGGATTCATTTCGCATGATATGCCCGAATATTTGTAACTTTCGAGATTTGATGGTGGTCAGTACCTCTCGGTTCTTATTCATTCTTCCTCCTCAAGGACCTCCTCATTTGTGCCTCGGTCAGTCCACGGGATCTTAAGGATTATCCGATATAGCCATATCTCAAATGCTTCCAGTTTTTTGCACATATCTCCGTTCAAGGTCCACGATTCAACACCATAAAAAAGGACAGAAAAGACGTAGCATCGCAACATTCTTACTTTTGTATGATGAGAGACATTGTGACTCTTGAAGAAGGCCCCCATCCGATTGAAGGTGGATCAAGCTTTTCCAATGCGTGCTCTAAACTCCTGGTTGTTGGTCCATTCTCCATTTATTATGATGCCGAGGTAATTGTAGTGCGTCACTCTTTCTACAGGGGATCTAATATGGATAATACTATCATAACAATCAATATCATCTCCCATCTGGAATCCCAGTCTGGAGCCGCCGTCCGGTCCTGCTACCACGATGCAGCCACATGATTGGCCAGCGCGCGCTTCTTGACGTTCGCGTTACGGAGTGTGCCGATACGTCCCGACATGACAGGTCACCGCGACTATAAATAGAGCGGTAGCGGAGTAATCGTCGGATTCACTCCCCGCCTCTCGACGCGTTAGTGTTCTGAGCTGTTGGACGTGAATCCCTGTCCTGACATTTGGTTTTCACCTCTGGCTGCGTTAAGTAGTTGAGTTACTGTGACCAAATGCCCATCTTGGTAGTTAGTATTCGCCTCTGGTTGCGTTGAGTAACTGAGTTACCGTTGCTAACTACCCATCTTCCTGTCTTTTGATTTCTTTTTCTATGTTCTCCTGAAGAAGCTACATACAATTGTAGCGAAACGTCGAGATGAACCCACTTTTGGGTCACTCACAAATGACACGGTCCAAACCCGGAAGACGAATAAACTATAATCATAACAATTGTTTATTTTAACTTATTTACTAAAAATTGTACAATAAGAATTCACTCTATAAAATATTGTGGTTACCATAACTCCTAAATAAATTAAAATCAAACAAAAATGTCATTTACCTAAATATGTTAACCATGTTTAAATTTTTGCTCCTATAGTTGTAAGTATTGAACTATTCACTTTGTTTACATATAATAATTATTCTAATAAATTTACAGTTTTCTCTTGAAGAAGTCACAAAACCGTGACGAAATATTCAGACACAGAACAAATAGAGTTTTACTTCCTACAGACCGATTGATACTATAAATCAATATATCTATAATATATTATATGCTGATACTATAAATCAATATTTAATACAGTACGATCAAAAATAATTTGAAAAATAAAAAAAAAAATCACTACGTGCACAGCAAAATTGTACACCAGCTCTCGGTCTATAAGATAGTTTAATATTATTTCAAACAAAATTAAAAGAACAACTTTACAGGTAAAATCGCACTTCGTGCTACCTCCAGCAGTGTGTCTTGTAATATAAATAAAAAAACGTAAAATTATATGTAATTCATCAAGGTCCTTGACTGTTGTGTTCTGTCTATTAGAGGACAAATAAAATAATTAAATAAACGTATTTATTAATTACATAAACTTATTTATATACAAAAAGATTATACGTAAACATCAGGTTGATGTGTTAATAAATTAATGGCCGGCGAAATATATTATAATTAGAAAAAAACCTTAAAACTTTTCCATTTTTTTAAGAAGATACTAATAGAAGTAAAAATTTCCATTACCAACAAGCAATGTGGATCAAATGTTGTATAGAACTATTGAAAAAAATCGTAATTTGGATAGGCTTCAGAACATGCCTTCCTTCTTGAGGTTGATTAGTCATTCTCACACACAAAATTTAAAACAAATATAATAGTTATTTATTGTACAAGACGATAAAATTGTACTTTATCTTCGAGAACATTTTTTAGCGTCGAGACGTCAGTCGAGACGCTAATTATGCTCGAGAAGATAATGCGTTTTTATCGTCGTATGCAATACATTTTTTTCTGCAGCAAGACATTAAGTTCAGGTGAAAAATATACCCTGTCTACCCAACAGACGGAGTTATCACGTGAATACCATGTGAACTTATGAAATATTATAATCATTCCTACAAACTGTCAAATTAGTCAGAATTAGTGGCAAACAGTTGGTCAGTGAGAGAACAATAATACTGTTATTAGAGCTTTTCTTCCTATTACCACTCTCTGCGCTGGTCGACTATTCGTTCATAGTTTTGGACGGTTCGGCCACTTGTAGGGAAGAAACCTATTATACGAATACGTTCGTATTGAACCAGTGATTTACCAGAAAAATAAAATAAAAAGTTATTATACAGACAAAAATTGAAATAAACGATTTTATAAAAACATGTACATTGTAATAAAAAAAAAAAAACGTAAATTTCAATAGGGTGATTTGGGAGCGTAATAAAAGCTTGAGATACCGCTAAAATGTAAATAACGCAAGCTTGACTGTACGGGAAATATATATATATATATATATATATATATATATATATATATATATATATATATATATATATATATATAGTGTTAATTTAAACACTAGACAATTTAAAGCCCAAAATTCTTAGTGGAGAATAAAAAATTCTCCGCCTCTTGCAGAATCTTTTATTGATACGAATTTATTCCAATTTGATATATTACAGCTACCAAAATTTCCTTTTTATGAAGAAGACCTTGAAGTTCTGATAGATAAACCAACCATTATATTGACCTCTTATTCAGACTTGCCAAGTTGAACTAATATGTTATTTAAATCCATACTAAACAAATTAGGGGAAGATTTAACAATAATTAAACAGAACGATCAAAAACTGATGAAAGTGCATTTTTTGTTTCGAACAGCAATTATGTTGCGAAATATCGAATTCCTAAATGTTGTTCTATTTTCACAGCCGAGGCTGCTACTATACAGAAAGCATTAACTTGGTGTGTCATTAATTATTACTGTGAGAACATTGTTATAGTATCAAATTCTGAAGATGTATTACAAGCTATTCGTAGTCATCCATTAGATAGTTTTTAAAACTGCATTATCCTTGATAATATAATGTCTTTTATTAGTCCTAATTTATTGTCTTTACTCTAATTTATTGTCTTTATTCTAATTTATTAAAACTCGCGATAATTTATCAAAAGTCTTTATTTAATACTAATTTATTTTACTCTTAATAATTACAAATAATTTATTTGCGTTCGAACAATTTAACGCGAGATCGCGATCTTCTTGTTGACTGCCTGCTCAATGAAAATCTTCCGTCATTTATATGAAATCAGGTGTTAAAATGGAACATCGCCGAAGGTTCGATGCATTCTCGACTAGACAGAGCAGCGACTGGTCTCAAAACTGGTATCTTTTTCATCGGCTCGTCCCCAGAAAGCTCGATTGTTGTTCATTTTTAGCGAAGGGACTTAAAGGGTGTCAGGTAGATTTTTGACCTAGAAATTACGAGAATCAATAAAAAGAATTAGTCATAAATTTTTTACAGTTCTATACGCCATAACATTTCAAATCGTAACAATATCAAATAATTAGTACAGCAACTAAATTTCACAAAAAAAAAACAGTTACTTTACTCTGGATTAAAGGATACACTGAAGTAATTGAAAACGAATTAGTGGACCGCAAAAAATACATCTGAGATATCCGAAATTAGAAACGTTTACTACTTTTAAGATCTCTTTTCTATTATTAAGAGTAATGGCAGGAAAATATGGATGTCAAAATAAAAAGAGGTTTAGAAGAATTCAAGAAACCATTACGTTCTATCTATCATCGATGCTTCTTCTTCTTCTTCAAGTGCCCTGTCCATTGCGAACGTTGGCTATTAACATGGCAATTCATATTGTTTGGCAGCTTTTCATATTGTTAAATGCTGCTCTAGCTCGTTCTATTCTCGCCTTAATTTCTGTGGCCTGTTCCCATTTTGAATTTACGTTGGTGCCAAGGTACACATAAGATTCTATATGGTCGGTCATCACATCCATGCTTACCAAAAAATATTCCCTATTTTCATTTTAACCATAATATAATACATTCCTTGCTGATTACCCGGCTAAAACTTAATCGTGGCCCCTTTCAAGATAATCTGCATAGGCTTGAAATCTATAGAACTCACTTCTGTCTGTGTAATAACAAATCTATCGGAGATATAAAGCACTTATTTTTCGATTGTCTTAATCATAGGGAACAGATTGGCAGCCTATATTTAGTTTTAATCGATGCCAATATTAACCTACCAGTTAATATAGTTCTAATATAGTTTATAAACAATTGTAAGTTAAAAATTTAACATCCCGATAACAATTTTCTGTGGCAAAAAGATTCTTTGTCTAATGCCATCTTTCTCTCCACAAACACACGTTTCTAGAAAAAGCAAATTAAGAATATTTAGAGAAGGGTAATTAGAACCATATATATATATATATATATATATATATATATATATATATATATATATATATATATATTTTATTACTAGATTTTATTTTCCATTGCAATCAATCAACGTTTCGGCAGGAAACCCTTGCCTTTGTCAAGATTCTAAAATGTGTATATATAAGGACAAACAGATATTGTAAAATATGTATATATATATATATATATATATATATATATATATATATATATGACTTACCAAAACGTAAAACATGACACAGAAACTCAAAACTACAATATATATATATATATATATATATATATATATATATATATATATATATCGGTTTTAAAACGTTCTCCTACGTCTTCCGATGCCTAGTCGCCATTCACTTCGGTCCATCCAAAGGTCTTCATCTAATTCTCTTTCTCTCATACTTCGATTTATGCCTTCTCTCCAACTAAGGCGGGGTCTTCCTCTTTTTCATCTACCATGAGGGGTCCACGTTAGGATTTGTTTCGGGAGTCGTTCTTCGGACATTCTTTGTACGTGTCCATACCATCTAAGCTGTTTGGTACTAATGTCATCTACTATTGTGTGTTTCACATTCATTATTTCCCTAATTCTGTTGTTGGTTACCCTTTCTAATCTTGATTTTCCTGCTGAGCGCCTCCAGAAATCCATTTCTGTTGCTTCAAGTTTTCTCTTGTATCTTTCTTTTATTTGCCATACTTCACTGCTGTAAGTGATTATACTCTTAACAATTGTATTGTATATTCTATGTTTGTTGTTGTTTGATATTGCCTGGTCCCACAGTATGCTATTGAGAAGGGTAATTGCTTTTCTTCCCTGGTTGTTTCTTTCTTCTATCGTCCGATCTACGTTTCCTTCTTGTGTGATGGTCATACCCAGATATTTATATGCGTCGCAATGTTTAATAATTTCGCCATTCCCCAGTGTAAGGTCCTGCTGTGTCCCACCGATACACATATATTCGGTCTTTTTTTTGTTTATTTCCAAACCACCTTTTTTGTACTCCTCTATTAATTTCCTTGTCATATATTCTATATCATCGTAGTCTTGCGCTAGTACAAGTTGGTCGTCTGCAAATGACAAAGTGTATATTGTATTGTTGTTGATCGGTAATCCCATGTTTTTGCATTTGCGTTTTCAAAGTTTTAGAGTTTGCTCGAGGTAGATCTTAAATAATGTCGGTGAAAGGCAGCACCCTTGTTTTAGGCCTTTGCTAATTTGGAATCCTCTCGATAGCCCGCTTCCAACTTTCACCCTTGCTGCAGTTTTGGTATACAATTGTTTCGTCGCTGTTATTAAATTTGCGCTTATATTGGTTTTCTCTAATGCTTCCCATAGTTTGTTTTGTGGGATGCTATCATACGCTTTTCTCAAGTCCACATATAACAGATGCACCTCCTGGTTGACGGCCAGTTTCTTCTCAATAATCTGTGTAATACAAAACAGATGGTCTACCGTTGATCTCCCTGTCCGGAATCCTGCCTGTTCTTCAACTTCTATATCTTTATATTCGTTTTCGATTTTATTTTTAATCAGTTTTCCGTATATTCGGCTGATCGAGTTCGTTACAGCGATGCCTCTGTAGTTGTCACATTGATCTCGTCTGCCTTTTTTATGTATGGTGGATATCCACGATGTCTTACATTCTTCTGGGATTTCCGCTCCGTTGATTTATCTTTGAAAGAGTTTAGCCAGGTTTTCATATAATTTTGTTGTGCCATATTTTATTAGTTCAGCTGGTATGTTCCCTGGTCCTGGTACTTTGTTATTTTTTAAAGACTTACATACTTCTTCTACTTCTTTTGTTGTTATTCGTAATGGTGAGGCTAAGATATTTACGTTGCTGGTATCACTGTTATTTAAAAATTCCGCTCTGTCCTCATTTAGGAGTTTTTTTAAAGTATTCGTCCCATTGATCCGGTGTGATTGATGATATTATATCTCTTTTCTTTTCCTGTCGTAGCGATTTTAATACTTTCCAACTTTCTGTACTTTAACCTGTAAATTCTGTAATTAGAACCATAGTAACATATATCTGCGTGACATGGACAATAAATAAAACGGAAGAGGATACTCTGGAAAGCTGGGAAGGAAAATATTGAGATGAATATTCGGAGGAAGAAACACAGAAGACAAGGGGGAAAGAACCAACAACGAATTAATGGCTTTGAACAAATAACCTACCATTACCAGCTTCGCTTAGTTAGCAAGGATCAGATGGTTAAGATACGTAGAAAGATTGGAAGCAAACAGAATATATAAACTAGTTATGACAAGGAAATTAATTGGTCCCAGAAGAAGAGGTAGGCCTAGAACGAGATGTATTCGTAAAAAGAAGGAAGGCCTTAAGCGCATGAGGTTTGAGGACTGTAAAATTAAAGCACGAAATAGAAGTCTTCTTCTTCTTTTTACATAGACATAACTCTGTATGTTTTACAATGTGCCTCCAGTAAGTTGACGTTTCATCTTTTTCGTGGTCTTCCTACTGATCGTCTTCCTATTGGGGAACCGTCTCTTGCCGTCTTTACTATTCTATTTGTTGTCATTCGGCTTATATGATCATTCCATTCTACTCTTCTATTTCTTACGTATGTCATTATTCGTCTAATGACTGTTTTGTAAATTCTGCCTTTCGTTTCTTTCCCGATATTTTTATTTCTACATATTGTTTCATTTAGCCAGCCTGCGGCTCTGTTTGCTCTATTTAAGTGATCTTCCACTTTAGTATCGAGCGTTCCGTAGCTAGATAATGTGACGCCTAGATATTGAAACCCCATCACTTGTTTTATTATCTGACCTTCCAGCTCCAATTTACATCTTAGCAAATTTGCTGTTGTAATCATGCATTTTGTCTTTTTTGGGGAAATTAACATGTTAAATTTTTTGGCGATTATATTAAATTGGTGCAGCATACGTTGTAAATCATCTTCACTTTGGGAGAGTAGTATTGCGCCGTCTGCATAGCAAATTATTTTAAGTCGTTTTTCTTCCAAATTTACCAAATATATGGAATACAACCTCTGTGGATCACAGAAAAAGGTGTGGAAGATGAGAAGGAGACAAAAAATAGAAATGAATCAATTAGTACGCATACATAACATTACGGAGGAACAATAGACTGAGCATTTCACGATATCATATGGAGAAGGAGAGGAAGTACTAATATCAGAAGAAGAGCTACAAGAACGAATAAAAAAATTAAAAAAAAAACAGAAAAGCACTTGGTCCTGATAAGATAAACAATGAACTGCTAAAATATGGAGGAACAATCCTACGCAAATGGCTCAAAAAATTATTTGTCGATATAATAAATACCGGAGTAGTACCAGCGAAATGGAAGGTAAGTCTCCTGCTACCGATACTTAAAAAGGGAGATTCGAGAAATCCTGAAAATTATGTAGGCATTAGTCGGATGAACAGTACATTAAAATTGTTATTGGCAGTCATAAAAGATAAAATTGAGGAAAAAGCAAACATGGCAGATGAACAACAAGGCTTCTGGAAGAACCGCAGCATAATAGACGCAATTTTTATTATCAGACAAATAATAGAGAAGTCTATTGAATATGGAAAACCAGCATACATGCTGTGCTTTGTAGATTTAAAAAGTTCTTTTGACAGGGTCAAGCGAAGTGACATCTTAAATTTATTACAAGCTGAATAAATAGACCATCAGATAATAAGGACAATTAATAAAATTAACGTTATTAGATTATTAATTATTATTAGGTTATTAGATTATTACGTTATTAATTAATTAGAGACGTTGATAAAGACGTGTATCTGTGCTTTGTAGATTTTAGAAAAGCATTTGACAATGTCAATCATGAACAATTGATAGGTATTCTGCGAAAGACAGGTATTGACGACAAGGACATTCGAATTGTGGCAAACCTATACTGGGGTCAAACAGCAAGAGCAAAAATTGGCAACGAACTCACTGAAAGCGTGCAGATCAAAAGAGGTGTCCGTCAGGGGTGTATATTATCCCCACTCCTGTTCAATATGTATTCTGAGGAAATATTTAACAAATGTATGGAAAATGCAAATGAGGGCATTAAAATAAACGGCGAGTTAACGAACAATATAAGATACGCCGACGACACGGTGATCCTTGCCAGTACCATAGACGAATTACAACAAGTAATGGAAAGACTTTATTCAGTTAGTGAGGAATACGGCCTGAGCCTCAACTTCAAGAAGACAAAGTGGATGCTGATAAGCAAAAAGCAACAACCTGCTCGACAATTACGGATAAGTAACATATTAATTGACCATGTAGAATCTTATGTGTACCTTGGCACCAACGTAAATGCAAAATGGGAACAGACCATAGAAATTAAGGTGAGAATAGAACGAGCTAGAGCAGCATTTAGCAACATGAAAAAGCTCCTCATAAGCAAGGATTTGTCTCTTCCCCTAAAACTACGTATAGTTAAATGCTACATTTTTCCGATCTTGCTGTATGGCGTGGAGGCCTGGACGCTGACGGAGACGCTAACGAGAAAACTAGAAGCATTCGAAATGTAGGTGTACCGACGCCTTCTTCGTATATCGTGGACCGAACATGTCACCAACATAGAGGTACTCCAAAGAATCGGAAAGGAGAAAGAAATCGTGAATACAATTAAACAAAGAAAGCTTAAATATCTAGGCCACATATTGAGACACGATAAGTACCGTCTGCTACAATTGATTGTCCAGGGAAAAATAGACAGTAAGCGAGGGCCAGGCAGGAGAAGACACTCGTGGCTCCAAAATCTGAGGAAGTGGTTCGGGCTCACATCGGTCGAACTATTCAGAAGCGCCGCAAACAAGATCAAAATTGCCATGTTAATAGCCAACGTTCGCAACGGACAGGGCACTTGAAGAAGAAGAAGAATAAAATTAACAAGAACAACAAGACCAGAGTTATAATGCCAACAGGAGAAACAGAATGCATAGAACTAAAAGGAGTCATCTGTCAAGGAGACTCGCTCAGCCCATTGTTATTCAATATGGTCATGAATGAAATAATTCACGAAGTAAGAAAACGACACGAATACCACATGGGAGCACATAAAGTCACGATACTATGCTATGTCGATGAAGCAGTACTAATTGCTGATAACGAAGATGACCTACAAAGGTAGCTCCACACCTTTAATATCACAGCAAACAAACTTAATATGAGAATATCAGTAGACAATACTAAATGTATAGTGATCAGTAAAGAGCCGAGTAGATGCAAACTAGAAATAGACGGCAAAATTGTAGAACAAGTAATGAAATTCAATTACCTAAGAGTAGAGATCACTAGTGACAGGGATATAAAAAACAGAGACCAGAAGGCAAGTATGTGGTAGAAGTAGAAGTGGTTGCCTCCGAGAAACCATATGGAGAAACAAATATCTGACCACGGAAAGCAAAATGAAAGACAACAGTAAGACCAATCCTACCATATGCAGCGGAGACAAGGACCGATACAAGAAAGACGAAACAACAAATCAACAATATCGAAATCAAAGTATTAATTTCACTAGCGGGCATATCATTAAGAGACAGACAAACCAACAGAAGTATGCGTGAACAATGCAAAATTTAAAATATTAACAGGTGGATAAAAACCAGAAAAAAAAAACTGGAACGAACATGTAAACCGAATGGGACCAGATAGATTAGCGAACATCTATAAAAACAACAAACCGTATAGCAGAAGACCCGTTGGAAGGCCCCCAAAAAGGTAAAAAGATAATGTATAGTCAACAACGACTGAAACAGAATCAGAGGCAGACAAACAGGAGTAATCCTAGTCGCACGAATAAGAAGAAGAAGAAGTTTTTCTCCCATTTGGTATCCTCTTTTAGTTCTTACTTTTTTTATTGTTTCATCCATAATCAGGTTGAGCAATAGAGGACTCAGAGAATCTCCCTGTCTTACCCCATTGCTAGCTTTAATAGGGTCGGTTAGTTCTTCTTCTTCTTCTTCTTCTTTTTCTTCTTCTTCTTCTTCTTCAAGTGCCCTCTCCGCTACGGAGTTTGGCCGTCATCATTGCTATTCGTGTCTTTGAAGCTGTTGCTTTAAATAATTGGTTAGATGTGCACTGGAACCAGTCTCTTAAATTGCGCAGCCAAGATATACGTCGTCTCCCCATGCTTGGTTTAGCCTGAATCTTTCCTTGGATAATTAACTGGAGCAATCGGTACTTTTTCCCTCTCATCACATGGCCAAGATATTTCAGCTTTCTTCTCTTGATGGTGATCAACAGCTCCCGTTCTTTGTTCATTCTTCTGAGGAAGACACGAAGACAAGGACTACACTATTTGTTATTTTATCTGTCTAAGGTATTTTCTTAATTCTTCTATATATCCACATTTCGAAGGCCTCTAGTTTATCGATATTGCTCTTCTTTAAAGTCCAAGTCTCTACTCCGTACATCAGTATCGAAAATATGTAGCATCTAACCAATCTCATTTGCAGGTTTAGGTTAATGTCGTGACTTCCCAGAATGTCCTTCATATTAACAAAAGCAGCTCGAGCCTTTCCGATTCTCTAGATCTTCTTCTACTTTTACTTTTATTGTGTTGGTTTGGTAGATATTTTTGATCGTTTTAATTATTCCTAGAGGTATTTCTTTTGCGTACAGTAAGTGGATAACGTATTTTAATTTGACCCGGTCAAATGCCTTTGTAAGGTCCACGAAACATAGATATACCGGTTTGTTGTATTCTAATAATTTCTCTTGCACTTGCCTCATTATAAATATAGCGTCGGTGCATGATCTTCCCGACGTAAAACCTTGTTGTCCTTCTGCTAGTGTTATCACTACTCTGCTTTCATTAAATTTATTTGTTATCACTTTGGTTGTTAATTTTATTGTTGTGTGTAATAAATTATTCCTGTGTAATTTTCCGAGTCTATTTATCTCCCTTTTTGAAGAGAGGTATTAGGATGCTTGACCTCCATTCTTGAGGAATTTTGTTTTGTTCTATTATTTTTTGAATTAGTTTTAATAGTTGTTTGGTTAGATCTGGTCCTCCGTACTTTAGGAGTTCGTTCCGTATTGTGTCATCTGTGAAGAAGAAGTGAAGAAGATGTGAAGGTTAGTATGAAAAAATTAAAGCCAAAAAAGGCCACTGGTAGTGATAATATCCCTGCCTATATCTTTAAAGGATGTTCTGATATATTTCAAAAACCATTATCACATCTATTTAATCTATCTCTTAAAACTAACACCTTTCCAGACAAACTCAAAGAGGCTACCATTACTCCAGTTTTTAAATTAGGTAATAGAAACAATATAGAAGACTATCGTCCTATAAGTATCCTTAATTCCCTGGCTAAAATATTTGAATCTATTCTCTATATGAATATACTGAAAAATTTTGAAAATGAATTTGCTCCAGAACAACATGGTTTTTTGCCTGGGTTATCCACAACTAGTAATCTGTGCATTCTTTCTAATTTTGCTACTGAGGCAATAAATAATAAACTCCAATTAGATTTAATAATGACTGACTGCTCAAAGGCATTTGATATGGTTGACCATGGCATTCTTTTATCGAGATTGAATGAGTTTGGTTTTTCCCATGATGCTTGTCTTCTTCTTCCTATGCCGTCCCCATTAACGGAGGTTGGCGACCACATTTTTAAAAGCTTCTCTGTCTTTTGCAACGTGGAATAATTCGTCTACAGTCATGTTTGTCCAGTCTCGAATATTTCGCAGCCATGACTTCCTTTTTCTACCTATTCCCTTTTTGCCATCGACTCTACCCTGCATGATGACCTGCAGAAGACTATATTTATTATTTCTTAGTATGTGTCCAAGGTATGCAGTCTTGCGTACTTTTATCGTTCTCAACAATTTTTTGACTCGACCCATTCTTCTCAGCACTTCCTCATTGGTGACCCTGGCAGTCCATGGGATTCTCAACATTCTCCGGTATATCCAAAGTTCAAAGGCTTCAATCTTTTTAACTATTTGCGCTTTTAGTGTCAACCCCGTACAATAATTGCGACCAGACGTAACATTCAACAAACCTCAGTCTCAGCGCAATATTCAGATTTTTGTCACAGAACAATTGTTTGAATTTTAAGAATGCTGCCCTTGCCATTTCTATTCGTATCTGGATCTCTTGGTCTGGATCTAATTCTGTGTTGATGTAAGCTCCCAGATATTTATATTTTGTCACTCTCTCTATTTGCTGTCCACCAAGAGTTAGTTGTTCATTATTTATTGGACTCCTTGATACTATCATAAATTTGGTCTTATCTGTGTTGATGTCAAGTCCCATTTGAATGCATTCACTATTTATTGCATCTAGTAAAGTTTGTAGATCTTCTATACTCTCAGCCATAATTACCGTGTCATCTGCAAATCTCATGGTGTTTATGATTTCTCCACCAATTCTTATTCCCTCTTTTCTTTCCCATAAGGCTTTTCTGAATATGACCTGTGAGTACACGTTGAAAAGCGTCGGAGACAAGACGCATCCTTGCCTAACCCCTCTCGCAATCGGTATATTATTTGTTTCTATATCGTTCACCTTTACTACTGCTTTCTGGTTCCAGTATATAGCCTTAATAAACTCAATGTCTTTTTTGTCTAAATTGATGTTTTTTAATTCATCTATTAACTTCATATGCTGCACTCGGTCAAAGGCCTTCCTAAAGTCTATGAAGCATACATATGCACTCTTGTTATATTCCCGACATTTCTGCAAGAGTACCGTCAACGCAAATAATGCCTCTCTTGTTCCCATGCCTCCTCTGAAGCCAAACTGAGTTTCATCTATCTGTTCCTCACATTTCTTATAAATTCGGTTTTGAACAATTTTCAAAAGAATCTTTAAAGGGTGGCACATTAGGCTTATTAATCTATAGTCATTACATGATTTGGGATTGTTGTTTTTTGGTAGAGGTAAAAATATCGATTTAATGATGATGCTTGTACATTTATAAAATCGTATGTGGAATCAAGGTTTCAACGAGTCAAAATTGGTAGGTGTTTATCAGATAAATTTCAGGCTACATCTGGTGTCCCCCAAGGGAGCAACTTAGAGCCTTTGTTTTTCTTAATTTTTGTCAACTCACTACCACAATCTCTTAAATTTTCTTCTAGTCTGATCTATGCTGATGATTTTAAGCTTTTTAAGACTATACATACTTCAAATGATTGTCAGTTACTACAGGAGGACCTAACCTCAGTTGTGGAATGGTTTAGGGACAACAATATGATCTTGAATATTACGAAGTGTGGAGTCATATCCTTCACTCGCAAAATTGATTACATTGAAAATAATTATAGAATTGACAATTGTGTACTATCTAGGAAAACCAAATGTAAAGATCTGGGAATATACCTACAGGCTAACATGAAATTTAATGAACACTATATAAATATTGTTAATAAGGCCTACAAAATATTGGGATTTGTAATAAGAAATTCTAAACACTTTAGTATAAACACAACCATTACACTATATAACGCTTTAGTCAGACCAAACTTGGAATATGCATCAGTGGTATGGATTCCTGAAGCCAAAGTTCATATTAATCATATAGAATAGGTACAAAAAAGATTTCTAAGGTATTTATACCTTAAGAAATACAATGTGTATACTCACCTTACGCCATCAATACAGTTGCTTCAAATATTTGGCTGGAAGTCATTAGAGCAAAGAAGAAACATGTATTGCGTTGTGTTTATTCATAATATCATTAACAATGTTAAATATAAGACATGTGGTTTGATAAACTTTATTAGGTTTCATGTGCCAAAGGTCAACCTAAGGGTAAACAGTAATGACCTATTTTCTTGTAGTCCTTATAATTCAGGTGCAATAATAAACTATATGCAATATCAGTGCAATGAGTTAATAAAGATCTGTGATATAGACCTCTTTACCTGTAGTGTAAGGGATATTAAAAAATGTTATAAATAAGTATGATAAGTAATGGACTCAATTTCTAATATTTTATTAACTTGTGTCCTTTTATTAATGTGTTTTATTTTGTGTGTTTTTATTTTGTACTTGTGTGTATATTGTATTTTTTGTGTGTATATTGTTATACCAAGTAATGGCACCCTTACATGTAATTACTACCTAGGTGGTGTTTGTAAGTTTTAATAAATAAATAAAATAAATCTCCTGGTGAGTTTCTATTTTTTTATTTCCTTAATGCTTCCTTTACCTTTTCCTCTTCAATAGTTATTTCTTCGTGTGTCGTCACCTCTGGTGTTGGTGGTTCATTATCGTCACCTTTAGCAAATAGGGATCGAAAGTATTCTACCGATGTTTCCTTCTGAAATAGAAGTGAATGGAGAAATTATGTTAATCGGGTCCTTCAGACCAGTTAAGAACTTTGTATATATTTAAGTTTGAGTTTTGATTAAAGTAATTGTAGTTAATCTTATGAATGAAAAACATGATACGTTTAATATGTTTAAAAAAGTTAGAGAAGTAGCTGGTCTTTATCATAAGAAAACTCCACATACTATAACCGATTCGTCGGGAAAAATAATAATAGACGATCATGAAATTCGAACAACCTGGTGTAATTATATAAGTGAACTGTATAATGATGATAGACCCGAAGAACTGGAGACTTTAGTTGAAGGTGAAGGACCAGAAATACTAAAATCAGAAATACTGCATGCTATAAAGTTAGCAAAGAACAAGAAAGCCGTTGGCCCTGATAACATACCGACAGAGATGTTAAAGCTTATAAATGAGGAGAACATTGGAATACTGGTCAAGCTTTTCAATGATGTTTATTCGACTGGTGATATTCCTGAAGATTGGTTAAAGTCCGAATTCATAACACTACAAAGAAAAAACAACGTCCGAAAAACTGTAGCGATTATAAAATGATAAGCCTTATGAGCCATACTTTGAAAATATTTCTACGCATCATCCACAGTAGAATCAGAGATAAATGTGAAGAAGACCAGGATGAAACACAATTTGGCTCCAGAAATGGACTGGAAACTCGAAATGCCCTTTTTGCACTAAATGTATTACTGCAGAAATGCCGAGATCAAAGGAAAGACGTCTTTGCTGTATTTATTGACTATGACAAGGCCTTTGATCAAGTACAGCATCATAAAATTAATTACAATATTAAAAGATAAAGAAGTTGATAGTCAAGACATACGATTCATAGAAAAGTTAGATAGGGTTGTATACTATCCCCACTGTTATTTCATTTATATTCAGATAGAATATTTAAAACATCGCTGCATAATTTGGAATGGGGCGTGAATGTTAATGGAATTCTGATAAATACAATCAGATATGCAAACGATACAGTTAATTTAAGTGATGACATGAATGGACTACAATGCCTTTTAAATGCCATTGAAACAGTGGGAAGAGAGTTTGGCCTAAACATAAACTGTTCAAAAACAAAACACATGGTGTTTAGCCGTTTAGCACATCAAGATGCACGATTATATGTTGATAGTAATATAATTCAAAGAGTATCCAGTTTTAATTAATTTGGTTACCATATTACTGAACAACTAGATCCAGATCAAGAGATAAAATGTAGAATTGAGACCGCACGACATTTTTAAAAATGAGGTCATTCTTCTGTAATGATAACTTGCAACTTCAACTTCGAAAGCGCATGGTTAAATGCTACATTTGGTCAGTCCTCTTATACGGTGTCGAAGCAGGGACATTAAAAATATCCACCATTAATCGTCTGGATAAGAGAAACGAGTGGATAAGAGAGAAAACAAAAGTAAGGGATGTTAGACAAGAAGTTGCAAAATTGAAATGGAGATTTGCCGGACACAATATAAGGCAAAAAAGAAGACCGATGGAACAAAATTCTTATAAGTTGGAGACCGTGGGAATATAAACGAAGCAGAGGAAGGCCCCAAATGAGATGGGCAGATGATATCAAGAAGCACGTGGGCTCTAGATGGATGACTGTTGCGACAGACAGAGAACAATGGAAAAGGATTGGGGAGGCCTATGTCCAAAGATGGACTGAAGAAGGCTAATTAGATAGATAGATTAGAATCGTCTGGAGGCCTTTGAAATGTGGCTGCACAGACGTATACTAAAAATTCCATGGACGACTAATCTGACAAATGTAGAAAGATGGCCTATTTTGGACACGTAGTAAGAGGAGACCGATATAATATTCTTCAACTTATTATGATGGGTAAAATCGCAGGACGCAGAGGAATTGGTAGAAAGCAGGCGTCTTGGTTAAAGAATATCAGGGAGTGGACAGGAATAAGGAAAGCTGAGCAACTCTTTTGAATAGCTCGAGACAGAGACAGTTTCGCCATGTTAATCGCCAACGTCAAGGGGACTTGATAGGGCACGTTAAGAAGAAGAGTTAATCTTATAAATGTGTTTTATAAAGATTTCCTAGGTCTTGTGGGTATCAAAAAATACTTTTTTTTTTGTAATTTTACGAAAATTAGATGCCAACAGATATTTTTTTTTGCAATGCTATTGTGTTTTCGATTGTAAAACTTAAACAATTCGTTTATGCATTGTGAATTAACCTCTTTTTCAGGAACACCTCAATTTCAGAGACTGTTATAATTAATTTTTAAACAATTTTCTTATTTCATCACTTGTTCTCATTACACATCAAAGTTCATTCATTGGGAAGTTGAAAAGTATATATTCTCTTTGTGCCCCAGTTAATTACACTTTTTATCCGTGCTGCAGCCATCGCCAAGGCGTGGATCCGAAATATTGTGTTATTTTCTCATTGAACAAAAAAATTGTTTACCCATCCAACAGTTTAATAAACTAAAAAAATAAATAGTGAAAGTACAACGTACGACTACAGGGCCAACTAACGAAGTACCAGACTCTCGATCGTGATTCTCGTACCACCTCAAGCTTTAAAGTTTATATTGTTGTTTTAGTGCGTGTGTGTTGTTGATGAAATAATTCACTCGCGATTTTTATTTGAGGGTCTTTGGTTCAGTCTATTGTTGGTCTTCTCAGTGTGTCGGTTGTTTTTTCTGTGATCAAATTAGTTAAGGTAAGTTTATGTTCTTAGTTTTAACGACGATTTTAAATTATTTTACCTATATTTTAATAAATTAACATTTCATTAAATGTAAAAAAAATATTTTGAAATTACAATATTTGGGAACTGGTTTTTTGGTGCTATATGGGATATCTTTAGCACTACATTATTAAAGAAAATGAAATATTTAAACAATAAATATTCATAAGTATACAAAAACATATCACTTTATATAAACTATTAATTTTTTTTATTAAAAATACAAATTCTTTCGTATTATTTTTTTTAGTTTTCCTAATGTTATTTTTTGCTTAATTATCCATATTTTCTCATTCGGTTTTTTTTATTCCTACTATTTGAGTCTTTTTTGGCAATGCAGTGTGAATAATTTTATAACTAATTTTTTACTTCGTTAAAAATATTTTTAAAGGGTTCCTTTGAGTTACAATTACAAAATTTTCTTATATTTATATGTATTTTCCATTCCTCCTTGTATTTTTAGTTACTTGTTTCTTTCTTCTTGTCATCCGCGTCATATCTATGTATATTATGAAATTCTTTTGAGGATTCATCATCTTTACCATTTCTTGGGGCCTTAAGCTACATAAGTCTGTCTTTAGTTTTCAAATAGCGAATAATTGCCTCTGTGATTATTATGTTCGAACTTTTACTTTATGCAACTTTACTACAAAATTTACTTCATACCCCACGTTATCCCCAATCATCATCATCAGTGGCATTACAGCTCTTTATGAGCCAAAGCCTTCTTTAGAACAATCTTCCATTCGCCCCTGCCTCTGGCAACTCTTCTCCATGCTTTAATTCCGATGGATTTTAGATTATTTTGGATATTTATCTTTAGATAGATATTTAGATATTAATATCTACGTTTTGGTCTTCCTTTTGCTCGTCTTCTCACTGGTGCTCTTCGGACGAAATTTTTTTGATTGTTTTATTTTCATCCCGCCGGTCCTATCCATCGAAGGCGAATACATTTTACAATATCAGGTTCCCCAAAACTTCTTTATAACTCAAAGTTGTAGCGCCTACGCCACAAATCCTGTTCTTGGACTCCTCCATATATTAACCTTAGAATTTTTCTCTAGAAACGTTTAAGAAATTCTTGGTCGTTCTGTGTAAGTGATCACGTTCTGACCCGTATGTTAAAACTGGCCTTATTAGTGTTTTATATATAGTAACTTCAATATTCATGCAATATCAATCAATATCACTGCAAAAAGGCCTAAAAATTAACTTCAACAAAACAAAAGTAATGACAAACACTGAAGACCAAGAGGCAATAAAAATAAAGACAGAAAAAATAGAACAGGTAAATAAGTATATCTATCTAGGACAAGCAATCAGAGCTAACAGAGAAAATCAAACAGCCGAAATATCGAGAAGAGTAAGAATGGGATGGGCAGCGTTCGGCAAACTTTGCAAGCAAGGTATACAACTACTGTATAATACCGGTGCTCACCTACGGAGCACAGACATGGACATTTACACAGGCCAATTTGGATAGGATAAGAAAGGCACAAAGAGCGATGGAGAGACAAATGTTGGGTGTATCACTTAGGGCGAGCGCCCACCAAAGTGGCGTAGCAGTGGCAAGTAGCAAGTAGCACGCGTCTAGCATGATGTAACCAATCCTAACGAATGATTAGAATGAATGACGTTACTGTCATTTTGGTGTAAACTGAATCATTCGTTTTCATTGGTTACATTATGCTAGACGCGTGCTACTTGCTACTTGCCACTGCCACGCCACTTTGGTGGGCGCTCGCCCTTAGAGATAGAAAACGTAACCAGTGGATCAGAACCAGAACAAAGACAGTAGACGCGATAGAACAAGCAGCAAAACTAAAATGGAAATGGGATGGACACAATGAACGTCTCCAAGACGGACGATGGAACAATGCCATTGGAAAGTGGCGACCATACAATGCAAAGAGATCAAGAGGCAGACCACAGATAAGGGGGAAAGATGACATCAGGAAACAAGGAGGTCCCACATGTCAGAGAACAGCTCAAGATAGGGAAAGATGGAGAGAACTGGGGGAGACCTATATCCAACAGTGGAAGGATAGAGAATAGGTTCAAAAAAAAATTTTAATTTTTCTGTTTAGTTTTTGGGCCATCTGTTTCCTCAAGCCATAATAGCACTATTCTTTTTTTAATTTCTTCGCTGACATTGTTGTCTTTAGGCAGCAGTTAGCTCAGGTAGACAAACATGTCCAGATCTTCCAGTTTCAGATCATTAATTAATAGTCTAGGTACCTGGTTCCCAAATCTAGTTCAATACATATACTTGGTTTTCTGTCCGTTTATTATTAATAGTATTCTCAGTGCAGACGCCCTTATTGATCGAAATGCTTTGATCAGTGATACTGTGCACCTAGCAATAATGTCTATATCATATGCATATCCGACCACTTATACTGATTTATTAAAGATGGTGCCATTCGTATTAATATGGCACTCTGTAATTACTTTTTCTAATGCAGGGTTAAATAAGAGACACGACAGTCCATCCCCCTGTCTCAGCTCATTTTTACAATGGAAGGGTCCTGAAAAGCCGTTTTGGATCCTGACTACACTCTCTACGCCTATTGGTGTAAGTTCCTTTAGTAAGATTTATATGATTTATAAAAACTATTACATTTTTTTATTAAAAATACAAATTATTTCGTATTTTTTTTCCTCATGTTGATTTTTTTCTAATTATTCATATTTTATAGTTTATTTGTCTTCCGGGTTTGGACCGTGTCATTTGTGAGTGACCCAAAAGTGGGTTCATCTCGACGTTTCGCTACAATTGTATGTAGCTTCTTCAGGAGAACAAAAAAAAAAAGGAAAAAAAGAAAGAAAGAAGAAAACAAAGAACAAAGAAAACAAAGAACAGGAAGATGGGTAGTTAGTGAATCGATTCACTCCCCGCCTCTCGACGCGTTAGTGTTCTGAGCTGTTGGACGTGAATCCCTGTCCTGGCATTTGGTTTTCACCTCTGGCTGCGTTGAGTAGTTGAGTTACTGTGACCAAATGCCCATCTTGGTAGTTAGTATTCGCCTCTGGTTGCGTTGAGTAACTGAGTTACCGTTGCTAACTACCCATCTTCCTGTTCTTTGTTTTCTTCTTTCTTTCCTTTTTTCCTTTTTTTGTTCTCCTGAAGAAGCTACATACAATTGTAGCGAAACGTCGAGATGAACCCACTTTTGGGTCACTCACAAATGACACGGTCCAAACCCGGAAGACGAATAAACTATAATTCTGACTCTGGCTGTGGAAGCCTACGATTTCATTTTATTCATATTTTCTCATTCTGTTTTTTATTCCTATTCTTTGAGTCTCTTTTGGCATTGCAGTGTGTATAGTTTAATAACTATAATTTGACTTCGTTAACAATATTTTTACAGAGTTCCTTTGGGTTACAATTATAAAATTTTCTTATATTTTTATGTATTTTCCCTTCTTTCCTGTATTTTTAGTTAATTGTATCTTTCTTCTTATCATCCACGTCATATCTATGTAAATTATGAAATTCATTTGAGGTTTCACCTTGTTTACTATTTCTTGCGGCCTTAAGCTATATTATAGAATAGAATAGAATAGAAATATGCTTTATTGTCACTGAAAATTGTAAAATACTTTAGTTGCTTGTACCTAACGTACTGTGATTTGTTAGTTATTCTTTAAGAAACTGTTCCACTTAAATATGGCCTTTCAGATAGATGGGCTTTTGGCAATTTACGGAACTTAAGGAAAGAAGTTGTAGATTTAAGTTGAAAAATGGAGATGGAGATGGTTGTATAATTTTTTTGCCGAATATAATATAAATTTCTTTACTAACTCAGTGGACGGGATCGGTAAATACACATCAAAGGTTAAATTTCTGATGGAGTAGTCATGATTAGGTCCTGCTGGAAACACATGTAGATGTTTACGAATTAGGCAAACCGTTTCTAAAATATATAAAGAGGAAAGAGTTAAAATCCCGTAAATTTTGAAGTAGCTTCTGCAATGTGTTATTCTACTGAGACCAAAAAAAACGGTATTGCACCTTTGTGTAATTTAAAAATAACATCAGATTGAGGCTCGAACAAAGAAAATATGTTATTTTGGAAGATGCTAAATTGATTTCCTTCAAAAATGATCTTATTGCATAGCAGGTTGAGGCTAGATTCTTACTTAACGAATCGATATGAAGATACCATTTAAGGTTGCTGTCTATAAAAATACCAAGACATTTTACAGAATCAAGGATACTGATCCGGCTGTTATTAAGAAGCAAGGGTTGAAGAGATCCTTTATAGGATAATTCTACTGTCTTGTCCACGTTAAAAGAGAGTAGATTAGAGTCGGACCAAGTTTTTATTTTAAGTAGATCAGAAGTTATTGTTGCCTGAAAAATTGTAATATTAGAGTTCATCCAGGTAATACTGGTATCATCAGCAAAACAAAAAAAAAAAAAAAAAAAACAAAAAATCATCGATGTTTAAGTTAGTGATGTCATTTATAAGGATAAGGAAAAGTATAGCACCCAATACTGAACCTTCAGTAGAGTCAGTATCATTTGCTCTAACTAGTTGTTTCCTATTGCTCAGGTAAGATTGGAACCAATTCAAAGAAGTATCTCGAATTCCGTAGAAATTTAATTTTGTCATCAAAATCAAAATATCATGATTTACACAATCACAAGCTTTGCCATAATCACTAAAAACAGTGGCAGTATAAAGATTATTGTTTAGTGCTTGATAGACCTCATTTAGTACAGAAAACGTAGCATCGCTGGTACATTTATTACATACCGAATATTAGATTAGCCGAGACTTTGTGATAAAATGTTGTTTTCAAGGACAAATGACATAAGTCGGGCTTTTATAAGTCTCTTAATAATTTTGGATAGGACAGGTAGTAAGGCAATAGGTCTATAGTTGGAGATATTGCAATGCAGTGTGGATAATTTATTAACTGTTTTTTACTTTGTTAATAATATTTTTACAGAGTTCCTTTTAGTCACAATCAAAAAAATTTTCTTATATTTATATGAATTTTCCATTCTTCCTTGTATTTTTACCTAGGATTCATCTTCTTTACCATTTCTTGCGGCCTTAACTAATCTCTGTGATTATTCTGTTCTAATTTTTACTTTATATAACTTTACTACAAAATTTACTTCATACTCCACGTTATACTCCATCATCATCATCAGTGGCATTACAGCTCTTTATGAGCCAAAGCCTTTTTCAGAACAATCTTCCATTCGCCCCTGTCTCTGGCAACTCTTCTCCATGCTTTAACTCCAATGGATTTTAGATCATGCTCTATGTTATATTGATATCTAAATTTTGGTCTTCCTCTTGCTCGTCTTCTCACTGGTCCTCTTGGTCGAAAATTTTTTTGATCGTTGCATCTTCATTCCACCTGTCCTATCCATCAAAGGCGAATTTAATACATTTTACAATGTCAGGTCCCCCAAAACTTCTGTATAACTCAAAGTTGTAGCGCCTACGCCACAAACCCTGTTCTTTGACTCCTCCAAATATTAACCTTAGAATTTTTCTCTCGAAACGTTTAAGCAATTCTTGGTCGTTCTGTGTGACCACGTTTCTGATCCGTATGTTAACACTGATTTTATTAGTGTTTTATATATCGTAACTTTAATTTTCTGGATTGTTTTGGTGCCATATGTTTCCTCAAGCCATAATAGTACTTATTGGCAAGAACTATTCTTCTTTTAATTTCTTCGCTTCTACAGGAAATAAAATGTAGAATAGAGAAGGCTAGGAGTGCATTCAATAACATGGCCAAACTCTTTAAAAGCCACAATCTTAATCTGGAGATAAAAGTAAGGCTCCTACGATGTTATATCTTCTCAATATTGTATTACGGAGTTGAATCCTGGACACTAACTGAAGCAATGGAGAAAAACTTGAAGCCTTCGAGATGTGGCTATACAGGCGAATTCTAAGGATATCATGGACAGACAAGATAACCAACGAGACCGTATTACGAAGAGTGGGCAAAGAAAGAGAGGTGATGTATACCATTAAAAGGAGAAAGTTGGAATATCTCGGACATATAATCAGAAACAGCACTAAATACAGATTACTGAAGGTAATCCTACAGGGTAAAGTATTCGAAAAGCGAGGAATTGGGAGAAGGAGAATATCATGGTTGAAGAACCTGAGGAAATGGTTCTCCACAACAACAACGAATTTATTTAAAGCAGCAATTAATAAAATAATTATAGCCCGAATGATTGCCAATATTCGGAACGAATAGGCACTGAAAGAAGAAGAATTTCTTCGCTGACATTGTTGTCTTGGTCAGCAGCGAGCCCAGGTAGACGAAGGTGTCCACACCTTTCAGTTCCACATCATCAATTAATAGTCTAGGTATCTGGTTGCCTGATCTATTACAATATATATGCTTGGTTTTCTGTGCGTTTATTTTTAATCCCATTCTCAGTGCAGATACCCTTAATGATCAAACTGCTTCGATCAGTGATCCTGTGGACCTAGCAATAATGTCTATGTTATCTGCATATCCGACCTCTTGTACAGATTTATTAAAGATGGTGCCATTCGTTTTAATATGCCACTCTCTAATCTTGTCTTCTAATCCCCTCTATTCTTTTTTCCTCTAATCCTAATTTCTAAATTCTAATTTCCTCTAATATTTTCTAATACTTTTTCTAGTGCAAGGTTCACAGGTTTTTTTGTATTTATTCATATTTTCTCATTTGGTTGTTGTTTTAATACTCTTTGAGTCTCTTTTGGCAATGTGGTGTGGATAATTTAATAAGTATTTTTTTATTTCGTCGCTCCATCGCATTTGCGGTCTTTTGGCTTCATATGGCCGCCAATTCCCAATTTCTTTATTCCATCGGCCATCCGTAAGACGTTCGTTATGTCCAGCTCATTTCCATTTTAGTTTACCAGCCTGTTCAACAGCATCTTTAACTTTTGTTCTATTACGAATGTCTTCATTGGTTTTTTGGTCTTTGAGATTAGCTTGCTCTCTTCATTGGCTGCGATTCTGTACCACATGGACGGCTTATTATACGGATTTTCTCACCAGAGTTTTCATTTGGTCTGCCCATCGCGTTGGAGATCTTCCTCTCAGTCTTTGGCCTTCTATCCTCCTTTCTACTACCAATTGTTCCATGGTCCCCGTTTTTCTGGCTCTATCACCGAAGTAATTTAGGCATGCTCAATTTACTTTTTTTAGTAACCTATCTTTTCTATTAAGCTCTTCTATAATTGACAGGTTGGTTCTGTATTTTGTCCAAAATACGTGTAGAATTTTTCTGTAGACCTACATTTAAAATTCTTCGATATTACATCTTTCGATTTTTGAGAGTCCATGTTTTAGCATGCGTTTGACAATGGAAAAATAAGGGCATTGACTAACCTGAGCGTAGTATTCTTTGTTAATGTACAGTCTTTTCATATTTTAATTCATTTATCTGATGCGGTTCGGGCTATTGCTAGAATATGCTTGATTTCCGAAGAGCTATCGCTATTTTTCGTTATCAGGGAGCCCATGTATACAAATCTGTCTACTACATCGAAACTCGCTACTTGGGGTTTGTGCGGTAGATTATTATTTGCCATGTCTACGATCATTATTTTTGTTTATCCGGCTTAGCCCTTCGGTGATGGTAGCCTTTTGACTTCATTGGCAGCTAGTATAAGTGTGCCATCTGTGTATTTACTTATTTTTTCACCTCCTACAGTGATTCCTCCATCCTATTCGTCAATTACTTTCAACAATATATATTCAGAATATATTGTATAATAATGGTGATAAGTATACAGACCTGTCTAGTTCCTTGTTTTTTGTTTAAATATATTCACTGTACTTTAACTATGGCTGAGTTTTTATCAAACATATTCGTTATTAGGTTAACTACGTGATTTGACATTCAGTTATTTTCCATTATACTCCAGAGGGAATCTACTTTTACTGAATCGAAAGTCTTTGTGTAATCTAAGACACAGAGTAGCATTGGTATATTGTGTTCTCTGGAATTTTCTATTATGTGTCGGATGATCAACATCGATGATCAACTGAAGTAATTTATATCTATCTACTCTTTGATCTTTGGCATCTATAGAGAAGGATTAGGAACACACAGCAACGTAGCATTCGGTTTATAAGTCTTAGGTTTTTGTCTAAGTTCATAAGCGCACACGTACAAAATTATAAGTTTTGTCTCGGCAATGTTCATATTTATCAGCCGCTTGTTGCATTCTACACTGTCGTCTACGTTGTTGGAGTTAAGGCATGCTATTGGCAATGACGACTGTTTTGTCGGCTTATATTATTAGTTGCTTTGACGTTGACTTTTATTGAAGCGCTAGCATCTGCATAGGGCTTCTGCATATGTATATGTTTTCAGAATACATATCGAGTGGGTATATTATGCATCTCTATCGCATCCATTTTCTTAGGCCTATCTCATCCGATGTTACTTTTTAATAATTTTCAGTATTTCTGCTATTAAACGCAGCCAAAAAGTTTGCAATAGTTTATGAAGTAAGCATATTTTTCCACATTCATATCCCGGGCTCTCTGTGTGACTACTTCTAGTCTGTTGAGTTTCCACTTGACTTCTGAAGCCAAATTGAGTGTCGTTGACTTGCTTTTCGCATTTCTTGTATATGCGGGTATGTTTGATTGTCAAAAA
This sequence comes from Diabrotica balteata, assembly GCA_918026665.1. Lineage (NCBI taxonomy): Eukaryota > Metazoa > Arthropoda > Insecta > Coleoptera > Chrysomelidae > Diabrotica > Diabrotica balteata. Next base: position 125,036,423 of record OU898281.1, read on the forward strand.
TGTTTTTAATGCGTAAGACATCAAGCTTATCATGCTGTAATCATCACATTTAGACATCGGCATAATATGTGTCATATAAATACTTTTCAATTAATGTACAATTTTATTTATTATGTAGTTTACACTAAGCATATGGCACTGCAATTTACATAACTGATAGAAAATTTTCCTAGGAAATTCATTGGTCTACTTTAGTTTCTCTACAATTTGTAATGATCTAGTTATGTTGACATAAACATAAAATTACTAATAAATATATTCTTAATTATTTTAAACTTGGTACAGAATATAATTAACCCGTTTACGTTTCTCTAATAAGATAATACGATAATTAATATTGTTACCTTTTAAGAAGAAACTCAATTAAAAAAATAACCTTCAAAAAACCGCCTAAATATCTGCAGGGGAAATACGACGCAATTTTGTGCTAAATCACTCTTAATAAATGCTTATTATGAGATAATCGTAGCTTAGACTTGACGTGTCCGTTTGGATGAATGACATAGAAGTATACTCGTGCAGAAAAATTATAATACATTATACAGGATACGGTTTGATTTAACCGTTTGTTTTCAAAATTTCAAATTAATAAAACAGAAAATAGGAAATATGTTTAAAGTTAGATACAAAAAAGATACAATAAATATAGAGTAACATAGTATAGTATGTTATATATCTGACCTGATCGCGACATTGTTTTATTGACCATATAACACAATGGCAATTGCTGTGACATGTTACACGTTTCCACCTCTATATTCATTTCACAGTAGGTACGAATTCATGATACTATAACAAACAAGATATGCTCACTTGCCGTTCTAATTTTGATCGACTTTGCGCATGTCGTCATGGTGAGACAAAGCTAGGGGACTTGTTTGTATCATATTTTAACGATGCAGCATATAGCAACGTTGTTCCATTACTGTAATGAACAACTTCAAAACTTAAACTGTTAACGGTAAGTATACCTCGATGCCATATCTTGCACTAATAAGTCATAACTAGTTACTTTCTGTAAAAACGTGTTTTGAAAATTAATAAGTAATTTGTAAAATTAATTTAAGAAACATATGAATCTACGATTTAATTGTGTGTATTACAATCAAAATAAATATTGGTACAAAACATAAATTAAATATAAAAGGCCGGCAAAATGTAAAGAATTTGACCATAAAGGAAAAACGGGTCAAACTTTATGAATATTATTTAGACATTTATTTTACAATCTTTGTGATTTTTCTTTTGTAGTATTGTAATTATCTTTAATATTTTGATTTAGAATTTGTATTTTAAAATACATTTTACATCTAAAAAAAGTTTTTAAACAATTTTTTCTTATTTTTAATGTGTCGCCATTATAACTACGAAAAATATGTTCCAGTTCACTACATACATCCAAAGAAACTTTTTTTAAAGACCTATCAAAAATAAAGTATTACTTCAAGTTCTATTAAAATGGGCATTAGTATATATTATTGTCCATAGAAACATTTATTATTATCCATAGAAACATTTACTCTGCTATTATAATATTGATATATTAATTCTCTGCTGTTATTAATATTAATTCTTTTTATTTATATAACTAGAATTGCATCAAATGAAAAATTTTAATTTAATTTTAAAGTTTTACTTGCTGTCATTAATTTTGTCAATTTGGCATTTTGACTACTTGTCTCAGGCTTACGTCACAAGAATATACGCGTTGACTTATCTTGTTTTGTTATAGTATCATGGTACGAATTGTCGTAATTGTCACATTGACATTAAAAATTTCAAACGAAGTTCTGAAAGAATAAACAAATAATTAATAAAATGCCTATTACGTTGAATATCGTCCAAGAAAACCTGTAACTTTTAACATAGTACTTTCATGGTCATTTGATACGCGAAGAAATTGATTTATGTATTGTTGCTTTCGAAAATAGACCCCCACCAAGTGTTACAACAGTTAAAAATACCATTAAACAGTTTCAAACTTCGGGATGTGTAAACAGTTGTAAAAAGTGTCATGAAGGTAATGAACCACGTGTTAGGCCTGTCGATGAGGAGCGTCAAAACAGGGACTTTGATATTTGTGCTTTTATGGAAGCTAGTAAACCCTTCAATAGTGTACAAATTGCTAGAGAAGTTAACGTGAATGCTAGAACTGTTCAGCGAGTTCTCAAAAGGAATGGGTATCACTGTTTTAAGATACAACCAACACACGAACTGTTTTCAGAAAACAATCAGGGGAAACAAACCTAGTCGAATTAGGGGCAAAAATACTTCATTTCTCTGCAAGCATTACACCAGTCCTACTCCAAAATATGAGGAGAAATCTGTATGACGGATTTGGCTACTGTTTAAAACAAGGAGGTGGAATATTTAAATCCTTAATACATTAATCTGCTTTCCTAATTTTTATTTTTTGTTAGGTACATTTTACGAAGTTTGTAGGTTATTAATTAGGTAGTATTTTTTATGTTTAGGTTCGGAAGAATTTGAGTGTTTTTCATCTGTTTATGAATTTGATATCTTCTGGGTGTTTGTTGAAAATATTTAGGTCTGGACTCTTGTAGTTCTTTTTCGTAGCGACTTTTAAATACATTGGTGTGAATCTCCAAGCCTCCTAAGACTTGTTTTCATCTAGACCTGACTCCACCTCTTCGCATTTTGGTTCAATTCATTCATGATTTCGTTCGCAATTTATTCATGATTTTTAGGCAAATTGTGCACATAGATTTATAAGTCTATTTTTAATATTATTTGTTACTTCTTAGCCGAAGTTACATATTACTGGATTATTTTGGCTTCTTTCTGTTGGCTACAGATGTACCTTGAATGGAGCAAATACGCTTAATAAAGTAATTTTGTATCCGTAGATGTTTAGATTCGCAGTCACTACCTTTTATTAAATACTTCTCAATTGATCTTCTTTGGCCGCTTTCTTTTCGTTTGGCATTTTCGTGTGATTCTCTTGCCTTTTTCCTTAGTTTCTGAAATGACAGATATCGATATCTTTTGTTGTTCTAGTCCTTTAGTAACGTCATCAGTTTTACCTCGTCAGCCGTATACCTTTCATATTGCAAAATTCATTGTCCAATTTCCTCACTGTGGTCGTTGTCGAAGTATCTCATCCGGTATTTCCTGTATTCTGGAATTTGTTGGTATAAATTATTTTACATGTAATGGGGACAGGCCTAATGTCTGAACTCACAATTTTTTTTTAGGGTGTTCTTCCCATATACCGATTGTCTTCCAATACTTGAGAGATTGGTGTGTCCTTTAATATTCTTCTTCATTCAGGACTATTTGGGTGAAACCTCATCTGCTCCATCTGCCGTTGATCTTCACCTGTAACTCTGGATAGGGTCCTTATTGTCTACTATAAACCGAAGTCATCGAACCCTGTATTTTTAAGAGGTTGTTGCTCCTGTCCTCCTCATCTCATGTGTAATACGGCCCTAGGCTTAAGAACGGTAGGTATATCTAAATGCAATTATCAATACATGGGAAAGAATGAAAGGATTATTAAAAGAACAACACAAGAATTTTACTGATCAATCGTCATCATCATCAAACCTTCTGAATCCAAAATTGAAAATAAAATACTGGCTTCGATTTTACTAAAAATATTACTACCCAATGACGAAGATATAGGTAGTAGGGGACCAGTAAGGTTTCAGGGATGGATTCAGGCAAATGCTTGAAGTATACTGGAACTACTAGTTAACCCGGTTTCATCTAAGTTGTAAATATTGTTTGTTCCAAGATTGTTCCTATTTAATACATTGGAGAGTTTGTCACAGAATAAATTTACATTGTGCCTATTAAAGCTTGTGGCTCGCCCTAGGCTCGTAGCCTGAGTGGTACGGATGGATAACTCATTGTGGCGTTTTAAAAAATTTGTTAGCCAGTCAGAAGATGCAGTGTCAAATTTGGTCCAGTTATCAGGAACAGTTACATTATTTTTTAAACTAATCTGAAAAGCAAGCTGTGTAACATCCATTGGTGAAAGACCATGATATATCTTTGAACATTCAGTAACATAAGAAGCTAATTTATTTTTTTGTAGTTCAGAGAAGATCTTTCGATTTTTTAAATTTTCTAACAACTTGTCCCTTGAAAAGAGTAACAACCTGTCCCAGGACGCCCTATTAACAATAAATTGTAATTACTCATCAATTTCAAATATTTAATACGTACGTACGTAATACGTACGTATTAAATATTTGGTATACTTGTACGTATAGACAATAATAAAGCTAATACATTACTAATTACGTTATTAATGTCAATAAGTTACCTTAGCTTGTAAAAATAGAACCAGCAACAATTTAAACAATGTCGGAAAAATTACTGAGTGCTACTAAAAACACAAAAATGGTCGGTCTACTTCTTCTTCATGTGCCATCTCCTCTAAGAAGGTTGGCAACCATCATGGCAATTCGCACTTTCGATACCGCTGCTCTAAAGACGTCAGCAGAAGTGGAGTTAAACCAAGCTCTCAAATTGTTTTAACCAGGAGATGCGTTTTCTTCCGCGACTTCTTCTACCCTGTATTCTTCCTTGAATTATTAATTGCGTGAGGTGAGGTATGCACCGCATTGGCTACGTCGAGTTAAAGGTGTAGCTATATTGTTAAGTTGAATCAAATTAAATGTAACAACCTGCCCGTGTCACAACTAATCCCGGTCTCCCCTACCACTTAATGTATAGCGACACGGAGACAAGGCTTTTAATTGTACTATTCATTGATGCACTTGATATCCACAAATATCTCTTAACAAAGTTAGTTGTTACATATCGTCGTACAATTTTTTAAAGTGCTTTGGATTGCCGAGTGCCCAGGATTCGAATAATATGTTTCATATTTTAAGTAAATATTCCTATATGCAACTGCAGAGACCAACAACTTATTGAATAAAAAAACAGTATAACTCTTTTAACCAAATAAGCTCACTTTCGCATGTGCTTATGTAAACAAATAAGTCGTAGGTACATGTGGTACCGACAAGAAAACAAGGACTAACAAATGTGTCTTGTCGACCAGAAAAACTGCTATTATGCAACAACTCAACCTCTTGTTCAGTTTTCGACATTGTTTTATCGTTATTGGAAATTGTACTACCTACTTATACTTATGAAGAGATCAAGAAGAGAACAACTCGAGGTCAGATGATTTATTTAAAGTACAAATATCTTGAACTTGAATTCTTGTCACTTTCACTTGACCGTTATATAATATAGGCTCGTTAAGTGCTGCGGTATGTAGGCCACAAAGAACAAAAGAGTGTTACCAGATGAAAAAAATATGTAAACAAAAGTAATATATTAATTGAATAAGATTTTTCAATGATTTTTAATTATATTTTTTTATATAATTTAATATATACCTACTGAGAGAAAAGTAGAAATCTGATGGAGTTTCACATAATTCAATTTTTTTATTTTTATGTTTATTTAATTTTTGCTAAGAATTTATAAAATTTTACAAATTCTGGAATATTGTCACTATCAACAATGTAATTATTTTAAGCAGAAGGATGATCTCGTGGAAGCGAAAAAGGAAGTTTTTTTAGATGATGAGGACTTTTATATAAGTTATCTTAAACCAAGTTTTGATCATAAAGGCATTCATAACGTATCATGGACTTCTCCCGATGAAAAAGTAAAAAATCAGATAGATCATGTCCTAATAGGAAGCAAATATAATAAGCCAATAGTCGATTGCAGGAGTTACAGAGGGGTAGATATCAATAGTGAGCATAAACTAATAATAGTAACATTAAAACAATACTTACCAATCATTCCAAAACCTGTTATATTAAATTATCAATTAGGGCGCCACCGTAGAAAATCAAATAGAAGAAGAAACAGGGCAAAACTGCAAAGATACCAAAATATGATTTTTTGAAAATACCCAAAATACGATCGAAAACTATGTGGATAGAAGAAGAGAAGTTAAAAAAATTTGCAGAAAGAAGAAAAGAAAATAGCTAGAAAAGCAATTAAAAAACATAAAAGAAGCCTACTTAAATAAAGAGGTAAAAAAGTTCTACCAAGAAATTAAGAAATCCAGAGAAACTAAAAAGAATAATTCACAGTATTGCAGAAACAAAGAAGGTTTACTTGTAGGAGAAACGGCATAAGCATTAAACAGATTAGCGGAATACGTCAAAGATCTATTAAATACAAAGGAACAAAAGGAATTCGAGGAAAATAAAGATTGGCAACAAGATAAAGCACGAACGATAATTGCAGAAGAAATTGGTTTCAACAAGCGGCTTCCAGCTGAAATTTTTAAGGAAGGTGACGAAAGATTGGAAGAAAGAATACTTCACTTTGCATTAGAAGTTTGGTAAAAGAAAGAAATGCCGAAACAATGGAATACCTCTCTTATTTATCCTATCTATAAAAAGGAGACAAAGCGGAGTGCGAAAACTATAGAGGTATAAAACTATGAGAAGTAGTCAATAAAATAATTGCAAAAATTATTAGTGGGTGCACAAGAATTGGCTCCCGCTTACAGGTAATAAGCTCTCTACCGATAAAAGGGTTTGCGTGAATTGGCTCCCGAAGAAATTCTTGGAAATTTAGGTAGGTAAATTAGATTTTTTCATCATTCTTTAAATTCATATACCTTATTTATTCGTATAACTTATTTCAAATTCGTTTACTGATAGTTTTGCGTCTTGTTTGTACTTGATTATGCAAGCTACTGAAATATTAACCCATGCTAGTGGCGAACATTTTTTAATATAAATTCCACAAGTTGCCATGACATTACTCTTCTGCCTACTCCTCTTCAGCCCTCTAGCTTCCCTTTAATTATTATTTGTAGCATTTCTCACAATGTGGCCTAGGTACGAGGTCTTCCTTTTCTTAATCGTTCATATAATTTTTAACTCTCTATTTATGATGTTTAATACCGTTCAATTCCTACTGTAGACCCCCTCTGTGGCTCAGTGGTAAGAGCGCCTACCTTTAAACCTAAAGGTCGTGAGTTCGAATCTCATCTGGGTGGAGAAATTTTCGTTTATTAAAAAATTAATGAATTAAAATAATTTCTATCCTCCTTGTGCGATAGGTACTCACCGGAGGGACCGCAGACGTTCGGATACAATTAGCGTCTCTTAGCAAAGACAATGACGTCGACTTTGCTAAGTATCAAGACAATTACTCTACACACACACATACACACACACATACACACACACATATACACACTACACTAGGTACCTGACTGTACCATGCCAATGATCTTAGTTGTCGAGGCATTAACTCAGTAAAAAAAAATTCCTACTGTGTTGTGTCTATGATATTCTAAGCATTCTGCGGTAATGTTTCCTCATATTATTTAATTTTAATTTGCTTCCACTTATTGTACATGTTCCTACATGTATCTGAATTTGTGAAGTTGTTATAATTGAGTGTTAGGTCAATGTGACAATTTTCTTCGGTTTCTCTAATCCCAATTACTTTAGTTTTTTGAAGATTTATTATCAGTCTTATTGCTTTACTTGCATTATTAACTCTGTTTATAACTCTGTCTAGTTATAGTACCTATATTTTATAATTTTAGTCTTCTATTTTTTTGCTATCAAAACGGTATCGTCTGCATACTTGACATTATTAATGTATTTACTTTATTTTTATATCAATTTCTGCGCCCTCTAGTGCTTATTTGATTTCTTTTTCGAGAATAATATAATCTTTTAATAATATTCTAACCTCTAATTCATTCTCACAGGGACCATACACTTTAATTCTCATAAATTGAATGTTTTGCAATAATATTTAATGTAAATTGTTGTTTTTGCCTATTAAACTTTTTCTACAACTGATATTTGTAAAGAAATGTTTGTTGCTTTAAATTACAGTCATTGCTGAAAGTAATAGCTCTTCTAATAAAACAATTATTTATTTCCCGAGGAACATTGGTGGTCTGACACCAAATTTCTTCAGTCTAGCTTCATTTTCTGTAGTTCATACAACAATTTTTCATGCTGGAATCTATCAAAAGCATTCTGGTGGTCGATGAAACAGAGATATACTTTCTTCTGGTGATCGAGACATTTTTGAACCTATAAAAAGAGTAAAAAAATATATCTACCTACCTTAATACGAACGTCAATAAAAATTGGGACCATACCCTTGAAATAAAATGTGGGATAAAAAAAGCAAGATCTGCATTTAAAAAAATGGCTAAGCTATTCAAATGTTACGATTTATCAGACCATAAAAATCAGATTACTACGATGTTATATCTTTTCTATACTATTATACGAAGTTGAGTCGTGGACTCTGACAGACGCTACCTGCAAGAAAATTGAGGCTTTCAAAACGTAGCTTTATCGACGAATCCTGAAGATATTCTATAGCGACCAACTCACTAACCAGGACGTTTTATTAAGAACGCAAAAAGTCAAAGAGTTGTTAATCACAATAAAAACAGCCAAATAGAATACCTCGGTCACATCATGAGGAACAGCGAAAGATATGGGTTGCTACAATTAATTCTTTAAAGGAAAAGTAAAAGGAAAACGAGGACCAGGAAGGCGAAGAATTTTCTGCCTGATAAATCTACGTATTTGGTTCAACACAACAACCACAAATCTTTTCAGGACAGCAGTTTGCAAAATACAAAATACAACATCCGAAATAGATGCGCACTACAACAAGAAGAATCTCTTTTTCAAATGCAGAATCCATTTAAAAAAAATTAATGTACAGGGTGTTGTTTTTGGGTCGAAATACTTTTCCAATATTTTTTAATCCGGACTTAAAAATATTCGGCTGTGAAATATAAAAAAATATACAGTGTGGTTAATTAGTTATGAACAAAATAAGAGGTTGACAAAATAAATAAAACACACAGTATCTTTGTTATAGATTAAGTAAGACTAATTAGGTATGGGGCTTTTGATACAGTCTAAGTGTCCCCTCTTTTCAGTTTTATTTATCCCAAAAAACGTCTTTTATACAGATGAGGTGCGGCAGATAAACGGTCAATTATAAAAATCTCAAAAACTAAAGATAACTGAATCATGAAAATTGGAATGAAGGGGTTTTGAAAAGTTACATATTAAATGAAAATCTTTTCATCTATTTGCTACTTCCGGTTATACCGGAAGTTGCTTATATGAATTTTTTGGGACACCCTGTATATTTTTTAATTTTAGACATATTCACGTTATTCCGCATATTTTTTGTTGATACTTCTCTATACCTATTATGAACCGTTTTTGAGTTATAATGGTTTTTAAATGAAAATTACACTTTTCTACTATGTGTATAACGTTCAATTTTCTCGAATGTAATTTAAATAAAAATTTAAATTCCTTATAAGCTTATTAACCAGATAGAGCATTATCGTCTACAGTGTAAAGTTGCTTTTTTATTATTCAGGATGCTGTCAAAATTAGCTTAAAAACGGCATCCTAAATTTTCACCCAATTCCTTTTTTTAATGGGATACTCTGTATGTAATTCATTATTTTAGAAAAATATGTTTTCCACTATCGACTTGTTAGTATTCTTTATACCTACCTCTTGCAGTTTTTAAACAAATCAGGTTTATACATTTTTGTAACAAAAACATTTTTTTTTCGTAGACTATGTTGTGTTAATTTAAAACTTTCATATTGTAAGTTAAACAGTGAAAAATTAAAAAATTACCATTAAAGAAAATGAGCATTAGTTTATTAATGTAATAAATGTTAAAAATGTTACCCATCAATATCCAATCATTTATGAACTGTTTTAATCAGATTTTCGTTAGTAGCTCTTGATTCTTTATCTATTTCGTTAAGAACTTGAAGGACTTTATTTATTATAGCTTCCCCAGTAATGACAGGTTCAGAGAACACCTTATTTTTAACATATCTCCAAATATAGTAATCTAACGGTGACAACGGGATGTTGGTGACCAGAGAAATGAATCTTTATTAGCTATCCGTCTATGGCTAAATATGTCCATCCTCTTTATAGTGGTTTCTCATATAATTTAAAAATAATGTGAACTAGTATGAACTGGTTGCCCCAACAAAGAGTAGTATAAAATTCCACTAGGAAACTAAGTTCCTGTAGCTGGCTGTATACCATATATCACAAAAACTTGTTTAAAATCCTTTATATAAGGTATATAAAAAATACGCCGCCATGTTACCTATCCAACGGTAACTTAAACATCACAAATTATAACTATTAATAATGTAAAACAACTACAAATTTAAAACATTTAAAGGGTTTTGACCCATATATTTTGGTGGCTACTAGCATGTACAACCGTTTGCACTGATGATGGATTTATCAATCCGAAAACGTTTTGCAATGTGTTTGTGATAGCCCGTTTGGAGCATTTTTTATATACCTTTTATAAAGGATTTTAAACAATTTTTTTTAAAGAGTAGTATATTTTTATATTTTTTTATACAACAGTCTATATTTGATGACAATATTTAATTATTTGTCCTTAAAAAAAGCTATACTTACTTTTGTTTACAGTAAAGAATTGCAAAATATTTATATATGACGGACGTTTTTATATATTTTAGGAAAATATCAGGTTCCACATATAATAAATTAGTATAACTTCAGTAACTTATACATATATCTAAAAAATAAAAACAAACAAGGACAAAAAATATCATTAAACATAAATAAACCATTCTGTGGCTGATGGACTTGTTTCCGTACCATATCTCTCTCTCTCTCCCTCTCTCTCTCTATCTCTTTCTCTCTCTTTCTCTCTCACATACACAGGTTCCATCTAGTATCCTTTAAAGAAATGGGAGGGAAAATTTCATAGTATTAGGTTTGCTTCTATTTTTTTTAGAGTTCGATTCAGTCAGAAAAGGTATTGGAAGGTGTTAACACAAAAATCATTTTAAAATATTCGTAATAAAACACAAGCAGTACGTAAATGTCACGGCTAAAGAATGGGAAAGAAAAAAATCCAAATATTATGTTATGCAGACGACGCACATTAATTACAGAGACAGATTAACACACATCTTCAATACAGCTTGGCTTCAAACAGCCAAGAAATACAATATGATAATAAAACAAAAAAAAAAAAAAACAAAAATGTATGACAACATCTAAATAATAATAAGCCACAATTAAAGATAAAAATACGTTTATTGACGTTTCAATTTCCACTTCGGAAATTTACTTTCGGAAATTGAAACGTCAATAAACGTATTTTTATCTTTAATTGTGGCTTATTTACAGGTTAACAGTAATTAATTTACAATGCCACAAGAAAATAGCTTCAGAACAATACCCACTACGTTGTAAAATTGAAATTGATGAGAAAATAATAAAGCAGGAAGCAAGGTTTAGATATCTGGGAATAAATATAACTAGTTACGAAGATGCTGAAGAAGAAGTACGGCAACAAAGCTTTAAAGCAAGTAAAGCCACGGGATCTCTTAATGACACAATCTGGAGGAACAAACACCTAAGACAAGACACAAAAACAACAATCTATAAAGCAGCAATTAGACCTATATTAACATACACGGCGGAGACAAGACCTGACACATCTAAAACGAGACAACTACTAGAAACAACAGAGATGAAAATACTCCGACGAATATTAGAGAAAAGTCTGTTGGACAGGGAGAATAGACAACACAGTACGAATAGCACGAGATAAATCACCAAGTGGACGAAGAAGTATTGGCAGACCAAGAAAAAGATGGCGCGACAATTTAAACAATTTAGGAGGCTCATATTGAAGAAGGAATAGACTTTAAAGCCTATATACATATAAGAAAGAAGAAGAAGAAGTATCTCTATAGGAAAGAATATTTTATTTAAGTGTTTTAGGTTAAATCTTCGTATTTTGTACTTATCCGGTTTTCTCCAATTACTATATGGACAATTCTTAATGAAACACCCTGTATAGAATAAGGATAATATACTGATAACCAAACTTTTTGATCTCGTAGATTGTCTTGTCAAGTCAATATTTCTTGTTACTAACTGCATTTGATCCCTAGTTGGTGCATTAATGGTATGTATGTTTAATGGTATTATATATGATGCTATAAATTTACTCTTATGTACCATGTATCAACAATATCTGCATGTACAAGACACAATATGATTAATTACACTGTGATAAATATAAATGATATCCAAGTACTTAGTCCCACCTTCTAATTAAATTTGATGACAAATTGACTATTGCTTGATTTTTGACTGTTAAACAAGGTAATCATTAAATAATAAAATATTATTTAATTGCAGTTGGAAGTGCAATAAACATCTTCCACAGTAATTTATTTGTCGTAAACACTAAGTGTGCATTCCAATTAAAAAGTGTTTAATTTTCATTGTTATTTATTATAGACACATCAATTAGACCTAACAACACTTTTAGTGTTCTTTGCATATAATGGCTTTATTAAAATTTCTTTAAATATACAGTTGATGATCGACGACGACCTCTATACCGTGGTTTTCAAGAACATCGGTTTTACTCGTACCTCGTTAGTGCTGATAGACCATCGAACAAAACAGTCGTGTTTGTACGAAAATTGAACATGCCTTGTCGAAGTCTCATGCTTTGTGATAATCTCACAAAAAATTGCTGCTGAAATACTTAAAATAAATTTGAAAACGCTCTAAAGTTTGGGTTAAAAGTTGCATAGAAAAAAGTCAAGAGTTGTCGCACTTCCATTAATGTAATTATTGTTAGTAGAATGACTTGATGTTATTAAAATTCGTTCTTGGAGGAGAAACATTTGTTAACATCTGTTTTATTAAAAAATGATTATCTTTGATCGTTTATAAATAAGGAATTTTCAACAATCGATCGAATAGAACAGAACAACTTAGAACGACATCTTACAGCATACACAAGGAATAATACGAGGAAAATAAAAATACCGTACATAAAAGGATTATCAGAAAAACTTAAAAGGATAGGAAATAAATTGAACATTTCAACAACATTCAAAACAACAAACACGTTGAGATCTATTTTGTCCAAAACCAAACCTAACAATGAACAAGAAAGGACAAAGAATTGCATTTATAAAATACCTTGTGAATGCGATCCTAGCCCGCTGGGTTTCACTTTAGCCATGCTATCTGCTCTATGACATCTGTGACGCCTATCCTTATTTTCTTGTTTCTAACTCTTGTCGTACGCTCGGATCATCCTACGAGGTAATCGAAAATTCTGGATGACTTCCGACTGCCGCTCTGGAGGAGGAGCGAAGGTTTTTCGACTTCATCCTCGTGCTCGTGGAGTTTATGTGATCTAGGGTTCCACTGGGCGAGAAGTTCAGCGGAAGCTCTATGGTCAGTCGTTAGACCGAAAAAATGTAGTGAATAATCGTAGTGAAGGTACTCCGCCAACACGGTCTATTAGGGGCTAGTAGAGTAAGACGACTAGATCCTGATCGGAAGATCTGCTATCTTTTTCTACACTTTGTTTTTGCAATCTAGCAGCGATCTTATCAGCGAACAACACAGTTAATAAAACTGTTTGTGATTTGCCGGCGCGGCAAGTGAAAATCTGCGTAGTGATTGGTCACTTCTGGCCACACACTGTGTCTGAGAGATAGTCCAAATAGCGAGCGTTCTATTCTTCTTTGGACTACTCTGAGTTTGGTTTCTATAGCCTGATATAAGGAAGGTGTTTCGGTGCCGTAAGTCATGACTGGAAGTACAATGTTTTCTTTTTCAAATAATTTGGCAGGTTGCTTTATATCTAATACCAATTAAAAACAAATAAAGGATTTTCACTCATACATTTAGTGACTTTAAACATGTAAATCCAGTAAGTATTTGCTTTAACCTTGGTCAAAATTTAAATTTTCATATTTTTCTTAATCAAAGTGGATATTCTTATTTTACGTACCAGCACTAAAGATGGAATATTTAAACGAAAACGTTCTGTGATTAAGCCCGAAAGTGCTCTTTTGAATAAACCTACCTTTAATAAACGATTTTTTAATAACAAATTGTTAATATAGTTCTTCTCTCATGTTTTAACCTTGTTTAGGCTTTCGTGCCTCTTCAAAGATGGTTTTTGTGTTTGGTAAACGTTAGTCTGTGTATGTTGCCGCTCTCCCAAGGTCACGTCGTGGCTATAAAGCAGTAGTGACAGAAGCATTCCGTGCCTTTACGGATGCTGGTTGATCCAATCCCACTACTAAGTACAAGTGCCATTGGAAAACGGTCCGTTTTAGATTGTTGGCCTTTTGTTTTGTTTGGTTTAAACACGTGGAGGATAGCTGTGGCTATGTCCTCACCTAGGATCAGGTATCGTTGTGCAATAAGATTGGAAAACCACAAAAAACCAATCTCCCCCTATCCTTGTGATTTTAAATTGCGACTCTTAAGGAGTGTACTGAGGAGTGCTCACTGTTTTGTGTTTGGGTGTGTAGGTTTGTATAGTTATTAGTTGTGTGTTGTTGGTTTGTTTCTTGTTTTGGTGTTTGTATATTTATTGCTTTGTGAGCTTGTGTGGATGGTCAAGTGTGTGTATGGGAAAATAATAAGTGTATCTATGTATGAATGGGTGTGTTATGTTTGTGTGTTTATGTGCGAAGTGAAGGTTTGGTTTGCGGAATTGTTGTAACAGAAGGTTGATATGGCAATGCTATATCAACCTCCAATGCTATATCAATAATGGCATAATCATATAGTGAATTGGACATTTGGTCTAAATAGCGGATTGTGTCATTCCTCTTTTCAGGGTAGACATTAAATAGGATCATGGATCTGAAGTGGATTATGGATTTCATGTCAGAGGTTAGGTCGTATGAGGGGATTTGGTTGGAAGTGTGTACGGGTTGTGATTATTTTGTTTCTTTTGGTTGGATTTTTCTGTGTGGGCATTTTTATAAAAATGCCGAGTGGCCTCAGTTTCAGTTCAGTCATTTGAGAACATCTATTGCTAGTCGCATCGCATGTAGTAGTTCTGTGTTGTTGTCCACAGTATGGACAGATAATTGATTATTTATCTGCTTTTGTAGCATCTCGGACAGTATTGTAGCCAAACCGGAACGGAATTGTTTGATTTTGGAATCTCGCTATTCAATCGTTTTCCTTCGATATTAATATCGTTCGAGAGAGCATTAGCAAATGCACTGATCTATGCGAATTCATTATGATGCAATATGAATGATCTTTTAGCGAATGCAAGTGGTCTAGTTCAAAATCTTCTTCTTCTTCTTAGTCGTTAACCTGATGCAGGTATCGTGATATCATGAAGCTGTTAGGTAATTTTTCCAATGTTCCTCCACGTTTTTCTATCTTCTGCCAATCTAGCACATTCTGACAATGGAGCGCCAATGGTAGCAACAATATGGTCCGTGTATCGTGTAGGAGATCTACCTCTACTTCTTTTGCCTTCTACTTTTCCCTGGATGGTAAGTTTTTCAAGACCATTTCTTTGAAGCACATGTCCAAAATAGCTTATTATCTGTTCTGTTATTTGTGTTCTTAGTCTTTTCTTTATGTTTAGCTGGACCAGTATGGATTCATTTGTTCTTCGGGCCACCCATGGTATTCTCAGCATTCGTCTCCAGCAGTACATCTCAAATACATCTATGTTCTTTTTGTTTTTCTCAGTAAGGGTCCAGCATTCTGATGCATAAGAAAAACTGGAAAAACTAGACTTCTTACTAGTCTCATTTTTGTATCGGTAGTAATTTCATGGCTTTTCCAAATTTTTGTTAATTTTGCCATAGCGCTTTTTGCGATTGCTGACCGCCGCTTTATTTCTTCAGTACAGCCTCCTTTGTTGGTTATTAATGAGCCCAGATACACAAATTTATCTACAACAGCGATATTGTTTATCCTAACCAGATGGTTTTGATTGTTGTTAGCTCTGTCAATTATCATGATTCTCGTTTTATCCCTGTTTATTTTAAGGCCCATCGTTAAGCTTACGTCTTCTATCCGTTGTAGCAGGTGAATCAATTCAGTTTCAGAACTAGCGAGGATAGTAGTATCATCTGCATATCTCAAGTTGCAAATCTTCTTCCCGCCAATGGTGATGCAACCGTTCCAGTCCTCAGTAGCTTTCCGCATTATCCATTCACCATAGATGTTAAATAAAATTGGGCTTAGTATGCAGCCTTGTCTCACGCCCTTTGTGACCCTGAAACTATCAGTTAGTTCCCCATTTATTCTATTGTTATTGTACAGGCTTTTAATTAGCAGTATCAGATGATTAGGGACTCCCATTTTAGACAAAACCTGCCACATTTTACTCCAGTTGACCAAATCGAAAGCTTTACGATAATCTATGAAGCACAAATATGTTTTGATGTTGAATTCTCTGGATTTTTCTACAATATGCCGTACGTTTAAAATTTGTTCTCTAGTACTACGTCCTGTGACGAAACCTGCTTATTCCTCCGCAATGTTAGGTAGTAAAAAGGGCTTTATCCTCTCGAGAATTATGTGTAAGAGTATCTTACTGCAATGCGCAATTAGAGCAATTGTGCGATAGTTGCTACATAAATCTTTCGCTCCCTTTTTATGTATGGGAATATATAGTGATTGTGTCCAGTCCTCATTCCATTTACCTGTCTCCCACACTCTTTGACAAATTTGATGTATTATATCCACTCCAACGTCATCTAGGGCCCAAATCATTTCAATAGGTATGTTATTTGGACCGTATATTTGGCAGATTTTTGACTTTTTTGCCTCATAATTGCTGCTTCAACTTCACTTTTGAGTACGTCAGGTTCCGTCGCAAAACTGGCATCTTCTGGCGTCTAGTTCAAAATATGTACGTTCAAAAAAATTTACGGATTTTAAGGGTTAGAACAAGGCAACCGATAAGGATAAACACAGGAACTATGTCTGCAAAACAAGATTTCAAACTCACACTAAATATTATCATAAGCAAATGTGAGTGAACACAAAAACCAAATCGTTCAAATCACAAGCCGCGCTTTTGAGCTTTATGTTTTACTATTTTAATAACAGGTACTAAAAATACCATTTTACCTTAAAGATATTTGGATACAATTATTTTAATATGATTGATAAATTAGATTTTACTAAAATATTAAGAAAAAAATGGAATAAAGTAATGTTAAATTGTCCAAAAGTCGGTCAGATAGCTCAGCGGGCTGTGCGGCTGCCTCTCATTCGCTTCACTGTCGAATGGTTTAGTGGATGTGGGATCGAGCCCAAGCTCGGTGTACAGAAAACAAAAAGTCTAACGCAGCAGTTTAAAATTCTAGATGAATCTGCGGCTTAGACTAAGATATGCTGGGATCTGATCGGCCTATGGTGGAGCAGTACGGCAAGAGATAAGGGCTTGCGGCTTGGTGATACTCCTCCATAGATCCCTACCGGACAGGCGTAACGCCTAAAAAACCGGATATATATATAAATTGTCCAAAAATCTTCGATCATTCTGTCATATTTTAAAAAAAATTGTCAATAAAAAAAGACATGTAGGATTTACTGAGCAACACATCAGTAGTAAAGGACACGTCAAGGGTAAGGAGTTAACGAAGAATTGCAAATTTACTTCTAATGGATTAGAGAAAGGAGTTTACATCTATAATGTATAGTAATATAATCTTTTTTCTCAAAATTATCCGTGTTGGTGAGATGCGAATGCCACTTTCAATATCCAAATTCCGTCTTGATAATTATTTAAAACCAAAGGAGAGCAACTAATTTATAAAACCTTAATATAGTAACAATTATAAAATAAGTAGAAAAAATATGATACTAATATGATATAGCACTATGATAAGCTTTTCTTTAATGTGTATAAAATAAAACTTTTTGAGTCTCACTGTAAATATTAAGCAATTGTCTTAACCTTAGATTTCAACATCTTCGATTGAAATGTGTTAATAATTTCATCTTAAAATTTAATTAAAAATTAAATCTAACCATTTTGACTTTAAAATATTGGTATTAAATACAAGGTCTTTAATAAAACTAACGATATGTAACCCGTTTCTATTATGCAAATTATTGACCGTATAATATTCCATCGTAAACATGGAAAATCCTATTTATAAATCGTATAGAAAAAATATTATACATATTTACAGGTAAAAATCAAAATATATATATATTATGTGTGATATAATTTTAAATATTTTTTCTTTGCAACAATTTATTTTTTTTTTATTTTAACAAGTTTTTAAAGGTTATAAGAGGTTTCACATTTTCAACATAAATATATTACGATTACTTCAGTTGTCAGAGACGAAAATACCACTGAACCTCTAAAAATTTGACGAACAAGTAATCCGGTCAAGTTAGCATCAAAAATAGGGGTAAGGTTACATTAATTCGCACCTTCCTAAAAATTGGCACGGTTGTTGGGAACCCTATTATACACAATTTGTCAATTATCCACATCAATCCGGAGTGTGGAAAAAAATTTATTCAAGGTCAAATGTTGCAAAAATCGGTTTTTTGAGTTTTTCAGCTAAACGGTAAGTTTTATAATAAAAATAGGTGAGACAAAAATGATTCATCATGCAATTATCTATAAAAATTGTTTCTATACATTTTTTCCTAAGAATCACCATTTCGAAGATACAGCGATGCAAAATGTAGAAAAAGTTGTATTCTTCATAATATGCACACGTTTCCGCGCCACCCGTGAGTTAGTGTACATGGCGCGTTTTTTTTTACGTGGTTTCTCCGGTAGGCCTATTCCACGATCTATTGTGCTTCTGTTAAGTTAAAAAGCTATTATATTAAATTGAAAATGGTACTATTGTAAATAACAAGAGCGGTGTAAGTAATGTGTAAATTAAGAAAATTATTCGTCTGATAGATACTTTTCTAATGGAACATAATCCAGACTGTCTTGCTCTTCTTCTTCTTTTTCTTCTTGCTGGCTACAAATAAATTGTTCAAAGAGCGATGCATCAGATGTCTCCCCGTCTATATCGTAAGAATCCTCTTCTACTGGCGATTCAACATTGGAGCACGATTGGCCTCGACAACTGATACATGCTAATGAACAAAACAAACCAACTTTTTTACAGCCGCATTTAGCATTACATCCCTTTTTACAATTGCAAAAAATTGAATTGAGGAGTTTTTCTGGTGCAGGAGGGAGTAAAGTCTGAACTGGTTCCAATATATTGTTAATTAACTTCCAACCCCAGTCTTCTGGGTTTAGTTTATTACCAAGCCATACTTGAACTTGATAATATACCCGAAATAGATGTTGATGAGCAGAAGCAGAGGTTGGAGGAAGACAAGCTAATTGTACTTGTTTCTTTTTATATGTTTCTTTTGCAAAAGATAAGTATTGAAACTTATCTAAGCATGTAATTTTTTTTGGAGCTCCGTACATTGAAAGAAAAAAGCGAATTCCGTTGGTCATTACATCTTGTGGAGTAGAGGTACTTTCTTTGAAAACTTCAGCACAATCAAGTAAATCCTGTCTCTCAAACAATTTCAAAACTGATCTTTTACCTCTCCTGAAAAATGCTGATGTCGTGTCGCAACCAGTTACTGCATGTAGAAATAAGATATGATTTTGGCATTTTGAAAAAGCAGATTAACTCTTGGATGAATATATTTTTGATTGTTGTTGAGTCTTTCCAGGTTTCAAAAAATAAATAATTTTTTCAGTTGGTGTTCGAGCAGTAAGTAATACCAACAAATCAACATCTTCACCAACAAGAATAGTTGGATTTGTCGAGTTAAAATGTTCTATTCTTGTTTCAACTATCAGGACATCAGCATCATTATCAGCTTGCTTTACAGAGATATTCTCAGACGTAAATTTTTCTTTCAACATTGAAATAAACCGAGACTTGTTGTGTGTATTTGCGAGAAATTTCTGTTGGCTTGTGGTAACTGTCATAAATTCATCAAAAATGACGTCCGAAGATGAAGATGTTGTTGTAGCTCGACGACGTTGTTCTGCAGCTTTAATATTTTTTGTAGAATCAGCATAGCCATCAAATACCACAGTCACATCAAATACACATGGTCAAAATGTCTATGTACATACTGCACGTATTTATCTAAAATATGGTTAAATGTTTCTTCGTGATCCCACACTACACGATGTAATAGATATCCTCCGTAGATTATGTACGTAGCATTTATGTTGTCAATATCTATGTTTACTGTTTCAAAACAATCGTAAATAGCTGACTTTTGTGATTTACGCATTCCAGAATCATCGAACAGTGACAACGGATACGGAGCCAATTCATATTCGAAATATTTCTCAATTTCATCTTCGATGGCCGTACGGTCATATAAAATGAGGGATTGGTTCTTTTTCGAGTTTATATTTTTATAACTGTATAATATGTATGTATACGCTACGAAAATAAATATTTTTACTTATATTATCGCTCTGTAAAGTATATTACGGTAATTGACATGCATATTATGAAGAATACAACTTTTTCAACATTTTGCATCGCTGTATCTTCGAAATGGTGATTCTTAGGAAAAAATGTGTAGGAACAATTTTTATAGATAATTGCATGATGAATCATTTTTGTCTGACCTATTTTTATTATAAAACTTACCGTTTAGCTGAAAAACTCAAAAAACCGATTTTTGCAACATTTGACCTTGAATAAATTTTTTTCCACACTCCGGATTGATGTGGATAATTGACAAATTGTGTATAATTGGGTTCCCATCAATCATGCCAATTTTTAGGAAGGTGCGAATTAATATAACCTTCAATGTCTATTTTGACCGGAGTAAAGTTGTATTTTGCTGAGAATCTCAATTTTGGAACCTAATAAAGATGCAAAAAAGTTTACTGCTTTTCCACCCCGGCTTTCTTCCAAAACCCCCACCGTAGGGGAAGAAATACAGAAAAAATAGTTTTGCCAAGAATCTGTACGATGTAGAAAAAATATCTTAAATAAAAAATGTAGCTAAGATAATTTTGACCAAAAATGTTTATAAACATTTTTGGTGTAGCATCAACGGTTCTCTTAGAAACAACGCTTGACGTGATAGATGATTTTGAATGTCAGAGATAGGCGCGCGAAATCTATTTTAAATAAAATTTATATCAACGCGACTGTAAAAACTATATATCTTTTGATTAGATTATCCTATTGACAAAAATCAAAATGCTTTTTAAAGCTGAAGAGAGCAGCTTTTACATACAAAATTTTGCCGCAAAAGAAGACAATTTTTATAAAGGTTTAAATCATAAAAGAATAATAAAAAATGGCAAAAATCGGCTAAACGTTTATTTATTTAACACCTTTCTAGCAGCTCACTTCATTTACGGCAATATACAAAAGTTTTATAAAAAAGCTGCACTTTTCACCTTTAAAATACATTTTGACTTTTGTTAATAGCACAATCTTATCTAAAGATATCAAATTTTTACCGTCAAGTTTGTAACGTTAAGACTACCAAAGAGCATTGAAGTAATAATGTAAAAATAATACTTCAATCAACCATGGGAGCTTATCGTCTATACCTTGCCTAGCTCAGTATCTCAAGGGTGAGTTCGTCTTGACTTAAAATAGGGATTGAACCTAAGTTCTCAGTTGATAGCAAATAAAACAAATTTTAACTAAAGATATTTATTTAAAAGAATAAAAAAAAAATACAATAATTGACCCTGCCAAAGCTTAACAATTGATGAAATACGTATTGCTTTGTTCGATGGCTACTTGTGTGTCCTAGCTGCTAGGTCCTCCAACGGCATGTTCTAGTTCTGGAGAGCTGCAGTTACATGTGGTCGTACGGTTTGATGTAAGATGATAAAATGTAGATAATTCCAATAATATGCTGCAGTTACATGTGGTCGTACGGTTAGATATAGGATGATAACATGTAGATATTTCCAATGAAATGGTATATTCCCGATAAACTAAAACAAAATGAATAGTTTGCATTAGACACATCAAGAAAAAAGGTTTAACTTCCTTGCCATCTTACAAAGTTACAATTACAGAAATAGCGTATGGCAAGGATAAAATGAAATATGATTGTTACTATGATTCTTAGTTAAATTCTGTTAGAGTCCTAATGCATATATAAAAACAATGTGCTTTGGAAACAAAGTAAGGTTACAAGTGTCGGAAATGCGGTCAGAATTATAAAATAAATATGACAATGAAAGTACTTACCCCAAGAGAATTTGTAGACCATAAAATGAGTCTAATTATAATTTTTGCCTTCTTTTATAAAATCAAAATCAGACAAAAAATTATATTCCCACTATATTAGGACATTTAACTGACAGAAAGTGGGAGACTGCTTGAAGTTAGCACAGATGTTATAGGATGTTGCTATTTCATGAAACTAACTTTTCTGTCAACACAAAACACAAAGACAGAGGACAGAAAGAGAGAGTAAATAATGACAGAGGAAGCAATGAAAACAGGGGAAGAAATATAGAGGGACAGAGAGGGAGCCAACTACTTTTTAAATAAAAAAGATAGTAAAAATTAACTAAAGATAAACAAATTAATTAATTAATAAAGAAATTAAAATGAAATAATTATTTAAATATAAATTAATAGAGATGTGACGTTTATAACGTTACAAGTTGATACAAATTTTATTTAAAATTCAGCTTGTTCGTATGATTTTTAGAGGTCAAATCTGACGACTGGACTACATACATATACTTAAAATAACATATGCAAGAATCTGGGCAAATATGTGCAAACAACAATAGAAGTTTTGAAACACATTCCGGCTGTGATGCCTTTGTTGGCTGCTATACGGAATAGATGACCTTTCTATACCATGCTCTAAGGTTAGCAAGCCAGTATATTCTTCTTCATCCTGGGGTCCTTTTTCCTTTAATTTTACCTTCAAAAATGTATTGGTTAGCTCATACCTGCCTTGATTTCTCATTATATGTCCCAAGTAGTGCAGGTTACGACCTTTTGTGTTAAACCGTTGTGTTCATCCTCTGTAAAACTTCTTCATTGGTGACTTTGTCTGTCCACAGTATCTTCAGGATCCTTCCGTATAACCATAGATCAAAAGCCTGAAGTTTTGATAGAGTTTCTGTCTTCAATGTCCACGTTTCTCCTCCGTACAGAAGCACTTAGTACACGTACGGAGCTCATAGTCAAAAATGCACTTTTTTCCTTTCCGATGGGACAGTTAATCTCTTGGGTATTGTCCCAAGACTCATTGATTATAGTTTCCAAGTAGTTGTACTGTGAGACACGTTCAATTCTTATTTGGTTCACATACAGATTTGCTCAAGTTATGTTTTACTGGCTGATGATAGTGAGCTTGGTTTTGCTGGTGTTTATATTCAGTCTGTATGTTCTACTTGTTTCCATTATATTGTTCATTATGTTTTGGAGCGGTTCTATGGTATTGGAAAACACTATTGTATTACCGCAGGTATTGAGCTTGACTCAATGTATTGAGATGCCCCCATCAATATCTTTTAGAGCCTCTTCAAAAATGTGCTCCGAGTACGGATTGAATATCAGTGATGAAATTATGCACCCCTGTCTCACCCCCCTTAAGATTTTGATCTGATCTGTATATTCTTCATCTATTAGGAGCACCGCTGACTGATTCCAATACAGATTAGCTATTATTTTTAGGTCTCTTCCGCCAATCCATGTCCTCTTCAGCACTTCCATCATTTTTTCATGCCTGACTCTATCAAAAGCCTTCTTGTAGTCAATCAGGCATGCAAAAACATCACAGATGACATCTCTTCATTTCTGAAATAATAACTGCTAATAACACGTTAAATAAAGCTTCCCCTTGTACCAACGGTGTTCACAAATCCAAATTGATTGGGCGCAATTTGTTTCTCGCATTTTCGGTAAATTCTTTTGTCAATGACTTTTAAAAACGGCTTCAGCAGATGGCTCATTAGGCTTATAATCTTATAGTCTTCACAAACTTTTGCTCCTGGTTTTTTGGGCTCCGAACTCCGATTTGAGCCACTCTACTGGTATTTTTCCTGTCTTGTAGTTTTCATTAAAGATTTCAGTTATTATTTTTATTTGTTCTGCATCTAATGGCGTCAGTAGTTCTGCGGGAATTTCATCAAGTCCTGAACCTTACCATCCTTCATCTGTCTGACGACTGCCGTTATTTCTTCTGGTAAGATTTCGTGGTTTCAAGTTATTTCTTCAATGGTGGGTTCATGTATTGTCCTAAGGTCGTGGAAAAGTTTCCCCAAGTATTCTTTCCATACTTATATTATATACTCATATCGAAACGAAAAAAAATATATAAAATAGTCGAAAACAGCAAATATGATGAGGCTAAAATGATCGTGTAATGTAAGAAGAAATAAAATTAGTGATGGAGTCTAAAACAATAAATTTTTTCAGTACCCATCAATTCCTACTTTTATAATTTATTCTTTCCGTTGTCCCAGTGCGAATGGCTTCTATCACCTGTTCCAGCTTGTCCACCCAAAAATTAAGATTTTCCCACTGTTACATTTCAGTCTCCATTTCCGTTCAAATTTTTCCCAATCTCTTCTCCAATCACATTTAGCTCTTATCGTTTCCTGATGAAGAAATTTTGGCAGAAGTCTTTCCTCATACTCTACCACTCTCTTACAATATTTTTAAGTATCTTAGATGCTTAGAGATGCCACACTGGACAGAGTGATGCCGTTTGTATTGAACGTGTAACCTCACTCTCTGTTATAGATATACCTGATATAGCAATCGGTGTATAGTGTTCTACTAATCAACATTATCGTTCGAAAACTCGTAAAAGAATCACCAGAAGGTAAAAACCTTAATGTTAAAGCTAAACGATCTTTAACTGATATATCTCTCTGTAATTTTGTGCTGCTTCTTTCAGTTATAGGTCCAATTAAATTTATTACCCCCTCACAATCTTCACAACTTACTTCACACTGTCTAGTGAAATTATTTAAGCGAATGAGGTCTATTTCTTGTAAAAATTATCAGTACGGTGTATGGTGATAGGAAATGAGGCGGAAATAATATTAACTATTAAAAGACGAAAACTTGAGTACTTAGGACATGTGATGAGAGGGCAAAAATACGCATTATTACAACTAATTATGCAGTTCAAAATCCGAGGAAAGCGAAATGCGGGAAGACGAAGAATATCTTGGCTTAAGAACTTAAGTGAATGGTTTGAATGCAGTAGTGCAGAATTTTTTAGAGCGGCAGTCAACAGAATCCGCATAGCCATGATGATTTCCAACCTTCGATAGAAGATGGAACTTAAAGAAGAAGTAGACGGTGTACATACAATTTTCGTACCCACTGACTATGTCCTTTGTTCGTCTTTTTGGCCATTTTACACATAATAAGAAAGGCGCTGAAAGCTCTAAGTCAGTGTTTATTTTTTGATCTAGTAAACTTCTAATTTTTGAATTTTTGAGAAAAAGAGACTCCAAAAGATGCAAGCAGCTGGAACATTTTACACGAACACAATTCACACAAACATAACGATTTTTTGTTCATTCTGCTTGTTCCTGTATGCTCAGTTCATTCAGGCTAAAATATCTTATCCACCTAAAGGCTTTTTAAAAGAAGCTTAAATTAGACTTCTCTTTTTTAAAATAGAAAATTCATTACGAATCATACGATAATATTTATTTTTTATTCGCTGAACAAATTATGATTTACTATTGTGAGGTCAAACACAATACGGCAACTCCGTTAATTCTTGTGGGTTTGACTAGCGACCTATGCCACAGAGAACACCATCGACCACCGGAGAGAGAGAATATTCAACAATTTAAGCGCCAATATGTAGCACTTTAACAATATTTAAGAATAAATTTTGTTTTTACCAGTATTGTTATTAAGTTAGTTTGAATTAAGTGATTTTGATTAGATTCAATATAGTCCATTATATCAAGTGTATACATGGTGGTCCTTTGAGCCGGATTAATTTGGAAAATCGATCAATTGCGAGAGATGTTGTTTCAGAGGATATACAAATTACACATCTAAGTGAAATAGGTCTGTTTGAAAGTGATAACTATTTTAGTTATAGTCCCCTTTCTTTTGAGAATTTTTGTGAAGTTAGGTATTTTTGAAATGTCTTCCTTTTTGTTTCTAACCTTTTTTCTGAGAGTGCCTATCCGGATGTTATTCTGAGGCTTGGGAAAAGTATATCACGTGATTTGCCCGTTTATTATTTATTATTATTCATGTTCCATTGAAGTATTCTCCATTTGGATTGGATCAACTATATATTTGATAATTACCTACATCGAAGCTACTAAAATTTGTCCACATTTAATCGCTATTGAAGATCTTTGCATTTCTTCGAGCATTTTTTTAATTTTTGAACATTATTATAATATTATATTTCAGATACAATTTTTAATGATTGTGTTTATAATTCTCATCGGCTCCTGATCTTTTACTGCGAGGAAATTTTGCATTTTAACTAGAAATCCCCGAGATTTCATAACGTTATAACATCCTTGCCAGATCTTTGCTCTCGTAAACTCATAATCAATACATGTATTTTGATCTGTGTTTTATGCAATGATAATTACACTATTACGCTGTTAATCATTTTCTTGGTTTATTCGCGTTGGGAACAATTTCTTATTATCAAGGCAAAAGAGTACCCTTGAAGCATGTTTAAAATTTCTTTAAATTATTTCCTTTAGAAAATTATTTTCACGCCGCATATGTCTATATATCTTCTTTAAAAATGCCTTACAAATAACCCGACAGCACCGAGCGATTTGTTACGCTCTTTTTTAACAAAGAATTAACTTCGCCAAATGTTCTCTGTTCTCTTTATCTAGCTTTGCTACATAGAAATCTTTCCTAATAACAAAGGAAAAAGTCCCTATTGTGAAATCTCCGCCCTACCTTCTCAGAAAAACAGAAGAGTTGTTTTTCGTAGAAAGTCTAATTTCCATCGGTAGAGGAAGGGTAAGCTACGAAAGTGAACCCCAGTAACCCGGCTATTTAATATCAATTTCGCGTGGCACCCTTCAGCCAATATTCCCTCTTTATTTTCATCTTTCGCTTGTCTAAGTCACTTTTGTTTGCCGTTCATTCACCTCTACATCATTCACCTCTACCATCAGTCATCTCTACCATCATTCATCTCTACCTTCATTCGTCTCTACGTGC
Organism: Diabrotica balteata; assembly: GCA_918026665.1. NCBI lineage: Eukaryota > Metazoa > Arthropoda > Insecta > Coleoptera > Chrysomelidae > Diabrotica > Diabrotica balteata. The sequence goes on from OU898281.1 coordinate 125,063,460, forward strand.
TTTTGTCTCTTCATTTATCTCGACTACTTATTACTACCTGTGCTGTTCCTATCTGGCTGTCTCTTTTCGTCGGCCTAAATCAATTTGAGGGATTACGGATTGAAGACCGTAATTCGTTGCTTGCCTGCCGTCCCAACTACCTGTTGCAAGGACCGAATGTCAAGTGCCTTTATTTAGGGCGTAACGCCATTACCTGTATCCAACTGTCCTCTACTGTTTTGTGAGTACTTATGAATTTTATTGACTAAAGCTCAACTGTGATACCTAAATCATTAGAAGTTGATTTATGACTCCAGTTCAGTGTACCTTACTTATTCATGGATGTTTATTTTAACTCCAACCGAACGAACTAATATGGGTATAAAACTACGGTATAATAAATACGTATAAATAACGTACAATTTGTTTTATATGTAGGTTATATTTATGATAACTTTTATTCATAGATTTGAAGTGATCACGATCAAAATCTTAGTAACTTCATGCTTACGTATTCTCAAGGCGTAAAATTCACTTATTTGACGAATATTGACGTAGATACAATTATAATGTTCCCTGCCTTTTTCTAATTCTTGAGGATACTAAATTATTCATAATTATTTTTCAAAAAGATATTTTTTGTTTGTATTTAATAATAAATTTTTTAGTATTTTTTTTGTATTTAATAATATTAATAATAATTTTAATAATAAAAATAACTTATATCATGCCGTTTAACTGTTCAGTAAAAATTGTTATAGTGCATTTACTTTAACTAATATACCTCAATATAATTTTGTTGACGAACTATTTGCTTTTTATTTTTTGTTATAATATTATTATACTAATATTTGTTTTACAGTATATTTAGTGTAAATGTGTCGAAATATTAGGAGTGTACTGCATAATCACGATACCTTTTCTCTCACGGTTTACTTTATTCTCGCGTGAGTATTTTAACTGTATCTTACCTTTCTTGTTATCTTCTCCTATATGCCTTAAGGTTTCCCTGTTCCTCTAAAAATAGGGTGGTGCCCAAATAACTTCTCTTATCTTATAACTTGTCTTCTTTTCTAACTTCTTGTCTCTGTGTTGTCAGTACTTCTTTAAATGATCCGTGATAAAGAACCCCGACCAAGATACCTCTACCAGACTGAAGCCCGAGCCTAGTACCGTTCTTTGTGTAACCCCCAATCTATCATCAAAGAGGGTACACCCTTTACATCTACTAGTCCGTCCACCCACAGCCCTTGACAAATGACACGGTTAGGTTTCCACATATGTTATTTAATTTTCTTATCCCAATAGTACTGTTTATGCTTTTTCTTGCCTGTACATAACACCATGACCTTTAGGGCAGTTTCGAGTACAGATTCACTTATTTGCTCACTGTCTTCTGTCTAAGGCCGCTTTTATGCAAGCGTTTTCGTCGCTTGTCGCGTGGCGACAAAAAACGCGACATTTTATATTTTCACTGTTTATTTGCTTCTGTGATGTTATTATTGTATGTTCTTCCCTTACCGGAAATATTACAAATACATTTACGTTTAAAAGGTTATCATTCATTACCTGCCGAAGTGTTCTTCTAAGCACTTAAAGTTTTGTTTGTAGTTGGGTACTTTGTTTCGCACATTATTTCATCATTATTATTTATTTTAAATTTTTAATTTTTTGCATTTTATTCATATTTGCATCGAGTTAGACTCTTGCGAAAACTATATTAAATTAATTAACGATGATGAATCAACGTGTTGGCTTCAACATTAGTAATTTTTAAAATAAAATTTTAAAATATTAAACAAACTATCTTGTTTTGTTTTTTCATTGACCATTTTGTGACTGTGTAATTAGTACCCCCAAAATCTTGACGAGAAATTCTGAGGTCACGTACTTTTAAACATTTGGGGAATTTATAAATAAAATGTTAGTGATTGTGTTTTGGATGCTTTATAAATTTGGGGCTAATGAAATTTATATCTAGTTTGCCGCGATTGTTGTATTCTTCAAGGCTATCCACTATATTCAGCAGAAAGTAATTTATATTTGTGATTTATAAAAAAGCCCACCGAAATAAATCCCCTTTATGGACATTAAAAAATAATGTTTATGCTTTTGACGAAACAAGTTAAAAAACCGTATAAAAAAATAAAGCCAAAACGTGTATCATGCAGTGTAAAATTGATATTGTGTTATAAATAAATATATGTAAATTATTATATATATATATATATATATATATATATATATATATATATATATATACATTTCTATCTATTTAAATTGATATAAGGTTGAATGCTCGAATAAATGAACTTTGATCAAATGAAAGACCGAGCACAGTTTATTAATTTTGCCCAAGTACTTTCGCTTCCTAGAGCATCTTCAGGGGCATCTGAAATAAGCCAAGAAACGTTTTTTTAACTGAAGAAAATTAATTAACTTCGATAAAAAACTCGAAGTTGATGGTTGATAAACGTTTTTTGTGATTAACGTTTTAGACTTACCTCGTCAATTTTTGCCTATCCAACAATAATGTCATAAACATAAAATTATACATTACACTACACACTCCTTGTGAACAATTATTACAATTTATGATTTAACATGTGTAATCAATTGTTTGTTTATTTTATTATTTGTCTGTCATAATAAATATAATATAATGTCTGACCAATCAAATACACTCCTCAAAATGATCAAATCTTACTAAGAGTCATATTTTTAAGAACCAGCTTATATATATATATATATATATATATATATATATATATATATATAAGCTGGTTCTTAAAAATATGTTATTCTATATTCTATATTTATATATATATATATATATATATATATATATATATAATGGTGCTATATATGCTTCTTTTCCTTCATACGTTGCTTAGACGTTTCAAATGTTGGCGATTAATATGACTATATCCTAACATTCCTTGCAGCTATTCGGAATAATACGTTATTAAACCATTTTTTCAGATTTTCAAGCCAATATATTATTATTCTCCCTGTTTCTCTCTTTCCAAATACCTTGCAATGAAGAATGAGTTGCAACTAGCTACATATGTGTTTATATCTCATAACGTGGCCAAGATATTCTAATTTGCGCTCTTTAATTCTGTTAATTATCACGCATTTTTTGACCACTCTACGTAGAACGTCAATATTAGTCACACAATCCACCCATGAAATTCTTAAGATGCGTCTATAACAAGGTGTCTCGAAGATCTCGAGCTTTCTTGAAAAAGCTTCAGAAAGATTCCAGGCCTCTCATCAGTTGGCGCTACAGCCCTTCGTGAGCCTTGGCCTGCTTCAAAACGTTCTTCCATCCTTCCCTATCGAGTGTCTGTCTTCTCCAGCCCCTCACTACAATCTCCCTCAGATCTTCCAGTACATCGTCCAGATATCTGAGTTTAGGTCGCCCCCTTCTTCTTCTTCCGACCGGCCTATTTAGCATAGTTATTTTAGTGGGATCACTCTCATCCATCCGCATAACGTGGCCCACCCACCTTAGGCGGTTTATCTTGATGGTCTTCACAATATCTGCATCACCAAAAAGTCTATAGAGTTCAAAGTTATATCGCCTTCTCCACAGACCCTGTTCGTTTACTCCGCCAAATATGGTCCTCAATACTTTTCTTTCAAAGACTCGTAGTAACTCTTCATCTCGGGTCGTCATTGTCCATGTTTCCGATCCGTATGTGAGCACTGGGCATTAAGAAGGGAAATCCCTCTAAAGTTGGAGCATTCAATAACGTTTCCTTTTTTGTGTATGGGGCATATAATTCCAGTATTCCAATCTTTTGGTAACGCGCGTTCTTGCCATACCTGTATTAGTAGTTTGTGAAGGAGGGTTACAAATGTTTGACTGCCACATTTAAATATTTCTGCTGGTAGGTTGTCTGCTCCGGGTGACTTGTTTCTGGCTAGAGACTGAATTGCTTTGTTTATTTTTTCCAAAGTTGGTAGTTCAGTATCCTCGTGTTCTATTTCTATATCATATCTACCTTCAGCTCTACTTTCTCCATTAAGTAGCGTACTAAAATGTTCCTGCCATCTTTCTAGTACTTCCACTCTCTCGTTTAAAAGAATTCCGTTAAGGGCCTTGACTTGGTTCGCTTGTGGTTTGAAAACTTTTCTTTTTGTGTTAACCTGTTTGTAAAATTTTCTGTATTCGTGTTCTCTATTTTAGGCCTTTACCCCATATAATAACGTAAAAAATACATACATACAACACATACAATTGAGGCCCTGCTGTAAAGTAATTCGAGAGGCCGAATTCAGCTCTTTATCGGTAATCTCATGGGTTTTCGTATTATCGAATGGATTCTTCCACTTTTCCTCCGCTACCTATTCTGTTATAGTTTTAGAATAGTTTTTTCATTATATAAGCTGCGGAAGCGGCCGTTTAGCATTGGCGAACTGTTTTTAAGCGATATTAGTGTGATTCGTAAGCAATATTTATTACTACTGTAATTACAATGTGTGATAATTGTAATTAAGTGAGCTTTTGGTGTTTAATTAAAGTTAGTTAAACCACAGTTGCTTCACTTAATCACTGAACTCACAGAAGCTAAGGCAAGCGCGGAAAATTGACTATAAGCAAATGAAAATCGAGTTCACTTCAGAGTCCATACAAAGAGTAAAATAAGTGGATCGTTCATAACAATTAGCGTAATAAGAAATTGGCTTTATTTAATAATGTTTATTTTTTTCCAGATGACCACGTCGGAGCTAATAATGGTTAATTCATGGAACGACCACTACAACACAGATAATTGCAATATTAAGATCACCAACAAGAAACTAAAGAAAGAGCTCTATGAGGTAGCCAGTAGGGAACTTAGAGAAAGTGAGTCTAGCCGCAAAGAGTGTCTGGAACATCTCAGAAACTGGATTAAACAGAATCCTGATATAGAAAACTGTCTTACAGGTAAAACTATTTTTAGCATAATAAAAACATTTTTTATAAAATCCGTAAAATAGTTTCGAAACACAATTCAGATTTTTGCTCATAATCTAAGCCTTCTAAAAATTGCAAGGCAAACAGACGTTGATAAAAGATGTTAAAAGGGACATGGGGAATCTAAAATTTGCATTCCACGACATGTCTTTTACAACTAAGCAGAAATCCTTAGCGAATTCAAGCGAAGAGCAACGTTTCTCGGATTACAAAAAGTTTCAATAATCGAAATTGGGCAATAATAAAAGATTCACTGAATATGGCGCTAAATTTACGACGTAATTTGCTGGCTTGGCCTACCCAAAATTTTAAAACACCAGCCGCCACTGCCATACTCGAACGAGTTTTTCTACATCCAGACAGTAGCAAAGATGAATACCAACCTTGGTATTCATCTATTTAATATACCAATTACAACAGTGTTTTAAATCAACGTTCGAGTTTTTTAACTATATGGTATACAGCCAACTCCCGGGAATTATCCCTTTTTCAGTTCATAAATATTATGTTTTGGTATATAATTGTATTTAATTTCAACTGAAGAAGCATCGAAATCGTCGAATACCTACCACACCATTAATCAACCATGAAATATAATGTACGTAATCGCAAATCATATATTATTTCTTACATAAATACTGAATATGAGTATGGGACAATATTTAACATTTCTCAACTCGAATATGTAATAATTTGGGTGATTCAATCGTATTTGCGTACCAAATAAATATGTACCACTGTTACCTACATTACAGCGGAAAAGGAAAGTTTGATTTCTTAAGGCGTATATTATTTGGCTTATTTAGTTTACATTTTTATAGTGTTTAGAGATTAGTAGATTGAAAGTATTAGATATATGTATATACAGTGAGGGGCAAAATTATGGAATAAGTTAATTTTTTCAAGAATAGGTGACTATGCAGACAAATATCGAAGCAGGTCGATTTTTATTTTGAAATTATAATTTTTTGGACTATATATCACACTAAAAACGTTATCGACCTAGGCGGCATGAGGTAACCAATGATTTATTTTAAATAAGAATAGGTGTCTTGCGCTAGCTCATTTCAATGGTAATTTCTCTATTCAATGATATAATCATTACCATAATTATTTAAAGAGGTGGCCAAAAAGATGTTTAAACTCTGAATTAAATTTATTTACGTAACAAGAAGTATGTATGTACTTTATTTAATACAAAATACATTTTACTGGTGTTTGAAAAACAAAAAAATCTTTTTGACGCTGGAACTCAAATTTGTCTGACGACGACTTGCGCACCTGGCAGGTTGTGGTATCTGATAAAGCAGTTTCCACGCTGCGATCCCTTGAGTTTCAGTCCTCAGCTTGGGGGGTTCGTCTTGTCGGTAGTGTAGAGTAGAATCATCATCATCATCATTGGTGCTACAGCCCTATAAAAGAGCCTCGACCTTCCCAAGTCTATTACGCCAGTCAGTTCTATCAATTGCCAACTGTTGCCAGTTTGCTGCGCCTATTTTTCTACCATCCTCATCTACACCATCCCTCCATCTGAGTTTTGGCCTACCACTATTTCTTCTTCTCACAGGTTGTGACATAAGGATTCTTCTAGGAGGGTTGTTCTGCTGTGATCTTGCAAGATGTCCTGCCTATCTTATTCTTTCTATTTTTATAAGAGATACTACATCTTTACCACCAAATATATGTGTATATATGTGATATATCTCGTAGTTGTACCTCCTTCTCCAAACACCATTTTCACAGATGCCACTGAATATTCTTCTCAGGATTCTTCGTTCAAATATAAGCAGGAGGTTTTCACCTGCCTTGGAAATGGTCCATGTCTCCGATCCATATGTCAACACTGGTTGGATAAGGGTGTTGTATATGGTTATTTTTGGTTTTTGGCTTAAGTTTCTGCTTCTCATATGTCTACTCATGTGAAACATGGACATTGAGAAAGAAAGAAAACAATATGCTATTAGTATGGGAACGCAAAATCCTGCGAATTATATATGGTCCTTGCAGGGACAGCGTGACAAATGAATGGAGGAGCAGATACAACAATGAAATAGAGACTCTCTACGGGAAAGGAAACATCGTAAGATACATAAAAGCCAATAGATTAAGATGGGCAGGCCACGTGGTACGGAGTGATGACGACAGACTGATTAGCAATGTGTTTTGGGAAAGACCAGATGGTAAAAGATCGACAGGAAGGCCTAGAAAAAGGTGGAAAGACGCAGTCAGGGAAGACCTGGAGAAGATGGAAGTAAGGCCACGGGAAATAATAGCACAGGATCGGAATCAATGAAAGGTAATAGTAAACGTGGCAAAAACTCACGAAGAGTTGTAAAAGCCAATGATGATGATATGTCTACTCAATCTAAAATATCATTTGTTTGCTAGGATTATTCTTCGCTTGATTTCTTCCGTCATGACGTTCTCCTTGATAATCAGGGAGTTTAAGTATGTGAATTTGTCCACTACTTCAAAGGTAGAGTTATCAACCGTGAATTGGTGGCCGATGTTTCTGGCTCTATTGTGGGGTGTTGATGCCATTATCTTAGTTTTCTCCTCATTTACTTGCAGGCCCATATTTTTTGAGACATATGACAAGGTGCTATTCATTTCTTCTAGCTTGCATGTTATGCGGGCAACTAGGTCAACATCATCTGCATATGCCAAAATTTGGAATGATTTATTAAAAATGTTTCCTCTGTTGTCTAATTTGGTTCCCCTGACCGCCTTTTCCAGAGCTATGTTGAAAAGGAGACACGCCAGCGCATCTCATTGTCGCAGCCCACCATGCGTTTCAAATGCCTGTGATTGTTCGCCCTGTATTTCGACTTTGCAAACAACTTTACGTATTGTAGCCTTAATCAATCTTATTAGTTTATCGGGGATGTGAAATTCATCCATGGCTTCATACATTTTATTTCTTAGGATACTATCATAGGCCGATTTAAAATCTACGAAAAGATGGTGATCACACACACTAATAAAAGCAGTTAAAGCACTGTACAAACTGACTGACTGACTTCTACAAGGCTGTGCTACGTCCCCTACTCTGTTTAAAATATTCTTGGAAAAGACACTCAAACCATGGAGGAGAAAGTGCGAAGGAATTGGCATACCAGTAAGAGACGAATACCTATACACCTTAAGTTTTGCCGACGATCAAGTAGTCATCGCACAAGATGAAGAAGATCTCAGCTTTATGCTCAGAAAACTAGAAGAATATAAAAACAACGGAATGGAAATAAACTTAGAGAAAACCGAATACCTAACAACAGAAAACAAGGATATGAGAAACCTAGAGATAGACGAGGGAAGACAAGTAAATTTAACAGATAAATTCCAGTATTTAGGAACCATAATATCGAACCAGGGAACAACATAAGAAGATATAAACAACAGACTAAGACAAACAAGAAACTATATAAGACAACTAAATTCAGTGCTGTGGGATAAGAACATTACGATAAAGACAAAAAAGAGAATATATAATACCCTGACAAGAAGTATCCTAACATATGGGTCCGACAACTGGACAATAAACAAGAGAAATAGAGGTAGAATAAGACCAGTAGAAATGGAGTTCCTGAGGAGAAGCTGTAGACTTACAAAAAGAGACAGAATTGAAAACGCAGAGATTAAGCAGAGAATGGGAGTGCAATCAGACATAATCGACTATATAGAGGAGAAGAGACTATCCTGGTACGGCCACGTCAGAAGAGCGGACAGAGGACGCTGGATAAACAAAATCACAGAATGGAGCCCGATCGGAAGAAGAAAGAGAGGAAGACCCCGAAGGTCATTCAGAGACGAAATCGATGAGGCTATGGAGAAAAGAACACTGCGAGATGGAGACTGGAATGACAGAGAAAATTGGAGAAAACGGTTGAGTGAAGGAAGACAGTAAAAACTGTGGAAATCCTTAGTAGTAGTAGTAGAAAAGATGGTATGTGTCAATATTGAATTCATTGGTTCTTTCCAGTATTTGCCTTGCAAAGATCGGGTCTATTGTTGATCGACCAGGCCTAAAACCAGTTTGATATTCGCTAAGAAGCTCCTCTGAATATGCACTCAGGCGACCATATAAAATACTCGAGTTGAGTAGAATAGAGTATTTAGTTAACTACATAACAGATACAAATATTACAGGTGTATAAAAAAGGAGTATAAAATGTAACTTAAATATATACAAATAAGAACACGTACTAAACAGAAAAATATTTATGGCAAAGTTACGGTAAGCATTCAGTGGATGTTCTGCAATGAGTCATATATTCGTCTGAGCAGTAAAAACAATGTTTTAGAAGATATTTTTTTATAACTTTATTGAAACTATTACAGCTTAGCTGTTTAATACTTGTTGGTAAAATATTGTAATATTTATAACAATTTTTTATATAAGACAATTTTTTTCTGAAAGACTTAATTTACAACGATTTGTTCGTAGGTGGTGATAGTTTCGCGTATTGTGAACATGGACATCAGACTGCTTTATTGAATACGCACGTTTTCTGCGAATTTCAGCTAAAACTTAAAATTTCTATAAAGGGCACCTTAGCGTGAAGCGTCTGTCCCTGTTCAATCCTTCTAGCTAGATTCAAGCTAGATTCAGTAGACACTTTCTCATGACACATTTTTAAATCATAATTATTTTTTCCTGATATAACGTATGTCGCATAATCTGCGAATTGTATGATTTTGTACGGAGATATGAATTTATGCAAATCGTTGGCATAAATAAAAAACAAAAGAGGTCCTAAGACCGAACCTTGTGGGACTCCATGCTTTACGGACAGAAAATTGGAGAGATAACACTTAGAAACTACCGTAAGAAGTTAAGAGGGTTACCTCTGATTCCATAGTAATTTAATTTTTTGAGCAAAATGTCATGTGAAACGCAATCAAAAGAATTCGACAAGTCGCAAAGTGAAATTGCTTTGTGATTGCTGCGTTCAATCCACCTAATCACATCGCTCACAACATGAAATACCGCGTTCGTAGTAGAACGAGCACTTCTAATTCCATATTTTGAGTTGCTAAAGCAATTATTTAACTCAAAATACGAATAAATTTGTAAAAACAATGTAGTAGAGTCTCTTCCAAAAGCAGAAACAATACTTATGGGTCTGTAATTGTCAGTTTTTTTGTAGATTGGTAGTACTTTTGAGTATTTTAGTACTTCTGGAGATACTCTAGTTGATAGAATTAAATTACTAAGATGAGTCAAAGGTGTTAAAACTATTTGGTCAGTTTCTTTTAAAATTTTGCTATTAATTTCTGAACGTCCCTACAATTAGAATTACTAAGAGACTTTATTTTTTGAGAGATATCTGCTTCTACAACGGGACGAAAAACAAGAATTTGCTCGGAGAAGAATAATTTCTATAATCGAAGAAGACATCGATATTAATAGTGGGTATATATATATATATATATATATATATATATATATATATATATATATATATATATATATATATAGTCACAAGATTCCTAAGAGGAACATACGGCTTCCACAAAGTGTCTCCTGCGAACTCTATTTCTGGCTAGTGCTTTGATTTTAAGCCAGGATTTTCCCATTTTTCTCCCTTCGTCCAGTACTGTCCATCTCAGTTCCCTTAGGTCTGCCTACTTTCCGTCGGCCTTGGGGATTCCAATCCAGCGCTGTCCTGGCAATGTCATTTGGTGGTCTACGGAGTGTGTGGCCCAGCCATCTCCATTTTCTTCGCCTTATTTGCTTTATGACATTTTCTTGGTTGCTTTGGTTCCATAAATTTTCATTGGAGATTCGGTTAGGCCAAAATATACGAAGGATTTTTCGTAACGCTCTATCGATGAAAACTTGTAATTGGTGTACTATGGGTGCTGATATCTTCCACGTTTCGCAGCCATACAGTAATATAGCTTTTACATGTGTGTTGAAGATTTTTAATTTCGTTTTAGTTGGGTAAATCCTGGATTTCCATATGTTGTTAAGCATGTTGTAGGCGTTGCGAGCCTTATTTATTCTTTCATGTACATCATGCTCTGTACCCCCATTACAGTCAATCAATTAATAGTGGGAAGAGACTAATTAAATTTTCTGCAACTGTATTAGAAAATTGATTTACATATTTCGTCTGGAGATAGATCAGGTTGTACCGAACTGGATCTTGTTTTGTTTCTTTCGAAATTTACTATTTTCGAGCAGTCTCTAGGTTTATTATAGGAATTAGTAATAAAATTACAATAAGCTGACTTTTTATCAATTTGTAATTGCCGATTATATTCAAATTTTTGTTGTTTATATACTTTGAACAAATCGGGACCCTTAGTGGCATCTGTAATGTGTTTAATAAAAGAAAAATCTTAATTCATTATTAAACCATTGCACGGGTGTTTTTTTGATCAATTTGTCGTACTTTTTTTATTGAAAAATAGTTTAATATTAAATTGTTATAAGTTTCGGTAAGAAAGACTGTCAAAAAATTAGTATCATTATTAATATCATAAAAAGTCCATATTTGTTTATAGTTAGCGCACTTTTAACCTTCTGTAAACCAGAAGAAGTAATAAACCGTTGAAATGTTTGATTAGTGTCAACTAGTTTATGCAGAGAGTCAATAAATAAAAATTGAGCTCGATAGTTAGAAAAACAAGGTTCAAATACGCCCACTTTGTAGATATTTTCAGAAAAAAATTGTCATAATGTTGGATTATGGACTGAGATGGGATTCTAGTATAATCGTTTATATTTACTTTTAGACCAAAAGATTTTGAATATCAAAAAAAGGGTCAGATTCAATTTTAAAATTTATATTAAAATCACCAAGTATGATCAGTTTTCTGCTATACTAAGCAAGGGAGTTATGACATTCTCAAAATTTACCAAAAACAAGTCAAAGTCACCCTTACCCGTACTATATACAGTTAAAATATTGAGTTTTATTGAAGGTATATAAATTGCGCAAAACTCAGAACTTTGCTCTATATTATATTCATTTAGATTAATAGAAGAATACACAAGATTTGCTTTTACATAAATTGCTAATTCGCCTTGTTTTTTACCCTACAAAAGAAATTAGCTAGTGGAAAGCCGGAGATGATAATTAATTTTAAATTTTCACTTAGACAGCGCTCCGAAAAACATATGACCTCATATAAATTTTGATCCGAAAGAAAAGCATTGATCATATCGACTTTATTTAAAATACACTTCAAATTAACATGAAACATACTTACCATACCTTGTCGAATTAGTTTATTTTGATAAAAGTTTTTTCCTCCGTCTTTTTTATGTGCTGAAATTTTTTTCTTGAAGTTAAATCTCCTAACGGCAGCTCCTTAGTGCCAAATATTAGGACTGTAGACTTCGCCAACTTTATCGAAAGGGAACGATACCTTTGATGAGTCAAATGACCCAGAAAGAATTAAAAATCTCCCATGGGCTTGTAATCTAATAGCATAAATGATAATTATAGACCACAAATATTTTGATAATATAACCTTCAACCGTACAGTAATATTTCATCAGAAACAAAATATAATATCATAATTTTCAATACAGCTTTTCATTGACCTATATTTTATAGATGACTGACTAACTAAAATCAAAATATCACTAAGTCATAGGACAAACATCTCATAAAAACGAATACAATTTTTCTTAAGGTATTCTTAGTTATATAATACCTGGTTATTTACGTTTGTTGTAAACAGTTTCAGTTATCAATAAATTATTTGATGTTTTAAACTAAGAGTAAGCGTATATATTAAAAACAGCAGAGCTGCATAATTATTAGCATTCGGCATTTGCCGCCGCCACATGGAAATACAAATCGCGGTGTATTTATGTGATTTTCTTATTTACCAGAATTATTATGCAGTCAGTATTTTTAAGAAACTATATAAAAACTGGCCTCATGTATAATCGATTTTACCGTGTTGTTATACAGGGTGGTCCTTAAGTAATTGTACAAAAAAACCAGTAGATTCTACAGTGTAAAATATTAGATACGAATTAAGCCAACTTACTTTAAATCAAATGTTAATATTAAGAGATATACAGGGTGTTGAAAAGTTGAAATTTTAATTTTATTTTTCTCGTATAAGTTTTGTTTGTGGACACTTATGTATAACAATTTATATCTGGGGGTTTTGAGTATGAGGAATTATAATTTGACGTACATTTTTTTTTTTTATTTAAAATTAACGTGTCTCGACAGCTTATGGTCATTGACACGGGTACAGTAGTTTACAACATTTTACATATTTTATATAGGTATAGGTACAAGAATTTAATATGAACATTTTTTATTATAGAAAGGTTAGAACAATAAAGCTTATCACTATGCACTGTTTATATTAGCTGAAATAAACTTGTTTCTTTTAAAAATCTAAGAACACTGTCAAAACGGTTTGGAACACTGAGAATGTCTTTTAGATTTCCTTTTAGGCTGTGCTTGTTTCTGGAAGAGTCATACTGGCAGCAGTCCACTATCACGTGTTTGATGGAAAGGACGTTATTACAGTAGTGGCATACTGGAGGGTTTTCTGATGCCATAAGGTATCCATGAGTGAGGCGTGTATGCCCTATTCGTAGTCGGTGAATAACTGATTTTTCTTTCCTGTTCATAGAGGAGATATTGACGCGAGATAAGTTGGGCTGAACTTCACGTACATTTTGATATAGCCGATAATAGACATATATGCCACATATGTGTTCAAAATTTGTTCCAAAAATATTAAAAATAAATTATTTCAACAACAAAAAAAAAAGATAGACGTGTTAATAAATTCATAACTTCAAAACAGTTTTCTTGAGATAATTATATTTTCCAAACCACCTGCTTAACTCTGATTGAACGCAATTACGGCACGCAAAGAACAAAAAATAGATAAAAACATTAATACTTCTGATTAAGTTAATAGTTTAAGATATAGAATAGAATAGAATAGAATAGAATAGAATAGAATAGAATAAAATATTCTTTATTAATCCCATCAGATCACATTGTGATATAGGACAAGTCATATAGTACATAAAGCATGATCAACAAGTTATATAGGACAATTACATAAAACAAAATCAATAAAATATAGATTAATATAAAAATAAAAAAAAAAGATATGCAATATAGAGCGTCTCTGAACCCGTCGGTCCTTATTCTCTGTAGTCTTTTATTAAGTCAAAATATTCATTTAGGTTGTAAACGCATAATTGGATCAAGCATGCTTTTAATTTATTTTTGAATTTTTGAATATTGTTTTCATTTCTTATATTAAGTGGCAAACAATTATAAAATTTAGATCCTGCAAAATCAGGACTAGTTTCAAAGAGAGTTGTGGAGTGTTTACACACGCTTATCAACCTCCCGTGTCTTGTCGGGTAATTATGAAAGTCAGAGTTGAGGGTAAAATTTTGAAATTTAGTTTTGACGTGAATAATACACTTATACATATATAAAGCATGAAAAGTCAACAGCCTGTGTTCAATAAAGTATTTACGACATGATTGTCTATTATTAATATTTATTATCAATCTAAGAATTCTCTTTTGAGTTATAAAAACTCTACAAGAGTTTCTCGAGTTTCCCCACAAGATAACATTATAGGCCATATATGAATAAACCAATGCATAATACACACTTATCAATTGATTGGTGTTAAATAGAGTTTTCAACTAAAGGATCGCATAGTAACCCTTATTCATTGTTTTGCAGACTTTAGTGACATTTTCATCCCATGTAATATTACTTTCTAGAATGCTACCAAGAAATAATGTTGTATCACTAAGAGGTATTTCCTCAGAACTAACTGTGATTTTATAACCATGGGATGGCTTAAAGCGCGAGTAAAACTGCATACAAATAGTTTTCTTTGCATTTACCATTAAAGAGTTCCTTTTACACCAGGTTGTAAATTCCTGTGCTACTAAGTTCATTTTTGATATGAGTTCGACTTCATTTGACTCGTCAACTACAATTCTTGAATCATCTGCGTAAATAACTGTATGGTCTGCAGTTAAAAAATGTGTCAAATCATTGACATATAAAAGAAATATTAAGGGTTCCAATACGGAGCCTTGCGGTACACCTTGATCATTAAAAACAGATGACTTGTTATTATCGACTTTTACTAGGAATTTACGATGTTGTAAGTCTGACCTTAACCAGTTCAAAAAATAACTCCGAAAACCAAGGGCTTCTAATTTATACAGTATAATTTCAATGTCAATAGAGTCAAAAGCCTTAGTTAAGTCAAAAAGAGTACACCCACATACCTTTTTCGATCCAAAGCAGAGTGGATATAATTAAATAATGAAATAGAAGCACTCTCTGTAGATTTATTAGAAAGAAACCCATGCTGGCATTTATTTAAGATATCATATTTATTCAGAAAATTTAACATTTTACTATAAATAAACTTTTCGATAAGAGAGTGTACACAGAGTGCAAGAGAGAGTGTAACAAGTGTACTCTTAGAGAGTACACTTGTTACGGTGATTGGCCTGTAATTATCAACCAAACATGGATCTCCCTTTTTGAAAATTGGACTGACTACTCCCGTTTTAAGGTCACTTGGTAACTTGCCATCCTTGACAGATAGGTTGATGATGTGATACAAAACAGGAGATATATATGAAGAAATGTATTTAATTGTTTTAGTGGGGATTTGATCAATATCTACTGAGCTGGTATAGTTTAAGGAAGATATAGCATTCTCAATATCAAATGGTGAGACTTCAGAAAAAAAGAATGTGTTGTTAATTGTCATAGTTGTGAAATCGTTAAAGGTATAGTTATTGAAATGTTTTAATAATGTGTGTTTGGCTGATGTACAAAAATACTCACCAAATTTGTTTGCTATGTGTTCTGATGTATCAATAATTTATTATTATCAGTAATGCTCCACTCAAAATTGTTTTTATTTTTACCAGTTTGACGATTCACAGTTTTCCATATCTCCTTCCTTCTTTTATTATTATTAAATGATTATGTAAATAATTTTAATATGAGGCTTTTTTATATTGTTTACCTTACGAATAAAGTTGGCCTTTTGTATTTTATAGTTATACATTAAATCTGAATTACCACTAACATTTGCTAGCCAAAATAAATCTTTCAGCTTTTTACTAAGCTGAAGAATTTCTGTATTGATCCATTTTCTGTTGGTATCAGTAGTTATGCATTTTGATATTAAAGGACATGTCGTATCAATATGATAGGAGACAGAGTTCAAAAAAGTTCTATATGCATCATCTACATCATTTGAATATGTATAAACATTTTCGAATTTCTCAGAATCAAGATTCAACAAAAGATTAGACAAACAATTCGTTGATAAGTTTCTATAAGTAGCTATCTGAGATGCAGCAGTATTGTTACTCTCAAATATGTTTGAACTAAAATGAAGTCCTAGATGATCACCTAAATTGTAGTTCACGACAACCTCATTGTATAATTGAGGAATATTGGTAAGAAAATAATCTAGCTTCGATCGCGAAATTACACCGTTTTTATTTGTAAATATTCTAGTTGGTTCAGTATTTTTACCGTTAATTTCAAAACTAATCATGAAATCCTTCAATATAGATTTTTGTCTTGACTCTTTAAGATAATCGATGTTAAGATCACCACAAGGAATAATACAATCATATTTAACGTAAAAAATATTAAATATATAATATAATTTACGTATAAAAATATCAATATCCCCATTAGGGGAGCGATACACATTGAGTAAAAACATTTTTTTTGAGTCACATCTAAAACTAACACAACAGCACTCAAGGTTAAAATCTTGACAGATGTTCGTGAGAAAACTTGGAATATTAAATTTAAAATTAACCTTTACAAATATAAGTACACCACCATGTATATGATTACTTCGATTATAGTACGAACTTAAGAGATAATTTGGAAGATATAAGGAATTTATATTGTTGTCACTACACCATGACTCGGTTATACACAGCAAATCCGGACTTTCGGTATTAAGCAATAATTCGATAAGACTTATTTTGTTTATAATAGATTGTGAATTAATACATACAATCTCTAGTTTGGTGCTGCCTCCAAGTTTATTTGTAGCATCTAGATTGCCCAATTCCGGACTCGTAACCATCATTTCTGGTTGGTCATACTAAACTAAAAATAGTATACCCTAATATTTTTTTACATACATCACTAGGATCATTAATAAAATGGATTTGACATCGAACAATTTATGTTTGATAGTAAGTTAAAGTAAAAAGAAAATACATTTTATTTAGAAACCAAATTAAGAAATAGTTAAACTAAATAACATTAAAATTTTTCTCAAAGTAAATGTTCGTTATGTCCACCATTTTCTTCCATGCATTTATCAATACGTTCCATAAAAGATCGTCTCATATTAAATAGCATCATTAGTTCAAAAGAAACTGCCGTAGTATGAAACGATAAGACTACCAAAGTGAATTGAAATACTATTATAAAAATAATACCTCAATAGACCATGGGAGCTTATCGTCTATGCTTCGCCTAGCTTAGTCTCTCAAGTGTGAATCCGTCTTGTCTTAAACTATGAATTGAACAATGAATATTTAGCTGGAAACAAATAAAACAATTATTTAACTAATCATATTTATTTAACATATAAAACAAAGCAAAAACATAGGGCTTAACGATGGTGCTAAACGTATTCAAAACAACCTTTAAACAATTTTTTCTAAAAATTAAATCTTCACTAAAAGCCGTTTTTATGTATTCTATTTTTTCTGAAGTTAGTATAATTTTTGTTTTAGTTGTTGTTATTTTGAAAAAAAAACGGATTTAATAGTGCCTTCACTTTAAACTCGGATTTTTTTTAAACTAACCCTTTTAAACCAGTTAAACTTCCAAAATGTAATGTTTGTATATAAATAAAGTAAATCGTAAATGAACAACGAATAGTTTGAACCAGGGTGGTTTTGGCGGGATTGAGTTTGTTACTTTCTGCGTCACAAAAATATAAGCAGAATTTATTTTAGTTATAACCTACTTAAGTTTTTATGGTGAAATCACTTTTACCGGTGGTCATTTTAAAGGTTTTTTAAAGATCTTTAAAAAAGTTATATACATCTTTTATGAAAAACTTACCGTTTTCCATTTATATAACATCATATGTTTGGATTTTCGATGAATAAAAGTCTACTTTCGATAACTTTGCTTATAGCCATAACTTTGTTAATATTAAGTTTGCGATAATAATAGAAATCAAATGTCTTTGTTTTATAAGTTTCATTTTATATTCAAAGAGTTTTTTGGGTATATTTTTTTCGTCTTTATAGAAGTAGGTCTTGAATCTTCAAAAGACATGTCAGTCCACGACGTCGCCTGACTGACCTACGTACAGACTCTCAGCGGCGGCTCGTTGCCTAAAAAATTGGTGAAGATGAGGAAAGCTTGCCGGAGCCAAAGGGAGTTTTGGTACCTACTTCGTTCCCAAATCTCATTAGAGTTTAGGGCCCTAATAACTTGAAAACAGTTTTTAGGGCACTTATACTAGAAACGATTTGTTCTGCTTTCCTGGGGTATTTTAGTTCTGAACAATGAAAGTTTATTAAGGGTTTTTTGGCGATTAAAACGCCACGCCTTCTAAAACAGGTTGGTGAGTTCGATTCGGCCGACCACTCTGGATCAGACGTAGATATTTAAAATACTGGTTGGTCGATCATGTAAAAAACATGATTTTTATCTTCATTTTTCCAATGCCTAAACGGAGTCTCTAATATATTACACACCAAGTCATTAATTGGATTCATGGCTGTCTAAAATTATTTTTGTCCAAACGAAATCCACGAGAACACTTTATATCCGAAATCCGAAACAAACCACAGAGAAATGTACTAATAAAGTGCACTAAACCAATAAAATTAATACTGTGACTAAACTAAGCTAATAAATACTATACTATACACTATACTATATAAAAAATATCTCTATATAATAGACTAAATTTCAAAATATTGTCGCTGATGGAAATTTCCGAAAAATAGGAATACCAAATACAGATCTAACTAGTGGGTGAAGACGAAGAATATATTTTTAGACGGAACTGCACTCGCCAGTTTTCTCAGCTATCACTAAGAATAGCCTGACGTCACGTTGCCATGGCAACCGTGAACGCTTATGCAGATAAATTTCGCATTTCAAAAATGATATTCACCTATTCCTGAATCCTACACGGCTAGTGACACAGTTCAGGACTTGACCGTCAAGTACCTACCGCTAGTAAAGCTAGTTGTCTTTTTTAATATTTAGATTAATTCAAAGATAATAAATAATTCATTTCAGAATTTAGATATAATAATGTTGCTTTTATTTTTTATTTATTTGTCTCAATTTAATTATATTTTTTTGGTGAACCTCACCTTCACCTACTTCACCTGGCCGGCCGCCGCTGCAGGCTCTGGGTACTTATTATTGTACTGTATATATGTAAGTTACACGAAAATGAATGCAGAAGAAAAATAACACTAAATCAGGTATCGGGATTAACTTCGTGAAAAAATAGAAAACCTTACAATAATAGAATAGAACATAGAATTTCATGTTAGCCCTTTAATAAATTTAATACTTTTCTTTCAAAGTTATTTTTTAGTGTCACAAACTTTTCTTCGCTACTTTTCCAGTTTATATAAGACAATTTTATGTGTTAAATACTCAAATCATTACGTTAAAAATGTTCGATAAATTTTGTTATTTAAAAACATTTTCCTTTTTATTAATAAATATATTTTTTATTTAAGATGATGCTTTTTTACTTCGATTTCTTCGAGTTAAGAAGTTCAGCATTCCTATGGCAGAACAGACTCTCTTGAAGTATCTCAATTTTCGAAAAAGATTCAAATACTTTATGGACAATTTAGACTGTTGTCATCCTAATGTATCAGAAATAATAGGCGACGGGTAAGTACAAAATAAGATAGGATAATCTTTATACAATACATATATCTTTATTTTTCGTATTTTATGCATATAATAATTTTTTTAATAAACTGCAGCAAACACTAACTATTATGAGGGAAATTTCGTAGCGGATGTTTTAAAAGGATATAGGCAGCAGTTAAGTCAATTGTGACAATGAAATAATAGTGAATGCAAGTTTGTCTTTATAACAGATAATGCTTACACTTTGCAGTAACTAATACTTCGCTAATACGCCACTGAATAAATGGCAAAATTCCCATTGTTTCGCTGGCAAAAAAAAAAACAGGTGTGGCAGTCCAGTGGGACTGCCGATAGAAGTTATACTTCTATACACGCGTTTGCCGTTACAAATTTATATGGGAGTCAATCTGCACAATCATTAGATATGTAATGCTATAGGTAAGAGAGAGCAGAAAGAGAAACATAATTAGATATATAGGTATATGGTGAATCGTTTGCTGAATATAAAAAACAATTGATCTGTAGTACGAGTATAGTAAATGAATGATTTAATCAATATTTTGATGAAAATGTATATTTTTATTTTCATTATATGTATGAAAGGAGTTGAATGCAAAACAAAATTTTACACATACTCTGCAGTAAAATTCATTATTTATTTTGTTATTAATTTTAAAATACAATACAACACACTGCAACATATTTCAATATAATAATACAATACAAATTAAAATGCAATATTTATAAGTATTTAAAAATGACAATATACATAACTTACTTAATCATATGTTTAATTTACCATGATAATAATATTAATAAAATAAAAATATTGTTTCGTGATGCAAATGTCAATTTGTCTGACATTGACAGATACAAAATTTAGTTGTTGTTTGTTGTGTATATAAGTACACATTTGAACTTTCTTGAGATATTTTTATAATTCTTTCTTATAATTCTTATAATTTCGTATAGTTCTCAATCCTAATCTATATTGGAATCAGAAAGCTAACATCAAAATAGAAAATGAGATATCACAAGCAATAGAAATACGTAGAGGAGTACGACAGGGATGCATTTTGTCAACGCTGCTATTTAATGTTAATAGTGAAAGCATCTGCCAGGAAATCATTTTGCAAGCAAACGAAGGAATCGTAATCAATGGAGAGGTTGTAAATAACATTCGATAAGCAGACGACACTGTAGTAGTTTCAGAAACAGTAGAAGAATTACAACGATTACTTACAAATTTAAATATTGCCTGTAACAATTATGGCATAAATATCAATAGCAAAAAAACCAAGTATATGGTCTAAATTCTACGGAAAGAGGGGACCAGGACGAACGAGAATATCTTGGCCGTAGAAGAATGTCATGGTTGCGTAATTTGAGAGCGTGGTTTGGCTGTACCACTAATTAACTCTTTAGGTCAGCTGTAAACAAGGTCAGAATAGCCTTGATGATTTCCAATCTCCGATAGGAGTGGAACAAGAAGAAGAAAAAGAGATATTTACAAAAAAGAGGTTAAATCTTTGTAAATGGGTATATTTAAATATTTTACAAAGATTTAACCTCTTTTTTAGGGATACGTGGTATACAGCCAGCTGCAGGAATTATTTTCCTTGTGGATTTTTTTTTAGATATTTACAAGTTAATTTATAATTTAACATGCCTAACGAGGCTCAAGACAAATATGAACAGAATGTAAAAATAATGATAATATTAATAAATATTAAATATAATTACAAAAGAAACATTTTTATTATCGAGACAGAAAAAGAGGGAAAATATATCTTCTGTCTTTCTCTTACATATATTTTACATATGTTATGATTTTGCCGATTCACTCCCGTACAAATTTCCATCGTCGAACGCGCGTATGGAAGTATAACTTCAAAAATGCGGTGAATCTAGTCGATCTACACGATCGTCTGCCCTCTCATCTCATTTGGCGTTTACTGTGAATAGATTTTACATTAATATTGTTGACTAAATATTAACATGGTTTCGTTATTTTTCAGATTTATATATGTAAGCCCCTTTAGAGATACCTGTGGTAAAAGAGTTGTTCTGTACGATGTATGTAAGTATAATGTATATTTTAAGAGATTTAAAATCAAACACAGTAGAATCCCACTAATCCGGCATTTCAATAAACCGACACGTCCCATATGGCTACAGAACCCACCGCCCGCGCCTCCCCCCCGGCGACTCATGCACCAAACACCGCGTATTTCCTTTATCTCGTCAAAGTGTCTAACCTCAAAGCTTAGCAGGTACGACTAGAGGTTATCAGTAGCGGTTATTATTCAATTACTAAAATAATATTTCAGTAATTAAAATCAGAAATCACAGATCCGGGCAATTTATAAGTAATAGGTAATATTTAATTATTTTGTATTCTATTTCGACATGCCGTGAAACTTCACGGATTCCAGACATGAGGCACAATCTCCAGTGCAT
This sequence comes from Diabrotica balteata, assembly GCA_918026665.1. NCBI lineage: Eukaryota > Metazoa > Arthropoda > Insecta > Coleoptera > Chrysomelidae > Diabrotica > Diabrotica balteata. The sequence goes on from OU898281.1 coordinate 125,085,756, forward strand.
TGATCAGCTTGCAATGAATTCTCATGAGCCCAATTACCTCCCCCTCACTTCCAACTTCTTTGTGATAGCCCAGCGGTGTAGGTTGACTGGTATGTCCAAATTGAATGTGATCTTATTGTGATTGTAACGTGTACGGCACATATACATTTAAATTTTGCTGTGTTGCTTATTAAATTCGAAACAATAAGGAATTTTTAATAAAGAAAGGATTTATTAAACCCTGGTGTATTTAGAGGCCTCATACATTTTTCTGCTGAATTGGATTTGTCATTTACAGAAAGTTAACTAAATAACAACGATACTGTTTCCTTAGCTAGTCCCGTAGAAGAATTTTTCAGTTGCCTGTTATCAACTTTCAGTAAGTTAATTTCTCAAATCTATAACGGAATAGTTTATTAGTAATATTAGTGTTGCAGTTTAGCAACTATACATAAACATTTATGAAATATGAACAGCCTTTTTGTTAGTTTCGATTCTCCTCGTAGTATATTTAAACCAGATTTGCCTATACGAAATAATGCAGCTATTTTAAGAAATAAATTTTCAAGAAGCCATCTGCCAAATATCACCACATGTGTGTGTACCTAAGATAAGGGTTTGCATTCCATACACGAGAGTCGAGTTCTTTCTTTCAACCCGGACACATGTGTTAACATTACCTGATTTCGCATCGGTCCTGTGACCAAGAAAGACGCTAATGTGCATCACGAACTTTGGTAGTTGAAGTCTGCCGCTGAAGGCGTAATTTGCGATAGCCCTAGTGCTATATTTTTATGGGATAAGGAACAATACACCATATATATAATTTGCTGCATATATCAAGTACGCGCACTTGGAATATTTATTTGATATTTGTCTGGAACCGTATCGCATTTGTGCCGCGATCGCGATTGAACATTGTCGATTTAACATTTTGCATTTGTTTTGTTTTCTTTACTATTTATTATATTCTTATATTTGTATTTTGTTAACACCGATTTATTTCATGTGTGCTTTGTATTAATAATTGTATTAATTATTTGTATGCACCGCATTATTACTTATTTTTATATCATTGACATAATATATATCCATATTTTTATGTTTTTTTTTTTGTAATATTAATTTGTCTTTTATCTTTTATGTATAGTATGTTTGCGGCTATGGTAGGTTTTGTTTTTTGTTTTGTCAGTGGTTTTTTATAGAATCGACATTTTTGTTTTGATTTGTTTATGGTTGTCTTTTGGTGTGTCTGTTGGTGTGTTTCATGGTAGCTAATAGTTAGGTTGTAATATATTTTTCTTTAGTTGTATTTGTATATTTGCTTATATATATTTATGTTTTAATTTTACTGCTTTTTTAAATAGACTTGTATACAGTCCACTGGCTTTGGCAGCGAGTTCTAGATTGAACATAATACATTCCCTCCCCCTTAAGGGTGACCCCAATTGTTATATTAAGGTCATCGTATGTGCAGAACGCAACGTAATATTAGAAATTACCTCAGCAGAAACAAGTAGATCAATATCAACTTAGATCCATGGTATAAATTTATATATTTTTAATGGATCATGTATTTGACTGGAATATACTAAAAAATAATGTTAGCCTATTAAACATTCGCTATACCTTTTAATAGTTTTCTACTTATATGGCGATTTTCTGCAAATACAATTTCCAGGAAATTCAATAATTACCTTTATTTGTTTTATTTCAAAACAATTCTGTTAACATATTTTTGCCTTTTCATTTTTAATTATAGCTTTTATGTATTCGACTAACTAACGTATCAAATTATTGTACAGGGTGTCTGTAATTTCGAAATTCAATGCAGTAGAATATTTTGTGTAATTACCATGTAAACTCAAATAAAATAGTCTGCATTTTAGTTTATTTTTCAAATGTGCCTAAAAGAAATAATATAACTTGATTAAACATTTTCTATAGCTATTATTGACAGTTTTGAATCATTTACATTGTTGTGCAACTTCATTTTAGAAATAAATAAAAGGAATGCCCTGTATTTAGTTACTGTAAGACTGAGGATCATATTCTACCCTTGAACTCTTATATACTTATTTATATTATTATTAACTATTTCTTGACTCACATACTTGCATTAATTGTCGGATATCAGCCAACTTCATAATTTTAGGTTCTTACATTTTTAATTAAACAACAATTAAGATACTGACTTACATTTAGAGAGTTACATTTTTAATTAAACAACAATTAAAGAGAAATAAATTCCAATTAACCGCTTGATGGGAATTCTGTTCATAATGTGAATTGAACATATATCCTTCTCACCATAAACGGCTATACGCGCCTATAAAAAATATCTTTTTTATTATTATTAACACCTAGTAAAGGGAGCTATTCGACCATCGAGTTAGTGTGCGCTCATAACGAGGCGCCGACCCTCGGTCGAACCAAGGTATGGTATCATACTATCATCGCCAGGTAAAATGAATGCATTATTTTAAAAATGTCAGCGTTCACTGTCAAAGCTCAGCGTACAGCCTCGAGCCAGATATCGGACCATAGTATTCCAGCAGAGTATTTTTTCGACCCTCGACCCTAGTACTCTACGATCGATACTACGAGGCCCCGACCACCGATCCTCGCTCCGACCATCGTATCGATCGCCAGGTAAAATAAATGCATTTTATTTTAAATGAGAGCGTTAACTGTCAGTGCTATAATCTAGACAAGGATACGATGCGATGGTCTCCGTAATGATCGCACTCTTAGATTCTAACTCGATGCTTTCGATGAGACGATCAATGGAATACGATCGGTTGCTTCAAATCCTCTTTCCACGTGGCGTTGCGTTGGTTGAAGTTATATACCTATAAAAGTATAATCATCAATTATAAAAAAATTATTGATTTACTGAAGAAGGAACAAGATAATCACAATCTACTTATTCAGTACTGATTGGTAAATAAAAGAAAAAAAACTAATTAAGGAACTGTTTAGATCTCGTACACAGGAAGATTTGTTCAACAGTCTCATTAAAAGACTAAACAGATCTATTAGGTGATGAGGAATGATTTCTAAAGTTCTGCAGACTGAAATATGATCAGTTCAATTTTATATTTAGGTTGATTCCCAAGAACTTGGTACTAAACTTTTATTGTCATTGTTGTTCTCTCTTTTTTAGTATCTAGTCATCAAGTCATCTAGCAGTGAATTTGACTTCCTCTTTATACGAGTGGGAAAGGCTGCGTCGTTGCAGAATGTTTTTCATTTTCTGTCAAATTATTGGTACCAGAGTGCTCAGTATTTATTGGTTCAACCACTTTATCCAGCTTATCTATTATTCCCTTAGGGTCTAGTTTTTCTATATTAACAGTACTTATTCTTTCGCGTGCAACTTTTTTGTGAAATGAGAGAAAATAGTGCATATTTGCTTTCTTTTGTGTTTGCAGATGACCCTGTTGACAATTTGTATTTCCGGTCGTATCGGAAGTAATTAGGAATCCCTAATATTTCGCCATCCTTTTTTACATTTCTCATCTGAAACCAAAGTGATATTAAAATACTATTGCTAAAAGTGAGTGAAAAATACAAAACTGACTAGTGTGATATTTTTTAGACTTATGTCTACGGGAAAATCGTTCGAATCCCTTGCATTTACTCATCTTATTTATGCATGCCACATTGGAAAACAATACATTAAAAGTAATGAGATTGTAACTCCTTTATTCATGCCTGTATTAACTGAGATGGATTTACAGCGCATATTATTGCAATTATATAATAAATGGAACTTTTCGCACTGTGTTGGTGTGATTGACGGGAACATGTTCGTTTAAGATGCCCTGCAAATACTGGATCTTTGTATCATAATTATAAAGAACATTTCTCATGGATGCAAACTACAAATTTTTTGCTGTAGACTTGGACTCGTCATGAAAGAACGAAGACAGCGGAATATTTAAAAAAAGGACTATTAGAAAAACATTACTTCTGGAAACTTTAATGTATCCAGTTACAACAAACTCACGGGAAGTGATATCCTACTCCCAAACCTATAAGTCACAGATAAGGCATTCGGGTTGAAATCATTTTGCAAGAATGATGCAAAACAAAATAGGAATAAAGCCATAGTTAATTACCCCGTATGCCATGCTAAAAGAATAACAGAAAATTTATTTGTGTTAATAAGCCAAGTATTAAGAATATTTTATACCCACGCCAATAGCTGTAAAACCTGAAAAATGCTGTAATATATGATAGCTTGCACCCTACACAAGATGTTAGAGATGCATATCTAGAAAAAAATAATAATAATAAACAATACTATACTACTAATATCGATGCGATTTGCCTACTCAAAATTTGATTTCATTAGTTCGTGTAGGCGGATTTGCAAATGCGTATGGTTTTCTTGTAAGAAATCAGTTTAGGATTACCATGGTAGGATGAAAGAATTGATCACCAACAGTAAAGTGGCTTGTGTTTTGTAGTAATTAACACGAATACATAATATTAGTACACATAAAAGAATTTTAATATTTACCTGTTTTGTTTATGTCCGCTGCAGTTTGTTTCCAAATATTATCCCCGACTATAATTTGTGTTTCTGAACAGTGTGTTCTGAGCCACACATTTAATCAATTTGTCATCATCTTTGCTAAAAAACGGAGCCATTTATATTCCAATTCACACAATTTTTTGTAAAAACAAATAAAAAATATGTGCGTCTCGATGCGACAACACGACCTGACTGCCCTTAACTCTAGAGCGGTCGAGTTGTATGACGTATGACCACGTTGGCTATTTCGGTAGCACCAGTCGCAGTTGCGTATCGTCAAAGGCGTTCCTTGTAAATACATTAAAGCTGTACCAGAGAACTAGTTCTCTGGCTGTACATAGACGAACAGCGGTAGGGCTGCATCGGTCGCAGCAGCCGCTAACATCCAAAGGCTACCATTATGTAAACAAAATAATAAATTACCACTAATGACTGCCGTCCTTTAGGCTCTGATAATTTGTAACACGAATAGACTGTCAAAATCAGAATCCGACTTAATTCACTCACGATCTTAACCGGAATCTATTCCTTATCTTTTCTCTCGACGATGCGGCCTTCATCACGCACATCCATATATATCCCTATCTTCTCTCTCCTGATGCACAGAAGCCACTTTTCAGAGGCATCTGCCGTAGCCATAATCCAAACAAACACTTATTTTCGGCATTTTCCAATGTACCTAAATAAATAATTGGATTGTGTTTATTTTAATCGAAGACTTTGAGATCTAATTCTAAGTGTTTCTCTTTCGAAGATTCGTAAGACCCAAATTAAAACCATATACAAAGTGTAAACAAATTCTAAAATATTTAGAAGAGTGAGTTTCTCAAGAATTAAAGAAAAATTCAATACTGTGGATTTGATCTTTTATCTTTAGTGGTAACTATCTACAATTTAAAGGTTAAAATACGTTTAATTTACGATAAGATTTCCACTTTGTTCAAAATCGTTATTTTTTAATTTTCGAAGTAAATCCAGCACTTTTGTATTTCATATTTCTCATTATCTTTTTATATTTTTTCTTTATTCTTTCTATTAAGTTTGTGTATTTAACTTTGAATTATATCGCTGTTGTTTTTTTTTTGGTCTTAAATAGTTATAGTCTGACAAATATTAAATGACATTAGTTATTCGAAATCACGCGTCATAAAACGTGAAATGTAACCGAAATCACGTGATCATCATGAATTCTAGGAAATACTGAACTGGATTATTAGCGGCACATAAGAAAATATGTTTCTTTACTGGTCACTGTAGATTCTAGCAATAGAACATTATTTATCTCCTTATAATAATAAAAATCTGTAATAAAAATAATGATGTGTATGTATATAAGTCTACTAAAAACTGAACTGAACAGTTACCAGTTGAAGTCCGTTTGAAGAGGTCTACTCTCTGGACGCTGGTACTCACGTAAGGCATGGGTGTATGTTACCTAAAGTAAAATATAATAAAATATTAAACATCAATAATTTTTAACAACAATATGTATAATCTTTGGTGACCTTATTTACTTTCAAGGGTTTTTACCCTAATATTTTGGTAGCTCAGGCATGTTAACCTGCTTTAACCTGATGATGGAATTATTATTCCGAAAACGTTTGTTAATTTGATGTAGCCCTTTTAAGAGTATTTTAAATATACCCACTTACAAAGATTTAACCTCTTTTTTTTTAAATAATTTCTCCGCTACTGACACGCTTTTTGGTAAAACTCATAGGGACAGCTAAATTATACGATAACTTAAGAGATCAAGCGTATGACTAGTTTCATTATTTCTTAGTTGGATTATTATAGTTCCATGTCGTTTATTTCTTAATTTTGACACTATTTCGATTTTCTGTCTTAGATTTGCTACCACTAGACTGCTATTCATTATATAAGCTATGTTTTTCAAATATAATACGTTTTCAATGACTTATTTTTCCAGCTTGATATTTTAAGTTACCCATTGTTACAACAGCATTTAAATTTTGAATTTTATTTTAGCTCACACTTTCTGTAAATATTCTGCGTAGAATATTTTTACTTCTTTTTCCATTTTATAGTTATTATAAACCAAACAATATAAATTAAGTTATACTTTTTACACGCATTTGCCTACATTTTAATCAACAACGATTTTTATTTAACAGTTTATAATTACTATTTTCGTGAAAATAATTATTATATAACTACTAAAATAAATTGTTGATTTTGCTACTCAAATTTCCAGTCTATTGTTTTTTACAAATTCACTCATACATGTTATTAGTTCTGGTAGTGGTTTTGTGGTTTGTTTATTTATGAATTATATTCCTAGTTACAATGAAACGCTGTAATTTTGAATGGAAAAGATAAATTGATTTATCAGAATTTTACTGAAATAAATACAGGCAGTATGTTATGCATGTATTAAAATTAGTGTATAAATTTAACTAAAAGCATGGTGATGTTGATTTTAATATACCTTTTGCCTTAAGTTCGCAGTTCAACAAATATCAGGTAGAGAATATTACAAACACATAAAATAAAATTTAAACAAACGTAAAACCATGTAGAACCGGAAAACCTATTAGGTAACCAAACGAGGATAGTTTGCAGAATTAGGTTGTGGTTTAAATTATAAAAATATGACTTTTGGGTTGTCACGGTACAGCAACTAAACTCGGAGTAGTCCAACAAAGAATGAAAAGCTTGCTACGTAGACTGACTTTCAGAGATAGGGTTAGAAACGAAGAAAAATAAGAAGAACATGCGTCACAGATGCCATAGAGGGTATAGCATGGTTGAAGTGGAACTGGACGAGCCATGCTAGTCCGTGCAACTGAGTTAGAATGAATGGCGGGCGATGTATCCAAATAATTACAGTGTGTAGGCCACGAGCAGATAGAAGAAGCAGAGGTAGACCATCTACACGATCGATGGTTGGGAATAGGCTGCAGAAAGCTCTAGACCAACAGAACGGTAAACGTCAGGGGAGCTCTATATTCAACTTTGAACGCAGAAGGCTGGATGATGATGATGATAATATGGTAGCATCAAAATGAGGGCTCCTTTGAAATACAAACATTCTTAATAATGTTCACTTTGTCTATTATTTTTTAGCAATCTTCTACGAAAAATATTACAAAGAATTCATTCAAAACTTTTGAATGTAATTAAAAGTGAAATTTACAATTCGTGTTCGAACGTCTGCTGCCCAAACAAGTTCTGTCAGTTTTAAATTTGGATATTATAGTAGAAAACTTAGTGCATTCCCCCTTTATTTTTAATAAAGTCAATAGCAAATTTGAAATATTTCCATATATGTATATATATATATATATATATATATATATATATATATATGTATATATATATATATATATATATATATATATATATATATATATATATATATATATATAGTTTTATTATTGCACACAGGTCTGGTATGAGCATATTAGCAAGAAAAGAAATACTTCTAGTAATTAGCCAATCTATCATTTTACCTTTTTTTGATGCGAATTGTTTGATTTGTCTCAAATACTGTAATGGTAGGTACCTTATGTCGTGTTTTTTCATGATTACTCACAAATAATCCTGTTGTTCGCGTAGAAGACGTAGACCATAGTATTAGAAGACTAGTTACACCAGCTAAACGTCTAGATTTATCAATTATATGTCCTAGCTCTATTTCACATGAGCTTATCGAGTCGGCACTCAAAGATTATCGTCTACAGATTGCTTCAATCATCTCGTTCCTAAAGGCAGGAATTCCAGACGACGAATATAGCCATATTCTTTTCTTCCATAGATAGGTCTTCATAATCTTACCGAATGATAACTACAATATACTACAATATTTAAAGGTAATGCACATCGCATATTTTTGTCTACCAATAAAATGCTCTGTTTTATATGCAAACAATCTGGACATGTAGCTAACAATTGCCCAAATACAATTGTCCCTTCAGTTTCTACAGAGAATCCATCAACAACTAAAGAAATACCATCCTCACCCGTCCCTGGAATGAAGAGAGCCTTTTCGAATTTAATCGATTCTAACGTAATTAACGTGTCAGAAAAACAAAAAGAATTTTCACGTGCACTGCCTCCTTCTTATTAAGATACAAACAGAAAACCAATGAAACAAGCTAGGAAGAAGCTAAAAAAAGATTCGTTTAATAGTTCCAAAATCACGGATGCCTCGAAAGCAGCAATAAAAGACTATTTTAGTAAGTCATCATACTCTTTTTCCGCTTCTGTAGACAATTTCATAAGTTTTCTTGAAAATAGTTACGGTAGTAGCAATATATTATCTGAATCCCAACAATTTACACATGACATCAAATCGTTACTCTCTGACATGTATAATGTTTATCCTTTTCTAACAGATAGGTTATTAAAGTACAGATTTACAAAAATATCAAAAAAGCCTAAACAAGATTTTCAGTCTGACACAGCAGACACAGTGAGCATAAATTCCCTGTCATTACTGGAACCTACAGATGAGGAATATCTCTCAGATAGCTTTCAACACTCCCAAAAATCCCCATTTTAATATACTTCAATCTAAGTCAGTGGAATTGTGATGGATTTTACCCTAGACTTGAACACCTTCAAAAGTTAATCCTTGCTACTACTGCCGACATAGTATGTTTACAAGAAACGAATTTCAAATCTGACCACAAAAGACTTCTAAATGGTTTTGTAAGATATCATTTCTTGAGAACTGACTATCTTAGAGCTAGTAGACTGTCCCCACTTTAACAGCTAAAGAAAAAAAATCTCTTGAGTCGAAACCTACAAAATATTCTCAGTTCGCCAGATCAATTCCAAAATCTTACTAATTTCCTCTATGAAACCAAACTTTACCAGGAAATTTAGAAGAAGAAACATAGTTTAGAATTTAATAATTAATAATTGTACCAATATTTAATGTATTTCTTTATTGATTGTAATGATATTGTATATTCTTAATAAAATTGTACCTGTGTCAGTGACCTACGCTGTCGAGAGTAAAGCTAAATAAAAAAAAATCCGCCCCTTCATTTGCAATATTTTTGATGCTACATACAGAAATTTCTGAAAATGCAACCCAAAATCCACACTCTATTGTACTCTTTTAATGTCAATAGTAGGTTTATCAGCAGCTCCTGCACGTTGAGCAAATTTGAATACTTTATATTAGTATATAGATACATTTCTAGATTAAATGAACAGTTACAAGATTAAAAATCACTATTATTATAATATATTATTAAAGAATATTAAAAATTGAGTTTTTACAAACAACTTGTTAACGTCTAGAATCTACAGTAAAACTATTCAAATAAGCTCAGTGGTTCTCGATCAACTGAGCACTCTGGACCGTAATTTGGAATCTGCTAGTGCATACAGTATTTTTATGTCTATTCGTATTCTGGTTATATTGTAAATGTCTAGTTTGTTTGTTGATTTATGTATTAGTATAGATGAATTCACGCCTCTATATCATACAATGACCTGTTGATATTTCTTCCTAAGTCGTTGTAGTACTTGATAGACTAAATTCTTCACTTGTCTCTATTATTTTATCTAGCAATCTTAATGATTTTTCTGAACAGACACCACACAGACATTTGTTTACCCAGTCTAAAAGTGATTTTGTCTTTGATTTAGCTGATCCAAAATTTACATTTTCTCTAACTTCTTGTTCTTAATAAGGATCATTTATTATTCATATATCTCTTGTGTTAACGTTTTTTTTCTGAGTAATTACACCAAAATATGTTTCGATTTATACCTTGTGAGTATTCAAAGATGACTTTCTGTTAAATATATAAGGGATGCTTTTATTAAGGGATTACTCTTATTAAGTAGTACTCACAACAGGGTTGTGTTTTTATCTGCTAGTTTTTTTAAGGATAATCTGCAGTCTCAAACCAGTCTTAACTCACAAGAAGTCAGAGCTTTTAATTATATGGTATAACATAGGTTATTGGTTTTTGGATTCATCATCATCATCACGTAGCGCTACAACCCTGGGTGGGTCTTGACTGACTTTACAACTTTTTTCCCGTTTGTTCGATCTTCCATTAACCTAAGGTCAAATTGAATGTTTATTTTTCGGAGATCTGCTTGGATGTTATCTCTCTATCGCATTCTGGGACGTCCGAGTGGTCTTTTGCCTGTGGGAATCTCCTCCCATACCAGTTTCACAAGTCTTTCGTTAGGTTTTTGGATTCTTCTGTGTTATTTGATATAGATCCGTGAATACTTATCTATTTATATATTTATAACAATACAAATTGTTCGATTTTAGTAAAAGTATTTTTATTTTTTAGCAAAATTTAATCTTCAGAAATTCAACGGGGCTGATCTAGCCAAAGTGTTTGCCATTACTTACGAAACCCTAACGGATGACGAAGAGAATCAGATATTGGGAGTTAAACACGTAGGAAATTTGGAAAAGGCTAGTTTAAACTATATTCCTTTGTTTACTGCTACAGATTTTGCAATAATGATAAGGTGGGGTGAGGTAAGTATTCACTTAATTTTTATTGTTCAAATGTACCCTAGTATAATTCAACCACATTATTTACGTTTAATTATAGATAGTCCAAATGAAGTAAAGTTTTTTTAGGAAGCTATAAATTATTTTAAGAAAGATGCTATAAAAAAAATCAAGATATTTTTTACAAAAAGCCGGGCACGTTAACAAATAGAAGACGACTGCGCAAAGAGCAAATTTCGCATTCTTTCAGCCTAAGACAAATGTAGGTGGTTGATGGAGAAAAGCCGTGCAAATAATATTAGGAGAGTATAATTTAAGACCCAGAATACTTTTTATTCTAGTTTTGTGTAAAGGATTAAAAGAAATCGCATAATTGGCAACTTAGTTGTTGGAGACCTATAATTTAAGACCCAGAATACTTTTTATTCTAGTTTTGTGTAAAGGATTAAAAGAAATCACATAATTGGCAACTTAGTTGTTGGAGACCTATACATTTCTCATATGTGTCTCTTTCGTTTAATATGTGGTGATGTAGTCATCTGAGATCACTAAGAGATGTTGGGTTACACAATAGGGCAACAATCTTAAACAAGTCAATATAGATTATGCCTTCGCTGACGATTTGGATTTGATCGCATACACTATAAGAGGTTGGTTTTTAACGACCGCACAAATATCGACCTTAAAATAAATTAGAAAAAAAAAGTGTTGTCATCCATCCCGAATAACAGAGATAAAGCTAAACACGTGGAACAAATCTTCAACATAGACCACTACAATTTTGAGATAGTAAACAAGTTTACATACCTGGATTTCTTCGTAGCAAGCGACAATAACTCATCTAAAAACGGAAAACGAAGGATACCACTATCGATCAAATGTTATTTTGGGCTAAACAAGCAGCTAAAAATAGAAATTTAACCCAAAAAGCTAAACTAACAAATAAAAATTACCCACCAAGACGAACTCTATTGGCTGAACTATTAGGAAATATGAGTATAAGCAGAACAAGACTTAAAATCATAGCATTCTATATTTACTGAATTACTTCAAAACTATTCGGCACTAAGAAGGTTTATTTAAGACCTTCATAACTAGATAAATCACTAAGTGTTACATATGGTTGAACTCGTATTGTAGAGAGGTTTCCAATAATAATACAATATACAGAGTGTTGTATTTAAAAAATAAAAGTGACTATTGAGAAAATTTGGACCATCTATTTAAGAGATCATTATGCGTTTCCAGACTTTTGGTCCACTATGTATAATATAAAAATGTTTATACTATACTAATTATTTAACTGTTTATTTTTTAGCAATCAATGCCGATGCGTCATAAAGAAATCAATGTAATTAATTTTCCTCCATACATAAAATTCGTTTACGAATTTATGTTGTCCATTGCTAGTGAGAAGTTAAAAAGTAGAGTCAATGTAAGTATTTTTTAATTTTAAACTTTAATTTATCAAAATAACCGATGTTTAAAACTACGTATGAGATGGAGAAGAAAGAAAGTTATCAAAGAAATAAGCATAAATATTAAGAGATATTCTTTTATTCGATGTTAAAAGTCGATATTTTAATTAAATAAATAAAAAAAAACAAATTAATAATCAATCTTATTCTTGCATTCATTATCTCTTGTGGAGGTTGCTGATCAACGTGGCTATTTGCCCTTTCGAAACTGCTGCATGGTATATTTCGTGTTATTTCGAACCATTCACGAAGGTTAAGCAGCCAAGAAATTCTTCTACATCTTGTACCTTCCTTGTATATCTATAAATCCTAAGAAAACAGAGATGGTCCTCTTTACCAGGAAAAGAAGAATCACGGGCTTAATACCACCAAGGATTATAAAGTACAGTTTAAATTTTTCTGACGAGGTGAAGTACCTTGGTATTACCCTTGATAGGAAGTTAACATGGAACTCACACTTAGCTAGTAGAGCTAAAAGAGTATATATTGTCTATGAGCAGTGTCGACGAACAGTTGGACGCACCTGGGGGCTTTCGCCCATGGTGTTCGCCTGGATCTACACTGCTGTCATTAGGCCAATGCTAACTTACGAAGCTATTGCTTGGGTACCAAAATTGCTACAAGCAACAGCGATAAACAAACTAAACCATATTCAGCGGATGGCTTGCATAAATATAATAGTTGCCACGAAAACAACACCAACTGCTGCGATGGAGTGGATCATTGGCATCACGCTTCTAGATATATATGTCAAATAAGCGCTACTAATCTTGAATAGACCACGTGTCACATCAGGGTTAGTAAGGGAGTGTCACGAGTCACTAACTCAGGCTTCAGATGGTAATACCATCATCCTGAGGTGGGTTAAAGGACACAATAGGAATAAAGGCAACCGCATTGCTGATCAATTGGCTAGAAAGGCGGCAGCCCTAAGACTCTTAGGACCTGGAGATCTTTTTGGTTGGTCGACTACAACAATCGCGAAAATTTTTAAATGTCACTCCCGTACGCAAACCGTAAAAAGATGGGAAGAAAGGCAAGAATGTAAACGTGATAGGGTAACACTAAGTAACCTTGAAGAGTCAGCATTAAAAAATTACTTGGGAATGACCAAAAAAAACCTACGCTTGACAGTTGGTTTTTTGACTGGTCATTGTCAACTAAGCAAACATCTTCACACACTGGGGCTAGCAGACACACCTCTATCTAGAAAGTGTGAACGAGAAGACGAAACTGTAGAGCATGTCCTATGTGAATGCCCGGAGTTATCGTTAATACGAGAGCATGCGTTCGGCGAGTCCTGGCCCATACCTGCCCACATAAGGGAGATGTCTCCTGATGACTTATTCACCTTCCTCAAAATAGCAGGATGGACAATGAGCTAAGGCAGGATGCACATTGGGTCACAATTGTGGCCTAAGTGCTGTGAAACTTAACTCGCCCTCCCTACTCTACAGATACAGATAACTTCCTTGTATTATAAACTGTAGGAACTATATTTTGTGCCTCTAGAGACAAGGCCAAGGAACTTAAGTTTTCTTTTCTTTATAGTAAATATAATTTCAATATTTAGTCTTTGCAAAACTGACTGATTTGTGACTCTTTTCGTCCAGGACACTCTCGCCATGTCAACGGCCTCTACCTTTTTAAGGACTTCCATATTTAGTGTTCATGTTTCTACACCTTATAGGAATATGGGAAATACATCCATTTGATTACATACAGATTTGATATATGATTTGATACATCCAGACTATCCATTCTGATTCTTAGAGCCATAGAAAGATACGGTGCTGTCAGTACTAGGAGGTTCTTTGGAATGACTCCAGTAGTAGAGAGAATATTGGGTATTGTCTGGGTATTTTCTATTCTCCACTGTCTTCGTATTTGAATTTTCAGAACCCTGTACTTGGCGATTTTTTCGTTCTGTTTAACACGAAGATTATTGTTGTTGAGTATCGCGACATCAATTAATGTTGTTTGTCTCTTCAGTTTATTAACTACTTTGAGATCTGGTCTATTATGTGCCACTGTTTGGTATGTGAGCACAGTGCAGTTCCAGTATAGCTTGTAGTTGTCATTCTCAAGTATACTCTCAGGAACGTATTGATAATATGGAAGATGGTTTGTTTGTAGACGCCCCAGTTTGATAGCTATCCCTTGATGAAGGATCTTTCCTACTGAGTCGTGCCGTTTCTTATATTCAGTTGCAGCAAATGCCTGACAGCCCCCCGTAAGATGTTGGATGGTTTCCTGAGCTTGATATCCATATCGGCATTTGTCATTTTGGACCTGAGGGTCTTTAACGATATATTTCAGGTTTTTTTGGTTGGTAAACCCTGATCCTCTGATCCTAAATGGCCACTAGGGAACCTTCTGTTTCAGGGAACATATTTCCTGATGTCAGCCAATAGTTCGACGCTATATTGTTGACATGGTCTTGACTGACCTCATTAGGATGTCGCCCGTGCAAGGGTTTACCCATCCGGGTGCGCATTTTTTCGATGTCTCCGCCTGCACCTAGAAATACGTTTTTAAATTAGTAATCTGTTTTTTTAATTGCTCGCTTATATCCATGTCTTCGTCCTTCTAAATACCGCGCTAATGTCGTTCTTTCTACTGCACTTCGAGGATGGTGTTTTTGTGCCTTTGTGAGGTGTGTTCGTAGTTTTTGCTGAAGATTTTCTATATCCGTTTTTGTCCAATTACAATACCAAATGAGTAGCGTGGAATATGCGTAGGTGTTTAGTGACTTAAACAATTTTTACTGTTAAGTTGTGAACGAAGCAGCTGTTTTACCCTTCCAATAAACGCAGTAGTTATCTCAGTTTTCATTTGCTTATAGTCAATCTTCTGCGATTGCTTTATTCCAAGGTATTTATATATTATTTTCACCCATGGCCTCGATGTTCTGGCCGTTTTGCATATCGAATCCGCCGGGCTAAATCTTTATTTTTATTATATTTAAGACACTGCAGTTGTCAAGACCGAAGTGCATACTAATATCATTAGATACATTTTCTACTCTTTTTAGCATCTGATCCAGGTGGCTTTGAGTGGAAGCCAATAGTTTTAAATCATCACAATTACTGTTTTATTATTATTGTTATTTTTATTTTTTCTGTGCTGTTAAATACTTAGTTTAATTGAGTTAACAAATTTGTCCTTATCTCTGGTTTAAAACCTATTAGATAAATTATAAAAATGGAGTCTCCTTCGAACTTAACCTTATTCAAAATATAATTATAATTACAATATTTTTAGATTCATTCGTCTTTAGAACAACTTCACAAAAAAGTGAGCAAGCACTGCCTGCCAGCCGAACTTGGAGGAGATATGCCCGAGAAAGAAATGATAAGGCTCTGGAAGCAAGAATTGGAAGCAAAAAGAAAACGTCTTCTTAGCTACGATGAAATGAATCTTCTCAGCGATAGAGGTATTATTAGAAGAAGAAAACCACCATCGATAGACGAAACTGGAAGTTTAGCTGGCAGTTTTAGACAATTACAAGTAGATTAGATAATTTTTGTTTTAAATTTTTTGTGTTAATTATTGTATATGTCACCAAAGTTTTAAACTGTAGATTTGATATTGATTCAAGTACTTAATATCATAGTACCTATAATTTAATCTAGTTTAGCATAGCGATCTTGTAGAAGTTGCTTTGTTTTATTGATATTATTCTGTTCTAGTGTTATTATATACCTTTTTCTCTATTTTCTTCATAGTATAATTAGAAAATGTGATCCTAGTTATTTAAAACTGTTACTTTTACAATTTTTGATCATAGTATCCACCATTCTAGATCTATTTTAGATATTTTATGTACTTAGTTTTGTGACATTTGCTTTAAGGATTCGATCACACTAAAGTATTTTTCTCTTTTTCTTTTAATTATATTTGCATTAAGAAACCACACGGAATATTTCCTTCATCAAATAATATTTAGAAGACATACATTAAATAATATTTTTATACTAGATATGGGCTTGGCAAATCGTACTGGTCTAGTTATGCTTTCATATGAAATTCAATTAGTCCATTCTACACCATTTATAGTACTAATTGACTACATTATAAATACTTATCTTACACAATCTATAACAGATTGAACTGCACTACACGATAACATTTCACCGATTTAATTTTGGAGTCAGTAATGTGTCTATGTATTATTCATTATCACATCAAGATTAAAGCTTCATTCCGAGTGAAACTGCTTTTTTTGGAACTCTTTCGATTCGGTTATTGCAGTGAATCACGGGGAATGCTAATTGTTTTTACAAGTTCTTGTGTAATTTGATTTTAGTTATAATTAATATTCAATCTTTTACATTTTTGCACAATTCTTTTCTTAATTTAATGTTTCTAATAGCTTGGTCCTCTCATCTCTCTATTATGAAATCCGTCTATTTTTATATTTCTTACTTACCTACTTTATGACAGCCGTGGTAACCCTAGCTTAGCAGTCAAAATATTGGCATTCTAAGCCAGAACACACGAATTCGATTTCCTGCAACATTTTTATTTGTAAAAACGACGTCTTCGTATTTCTAGTAACGAGCCGTCACCGTACTTCGTAGGGCACGTAAAGGGTTAAAGATTTAGTTGACGCCAAAACAATCCGAAAGAATTTCCTTGGCAAAAATGTCATCTTCTTCTTTGTTTGCCGTGCTTTGTTCTATCAATGCTGTTTGCATTGATAGCCAAAGCATTGGCTATCGTCGTATTAACAGGCTGGTGAAATGTTTCTCTAATGTTACGCAGCTAGGACAGTTGTTTTCTTCTAATCCAGCGTTTTTCATCGATTTTGCCCCGAATGATCAACCGTAGTAAGCGATATTTATGTATTCTCATTATATGACCGAAGTATTGGATCTTTCCCATTTTGATGATGTTGATCAATTCTCGTTCTTTGTGCATGGTTTCTAGCACAAGTTCGTTAGATATATGTGCTGTCCACGGGATTCTAAGCATGTTACGTTAAAATTTTTTATTTTTGTTCTATAGGTTTCACATACAGTGGTACCTCGACGTAGGAGTGTAATTCGTTCGGTAATCTTGTTCGTATGTCAAATTGCTCTATGTCAAAGCAATTTTCCCCATTGAAATTAACTGAAATATCATAAATCAGTTCCAGTAATAAAAAGAAAACACGGTAGTTGTTTTTGTTAGGTATTTTTAAATAAGAAAAATGTATTAAAAAAAGATTTATTTTACAAAATATAACTTCTATAAAAACATAAGAAAAAGTGAAGTCCTTACGGAAGCGCTTAATTTTCGTCAGCTGTCTTCGCTTTTTTCGTCACACTTTACTCATTTTCATCTAGAGATCGTTTAAAAAAACTATCCAAAGAGGTTTGTTTCTTTATACCTTTCAGAATATTCCGGAAATGTATTAGGCAAGTTTCGTTAAAGAACACTAAAGCTCGACCAGTTGTTACTTTTTCGGGGTGATTTTTATCCACGACCTCGTTTACATCTCTTGTAGAGACAGCGTCTTCCAATTCTGGCTCCTCTTTAAAACCAATTTTTCGTTGAATTATCGTATGCTGCTGCGAATGTAGTTTATCTAACTCCTGGGTTGTCAGCTCCCAAGACTGTTCCTCGACAAGTTTGTTCACATCTCTTTCATCCATTTCCAGACCAATGGATTTTCCAAAAGAAACAATCTCATGTACCACTGACACTTAGGGTTCCAGTCCTTCGCAGGTCCTATCATCTATAGTCTCAGGCTACAGCTTCTTCCATGCACAGGTTAAGGTCCTTGTTGTAATACCTAGAAAGGTCTGCTCAATAATTCTTAGGCATATTACTATATTAAAGTGGTCCTTCCAGAACTCTCGAAGGGTAAGGTTTGTGTTCTCCGTAACCTCAAAGCAGCGACGAAAAATGTACTTGGTATACAACTTCTTAAAATTAAAAATCACTTACTGATCCATAGGCTGCAAGATATTAGTGGTGTTGGCTGGTAGGTAGAGAATCTTTATAAACTTAAACTCTTAGAGTAAATCATCTTCGAGATTTAGTGGGTGAGAAGTGGCATTATCGAGGACAAGAAGGATTTGCATGGGTAGGTTGTTTTGCTATAGATATTTTTTAACAGAAGGATCAAACACCAGGTTTATCTACTCCACAAAGAATTTCCTGATGACGCACGCTTTTGGATTAGCCCTCTACATATCTGGTGGTTTTTCTTTTAAAATCTTATGTGACTTAACGGCTCTGAAATCTTCTAAATGGTACACTAGAAGAGGTTTGATTTTATAGTCGTCACTCGCATTGGCGCAAATTAATAGATCTGCTCTATGTTTCATAGGTTTGTGTAAGTTCTCTTCGGCATCTTTTTCTAGAAAAGCCCTATCTCGTCACAGATGAAGACTTGCTGGGGGATGTAACCTTTTTCTTCTATCAGTTCGGAAAACGTTTTAATGTAAACCTTAGCAGCTTTCACATCCAAACTTGCTGCCTCACCATGCCCGACGACGGATTGAATGCCGGTTCTTTTTCTAAAGTTGTCAAACCAGCCTCGACTAGCTTTAAACGGGTCTTTCGATTCATCATTTATGAAAGTGTGCGGAATCTGCTTTAGAAAATCTTCGTAAATCGCTAGTGTCTTCTCACATATAACGCTTTGTATTAAGTTTCCTCATTGAAGCTGCTTCTCCCACCCATTAGTAGTTTCTCTTTTTTTTATGAAGAGAAGTCTGGAGCTTAGAAATTATCAACATCAACAATACTTCGCAAATGAGGGAAACAAGCAAATCAGCTAGACTAAGGTCTATAGTAAATATTTACACAGTGTAGATTACACCGACATCGAGAATGCAATGACCATTTAATTTGTCGGTCCAAGTAATAGTCACGTAGAGACCCGTAAAATGATCTTTATGGCGAGGCCGTAAAGATCTATTACCAGTAAAACTACCTTTTATTTACAAAGCAAATTAGAAGTAGTCAAATAAGAGGTTTGAATTTAAATAACAACCGATTCCTCGTATCTCAAATCTTGCTCTCATCTCAAAGCAAAATATCGCTCGCTTCGCAGCTCATATCTCAAAACACTGATATAAAAGGGCGCTTGTATATCGAGGTACTACTGTACATAGAAAAAAGCGGAACAGATGTAGTACGTAAATACTTTTAGACGTGAAGCCAATAACAGACTTCTACTTCACAATACATAACGTCAGTTAAGAAAAAATTTTCGTGCAAGTTCTATTCTGATCGAAATTTCCTAGTCACTTTCAACCCTGCAGTCAATACAGCTACCCAGATGTCCAAAGTATTCCACTGCTTCGAGAATTTTCGATATTAATCTTTCTGACCACCATCCATTTTGTTTTCTTTGTGTCGACTGTTAAGCCTTTTTAAGTGCCTTCGTTGTTTACAGCGTTAAACAGGGTTTG
Source organism: Diabrotica balteata (assembly GCA_918026665.1). Classification (NCBI taxonomy): domain Eukaryota; kingdom Metazoa; phylum Arthropoda; class Insecta; order Coleoptera; family Chrysomelidae; genus Diabrotica; species Diabrotica balteata. The sequence goes on from OU898281.1 coordinate 125,105,625, forward strand.
AAGATATTCTAGACTATCTGTCATTGTGGCGGTGTCATATATTTCCATTCACCGAAAACAATTTAAAACAAAATGCACTTTCAAAAATATAATTTATTACAACCAATGTTCAAATTGTGTAACTTTTTGTTTAATACATACATTACAGCGTTTTATGACAGAATTACAGATTTCTCTGCCCAAACCTGGTTGTGTGTGCAATAAAATGATCTCGTCTTCGATATAGTCCTTTAATTCTTCTAATATTTTTGGCGTTGGTTTGCACACTGCATTTTTTATTATGCCCCACAATTGGGATCGGTCAACTGTTTCACGCCGTTTGATCCATTCCTCAAATGTTTTGTTTAAAAAATCTCTTACTTGTAAACCGTAATATGGTGGTGCTCCATCTTGCTGCCAGATTAAAAAAAAATGTTTTCATAAGTTCGATTATTTTGCAATTCTGGAATCACCACCTCTCTTAACAATAACAAAATTATTTCTAACTTTAGACTAAATTACGAACGATTCAAAAAATTCCACTTTGTTGTCAAAATCATCTTCATGAAAAGTATGCAGAAGTGGTTGGTTGAAGCATTTTAATTTCAACTTCCTCATTAAGGCTATTACACGTATCCAATAGCTGGTGTCAATCTCACTGGCACGCCAGTTCCTTGGCGAAGTCAGTCGTTTGTTATACAAGCCCTCTATTTAAGACAAAAAAGTGTTTACATACTTCTATGCCAGTGCTGTCGCGCCAATGGATACGTGTAAAGCCGCCTTTATGTCTTGAAGACTTAACAGAAACATGTCCAGTTTTAAAGCTTGTCTTTTGGTTGATACGGTGGGATTTTCAACAACACTTTCCCAAACTAACTACTAACAACTAACTGTAGACTTGCTGGATATGGACGACTGCATCGAAGTAAATCAGCAACATTGCCAGCGCTCTCAAATCTCTTGTTTAATTTAAATAAGGGCTGCTGTGTTAGCGCACCGTTTTAGCAAATTTCTCCTCAAATACTGTTCTTATAATAGTGCTACTTTTTTGTCGCCACCATACCTGCATAGCAAATACACGTTCATCTGTTGTCAATTTGCGGGGCTAGGGATGTTCACAAAAAATTAAATAGTCATTTCAAACATGTAAAACGATTAAGAAATACCCTAGGAATAATTATCTAACATATCAAAACAATTAAACAAGCCTATCTATAAAAAAAACTTTATTAGAAATCTCGCAATAATTTTAATTTCAAGAACGCTCCTCTATTGGCCTGACGTCACTAGTCGTACACTTCAGCCTTCAGCGCGCGCCATTCCCAGTGTTATTGCAAAGAATATAGACGCTTAGCGTCTATATTCTTTGGTTATTGTTTACCCTGCTTGACATTATTTCAGTTTTCGGTTTATTTAATTTTGTTTTGTTCTTGCTTTATCAGCGTTAAAGTTGAGTTTTATAGTGAATTTGTGTAGTTTAAAGTGTATAGACTGTTTCTAAGCACATAGTTTGGGTGGTGCAAATAAATAAATAAAATGGAAGAAGGTTTTCAGGAAGCTGATTCACATAACCTACCTACTGTAGATGTTACAATGATGTCTGATTTTTTGGCATCTTGTAAAGAAATAAATCAACCACAGAGTAGTGGAACCAAAATAAGCCAGTGAGTAAAATAATAATTATCCATTCTAAATCGATCGTTATACCTTTAATTGGCTTTTATTGCCATTGAAATATAATCAGTAATCAAGTCATTTTTATACCTTGAAGGTGAACATTTTTTATTAAAACAAATTTTAAGCAATCCAAATGTAACTTTTAATTATTCTACAAACATTGTGTTTAAAGTTTTATTGGTTCCAAATATAAAAAATCGTTATCAAACCTATCAATAGAGAATATACTTAATATGAAAAAGGTTATTATTGTAAAATGTAACTGCAAAAATAAGATAATTCTTTATAATATTAATTAATACTGCTTAGTGGTTTATAATAAATAAAATGTTTGTTTTTAGCTCCGCTAGAGGAAGTTATGGGGACTCAGCCATTGCATATGTCCAAGTAAAGAGGACAGAAAATAAGTGCTTAGTAAAGGCAAGAATATGCCCCGAACATAAAATTAGAGACAAGCCTTATTTTGTAAATGCTGTTGTCAATGAAGAACTTGAGGAAATATTGGAAGTGTCCTGCATCAGTTGTGTAGCTTCTTCTGGAGTATGCAAACATGCCATTGCATTTTTAATATGGCTCCATCGACGATTTGAGGAGCCTACCCCTACAGAAGTGGTATGTTACTGGAAGAAAACCCCATTAGCACAAGTAGGAGCTGATGAAAAATATACTGAAGCTCTTCATATAGGAAAAAAAATCAAGAAAAACTCCACAACCAGTCCTAACACTGCAGGATTTTTTGAAGATGTGCTAGAGGGTATAAGAATAAGATAATATAAGAATAGGAACTATTCATGCCCTTTAAATGCCCACCATAGAGATCTTTCTGAAGTAAGAAAATTATCTGTTCATCAATTAATGATTGAATTTATAAGCAGTGATTTAGATCAAACAGCTGATAGTTTTGTCAATTTTTGTAACAAGCATGTAAATCCAGATATTATACAAAAAATTTCTGAGTTAAGCCACACTCAAAGTGAAGATTCCCTCTGGTTTGAGCTGCGGTATGGAAGAATAACTGCATCAAAATATATAAAATGGTTGTTTGTAAGAAATCAAGTGGCTCTCTAGTTAATCAAATTATTGGAGTGGCTAAAAATTTTGATACATTTGCTACAAAGAGAGGGAAAAAACTAGAAAAGCCAGTTATTATGCAAGTTAGAAAAAAAAATAAATGCAGATATAAAAACCTGTGGTTTGACAATTTTAAGGGAATATGGTGTTATTGGGGCATCTCTCGATGGAGTGACTGAAGATGCTGTTGTGGAGGTAAAGTGTCCTATCTCAGACAAAGCATTCCAGAGATATATTAAAAATAAGGAGATAAGTAAAAAATACTTGGCTCAAATAAATCTTCAGATGTTGGCTAGAAATGTTATGAAAGGGTATTTTTGTGTTGCACATCCGGATTTTGAGACCACAAATGAGTGTACTATAATGGAAGTGATTTATGATGCAGAATTTACACAAAGTTTAATTAAAAATGCCCTTTCTTTTTGGAAAAATAATGTATGTCCGTTATTGTACAGTAAAAATGGTTTTCCAACGAATGCAGGGAAATAGAACAATACGAACGAAAATACGACAGTTACAATATGCACAAAAAATAAAATCGATGACAAACAAGAGGAAATTCAATAAGTCACCCAACAGCATAAAATATAGCGATGGAAATCTTATCTCGGAGCCATCAACGATCTTAAAAATATGGAAATCATACATAGAAAAATTATTTGCATCTGACAGGACTGATGATCACCTATATGGAGAAGGAGAAACAGGACCTTCAATCCTTAAATCGGAGATAGAAGATGCTATTGCGGCACTAAAAAAACAATAAGTCAGCAGGTCCGGACAATGTACCCTGCGAAATATTAAAGATCCTATGTAAATCAGACAAACAGTTCCTTGATGATCTAGTTGTACTTTTTAACAACATATATAATAGCGATAAAATCCCGGAGAACTGGCTACAGTCAACATTTATTACAATCCCGAAGAAACCAAATGCCCAGATTTGTGATGACTACCGGCTTATAAGCTTGATCAATCATGTCACTAAAGCGTTCACTAAGATCATTCATAAAAGAATATATGATAAATGTGAGTCAAATATTGATAGATCGCAGTTTGGTTTTCGGAAAGCACTTGGAACTAGAGAAGCAATTTTCGCTCTCCAGGTGCTTATACAGCGGTGTAGAGACGTTGATAAGGACGTGTATTTGTGCTTTGTAGATTTTAGAAAAGCATTTGACAATGTCAATCATGAACAATTGATAGGTATTCTGCGAAAGACAGGTATTGACGACAAGGACATTCGAATTGTGGCAAACCTATACTGGGGTCAAACAGCAAGAGCAAAAATTGGCAACGAACTCACTGAAAGCGTGCAGATCAAAAGAGGTGTCCGTCACGGGTGTATATTATCCCTACTCCTATTCAATATGTAATCCGAGGAAATATTTAACAAATGTATGGAAAAGGCAAATGAGGGCATAAAAATAAACGGCTAGTTAACGAACAATATAAGATATGCCGACGACACGGTGATCCTTGCCAGTACCATAGACGAATTACAACAAGTAATGGAAAGACTTTATTCAGTTAGTGAGGAATACGACCTGAGCCTGAACTTCAAGAAGACAAAGTGGATGCTGATAAGCAAAAAGCAACAACCTGCTCGACAATTACGGATAAGTAACATACTAATTGATCATGTAGAATCTTATGTGTATCTTGGCACCAACGTAAATGCAAAATGGGAACAGACCATACAAATTAAGGCGAGAATAGAACGAGCTAAAGCAGCATTTAGCAATATGAAAAAGATCCTCATGCAAGGATTTGTCTCTTCCCCTAAAACTACGTCTAGTTAAATGCTACATTTTTCCGATCTTGCTGTATGGCGTGGAGGCCTGGACGCTGACGGAGACGCTAACGAGGAAACTAGAAGCATTCGAAATGTGGGTGTACCGACGCATTCTTCGTATATCCTGGACCGAACATGTCACCAACATAGAGGTACTCCAAAGAATCGGAAAGGAGAAAGAGATCGTGAATACAATTAAGCAAAGAAAGCTTGAATATCTAGGCCACATATTGAGACACGATAAGTATTGTCTGCTATAATTGATTGTCCAGGGAAAAATAGACAGTAAGTGAGGGTCAGGCAGGAGAAGACACTCGTGGCTCCAAAATCTGCGGAAGTGGTTCGGGCTCACATCGGTCGAACTATTCAGAAGCGCCGTAAACAAGATCAAAATTGCCATGTTAATAGCCAACGTTCGCAACGGACAGGGCACTTCAAGAAGAAGCTGTAAATAATTAAATCTTCTTCTTCTTTTTCTAATGACGCTACAACCCATTGTGAGTCTTGGTCTCAGAAATATTCTCAGTAGATTGTCATCAGTGGTTGAGAGGGTCCACGTTTCACATCCATATGTGACCACTGGTCTAATTACTGTTTTGTAGATTCTAAGCTTAGACTTACGATTCAGTAACTTACTTTTTACTAAGTCTTTGTATGCATAAAAGCACTTATTACCGCTAAGAATCTGTGCTTTTATTTCTTGACTGATGTAAATAATTAAATATAATAGTTTTAAATGACTATAGTTAATAAGTTGTTATGGTATTATAATTATGTTAATTCAAGGTTATGGGTATGATTAGATTAATGTTCTGTAGAATTCACTGTTTAATTATGGGCTTTTGTAAGTTAATAATTGCACAGCCTATAATTATTATTTAATCAAGTTTTTGCACTAAATCTATATTTACAGTTGCATGTGGACTAAGCATTTTGAAGTCTGTAATACGTTTTATCACACGTTCAATGTGAATCCGAACACTTGCGATTCTCTTGGTGAGTAGAACATCTTCTTTTGTCATCCTTTCTCTACTTGTGATACTTGGAGGCCTCACTAAACTACAGTTTTTTTATTTAAAAAAGTCTCAATTCTTTTGAATCCCCTATCAGCCATCACTACACAACTTTCAGGGAGTTCATTTAGAAACTTTGAGTTTTCAAATTTCATAGCGTCGCTAGCACGTCCTCCATAACCTTTTGATACAAAGTTTATTAATCCATCTGGTGTTGCTGAAATAAGATACTTTATGGTATTGCATTTTTTATAATCAGACCAAGTCAACGCTTGCTGTTTAGCTGAGCTTGATTTTTGAATTTGAATTTCCAAACAGTCTATAATTGATTGTACCTTGGAGAAACTTATCCTATACTGAATTGGTAGATTTCTTTTTATAGAAATTGCTGATGGCCAAAAGATAAGTTTCTTTATAAACTGCGCTAAAACACATACTGTATTGTGAAATATATTGCTGGCATATGTTTTTGAAACACCAAACAAATCACCAATCTTTTCAAATGAATCATTAGTTTTGATTTTATATAATGTCAAATATATGAACTGTTTCTTCAACATGCACTTTTTTTCTAACACATCCAGGATGCCTTTATTTTCCTTTGGCATGCCAGTATAAATACGCAGTTTTTCTTCAATTATATTAATAAATAAGTTGCGAAAATTAAGTTGCATCTGCCTTTTGTCCTCTATAGCCTCACTACTTTCACTGCTGTCATTTAGAGGATGCCAAATATCCAAGTCCAATACATTTGTTATTAGTGTGTCATTATCTACGCTGCTGTCATCATCAGAATACAACTTTTCATATATACTTACTTTTCTCAATAACAGATTTAATAGGAATTACAAGTTTTATGGTGAAGTTGCAATATCTTTTCCACCATTTTTTAACTGCCCTGACACTTGTGTTGACTTACAACGGTAATGCAGTGGATTGGCCTGACAACCAAAGTCAACTTTAACAGGTGGTGACAAAGTTTCTACAGTCCCAGTATGATACTTGGCCTGGTATGAATTACTTGGATGTTGATTGTCTGGAATATATTCAGGTAATACTGACTTAATTGTTGACAACTCAGATTCCACTAAAATGTCTTCTATTTTTCTTTTTCTGCCTCTGCTTTCACTACTTGGCCGGAAGGTAGTTTTTTTTGTCTGGCTGACAAGTAAATATACGTGGAACTACTTCAGGTTTCATTCGAGCAGCAACTTTACTGAGTCCATATAATTTTCCATGTCTTCTTCAAGCTAAAAAAAAATAAATGCTTAATTGTCTCCAAAAAAAGTTAGTCAAAGTTGTATGTATGCATGGCTACATTGGCTGGCTATTAGGTACTTTACCTTGCTTAGGTGTATTAAAAATATTTTCAAACTAAGTAACCATTTTATAATTTTAACTAAATGATTAATGATTTTAATATAATATAAATTCATAGCCATATCCATATGTGACCATTTCAGTACATTTTACTTTTACTGTATGCATTATTACTTTTATCAGTATTGAGAATTTTTATAATTTATTTTTTTATAACCAAGCTAACCTAAATCTAAAACTTATAGAATTGGGTAAAAATTAGTAATTTAAATACTTATTATTTAGAAACACGATTTATAACTTACATTAAAGTGATCTTCACAACAGAAAAACTTAGTTTTTATTGACACTTCCTTCATGTCCCTTCTAGCTGCAACGAACCATTTCTTTTTACGGTTTAAATTATTTGGAACTGTAATAAAAATCTTCTCAGAATTGTTTCTAGACGTATTTAGACACCCCGGAACAAAACATAACTTATTTGGCTTCATTATCACTGTATAAATACGGTTCTTCTTCTTCTTCTTCAGTGCCTTATCCGGTCCGGATGTTGGCGATCATCAAAGCTATCATGGTTTTGTTGACTGCTCTGCGAAACAGCTCCGCTGAGGTCATCCCAAACCATTGTCGGAGATTTTTCAACCACGAGATACGACGGTGTCCCGGTCCTCTTCTGCCAAATACTTTACCCTGCATAACGAGTTGAAGAATTCGATATTTTTCTTCGTTCCTCATCACGTGGCCGAGGTACTCAAGCTTACGTTGTTTAATTAAATTAAGAACTTCTTTTTCTTGTGTCATGCGCTGTAGGACCTCAACGTTGGTGACATGGTCCACATAAGATATTTTTAGTATTCTTCTAATATCCACATCTCGAAGGCTTCAATTCCTTTTTCAGTAGCTTTCGTCAGTGTCCAGGCTTCAACTCCATATAGTAACACTGGAAGAACGTAGCACCTCACTATCCGCATCTTGGTTCCCAAACTGAGATCACTGCAGCACAGCAAGGATCTCAACTTAATAAATGTGGACCGTGCCATTTCAATTCTGGATCTAATCTCTTGAGCGTAGTCCCATTGTGAGTTGAGGGTAGTTACGAGGTAACTGAATCTGGCGACTCTCTCGATATCTTCGCTACCTGCCATTAGTGCCCTGGGATCTAAATTTGTACGGCTGACAACCATGAATTTAGTTTTCTTAATATTAAGGTTCAGTCCGTATGTTACGCTCACGGTTCGCACTCGGTCTAGTACGGCCTGCAGATCGTTTAGGCTGGTTGCTAGTAACACAGTGTCATCGGCGTAGCGGATATTATTGATATATTCACCGTTCACTCGGATTCTTATCTCTAGGTTTGTGAGGGCTTCAGTTAAAATCTCCTCAGAGTATATATTGAAAAGAGTCGGCGATAGCACACATCCTTGCCTTACTCCTCGCATGATCTTCACTTGGTCGGTCAGCTGGTCTTCGACCTTGACTTGAGCACGCTGGTTCCAGTATAAATTCATGATGATCCGAATGTCCTTCTCATCCAATCCTACTCTTTGTAGGGCGGTGACCATCTTCTGGTGCTGACAACGGTTAAATGCCTTGGCGTCGTCAATAAAACAAATATAGACATCACAACTGACATCGCGGCATCTCTGAAGTAGGACTTGTAAGGTGAAAAGTGCTTCACGTGTACCTACGGTATAAATACGGTTACACTGCGTAAATACGTATACACACCAAGTTGTCGATACGACTGCTGACGTCACACACTGTAGCCTCGCTGCGAGGAGCCGTTTTTCTAGCCTCCATCAAAATTAAAATTAAGAATTGATTTATCTTAAAAAATATATATTTTTAAACAATTTCATATTTGCTATATTTTTATATATTTTATAATCTATTGAATTTAACTATATTTAAAAATTAGTGAACATCCCTATTCTTGCGCTTTGCACAATGAATACCTACTATATGAACATAGATAATAGAGAGTTATTGCAAAGTTAACAGTGCCTGCGTTGCACTATTTACACCGCGCTATTTCGACATTTTTGACATATGGCTGACACATCACAAATAGAGATATTGCTTAAACTTATGCATACCTTGTTGCGTTATTTACGTTGTTTATGTTTTCTTTTCATTTGTTCGCAAATTATTGAAAATTGATCATGATTTAGAAGCACTTATTTTAGCAAATGCTCATGATGATGATGTAGGGTTCATCATTTTAAATAACATTGTGGGCGAACATGTATTACATCCACAAAATTAAGAATTTAATTTAGAAAACATGTTAGAAGCAGATGTAAAAATAAATTTTAGATTTAGCAGACAAGATATTCCTACACTTTCAAGGGCTTTACGCCTACCAGATTTTATTCATACCAATACTAGAAACTCTGTTAGTGGTAAATGCATTTGCATTCTACATTACTTTTGAAATTAAGCCCTTATATTTTTGTTTTTAGAAGTGATGAGAATGCTCGCATATCCCAGCAGGCTTAAAGATCTTCAGCTTTTATTCAATTTGTCACCTCAATCATTATCTCAAATTATTAATATTTTTGCATTATGCTACTCTCTGATGTAATCATTTTAGAAAATTATTACAAATAGACTTGGTTTAAATGAAAGACAAACAACATACATAACCTGAGAAAGAAAATAGCGCAACGAATACCGCACAGCGTAACGGCTCCCCTAATAACGGCACGCCGTATTTTCAATAACGCAGCGTAAGCCAAATATCACATCTGCGCATGCTCTACTGTCAAAATAACGCATGCTGTAATACAGCAAGTGCAAAATTGACTCTGCAATATCTCTCTAATGGCAGTGTTACCTACACTAAGTCATCTTATTCACTCAGACCACTGTTGCCATGCTTCGAAGTAAATGTGTGGTTTCAGCAACCTTTTTTATCAAGTTATAAATATATTCTAATATTTTGGAAATTACACTATTTTCAGTAAAATGACTTTAAAATCTCTAAAAAGAGGTTTAGTGCATTATAAATGCAAAAAGAACACTTTTTACAAAAAATTTATACTGTACCAACTAAATAGTGCAGTAAAATATAATTATTCCTATTTTCATTATATAGCTGATAATATAATCTAGTGATACATTCCTACATTAGTTATTAGACTTAGTTTATAGCGTTTTTTTATGTATATTTTTTTAACGTTATATAGAAATACCCTAAATTCATCACACACTACTTTATTCCCATATATGAAAAGTAATATAGTATATTTTTCCATAATTTATATAAAAAGATAGGTTTATTGTTATTTTAAAATTACTTTTATAAGTTGGGTTAAAACTCTCTAGAAATTATTTTTCCCATTTTGTTCCCACAAATAATATAAAACTGCAAAGTTTCTCATACTTTGTTGATTGCTTTGTCGGTATACTTTTGCTACAAACATTTTTATTTACTAAACAACAATAAATGTTATGTATTGTTTGTATTGTAAAATCTTAATTTATTTAGACTTTAGCTTTTTGTAACTGTAGATATCACAATAAAAAATAAAAGAAGCATTTTATTTTATTTTATTTTATTTTATTTTATTTTATTTTTAAAAATATAAAATAAATATAAATTGTATGAGGGCATGTCAGGTTGAGAGTGGGATTCCCGAGAAATAGGGTTAATTTCGTAATTACTTCACTGTAAATAGGTTGTAACGCACAGGTTGAGGTACACAATGATAAAACACATGACTTAATGTGGTATAATCCGATTAAAATAAAACAATAGACTACATTATTAAAAAACTACATTACGCAGACCAATATAGAGATACACCATACACATTGATTGCTGAAGAGACAATGATAATGGCGGATGTCGATATGACAGCATCCTACGTCAAAATGGGTGGCAGGGTTTCTGAGTATAACTTTTGTTACATCCTCTTCCTTCTGGATCAGACATAGAATATAATTGATACAAAACAAAACTTATTATTAGCGAGGGCTTGAAACAGACTTCGGGCATCATTCATGGGCGTCTTGGTAACGCTTAGGAGGGCGGTTGGAATACCTAAGTCTCAGCATAAAACCATTGCTCTTTGCAGGCAAAAATGTACTTCTGGGATTAATGGCTGTGGTTTCAGGTACACCAGAACTTGCGGATTGCTGCGTTGGCTTTGGGTGTTGTTTTGGGATAGCCTCTTTGGCTTCATCTGGAACACCTTTCTGCATCGTGGTTGAAGGTCGTCCTATACTAACTCATGTAGAGGTATTATAGGCGACTTGGAATCATCCTTCACATAAGGATGGAGAGCAGATACTTGGTACTTTCCAATTGCTATATCCAGGTGCGTTACAGTTGCTAACTCGTACGAAGTATTAACAAGTTGGTTGAGGATAAGGTATGGGCCATCGCGACACGGCGCAAATTTGGAAGACAGTCCTGCATCACTCTTACTAAGGATGTAAGTGTTTACGAGAGCTTTCTGTCCTTTGTTAAACACAACGGTTTCGCGAAAGGGTTTATCTCCATTCAGTTTGGAAGCATCTTGGCGTAACTCATTATTCTCACGCGCACTTAGTAAAATGTCTATATGTCTGTGCAAGTACGGCGTTATCTCAAGAATAACCATTTTCCTCGCGATAATAGCTCGTAAATCTTTATGCACATCTGTGGGCGTACGAAGTTCACGTGCACAAGTGTATTGAGTGGTAGTGCCCACAGAGTGGTAGAAGTCAGTGAGTTACAGATGATGGACCCACTAAATCAATTGCAAAGCATTCAAAGCGTTGTGCCAATACAGGTTTTTGGATCAGATCTGCTGGTTTCAGATTTAAAGGTTTATACCTTTGGCAGTCGATGCATTTCTTTATATGCTTTACGACATCTCGCCTAATAGTAGGCCAGTAGTAACGAAGAGCAATTCTTTGAATTGTCTTTTCAACACCATACTGTCCTGCGATGGGCATATCATGGCACTCTTTCAAAACATCGGCTATTTTACTTTGAGGCACTACTAACTGAGCGTCCTCACATTTAAGGTCTTGATTATATCGATACAAGACTCCTTGATTCATTACATAACCGCGATTAGTATATCGGGTGATGTCTACGAATTTAGGTTTTTTGATTCAAGGCAATTAATAATTATTTTATGCTGCGAGGAACTGTTCCTCTCTAAGTTTCTTATTGCTTATCGTTGGTACATCCATTGCAATAGTACAGAGGTCACAAATATTTTTCGTGTCTGGATCACAGATAGGTCTTGATAACATATTGGCGATACGATTTGTTCGTGCAGGAACATATTCAATTCGTAAGTGATAACTTTGTACTTCCAATGACCATCTAGCAAGGCGCCCAAGAGGAGAAGCAATCTTTTAAGAGTTTCATAAGCCTGGTTTTATGACAGTCCGCAAAAAAATGCTACATTCTTCTTAGTTAAGTCTGAAAGAGGTTTGGATATACCTGCAAAGTTTGGCACAAAACGTCCAAACCAACTACAAGTTTGTAAAAATGATAAAACATGTATAACATTGCGTGGTATAGGCATGTCAGCAATTGCTGATATCTTTCCAGGATCAGGAGCGATACCATTGGACGTCAGAAGGTGCCCTAAATACTTGATAGAAGAGCGCACAAAAGTTCATTTCGCCCTATTTTCACACAATTTAAATACTTGCAATCTTTGAAACACATTAGTTAGATCGTTGATATGATTTTCAAACGAACTAGATAGAATAATGGGTTGCCAAGTATAATTTTTGTTAGAATCGTTAATTGAAAAAATATAATATACCGTTCTTAAGAATATATCTAAAAAATATAGATTATGATCAGGATATTATGTATATTTTTGTATATTCACAAATTCTCAAATATATGAAAATATATTCATAAGATTATGCCGAGCCTCAATAAAAGCAAGCGAGTGTAAAGAAATAGTAATCAAAGGGGATGAAATAAGGAAATTTAAAAGATGGTAAAATAAAAAAACAGGAATATCTAAAATGGTTAGTAACCATAGAACGCACAATCAGAAATTACTTCAAAAAGTTACGAGCCGATGTAGATAAATAAAACTCACAACTTTCTTTGGAAGCCAATTGTTAGGCCTCATTTAGCTCAGTCTCTCAGGTGTGAGGACGTCTTATCTTAGAAGTAAAGATGAAAAATGAGTTTGGCTGGTACAAATAAAGTAAAATAATAACTAATCATATTTATTGTACATATCTAAAAGTCTTTTGCTGACAAATGTTACATGTTGCAATTGTAAGGTTGTGTACTTAAGGTAAAGTTTCATCTCTTGGTACAGAAGTAAACAAATTGGAAAAATCAAAAGAAACTAAATAAAAACTCTCTTCTATTTTGATGTTATTTAAAAGTTCTATTAGATCTAAGGAATTTGTAATGGAGAACTTAGGTTTAAAATTAGTGATAAACTAAATTGTGTTGTAAATAATCTCTGATAATAATATATATTTCTATAACACTGGAGTGTTACAGAAACTTACAACTGGTCTTATGGGACAATTATGTTTATGGATGTTAGGAAGCCCATATAACCTAGGTGTTAAAGGATTAAGAACAATTAACTTTCTGTTGTTATATTTAGTAATTATATCATTAAACAATTTAACCAATGCTTTTGTTTTATTAATAAAGGTGTTAACTGGATTTTTTCCAAAATTACAAAACTGTTATCTGAAAGAACATATTCTACTTTCTCTATGTATTGAATTTCTTCTAGGATTACAACACAATTTCTCTTATCAGCCTTGCTAAGTACTAGAGAATCTCTATCGATTTTTTGTTTAATTGATTTTAGCAAATCATATTGTTTTTTAAAAATTTCGTGATTTCTATGAAAACTACGTTTGTACTTACATTGTTGTTGTTGAAGTAAGCGAATGCAAAAGCTTCTCAACTACTGTTTAATTTCAGCATTGTTTGTCATACCTTCTATCAGAGTATCGAGTTCCACTGCAAAGCCTCCTAGCATTGAGTCAGTTAACATAAAATTATGACAAGAAAACTTAAGGCCTAATCCTAAAAAATACAATTCATCTTCTGAAAAGTTAGTGTTAGTGACTTGGAAACTAAGCATAAGTGTTGAGGTACTTGTACGTTGTTTTTGCAAAATCAAACGGTTTAATTTGTTGGTAAGACATCTCTTCTTGTTGGAGTGTAGGCTGTATACCTCATCTTCTATGTGACTAAAGAAGTTGTTAACAAGAAACCAAGGATGTTGTTGCACAATTTGATCATAAGTAATTTTAATGTTGACATTAATATGATGAAGTCTGGTATAGTGCTTCGTAAGTTCTCTTTTTAGGATCTTTTTGTCCAAAATCTGTTTTTTCTTCTCAGGTACATTTTTTGATATTTTACCTTAAACAAAAGTAGGAGTGATTTGATGTGAAATGCACTGCTTAATGAACCAAATGACCAAGAATATAATCATTCTCTTGCAGGAGAGTCTTCTGTAAGTATCAACCAAGACTGTCATAGTCAATAAAGTGATATATGGTCGTATAAATCAACTTTAATAAAATAAAAGGCAGACATCAAGCACAGTTTTTTAATAAATTTTGCCCAAGTACTTTAGCTCCTAGAGCATTTTCAGGGGATCAGAAATAAGCCAAGAAACGTTTTTCTAACTGAAGAAAATTAATTAATTTAAAAAAAAACTCGAAGTTGATGGTTGATAAACAATTTTTTTAAATTTCTTTTATATAAAGGTTTAGACTTACTATAATAATTAGACGACTTATAAATCGACGAAGAGTCACGTCAACTATCTGCGGTTTCTGTCTGGCAGGAGGGTTTCAGAACACACCGTATATTAATATGTAAGGAACGATAATATAAAATCGGAATCATTCCCAAGAACCAAAAACAACTAACCTAAAAATTAAAAACACCATTCTCAATTACCTTCTGATAAATATATACTTTTTCCATTTAAAATTCATTTTAATTTGATGCATTTCAATTTTCATTATAACTTTTAAGATTATTCCAGGTATTCCGAAAATTTTGTGAATTTTTGGTTTTCAAATTACATTTACGTATATCTCATCGAAAACTACACAGTATTAGTAATTGAAAGTAGTTAGGCCATTACGTAGATTGGATTTTTGTTAACGCAGAACCGGATTTAGGCTTTCATGGAATTTTAAACTTTAAAATTATTAATAGATATTGAGATTATAATATATTTCAATTTTTTTTTATTATTTAATAAAACTCCAACAGGAATTTGATGATTATTGCTATCTGATCATTCACTACGATCAATAAGCAAGTTAGTTCTATATACAAAATATTACAAAAAACTTATCTAAGGTTACATTCAGCAATATTAATTAGAACCCCTCTGTGGCCCAGTGGTAAGAGCGCCTACCTTTAAACCTAAAGGTCGTGAGTTCAAATCTCATCTGGGTGGAGAAATTTTCGTTTATTAAATATTAGTGAATAAAAATAATTTCTATCCTTGTGCGATCGGTACTCACCAGAGGGACCGCAGACGTTCGGATACAATTAGCGTCTCTTAGCAAAGACAATGACGTCGACTTTGCTTAGTATCAAGACAATTACTCTACACACACACACACACACACACACACACACACACACACACACACACACACACACACACACATACACTACACTGGGTACCTAACTGTACCATGCCAATGATCATAGTTGTCGAGGCATTAACCCAAAAAAAAAATATTAATTAGGTTCTAATACATTATAGTACTACTAGCTAATTTGTACACTTTAGCCGCACTTTGCTCTGCTTTTTCACTTTCACTCACTTATAGCACTAACTCAAACGGCTTCGTTCTCTTAAGTCTTCTTATCTGGTTGGCGTTGTCTAGAAGTTTAATGGCCTCGACATTCACGTGGTTGGAGAGCCTTTGTTCATGACTCTCGGCAAACTTACTTATTGTCTGGATAATCGTATCCGTCTGAAGGTCTCGATTCAGATCACAGTTTCTGAAGTACCATGTTAACGATGTTCCGTAATACTTTACTCTGATATCGTTGTAGATGTTGGATGTTAGTTTCTTTTGTACAGCCCCATAGCTGTATCTCGTATGTCCATATCGGTTTAAGGACTTGCTTATACAATAACAATTTGTTATAAATAGACAGAGTGCATTTTTTTCCATTAACCAATACATCTTTCTGAACTTAATTTCTAATTCCTACTTTTTTTCTTAATATGTGCTTTCCAACGTAGCTTGGAATCTAATGTCATACCCAAATATTTTGCCGTATTTGCATAAGATATTTGGTTTCTATTTATACTAACTGGGATAGGTTGTTCTCTTTTGTTAGTAAAATTGACATGAACAGATTTCGTTTCATTCAATTTAATTTGCCATTGCCTGGTCCACATGTTAATTTGTTCAACAGAGCACAGTATAGCGCTGGCTCCAGGACACTTCCTTGTGGAATTCCAGTTTTAACTTCTCCTAATTCTGAATATGCTTCCTCATATTTAACTCGAAAGTATCTGTTGGATATATATGATTCTAGTAGTTCAGAATATTGTTTTGGTAAGTAGCATCTCACTTTATGATATAATCCGTCATGCCACACCTTGTCAAAAGCCTGCGCTCGAGGAAAATTGCGGAACAGACTTTTCCTTCTTCTACAGCTTTTTCTACTATATCTGTTATTCTATGCACCTGATCTATAGTTGAGTGGCTTGCTCTAAACCCAAACTAATGATTAGGAATTGGGTTTTTTCCTCTATAATCGGTTTTAGGCTTAGTGAAATAGGCCTATATGAAGAAACTTCTTGTAGAGGTTTTCCTGGTTTTAGTGTCATTATAATTTCTGCCACCTTCCATATCTTTGGTACGTACCTCAGATTAGAGGAAGCGTTTATAAGATGTGTTAATTTTATTATAGCTTTCCTTGTAAGTTGCTTTAACACTTCCCCAGTAACTAGATCCAATCCAGAAGCTTTCTTTGGATTTATATTTTCTTTTATTTCCAAATATACCTTTTTTGGGGTTACAAGGCTAATCTCCATTAATCTTGATCAGGAAGCTCCCAGTTAATTACTTCTAGTTCTTGATTTGGTTGAAAACTGTTTTCTAGGTGGTGAGAAAACCTGTTAGAATTTCTAATTGGTGAATTCTGTAAGATTGGCCTTTTTAATCGTTTAGTAGCCTTCCACAATGAGTAATCAGTAGCGGTATCATTTGATAGTTCACTGACGAAGATGCTAACTGATTCGTTTTTAATTTTTTGAATTTCTCTTTTTAATTTTTGTGTGGCATTATTTAATCTAGTTTTATCAACTGATGTTTTAGACTGATGCCACTTGCGCCTCAATTTTCTTTTTTCGGTTATTATTTCTCTGATTTCTTTCGGGTGGTTATTTCCCTTTTTTCTTTCGACACTGTTTGTGCTGTTGTTCCAAGCAACTTGTTATACATTTTTATTGGGTAATTCTACTTCTGCCTCTAGTTGATCAACGGTTCTTAATGGAACTTAATCGAGATTAATCGAGAGATTAATCTTCTCTTCAAGGTCTATCTGGAAACTTTTCCAGTCAGTATTTGTTAACAAGTCTTGGGGACTTTCTTTTTTGATAACAGTGTCACTGAGTGTGAGAATAATTGGAGAATGGTCCGAGTTTATATCCAATGCTTCTTATATCTCTATGTAATTTGTTGAAATATTTCTGACTATAAAGAAGTCGATAAGGCCTGGGATTTTTTTTGTGCCAGTAGGCCAGTATGCTGGCTTGTCCGTTGATACTGCATCGCATTTTATGTATTTCATTTCTTCTAAAAATTCTTTCTCTTTGGCGGTAGTCGGTCGTGACCCGCAATGCGTATGTTTTGCACTGAAGTCTCATTCAAGGATAAATATATGTCCTTGAATTTACATATTGATTTTTCTTGATAGCATGTCTTGGCGGATTGTAAACCGCTTTGACGATTATTTCATAGTTTTTACATTTAATTTTTACTGATGTGGCCTGAAATTCTTTTATTGTGTATCCAATTTCCTGATAGTGCATAATATTTTCTTTGATTATTATTGCACTACCTCCTTTGGCGGCATTATCAGGGTGAGTATTATATTTCTAGGTCCCGAAATTATACCAGAAGAAATAACGGCAGCTGCCAGACAAGTTAAGGATAGAAAGGCACCGGGACTTAATAAGATTCCTGCAGAACTGCTTAAGTTATTAGATGCAGGACTAACTGAAATACTTAATGAAATATATTTGACAGGAAAAATACCAGTAGAGTTCTGAAATCGGAGTTTTTGTGGAAAGAGCAAAAGTTTGTGAAGATTATAGAACCATAAGCCTAATGAGCCATCTGCTGAAGCTGTTTTTAAAAGCCATTCACAAAAGAATTTACCGGAAATGCAAGGAACAAATTGCGCCCAATCAGTTTGGATTTGTGAACGCCATTGGTACGATGAAAGCTTTATTTAGCACGCAGGTATTGTTTTAGAAATGTAGAGATGTCAGCTGTGATGTTCTTGCATGCCTGATTGACTAAAAGAAGGCTTTCTATAGAGTCAGGCATACAAAAAATGATAGAAGAGCTGAAGAAGACAGGGATTGACGAAATAGGCCTAAAAATAATAGCTAACCTGTATTGGAATCAATCAGCGGTGCTCCGAATAGATAGAGAATATACATATGAGGTCAAAATCTTAAGGAGAGTGAAACAGGGGTGCATAATTTCACCACTGATATTCAATCTGTACTCAGAGCACATTTTTGAAGAGGCTCTAAGTCTAAAAGATAGTGATGAAGGGATCTCAATAAATGGAGTCAAGCTTAATAACCTGCGGTATACAGATGATACAATCGTGTTTTCCAATACCATAGAAGGGCTGCAAAACTTGGAACAAAATAACGAAAACAAAGAGCAAACAACAAAACTGGAGCAAATCTGTATGTGATCTAAAAGAGATTTGAATGTGTCTTAGAGTACAACTACTTGGGAACTATATAAATTCAAGAGCTATGACCTCAACCTAGAAACAAAAATAAGGCTCCTTAAATGTTAAGTATACTCAATGCTTCTGTACAAATTAGAAACGTGGACATTAAAGGCGGAAACTTAATCAAAACTTCTGGATTCTGAGCTATGGTTATACAGAAGGATTCTGAAGATACCATGGAGAGATAAAATCGCCAATGATCGCCAAGGGCCGTAAGCTGCAGTACTTGGGACATATAATGATAAATCAAGGCAGATATAAGCTACTCCAATGTATTTTGCAAGGACAAAGAAAATTGAACAAAAAAAGACCCCATGACGAAAAAGAATATCCTGGCTTGCTAACCTGAGAGTATGGTATAGAAAGACCTCAACACAGCTATTCCGTATAGCAACCAATAAAGTCATCTTAGCCAGAATTATTGACAACGTTCGGAATGGAAAGGCACCCTAAGAAGATCATCGAATATAGCTGAACTAACTGTATTAGTGTGCAACACCGATGAGTCTGCAAAAATGGATAAAACTGAAGTTAAGATGTGTATGCAGTGAGATAAATATGAATCAGGTTATCAGCTCCTAAGGAACGACGATATAGTCAAACCAAGTTTAAATCAACTTGCTACGTCAGAACCCGATTTATCCCTTCAGAAAATGAACCAGGAGGATGAGGAAGCTGTCAGTGTTCTATTGTGCCAGTGAGCAACGAGAACCTCCGAACCTTGTCTACATTTTAAACTCGGCGCAGAATAAGCCAAAAGATTAAAAAAAAGCATAATTAGAATATAACCGCTTTATGTAAATACAAGTTATACTACATACCTATACTTCATCTAATTTACAAACCGATGCACGCCATCATCTACGTCAGAGATCGAAGTTGACATAGTTGCCAAAGTATAAAAAAATCCTGACTCCATTTTAAATCAAATAGATCACATAATTATTGCAAAAGTATTACCATCTCTTTATAACGGCTATTTAAATTCTTACGTGACATTTTTGAAATAAAACACACTAATTTTGTTTTAAAAAGAACAGATTTTATTAAATAGGAAAAAATATAAAACAAGAGGTATTCACTTTAAAATTCAAAATAATAAGTACACAATATGTTAACACCGCAACTGTCAAATAAGTGTTACCAATTTATGCCAAAATTTCACCTTCGTTCGATTAAAGTTACAGTGTGTTCCGAACAAATATTCTTCATAAAAACGCTTTATAATGCATTTATACAAATTAAATGAAACATATTATTGTGTATTTCTTTAGGTTAACATTAATAGAAATTTTTAAATATTATTTCTACGCGTATATAATAAAATATGTCTAGTGGCTGTAATACCAGTGTACTCGGCAAAGTGATTCTAAAAAGAACCTACCGCATAAATATTTCGTGTTGGTATCATGTGACGTTACGGGCTATGACGCCGATGACGTGAATCGGTATGTAAATTAGATGAAGTGTATGTAGTTTTGTATGTAGTATGTAGTGTATGTAGTGTATGTAGTATTAATAATTTAAGATATGCAGACGACACTGTGATCATAGCAACGAGTATAGAGGATCTACAACATCTTATCGAAAGCTTGAGTATAAATAGTGCTGAGATGGGAATTACTATAAACGCCAAAAAAACGAAGTACATGCTGATTACAAAAAGGCCACAAAATATACATCACCTATTGACAATAAATGGTAACGTGATAGAACAAGTAGAAAAATATCAGTATTTGGGAACTTTGATCAATGAAACCAATGATCATACTGTAGAAATAAACAGACGAATAGAGATTGCCAGATCAGCATTTATACGAATGAAGCCACTCCTAACGTGCAAAAATCTAAATTTGGAGATCAGACTACGTACCATTCGCTGTTATATATTTTCAATATTATTATATGGAGCTGAGACTTGGACATTAAAAAAATGTAATTTAAAAAGAATCGAGGCCTTCGAACTCTGGTTATACCGCAGAGTATTGAAAATATCATGGACTGATAGAATTACAAATAAAGAAGTACTGGAGAGGGTTGGTAAAGAAACAGAATTAATCACCACTATACAAACCAGAAAACTGGAATACCTAGGCCACGTGATGAGGGGACCAAAATATGAAATTTTGAGACTGATAATACAGGGAAAGATTCAAGGAAGAAGATCTGTTGGCCGAAGGCAGAACTCATGGTTAAAGAATCTACGTGATTGGTACCAATGCAGATCGATTGATTTGTTTAGAGCAGCAAGTTCTAAAATAAGAATAGCCATTATGATTGCCAACCTCCGTAGGGAGACGGCACTCTAAGAAGAAGAAGAATGTAGTTTTTATTTTTCTAATTTTAGTGTAAAACATTGTCTAGAAATTTTTTTCTGTTTTGTATCTTTTTATGTCATTTAAAAGTTAGTGTAAACTTATGAGATTTCTTTTTTTGTTATCTTTTAATGGCAGATTCAAATGTACATATATACAGGGTGAGTCATGAGGAACTTTACATACTTCTACCATATCATGTGGCCATAGAGAGCATATCATGTGGCCACTAAAAAATGTCAACTCCTCTTCTTTATTAATTAACAGGGTGATTTGTGTAATTGACCGTTTATTTCATTTTACTGTAGTGTTTATACGGCTCATTTGATTTTTTTAATTTTTGCATGATACAGTACACTACTATCAAGTATTCGACTGGTATTAGTTAAACTAGGAAATTCCAGGACTGGCTTTGGAAAAATAATTTAGGGATTCGTATTAAATATTACACCCTGTATATATTTTTTTTAAAATGCAATAAGTGATTTTCAAACTACATAAGCAGCCAATGAAAACTACATATGCGACAATGTTGTCGCACTTTTATTAAATTTTTAGTAAACGATCAAATCTTACCAAAAATAGAACAACCATAATGAAGTATCAAATTATAAGGTACCTAATTAATTTAAACAAATGTTAGATATAAATTTCAAACATTTTAACTGAAATAATAAACTGAGTCACAGCACAACAAAAAACAGTAACTACTAATAATAACGAAGAACAATTTAAAAAAAAAACTAAAAATATGTACATAGTTATGATAAACCCATAAATTAGAACTAGAAAAGATACAATAGTGGTAACAAAATAAAAATAATTCAAAATAGATTTTCGAAATGGAACCCTGCAGCCTGTACACATTTTTGTTGCCGAATTGTTAATTGACGTATTGAATTACGGATACTCTGGGGATCATTTCTAATAGTATTACAACAATGTATAATTCTATCAATTAATTGTTGTCGGTTATTAATATTCACTGCGTAAACTAGTTGCTTCAATCGTCCTCAAATATGGTAATCAACGGGATTGAAATCAGGGGATCTTGAAGGCAACGAAATAGGACCTGCACGTCCTATCCACCTGTTGCCATAAACATTATTGAGATGTTGTCTCACTGCCAGTAAAAAGTGTTGGGTGCCCCATCATGCTGAAAATACATCCCTCGGATAGCAGCGTTCGCGTTGGCAAGCAAATTCGGCAAAATATTTTGTAGAAAGTTCAAATAGACCTGCCCTGTTAAAGGACCATCAAAAAAGTGAGAACCTACTGATTGGTTATTTATGACACCAATCCATACGTTAACCGAAAATATATTTTTTGGGGATTTTCTTCTGCCCACACATGTGAATTTCGTGAATTATTTATCCCGTCTCTGGTAAATTGGGCTTCATCTGTAAATAGTGTCCTGTATAACGTTGGTCGATTATTGTTAATCCATCTACAAAATTCCAACCTATCGATCTCATCTCCAGCATGTAGTCGCTGAACCATTTGAATGTGATATGGGTATAGATTATTTTTTTGTAAGACTCTACTTACTTTTGATTGAGTAACATTGAGTTCTCGACTTACTTGTCTAGTGCTTATTGTAGGGTTCATAGAAACGGCGTCCCTAATGTCATATTCCTGCGCTTCATCTACATGTCGCTCTGTTGTTCCACTAGGAAAAGTGCCATTTTCTCGCAAATAATTAAAAACTGACCCAAATGTTGGATGACTGGGAGTTCGACGATTAGGAAATTCCTGCGATATCCTCTACTAGCAGCCCTACCATTCCCATTACATAATCCATAAACAAATATTATGTCTGCATATTCTGTGGTCGAAAACTGATGTGGCATTTTGAACGAAAGTAACAAAAGCTCTACCAAAACTAACACAATGTACTAAACGTAGATATGACAGAAGAAATATGTATTCTTGTACACATAAATAACAATTGATAATGACAATAATGACAATGGGTATAAAATATCAAGAAACGTCAAACGGTTAACGACAACCTTCATTTTAAACTTTTTTAGATTTATTTTTATTTAGTACAGTTGATGCAATGTATTATTATTTGACATAAAATTTTAATCATTTACAATCAACAAAAACTAACACATACAAGAGGTTTGACTTTTTAATCAATTTAATTTATTATTTATCGAAAATAATGCCCCAATACGATCTATAAGTAAAAATTTAAAATTGAAAAACAATTGATTCTATCGTAGAGATAATACAAAGTGACAGTAAAGATGTTAATTTTCTACGTATTAGATTATGTTGTATGAACTCATTTTAATTAAAATGTTTGAAATTTATAACATTTGTTTAAATTAATACCTTATAATTTGATACTTCATTATGGTTGTTCTATTTTTGGTAAGATTTGATCGTTCACTAAAAATTTAATAAAAGTGCGACAACATTGTCGCATATGTCGTTTTTATTGGCTATTTATGTAGTTTGAAAATCACTTATTGCATTTAAAAAAATATATATACAGGGTGTTATCTTTAATTCGAATCCCTAAATTAATTTTTCCAAAGCCAGTCCTGGAATTTTTTAGTTTAGCTAATACCAGTCGAATGCTTGATAGTAGTGTACTGTATTATGCAAAAATAAAAAAAAATCAAATGAGCCGTATAAACACTACAGTAAAATCAAATAAATGGTCAATTACACAAATCACCCTGTTAATTAATAAAGAAGAGCAGTTGACATTTTTTAGTGGCCACATGATATGCTCCTTGAGGGACTCTACATATGGTAGAAGTATGTAAAGTTCCTCATGACTGACCCTGTATGTACATATGTACATATATAAAAAATAAATGTTAGGATTATCCCTAGTTTTCAATTATCCGTGCCACATCCGGTCCCGTGGTACTCGAATAATCGAGGTTCTACTGTAGTAAACATATCACGTAAATATATTGCTAAAATACTTATTGAGGAAACCAAGTTGGTTTTTCTTAATATACTTTTAAACTCTTGTAATTAACTATATATTATAATTAGTAGTAATGATTCATCAATTAGTAAGCCTCTTCTTTACTTTTCATACAATGATACATTAATTAACACTAATGGACAAGTCCAACTCTGTATCACTAAATGAAACTTTTAATAAATTTATGTTACCCATTAATGTTATTTGAATTAGTTTCAAATTTATTTTGTTGGAAGCTACGTGTATTTTGTTTTGAATAAACGTGGATCAGGTAAGTTTTTCTGCCATCGAAATATGGTATATTTTTTTTAATATTAAAGGTAAACTTTACTTTTACAAATATAAAGATTATTAGATAAATATTTTACCTTTAAATGGAATATTTCATTACCCTTATGTTCTATTCTCATCTTATATCTCATAGTCAATACTCATTTGTTTGTATTTTAGACGTGATTTTTCTTCCCAAATCGGTTTTTCTAGTTGTTATTCTGAATGGTGTTTTATTTCTGTTGTGTTGTCTTCAGTGTTTGCTATTTCCCGATGTTTTAGATCGTGATTCTGCTGTCTTTATTGGTCGAATCGCTCTTTACATATTCTAGACTTTACCTCTGTATTTTTGTTTGTTTTGCCATATTGTACTATTTAGGCAAGTTACTCTACTCTTGTAACTTTGAGACATCTTTTCTTACTCTCTTTTCAGTATTGACACAGCCGTAAATTTCAATACTAAGTATAATATCTCAACATTATTTATTGTATTATTTTTTTATCTACCACTAACTTATATTAGATGGCTTCTTTTGGTATGGCCATGCATTAGGTTTTTTAAGAGATGTTTATGGTAAATATCCATGTTGTTTAGTTAAATTTGTCTTCGCAGATCATCTTCATTCACAAACTAGGTAAATCGTGTTATTTGCAAAGCAAATATGTTTGATGTGCGGAGAGATGTGTAACTACCTTGCTAAATTGTTAGTAATTGCTGATAATATATTAACAAGTGTCGTACACAGACTGTCCCCTTGTCGCAAACTTAAGTCTATGTTGATATTTTCTGTATTTCATTTCACCTGTAAGGACCCATTTATTCTTCGAGGATTTCTGAAAATATATAAGGTAGTATGCTGGTATTGTTCTAATAAATTCTAGCCTGTTTCTCATGATATTCGGCAATATTTTATATGCAGTTTTCGATATTATTATTATCCCTGTGATTTGTTGATCGTTGCTGAGTGCGTCTGACTACCATTCACCTATTGCTGATTGCAAGTAAACTTCGAGTCTAATATTACTTCAAAGTACTTTACATCATTCACCAGATTTTATATTTTTAACATTCAGACTAATCATTCAGTGCCAATCTCTCTAAATAGCTCCTAGTAAATTTCATTATTTTTAACCTCTGAGACTTATGCTAAGCTCTACACTTGAGATATATTCTTTTACTATCGGCAAAGTCTGTTGCATTCTATCTACGACTGCCTAAGTTATGTGCATAGCTCCGGGCATACTATTTGTCATGGTTGAGTCTAGCTATCAGCAGATCCATGACCAGATTTCGCAAAAAAGGACGTAAGACTCCTTTCCTTCAACAACTTCTGACTACCTCTGCCGAGAATGTATCCTTAGTAACGTTGCGCCTATTACACGGCTCCTTAGCATAAAGTCTATCCATATTCAGCTTATTTTATTTATTACTAGTACTACTACTAAGGATTTTCACAGTTTTCACTGTTTTCCTTTACTCAACCGTTTTCTCCAATTTTCCCTGTCATTCCAGTCTCCATCTCGCAGGGCTCTTTTCTCCATAGCCTCGTCGATTTCGTCTCTGAATGACCCTTGGGGTCTTCCTCTCTTTCTTCTTCCGATCGGGCTCCATTCTGTGATTTTGTTTATCCAGCGTCCTCTGTCCGCTCTTCTGACGTGGCCGTACCAGGATAGTCTCTTCTCCTCTATATAGTCGATTATGTCTGATTGCACTCCCAATTCTCCGCTTAATCTCTGCGTTTTCAATTCTGTCATTCATCAACTCCATTTCTACTGCTTTTATTCTACCTCTATTTCTCTTGTTCATTGTCCAGTTTTCGGACCCATCTGTCAGAATACTTCTTGTCAGGGTATTATATATTCTCTTTTTTGTCTTTATCGTAATTTTCTTATCCCACAGCACTGATTTTAGTTGTCTTATACAGTTTCTTGTTTGTCTTAGTCTGTTGTTTATATCTTCTTCTGTTGTTCCCTGGTTCGATATTATGGTTCCTAAATATTTGAATTTATCTGTTCCATTTACTTGTCTTCCCTCGTCTATCTCTAGGTTTCTCATATCCTTGTTTTCTGTTGTTAGGTATTCGGTTTTCTCTAAGTTTATTTCCATTCCGTTGTTTTTATATTCTTCTTTTAGTTTTCTGAGCATAAAGCTGACATCTTCTTCATCTTATGCTACTTGATGGCTACTTGATCGTCGGCAAAACTTAAGGTGTTTGTAAGTTTTAATTTTATTTATTCTGTTGGTCAAATTGCCACTATGATTGCTTCGAGGTAGATGTTGTCTAATACACCCTTCATATCGAGAAATACATCAAACATCATGTCTTGATTTTACGACTTTCGTCTTGACTTTACCTCCTGTACAATATGGTCCATTGCCGATTTGTGGAAAAACCTTCTATATATAAGCATACTGTCCCTAATGTATTAAACTTTCAGCCAATCTTTCTCTTTAGTCCTGAGCCCCTGGAGGGAGTGATCATCGTGATGTCGTGTATTATCTCTCTCCAAAGATCTCTGTCTCTGGACATTTTTTTAACCATGCGTATTATGCCTTATGCATATTCCTGTAATTTGGACAATCCATCTTGTTGGAGATCTTCCTCGTTCGGCCTTTCGCCTTTCCTTGAATAAGAAGTCTTTCCATGTTTTCTGTGCCTGCTCCCATAACATGTCCAAAGTATTTTAATTAATGGCTATACACCCCAGTGTGGGGTTAAACCGCAAATGCTTTCTAGATCCTATTTCTTAAGGGGATCAGTCTTTTTTGTTTATCTTATCTTCTTGACAATATCTCTCCATTGTTTCCTGTCTCTAGTTCTTCCTATCAATTCTCTGACTCCTGCCCTTTGGAGGTCTTTTTCAACTTCATGCAGCCAGTTTGATCTCGGTCTTCCGCTTCTCTTTCTTCCTCCTGGATTCCGTTCTATCATTGCGTATGTCACTCTCTCATCGCCTGCTCGCCAAATGTGACCTAACCATCTAACTCTGCATTGTTTTATTTTAGTTACGATGTCTTCCTTAAGTTCTTCCTTAATTTCTGCATTTGTTCTGCTTCCATATTCATTTTGCTCTGTTCTGATTGGTCCTAGTATGGTTCTCATAATCTTTCTCTCTGCTATTTTTAAGTCTTCTTCATATTTTTTAACTATCGTCATTGTTTCTCCTGCATATATTAATATTGGTCTAATTATGGTGTTATAAATGCTCATCTTACTTTTTTTAGTCAGTGTTTTGCTTTTAAGTAATCTTTAGCTCATCGCTGATCTTTAGCTCATTTAAAATTGAATTATTTATTTTGTGGTCATTTCACAAAATTCATAACATTCTTCTCTAATAGAACATTTCAATGGCCTCTATCTTTCTTTTTTCTACTTGTCGTGTGGTCAAAAATTTACATCTGTATGTCAGTATTGGAAAAATTAAGCAGTTGATCAACCTCATTTTTAGAGTTCGTGAAATTTAAGAGTCCTTCCATATTTTGACCATCTTTCCTATAACGACTTTTGCTAGATCACATTCACGTTTTATTTCTTCCTGTAGTGACATTGTGTTTGTGATTAATGATCCCAGATATAAATATGAGCTCCCAACCTCAAACCAGTCAATCGTGATTATGTGTGGATGATTGTTGTGTAGTCTATCCACTATCATGATCTTTGTCTTTGATATGTTTATCTGCACACCAAATATTTGACTTTCGTTTTCATCCACTCGTATGAGATCGTTTAACTCTTCTTGACTATTTGAAGGAGAGTTGGGCTGTGTTATCTGCAAAGCATATATTGTTTATTTTTCGGCCATTTATTGAGATACCCTTTTCCCATCGTTAGAGCGCTCTTTTCATAATATGCTTCCGTACATAATTAATAATTGTGGAGACAGTATACATCATTATCTGACACATTGTTCTGGTTGGAATCATTTGGGAGTACTAAGCACTATATGGACCGACGATGTCAAGAACATGTCAAGAAATTGGATGAAAAATGCTCAAGACAGAGCACAATGGACAAAAATGGGGGAGGCCTATGTCCAGCAGTGGACGCAAAGGGCTGGGTGGTAATGATGAAGCACTATACATGTTTCAGCAGTGTGGTCTTACAGTTAAGGTATAAACGTAATTAAGTGTTGTGGTACTCCTACTTCTTTTAGTATCTGCCATAAGTGTTGCCATTTAACAATAATAGTTAATATTGTGGGATATTGAATTCCCTAGATTCTTTTATTATTTTTTTTTATTTTCATAAGGTGTTCTCGAGTACCTTTACCTTTGGTAAATCTAATTTGCTCTTGGGGTATTTCTCTTCGAAGAAAAGATTTCAGTCTTTTATTGATTATGTGTAGCATTATTGAACCTCTGAATTCGTACTCTACATTCAACTTTTTCAAAATTTACCTTTGGTAAATTTACCAACTGATTTGGTGTTTCTAGCTCTTTTATAGCTTTTACCGTTTCTCTTCTATTCCAGTGTTTTTTGCTTATTTTCAGATATCAGCAGCTTATTTATTTTCTCTTGCTTGTGAGGTTTCACTGTCATAAGTAAAAACTGCGCGAATATTTGACTAGTACAGTATTATTTTAGATTGTGTTTTCAACACAGGAGTCTCTCTCTTTTTAACAGAGATGTCTTTCAACATTATCGCAATAATGTTAAATAAGAGTTTAATGCTCTTTTTAGTAATTATTCTTGCTGATATGTCTTTTTCTGGATTGTCATCTGTGATTGCGGCCTCCAGCAACTTATATATTTCGCCGAGATACTTATATATTTCGCCCATTATTTAACTAATTAACTATTACTCCTTTATCATTTCGAAGTTGTGACCATAAAGAGTTATGTTCTGTCCAATTATAGGCCTTTGATTTTTGGTTACTACTATTTATTTCTTCTTTTCTTCATATATTTAAAGACCAAGATTACCTGCTTCTTTCCCTTGTTCTAAAAACACCTCTAGCACGTCCCGTGTAGAATGAGCCACTGTATGTGTCTTTTGCTATGAATTTTATCCTCTACCATGAGTTTTCTACGCTTACTATGTATCGCAAAAAAAATCTGAAGACCTATTTGAGTGGAAAACGTCTGTAAAATCCCTGAGAGGAAATTTTAAACATTTAATGTGTAGTATATTGTTTTTAAAATTTCCAAGAATAAAAATATATTCATTTATATTTATTATGATTCTATCAATCACTATTAAAAGTTTTCCGTAAAAATAGATGTATTCTTGGTACAATTATTTCAACACATATAATAGGAACTAGATACTTAACAAGCTACAACTTATAGAATACCTTAACGAAAATACACATAGATTTATTCGTGGTACAAGAGATTAAAGTGAAAAGAAAATTAAAAAAAAAAGACAGCAAGTCACCATAACCAAATAAAAAATCTTATGAACTCCTACAATATGAAAGTATGGCATTGATATACGAAATCACAAGATTCATGATTTTAATTAATATTTTATAACTAATTAAAAACGTAATAAAGTCATAAATAGCTGTAGATTAAGTATAGCAGTATCCATTGTTATAAAAAGAGATAAGCACACACCTTCCAATTATAAGCATAATTCATATAACAACAATTCTAAATTTTTCGGTGGCAAATGATTTTTTATCCATTCTCTTCCCCTCTCTCTCACGCACACCACAATTCTAAAATTAGCCACCATAGGGATAGTTAACAAAATAAATACTTTCACAACTATAGCAGAGGAACAACAAGACTTTTCTTTTTCTGATTCTTCTTCCTCTTTATACGCAATTCTGCTGGTTCATTGGCGGAATAATACTCCTATGGAAGGTTGGTACTCCATCTTTTTCGCGGTTGTCCGATACTTCTTTAATTCATGTCACGATAACAGGACTTTTAATTTGGATTATCATGTTCTTCTTCATGATGTGCTTATCCTTGAGCAATGTTGGCGATCATTATGGCAATGTTAATCTTATCTGTAACAGCGCGATAAAGCTGCATACATGTTGTGTTGAACCAGATTTTGAGGTTCTTAGACCAGGATGTTTCTCTTCTTGTTAGAACTTGCTCTTCAAATATTCTTCCTTGCAGGATGACATGTAGGAGGGCATATTATAATTAATTTCACATACTGTGTCCGAAGTATTATAACTTTCAAGATTTTATGTTGGTTAGTACTTCTCTGTCCTTCTTCATTCTTCTGAGGACCTCATCATTTGTGCCTCAGCCAGTCCACGGGATCTTAAGTATTCTCTGATATAGCCACATCTAAAATATTTCTAGTCTTCTGCACTAACTTCGTTCAAAGTCCACGATTCAACACTACAAAAAGGACAGAGAAGAGTTATTTTTCCATTCTTTATTTATTATGGTACCAAGGTAGTTGTAGAGCGTGACTCTTTCTTATAGGGTTTGGTTGACCTTGTGTTATCTTTTTCTTGCTACTTCCTACTCTTTCTGTTTACTTAGCCCTCAGGACTCTGTGATCAATTCCCTTGTCACAGGATAGAGCTTACAATAAAATGGTTTATAACTCACTTTACAAAGATTGCCACATGGCATTTTAAACTCGAATCACCTTCTTCTCACTAAAACTCATGGAATTAAGTGAATTTGCCGGCTTTGACAGTTTTTCAAAACTTTACGAAAACGAACCTTACTTCTCAGTCGCTGCCATTGCCCTTTTTCTCTGACTGCCTCTCACGGACCGCCAGCTCTCTTATGACTTGTGTCAAAACCAAATATTGTCGTACTAGATCTACAATCGTGGCCAATCGGATCTCTATTCTGCGAAGCTTTGGACGTGAAATTGAACCGTAAAAGTGCTGGGTCTTCAAATTTTTGTGGGAACTTATTGAAATTAAGACGCAATTAGGTGAGGTCAAATATTTGTTTTCTGATGATTCGGCCAAAACATTTAGAAGAAACAGCATCAGTCAGGGGTGTATCAAATAAATTTTTATATATTTAATATTCAATCTTTAAAGAAAAACATTATGCTACAAGATGTCTTCACTTACTCAATTGATTATTAAAAGGCATTTGATACTGCTTGTAGGACTTTAATTGTGGTAATTGCCATCAATTTGAAGCCCACGATACCTACATAGAAGTAGCCTCTTTGTTATGTTGAGTTGTTACTCGTATGTTCGTGCCCTTATTTTATATCCATAACACATTCTATATTACCGATTGGGGCGCACAATATGTGGGTTTAGAAGATTTTCACCCAGTATGCTTTCCACGGAGTACTAGAGATATCCGATTTACTCTCCTCCTTACAACTTTAGAGTGGCACGGGTTTCTCTAGATATTATTTTATCAATATTTATACTTATCTTATTAGCATATTTATTTGTTTTAGTACTAGAATTAACTAAAATGTCGGGTATATGGGATACACTTGATTACATAGCTCGAAAAAAGGAAATTGCTTTGGATAAAGAAAATTTATTATCAAGTGAAAAATTTGAGAAGACAAAACATAGTTTACGAGAAACAGATAGTGTTAAAGAAGAGAGTTTAGTTCAATTTAGAAATTGGATTCAACAAAACCGAGATATTCAAAACTGTATATTAGGTACGTACTGTTAATTAATAGTTTTTAGTTTGTAGGCTCAAGGGGTAACAATTTTAATTTTTAGATGATAGTTTCCTGTTAAGGTTTCTTCGGGTCAAAAAACACAGTCTTCCAATGGCACAACAGACTCTTTTAAAATACCTTAACTTTAGGCAAAAATTCAGTCATGTGTTGTGTAATTTGGATTATAAAGAAGAAAAAACCAGTGAATTAATTGACGCTGGGTAAGTATTAACCTTAGTAATTGTTTTACTTTTATTGGTACTTAACGATAACCATACTTTATCATTTTGTAAGGTGTGTATGATGAAATAACTGTATATTAATTAAGATGTAGAATATATCGCTTAAGGTTGTCTAAGTCTCTCTGCATTGCTGTAAGTGTACGCTGGTTTGACTGGTTTCATGAATTTGAGAATGAAATTTCTCTGTCTATTTATATTTTCCAGGGCCAAATTTTTAAAAAAATATCTTTCCTGATATTTTATCCATTTTATTGCATATGTCAGAAGGCATTTATCTCCATAAACAGGTCTGCGAATCTTGGCAACAATAGGTTTGTGTAATTTAGATCATAAGGCATATGCTTGGCCAGAATGTTGGAATTACTTGGCTTTGTTACTTAACCAGTTTTCTGCCGCTGCTACTCACTTTTTCCCTCTTTTTTTTAAGGCTGTCAATTTTAATGTCTGCTGGTTGGGTATTTGCTAGTATGTATCTGGTACTTCAGGTCCTGATGCTTGTAAGTTTGCTGCTCGAGTGTCTGCAATTTCAATGTCTGGTAGAAGAGGAGGATACTACGAGGAGCTACTAGAATCTATTTCATAATTTGGATCTTTTATGGAATCATCATCATTATCGCTTGCGAAGTCTGAGATTTTGAGGTCGTCTTTCAGTTTTGGTGAAAGGTTAACCCGTAATAATGATGTAACAGGCTTATTATTGTTGTTATCGGTAGCTATATCATAGTTTGCATTATCAGAAGTAACAAGTGCAGCATTTTCCTCTTCTAAAAGATGTCTTTCTCAGATTTCTGAAAAAGAAGAAACATTATTATAGCTAAAATAAAAACTGTTATTCAAGAACGCTATTTTTTTATTATTTAATATCAGATTACCTGAGCTTCGCACCTGATCTGGTGTATAATGCTTTGATTTTATTTCCTTTGCAAGTGCCATAATTCTGTAAGTCTTTGAACTCGATGAACTTTGAATGCTATAGAACTAGCCAGTTTGCTGCAACAAAAATAGTAATAAATGAAAACTAGGAAGGATAACACACAGTCATAAACAAGAAAATAACAGTCAATAATTCTCAAAAAGCGTCATAATTAAAAGTCCACCGTCAGTGAATTTGAAAATCGTATGTGCCGGTTCTCCAAAACAGTCATATTCCAAAAATAGGTGAAAAGTATACTTACACATTAAAAAAAAACTGGCTTAACTCAACATGTAACACTACTCGGTACAACGCAAAAGTACTTTTCTCGTTTACAACTTTGAAAAAACTGTTACAAAACAAAAAAGAACAGTATTTTACTTATTGCAACAATCAGATAGTAAAAAGTGGCACTGTAGCAGAAGAGTGACGCTGTATAGAAGAAAGTACGACTTTTTACAAAACTTGTAGCATTTTTATCTCAATAATGGCGATTTTTGAGTTGTGACTCTTTTATAGCGGAGGTGCGATGGGTTGTCTGCTGCTTTTGAATAATTTAGGTACAATAAATATTTTTGGTCAAAAAGATTTCTAAGTCAAATTTTGACTATGTAACAAACTTAGATGAAATAAATACTTCTGGTGTAAGTTAAATATTAATAAAATTGCTAAAATAATGAAAATATCTAAAATGATTACAATTTTCATCACAACATTTTTGGTCTTATCAGACCGTCATTGGTCAAACTTTAGCATTCGCAAATAGCCACTTTGAAAGGTGTAAACACCTTTGGATTACATTTTAAAAATTAAAATTGATGCGACATAAGGCAGATGTTTTCAAAATTTACCAAAAGGACAATTTATTCTGACCATTGATTGAAACAGTGATCATGTGTGGGTTTGACCAAAGATACCAGCTAACCTTTGATTAGTCGAAAATTTTGACTTTGTATCTCGGAAGCCGTTCGTTGTAATAACCGGTTATACTGCAGCCAGTTGGCTGCAGTATGAATGCAGTAGTGTAACGACTACGTACGTAGCCAGAACTCACGGCTTTACGTGCCCGCCTTAACATGCTCAGTCAACCTAAAAATTAAAAAGAAATCTACTTTTTGTGCTGGATTGAACCCGCGCCGTCCGATTTAGTAAGCTAGTAACATAAACACTAAGGTACAGCCGCTACAAGTTTTGACTTACTAAGACTTTTAGTGGCCCACACATACTTGGGAAAAACAAATTTATTTTCAATTTTCTGTATACTTCGTAGTTGAAACCATTAGTAGGTTGACAGTCTTTGTGTCTTTCAGTTGGTTTTCAGCTTACTACTATGTCGAGAGTAAGGCGAGTACTAGTCATAGTTTTACTGAAGCACAAACATTTAAATAAAAATTCTATAGTATTAACCATTTACGAAGCTCCCAATATATATATATCTCTCTCTCCCTCTTTCTCTCTCTCATCAAGAAGTTGTTTTACTTTTAATAGGAAAACTTCGACGAAATATTTTTTATTATTTTCGCTCCATTAAAATTGAAGAAAGCGTTTTTACGCAAAACTCATATTGTTCATATAAAAATTGGTGAATAATGTGCAATCGAAATATCTACGAACTTTTGTTACTAAAAGAACAACAACTTCTGAATGGATCGAAGTATGTCGTTATCTCCTGCTATATTTGACCCTGTTTTAGTTACATAGCACTTCTCAAAACAATATTAACCAATACAAAAACGCTAAAATAAATTAAAAAAAACAATTTTTCTTTATTCCAGATACATAGTTGTTAGTCCTTTTAGAGATAGAGATGGCAGAAGAGTCATTTTTTATAATTTTAGTAAGTATTTAAGATCTTCTTTAATTTACTAGCTTTAATAAACTTATTGTAGTAAATAATGTTAATATTGTATTATTTGCTTCGTGATTTATATTGTCTTATTTATATGAATTGTTTCGTAGCTTTTGAAGAGCTATATCAATAGTAAAATATGTGTAATTAGCTGGGTGGCCACCACACAGTGTTATATATATTTAGCTTCTGTATCTTGTATCTTTTTTACACAATCTTTTCTAAAATGTTTTCCTCTGACACTTTTCAACAATAATTCTGTGTATTTCCGTACTTCTGATATCGTGTGCAATGCGAAATTAGTTTGGATTTCCTGGAAACTTCTATGGTGACCTTTATGTGTAAAATTAATTTAATACATAATAATAATTCCGTAAAATAGTTTCGAACCACAATTCAGATTTCTGCTTTAATCTGTGCTTTCTAAAAATTGCAAAGCAAAACAGACGTTGATAAAGGTGTTAAAAAACTGAATTCTGAATTGTGTTTTGAAACTATTTTACGGTTTTATTGTCAGATGTCGGTATTGCATCCGTATTGAAGCCATTTTAGTGTTGCTTTTTAAAAGACAGAAAATATTGATCTTTCACGTTGAGACCACCTTTGAATAACTGTTCTGATGAGACCTATTAGGTCGAAATACGTATCAACAGATACAAAGGCGCTGTTTGCGTGAAATCAAATATTTGCTCTCTTTTCACTTTATTCGGATCTACTCTGTACGAGTACTAGAAACCAATTCGCTAAGGATTTCTGCTTAGTTGAATAGACGGGTCGTGGAATGCAAATTTTAGATTCCCCACGTCTCTTTTAACACCTTTATCAACGTCTGTTTTGCTTTGCAATTTTTAGAAAGCACAGATTAAAGCAGAAATCTGAATTGTGTTTCGAAACTATTTTACGGTTTTATTGTCAGATGTCGCTATTGCGTCCGTATTGAAGCCATTTTAGTGTTGCTTCTTAAAAGACAGAAAATATTGATCTTTCACGTTGAGAACCTTTGAATAAATGTTCTGATGAGACCTATTAGGTCGAAATACGTATCAATAGATACAAAGGCGCTGTTTGCGTGAAATTAAATATTTGCTGTCTTTTCACATAATAATAATTATTTGTAACAATTTTCAACATAAACTGAACGCCTCAGGTATTCGTGAAGAACAAATATCACTCTGTTGCTTGTATATAGAAATAACTTTTGCACTATATACGCTATCCATTTGTTTTTAAATGTTTTAGTTTATGCTGTATAAGGGTTTTGCTTTTATATTAGTTAGTCAAATCTTTTATTACTTATATTGTTTATAGGACTGGTAGATCTTCAAAAAATGTCAAGTTTAGATGTGCAAAGAGCCGACGCAATTACTTTTGAGGCTCTAGTAGACAATGAAGAAACCCAAGTTATGGGTGTTACACATGTTGTATGTGCACAAGGAGCTGGAGCTTCGTATGTACCGTTGTTTACTGCAAATGAATTTGGTTATTTGATCAAATGGGGCGAGGTAAGCAACTATCTCTATGATATACAAAATAAAACAAAAAAAGTAAAGTAATAAGCTAGTAGCAAAAGTAATAAGAATAATTAGGTTTAAATACATATTTTTTCTTTTTTGTGATCATTAACAATTTTGAACATTCTACCTACGTCAGTGTATGCATTTGGATGAAACCTATTGTGAAATATTACTTGAAACATTGAAAGTCTTCGTGTGCTTAAAAGTTTCTAAACATAAGTAGAATCTGATTACTCTGACAGTTAAATAAAGCGACACTTCCAATAATCCGACAATTTCCGCCCGCGCCACCCGTGTAAAGTTAGTAAAGATAGAATCACATTTATGTTGTGATCATGTGTTGGTTCCATAAAGTCATTGTGTCAGAAGTAAATAGGGTTATAAAAAAAAACAAACTTGATCATTAAAGCTTTACTTGTACTTGACAATGTTCTAGGCGTTTCAAATGAACAAGAATTTAGATCAAGTGATAGCAGTATCCAACTATCTTTATACCACCAAAACTGCATACCTATGAATCAAAATGTCTTCCAAAATGTAACAGCGTTTCCAACAATATCAATATCGGCAGCGTATGCCAATAGTAGTTCTATTTACTGTCTATAGTTTTGTTATAATTTCTGCTGTTCATACTGCTTTTTCCAGAACTATATTAAAAGAGGAGAGGAGACTATCTTTGGATCCTCTACCGGTAGGTCGACCCTAAGATATATCTTCTCTCCATGTTCTTCCTCTTAATGTATTTTTAGTAAACTTTTGAATCCTTTTGACTGCTAGACTCTTGTCTATTAGTTAGTTTCCCCATATTGCTGTCGTTAATATTTCCTTTCTTCTCTCTAATTCGTTTTCTGGTTTCTCGTAGTGATGTTGTATGGTTTTCTTTTCTTTCTGCTGTTTTTTTGTCGGATTAAAATGTTTCGCAGTTCCTGTCTGTTTTTAGATAGTTTTTGGTATTCTTTATCAAATCATTTTCTTGTTCTTCTCCTACTTTTCAGGTAATTCAGCTGTCTC
The DNA here is from genome assembly GCA_918026665.1 of Diabrotica balteata. NCBI lineage: Eukaryota > Metazoa > Arthropoda > Insecta > Coleoptera > Chrysomelidae > Diabrotica > Diabrotica balteata. Next base: position 125,143,087 of record OU898281.1, read on the forward strand.
TGTAATTTTGTTTTTCATTTTAATTTTCACATTAAATAGTTTAGTTTTTCCAGAATTTAACTATAGAATACTCCAAACATAGTTAAGAGAAAGTTAACACCAAGAGAAAATAATTCAAGGCAACCATAAGACACTGCAGAAGTCAGAATGACCTATTAACAACAAGGCAAGATGTATTATAGCTAATGGATTTTTACAAGAGCTGTGACCTTGTAAATAACAGGTAAACTTGTGTATTAAATCGGCATGACTCATAGCTCTTGTCAAACTCCATTACCAGTGCACTTAATATAAAGGAGGAAGAAGAAAACCTGAAAGACGAAAGAGATGAGGTAAGGGGAACTGACGAGAGAGAAGAGGAGTTACCAACGATTCTTAAAGTTAAAGATGCAGTTAAAAAACAAACCAAAAATAAATGACCCGTAATAGATAATCTCCCAGCTGAACTATATAAAGAAGGTGGCCATGATACCATAATGGCATTACAGCAGCTTATAAAAGAAATATGGACACAGATATCCCTCCTCAATGATTGGAATATTGAAATACTTTGTCACAAAAAAATGAGATATCTCATTTATATACAAAAAAGTGAGATATCTTTGAATGCTCTTACCACAGAGGAATTACGCTTCTAAATGCAGCGTATAAAATATATTCTGCAGCACTATGTAACCGTATGGCACCACATGCAGAACGGATAGTAGGAAAAAACCAGGCTGCTTTCAGAGGTGGTGAATCGACGGTTCCTCAGATTGCAAAAGTTGGTAAATTAAACAAAACTAACTCTTGAAAAACTTGAATGTAGTGTACGAATTAAGGGGGAACTGCCTGAACCATTTAAAACAAATAACGGGCTGCGCCAGGGGGACCTTCTCTCCTCTGTACTGTTCATTTTGACTCTGGAAAAATACGTATATCACAAATCACAACCATTAATTCATCATCATCCGTGGCATTACAGCTCGTTATGAGCCAAAGCCGTCTTCAGAACAATCTTCCATTCGCCCTTGCCTCTAGCAATTCTTCTCCATGTTTTAACTCCGATGGATTTAAGATCATCCCCTGTATTATCTTGGTACCTAAGTTTTGGCCTTCCTCTGGCTCGTCTTCTCATTGGTCCTTTTCATATAGCACTTATTAGCAATCACCTTCTAGTTCTAGACCGTCAATTAATAGTCTAGGTATCTGCTTGCCTGATCTAGTACAATACATATACTTGGTTTTCTGTGCGTTTATTTTAAATCCCAATCTCAGTGCAGACGCCCTTAATGATCGAAATGCTTCGATCAGATATTCTGTGAACCTAGCAATACTATCTATGTCATCTGCATATCCAGCTACTTGTACAGATTTATTAAAGATGGTGTCATTCGCTGTGCAGCAGTGGTCTGTGTCGTTTTAACTGACAAGAACCACGTGTTCAAGTCGAGCAAGGAGACATGTTGTTCTTTAAGTATTAATTTTTATCCAATGTCAGCGACCTATAATCACAGTATAACTTAAATTTGGAATAATGTAAAACCATATATGGATGTCACAGCTACAAATTTAGTGTTAGCTTCAATTAAATAAGAAGGCACTGAAGATGATCTGATTATATCGAAAACGTCAAGTTATGCTACTGTATAAATTTGACGACACTTTTTAAAAAGTTTTAACTATATGTTTTATACATAAATACTGTGAAGTTTTTGGACTTCTGTATAAGATATTTCATAATAGTTTAAAGTCCAATTTACTTACAGGTGGATACCAACATTGTGCTCTTTTTTTAAAATAGATGAGTGAAAAAGTTTCTTATATTCAACTATATTATGCAGTATTTTTTACTGTAGTGCATTATTAATAATATTTTAATTTTTAGCAATCTTTTCCAATGAGGCATAGACTGATATATCTTACTCACATCTCACCATTTATTAGACGTATTTATGAAATTGTAAAAGGTTTAATAAGTCCCAAATTAAGATCACGAGTTCATGTAAGTATAGTTAAAAATATTAGTAGTATATTACACATTAGTTCTTAGTCCATTATTCACTAGTCCTTGCAAGGCGTCGATACATTTCTACTCCTATATACATTTTTTACTTTTTTTTTTGACTTTGGATTTTCTGTGTAAATTAAACTCGTCATGAATGTTTTAGAGGTGGTTAATTTTTTTGGAAGATTCCTGTAGCCGTATCTCTTTTGTCTCTTGTATATTTTTGCAAAATAAATGATGCGTTCTCATGCATCCTTTATGTTGACCTTGAGATTTCGTCTTTTTCGTAAGACTGAATATGTTGTATGCCATACAGTCTTTCTTTAATTATTACTCTTTGGGTTTTAATGTTTCTACTACTCTTTTATTGTTCATAGAGTCTTTGATGTCATTATACAGTGTGGAAACACTTATTACACACTTATGGAATAAAATTGTTTGTGTCCTTATTGTAGAAAATAATAAAAAACTCTGGGACACGTTAACTTTTAAGTTTAAATGTGCGCTTTTTAGATATAAATTTAAATGTACATAATGATCCACGCAAGTCTGACGTAGTCCATAATCCTTATTTTTATTGAAACACCCTGTATATTTTCATCTTTTTAAAAGATTCTTAACAACCTAATTGCAACGAACTATAAGGGTCTATAATGAATAATATAAGGTGAAATTTTGAAATTAATAATTTATCACGTGTTATGGTATTATTTTAAATTAGCTAAATAGAGACAATACACTTCTACTCCAAGCGTCAGTAGATTGGGGAAAATTTTTGTTTAGTAAACGTGTTAACATTTTTTGTTATGAATAGGTAAAAACTGTCTAGATAGTCTGCTAATTAAACTAAATCGGTAAATAATGCAGATTGTTATCAAGCAGTTGTTGATGTTTTGACATTTTACATTATAATAATAAATTCCTAATTAAAAGCTAATGTCTTGCAGAAATAAAAATGAAACATTTAACTGAGACCCACTGAATTGATATTTTAATGATGATCGGTTACGGGGAGAATTGTAGAAGTCAAGTTGAATTAGCAAACTTATTTAATCAGAGGTATCCTCAGTTGCCTAATATTTCACAAGCTACTCTAAAATTTATGCACAATTCAGATAACTTGGACATGTCAAACCATTAAAAAGAAATCCGAACTTCATTATAGATGAGGTGAAAGTGGATATTTTGTTCAGTGTCGCAGGGAATCCAACGTCAAGTTCACGTCAAATATTGTTAGTAACACAACTGTCCTAAGGTGTCTCCATGAAGAAAAACTTCCATATCCATATAAATTGACTTTTGTGCAGGAGCTAATAGATGACGATGCAGATCATAGAATGTTTTTTTTATCAGAACTTTTTCTGATAAGTCAACATTTATATTGAACGGAGAGGTAAACCGACAAAACTGTAGATAGTCAGCGGAGAATCCTTATTAAATGCGTGAGACACACACTCAGTATCCTCAAAAGTTGAATGTTTGGCAAGTATTATAGGAGATCATATTTTAGGTCCTATATTTGTAGATGGTAATTTGACAGCGGAAAAATATTTAAACATGCTAAGAGACGATGTTCTTCCTCAGTTGGCTATTATGCTTTAATGGTGAGAAATTCCTTGAATGAAATCTTCTTCAATAAATGGATTGGACTAAGGGGTACTATTGAGTGGCCAGTTAGGTCGCCAGATCTTACGTCTTTGAGTCTTATTCTGTGGGGGCATCTCAAGAACAAAGTATATTCAAAACAACCAACTAACATTGAAGACCTCAAAGAAAGGATAACTACAGAAATACAGAATATTTCACCTCAAACTTTAAACAAAATTCGGGACGAGTTTTATAGGAGACTGTGTTATTGCCAACAACAAGGTGGAGAACATTTTGAGCATTTATTCTCAAGTAATCTCATCAATTACCTCGGGTAATCTATGAATTAATTGTCTTGAAGATAATTATACTTAATTTCAGAATTTCACCTTGTATTATTCATATTAGACCCTACATAAAATAGTTCGTTGAGATCAAGTTGTTAAGGATATTTTAAAATCATAAAATATATATAGGGTGTTTTATTTAAAATACAGATTATGGACTATTCCAGACCTGCGTGGATCACCATGTACATTCAAATTTATGTTTAAAAAGCGCACATTTAAATTGAAAAGTCAAGGTATCTCATTTATTTTTAATTATTTTCTAAAATAAGGACACAAACAATTTTATTCCATAAGTAGTTTCCATACTGTATGAAGGGTCTTACTTGATATTTTTATTTTATTTTTAATTAGCTGAGGATTTCCTTTTCTGATTTTCATTTTAAATCATGGTTAGGACAAGGAGGTAATCTGTTTTTATTTTTATTTCATCTTTCGTCTAAACTCTTAACCCATTCATGCCCGTTGGCAACTACAGTTGCCACGCCTATGAATGTCTCCCTCTCCCCTCTCCGACAATCTTATTCGCAGAGTGCAGTTAAATTAGATGGAAGAGGTTATCGGCTAACAAATTCCGCAAAGCAACAGTTTGCAAGAACCTCATGGTTGAAGAACTTGCGAGACTGGTATGGTGTAGATACAAGCATGCTATTTAGGGTGGCAGTGAATAAAATTAAAATAGCTATGATGGTAACCAACGTTCTGAAAGGACATGGTACATGAAGAAGAAGAAGAAGAACAGTTTGTATCTATCATTCAATTAGTTAGTATCGATAGTGTGCATAGTGGTGTTGTACGTGTATAATTATATTCATGGCCGCCGACAGTTCTATGTAAGTATACAAATATATAAATGTATTTTTTCAAACAAATGATTTATTGTCTTCAATAGAAAGCTTTTATCGTCATTTTTAACAATAATTGTTATTCGTCAGTCATTTACTTTTTTCAATATACATATGTAAAAATGCATGGCAACTTGAGTTGCCACTGGGAATATGGATTATCATGTGATATTTTCAGGTATGTACGAGGAAGAGGTGGCAAGGGGTTACTTTTTCACGAACTTCTTGAAGCTCTCAAAGAAGATAATGAAATGCCTGAGTATATATCGATTTGTCCACCTGAAGAACCTCCAGACGCAGACACAGACAAGGATTCCGATTTCTCGGATGAAGAAGTGGCTGGCGATACCAACCATCTTCCAGCTCGTATCCTGCGCTCTCAAGTAAGTGTGAAGTACAGTCATGAAATTGAAGCTGCTGATGATACCGAAAATGTTTCCCAACCGAGTACCTCTCGGCAGATTCGTATTTCTCAACCATCTGCTGCCAAATGTCCTAAATCTGCCAAACGGCCACGTTTAAATTCAACTACATGGAAATCAAATATTTTTGAATTTACTTCAAAGGTTCCTGAACCAGATGTCGAATACCGTCCTAATGTAGAGGATCTTTTGAAAGAAACAATTAAGAGCCCGATTGACGCATTTAGGTGTTATTTTACACAAGATACAATAGAGCACATTGTTCGCGAAACAAATTCTTATGCAGGGCAAAAATTAGTACACAACCTTAACGCTACTTCGGCAGAAATTTTAACGTTTGTTGGGGTTATGCTCTTATCGGGATATCACCCACTGCCTTGCAGACGGCTTTACTGGACCGTAGACGATGACGTTCACACACCAATAGTCTCAAATGCAATGAGACGAAATCGTTTCGATGAACTTATGAGTTTTATTCATCTCGCCGACAATCAGTCCAATGACGGTACTGATCGAATGTATAAAATTCGCCCTTTGTTTAATATACTAAATTCTGCATTCAAGCAAATTACTCCTGGTCCCACTGTAAGCATCGATGAGAGTATGATTCCTTATTACGGGAGACATGGAAGTAAACAATTTATAAGGGGCAAACCCATTAGATTTGGGTACAAACTGTGGGTAGCTGCCGATCCTTCGGGTTACATCCATCATGTTGAACCGTATTGTGGCTCTTCCACACGCCTTCCTCAAACTGGTCTAGGACAAGGTGGTGATGTTGTTCTAGGTTTAATTGATCACGTGCAATTGAAAAAAGGAAATAGACTTTATTTTGATAATCTTTTTACGTCGGTTGCATTGTTGCAAGAATTGAGTTTCAGAGAAATTGGAGGTACCGGAACATTACGTGAAAATCGATGTAATGCCGCAATGAAACTTCCAGAAAAAAGTGCGTGGAAAAAAAAACAAAGAGGTGACTTGGCTACTTCTTCGTCTGGTGATCTTTTGCTAGTTCGCTGGAATGATAATAACGTTGTCACAATGCTTACCAATTGTGACAAAGTCTATCCGATGAAAAAGGCTAATAGATATTCTCGTGCAGAAAAGAAAAAGATCACAATCGATATTCCAGGTCCTATTGAACGGTACAACAGCAACATGGGAGGCGTTGATATAATGGATCAATTCGTGGCTTCTTACCGGTGCCGAATTAGATCAAAAAAATGGTGGTGGCCTTTTTTTTCATGGGCTGTAGATGTCGCGTGTGTACAAGGTTGGCTTTTATATCGCCGACTTGGTTATGACATATCATTGTTGAACTTTAGGCGCCAATGCACAGTGTACCTTTTAAAATCATTTGGTACCCTTCCAAAAATACTTGGAGTCAAAACGTCATTGAATTTTTCACCTGTACTTCAAGAACTCAGAAAAGACCACACTGATCATATTATTCAGAAAGGTGCGTCCAAGTATCGTCGTTGTAAGATCTCTGGCAATCGTACATCCTATTTTTGTATTAAATGTGATATTGCCTTACACCCTGACAACTGTTTTAAAGTGTTTCACACTTAAAATTGATGTTATAACAGAATTTAATAAATAAATACTATAAATACTAATGTTTTTTATTATTCTTATATTTACACCGCTTTATCCCAGTGGCAACTAGAGTTGCCAGGCTGCCATTTTAGCACTTAGATACTGATATGATTTTTAATACCATTTTTACATTTAAAGTACCATAGAAGTTCCGTGACTAAAATATTACACAAAAAAAATCACTAGGAAATTCTGGGCATGAATGGGTTAATATGTGTTTACCAAGCTGTGATTTTAAACATTTCTTATTTTTGTTTCGTTATATAGCTCTCTCAATTTTTTCGTATTTTCGTATCATTTCAGTTTCCTTGATTTTTTATGTTTTATGTGACTTTATATTCTGTTATTTTATTTATAGGATCAATTTTTGATGCCCCTTATAATTCGTTTTATTTTAATAATAAACCTGTTTTAACTTTTTATATAGTTCCCAGACTTTTGACTCTCTACCTTATCTTCACCTTTACTTTTTTACATACATACATTATATACATTCTTTCTCATAATTTGCATTCCTTTTATCGTACCAAAAACCATTCTCAGATTACTGAATGTATATCATTTGTCAATATTTTTAAAAATTATTTTATTATTATTAAAATATTAGTATTTATTTGTCTTTTTGATCGACTTTCATTGTTTTTTTACATTCCCTTAATTTTTGTTCTATTCATGTATTCATGTTCATAAAAACTAACTTTTTAGTTTGATGATAATGCTGAAAAAATCAAAAAAGATCTAGGCACCCAGTGTCTACCTAAAGAGATGGGAGGTGTTGTACCTTTACAAGAAATGGTGGAACTATTTAAAGAAGAACTGGAAGCCAAAAGAGAACGGATTCTTTCGTATGATAACATAAAACTGCTCAGTGATCGAGGAATAATAAGGAGAAAAAACCCCGCCATGGACAATAATGAAACTGGTAGTGTGAATGGTAGTTTTCGTAAATTAAATATTGATTAGCGTGTATTTATATATTATGTGAACAGTTTGTATTATAAGTTAAAATATTTTGTAATTATTAGCATTTAATAAAATAAATGTATGAAACATTTTACTTTTAGCATCTTTTTTTACAATTTGCTTCAACCACAAAGGGTTATTAGCATGCATAGTATTTGCATGAAATGTAAGATAGGATCAAAAAATCGAGAATTTTGGATGTATTATGTTTATTTAAACATTCTTAGGAATTAGGTAACTGTTGTTGTTGTCGTTCAAGTACATAGAAAGAACAGCCTATTAATATATGGTGCACTGTTGGTTCACTTCATACACATAACACAACGGAGAATGATCCTTCTTCTTCTTCTGCTTCGCGTGCCATATCAGAATTATCCGACGTTGGCGATCACCATTACGAAGGCTTTTCGATCTTGCAATATGGAATAATTTTCCTGCATTTGATATCTGAGTCTACTCACGAATGTTTTTTAACCAAGAAACTTGTTTTCTTCCTACACCTCTACGGCCCTCTATTTTGCCCTTAAGAATCAGTTGTAATATTTTATATCGACTTCCCTTTACTATATATCCCAGGTAAGACATTTTTTCGATGTTTAACAGTCTTTAGCAGTTCTCTATCTTTGTTGACGCTCCTTAGTACTTCTTCATTAGTTTTCCTTGCTGTCCAAGGTATCTTCAGCATTCGTTTATGAACAAAAATTTCCAATGCTTCAATTCTGTTCATGATCGATAATTCTAGCGTCCACACTTTACTATACAAAAGTATACTTTCGTATAGTACAGTCCGTACTATACAAACGTACGGACCAAATATAGCACTTAACCATTCTTTGTCTTAGTTCTAAACTGAGATGGTTATTACAAAGAAATGACTTCATTTTCATAAAAGTAGTTTTAGTCATTGCTATTCTACGTTTTATTCCTTCAATAATGTAATGTACCTGTAATATGTAGGGTAATGTTTCTCCGTTAATATATAATCCTGGGATATCTTCGTATGTCCAAGTTCCAATGTGGATATGATCACTTGGTCTCTTTTCTTAGTAGAAATTTTCCACGACAGCACCCTTTGTTTGATAGTCTTTAAAGTAGAGTTTAAGCTATTCCAATTTATTTGCCATTTTGTCATAATTTTGTTTTAAAATATTGCTTAAATGTATTCTTAAAATGTTATTAAATCAGTACGAACACAGATAGTTATGATGTCTGTTAACGGATTCTCATTTGCATTTTTGGTTAATATGTCAGCTATATCATTTCCACTTTCCTCGCAATGTGAAGGTACCCAGAGGAACTGAACTAATCTTTGATTATGTTGACATATTAAGAGTTTCGCCCTAATTAGGAAAAGGATGGGATGTTTGGGGTATAATTGCTTTAGGACTGTTAATGCACTCAAAGAATCGCTAATGATTAGAGAGTATTTGATGTTACATGTGTTGACAAACGTTAATTCCTGGAGTATAGAAAATAGTTCATGGGAGAGTATGGAGGTTTGAGAATGGAGCTGGTATGAACTGTTATATTTAATATATGCGTTGGTAAAAATAGGGATGTAATCATTAAAACTATTTAATATCACTAGTACTTTCTCTTTGAAAATTTTGGCTAGTGTGTTACATATCTTGAATGCAGAAAGGTTTGTATTACAATCACGGAAAGCAATGATATATGGTAACATGTGTTGGCTGACTTTTGGAATATTGTAAGTGGGTGGAATTATTGTGTCTAGCATTGCTTTCACTAGATGATAAAACAGACGATCCATAATTTTATAAACAAGTACCTGTGGAATAGCTGATACTCTTGATGCATATATGAGGCTAATGTATTCTCTCCTAAGTTAAAGGAATATTTTGTCTGATTCAATATACATACTTTGAACTGAGCTTGTGTTATGCGCTACCAGTGCAATTCTAATTGCCGAATTATGCACTGTACCTAGCACTTTCAACCGTGAATCTTTAGCTGAGTTGTAGGTAATAGCACCATAATCTAATTTTGAACGAATTAAAGTTTTGAACACAGTCATAAGAGTTTGAAAGTTGGCACCCCATTGTTTATCAGAGATACTTTTCATTAAGTTAAGACCGTTTTGCGCTGACAGTCGGAGTGAGTGAATGTGGTAATGGTATAGTACGTCTATAATTACTTCTTCTTTTTAAGTTTCTTCTTCTATCGCAGGTTAAAAATCTTTACAGCGTTTTTAAACAATTGAATTTATAAGCCAAAAAATGCTGTTTCGTCCAATACTGCACGTAAGTTGACAATAGATTATAAAAAAATATAAATGAAAATGATCTTCTGTTATACTCAATGAACGAAGATCGAAGATGAACGAAGAGAGGCAGGACAAGATCTAGATTCAAAACTCAAAGTCGAAGATGACTTGAGGAATTTAGGGGTCAGAAATTCGAAAGCCAGGGTGAAAGATAGGGGGGAATGGAGACTAATTTATTGAGCAGGCCAAGACTCACCCAGGGTTGTAGGGCCAAAGATATAAAAGCCCTCGGAGTGAAGATGGTTTACAACGTATGCTGCACCAATTTAATATAACCGCCAGAAAATTTAACATGTTAATTTCCCCAAAAAAGATAAAATGCATGGTTATAAGAGCAACTTTCCTAAGATGTAAATTGGAGCTTGAAGGTCGGATAATAGAACAAGTGATTGAGTTTAAATATCTAGGAATCACATTATCTAGCTATGGAAAGCTCGAAACATAAGTCGAAGATCAAGTCAACAGAGCAAGCCGAGCCGCAGGTTGCCCGAATGAAACAATACCGAGAAATTAAAATATCGGGGAAGAAATGAAGGGCAGAATTTACAAAACAGTCATCAGACCAATAATGACATAGGCGGCAAAAAAACGACCTGATACACAAAGGAGGAAAAGGATATTAGAAACAGCTGAACTGAAAATACTTGAGAAAAATTTATAGTAAAAGACTATGGGACAGAGCTCGAAGTACAGATATACGACGTAGATGCAAAGTGGAGAATATAAAGAACTGGGTAAGAAATAGAAGAGTAGAATGGAACGATCAGATTAAGCAGAAGAACATTAAATAGAGTAGTAAAGATGGTAAGAGACGGTTTCCCAATAGGAAGACCTTGTCTACATAAAAATAAAATAGATAGATTATATAATAATAGTAATTGATGGTAATACGAGTAGATCAAGAAACAGATCAAGATTAGCTTTAGAGATTAGAAGAAAGAGGATATAAAATAGAAAATTAACGTAAGAGAGAAAAAAGTTGAGGATAGTAGTAAACACAAACACACAAAAAATATTCTAAAACTCATTATGGCTAATCTCCAAAATAAAAAAAAAATATTTTCAAATAATAACTGCTTCCGGAATTATGGACCATTAGAACCTATAACCTGAATAATATTGATATATATTTTGAATTTAGACATTTGTAACACGATATTTGTTAAAATTATAGTAAAATTCTCTAATTTTGTTAAATAACTTGATAGTTTCATTATATAATCTACTGATTAAGCTTTCCAAGTAAGAGAGTACTTCAACCAGAGGAAAATAATTTATCCAAATATCGCAGTATCTTGTAAGCACATCATTGCTTTCTAATGTGTTATTAAAAGAGCAAACAATCTACGCGAGTATAAAAAACTATTATTTAACTAAATGATCAGATTCTGTTAACAGTCCGACAAAAATACATATTGAAGGCGTCATTGCATCAGTGTTATGGCGTATGTAATTTCGCACATATATAAAATGGTAAGTTACTAAAATTTATGAATAGTTTTATCAAATACTGTTAAGAACAAATTATATCTGCCTCTTTTTGTTTCTTTCCAAAAGTTGGGTTTTTCATTTTTCACGCATCTACTATTTATTAAATATTCTGATTTTTGTGTCGATAAATAAATTGCTGTTTTACATATAAACGAAAACAATATCCTATTAAAGTATATTTTATATATATATATATATATATATATATATATATATATATTATATATATATATATATATATATATATATATATATATATATATATATATATATATATATATATATATATATATAAGCGAGATTCCTACAGCCTCTACCGCTTCTCGTATTTCGACCGTCATCGTTTTCTTTCCATCCATTCGTCTTCTTTGATGGCTCTATCTCTTATTATGTGCCGTATATTTTCTTCCCAGGCAACTGAAGGCCCTCCCCTTCTTTTTCTATGTTGTGGTTTGTAATTTAAAGCTTCCTTAGGCCATCTATCTTTATTAATTTGCTTCAGTAATAACCATTTGCTACAGTGACCAGTAATAGAAAATCTATTTCTACTACTTCTATTATTTTTCTATCTTTTTTCGTGATCTGCCAAACTTCTGCCCCATAAGTCATAATAGGATCTACCAAGGTTTGGTAGATTGTCAATTTCGTTTCTTCTCTAATATCTTTAGATCATAGTAGAGAGTTTAGAATGTTTACCGCTTTTTTCCCTGCTGCGTTCTGTTTTCGATGTCTCTTTTGGTAGTGCCGTCTTTAAATATTATACATCCGACATATTTATATTCGTTACATGTTTTTGTGTTTTTAATTTCTAACTCTGGATCTTCTTCACCATCTCCTATTTTAAGATACTCCGTCGTTGACATATTCATATTGATGACCCATTTTTCATATTCTTTCTTCAATTTTCTAAACATGTAGTCCATGTCTTTCTTATCATTCGCTACGACTACCTGATCATCTGCGAAAAATAAAGTTGTTCGTCATTTCCATTCCAAATACTTGTTTCTTTCACTGCTTTAGCAATGATTGAATTATATTTTAAATCAGGTCGGAGGGATATACAACATCTTGTTTAAACCTCTTTGTTATTGTAATGATTCAGATATAAAGTTTCTTTCTTTAACGACACTTTTTATATTTTTGTATATATTTGCGATGGCATCCACATACTCTTTACTGAGACGTGCTTTCCTCAATGTTTAAAACAGTTTCTTCAAAGGTACCCCATCGTATGTATGTCTTCTCTAAATCTAAAACATAGGTGGGTTGATAGATTCCTTGCCTTCCGTTTTCGATTACCTGCTGCAAAACGAATATACGATCAGTGCACGATCTTCCTGCGCAAAATCCATTTTGTTCTTGTATGTCTTTGTATTCTGATTCTATTCTTTCTTTTATAATTCGACAGTACAACTTTCCCACTGAGCTAAGTTATTCCCCTATAATCATCTGTCAGTAAGACTTCATAATGGTGTTTTCACTGTTTTAGATCTATTAACTGTAAGTTAGATTTTTCCTTTACTTCCCTCCGTAGATACTTTATGACCTTCCACGCTTGCCCAACTCTTGTTCCACCTATATACCTATCCACCTCTGCACATCTTCGACCCCACATTTCATTTTTACTTTTCACTACTCTTTTTACATCTCGATTTAATTTCTTATATATCTTGTAATCTTTCTCCTTTCTCGTTGACATCCATTTCTGATAAGCAGTTTTTTTCTTGTTTACTAACGTTTGCATATTCAAAGCTTCACTTGCAGCCTAAGAAATGCATTTTTTAAGTTGCTGGTATAATTCTTCCGCTGATATATTTTCTTGATCCACATTTTGTAATTTTGTTGCCAGTCGTTATTGTTTTTGCGATAGTTAACTATCACATTGGTCATAAGTAAACGATGTTCGGATCCACATTCTGATCCACGGTATACCCTTACGTCAGTTGTTTTCAGCTGGGAAGTTTGACGTTGGATTACATAGTCGATTATCGAGCGGATTCCTAGTAGGTTGTATCCATGTAAATTTGTGGATGTGTCTATGTAGAAAAAAGCCATTCATAATTTTGAGAGACATTGTTTCACAAAAATCTCTAAGACACATTCCGTAGTCATTTGCTATTTATTCCCCATACCTTACTACGACTCTGTTATTTTCTTCTCTCTCTACTTTGCCGTTTAAATATCCTATTATAAAGATTTCACAGTTTCCTTTAACTCAAGAGACTATTTCATTCATCTTGCTGTAGAAATCATTTTTACTTTCTCGATCTGCATCTTCATTTGGGGCATACACTACAATAATTACGATATTTTTCTCAGTATTATCAGTTGTTCATTTACTTCAGTCCGCGATTTAATATTTTTTCGAATGGCATTAGAGACTTCTCTCTTAGCTCTGTTTTCTTTACTTACTCCACTGTAGATATGTATAATATTTACCTATCTTTTAATTTTCTTTTCCCTTTTTCTTGCTCTCGGTAAAATACTTATATCTATTTTTCTTTCCGCTAATTCTTTGAATAATTCTGTTTATTTGGTTCTAAGTCCTTGTACATTCCATGTAGCCAATATCTTCCAATATTTTCCTTTTCCGTTGCATTAGTCGTCTTTATTTTGATCCATCCTTTGTATTCTGAGGCTTTTGTGCGAAATTTTTAGCATTTATTTCTTTTGACAAGGGATGAGTTGCTAGTCCATCGCCGGGAACTGGTACAGGCATTTACTGAGCTACTCAATCCACCCAGCATTTATCGGAGGCGAAGTGATAAATTACGTATTAAACTATTAAATATCCATATTAAAGACGATTTCTGCTAGAAGTTCTTCCATTGGTGGCATTTTTTCTCGTTTGTTTTCTTTTCTGTACAGGCTATAGATATTTAAAGAAATGTGGCTGTGATAATTGGTTAAACATACTAATACATATATTTATTTACTTATCTATTCAATATTTAGTTTGATATTTGAAGTGTTTTTTATTAACACAAAATATTTTTAAGTAAAACTATGTATGTTTTGACATCATCATCATCATCATCAGCATCAATCAGTCCTGATTTGTCTATTGTTAAACATAGATCTAGAACTGAAGATATTTCCATCTATTTCTGTATATTTACCACAATTTCGTTATGATTAGACTTAGGCAAATATGCCAATTGCATGTTTGGCATATAATGCATAAAAATGCAAAAATGTCAAAATTTGCATATTTTTATTGCAATGATATATGCATACACAAATTCTTGGTATAGTAACTAATAAAAGACAGCGGCTTATAGTTTTGTCACGTTTTGTCCTGGAATTAAGGATTTGTATTTGCCAGTTTATGTCTCTAGGTATAACCCGACAAGCGAGAGCTGGCGGGTTGCGCGTAGAACAAATTAAAAAGTGGAAGGAATTGCTCATTTCTATTGCAGTCGGCTAGGAGTTTACATCGTGTATAACCGCTTAAGTACCTATACTATATACCTATAATCGCGATTAAGTACCTTTTCTATCTCTCTTAGAATAATTCCTCTTCTATTTTCGCGCAGCTCACCCGCCAGCTCTCGCTTGTCGCATTATAAACATTTTTATTTTGACGGTCAGCTTTATTTGGCTTTACTTTTGTTGTAAAATTGGAGGAGTAAACAATGTGTGTTTCTAATTGTGAATTAATATTGTGTTTTAAAAATGCCGAAAATAAGCAATGTTTCAACTTGGATAAAACCCTACAAAGATCTATCAATGGATATGGATAAAGTGTATTGCTCATATTGTGGCAAAACATTAAGTACACACGTATTATTTTTTATTTTATTTTAAAAATTTACAGAGTGGTACAAACAAAGA
This sequence comes from Diabrotica balteata, assembly GCA_918026665.1. Lineage (NCBI taxonomy): Eukaryota > Metazoa > Arthropoda > Insecta > Coleoptera > Chrysomelidae > Diabrotica > Diabrotica balteata. Next base: position 125,158,446 of record OU898281.1, read on the forward strand.
TTTTAAAATTGGAGATTATGTTTAAGAAAAGTACCGACACAAGTCTAGTTCACAATCAATTGATGTATTTTTTCTTTTTTCAAGCATTTGTTAAACTCCTAGTGATAAAAAATAGGATACCTATTTAAAATTCAAATCATTCAGTAGTCTACTGAGGGGTTGCAAAAATTCAAAACAAATCTTTTTGATAAATAAGATACTGAACCACAGCTTTTTAAAGCATATTTTTCAATATGTTCTTTTAAAAGAGGATCATATTCCGCCAACAACTCTAGTAATCCAAGGTAGTTGCCATTGCTAGTGAAACCAAATTGTTCGTCGGTTCCTCTAAAAGGTAGTCCCCTACTAGCTAAAAATTTTATGACACTAACGACTCTTTGCAATATGTTTCTTCAATATGTGGTCTCATGTTCAATCTGTTGCCGCAGAGAATCATCGTTCTTTCTCATACTCAATGAATTTTTTGAAATAAAATTTTTAAAATATTCTAAATAAACGACTGATCTGTCATGACTGTCACGTTTTTCTTTAACCTTTTTCCAGTCGTCAAATCCAGTAAAAAGGAAAAAGTTCAATTTTCGCTTGAAAAGAGTTGACAATATAAGCAAAATAAAGAGCCTGTGCTTTTGGAATAAACTAACCAGTCCGCCAAATTTTTTACAATTCTTTAAAACTTTATAGAATAGTGATTTAGTGCAGTCACTATTTTGTTTTCCTATTCTTCTTTTTGAAGATTCAAAGTCTAAAGAATTAAGATCCTGTGTTTTAAATTCTTTCAGCACTTCATATACACAATTTCTTGGCCAGAATTTGGAATCAATTCGATTAACATCACTTTCGACTAGAATTTGACGTTCAGAAGAACTCTTTTCAGGATGTAACCCGATATCACAAAGTGGGTCTGAATTTGCTGTAAATGAATCATTTCGACGTAATGAAGATCCCGCTGCAAATTTAATTTTATTAAAAAAGTAAAACAGTTAAATAAACCTACCTTTTAACACATCTGAAACTGTTGCAATTGGATCGTCTTGAAAAGAAGTGGTCGTTGGTGTACTATCTTGCCTGGATCTCCTAAAAAAAGCTGAATCTTGGGAATTTTTTTAATACTGCATTTAATTTTTTTGTTTTCTAACTTTTGTCGTTTCCAAAATGCACCTCTTTCCATTCCGCTCATTTTTTAGAAACATCAAGAAAACACTAATAAATAAGTAAAATTGGAGACTAGTCTCGAAAACTGAGCTAACACGACTAACGACTGACGACATGGCGTAACTACAAATCATTACCCATTGTCATTTATAAGTGAATGACTTTAAGGTGACAACAATACCATTTGTAAGGGTACATTCAAAACAACCAACATACTGAAATCCATCCCAAAACTAAACCCAATAACACACAAAAAAGATAAAAAACGTGAGTCTATAAAATACCATGTGAATGCAACAATTCATACGTGGAAGAAACGGCAAGAACATTAAGTGTCAGGTTAATCGAACATCAAACATACATCAAGAACAGATATGAAAAAGAGAAGTCAAAGAACCAGCCTACTCAACGAAGAAAAATGTGTAACAGACCCATCAGCAGAGTGTAGCAGGCTTTGATTGTCTATACTAAAAGAAGAAGTCAACAACAATATGGAGTAACAGGAGGTCAAAAAACATTACTTACAATCTTACACACAATACATATGCAACACACAATACACAAATCTACGTTTACACAATGCACGTTACCAATTCACAATTACGATACAATTTACACAAACATATAACACAAAAAATTCACAAAACAGTCATATTGATGATATTCCTAGAGTAAAACACCCCCCTTAGATTTTTTTCAACCATTTACATGCCGATGCCTACAAGATGAGGGCAAACATATCTATTTTGAAATTATATAAGCCAGTGGCGCACCGGTGGGGGGCTTTGGGAGTTAAAACCCTTCTCAGAGCGCTATTCCGACACTGTTACTCACAAAAAACTCAAAATGGTGGAGGAGTATAAAAAAATTTCGGTGCCCAACCAAAACCCTCCCAGAGGAAAATTCTAGGTGCGCTACTGATATAACCCAATAATAAATAGCTTTGGTTACATATTTTGGAAACATTTTATAGTAATCTTTTTTTGAGAATGATTTCCGGAGTTGAAGTCGAAACGTCAAATACTAGTTAGTTAAAAATGTAACTTTCTCTATAACAAATAATTATTGCTTAATTCCATATAAACATAATATTGTTCTACTGGTAATATGTATTCTACCAGTAGTATATATTGTTTTACATTGTGGTTAAAAGGCTTTTGTGTTCTTTTTCAGATGGGGATATTGATGTTGTCCACGTTGTTTATTATTACGTTAGCTACAGATGAAAACACAAAAAATGTTACAGCACACAATAATCCACAATTACTTTCTGTAAAACCAGTTCACGATAATGAAGCAGAAAACGATCCGGATGAAATATTGGAAACAGCACATAGAAGCTTTAGGCCAATCTTCGTCTACCGACAGCGAATACTTAAACGAAATAATAGGAATGGATAAAATATCTGCAAAATCTTGTTTAATAATTTATTTTTTATAAAACGATTTGTAAAATAAAACAAGTTAAATGTGTTAATTCAATAAAAGATTATCCCTTTTTGTTACAGATACCTTAGTAAGTTTAGAAATGTTGACTTAAAGTTATGTTTAGTGTCAGTACACGATAAATCTAATAATATTAGGGCATAATGACATCATGTCTTGACTGTTCAGATCGCTTCTCTGTCCTGGGTTGCTACACCCAGCTTGTGATAGATCTTTTTGGCGGTATTTTACCATTCATTTTACGCGTGACCATAAGTTTTTCTAGTACGTCTGTTCTTCGCTGAATCTGGTATCTGATTTATTTTTATTGAAAATTTTGTGATTATTTTTAGTTGTTTTGTAATTGAAATGTTCTGTGTAAGAGAACTCTTTACTTTTTTATGTAAGCTCACATATCTCTCTATATTTTTTTGCGGTTGGTGACCTATAACAATTTGTTTCGTATAATTGTTGCAACAGAAAAAATTAATGTTTCCAATCTGCGATTTATTTCTTCGCCACAGTCTTCTTTGTTTGTAGAGAGGGATCCGATGTAGTTTAAGCTATTAACCACTTCAAAATTAGCATTCTTTTTGACAGTAGACAGATTGCTATCAATTACTATGAATTAGTTGTTTTCTTTGATCAGCGTAAGACCATTTTGACTGCTCATCGCGTGCAACTTTTTTATAATTTGGACAAGTTCCTGTTTTGATACCTTTTATTATTCCGCTTCTACATCCTTTCAAAGCGTTTCCTAAAATACTTTCCATATAATAAGTAATATTGGTGATCCTATATCTTAAAGAAAAACACTGAAAAGTAGTTACCACTAAACGTGATTAAAGTGCACGAAAATGATGCAGCAGCTCTGAAAATATCTGCCAACCTATGCTAGATGTCAATGAGTGTAAAAGATTTTAAAAGAAGAAAACTGGAACTCTTCCAGTGTTTTAGTGGTCAGGGCCTTTACTACCTCCATAAGACATGACATATAAACAAAATATGTCTAAAATGAGGCAACAACTACAGAAGACCTAAATGTAAACTAAACAAAGAGAAATTAAACGCAACGTGTGCAAACTACCACAGAAAGCACCCAGCAAGCTTCAGACGGAGTCCAAAGGCTCCAAAAAAGAAGAACATATTACTAATCTACAACAAATAGAATAGAGACTACAATAAAGAAGCTACGCACAAGTTTCAGAAGGGACCAAGAAATTTCAGGTGATTACACCACAAATAAGGACAAATTGACAATAATTTTTCATGGAAGCGGTAGTCCAACAAATGACGAAATCTTAAAATACACTCACCAAGATAAATCAAATACTGAATAGCCACATTCAACCCAATAAATCGTGCTAATTTCACCAGGGATCACCTACAGATAAGATCATGGTATATAGGAAGCCAAAAATAAATATTAAAGTTCTGGTCAAACTCCAATAGACGAAAGTTAGATATAATGACAGTACAAGGAACAAAAATGACGGTAAAGAATAAAAATTTCAGGATACAATAGCTACAGAAACGATTTTAGAATAAATTCAGGAGGCACAGGAATCGTAGTCAGAAAAGAAATTAAACACAATAGTTTGACCACTTCAGATAAAATGAAAACAACGCAAGCAACAATAGTAAATATAGAAATGAAAGGAAGAATCTTAAACATAGTATCAACTTAAGTAAGACCATACGTTTCAATCTAAATCTCTAACAAGCTAAAAAACCATCTGAACGAAAGCCTAAAGAATTATACTCACTACAATAAAAATAGATAAAAAAATAGAATATGGAAAAAACTAAGTACATGAGTATCGGTGGAGATCAACATAACCTTCTAGTAGCGAAAAATCAAGAGATCAAACTATGTGACGACAACAAATACCTAGGAGTAAAGATCACTCAGGACAGAAAATTAGATGCAGCCATTAAGGAACGAAATACATAAGAAAGGAAAGCCAGCTTTACTGAACAGCGTACTGTGGGATAAAAACATCTCTAAGGAAAATAAAAGAAGAATATACAACACGAATATCCTTAGTATTTAACAGGATAAAATCACTGAAAACGAAAAAAGAATAAAACATTAATTTAAATATTTTTCAACTTCCTAAATAAATTCAATGATGATTATTGATTAATTTTGAAATAACCCCAAGAAACAAGAACGAAATACGTTGAAATACAGTAAAAAATAAAAAGTTTTAATCAAACAATAACATAACCTTAAAATATGAACATTCATAGTAAATATCTTAATCCTTTGACATTCTTACCTCACAAATTCACGAAAAACGAATAATACCAATTGTACAGAATGAATGTTCATAAACAAAAGCATTTATTCTTCAAACAATTAAAAAAAAACAATATTTCCAACTTCTTATGGGAAAAATACACACAAATTAGAAATGTTTGAAATGGTTTTTGTGACCCGCCCTTTGTGACGTCAGATTCAGGCAGTCCATTAAATGCTTAAGTTATGTTAACATTATAAAAAACAGTCAATACTTCACATTCAGTTTTATAGTTTGACTCACTTTTATTTGGTAAAATACAGTTGTGTCCAGAATATTTGCCAACTTTGTTTAGCAGACCCAATTGAAATGAAAAACCAAAAGGAATTTTTGAACTGAAACAAATTTTGTCATTTACAGAGATAAACTACATATCAAAAGTACATATTATTAGATACGAAAAATTGATGTCAGAGCAATATTTGTTTGTAATATAAAATATTCTAATATTTTGGAGTTATTTTCAATTTTTGTGTAGCCTTTGTGGAAAAGAATTCAATAACACCAAGAGGTGTATGCGAAATCCGAACATCAAATCGTTTAAATTGTAAACAGTAAGTTTATGAAGATATTTTATGGTTGCAAACATCTGTAAATTCCTTTCCTTTGGGCGATAATTGGTAACGTCAATAAGAAAAAGGTTGAATCACACATTGTTCTTGTGAAAAGCCAAGCTATAAAAATATTGTTAATTAACTTTTACAGTTAAAACTTTTTTTATTGACGAATTCCCTTATTTATTGAAACTGTGAGTCAATATTAAGTGATACTTTTATTTAACCAATGTTCCGTTTTACATCAAATTTTCATAGTTCTTCGATTTTTCCTATGATTTTTGCAATAGGACTTCATCGTCCTATTGCTATAGAGCTAAATTCGAGCCTCTTGTTTCCCATATCTTGTTCGTTATCCAGTTCTATCCATTCACTACCATTGACAATTTTTCTAATATCTTAAATACGCGAATTCTTATTGACAATACCAGCCTTCGCCATTAGAGTCCGTTTGGGATGGTTATTTCGTGTTATCGTCCATATCAGTATTTTTATGACAGATATCACGCTTTACGCACTACGAATTGTTATCTTCAGATTCATGATATATTTTATAGTTCTACCTACTCATACAATTCTCATATACACTACAGATATAATGCTCATAGATGCAACTATATATTCTTCTTAAGATGCTTCATTTAAGACAAGTAAAAGCTTTTTCAGCTGCTTGAAAAGGCAAGGTATAACCAACGTTCAAGTATGCATATTTATTTTACAATGTTAGACCTGAAGGTAATACAGAAGGTGTCATTGGCATTTCCATGAATAAAATATATAATTTTGTGTCCATCACAATGGACAGAGTAGAGATACACGAGTTTCTCTACTCTGTCCATTGTGACATCTGCGACTTTTATACCGTCATCCTGTATATAATTTTGTTTGCTAACTATCATATATTTAGTTTTCTTAAAGTTGAATTTTAATCCATACTGATTACAAGTCTGTTTTATTTTGTTCATTAGATTTTGAAGGCCTTCTTCGCAATTAGCAAGCACTAAGGTATCGTCGGCATATCTAATATTGTTGACGGTTACTCCATTCACAATAATACCTTCGGTTGTCTCCATTAAGTCTTCCTTAAATATTTTCTCCGAATAAGTCAAAAAGTAAAGGCGACAATATACAGCCTTGTCTCACTCCTACTTTTATATTTATTTCATCCGACAGTTCTTGTTCAACCTTTATTCTTGCCACTTGATGCCAGTATAGATTTGCAATTATTCGTAGATCTTTATCGTCCAATCCAGCTATCGTTTCCAATATTTCTAGCATTTTGTTATGTCGGACTTTGTCAAAAGCCTTTTCAAAATCGATTGCACAAATGTACACATTTTGATTTATATCTCTGCATTTTTGTTCTAGCACCTGTATACTAAACAAGGCTTCTCTTGTACCCAAGCCACTCCTAAACCCAAATTGAGTATTGCTAATTCAGTCCTCTAACAGCGTGTAAATTCTGCTGTGTATTACTTGCAGGAAGATCTTAAAAACGTGACTCATCAGACTTATTGTTCTATAATCACCACAGGTCTTTGGACGATGTTTCTTAGGTATTGTGACAAATGTCGACTTTAACCAATCAGTTGGTAATATCCCAGTGTTATAAATTCTGTTAAAGAACTTTAATTTCATTTTCTCCCAAAAACTTCAGTTTTTCAGCACTTACTTCATCGGGGCCAAGTGCTTTTCCATTTTTTGCCGTTTGTATTGAACGTGTAACCTCACTTTCTGATATAGATGGACTTGATATAGCAATCGGTGTATAGTGTTCTACTCTCTCATCTTCAAATAATTCTGACATGTAGTTTTCCCATTCTTTTAACTGTTCATTGATGTCTAATATTTTGTGTCCGTTTCTGTCTTCTAAACTTTGGGATACTTGTTTCCATTTGTTTCCAGCGACTTTTTTAAATTTTTTGTGCAGATGAAATGTATCGTGTTTTTTTTCATATTGTTCAATTTCATTACATTCTTTACTATGGAATTGTGTTTTCGCATGTCTTATTACGTGGATCCTCTTGTATTCGTTTTTATCTTTATTTCTGACTTCTCTTCTTTGATCCAGAAGTATTTCAGTATTTCTTCTGTCATCCAGCCTTGTTTTTTTTTCTTGCTTTTAGTGCACTCAATTTTGTTTCTTAAACAGTCTTTAAGATTTCTTTAATTCCCGTCCAGTTTTCCTCAGTACTTTCCTCTTTGCTTGATGTTAACTTCATTTTTTGTTCTAATATGCTAGTTATTTCTTGTTTTACAGTCTCATTTAACATCTTTTCTCTGTCAAAAGTAACTGTCTGCTTATTCGTCCTTGCAACTCTTTTTAATCTCAGTCTTATTTTTCCTACCAAAATATTTTGATCTGTTGGTACATCTGCGCCTGGATATGTTTTTACTGCTAATACAGAGTTTCTGTATCTCTTATTTATACATATGAAGTCTATTTGGTTACAAATTCGTTGGTTACAAAATGGTTTTATAAAAATCGAGGACTAATAGTTTTAAGACTACATATAAACAGGTATTTCGACAATTATTAAAATGTAATATGTAATTTAAAAAATCAATCACTCGTTTTAAAACGATATTAATTAAATGGTAAGAAAGAGATGCAGCTAAATGAAACATCTGGTCAACGAAATGTCGCAAAATATAAAATACGTAACAAAGATAAGATATAGTTACTACGTTTTAACCTTTGTTTATCGCGAAATATTCCAGTGAAATTCTGTAGAAATTAAATATTTTTTTTAATTTATCAAAATATTTTACTTTTTGTTAAAATGTATGTTAATAATTCGGAAAATTATTATCATATCTATATTAAAACAATTTGATTTATTGCATCGATCATTTACAAATATCGGTTCTTAACACAAATATTATCTCAGATCCTCATATAAAAACCACAGGGTTTACCAGAGATGAGTCTTTGTTGATTTAGATTTTTACGATTAACATTACTCAATTACCTCGAATTTAATTAATTCTATTTTTAACGTTCGTATATATTTGCTAACTTTGACCAGTTTCTCTTTAAATAAAAATTTGGCAGTGCTAAACACAAGAACAGTTAAGTGACAACTGCAAAAGTGCGAATATGGACCAAGTGAGTAAACTTTTTAGTGATAGTTCCGCATATATGATTAACCTTGTTAAAATCTTCAAGATTCAAGAACCGAATTACACTATAAAATCTTATTTTTTATTATTTTAAATGCTCTTATTTGATCGTGTTTACATTTATTCATGACTTCCTCAAAGTCGATTGGAAAGTCCTATTATAAAAGTTTCTATATTTGTAAATGTTTCTTGATCTTGACAAAATAGGAAAAATTTCCCCAATTTAAGGTTTGTTGTGTTCTAGATATTTTATATTTTTGTTTCTACAATTTACTTTTTTAAGTGCATCGTTTAGATGCATGATAACTTATCTACTATATGTTGACGAAATGTACTCAAAACATTTGTTGATTCGTATATATATATATATATATATATATATATATATATATATATATATATCCTCTAAAATAACAGCTGATCTGGTAGATGAAAAGTGAGTTGAGGTTAATTGGGTATACAGCTGAATAAAAGCCAAGTGCACTCTGTTCAACAGTTCATTATATTTCGCCAATTTTCATTGGCATCATCAGATGAAAGCTACAATTATTTAAAACATGGTAAAAATAAATAAAAATAAAAATAATAAAATACATTCAATAGTCTTACTTGATTGAGGTTGTGGCAATATGATTTATGTTATCATCAGAAAGGTTTGTGGTATGATGTGGATTGTAGTTTTTTTGGATATATAACATGTAGTTGTAAAAATGACAATTAAAATATTAAATGACAATATATAAATTAAAAAACAAAATAAACATAAAAACGTTTAGTTCGCAGATAGTCATTAAGGTTTAGTACTAGAAATACCAAATATCGAATGTTATTGATTGATGTGTAGCAGGAGATAATTAGTTCTATAGTGTTAATATAGTAGTTGTTTATTGATTGGGATTTACTGTAAAAGTGTGTTTTAGATAAAAAATTTAAAAAAATTTTTTTTTTTTTTTTGAAAATTTTGGAATTACATGTTGTGTTACAATAATTATTTAATAGTTATGTTTGTTTTTTCGATATGTAATAGATAAGCATAAATCTCACTCAAATGCTCAACATCTGATTTCTTATTTATTAAGTTATCCATTTGGGTGATAAATGCCATCTCGAGGAAGAGTCTTTTATTGAGATTATTCTCCATTGCAAGAATCTTTGTTTCGTTGTAGTTCATTACATGGTGTTCATTATGTACGTGTTTTGCAAGGGAACATCTATCGGGATATAGTCTGCTGTCACTCATGTGGGAAATGATACGATTTTTTAGGTGTCTGTTGGTTTGGCCAATATATTGTTTGTTACAACTTCCAAAAAAAACTACAAAACACTACACCCACAATAGACACAACCACTAACACTAATTTAACTCCATTTAAATACTTTAGATTACCGTTCATACAAGAGTTAACACCAAAACTTACACGAATTTTTAAATCAACTGACGTTAACATAAAAATCGCGAATTACACAGTGTTAAACATTAACTCGATATTCACTAAACTAAAAGATAAGACACCTACAGATCAATTATCCAATATAGTTTATTGTATCCCTTGCGGAAGTTGTAACAAACAATATATTGGCCAAACCAACAGACACCTAAAAAATCGTATCATTTCCCACATGAGTGACAGCAGACTATATCCCGATAGATGTTCCCTTGCAAAACACGTACATAATGAACACCATGTAATGAACTACAACGAAACAAAGATTCTTGCAATGGAGAATAATCTCAATAAAAGACTCTTCCTCGAGATGGCATTTATCACCCAAATGGATAACTTAATAAATAAGAAATCAGATGTTGAGCATTTGAGTGAGATTTATGCTTATCTATTACATATCGAAAAAACAAACATAACTATTAAATAATTATTGTAACACAACATGTAATTCCAAAATTTTCAAAAAAAAAAAAAAATTTTTTTAAATTTTTTATCTAAAACACACTTTTACAGTAAATCCCAATCAATAAACAACTACTATATTAACACTATAGAACTAATTATCTCCTGCTACACATCAATCAATAACATTCGATATTTGGTATTTCTAGTACTAAACCTTAATGACTATCTGCGAACTAAACGTTTTTATGTTTATTTTGTTTTTTAATTTATATATTGTCATTTAATATTTTAATTGTCATTTTTACAACTACATGTTATATATCCAAAAAAACTACAATCCACATCATACCACAAACCTTTCTGATGATAACATAAATCATATTGCCACAACCTCAATCAAGTAAGACTATTGAATGTATTTTATTATTTTTATTTTTATTTATTTTTACCATGTTTTAAATAATTGTAGCTTTCATCTGATGATGCCAATGAAAATTGGCGAAATATAATGAACTGTTGAACAGAGTGCACTTGGCTTTTATTCAGCTGTATACCCAATTAACCTCAACTCACTTTTTATATATATATATATATATACCTGAATTTATGTCGCTTATGAGTTCTTATAGTTTTGCAAGATTATTAGAGAACGATGTCGTTAGCAAAACTTAAGGCCGTATGACACTATGCATTTTCTTGTATCATTTCTTATATCGTTTCTGATATAAAAAGTTGTTTATGTTTTCTCGTATCGTTTCTTGTACGTACATTTGTGCTCTATATGACACTAAGCAAGTTCTTTTTCCGGAAATTGTATGTGATTCGGCACATGATTGGTCGAAATTTTCACAACTATAAAAATAGAACTGCAGTTGCAGTACCTGAGGACCCCAATCCAGATGCTACTGACTATTTTTTAAAATACTGTGGTGTAAAATGAAAGAAATAAAATGTTCCAATATTAAAACTAAATTGGAAACTAAAATTTTTGAAGATATTCACAGGCTGTAATGGAAGACAGAAATAATAAATCATATGGTTGTAATAACTTATTTGTTTTATTTTACAAATTATGTGTTTAAATGGCATGCTGTTGAAATTATACTCTCTTGTTTGGAGATCAGAGCGGTTATTTATTGTTTTTAGTAATACATCTCCTACTTTCAGTAGTTCCGATGCTATTTGATCCAATCCCTGTAATTTATCGATTTTCAATTATGCAAGGAAAAATAGATGGCAGAAGAAGCATCGGAAGAAGACGAATTTCATGGCTGAAGAACCTGAGAGAATGGTTTGGATGCAGCTCAAAACAACTATTTAGAGCTACTGCCTCAAAAATTAAGATAGCTATGATGATTGCCAACCTCCGTAGCGGAGATGGCACCTGAAGAAGAAGAATTAGGCTACTGCTTTTCTAATCTTGGTTATTGTTGGTGGCTTTTCTCTGATGTCTGCCTGGTCTAATTGTATATCAAAGTTCTCCTCCAGCCGCCATTATGACAGAAGTTTTAGTTTTACGTTTTTGCGCACAAATTGGCGCATTTCTTGTACAAGAAACTGCAGCGGACACAAATCCCTGTATAGTTTCTGATATAAGTACTATACACTTGTATGACACTATCCATTTTTTTTGTTATGTTAGAAACGATATAAGAAATGATACAAGAAAATGTATAGTATCATACGGCCTTTAGATTGCTGATTTATTCTCCATTGATGGATAAGCGTTTGTTCTGTCAGTTAATTTTGTTAAATATATTTTCTAGATTTGCAGTGAAGAGCTTTGGTGATATTACTTAAATGTTTACCTTAGTTTTTGCTTGTCTGTATATATTTGCCAAAGTCTCTATATACGGTTTGTCAGTGCGTTGATTGCTCAAAGATTCAATTACTTCCTTGGAATATATAAAATTAAAAGCTTTCTCGAAATCTATGAAGGTTAATGCTAGCGGTTTTTTGGAAAATAATGAACATGTAGACCAATTAGCAAAGAAAAGTATTTTATCTGGTAGAGAAACTTCGTATAAAATCACGGCTTGCGACTTTCTGGCTTTCTTAAAAATAAGATTATATCAAAGGTGGGATAATATATGGAAGGAATATTCCATTGTTAGCCCAAATAGATACACTTCTCTTCAAACAGATATTCCTAAAACACCTTGGTATAAGTCTTTTAATGTACCTAGAAAATATGTTACCACGATCATTAGACTGAGATTTGGACATGCTTGTTACCCCAAACATTTATTTAAACTCAAGGTTTTAGATAATGATCGATGTGAATTTTGTACAGAAGAAATACAATATATTAGCCCCTTGGAACCTTCAGTACTTATTATCACTAGACTCGAGACCAGTGTATGATTCCTTAGTTATGTTTTTAAAGGATAGTAAAATAACCATGTAAATAATTATGCATTAGTTAATAAAGTAACCTTTGTTTCTTACCCAATTGTCAAATTCCCCTCTTACCGTGGCCTAGTGTTGTATGTCTTAAAAAAAATTGCCTTGATGGGCCCCTAGGCGAGAAGAGAGTGACCCTGTTTACCTGTTCTTTGTTTTGTATATTTATTAATATAAACTCAGACAACTTTTTTTTTACCATGTTGAGTCTGGCTGAATGACTAGAATGACTAAAAGTCTATGCCAATAAAAAAAAAATGCTAGCGGTATTTTATATTCTTTGTCTCTACTCATTAGTTCATGAAGTGTATGGATATGAGCCATGGTACTGTATCTACTTTTGAAGTCAGCTTGCTTCCTTGGCAGTGCAGCATCTAACGCATTTGTTAATCTATTGGTATTGATTTTTGTAAATATCTTATATATGATTGGTAGTAGACTTATAGGTCTGTATGTTTTTGATATCCTCTTTAATGTTCTTCTTCCCAATGATTAATACTATTCTTGTATTCTTATAGGTTTTTCTGATTTCGATTGTATTTCCTACCATACTTTCATTGTATTTTCTTATTTCTTTTCTTTCTTAATACCTTCCCTTATTGTCTTACAAAGTTCTGTGTATTATATTCTCTGTATGCTGCTGCTTACTTTTATTTCGTTTCTTTGTTTTAGCATTATTTTGGTTTTATTAGATAGGTTCCCATGTTCAATTTTTTTGCGGAGCTCATTTTTTTAACTTCATCAACCTCTAGGATTATTAGAGGGGTGGTATATCTTTATTTTAGAAAAGTTACACTTAGTATATTATTAAAATTTACATAACAGTTTTGAAAAATACAAACATTTGATGTTATGTTACAGTTTGTTATACAGTTTACAATTTTTGATAAAATTTATTGTATTACTGATGTCTTCTTTTAGAGTTTCTTTTAAATTGTGTTTTATTTTTGCTGTCGATCTTGCTGTTGAGTACACTGGACAGTCTATCATTATGTTGCACTGCTAATGGTATTTGACAGGTGTGGCAAATCGGCTGAGGGTCCTTGGAGATGATGTATCCATATGTAAATTTTGTATGACCTAGCCGCAGTCTGTTAAATACTACTTGGTCATGTCTTTGAGCTGGGAGCGGTAGTAAAGCAGAAGTAACATTTGGTTTGATAATTTTTAATTTTGCTTCTGTTTGGTTTCATTTTACTTGCCAGATTTTGTTAATGTAAGTTTTTATTAATGTTTTTTGCTCTGAAATTTTTTTATTGAGTTTAATGCGTCGACAACTAATGGTTATTGTCATGGTAAAGTGAATTTTTACAGTCAGGTACCTAGTGCAGTGTGTGTGTGTGTGTGTGTGTGTGTGTGTGTGTGTGTGTGTGTGTGTGTGTGTTTGTGTGTGTGTGTGTGTGTGTGTGTGTGTGTGTGTGTGTGTGTGTGTGTGTGTGTGTGTGTGTGTGTGTGTGTGTGTGTGTGTGTGTGTGTAGAGTAATTGTCTTAATACTTAGCAAAGTCGACGTCATTGTCTTTGCTAAGAGACGCAAATTATATATGAGCGTCTGCGGTCCCTCCGGTGAGTACCGATCGCACAAGGATAAAAATTATTTTCATTCATTAATTTTTAATAAACAAAAATTCCTCCACCCAGGTGAGATTCGAACTCACGACCTTTAGGTTCAAAGGTAGGCGCTCTTACCACTGAGCCACAGAGGGGGTTGGTCTGAAATTTGTATGCTATGTATAATAGGAATTGTCATGTTATTGATAGTTTCTGTTGCTGCTTTATTAGCTGCTTCATTACCCTTTATCCCAACATGGGATGGTACCCATAAAAATGTTATGTTTTAACCACGTGTTTGGGCATTGTATAGCATATCTTTTATTAGTGCGGAGCTCCAATTTATTTGGCAATATAAAGGGTGATTCCTATTAATTGAGAGCTGTCGATTTGGTCATGTAATGGTATGGTATCGTTGGTTTGGCGATTAATTTTATTCTTTCTAGTTTCAGATCTAAAAAAAATTGATATAGTTTTAGTTTGAGTAATATATGAAATTCCTCGTCATTTTTTTGACACAATTTCGAAAAAAAAAAAAATTATATAAATGACGGTCATAAAATGACATTCGCGGTCACTGGGCTCCTTCAAAATCAACTAAACCCCTATCAAACGATCGCCACTCCGTCGCTCTATTCTTGTCAATCGATGTACCACCAAGGGCCCCCCAAAATGATCCAGGACTATCAAGCCTGGTGACAATGGTTTCTCGTTTTTCAGAAAAGCTAGCTATTCTATCCAAGATACTAGTTATTTCTACCACTGTTGGTTTTCATTTCTTTTTTATTAGGAACACAATACCGCCTGTTCTACCCTTTGATGTTCCCCTATACATCAACGCGATAGAATGGGACTTGGTTTTGGAGCTTTCTTTTAATATAGAGATCTATTTGTTCAACTTTAAATAGTCAATTTTCACAATGGAGAGACATTCATTACAATGTTCCTCTTCATCTTTTTCTCGTCATATTTGTTATATAATTTTTTTTATGCTTTCAAAATTAATTGTGTTGCCAATAAATCCACTGTAGCCTCTCTTCCTCCATATCTTCGCCGTAAATTTTTGCTTCCCAAATTTCTTAGCTGCTATTCTATACATTACATATATGTCGCACTTATCACAGACTTAATTATTAATCTATAGAACCTCTTCTTTATTTTTAAGCTATAATTATCGATTTTTTAGTTTAACATCATTTTTGTGAGTAATAGCTTGTTCTGTCACATATGTACAAGAAAAAAATAATGAAATTAATTTTTTTTCCAACACTTTTTAATTTTTGCTTAAAATAAACATGGTGTCCGGCCACGGTTCGTAGACTTCCTACGGTTGCCTCTTCCGACTGGGGTGGGGATGCTTGAGTTACGTCACCAGAGTACACAAGAATACAAAAACCCATTTATTCACGATTGAAACTGAATTGTAGAGTGCAGGTCGATTGCAGTGTCATGGCCGATATAAATGGTATAAACAAAAACAAACATAACAGTCGAATGTTTTCCATTGCTTTTACATGTTTAGTTTGGTTTAAGACGAGTTATTTATATCATTTAAATGTGGAAATTAACCTTAATGATATCTTTGAGTATTGTGGTGAAGCAAAGAGTCCATTGGTTGAAGGGGAAGCAGTTTTCAAGTAATGAATTCCTAAATTTTTACGTTAATGTTTCAAACTGGCTTGTGTATTGATGATGATGAATCCTATTTTGTGTATACCTGGGAACCCAGAATATATATTCTGTGTAATGTTTGTCTTAACTAATATATGCATTGTTTTATATTATGCCTTATGTTTTTAATATGTTAATTTTTGTTTTATACTATTTTTTGACATATGTAAGTACTTTATTGTATATTAACATAAATAAATAACTTTAACTTGACTTTATTGTAAGATAGTTCATTTGATTATATGAAATCAACCTTAACTTGAGATCACCTGTCAAAAAATATCATAGCACATGATTTGTCTTTAAGAAATTCCATAATAAATTATTTTTTTTCATGTTTTTTAGTTTCTTCTTCTTCTCGTGCCACTCCTAGCGGAGATTGGAAATCATCATGGCCACTGCGACTTTGTTAGCAGCGCGCCTGAAAAGTTCAATCGAACTACATCCGAACCATTCACGTAGATTACGAAGCCACGATATTTTTCTTCTTCCCACACTTCTTTTGCCCTTAATTTTGCCCTGCATGATGTTTCTTAAAAGTTCGTACTTTTCACCTCTCACAATGTGCCCCAAGTATTCCATCTTTCTAGTTTTTATCTCATTTAGAATTTCGCATCTTTTGTCCAAAGTCTGGAGCACTTGCGTGTTAGTGACGCGGTCCATCCATGATATTCTGAGAATGCGCCTATAGCACCACATCTCGAAAGCTTCGATGTTTTTTATTGTCAACTGTTTTAGTGTCCAAGCCTCAACTCCATATAACAGGGTAGAAAAGACATAACACCGCAGCATTCGTATTCGTAACTTTATATTGATATCACGATTGCAAAAGAGTTTGCGCATTCTATTAAAGACTGATCTAGCGATTTCTATTCTACATCTAATCTCTTTTGTTTGATCAGTATCGTCTGTGATCCAAGCACCTAGATATTTATAACAGGGCACACGCTCAATCTTTGTATTGTCTATTACAAGATTAGCTCTGATGTTCTTTGATTTCGTGATTACCATAAATTTAGTTTTTTTCAAATTAATTTTCAAGCCGTAACTGTTACAGTATATATTGAGACTTTGAACGAGATGTTGTAGTTCTGCTAGCGTTCCCGTTAGGAGAACTGTATCGTCAGCATACCTTATATTGTTGATCGTCTCACCATTTATTATCAGACCAAGATCTTCTTCCTCGAGTGCTTGTTCACAGATAGCTTCACTATACAGATTAAATAAAAGTGGCGATAAGATACATCCCTGCCGGACTCCTCGACGGATTTGAATTTCTTCTGTTAGTCTGCCCTTAACCTTGACATTTGCTGTTTGATTCCAATAAAGATTGCATATAATTCGAATATCTCGGCTGTCTATATTTTTCTTTATTAGAACTTGTCTTAGTGGTTCATGTTGTACTTTGTCAAAGGCCTTTTCGAAATCAATAAAGCAGGCGTAAATTTCTTGGTTCATGTCTAAGCATCTCTGTGAGAGAACGTTCATTGCAAACAGAGCCTCCCTTGTACCCAGCCCTTTTCTGAATCCCATCTGAGTGTTACTGATGTCTACGTCTAATTTCCTATAGATCCTATTATTAGTAAAATTTAGTTTGAAAGTAAAATAATTTACTCTACAGCTATTATAAACGCAAAGTAAATTAATTCTGGAAGTAAATCTGTAAACTAAACTATTCGTTAGTTATTGTTAGATAATTGTTAGAATATTACGATTCAAATTACGTCACGAGAGTACAGTTCCGGCTTAATGTTCATTGGTTAGGCGGAAGAGGCAACCGTAGTAAGTCTACGAACCGTGGTGTCCGGCTAATTTTTGAGGCAGTTGAAATTATATTTAGTCGAAACAAGTAATGGAGAGTGAACTATTTAAAATTACTTTGTCACTGTCAGATTCACTGTAAGGGAGAGTGCCCACCAAACTCGTATGGCAAGTGGCAAGTAGCAAGTAGCGCGCGTCTAGCATGTTACTTAAAACGTAACTAATAAAAACGAATGATCATTCGTTTGCATTGGTTACATTTTAAATAACATGCTAGACGCGTGCTACTTGCTACTTGCTACTTGCCATGCCAGTTTGATGGGTGCTCTCACTTAGTTTTACTGACGTCTGGTGGTGCTGACTTTTTTTAACAATTAATTAATTATTCATAACGCTATCCATATCGTTTGATATATTTGTGTTTTTATTTATTTTTAGGTAATAACAATTTTACTGCTTACACTATGTGCCTGCTTACTAGCATCTCCAGTCCCAGAATATGCGACAGGCGTAAAAAACGCAGCTCAATCTGGCACAAACAATATTATAGATACTAATATAAAACAACAACCGTTATCGGATTCTATTAATACAGATGGTGAAGCAACAACTACATCGTTAGTTGAAACTACAGATGACGATGATGACGGTGAAGATATGGAAACAGCTGACATGATTATTTTTAGACCGTTATTTGTATATAGAAAGAGGACAGCCCAGAAGTATCGTGTTAACAGACGAAATGGTAGACCTCAGTATGGATATGGGTATTATGGCTAAGATATTAAAGATGTATGTTATTTATGAAGCGATTAATGGAAAATGATACTCTTGCCAAATTTTGTCTAATTTTACAATCAAACTATTTATTGCTTTTACGTTAAAATTAGCTAGAAATTCTTATTTATTATTTTATATTTATTTAAATTTATAATAAACGCTTAATGCTTAAGTTAATTTTACATATTTTTTAATAAAAATTCCATTTAACACGTTAAACTCCACAAGAAGCAAGTGTGCATCTCATACACTGAACTTACTGACACCACGAGAAGCACCGTTGAATCTCAAACCCTTGTACTTGTATTTCATTCTGCTTGGTACAACCGTGCTTCACAATACCCATTCATATATATTCAAATATATTTTCTCAGTAACCTGATAATTTTCTAGCCTTCCTTTTATATTTCTTTGTATTTTGCCTTTTGCTGTTGTCTGCTAAGTTTTTTATTTCATATTTTTCAATTTTGGACCCCTTTTCTTTTTTAATGTTTGAGATTTTGGCTCTTTTTTACTTTCCACTAGGTAGTCCGGGGGTGTAGGGTTGTGTTATAGAGGTAGTACCTTTTATCGGAACGACCACATCGAGCGTCATAGACGGGAGATGGTTCTTGATAACTGGTCCTCATAAGACACCTAACTCTCACTTATGGCTCCACGTGCCACACCCCGGGCAACTGCATTGGTCTGCAGGCTAAACTAAGTGAGGGTAGCCAGATATGGTGAAAAACCACCGAGCGATTGCCGGTATAAGCAATCCCCCACCTTCTGGTCAGCGGCTTCGGGCGGACGAGCTGGTTGGTGGAAGGGCACTCTTTTGTCCTGAGATTGAGAAATCGGTCTCAAAGGCGGATGAACCAGGAAGATGGTCAACGACATAAGGTTACAGAAGGCCACGGGAAACCACTGTAGTAAAGGCTCACAAGAGCATCCCTAGTACAATCATCATGGCTAGCAATAACCAAATGAGTAACCTTACTGATCATGAGCCGCGGAAACCAAGATCCGGCAGGGGAAGTAAATCACTAGTTAGCCACAGGGCTTCCCAGGTCGTAAGCCAGCGAAATCCCTGTGATGTAAATAATAGAACACTTTTAAAAATTGCCACAAGAGGAAATATGAGAATTGCAACATGGAACGTGCAAAGCTTACTACAATCAGGTAAAGTAGATAATACTGCGATAGAAATGGAAAGATTAAATATCGAAATTCTAGGAATAAGCGATGTACAATGGCCAGGGTCTGGAAAACAACGGACTAGAAACGGAGCTATATATTATAGTGGATATTCTGATAGAACAAACCGATATGGTGTGGCCATAATGGTAAGCAAGGAAATAGATAAATCCGTACTTGGTTTCACCCCGCTTTCGAATCGCATTATAATGCTACAAATTAACACCAATATAGGGAAAATGAATGTTATTCAAGTATATGCACCAACAGCTGACAAGGAGGAACAAGAAATAGAAGACTTCTACGAGCAATTAGAAACAATAATGAAAACAACAAAAAAACGTGAAGTTCTGATACTAATGGGTGACTTTAATGCCAAAGTGGGCAGAGGAAGTGTGGATAGTTGTGTTGGAATGTATGGATTGGGAGAGCGAAATGAGCGTGGTGAAAGACTAATTCAGATGTGCCAAATAGAAGAACTAGTAGTTATGAATACAATGTTTAAATTACCAAATCGCCGGCTCTACACGTGGAAAGCTCCTGGAGACAGCAAAGATAGAATCATAAGAAATCAGATAGATTACATCTTGATAAGGAACAGGTACAAAAACTCTATTACAGTAGTGAAGACTTACCCTGGAGCAGATGTAAACTCGGACCACAACCCAGTAGTAGCAAATATGAATGTAAGATTGAGAAAACCATTAATGAAAAGATCTAGACCACAAATATGCATTGATAAGTTAAGAGAACCAAATACATACCAAGAAACTCAAAACAAAATAAATCAGAGTATCCAAGAAATAAAACAACAAAATAAGAACACTACAGATATTGACACAAAGTGGAAGAATATAAAGAACGCAATCGAGACTGTGGGACGGAAAACTTTAACATTTACAAAAGCTGCCAAACAAGAATGGATGACACAAGAAATTCTCGAAAAGATGGACGAAAGAAGAACACATAAAAACAAAGATAAAATTAAATATCAAGAAATTAATAAACAAATAAAACAGAAAATAATACAAGCTAAGGAAACATGGATGTCCATTAAATGTCAAGAAATCGAGGAATGTGAGGCAAGGTATGACACTTTCAACACCCATAAGAAGGTTAAAGAAATGATTTCAGGAAATCGTAACAAACCAATCGGGATATTAAAAAATGCAGATGGTACCACTATAACTGAAACGCAAGACAAACTACGTAGATGGAAAGAATACATTGAACAACTATTTTATGATCAAAAAGTAGAACAATTATTAGAAGTTAACGGAGAAACCACGGGACCAGAAATAATGAAAGAGGAAGTTATGTATGCTATAAAACACACAAAAGGCAGAAAAGCTCCAGGACCCGATGAAATACCAATTGAACTATTGAAGATAATTAATGAAGATAATATTGATGTCTTGGTAGACCTTTTTAACTCCATATACAAGACGGGACACATACCCAAAGAGTGGCTTCTCTCAACTTTTGTGACGATTCCAAAAATCACAAATGCTAAAGATTGCAATGACTATCGAACAATTGCGTTAATGAGCCACACATTGAAAACCTTCCTTAAAATCATACATAACAGAATCCACATGAAATTAGAACAAGAAATAAGTGATTCACAGATGGGTTTCAGAAAGGGTCTAGGAACTAGAGAAGCATTATTTGGAATCCATGTTCTGACACAACGATGCCTGGATATGAATCAGGACATATATGCTTGCTTTATAGATTTCAAGAAAGCTTTTGATAGAGTTCAACATGAGAAGCTTTTAAGTATTCTTAAGACTAAAAACATTGATAGTAGAGATCTACAAATTATATCGAATCTGTATCAAAACCAGAAAGCAAGAGTAAGAGTCGAAGGAGAACTGACAGAGGAAGTAAGTATACTTAGAGGAGTTCGACAAGGGTGTATCCTTTCACCACTCTTATTCAACGTCTACAGTGAAGTGATTTTTCAAGAGGCTTTATTGGATATCGTGGAAGGTATTTATGTCAACGGAAATAGCATTAATAATATTAGATATGCCGACGATACTGTCATATTTGCAAGTGACATGGAAGATCTACAGTACATAATACAACATGTATACAATGCATGTGAAAGTTACGGACTGCAAATGAATCTCAAGAAAACGAAATCAATGATATTCTCAAAAAAACCACAAAATGTAAATAACCTGATCATCAATAATACAACGATAGAAAGAGTAAAAACATATAAATATTTAGGAACGTGGCTAACCGAAGATGGAGATCAAGTAAAGGAGATCAGATCTAGAATAGAAATGGCAAGAAACACGTTCATAAAATTGAAGAAATTACTTTGCAACCGTAACCTTAATCTAGAGATTCGCACAAGAATGCTACGTTGTTACGTCTTCTCTACTTTACTATATGGCATGGAAGCGTGGACAATAAAGCAGTCTGAAATCAAAAAATTAAACTCCTTTGAGATGTGGTGCTACAGGAGAATGCATAAAATATCGTGGATTGAAAAAGTAACTAATATAGAGGTGTTACAAAGAATGAAGAAAGAATGTGAAGTCATAAAAACTGTTAAAATTAGAAAGATTCAATATCTGGGACATTTAATGAGGGGTGAGAAGTACGTATTACTGAGGTTGATTATGCAAGGGAAGATACAAG
The DNA here is from genome assembly GCA_918026665.1 of Diabrotica balteata. Lineage (NCBI taxonomy): Eukaryota > Metazoa > Arthropoda > Insecta > Coleoptera > Chrysomelidae > Diabrotica > Diabrotica balteata. Next base: position 125,180,848 of record OU898281.1, read on the forward strand.
GGAAGAGAAACCCAGGACGACGCAAAATGTCCTGGCTAAGAAATTTGAGAGAGTGGTTCGGCTGCAGCTCATTAGAATTATTCAGAAATGCGGCCAACAAAGTTAAAATAGCGATGATGATTTCCAACCTCCGCTAGGAGAAGGAACCCGAAGAAGAAGAAGAAGGTAGTCCGAGTCTGCATTTGCCCCTCTTCTGCTACATATGTTTATTACATCTGGGTGATGTCTAGAGTCAATAATAACATGATCGATCATGTTTACTGTGACTCCATCTGGAGATCTCCACGTTCCCTTATGAATATTTTTTCGCTGGAAGCATGTGCAGGGAATGACCATGTTAAGGGAAGTTGCTAGATTTATTAGTCTGATGCCATTGTCATTGGATACCTCATGAAGGCTGTGCTTACCTATAGTTGGTAGGTATTGTTGCTCTTTTCCTATTTTTGTGTTAAGATCACCATAAATAATTTTGATGTAATTCTTTGGGCATGAAAGGTACGCAGCTTCTAGTTCTTCCTAGAATTTTTCTTAGACATTGTCTTCCTTTTCCTCTATAGGGGCATGCACATTTAAGATGCTATAATTAAAAAATGTTCCCCTTAGTCTCAGGATGCACATTCTAGAGTTCATAGCACGAAAGTCTCTTACGAGGTGTTTAACCTTTTTATTTACAATGAACCCAGTACCAGCGTGGTCCTTAGCGTCGCAACTATAGAATATAATGTGGCGTCTTTTTTGAATGGTGCCACTTCCGGTCCATCTCATTTCCTGCAGAGCTATTATATCTATGTCATATCTATTCAGTTCACCGAGCAGATTTTGGAGGGCTCATGATCTGTATAGGGATCGGATGTTCCATGTCGCGATTCTTAAATCATGTACCTTTTTCTCGCGCAGTAGTCGTCGTTTGATCAGTCCGGTTTTCTTTCCTTGAACATTCGCAACATGTGTGTTTTCTAGAATAGGGTTGTTAGCCCTATGCCTAACCCCCTTTTCGGAGAACCATTTCTCCTTTCCTCGTCGACCCTGACCCTACTTTCCACTGGAGTTGGTTACCCAATCTTCGATAGGGTTGCTTAGGTTTGCCAGGGTCCACCCCTGTGATTAAGTCACACTTCTTGAAATTAAGGATAGGAATTGAGTAGGAGTGGCTAGAGGTGTTATCAGGAAGCAACACCTTATATTGCGCATCACTACTCCTAACCCCTCCTGGAACTATGGACTTATATCTAAGTTTAAACCTTGTACTATCATTTTCCGATAAGTATTTTAGGCCTATATCATTTTAAAACCTTGTTTTTTAATAATTAATGAAGCGGTTATGACAGGATGGGCGCTCGGGCTGTGGCAGGTATAAGAGACAGAAATAAGAGCTACGGTATAATTTTTGCTGGTTTAAATTCTTTTAAACGATTCTTTTGTATAAACGAGCACCAGCACTACAATATGAGCTTTATTATGAATTAAAAAACAATAGCTTAGGAGATTGTTTATATCGGAGAGTAAAATAATCTATCCAGAGGACCAGAGGGCCTCCAACTCGAGAGATGGATGTTGCTTGGTGAACGTAATCATCCAGTAACACCAGTGGTACATATATAATATGCAAACATATGTTGCAGGTGCAGTAAAATAAAAAGAAAAAACTCAATTTTAGTTTTTATATTATGAGAAGTGAAAAATAAAATCTTGTATGTAGCATTGGTATTACCGGATGATTACCGGTGCTCATTTGTAGAATAAGAATTTAAATCAGCAATAATTTGTGCCCCAGATCTTGTTTCTGTCTCTTCCTGTAACTGTAGGGTTAATTAAATAAAACACATGCATAAAGTTTCTCTTTCTATATAGAATGTCACTTATTTTTTAACATTAAAAAAATTTTTAACACAAGTACGATATATAAAAAAAGTTGGTTGATTAGTTGATTTTGTAAATAAACTTAAACTAAGTCTCTAAAAACACTATTTTTATGAAAATATAACACATCACAGGGAAATGCATCGATCAACGAGATCATTCAGCCATATTTGATACTAATAGCCCTGTCAATAATTAGCACGCTTACTTTAACTTAATTTATGGCGATAAACTCTACAATAAAAAGAACTTATTATTTTAATGAAAAGTGTAACTATTTTTAGTAATAAATGCAACTAATCTGAGTTAAGAGACGGACAATATGTGATATGTGATAATATATGTGATAATGTTGTGTATCAAATTGCCATACGCTAAATAAAATAAATAAGACGGACAAATTAAATTCTAACGTGTCAAAAAATACGATGCCGACCACAAAAAATATGGAAATCTGTCTACACGTGAACTAAAACCAGTTTAATTTGTCAGAATATAAGAAAGTATATCATAAGAATAGATAATAAATGAAAAAACAATAAGTAGAAAAAAAATCTGCAAAGTGAAACTCGTAGGTAACTTGCTTGTATCGTAGAATAATGACGATTGTCTAATTCTAGTTGATCTTGTCAATAATTTAAAATTAAAAAAATATTACTAGTAACGGAATTTTATGTAATGGTTGCTCATTAAGAGAACAAACGACTAAGTAGTAATTTCCTTCACCATTGTTACTTAATATCAAGTTAAGCAGTGGGAGATAAAAGACCATTTCAGAAAATCTGTAACACTAAATCAAATTTAAGCTTTAATCTTAAAACGGCTAGTGAAAGTACCCAAACGAAAAACGAAATGGATCTGTATATAGACTGATCAATCAACTTTGTGCAGACTCCATATTTTTTCATCATTTCAACGGTTTTGTTTATAAAATATTTTACACTGAGTAATTGACTTATCTTAAATCATTGAAATTACTCTAAATCATAACAGTTTACCATGTAAGTTTGTTCTAGATTGACTTAATATTTGGCTAATTTGTTTTGACAGGTTGAGTACAATCATGCATACAAATCAAATGGTCCCAGAAGCCGATATAATATTTTTGGCATAAATGGTGAGGCCAAAGTGGCTTCATGTTGCCCTATAATCCCATAAAAGTGCGAGACCATGTTGGTATCATAATATGTGGCACTCAACGTGTTAAACAAAATATTCTGTTACTGTAAGTAAAGATATTATATCATGCAGCATTAAGATAATCGAAAATTTAGGACAGTACGATTATAAACGCTAAGATTAAAATAAAATTTATAGAAAGTCTTGGATTTTTTTTTACAAAAACTCAATAAATGTATTTTTAAATAGAAGAGATAAAGATTTCAATCACAATACATAAATTCTCAACACCGTTCAATCTTTTATACAGAAAACTCAATCAACGTTCAAAAGTTTGAGGTTGAAAAATGGGAAAACACCGAATTATAAAGAATAATAACTATACATTTTAAAGGCCAGAAAATAAATAAAAATAAAAATATACAAAACAGTTACACTTTCCAGTAAAAAATTTGGCAGTGGCAACAAAGCTAAAAACGAAAACTAACCAATTTAATTAATTTATTGACTCAAATACCGACTAGAAAAAAAATATTTTGGTACGTAAGAAAATATGTTTCGGGCGACTTTTTACCGGTTGGGTCAGAAATATTTGTAACTAAATTATATCAAAGCACCTGATGTTATAATATTTTTATACTTAGTGACTATTGAATAGACTATTCAAGTTTTGACTATTCGCAGTATTTTAGAAATGGTTACGATCATCACGTCGAATTAAGTTGTCGGACGAAAATAACTATCTCTCCTGTATATTTAAATAACAGAAAAAATCAGTACATCTAATTATTATAAATATCAATAACATAAAGCAAAAGCAGTCCTTATAAAACAAAAAATGTAAATATAATTCTAGTAACAAAACAAATAACACTAATATTTTTGATTTACATTGACTAATGACGGTGATAGTTCGAGAATAATAAATTTGTCTAACAAATATTTCGGAACGATTTGATGTAATCTGAAACTACATACAGAATAGTTCCATTATATACAAAATTTCTATAACATGGATCCAGTTTCTGGTCAATTGTAGCTTGATTCAAAAAGTTGAGTACGTATCTTGGAACAACTTGTCGGATGGTATTATTGTCAACTAAAAAAAGGAAAAAATAAAATTAACATAATTGGTCCAATCTCCCAAATAATAGTAATCACCCGATTTTTATTATTTCGTGGCTTGGGTCAATACATGATAAAAATTTATTTTATTAATAAAATTTCGAAAACTGATGTTATCGAAATTGGATTACAAATTTTAATTCCATGGTTTAGATAGACATATACAAAGTACGACCGCGTGCTAAATACGGCCTTTTGGGCTATTCAATCAGGTCAGCAATATGGTTTTGAGTAACTCCAAAAATTAACCAACATAGGTCTGTATTTTAAATGTTTTGTTCTGTTGCCTCTTCGACCTCTGCATTCCCCCACCACTACAATCTCCTTGCCAAGCACTTCATGATGACAGGTAATGTTAAGTATAATGCATGTATTGTTCGGCTATGTTCGGAACATATGGGGAGCTACCTATGTAGCTACATCGAACAGGACCTGGACTGGACATTTTCAGCATGCCGTTTAATGTAGACTGTGAATTTGTAAAAACCAAAATTACAGCTCGAACCTATTGAGTTGTAATGTAACATTGAATTGAAGCAACTATTCTTCAATGTTTCTAAAACTGAGTTCTAAAAGACCCTGTCAAAATCAAGTTTTCCAAACTTGAAATCTCATGTTCAGAAGATAATTGCGATGTTTGCATCTTTCTATATTTGTGCACAGGTGTTTTTTACCATGACACTATACATAACTCCCATAACTCCCAAGTAGAGAACCGAGTTTCTGAGAATGAGGTCCTCTTCTAAAAGTGATATCCGACCATGGACGTCACGACAATTAGAAGATTTGAAAAGAATTGCTTGCGTTTTGGAGAGATTTATGGTCACTCTCCATTTGTTGCACCACCTTACAACTCTGTCAAAGTAGTCTTGCGACCTTTTGAATACAGACCGTACTCTCTGTGAGAGACTGAAGTGAGGATGGCCGGATCATCAACAAAGAGTAGTCTAGCAACAAAACTAAAATTTCTTTAATTTATTGTTTTTTGGTTTTTTTTAGAAAGAAAATCGTGGCTTATTCCCAATAAAAATAGTAATCTGCATTAAAATCCCACAAGAAAATAGCTTCTGAATAATACTCTTGTCTGTAATAACTTCCCCACTGAGAGCAGTGGAAATGTAGTAGTGGTGTTCTTAATAGTCAGTCCTGATACACCCAGAAAAGATCTTTGCAAGTATATTAGTCCATTACCTAGCCTCTCGTGGAATAAGCATGGACATTGAAGAATGTCCATTCTTGTCCCATAAATATAGATGAGCAATGTTTAACAAAGATACATTCAGTGTCAAGTGTAGTCATAAAAAGTTTGGCTACTTTTTAAACGAATGCTTCGGCCCAAAAAGCGCTAAAACCTATCCTAAACCCGCAAACAGAGGTGTGCAGTATAATTAAAGATCTTTTAGATCGCAATGTGCAAGAGTTTACTAGGTCAAACTATTTGTTTACTTTCAATCTACAAGTAATTCATAAACGCAGTAATTTCTTCTGCTTGGTAATAATAATGAAAATAAATATATATTGTGAATATCTATGAAGTTATAGTTATGAATATATTTAATTTTGCAATTTGTTATAAATACTTACTTAAAAATGCAATTGTTAGATCTTCGTCTGTAAAACTTGCTTTACAAGTACAGCGATCCCAGCCTCGTCCTTCGTAGATAGTTCCGTCTTGGTCCACGATAAAATTAAACAAAATATCCGGTTCGTGTCTATCTTTCATTTGGTTCTTCCGAAGAAGCTTTACGCAATTTTCGTTAGACGATGCTTGATGGCAGATTGTTTTGTCCGTAGAATTGAGCTCGATGAAAAAGACGTTATGGGCGGGAAGTTTTAATTTTTTCATGTGAGTTGGAGATTCATATCCGGCTTCAAGGGTAATCCACTGGTTTTTGAGAATATAATTAAAATATCCATTTTCAGATTCTAAAAAAAAAAAGAATAATAATATAGGTACTGATTAATTTCAACTGTATTTATGTTTAAACAGACAAACGTGTATATTTGAAAAGGCAGTTCATTTTTTATATTATTTACGATCAACTTTTGATATCTGATACGCAGACGGCTTTAAAATTAGAGAATTAAACATATAAATTGAAAAAGTTTCACTATCAACGTAAAATAGGAATAAATCTCAGTAAAACATTTAGTGACAAACATAAAATGTTAACGTTTCGGCGAATTGCTATTTTTAATAAAAACTTTATTCTTACACTATTGGCCGTTAAAATTGAAATTATGCCGAGTGCAAAAAAATCGAAAAAAATACAGGTGACACTGTCATGGCAAATATGTTAAAAACCAATTTAATAAATTATAATATTTATTGGAGTCTTTTATATTAGTTTTGTAGTTAATACAGCTTTGCTCCTTTTTAGGACGAATTATCTCCGATGTACATTCTTTATAATTTGTTTTATTGAGAACTAAGAATGCTTGGCTGATGCAAATATCTACAATTTTAAAAATCTCCATCGAGCGTATGTGTGCTACAAAAGTTATTCGAGGCCAAAGGTCAAAATTTGAGGTTTTTTGAATTTTCATTGGAAACGGTAAGTTTTATCAAAAAAACTCTTGAGCCAAAGTTGTAGATCTTAAAATTCTCTATAAAATTAGTATTTATTAGTTGATTCTATTAAGCGGCGTCCTCATTGAGTTGACATTGTCGATCGACTCTGTCTATCGACACTGTCGACCAACAAATCGAAAAAGCTTCGATGTCCACACCAGGTAGGCAGAATATTTGTCGACAGTCGAAACGAAAATGTGTGACGAAGATGACGCCATTATTGTTTGTGCCGCATTTGTTATTATCACAACTAAAAAACGTAAATCATCGCGTAAAAGAAGATTTTGGGTTCGACCAAGCCTTCAAAGTAGAAATCGGTATAGCGGTAGTAACCTGATAGAAGATTTGAAAAAGGATGATATCGATCTATTGAACCTTGAATACAGATGTAACGGAGGTTTCAGAAATTTTTTTCGAATGTCGCAAAGTGAATTTGAATATTTGTTGCAAAAAATCGGGCCAAAAATTTGTAAGCAAGACACCAATTGTAGACATGCCATTCCAACAAAGGAGCGTCTCGCTGTGAGATTACGATTTTTATGTAGTGGAGATTCGTATCACTCACTGATGTATCTCTTCAAAATTTCAAAAACAAGCAATTTCTCAAATTATTCCGGAAGTCTGCGATGCCCTTATTGACACATTACAAGATTACATAAAGGTAAGTAGAGTTTTACTAAAACTACATTTATACTGAAAGAGGTATATTATAATTACATTATTGAATTTTATTAACTAAAACGAAGCTTACAAAAACGTACCAAAGTAGTAAAATGTAGTGAAATAATTCGGAAATAAAACTAAGTTTTCAAATAAATGTACGTATCAAACACAAAATTAAAAATAATGCTGGTTATATCTACTGTGCTTATTGTGAAGTGCCACGTCCCGGACGTTGTAGTTGTTGAATTAAATTATCTATGGCTTCGTCATCTTCAGTACCTGATTCTGCCGGAGTTGAGGGGTTAGTAAAAGAAGAACATGAAGAATGCTCTGGGGATGGTTGCGGTATTAAAGTCGTTATTGAACCAACAGGATACTGCTGGAGCTGATGCTGAGGATAATATTGCGGTGGTGGCTGTTGTGATACTGGATAGTTATATTTGCCCAATTTTCCTTCAAACAGAATCGTGCTTATCATGTGTTGCACTGTAGCTTGAGCATAAGAGGTAGGCAAATTTCGTAATGTAACAGCAACTTCTTCTCCAAATACGCTAAAGACGTCCTTTTTATTTCTGTCCAAAAACACCTGTGTCATCATCCTGTATGCATCATTAACCATTGGGTCATCACCTTTCCTTTTCTTGGAATGCACATGGTCAAGATTTGGTGACTTGAACTGTTTTTTCGGACTTGTGTTTCTCTTTGTGCGTTCAACTTTTTCGGCATTTCCAGCATTTGCATTATTACATTCTGCTAGATTGTTTTCTGTTGAATCATTTGTGGTAATAAAATCGTGACTATTCTCATCATTTTCAGTGATGTCATTCACATCTCCTTTATCTTCCAAAGTATCTACTTCAGTTGAAACCTGTAATCAAGAGTATATATATTAAATTAATTAGAAATTAAATAGGTTAGATAATAAAAATAAATAGGTCTTTTTATTTCAGATGCCTAAAACTGAGGCAGAATGGAAAGCTATTGCAGAGGACTATTACAATCGTTGGAACTTTCCAAACTGTGTCGGAGCTATGGACGGAAAACACGTAGCATTGCAAGCCCCAATAAATAGAGGCAGTGAATTTTTTAATTACAAAGGATTCTTCAGTATTATTTTATTTGCCGTAGTCGATGCAAATTATAATTTTATTTATGCCAATGTGGGATGCCAAGGGCGTATTTCTGATGGTGGTGTGTTTAGTAGCACTGTATTAAATAAATTTCTTGAAGAGAATACAATGCATTTGCCTGCGGAAAACCTGCTTCCAAAGAGTGATGTAAAAAGCCCATTCATTTTTGTGGCAGATTTTCTCTCTCTACAAACATAATGAAACCTTATGCAGGGCTTCACTCTAAAGGTTCTAGTGAAAGAGTATTTAATTATCGCGTTAGCAGGGCCCGGAGATTATCTGAAAATGTTTTTGGCATAATATCTAGCGTATTTAGAGTTTTCCGCAAACCAATGCTATTAGAACCGACTACTGCTTCTAAAATAATCTTAACAGCATGTTATCTGCACAACTTTCTTAGAAAAAGCGCATCCAGGAATATTTACAATCATCCTGGAACATACGATGCTGACTGTTCTGACACCACAGACTTGATTCCAGGAGCTTGGAGAAGTGAACTTTGTAATCAACCTGTATTAGTAAACTTAGCAAAAATACCCAGAAAAAGTGCACTGAGTGCTCTACTTGTGAGAAACGTGTTAAAAGACTATTTTATGACACCAGAAGGAGAAGTGCCTTGACAATACTTAAAGTGATAAAATGTGTATTAATATTATGTAGCCTAATAAAAAAGACATTGTAGGTGTAAAATATATTTAATTTATACATACCTCTGAATCCAATGTCTCTCTGGTCTTATTTTTGTCACGTAAAAATCTTAAACTTTCATAAGCAAACCATTTACTTTTATACACATCATCCGTGCCACTGCCAGATTTATTGCCATCCTTTGTTTTTTTTATTTCTCTTGCTAACTGGCTTTGAAGATTTTTTATTTTTTGTTCTACCACTTGCTTTTCTATGTTAAATTCACTGGCAATTTCCATCAAAGCATCGTGCCTCATGTTTCGATCTTTATAATATTTGCTTCTAGTGTTCCATAGATTTGTTTTTAATTTATAAGCTTCAATAAATGCAATCACTTTTTCTTTTTCCCATTCCATTTTGCCAACAAGTACAAAACACGAGACTTTAAATGAGGCCGACTACACCGCACGCTGAATTATTTTTACTGTATTTTTATGTAATGTCGAAGGTCGAACGTCGAATGCACGTACACACTTCCGATTCGACTCGACTACCCTTTGATTTTACCGACAGAGCACGGAAAACCAGTCGACACGTCGATCGACATCTTTTGTCGATCGACAAAGTCGATTGCCGCGTACACACTCAGTCGAGAGTGTCGATAAACACAGTCGATCGACAACGTCGACTCAATGAGGACGCCGCTTAAGAGTCACATTATACATGATATGCACGTATAAGACACGTATAGGTATACATATGAGGCACTTAAGACAAGTATAAATACCTATTTGTGTTTCTTTTATATATTAGGCTATTCTGAAAACATGTATTCAAAAGATAGTCAGTTCCTAACTGAATCCTCTACCCACGTGGTCTTGAAAACCATCTGGCTATTCTATTATCCGTAGGTCGCGTTCATACACCTGTTTAGTGATAATGGTTTAGTTCAAGTTATTATACGTACTTATTACAAGAGTCTACCATATTTAGGTTATTTATGCTATTTTATAGCTGTAAAAAGGTCTCAGTTTTGCTTTGTTTGGTCGTTTGGTATGTTTGGTCGTGGAATGCCAAATTCAACTAAGGCTAGTGTCGCGAGAGGTGATGAGTTTACTGAGTATTTAAAAACTCAAAAGATCATTACAATATACGTGGATTGCAGAAAATCATACATCCGGAAAATTTCAACTGTTGCAGTGAATAGACAACGTGAGGAGCAATGAAGCAACTGAAAAAAAGAAAGTACAGCATCTTCGAAAAAAAATTTGTAACGAGACTACATTAAAATTCAAAGAATCCTTGTTGAAATTAGCTAAAGATTATTCTAATGATGTTTCAAAGGCTGTTCTTAAGCGTAATAATTTTGAATATTATTTAGTACTTGCTGCTGATGCAAAATATCATGACAGTTATTACAAATCTCTCCTAAAACCTGATACTGGTGGTAAAATTGACCGTCTACAAGATGAAACCACAAACTTTGCGATAGAGAAAATTTTTCAATTCATAGAAACGAGTGATAACTCTATACTATACATAATCAGAACTATAAAAATACGATTCAAATTGAAGTATGGCAGTGGAATAATTACTACAGAGAAGCCTTGAAAATTAACATTTATTTGTTTTATTGTCAATTACTAAGATATTTTAAGTCACGTCTGATCTGATAAAAAATTACTTGCATTGATAAATACCGATACTTAACTTTTGTAAAAAATACGTGTAATAAGAAACAAGTAGCATTACCATACCATCAAGTTCAAACGAGGCAAAAGAACTGATTAGAAATCTGAAACCGATTAAAACTTTACTCCTACATGCTTCTGAACAATTCCTCAATACTATTTTTTGCAGTTTCAAAAAAGGTTTTAGTGTTAAATGTGGCTATAAACAAGTCGGGTTGCTGTATTCTCCAACGTTTGCCAATTGTCAAGGTCATTCTCTTTAATGACTCAGCCACATTTCAACAATTTATGAACATCCAATAAGAGGAAGAGGAAGAAGAAGAAATCGAAGAAGATTTGACTGTTAAAGAGGACTTTTGAGAGTATAAATCTGATTAAAATATCTAAAGAAATCAACCCAATAATCAATAGCAATATCAATAGTCAATATCAATAATAATGTGATATCTACAACTTAACGGGTATTGTTCCCTTAAATTATTCTAAAATTGTTATGACAGTTAGTGGAGTAGGCCTACAGGGGAAACTATGGTAAAAAAAAACGCGCCGAGTACACTACCTCACAGGTGGCGTGGAAATGTGTGCTTATCATGTATAATGTTAATCTTAGAATCGCGATATCTCAGGAATGGAAAACAATTATAAAGATTTAAGAAATTTAAGACCTACAACTTTGTTTTACGGTTTTTTTTTTTATAAAACTAACCGTTTTCGAGAAAAATCTAGAAATCCTCAAATTTGGACTTTTTACCTCGAATAACTTTTTTAGCACACATACGATCGATGGGGATTTTTAAAAATTTATTTGTAATAGTAAATCCCAGCTCTCCAACAATATCTGGCTTTCCCGAAATATTTGTTATTTTTTAAATGTATATATTAACGAGAGTATATTTTAACCGGTGAACTTTTATAAGGAATTTCTTTAAGTAATTTTTGTCGAGAAGATTATGGTAAGTTATAAACAATATAACACGTGAATTGATAAATTATAATTTTAAAAATCGGAAACCCAACATTTTTTGTATAAACTGTAGCCTGTAATTATCAAAGAATTTAAAAAGTAATCCCATTATTACCATTATATTTAATAAAGCCTTTATAATTTCTTCAATAAGTAAATAAGGATTCTAACTAAATATTGTCGAGAAAGTAGTAATTGACATTAAAAACCATATAGTAACAGTATAAAACTCAAAAAAAAAAGAAGATAAATAGAAGCTAGCACAAGTGCGCAAATCTTGGTTCTCTGGAGAAATAAATTTAAAACGCCAGTAAAAATAGTAAAAATAATGCTTATACATTAATAAATAATTGTTCGTTATATACTGAATAAACTTTATTAAATACTATTTAGTTTGCCTTTGTCTAGATTAAATTGTAATTTCTTATTGTAATTTTACTGCAGACCTGTGAGCCCTAACCTGCCTCAACACATTCTTCCCTCCTTCCCTGTTAAGTGTCTGTCTTCTACATTCCTTACTCCAATCTGCCTTAAATCGGTCTGCACATGGTCCACCTGAGCTTAGCTCGCCCCCGGCCACTTCCTTTCGACAAGCCTATTTAGCATGAATATTTTAGAAAGATCACTTTCATCCATCCGTATAACATAGCCCACCGATTTTAGACGGTTTATTTTGATGGTTTTTACGATATCTTTATCACCAAAAAGTCTCTAGAGTTCGAAATTATATTCCTTCTTACCTTATCAACGATTCGTAGTAACTCTTCATCTCGGGTCGTCATTGCACATGTTTTCGATCCGTATGTGAGCACTGGGCGTATCATTGTTTTATAAAGTTCTCACTTTGTTGATCTTGATATATTTTTCGATCTTAGTTCAGGACTTAGGCCAAAATAACAGCGGTTAGCCACATATATTTTTTTTCTTATTTCTTTAAATGTATTGTTTTTGCAGTCAGCCAGTGACTCTGGTCAAGTCCAGTCAAATAGCAGAACTCTTTTACACTTTCTGAAGTTTCGTGTTGTATCTCTAAGTTATTTTGTTGCATTCTTGATATAGCTGACATATATTTAGTTTGTTTGGAGTTTATTAAAAGTCTGACGGTTTCTGCCGTGTTTTTTATACGTGTTAAAGCTTCAACTGTACCCATTAAGTTTATTCCCGAAACTCTCATAACTTTTTCTAATGCTAGATTGAACAGCGTGCATGATAGCGCATCTCCGTGGCGCAATCCTCTGTTAGTTGTAAATGGTTCTCTTTACTTTCAACTTTTCTCGTTGTCATTTCAATCAATTCTACCAATCCTTTTGGTATTCCAAATTCGAGAATAGCCTAATATAATTAAAGTCTGTCAAGAGTATCGTATGCTGCCTTAATATTTACGAAGATATAATGGCAGTCTACATACCATGCTTTTAGAACTACATACCGAATCTTCTAAAATAGGACTGAAAATGAATTTAAACAAAACAAAAGTCATGCACTCCGAAAACACCATGACAATAATAAACGATAAAGTTATAAAAAAAGTTGAAGAATATATATACTTAGGACAAAAAATAATCCTCAATAGGGAAATTCAAACTGAAGAAATAAAAAGAAGAAAAAAGTTAGCTTGGGCAGCATTCGGTAAACTGAACTATATACTCAGAAATCAACAAATTCAATTACATCTTAGATCTAAAGTTTTTGATGCATGCATTATACCGATATTAACTTATGCGACACAAACATGGACAATCACAAAAAAGAATATGAATATACTTAGGAGTCACTCAACACGCGATGGAAAGAGCAATGCTAGGTATATCACTTAAGGACAAGAAAACAAACACATGGATAAGACAGAAAACCAAAGTCACCGATGTGGTGCAAAAATCATTAAAGTTGAAATGGGAATACGCTGGGCATGTAGCTAGGAGCGATGTAAACAAATGGCACAGATCAATTTTAACCTGGAGACCATACCAACACAAAAGACCCAGAGGCAGACCTCCTATGAGATGGACAGATGATCTGAAAATGACTACCGGGAAAAATTGGCTACGAGTAGCGTACAATAAAAAAAAATGGAAAGGAAGACTTGAAGAGGCTTATGTTCAGATGTGGACGTGAATGACTAGACGAAGAAGAAGAAGAAGAATGGCAGTCTATCTATGTCGAATTCCTTTGTTTTTTCTATTTGTCTGATTAATTATATGTGATCAATGGTAGATCTGTTGTTTAAAAAGCATCTTTTTAAACAACAGATGTTCCATATCAGTATTCCAATATTTCATATAATTCCAGTATTTTAGTAAATATTTCTGCTGGTAAGTAATTTGCTCCGGCAGACTTGTTTCTGGCTTGAGAGTGAATTGCTTTATTAATTTCTTCCAAAGTTGGTAACGTTGGTCGCTTAATTTTCTCCTATTCTAGTTCTAGTTCTATATTATCTCCACTTTCAGCTCTACTTTTTTGATTAAGTAGCATACTAAAGTATTCCTACCACCTTTTCAGTACTTCTACTTTGTCGTTTAGAAGGATTCCATTACAACGCTTGACTTGGTTCGCTTATGGCTTGAAAACTTTTTGTTTTGTGTTAACCTGTTTGTAGAATTTTCTGTGTTAGTGTTCTCTACTTAATTTTTTCATTTCTCCAAACACTTTATTAATTTGTTGTGACCTAAATATAGTACAAGAAGATACCTAGAAAAATATTAAATGAAAATTGTAAAAACATTAACAGGAAAACCTAGATGATAGACAACATTGATGAGTCGATACAAGATAGAGAGGGAATGCACAGATATATAAATAAATCGGCAGAAGATAATAATAAAAGCCCGAAGAAAGTCACTAGTTGCAACAAGATTTAGAGGCTGGCCTAGAAAGGTATAGAATTATATTTCAAAATGAGAAGAAATAACGTTCAATAAAAACAAGCAAAATTCCTAAACCAAAATATTAAAAAGACAAGAATTAATACAGATTCAGATATTTTCAATTCCGACTAATTATTGTAGATAATCATGTCTTTGAATGTGAAATAGGTACATTAATTTTATGATATTATTTAGAAATTGATGTAAAATGATTATTACTTACGTGTTTGACCCAACCAGATTAACAAAAATGCACCAATAGAAACAGCTAATACTATGAGCGTTATGAAAAGCACCATCCACAGTCTATCCAAGAACCGTCTATTAAATGGTGTTCTCGATAACAACGGGGTCGATTCTTCATCCCCTATAGATTCTGGATCAAATTCGGTAGGCCGGCTACTCTCACTACTGGATAAAAAATTTTCAGCCACGCTTTTTAATTTATTCACAAGTCCAGTACCATTTTGCTGGTTTCCTGGATTTTCTAACTTAAACACTGTTGGTGGTTTGCTAGCTGGATCATCAATAGGTGGCTTGTTAAATGGATTATCAGTTGGTGGTTTGCTATTTGTATTATCAGGTTTCCTCACAAGCTCAGTACCATTTTGCTGATTTCCAGGATTGTCTAAGTTAAACGTTACTGGTTTGCTAGCTGGAGTATCGGGTTTATTATCCTTAGAATCTTCGTTAGGTCCTAGCAACGGAACTGTTTCCCCTTCCTTTAGAGGAGGGTCGTCATCAGTCTCGGGATTTTCCTCCTCGTGAGTTGTAAGACTAACATTCTCTAAGGTACTCTCGTTTTTCTTGTCGTTCTCAGCTGGTGCTGCTGATTTATCTTCCAAACCTAAAATAAAAAAAGTTGTAGTTTACAAAAGCGTTTTTAGATATTTTAAATGCTCCTCAATATAAGAGAAGAAAAAATTGGGCAAGACGAGAGAGATAAAAATATAGAGAGAAAGATGTAGAGAGTGAGAGAGCGAGAAGAGACATAAGCTTCAGAACTCATCGACTGTAAATTTATCAGTATTTTGTAAGCTTTATATACAAACATTATATTTTTTCATGACTATTTTTTACCTCTGGCCTCTATTATAAGTATTTAGTAAGTAGATATATGTGCGAATCGTAAAAATAAATATTGCTCAAAACAAAAAGAATGTACAGCCTCGAAACAGGACTAATACTATGAAGAGGACTGCGGTAAGAAATAAGGACAAGTAAAAAATATCAAAAACCCAGATGAAAACATGGAATATGAGATCGTTCAATTCAAGGGACCAAGAAATATCCCAAGTGCTGAGAGAGAAACAAATACACATTTGTCATCAGCAGGAAACAAAAAAGAAAGAAAAATATCAATTAAAATTAGGTGAATACGTACTAATCTATAGTGGAGTAGCAAAACAAGGCAGGGTCAAAGAAAGTGTACCCTTACTTATACAAAAAAAGGTACCAAAATCACATCAAAGAATGTTAATACATGTCAGGCTTGTAATAGTAAAGATATGAATAGAGAAGGAACACCTTAACATCAATGGAGTTTACGGCCCAAAAAACAACAATACTTAAACAACAAAGGAAAGGCCCAAAAAACAACAATACTTAAACAACAAAGGAAACGTTTTATGACAAATTACAAGTAGTAGATCAAGTCAGAGGGAAGAGGATACTATTGGGACATTTTAACGTTCGAATAGACAATCAAGTAATACCCGCATCTAAGCTAAAACATAACTAGAATGGTCAAAACAAAAATGATAAACTTCTGCACGAATAACAAATTTAAAATAAACAACACAATTTTTGACCACAAGGAGAAAACAAATAAAACATTCAATAACACCTATGGACACAGATCTATGATAGATTACGTTATAACTAACAGAGATATACCTACACCCAATAAAAATAATCTACGTAAGATGCCTCAACTTAGCTGATGTAGGCAGCGACCATAGCCTAGTATTATGTAAAATAAGAATCGTCATGAAATACTTCACATCCAGAAGAGAAAACACAAATCAGAGTCGAAGGACTAAATATGGAGTCCACGGAGAAGATTGATAAAAATGAAATATTAGAAAACGATAACATAGAGGAAAGTTGGAGAAAAAACTCAAAAACAACATAATTAACGCAGCAGCAGAATTACTTGGAGAGAGGAAAGTAACGAACAGTAATATATCAAAAAACCCATGATTTAAAGAGGAAGTGAAGACAAAATGAGGAAAAAAGAAAAAAGCCTCTTTTACAATACAAAACACAACAAACACAATACGCATACAACCACTATAAATGAATCAGAAATGAAGCAAATACTTTAGTTAGACAAATAAAAAAGAAATACTGGCAGAGCTTCAAAACAGATGGAACACGATTTCTATGAAAGACAAACAAACCATGGGCAGACTACTTTGGATCTCCATTTCTTAAAAGAAATGATAATAAACCACCAACACCAGAGGTGACGGCAAAGAAAGAAATACATATTGAGGAGGAAGAGGTAAAGAAAGCATAAAGTAAATTAAAAAACAGAAAATCACTAGAAGAGGACAGAATACTGAACGAACTTCTAAAGTACGGAGGACCAGATATGATATGAGATAAGTTTTAGGTCAGGAAGATCATGCACTGATGCTATATTTATAAAGAGGCAAGTGCAAGAAAAATCATTAGAATACAACAAATAAGCATATCTTTTGTGGAACTTACGAAAGCATTTGACTGGGTCAAATTAAAGGACGTTATCCACTTATTGTACGGCAGAGAGATACCGCTAAAAATAATCAAAACGATCAAAAATATCTATCAAAACAACACCATAAAGGTAAAAGTATAGGAAGAACTAACTGATCCTATTGAAGCTGGCAATGGGATAAGACAGAAAGATTCTCTGAGTCCTTTATTATTCATTCTGATTATGGATGAAATTAAAAAAAAAGTAAGAGCTAAAATATCTAGCTACGGAAATCTCGCAACAGTCGAAAAGTGGAGAATCATGTAAATAGAGCAAATAGAGCCGTATATTGCCGAAATAAAACAAATGTAAGACAGAATTTACAAAATAGTCATAAGATCAATAGTGTCATACGCGGCAGAGACATGACCTGACACAAAGAGTACAAAAAGAATATTAGAAACAGCAGAGATGAAAACACTTATGATAAAACACTATGAGATAAAGCTAAAAGTACAAATACACGACGTAGATGCAAGGTAGAGAACATCAACGACTGGGTAAGAAATAAAAGAGTGGAATGGAACGATTATATACACTGAATGACAATAAAGTAGTAAAGACGGCAAGAGACGGTTGTATAATAGGAGGACGATCAGTAGGAAGACAACGATAACGACAACAATGGAACGATAACTTTGAAAAACAACAACATTGAAAAACTGGAGGCACATTGAAAAGGCAATTTGGTCGTCTGCAAAGAATAGTGTCTACAATGTGGCGTCATTTAGAGGGATTCCCATACCACTACATGTACTTTTTCATGTCTTTAGTGCTTGTTACAAGTAAATCTTAAATAAAATTAGGAAGATACAGCATTCTTGTTTGAGTCCTCTGTCTACCACAAACCCTTTTTTTGGTTCGTGAGTTTGCCATAAAAGGTTTGTGGTAATAAAGATCATGCACTCATAACTTATAACAAGTGGTTTTAAAGAAAATTTTGGAGTTCCTAATTGATGTTCAAATAAAAGAATATAAATTAAAGTGGTAAGCGCGCATACAAAGAAGTAGAGGTGCTAATCACCTGTTATGAAGGATCGCTGATTGGGAGTTCCTGAAAGGAGTAGGAGACAGAATTCAAGAATACCTGGTGGGATTAACTTAGGCAGAACATGTGAACAGGATCAATAGTGGTGTGACTCAAGATAGAAATTTATAGAGAAATGTAATTATTAAAGTTGACCCCGCATAAGGATAAAAGAATAGAGAGTGATAAAATCAGGCAACACTGTACAGTCTTCATCATTCAGATAAACTTTGTAACTCGGTGATATAAAATGTAAATTTTCAAAAACGTTATTAGATACTTTTTATTTTTTTACCATACATGAACACCTTTTTTCCGGTAACTCATCTTTGGTAACGATAACAACAAAATATTCGATTCTATCTGTACCTTTTTAAGTCCAACATGCCTTTTTTAATTATTTTTTTGTATCCCTTTTTGAACAGCATAGTTTCCGCATATTTACTTGCCATACATATTTAATGCATCTAATTTACTAGTTTAATTTTTAATTTAAACAAACTCCTTTATAATGTTTTAAGCTTAAAATAAAATATGCAAAATTATGAGCACTAATTCCTGAATACATAATCAAAATCTAATCAGATGATAAGATATACTCCAAATTTAGATCAATACTGTAAACAAATATCAGTAGTTAACTTCATTTCTATTGGTATATGTGAATTACAAAAGGCTAACGAGTCTAGATTAGACGAAAATAAATGAAAAATTTCCGTAAAGATAACCGTTACAGATTTAACCGATTATAACCACAAACAGCAACAAAAAATTTTCTTTGATATGCTGATTAATATATAAATAATATTTCGGCCTAGATACGAGAGGGTTTTTGGTAATTATGCAAATTAACATTAGATCGAGAAAGTACAAAGAGGAAAATGCTTATCTGTGTTTAATATCATATCTTCTCTCGATAGTTAAGGAGGCAAAAAAATAATTAAATATTTTCCTTTTATTTTTCATAGTTAACCCTTCCCATCTTATAATATCTGTGTTTATATATATATATATATATATACAATACATTTTGGAGACTGCTATCGCCGTATTCCCGGTCCAAGGCATGCTCCTCCTAAAACCTGTCGATTCCATCGCTCTTCTAATTCCTTCATTCCATGAGCGTCGAGGTCTACCCCTTTTTCTTCCTCCAGGGGGCTTCCATCTGTGAAGTTTTTGAAGCCAACGTTCGTCAGGCATTCTCAATAAGTTTCCAAACCATTTTAAATCTCTCTTTCTATTCTGTCAATGACCGTTTATGTAGCATTCATGTTGTTTCTTATAGATTCGTTGCTCTTTCTTTCCAACCTTGATGTTCTAGCACTTCTTCTCAAATAATCCATTTCAACTGCCAAGAATCTTCTCTTCAGGTCTGCATTAATTGTTTATACTTCCGAGCCATAACAAAGAACTGATTCAATCATGGTTTGCCCTATTCTTTTTTTATTCGTTTTGGAAAAATTGCGATCCCACCATATTAAGTTCAGACATCCTACAATTTTACGTTCCTGATTAATTCGGTGTTTAATTTCGGTTTCTCCCCAGCCGTTCTTATCAATAAGTGTTCCTAAATATTTAAATTTTTCCACTTGTTTGATTTCCACTTCCTCGTCTATCAACACTTCAAACCTTGCATCTGAATTGGTAACTTAATATTCTGTTTTCTTCATGCTGACTTGTAACCCACATTTTACATATTCTCTGTATAGACACTTTATCATAAATTCTAGATCATAATATGTCTTGATTATCATAAATTCTAGATCATTTAAATCTTGAGCTAGGACGACTTGGTCATCCGCAAACTTCAGAAAGAACAGTAATTTCCTATTGAGATTCCCATTCCCTGGCAGTGGCTTTTCCAATTTTGGAGGGCTGCCTCAATATATAAATTAAACAGTAACGGTGATATAATGCATCTTTGTCTTAGTCCTTTAGTTACTTTTATTGGCTCTGATAGTCTATTGCCGATTTTTAGGTAAGTAGAGTTATCCCTGTATACTTCTGTGATTATTTCTAAAAGTTATTGACTAATGTAGAGTTGTTGTAAAGCTTGTCATAGTTTAAGTCTTGGAACTGTATCATACGCCTTTTCTAGGTCGATGAAGGCTAGATGTACTTCGGTACCAACTGCTATTCTTTTTTCTATTAATTTTTGGAGTAAAAAAAAATTAAATTGGGAAATATACAGCATAAAGAATAGAAGGACTATTACAAGCAAATGTTAACAGAACAAAGATCACAATTCATTGGAAGAGAAAACAGGCGAAGACGAAGCAGATTTTACACCGAAGTAAGGTGGCTTTCAAGGGGAAACGACGTAAAAAGAGTATTTCACTTAAGAGCAGAGCTTTTAATTTATTTGAAAGATGAGAAGTCCCCATATGAAAATCAATTTTTCGATCCTATTTGGCTTCTGAAACTAGGTTTCCTTGCTGATATTTTCGAGCAATTAATTATTTTAAACAGTAATTTACAAGGTCGCGACATTAATATAATTACAGCCACAGATAAAATTAAGGCGTTTCTAAGAAAAATCGATTTATGGTTGACCTCACTTGGCAAAAAACAACTCGATTCATTCCAGTGCCTTCAGGAAATTATGGAAAATGTATCCAGTTACAGTGCTACAAATTTTGAATAAGTTTTTGCTGACATGCATGTTACTTTGCTCAATTTAAAACAACAGCTCTGTGATTATTCCCCGAAGAAATTCAAAACAGTTACGACAGTTGCAGATGGATACTAAATCCGTTTTTAGCCGATTCCTTTCAGCATGTTGAAATACCAATAAACATGACAGAAAAACTTATTAAAATATCAAGTGATGAAATGTTGAAGCTCCAATTTTTTTCCCAGAACTCGGACCAATTTTGGACCGAAAAGATGCAGGAATACCCCCAGTTGGCGAGTGAAGCTGTAAAATGTTTGGTCCATTTGTAGCAACATATTTGTGTGAGTTAAGTTTCTCGTCTATGACTGCCATTAAAACAAGAATAAGAAATCGTCTCGTACTTGAAAATGATATAATTGTGTGTCTCAAATACACAGCCTAGATTTGAAAGATTAGTTTCATAGAAACAGGCGCATAGCTCTCATTAAGATTATAATATTTGACTTTGTTTCACTCTTTTATTTTTACGGACTTTAATATTTAGTTTTATATTTCGTCTGATAATTAATTGTTAATTTCTATTTACGGCGTTGTTAAAATAAAAATACATGATCTAACAAAGTGGTGCTTTTGTCTTATTTTGGAAATATTCGGCGACCCCCCTAGTGCCTCATGGCGACCCCCAACTTTGGGAAACACTGGTATAGTGTATAGATTTTTGTGATTATTTTAAATAGCGAAAATAGGAAATTTCAATTCCCAATCATCCTATTAACTGTAATCAATTAAGAAAATTGTTAAAAGATGCCCTAGTTATAAACAATAAAATATTAAAACTGATAAGTACATCACCAAAAAACTTAATAAAATTGCATTTTATTCTGATTTATCTTATCGCAAGAAGCAATAGAACAAAACGACCATTTACTAAAATGTAAACATGATTTATCGTTATATAAACTATTAGATAATTTAATGGTAGAACTAAAATCAAAATAAATACAAATTACTATCTCGCCGGAAAGATAAGAAAATGAAAAATATTTTTAAGAGAAATCATAAATTTATAATACATAAAACAACTAATACATCCAGATCTATATTACTATTTTTATTGGGAATCAACCACATTTTTACTTTAAAATGAGTTTATTTTGACGTTTCAAGTAAATTGCATACCTTCAAAACAATATTAGATCTATTTTGTCCATTTGATTTCATGTATTTGATGAAATGAACTATCCTCCAATAAAGTCGTCAAGCTAGACACAGTACACACCCCAAAAATATTAACAATACTATTTTAAAGGCTTTTAATTTTAGGTGTACTCTGAAAAAATGAGAACTAATTAGTGAATATTCGAAACCTATTCTGTGTTATACAGGACGATGTCAAACTCTCCAGTCCGTGAAACAGCAAATTTTTGGATATTATTTCTATATAAGACTTAGAAGGAGAAACAAATATCTTTATCTTTCAGTAAAATGAAAGTATACAAGACAACAGTAATACCAATCCTAACATATGCAGCGGAGACAAGGACCGATACAAGAAAGGCGAAACAACAAATCAACAATATCGAAATGAAAGATAGATTATCGAACATCTATAAAAACAACAAACACTTTAGCAGAAAGATAATGTACAGTCAATAATGACTGAAACAGAATAAGAAGCAGAAAAACAGGAGTAGTCCTACTCGCACGAAGGAGAAAAAGACTGTGAAAGGGTAACATACACTTTTTCATTCAGAGGGTTGCGAAGCCTAAGGTACGTGACTTATAATATGATATACTCATTAAATTATAAAAGCACAGTGGATAAGCTTTTGTAAGTTTAATTTCGACAAATGATTAAACGGTTATTATATTAACGGTTACAGTAATGGTAAGTGATACATTTAAAAATTAACAAGCACCAGTAAGAAAATACAGATTCTATCGATCCAGAACCGTTTGAAGATAGTGATAATGAACATGTACCGACAGATGACGAATACAAAGTCGATCAGTTAGGAGGTATAGACAATATTACTATAGTAGATAGTACATCACAAGTAATTGATCCTTCTAAAAATCAATTAAATGTATTAAATAAAGAGTATAAATCGGTTTAGGTAAGTAAAACAATACCAGCTAAGCAAGTGAATGCACTCAACACGTGTCGGAACCAGTTCTTTGAAAAATTTACAAAAGAGACGAGACACAGTTTTTTTACAAAATTTTATCAGTGTTCTTTCTCTGGAAACAATACGTTGATATCAAATTCTATAGAAGAAGAGGGAAAGAAGTTTTAACGATTGACACATATGAAAGCACCTAAAGCAGACGAAATTTTACTAGAAAGTTTTTTATCAAAACATTGTGGTCAAAAAGTGAAAGTATATCAAATCATGCTTTTAAATAAGTTTAAAGCGAGGGTAATTATTGTTGAGAATAACATATCTAGGAGAGACCACATAGGTCCGAAGAATAGACGAGAAAAACATGGAAATTATCCTAAAATTCCAGAAATTGATAAACTTTCGAGTACATAAATCAATAGCTTAAATGGACCTACCTGTATGTAAATAATTATTGCAAAGACAGAAATATTTAATCACAAAGTGCGGCGCTGACAGAAATATTTAATCACAAAGTGCGAGAAAAAAGGTACATTTACATTTAGCCGAGTCTGCTACCAGTCGAAACGAAGAGATAAATAAGAATGTCAGAACCCAGGTTAACATTTCCTTCCACTTATAAAAATGCTTGCCTACTTCCTATCTCAGAAGTGGATTGAGTTTTTATAAACGTACACTGTGGACGTTTAACCTTACCATTTAGCAAACCATGGAAAAAAACCAGATTTTAATTATAAAAAAAAATTAAAACACAGTCTTATTCGGTTCAAATAAAAGTATTTTTAGCATTTATACTTTAACTATAGTTTTCTCAAATGTAAAGTTTTTGACATTAACTCTTTTAGCACCAAGCCACGTCTATATTATATTATCTAATTCTTTTGGCTACTTTGCAATAACCTGATAGCGTAAACAACCTAGATCTTTCATGTTCCTGGCACGAAACATCGCAAGAACATATTAAGATTCAACGTCTTTCTTATCTTCACCATCAGCGGTTAAAACTATTAATAAGTCAGCGTAACCCCATGCTTAAAGAACTGTGTAACCACATTTTTGCAAGTGCATTATAAGAAGTGAAATAGGGCTCATTTTGTTATTAGCGTCAGTTAAAAATTCACTTAGGTTTATATGTACATGGATTAATTCTTCAACTTTTAATTCAATGCTAGAAGGTGTCTGCGTACATGTTCTATATCTTTTGTATTTCCTTACAAGTATCCATCAAATACATCAGTCGGTGTTCCGTAATGAGTAATTAGGTAGTCTCTGTATTGCTCGCAAATCTGTTTAAAGGTAGTTGGGCGTCACCAGACAACACGATAAAGGAGGTGACCTCCATCAATGATGTTTTACATTTTCCTGAATTTAGAGTACATGATGATTCTTGTGTGTCTATAACCAAAACAGTAACTATTGAAGATTTGATTTCTTTTCTCATCAAGTGAGATTCGTCGAACAAAGATCAAGGATACACATATAGTTGATATTGAAATATTTCTTCAACTCTCTCATCACTCCTTACTGTGCGATGTAAGAGAGTTTTTGGGTTTATACATGCCGTGATAGTAATAGTTGTAATCGACCTGGTTTTAAAGGCTAGCTAACTTTCTTTTCAAGTGGATCTCTTTGAATGTTTTCTTTTCAATGTCTTTCAAAGCCAGGGTTCCAACTCCAAACGCTTTATTATAGTTCATGTTTTCATCTCCTATAACCCCTGTTAATAAGGAAGAGAATTCCGGTGTTTTAATATTTTAATACATCGTACTTATTTACTGTTTTAACAGTAAATTTTAACATTTTTATTTCGAGTTTACTTTTATAATTTTCAAAACTAATCTCTTATTAATTTCTCGTAATCTTCTGTAGTATCATCTACAAGTACATCCTACATAACTATAAAACGGTTTGTTTTAGAAGGAATATGCATAAGCCTTTTTTGTTTTAAATTAAATGTAGAACATTTTTATATAAAACATTGTTCACGCTAAACCGCATAGTCTTTAGAAATATTGACGAAAACGAAAAGAAAACTACGAATTTACCGACTTCTCCCTCTCACCCTCCCAAAATGTCCCAAACCGGATGCTTTAAATGCTGTAACTGTTTACATAACAATATATGGACCATATAGAACAATTTTGCCTGTTCCTGTGAGATTTTTCTGTTCTTACGTATGGCTCCCAAACGTGGATATTTACAAAAGCAAACATGGACAAAATCATAAAAACCCAAAGAGCAATGGAAAGACAAATGTTGCACATAAGACTAATGGATAAGAAGAGAAACGAGTGGATAAGAGAGAAAACAAAAGTGAGGGATGTTGGACAAGAAGTTGCAAAATTGAGATGGAGATTTGCCGGACACAATATAAGACAAAAAGAAGACAGATGGAACAAAATTCTTATAAGTTGGAGACCGTGGGAATATAAACGAAGCAGAGGAAGGCCCCAAATGAGATGGGCAGATGATATCAAGAAGCACGTGGGCTCTAGATGGATGACTGTTGCGACAGACAGAGAAGAATGGAAAAGGATTGGGGAGGCCTATGTCCAAAGATGGACCGAAGAAGGCTAATTAGATAGATAGATAGATAGAACAATTTAGTGTTGGAGAAAAACTTTTACTTTGGATGTAGGGGTTATCCATTTTTTTTTGACCAATTGTACCTTAGTATAATTTTTTATGTATGTAAATCTACATGGATTTTACCATGCGCTTCAGAGCGCGTTATTAAAAGTTACATATATCTTTGTCAAAAATTAACATAGAAACATTTACCACAGCTTAAAATGGTTATTGTGATTTATTTGATAACTTCCATTAATCAGATTTTCAAAGTTTATAGTTTTATTTTGTTTAACTCACTTAGAAACATATTAATTCGCAATGTTTTAGAAGCAAGTTTTTTAAAAGCTGAAGCAAATACCTTTAAAATGAGCGGATTTTGAAAGTTGATCGCACAAATGAAAGCTGAGTTATACTTGAAAAAGCACCGTTAAATGCCTGTTTTGCAATTGTTTTTCACGAAATTTGTTATAACTTCTAATAATAATTAGATCAAAATTCACCAAACGCCATTTTCTTCATTTTTTTCAAAAGGAAGAATTTTCATTTTGGTAAACTTAAATACCTCTAATAGTTTAGGTGATGCCTGGACGTTAATCAAGATAAAGTATAACATGAACAATTAATGGATGTCCTAAAATCAAAGAAGATTGACTACAACAACCTCAAGATTATATCAAATTTATACTATAAACAGTGAGCAAAAGTACGTGTTAACGAACAGCTGTCAGAAGAAATTGAAATTAGACGTGGAGTGAGACAGGGATGCATATTGTCGCCAATTATTCTTAATGCCTACTCCGAAGAGATCCTGGGGGTAAAACAGCTGGAATAAAGGTAAATCGAGTTGCCATTAACAATATTAGAAATGCGGACGACACTGCGATTTATGAGAATAGCGAAAACTCAAAGAAATAACGAGAATCTTCTAATAAACGGAATCAACGTCGAACAAGTGGACAAATAAGCATACCTGGGTACAACGATTAACTCCCCAAATGATTACATTCAGGAGATCAAAATCAGAATAGAAAAGGCTAGAGGAGATTTCAAAAAAATGAAAAGAGTGCTAATTACTATTTAACTGGGAATAAGCCACAATTAAAGATAAAAATAATACTTTGATAGTTTTATCAATTTACTGTTTGTATTTTGAGAACGATTTCCGAAGTGGAAATTAAAACGTCAACAAACGTATTTTTATCTTTAATTGTGGCTTATTCCCAATTAAATAGTTATTAATTTAAAATGCCACAAGAAAATAGCTTCAGAACAATATTGAGAAGAGTGTTATATACAAGGGATTTAAAATTGGATCTTGGAATGTAATCTTGGACCTTGAATGTGACATCAATGAGAAAACTGGAATCATTCGAGCTGTGGGTGTATAGAAGAATTATGTATATATGTCTAGGATACAAAATCATCTAAACAATCGAATTGTCTGACTGGCTTTCAGCCTTGAACCCTCGAAAAATCACATGTATGTACCAAAAAGCATAAAAAAACGTCAAGGCACCGAGGGGACATAAAAGTGTATTCTGAACCCCTCTGGCTTCTAGAGTAAAACTAGGTTTCACAAATTCACTAATTAGTGTCTATCCTCATTACTCACAGCTTGAATAATAATTGTTATAACCAGTAAGGCAGATAAAATTAAATAATAAGCAAAATATTATTTTCAAATAACACAAAAAATACTTTTTTTCAGTTTTTAATAATTTGTAATATAAAAACGATTTCCAAGCAATCAGAGAAGCCGAAGATAATAAAGATAAATAGTATTGATTTAAAGATTTGTCTCATTGTTTATTTTCCCGTTAGGTTTTCAAATTTTCAATTTATGTTGCTAGTTTAATTTTTAGGGTATTAGCGTAGATTTAAAGCTTTTCAAAGCGTCGTGATGACCCAAAATACTTGCGGCATCTTTTGAATGATTCTCGGTAATATTTATATTTTGATTTTTTCAGTCAAGGTACCTATATAATTTAAAGTTTTACTTCAATCGCTAAAACTAATTAATAAGACTAATTTTAATCTAAACTATGTCAAAAGTTACAGCATTCTATTAGGAATATTAATTATCAAGGAAATATTAAAGTATACACAGGTCACTATTTGTGACAAATCTTAAAAACAAACATTTCAAACACGGATATAGAAAATAGCGAGTAGTCATCGATCATGAAATAAAATCTATTTTTAAATGACTTACTTGGCTCTGATGCAGCATTATTGTTGGCGTTATCCATTTTTCAAATTTGGTATCACTATTTGCAATTATAATTCGGCCTCATTATTAAAAAAAGTATAATCGCACAGTAAAAACAATCAACTGAAACAACTTATATTGATAACAACAGAAAACCTCATGCTGAATTTGACACGCGCACTGGATTATACTTTGTTTCGATAAAATGCCGTACAGTAGACGTCATAGTGTAAACCACGAGTATTAATAAATAAACAATTTTCTAACTCTGTGTTTAATGGCGAATATAGACGCTTAATGGTTTATATTAGTTAGTGTTTGTGTTTAGTTTAATTTAATCGGTACAAGGCTGTAGGCGTAAGCTGTAGTAAAATACTAAACTTTAAATTTCCCTAAATTAATCGTTACAAGTCTCTTAAAATATATTTTTATTTATTCAATATTTGTTTCTGCTTCTAAATGTGCCTATCTCTCAGAGATGTTGGCAACCACACTGAACCAACTTAGTTTATTCAAAGCGGCTCGAAATAAAGCAATTGACGTTAGACCAGTCCAATTCCTAAGATTGGCCAGCCAGGATGTACGTCTACGTCCAGGGCCTCTCTTACTCTCAATATTGCCCTGTATAATCAACTGTAGAAGTCGGTATTTATCATTACGCATGGCGTGGCCGAAGTAAGCCAATTTTCTATTTTTAATGGTGTTAATAATTTCTGTGTCTTTTATTATCCCATGGAGAATAGTTATCATACTTGTGTGGTTTATATGGCTCTCAACATACGTCGGTAGCGCCACATTTCAAATGCCTCCAATCGTTTTATGGCATTTTTTGTGAGGCTTCAGCTTCACTACTCCTTATAGAAAAGGACACTAAAGACGTAACATCTAAGAATTTTTATGCGTATATTGATATAATAAGCTATTTTGGACATGTGCTTCGAAGAAATGGTCTTGAAAAACTTACCATCCAGGGAAAAGTAGAAGGCAAAAGAAATAGAGGTAGATCTCCCACACGAAACACGGACCATATTGTTGCTACCATTGGCGCTACATTGTCAGAACATTGGAAAAATTAGCTAATAGCTTCATGATATCATGATACCTGCATCAGGTTAACGATTAAGAAGAACAAGTTATTGATACTTAAGATAAGTTTCAGAGAATCTTCCTAAGGGTATTGAAAGAGCTTCTGGCTTTTTCAATACGAGATTTTATTTCGTAGCTGTGATCCCAAGTATCCTTAATATTGCAGCCCAAATAGCATATTTGTTCCACTCTTGCTAACGGTGTATCGTTAATTATAATTTGGTCGTTTATGCCGGTGTTCTTACGAAGGATCATTATTTTTGTCTTCTTGCAATATACGTTTAGGCCGTATTTGTTACATATTTCTACAACGTTATCTATAATCCTTTGGAGCCCCTGCACACTATCTGCCAGCAACACTGTATCATCTGCATATCTAATATTGTTTATAAGTGGGCCATTTACAGCAATCCCATCTTCTGATTCGTCCAAACTTAAACTTTTGCGTGGACAATACTATAATAGTAATAATTATACTGTATGATAGGCCTAGAAAAGACATCGAAAGGTCAACATTTTTCTCTATATTTATCTTAATCAGTATCGGACTAACCTACAACAAAATGATTGCGAACTTTTCCAATCAGAATAATTATTAAACTAAAATGATTAAGGTGAGAGTTAACAAAAATAAAATATATCATTCTGGTTCAAAAAAATCGATCAATAGTAGGTATCTTTAATTTTTTTTTAACGTTTAAAAGGTAGGAATTATTATAATATATAAATTAAAAAAAAAACAACAACAATTTAGTTTAAAAATTTATATCAAAACGTTCTGTACGTTTAATTGAATTTCAATAAAATTACAAATGCTGGAAGAGCATTGGATTTAGTTAAGATATTCGTAGTCAATATTATACGTCTTTTTTTTTTTATTTAAAATTAACGTGTCTCGGCAGCTTATGGTCATTGACACGGGTACAGTAGTTTACAACATTATACATATTTTATATAGGTATAGGTACAAGAATTTAATATGAACATTTTTTTTTATAGAAAGGTTAGAACAATAAAGCTTATCACTATGCACTGTTTATATTAGCTGAAATAAACTTGTTTCTTTTAAAAATCTAAGAACACTGTCAAAACGGTTTGGAACACTGAGAATGTCTTTTAGATTTCCTTTTAGGCTGTGCTTGTTTCTGGAAGAGTCATACTGGCAGCAGCCCACTATCACGTGTTTGATGGAAAGGACGTTATTACAGTAGTGGCATACTGGAGGGTTTTCTGATGCCATAAGGTATCCATGAGTGAGGCGTGTATGCCCTATTCGTAGTCGGTGAATAACTGATTTTTCTTTTCTGTTCATAGAGGAGATATTGACGCGAGATAAGTTGGGCTGAACTTCATGAAGCTTAGTTTTTGTTTTACTCCACAGGTCCGCTCATAAGCTGAGGATTTTTTGTTTTATCAATATTTTAAGATCCTTATGGATTTGGACCTCTTGGAAGGCTATGTCAGAAGAACATGCTGCTTTAGCGGCTTGGTCTGCTTTTTCGTTTCCCAATATACCAACATGAGATGGAGTCCAGATCATTATGACTTTTATGTTAGCAGAATATAGTTGGTTACAGATAGTGTGGATTTCCTGGACAAGTGGGTTTTTCGAGAAAATGCATCTTATTGAATAAATCGAGGAAAGAGAATCAGTGCAAATGGCGATTTTTATGCTTTCATTTGAAGTAGGACGGACTGAAGTCTTTAATGCTTGGAGTATTCCATATAATTCTGCGGTATAGATACTACAACTTTTAGGCAATCGCACAGAGCTTATTGTCGTCGTCAGTGTGGACACAGCGGAGCCACAACAGTCTTCATTCTTGGACGCATCGGTGTATAAAATTTCATCAAATTGTGTTAAGTTAAGGATGTTTTGGAAGGATTTTCTAAGGATTAAGTTTGGGGTTTCTGTTTTGTCGAATCTGCATAAATCTGTATTGAATATTGGAAGATTGTGCATCCATGGAGCTGTCTTGGGGGTATAAATAGAAGTAGTATTGGAGAGGTTGATGGAATCTAATAAAGGAGATAATATTTGTGGTAATGTGAGAGACTGATTGGAAGCGTTTACTGGGGGAGGTTCTATGGGATTGATTAGATTTATTACCGGGTTACTTGGGTTTGCTGATATTCTTACAAAGTATGAAAGTAGAAGCTGCTGCCTTCTTAGATGGAGTGGTGGCTCTGAAGATTCAACGCACAGACTTTCAGCGGGGCTTGATTTGAAAACACCGAGGCATAGTCGTAGGGATGTATTTTGAATCGTGTTTAGAGACTTTAGTAGGGAGCTACTAGATGTCATATAAAGAATACTGCCATAATCTAGCTTAGAGCGAATTAACGCTCTATATATTTTAAGAAGAGATTCTTCGTCAGCTCCCCAAGAGAAGCTAGCAAGAGATTTAAGTAAATTGATTCTTTGGGTACAGTTTCCTTTAAGTTTCTGAATATGCTGTCTCCAGATAAGCTTTTTATCAAAGGTGATACCAAGAAGTGTCAAATAATTAACTGTTTGTAAACGAAGTCCGTTTAGAGTTATAGAAGGTTGATTAGGTCTATGCTTTTTGGTAAAGTGAATTACTTTGGATTTAGGAGCTGAAAACACAAATCCAGCACGCGTAGACCAGGTGTCTATTTTGTTTATTGTGTTTTGTAGCAAAGTGCTTGTGGTAGCTGTGACTCTGCC
Organism: Diabrotica balteata; assembly: GCA_918026665.1. Taxonomy (NCBI): domain Eukaryota; kingdom Metazoa; phylum Arthropoda; class Insecta; order Coleoptera; family Chrysomelidae; genus Diabrotica; species Diabrotica balteata. Next base: position 125,212,522 of record OU898281.1, read on the forward strand.
GCGGCAGTATAATATAATATCATCAGCATATATCGAGTACCTGACTGGTGGTTCTATATATGAGGAAAAGTCATTCATGCTAAGTAAAAATAAGGTAGTGATTAAGACTGAGCCCTGAGGCAAACCGTTGTCCAAAGCGTGTGGTTTTGATATTTTTCCGTTTGTTAATACTCTAAAATATCGACTTGTTAAAAAATTTTTTAAAAATAAATAAATGTTACCAGTTAAATTATATTCCGTTAATTTTCTTAGAATTAGAGGTCTTTGTACAGTGTCGAAGGCACTTTGGATATCTAAAGTTACTGCTATGACTTCGCTTCTATTCGAAAATGCATTAACAATGTCAGTATGTAATGTGACCAGGTTATCCATTGTACTTCTATTTGATCTGAAACCTGTTTGGAATGGGTCAAGAATATTATTTCTTTCTAGATACCATAGTAAGCGTTTATTGAACATCTTTTCTAACAGTTTACATAGTGAACAAGTGAGAGAAATTGGTCTATATGATTTAAGAAGATTTGGAGATGAGTCATTCTTTTTAATAGAAATTGTAGTTGCTTGTCGCCATAACGTTGGGAACTGGTTTTGAGACCAGATCTTATTATACAACTCTAGCAGTTTGAGATGTGTGTCTGGATGGAGATTGTTTAAAAATATTGATGGGATATCGTCAGGACCGGCTGCTGAGTTTTTTAATGAAGATATGGCTTCGTTTAATTCTAGGAGATTAAAAGGAAGATTCATAGAGCTGGTGTTAGAAAATATTTTGGGGCTGGAAATGTTGGTATCTGAGTTATTGGAAAGATTCGGAATATTTGACTTATCTGAAAAGTGAGAGGCAAAGATATCTGCAATATGTTGATCATCGGTAACTGTATGATCCTGCAGGGAGATGGCGGCTATTTTGCTGGAAGTATTATGACCTTTCATACGTCTTATCTTTGACCACATTTGCGCGGGAGAAGTATCTTTTGTGATTGAACTAACGTATTGATTCCATGAGGCTTTCTTACTTTCTTTTAAAATACGCCTAGAATTGGCCCTAAGTTTTTTAAAATTTATTAAATCCGTGGTGGTACGGGTCTTCCGGAATTTATTTAATGCTTTTTTGCATTGTTTGACAGCTATTTTGCACGACTCATTCCACCACGGAACAGGTTTCTTGGAAGGATCAATCGCGCATTTACCAATATATTCCTCAGCAGATTCGGTTAAACAGTTATTTAATAGTTTTACATCTGTATCTATATCATTGTTAAAAAGTAATTCATCGGTTTTTCCCTTAACAGTGGTTCTGAAAAGATCCCAGTTTGCTTGAGTGATTTTCCATTTTGTTATAATTCTTGAGGGCATTTTTGACTGGTCAGAGATGAGGATAGGGAAATGATTACTATCATAGAGACTGTTTAATGTGTACCATGAAAGTAAAGGAAATATTCCGGGATTACAGAAAGATAAATCTATGGAAGAGAAACTACCCGATTGGATGTGAAAGTATGTACTACTTCCTGAATTTAGTAAGTTTATATTTACGTTATTTAGAAAATTTTCGATTGTTTTACCTCTTCCAAATGTGTTTTCGGATCCCCACATAGTATTATGGGCATTAAAGTCACCTACTAAGATAAAAGGTGTAGGAAGCTGAGAAGTTAAATCTTCAAGATCGGAACTTATTAAACAGTAGTTTGGAGGGATGTATATGCAACAAATTGTAATTTTGTAGGGACACCAAGCTGTAACGGCTATAGCTTCGAGGTTTGTGTTTAGCGGAAATTCTTTATGGAAAATATCAGTGGAAACAAAAATTGATGCTCCGCCACTGGCACGAAGTTGGGTAGTTCGAATATAGTGGTAACCTGTAAAATTTTTAAGTTGTCCGGAATATTTATCAGTGAAGTTTGTTTCTTGTAGGCATAGAAAGTCAGGAGAAGACTCAGATATGAGCTGTTCAAGGCGTGGACGACGGGGATAAAATCCGTCACAATTCCATTGTATCAGTGTGAAGGTTGAAATTAATATGTAGAGTGTTTGGATGTTTGCGAGGTTTGTGAACTATCAGACAGGTATTCTTTATCACAAGCATCCTGGGAATTATCAAGACTGTTTATACTTTCAGAATCATCTGTTGCAGAATGTATTTTAATTTTAATTTTTTTAATTAAGCGTGTAATTCTGATTTTTGTTGACCTATCTTTAAAATTAGGGTTTATTGATTGCAAAGTTAGAATGAGTGATTTAATATCTGTTGTGAATTTAAATGCTTCTGAGACAGGGTCACAGCTGCCGTAAGCGTTCTCGATAAAGGCAATTATATTATCAGGAGGAACTGCAAAAGCTTCTGGGTTTTGTTTATAGGCTTCGTGTATTGCTTGCTTGGAGTCAGTGGATAGACTGGGGTCGAGAGAAGAACTACGTTTTCGTTTCTTTTTTGTGTTGGAGGTGCTAGAGGAACTGGGAACTGTTTGTTTGGGGGGAAACATAGTTTGTTCTGTTGCAGGGTTTTCCCCAGATTGAAGGTTCTTATCGCTTATAGATGATACAGATGAGCGTGGCCTTTTCTGTGAAAGATGAGAGCTTAAACATAGTTTATCTGACTTTTCAGATATTGTATCATTTTCGCAATTCTCTGGGGAAGAAGACAAATAAAATAGATTTGTTTGGGAGGGAGATGATTCAGAATGAGATGGAAATTGTGTATTCTGTTGCTGTGACGTTGATTCGGTGGGGGGATTTGGGAGGACATGGAAACAGTAGGATTTTCAGATGATAAGTTGTCAGATGAAGTATTGGGACAATTTGAAGCAACATGTCCTGATTGTTTGCATAAGAAACATTCCATTTTGTCCGTAGACAGAAAAATTCTATTATCATTGCCTTCAAAAGGAATTAACAAGGAGGTGTGAAGCTCAAAATTATCAGAGGGAGGAAAAATATATACTTGACGGCGAAAACTAAGTATGTGGGAGTATTCATCACCTGGAATGCCCGCTTTAAGAAAGGACACGGGGGAGGCTATTTGGAAACCAAGACTTTTCACTGCATTTTCGGCCAGTTCATGGGGAATGTAAGGAGAGATGTTCGAAATTAATATTCTTTTTGTTGGGGAGACAAGTTTACGAATACTTAAAGTAAGGTGTCCGATTTGAACGGTTGGATGGGATTTCAGCAGTTGATCAACGAGATTTGAGTTCACTAGATATATGCAGATCCTATTGTTAGATATTCTGGATGCAAAGGAAATATTTTTTGGTCCGATGATGTCACCAATGGCTTTAACGTAGTCTAGAAGTTTAAGGTTTTCTTCTGCGTGAAGAACTATCGCCTGTTCTTTTTTTGGGAAAGATGGTTTTGGTGTAGATTTTGCAGCGGTTACGTATGAAAGAGATGTAGTTGCTGGAATGTTGTTTGTAGCAGTTTGAAGGGCCATTGTTAAGGTAGAAACTGTAGGAGTATTGTTTATATTTGTACTGTCCATGTAAATACAGACAGTAACCTCGTTTTATTTCTCTTCTTTAACTAATTTTGCTATCCAAATTTGTATTAAAATCCATTGAATTGGATGGCCAGCAAGAACCAGCAGACTGGTAAAACCAGTCTCTGGTATGCACTTTGTATAAATTAAATATAATTTATATGATTAATAATATAACAAAAGCAATACTTACAAAGCTTGTCCAGAAATCACTTTTTGAAATTACACTATTAAATCTAAATTAAACACTAATTACTGCCGATAAGGCAAACTGGATTTTAATTGTACTTGGCACACGTCTTACTCGTTCGATTGCTAGAGCAGGAATGATATTATACGTCTAAGATACTAAATATTAGTCGTTGAGCAGTTTAAAGAGCAATTCAGAGGTTTAAACAAACCGATAGCTACTTCAGGAGATCATGACTAGCCAATAGAAAAAAGCAACATGATTTACAATTTAACATTGTACAATCTTAAAAGTAGGCACATATAATATTGGCATAATTTGTATATGTACCAAACAGCACCCGAATAGTCGTAGTTTATATTTTTAGCATTTAGTTTACTGTGCCGGAGCTCTGAAGACGCATAGTAAATTGTAATATGTGATGCGGTGTCCGTGGTAGTATAAATTGATTGTGAGTAAGTCTTTCTATTTAAATCATGAATGTGTTGCCTGTGTGAGTCCATTTTAAATAGGTAAAAAAGAAATAAAATAAGACTTACTCACAATCAGTTTAATTTTACTACCAAAACGACCGGTTTCAACCGGTTTACCAAAACAAAGTAAAACCCACAAATTGGTATAAAATAATCTATTGAATTAAAATAAATTGGTAAATAAATAAAACATTACTTACATGCCGGTACAAGAATTAATAATTAATGATTCGGAGAACATAGTGCAAACTATCCTGTAGTGCTGATGATGGGATCTTCAGTTTTACTATTGTAACTGTTTGATAATTAGCGGGAAAGTTTCTTGAGGAGATAGATGGTAACAAATGAAATATTTCATTGAAAACTAACGACCGTTGTACCGACTGACTGAAAATTAAACTGATTGTAAGTAAATCTTATTTTACTTCGTTTTTATCTATTTCTTTCTATTTACTTCTTGTTACCCAAATTGAAATGGACTCACACAAGCAACACATTTAAAATTTAGTTTATTGTTAATGCACGAGTAGTTCAAATAAATCTAAACTCTAGACAAAACTCTTGTGGTAATTACCGCTAATAAAATTTGTTAGGTAGTTCGATAAATATAGAACACTACGCGTAAATTAAAGTAATATAGTTTTAGTATCCTAGCAGGCATTACAATAAAATACTGTAGACTGTAAATAAATAATTTAATGCACTTCTATAATTTTTCCACTTCTAGTTTGCATGCAAGAATGAACTTTTCTTACAATAAAATACTAGTTAACATGCATAATCGAGACTGGTACGAGCAACTTTATATTTAACATAATTTTCGGATTTCTGATTCAATTATATCGATATTATTATTATCCTGGATGTTTTAAAACGATAAAAAAAAAGTAAAATAAACAATATTCTATTAGAACATTATATAGGAGGTAAATAATGCCAAAATGAATATAAGATGAAGTTAGCACTGCTGCAGCTAATAAATAAATTTTAACTCGAGATTACTAACCGTTTATATAATTTACGAATCCAATAAATAAATATTAGTCAACCTAGTGACAGGTAACTCAATTAGACACCAGACTTGAATATGAAAATTTAATTAAAAAAAAAGATATATTCAAATACATAACAAACAAAATAAAAATAAAACAATGTCACTTCTATAATACTTAAAATAAAAAGATGAATCATTGGAAATAAAATCGACGATAAAGTAGTCCTAGACAGAAACTCCTAGGTAGAAGTTCTTCTTCTTCTTCAGTACCTTATCCGGTCCGGATGTTGGTGATCATCAAGGCTCTCCTGTCAAAGAAGTTCTTACCACATTAATACTCCAGACAACTTAGTCATCTGTCGGTTGTTCACTGTCACCTCGGGGGGAATGGAAAGATTCTAACCACCTTCTGATGCCTCCGGGTGCTCTGTAGAAGGCTTCGAAAATAGCGTCGAGAGCTCCTCTAGCCAAGTTCATTTTCGGGTTATTCTTCTGATGGCTTGTCTTCAGAAAGACAAGATATTTCTTACATGACAAAGGTACACCAAGTATACTTATAGTTGAATAATAATACTCAGCCGCAGAGTATTGAAAAATGCAGGAAGCAGAGCCCCGAGAGCACTAAGCTCTAGGAGAGCCCGTATATAGAGCCTATATAGAGCCTATAGCCCTTGGTTGACCTGAAAATCGCCACTGTTTATATCCGCTGATGTAGCGATAAATAGTGATTTCCAGGTCAGGGACCAATAGGAAAATTCGAGGGGCGGGGCGATGCGTCTCGAAGTGCGCACTAGTCGCGCTCGAGGACATCTCCCCGTCCTCTGGAGACTCTGCAGCTGGGAAAACATTTATTGAAATATAAAAATACAATGAAAATACATAAGAAAATACATAAAAATGCATGAAATACAATTAAAGTAAAATTGTCTTTAAGACTTAAAACACTGCACCAACAGGAAAGGTCGGTGGTGTTGACGGCATCTCCAGCTCCTGCAGGCCCATCCTCGATCGGTGTGCAACTCCTCCAACGGGTTCGTCTTCTTCTCGATTGTCCGGATTTCATCTGCCAAATCCAATGGGATTTTGTAGGGTACCAGGGTGCCGAAAAATACGTGGTCGTCTGACCACTTTCGGCAGGGGGGCGATAACTGGGTCTACTCCGGGACTTCCATCAGCATCTAGGGCTTCTAACTTCGAAGAAGTCAAAGGTGTCTGCACGTCGAAGGCATCCGGTCTGCAGAAGGCCTCGATGTCGGAGTGTTAGAGTAGAGTCTAACACTCCGTGGTTCTCCCCATTCTTCGAAGTCAATGGTGTGTTGCCTTCTGCGAGTCGAGCTGGGTCGTAGGTTCAGAATAATCCACGTTGTTGGACGCCATGTCACCTCGGAGGAAAAAGGAAAGGGTCTAACTGCCTTCTGATGCCTCCGGATGCTCTGTAGAGGGCTTCGAAAACAGCGTCTCAAGCTCTTCTACATAAGTCTATTTTCGGCTTATGAACTTTGTCTTCTGATGGCTTGTCTTGAGAAAGACAAGATATTTCTTACATGAAAAAGTTACACCAAGTTTATAGTTAAATAATAATACTCAGCCACAGAGTATGGAAAAATGCAGGAAGCAGAGTCCCAAGAGCACTAAGCTCTCAGAGAGCCTGTGAGGAACTGCCTTGGTTGACCTGAAAATCGCCAATATTTATATCCGCTGATGTAGTGATAAATAGGGATTTCTAGGTCAGGGACTTTCGGATAATATTTCATCTCCGCGCGTATCGATGGTAGTGGTAGTTTGTAGCTAAGAGTGCGGGCATGCAGGGGATGAACCAGCTGCCAGCAAGCGATGACAGTGCCATCGTTACAACGTTTGTTATATTCCGTTAAAATAATTATTGTAAAGCAAGGTCAGCAAATATTATTAAAAAACATATAACTCTCAACAAAATAATTGATTTTTAAAAAAATAACTGAAATTTAAACTGCTGCCTTGTATTAATTCTACGTTGGTACTACTTGCAGTGCCCCAGATTGGTGCTGCCTATAGCTCTACTGGTTTTAAAATAAATTTATAAATTTTATTATTTGTGTGTGCATTTGATGTGTAGGTATATTAAGTAAAAAAAGAGATTCTTAAAATATTTGCAAAGTAAACTGTTATTTTGCTTTTATAAAAAGTGATCTGGATATTTCTGTTAGTGGATTTGCTTACAATGTATCAACATTAAATTGCTGGTCGATTAGCAATTAGTATTATTCAAGAATGTTTACGAAGCAAGATATAATAAATAATCTTCAAGAAAATAGATATACTGTAAGTAGAAGAACGTGAGGCATGCGAAATTTGAGACAATGGTGTGGCTACACTACAAATTAACTCTTTATATTACTGTTAAATAAAGTTAAGGTAGTCCTAAAGATTTACAATCTTCGATGGAAGTGCCATAAGAACAAGAAAAGTTGCGTATCATTAGCAATGTTTAAAATGACTTTTATGATTTTAAATAGAAAAATAAATTATATTTAAATTTATAAATATTGAAAATATTAGTAAAGTATTCTTTTTACTTTGGTTTTATTACAAACCTGTGTTGACATAAACTAAAATATACTTATTTTAAAATATATTTTTATCCCTTTTCTGCAATATAAAACTTTTGATACAGTCCGCTGTTACTGAAGGGACCTTAATATCACTTATATGGGATCTTAATACTATAGAGGGAAATCAGTGATAAAAATAGAAGATACAATAACTGACATAAAATAAAATAAAATAGAATTTCCTCAGAATAAATTATTGGCGCAGTCGTGTTAAGGCCCACATTTAATAATTTCGAAAACGCCCGAAGTATAATTATTATAAAAATGCAGTAGATTAGTTCTATCAGAAATATATGTTCGTAATAAATTCCTTATTATAAAGTGTCTCAGTTAATAAACAAACTATTTGTATTTCCTTCATGTAAATATTAATATAAAGTAATATACAGATAAGTTTTATCAAAAATGTTTAAAATGATCAAAAGTAAATGCGGTTGAAGAACAAACAGCCGATTTCGTCCTTTGTACCTACCCGCTTTAAAAGTATAATTTGCATTATTGATTACAAATGTCGCTTTGATAAAGACGAATAATGTTCTCAAATATTTACTTCTTTAATCGTTCTCTGTCAGCATGCATAACTCTATGTCACGCTAATATTTCGTTTTTTTTTTGCTGTTTTAACTTTCAGATCAAAATCATTGTAAAAATACGTTGGTATTTACTCAACTTAGACATGACCTATCCAATCGCAAGCGCTATTTGTCTTCTTAACCCAGATATTCCTAAAACTTAATTTAAAATATTTTTTAATATTTTTCTCCAAATTTACGCATTCCATAATGTAACAAAAACAAATTTATCGTTAAAACGAAATATTTTTACAAAATAAGTTGAAAAAATACTTTACAAAATATGTTTGGATGTGGTATGAATAAAGCATTTGATATGGAAGATTGCATTGCATTTTGAGCACCTTATTTTTGCTCTATTAAACCGAAGATACATGTGCCTGTTACTAGCACAATGGCATACGATTACAAGTATGTACGTACACACGAACAAGTGTGTACGTTAGCTGGCAAGCTAGTTCCTGGCATGCTAGCTAATCGCAAAAATTAGATTTTCTTGCTAGGAGCGTATTGTGAGATACAAGTCGCATGTGGAGGAGTGTCACTGTGTGAACGCACGCTACCGCTACGGGCATGCCAGTAGCTAGTAGATAATTGTCAGATTTGTTATATTGGTGATCAAAATTAATCGTAAAAAAACTATCAAATTTATTGCTATGTATAGAGAATTGGAGTATCTTTTGAATTCTGAATCATCTCTACATAAAAATAAAATAGCCTGTGACAATGCTTACTCAAAAATTCAAGAGGATATGGGTGAAGGTATTACTATAAAGAAAATAAAGTCCAAAATAAAAAATTGCTCCAAGATTTTCTCTCCTACCAATCCAATTTCACACCCAAATGTTTCCCTTTTTTGAGTTCCTCTTCGAATTAATTATTAAATTTCTAACAATATGTGTGTTCATCAGCAATATTTGCTTGTTGAATTCATTTCTAATACCTTCCCCTTTTTTGTTGGAAACTCAAAAACTTTTAATTACAAAACAAGTACTTTAGTTTCAGATGAAAACCACTCAATTGTTTACTAGCACTGGTACGTGTAAAAATCTACCCTGCTTTTCGCCTTGCCAGTATAGGCAAGCGAGCTACTGGCATGAAAATTACTAGCAAATGTGTTTTGTGATTGCCAGTTATTGGTCTATGCCAGCAACTGGCATGCCAGCTACTTTCCCAATTTCCCAAATTGTGGTTTGTTTTAACCCAAGATATCTAAAAAATATATATAGGTATAACTTTGAATCATAACAACCTGAGAGTATTCTTCGTTTTCATCGACACTAATACTTGAAAAATACCCTTTTAAATCCGTTACAATAAACAGGGGCGTCGAATAGGTCAAACAATGTGCTGTTTAACCGTATCTATTTTTTGTAAACATTTTTGATAACACTAATCTGCATATTAATGTAATGCAGATTATTATAATATATAAATTGGACTAGGTACGTTTGCCTGATAACATTTATATCAAGAAAATACACCTACACCGTCATTTTGACCTCTAAGTTATTTCAATTTTCATTTTCAAGTTCTAGTTTGATTATTTACTGTTATCTCTATAAAGTATCCTGTTTTATATTATTTAAAAAATAGTTAATGGTAATAATTTATTATTGTACAAATATTTTAAATTTTATAAAAATATATTGAGTTTTTTTTATTAAACTTTCAATATATTGACAATCTGTCAATTAGGTTTATTTATTTATTTAGCATATGGACTTTCACAGTACGATAAATATACAAATACAATAATATATACATATATATTAAATATATTATTTAAACACTAAAGATAGAATGAATGACACTAAATATTAATGTCCAATTTACATAGCCATTCAATTGCTTCTGGGGAACATTCCGCAAAGTCCTGGAGGTTTCCACGGTAGGCACGATTCAAGCAGTCTGAAACACAATGGCTTATGGTATGTCTAGATTGACCGCAATCGCACTGTGGACTTTTTGCACGACCCCACCTGAACAGTGAATCAGCACATTTACCATGTTCGGTACGTATACTATTAAGCCTTGCGTGGACCGGGGCAGATTTGATCCGATGAAACCCTGAGTTGGGGTGGATATCTTAATATAGTCCGATTCTACTGTTGGCATCCATCTTGTCCATTACCTATGTATATCATAGGAATTACCAATTTTTCGGGCAGATCGTATTGGAGGATTTCTAGATCTCAGTCGCTGGTGTTCTTTTGAGATGTCTGGGATATTTTGATGTAATGGTAATTGTACGTTGGCTACAATTTTCTGGTACTCTCTCACTTATGCTGCTGTACGGCGTAGATCTGGTGGAGCAATATTGCTCAGATATCAATCGAGATGTATGGAAAACCGCTAATTGTGCCAAAAGTCAAAGCACAAAGAGTTAGCGACTAGGTCTGTTTGAATGTCAGATATTATGTAAAAAGGTGCTGTTTAAAGGAAACGGATGTAAAAATAAATAAGAAAGACCACGAAGTGGTTCGAAGCACAAAAGTGGTACAAAACAGTTAAAGACGATTTGGATAATATATGAGTGCAAAACTAGAGAGAGAGAGAGTCAGAGAGAGAGAGAGACAGAAAGAGATAGAGAGAAAGAGAGAGAATAAGTTTTGCTCAAACGTTTTGGCAAATTTGCAATTTTCGATAAGCACTTTATTAACCTTTAAACATTACATTTTACAATTAAATTTCATGTTAACACTTTTTTAAAAAGTTTATCATGGATTAAAAAATTTATATCTGACATTGACATCTGGCAGGTATCTTAAAATAGAAGTGGTTCAGGTTCGTATCTTAAATATCTGCTATAGTGCTGTCGTCTCTGGAATTAATATGTCATGGAAAAACGTAAAAGCAACTATGTGCATTTCCTATGGTTATCAATATCGCCAGAAACGACATGGCGCCCCACGTTGGGCGCCGTGTCGTCTCTGGAATTAATAAGCCATGGAAAAACGTAAAAGCGACTATGTGCATTTCCTATGGTTATTAATATCGTCATGATCTAACATTACGCAATATTGCACAATATTGCGATGTTAGTCCAGGACGCTCTTTTGGGGCATTGTCTTGAAAAAGACAATGCCTGTATGTTTATTTAGGGTTATAGAAATAAAACACACTATTCTGAAGCGAAAAAAAGTAAACGTCAGAGTCTTAAGGTGTTCGTGTAAAAATTGCCGAGTCCTTAAAGTGAGGAGCTCGACGGCTACCCGCTGAGGGTAAAACCAGTACTGAAGTGAGATCCGAAAATGTCCCATATTTAAAGTTATTTTAACTTTTATATGAAACTTTTTCATTTCTCAACCAATTAAAATAATTAAAAGTTTCAAAAGGGAAGGACTAGGCAAAGTCGAGGCGTGTGATTGGTGCGCCTGGACGTCAGTGCTCTTAAAAAACAACTCAAATTATTAAATTATGATACATATTGGAAAAATCTTTGATGCTAGTCTTATTATTAATAGAATTTGGATCATTTGTTATGTGAATTATTTCCAATATGCACCTTTTGTTGTAATTTTGTTCTTTTTCCAAAATCTGTACATTTTTAAAATCAAAAGAACGGCTATTTACTAGAGAATGTTTGGCTAGGGCTGTTGTGTTTAATGCATTGGTTTGTACACTATGTTTGTGTGCAACAATTATTCTATGTAGATATTGGTGTGTTTGTCCAATATATGTTGAATTGTAGTCTATACAATTTATTTTATAAATAACGTTTGAATGACGAAATTTTGAAAAGTATTTATCGGTAATTTTTTATTGGCGCAAAATATTTCATGTAATAATTAGGAAAGCCTATTATCCAATTAACTGAATTATATTTTTAAATCCCTAATTTGAAAGCAAATCGTATCTGTTGTAAGCTATTAAATCAGAACTTACATTATTGGAGAATTTATTGTCTTCGTGATCATTTTAAATTAATGAATTACAGCACGAATTCGGGATGAAATGCGTCTATTACAGGATTGGTTTAAGGCTTAATATTTACTTTATGGGTACATATGTATATTTGCTGGTCTTAAACTTATATTGTTTCTATACACTTGATGGTATTTACTTTTTTTATTTTGTTTAATCTTTTTTCCCAAGTTGTTTCAGCTTCAGCCACAAATCTATGACAATTACACTAGATAATTTGATGTTAGAAATAACAGGCAAAACCTTGAGAATGTATAATTAAGTTACTCAACGCTTTTATATATTTTTTTGTTTTATGAGGACTTTGTTTTCTTAGTAATATTTGTCGAATGGTTATTACACAAACTTCACTAAAATTTTAACTAATTTTAACTAACTACTTGGTCATGGCAGGGAATATTATATACAGTATACATTTTTTTCTTCAATCGTCAAATATGATGACATTACTTATCTAACTTGATCCTGTCAAAGTTTGATGTCTCCGCCGGCAGCAGTTTTTTTTCCCATTTTTTAACATCATTTTTATTAATAGTAATATTCAAAGTACAATTAGTTAATGAGGCATATTTAAAATTGAAACCGTGCAAAAATTTTCCCGACTCTTGATACCCATTGGTAATTGTTGATGATACTGATGGTCGAGAACAACTTTCAGCAATCATTCTCGATGTTGGCGGCTTGCGAACAACAATAAGCTGTCTTTAATAATTGCAAACAACTGTCAAACAACTGCAACCAGGGAGACGCAAATCCCACCGACGACTTAATTATTTTAATTTCTAACATCTAGACGACTTTGATAGTTGTCACAGTTAATTTCGAGTAAAAATAGCGTACGAATTGTACTATTTATAGTTGAAAATTGCTACGTTTAAAGAAAAAATAGTATACTTTATTCGGCAAAGAAGCAACTTTTCTTGACTTGTTAGTTTTGACATGGTTGGCGCTTAACCAAACTAAAACAGGAAAAGCAGCAGGCTTCGATGGAATGTATCCTGAGTTTATAGTCCACACTGGTACAAAAACACGACAGTGGCTCAAAAAATTCTTTAGCGACATTGTGAATACAACTGTGCTACCCCCAGAATTCAAAAGAACAAAAATTATCGCAATCCAGAAGCCTGGCAAAGACAACAAGCTCCCTGAAAGTTACCGGCCTATTGCCTTACTCAGTTGCTGTTATAAATTACTAGAACGACTTTTATATAACCGAATATGTAACACCATTGAGGATGCTGTACCAATTGAACAAGCTGGATTTAGAAGAGGACGAAGTTGCTGTGACCAAGTGCTGTCCTTAACTACATTTATTGAAGCTGGCTTTGAAAGACGCGAAAAATCTGCCATAACATTTATAGATCTCACGGCTGCCTATGACACGGTGTGGAGAGAGGGCCTTATTTATAAGCTGACGAAAATCATACTTTGCCTCAAAACTTGTCAGCTGATAAACAATCTACTGACTAACAGACTGTTTCAGGTATATATGAATGATGCACAGAGTAACGTTAGAAAACTTAACAACGGCTTACCTCAAGGCTCAGTGCTAGCTCCTTTATTATTTAACCTTTATACAGCAGATATACCTGAAACAAAATCGAGAAAATTTGCTTATGCTGACGACCTGGCCATTGGCTTCCAAGATAATAGTAAAGAAGCAGGAGAACGAGCTCTAAACGAGGACTTATCTACACTAAGTAACTATTTTAAGAACTGGCGCTTACGTCCTAACACAAGCAAAACTGAAACCTGTCTCTTTCACCTGTCGAATCAACTTGCGGGCGATACTCTCAATGTAACTCTAAATGACACAGCTATCAAACATAACAACAACCCCAAATATCTAGGCGTCACACTTGATAGAACACTCACCTTCAAAAGTCATCTTACAAACGCAGCCGGTAAACTAAGAACACGAAATAACTTAATATCAAAACTTGCTGGAACAACTTGGGGTGCTTCTGCAGATACTCTTCGGACCTCTGCTCTAGCTTTGGTTTTTTCAGTGGCAGAATATTGTGCACCAGTATGGCTAAATAGTGCACATACAAGCAAAATCGATGTCCAACTTAACCAAACCATGAGAATAATCACTGGAACAATAAAATCAACGCCAGTGAGATGGCTGCCTACTCTGAGCAATATTGCTCCACCAGATCTACGCCGTACAGCAGCATTAGTGAGAGAGTACCAGAAAATTGTAGCCAACGTACAATTACCAATACATCAAGATATCCCAGACATCTCAAAAGAGCACCAACGATTGAGATCTAGAAATCCTCCAATACGATCTGCCCGAAAAATTGGTAATTCCTATGATATACATAGGCAATGGACAACAAGATGGATGCCAACAGTAGAATCGGACTATATTAAGATATCCACCCCAACTCAGGGTTTCATCGGATCAAATCTGCCCCGGTCCATTTGGGCAAGGCTTAATCGTATACGTACCGGACATGGTAAATGTGCTGATTCGCTGTTCAGGTGGGGTCGTGCAGAAAGTCCACAGTGCGATTGCGGAGAATCTAGACAGACCATAAGCCATTGTGTTTCAGACTGCTTGAATCGTGCCTACCGTGGAAACCTCCAGGACTTTGCGGAATGTTCCCCAGAAGCAATTGAATGGCTATGTAAATTGGACATTAATATTTAGTGTCATTCATTCTATTCATTCTATTTTTACTATTTTTAGTGTTTGAATAATATATATAATATATATGTGTATATTATTGTAATTGTATTTGTATATTTATCGTACTGTGAAAGTCCATACGCTAAATAAAAAAACATGGTATATTTATTCGGTGGATCTGACGCCATTCTGTCGATTATGGGGAAGGTCTACTACATTGTTATACAGTTTACCATAAATAGCTGAAAGTCTGAAATTCTAACTGCCTGCGCGAACAATGAAGTGAGAAAGCAATCGGAGGGAAAAAGATAGACTCTACGCGCGGGTGAACTTTAAAATATAGGTACAATCGGCGACACAAAAATATAGAAACGCAAAGTTTGAATAGTTTCTAACAGGTCCCGTACACAATTATTATTACTGTTATTACTTTTCTTTACTATATTTCAGTATATTTGTGATATTTGGTCTACAAAGTGAGATGTAAAAAATAGATCCAACAAAAACCGCTTGTGTTGCTATAAATTATGGCATTATAAATCAAAAATTATATTTTTATATTGACCATTTATACTTTATATTACCATTATATTAACCAAAACGTTTTGGAGAAAAAGGGCGTAAGCAGTAGGGTAATAAAGTAGTAATAAAATCGTCTAATGCAATACTGATAGTAATTAGATATTCGGTTTCGGGGAAGCATTAATATGATGTCTTTTGTTAAAGCGGCCTTTACCTTAAAAAAATGTAAACTCTGAGAACAAGTCAATTTACAGAGAACTATGTACACATTTAAAAATACGAAAATAGAATGGTAAAAAATGAGATATTTCCCTTCAGATTCGATTTAAACTTCATGTTTAATATAGGTACACAACACAGATTTGCAAATTTGGAAATGACTCTACTTTGCGGTTCGTACTTACAAAAAATGATTCACAGACTGTACCGACTTGTTCACGTCACATACGGTAGACTATGGGTGGAATGCATAAAACGTAGTAAATGCTATTGCTTCAGCAAATAGTATCTAGTTTGTAGCATTTTCTTTTACATAAAAGGAGGTGCTTTGTTGAAAAGACCGTACTACACAACCGAAGTACTTGCTACTGACCTGAAGGATCTGCTACTAAACGTAGCGCCAGCCGTAGTGCGCACCACAACAATCGTATTAGAACTAGTTTTTCATATGGTTTTTCATATGCTTGTGTCTTGTGAATAATTATTATTAGAATAAGTGAGTAGTGAGTAAAAATGAGTGGTTCAGATTCCGAAGCGACAAAAGAGTTAGGTGAGGACAAAAATGAACAAGTATTGTTTGTTAATCTTCTTGAAAATTATCAAATTTTATTTGATAAAAGAATGATCCCAAAAATTAAACATGAAAAGGAAGCTGCATTGAATCAATTAACTGCTGCCTTTAATGAAATTATCGAAAAAAACCTGGATTCAAAACAAATTTTGAAGAAATTCAACAACATGAAAACAAAGGTTAAAAAAATTGTTGACATAAAGAAAACTGGAAACAAAAGAATCGTACTAACTGACTGGCAAAGAAAATTCTACGAGTTATGGAACATTGGAGAAAATCCAGTCTTGCACAGGGTACCAGGTGCTTGTCAGGCCGGTGTAACAGAGGAGATTGGGGTTTCATCAAAAAAACAAAATGATGAAAACGTTATTTTTAGCTCCAATTCTGGTTGCCAAAAACTAACTGGCAGAGCTCCCAAATATCATAATGCGAAGGAGGAGTCGCTGATTGAACTACAAAAAACCTGCTTACGAAAACAAGTTGAAGCAGCCGAAGCTCAAATTTCTTGTGCTCGAGCTCAACAGTCTTCGGCAGAAGCTCAGGAACGAGCCGCAAATACATTGATAAAGTTTGCTGAAGCCGGTGAGCAATTAATCAACCATATAGTTCAACGTGATATGGTACAGTGACAAAATTTGTACATAGATATGTATTTTTATAAAAACAAAGTTATAAACTAAATATTAAATAAATATGTTAATATGTTGTATTTTGTTTAATATTAATAGAATAAAAATCAAAATATTTTTTACGAATTTTTATTAGACCCTCTACATATGGTAATAATATATGTGTTAGTTGGCATTACGAAATAGAGCCTCCGCAACCTCATTTCTACGTTGTGTGCCTCGATTTCGAATTTGTGCTTGATTGCCTTCAGGTATCTCTTCATTTGCATCTTGCACTATAATTTGAACTGGATTAAAATCATGGTACGGATCCTGCAAATGTTTAGATATGTTGTGAAGTACAAATGCACTTACAATATGTTTTGAAATGTTTGTAGTTTTTAGGCGAATAATATAGGTACTGTAACATTGGAAAACGCCTTTTCAACTGACCAAAACAGCGCTCGATGACACAACGTTCCTTCGCATGAATTGTATTATAATTTTGTTGAATAGGTGTGGTTGGATTTTTAAAAGGTGTCAACAACCATGGTGCAATACCATATCCTTCATCACCTATCAAGGCTGCTCCTTGCATATTATTATACATAATTCGATGCACTACGGAGTTTCGCCAAATTCTACTATCGTGTACGGAGCCTGGCCAACTCGCATCGACACTGGTAAACATTTCTTGGGCGTTACAAGTAGCTTGTACATTAATGGAATATACTCCTTTTCTATTCACGTATTCTTCACCATGGATACGAGGCTTTGTTATTTTAACGTGGGTACAATCAATAGCACCTATAACATTGGGCATTTGCTTATTGGTATTTGCCCACTGATTAATAGCAAGTTCAAATAACTCGTTAGTATTAGGAAATGTTATCCAGTTATTTCTCTTTAAGTAAATTGCTTCTGAAACACTGATTAAGGTTCTGGATACAGTACTCTGGTTAACATTTAAATCAACAGCAACTCCCTGCTGGTATCCAGGATCTCCTGAAAAGGTTATATTTATATTTTTCAAAGTTTACAACTTATTTCCAAAACTAACCTAAACTTCTCAAAAATATCTCCATTTTCCGAGTGGGTGACAAGGCTCCACCTCTTGTTTCTACGGAATCGTCATCGTCAAGAAAATGACTAGCAAGCCACTCTACATTTTCTCTGTTGAATCTAAAGCAAAAAATATGAATGTAAATTTTTATAAAGATTTTATATTATTACCTAAATAGATATACCTACATATGCAGTAAGCGGAAATAAGGCTTACCCCCCCTACTTTCCTACTTTCCTCATTACAAAAAAAATCAAAGTTATGACTGTCACCTGAAGAAGGATTGCTTAAAGTTCGAAACACATTGATTCTATAATATACTATGATTATTTTAAAAATCGACCTCTCCGAACGTTTTGTTAACTAAAAATATACTAAAAATAAATGAGTTAATATGGGGGGTAACACTTATTCCAGCGCACTGTATGAATAAAACGGCACTATTCATGATAATTACCTGAATATTTTACGATAAACATCGTCATTGTATATTCTTCCTCGTTTGTAGATTTTTCTACGACGAACATTCATAAATGCTGCCATTTTTTAACAAAAAACACCTACGCCGAAGTCGTTCATCCAGCAACTTCACCTAAACTGAAGCAAATTCTACTAAACTAGTAAATACTTCGAAAGCGTAGTACATCCTTCTATGTATCTGGTAAATAGTAGCAAATACTACGGATGAAAGCAAAATGCTTTGTAAGTGTAGCAAGTACTACAAAAATGTAGAATTACTTGAAGCATTAGCAGATACTACGTTTTATGCATTCCACCCATTAAGTGGACGCTCAGTGTGAGATGGGAGAATGATCATAGGCGAGGTATTTTCAGACTTTCAGCTATTTTTGGTGAACTTTTTGGTGAACTATACATTATATTTATGATGATAACAACTTAAACGATAGAACTTATTATTCAACAACGTAAAAAATAATTTTACAAGGTAAATAGTGGACCACACTCCTTTCAGTCAGTTTTACTTACCTACCCTATGTGAAACTTCTAAATTTCTACATGTCCAAGTTACTTATATAAGTACAACACATCATAATATGCAGCCTAGGCATGCCTTAGAATTTAACGCAGCACTTTGGAAAATATGGCTATGCTGTAATTATTTATAGCTGTGCCATTCTAAAAAGCAAGATATAATTGCGACAGCCCTCGACATACAAGGTGTCTTTGATATACTACCTAGACATTTGGCTCTTAACAAATTAAATGAATTTATTAATTGAGTTATATTTTGTACGAGGTTGAGCCCTGGACACTTCTTCTTCTTCAAGTGCCGTCTTCGTTCCGAAGTTTGGCTATCATCAAAGCTATGCGTATTTTTGATGCTGCAGATCTAAACAGTTGGTAATTGGTGCAATTGTACCATTCCCTTAAGTTTTTCAACCATGAATGCCTTCTTCTTCCTATAGATCTCTTTCCCATTATCTTTCCCTGTATAATCAATTGCAGCAACTGGTATTTATCTCCCCTCATAACATGTCCCAAATATTGTAGTTTGCGCTTTTTAACAGTAAGTATCAGCTCTTTCTCTTTCCGCACTCTCCGCAAAACCTCCACATTTGTTACTTTCTCTTTCCAGGGTATTCTTAATATTCTACGATACATCCACAACTCAAATGCTTCTATCTTTTTGGTATCGATCTTTTTGGTATCGATCTTTTTCAATGTCCATGTTTCCATCCCGTAGAGGAGAACTGACATAACGTAACATCTCAACAGGCGAATTTTAAGTTTTAGACTTAGATTTTTAGACTTAGATCTCTTCCGCAGAACACCTTTTTCAATTTAGTAAATGTGGCTCTAGCTTTCTCTATTCTGGTTCTGATTTCTTCAGAGCAATCATTATTTTCGTTGATAACAGTTCCCAGGTAATTATATCTTCTTACACGTTCGATTCTTTGATCATGCACGGTTATGTCAGGGAAGTTTTGTGGTGATTTAGATATTAGCATTATTATGGACACTGAAAAAATACAATTTTATAAACCTGGAAGCATTCGAACTGTGGCGTTACCGAAGTATTCTGAAAATATCATGGATCGTTTAAAAAACAAACGCACAAGTAATTTAAATTCCATAAAAATTAGGAAGTTGGAATACTTGATGCACAAGCACTGTGAATGGTTTGGACACAGTTAAATTGAACCATTCAGGCGCCTAATCAACAAAATTATAATTGCTAAAAGGACAAAATAACCTTAAATGATATTTTGTTTTCTTTATCCAATATAAAAATTATGTCTAGAATAGTGGAACAAGCATTGCATCTACAGACTGAATAGTAAAGACTGAATACTAAACCTGAAAGTAGTTTTTCGAATGAAAAACTGAAAGTCATACGTAACATTGTTTCGAAGAACAACCAGTGCGATAGTACATATACTCGGTTCGCTATTCCCGGTCCGAACTGTCTAGTGAATTTAGTAATTATTTTTTTGCGAAGTTAGTTACTTTTTGACACACTAAAAGTGGCTGGAAATTACTATAAAACCAAGCACACGTAGTCATACTCAATATTAATAGTAAACAAACTAAATAGTAAATAAAATAGAACTTTGCAAATTACCGACAATAAATATTTATTTATTTGCACCAGATAATAAATAGTTATGTTAAATTATAACAACTAAAATATATAATTTAAATATATACTACCCAAATTTTGATGGGTTCCACTATTTAGAATAATTCTTCTTTTTGCAAAGAAAGACGTCTGCAATAGTAGTATATTTGAGCTATTAATACTGAGAAATAGGAATTGTTGTGTTGTAGGTTTCCGACAATGAATCTGTCAAAATATGCCCGAGCTAAGCGAATGGAGTATACTTAAATTATATTTAAATGGATTTAATTTATATGTATGCAACACACATTACTTGGGATTTGACAAGGGACTTATTCGATTTTGTTAAAAAGGTACAATTTGAAAACCAGAAGAAATTTAATTACAAAATAATTTATTTTTTACCATCTATTTGATTTTAAATAAAATTTTAAATGTGGATAACGTGATTATCGGAGTTTGGCGTACATATTTATGCAGTTTGAAGCCTCGTCCATTTACATGCTCACGTAATTAAAGC
Source organism: Diabrotica balteata (assembly GCA_918026665.1). Taxonomy (NCBI): domain Eukaryota; kingdom Metazoa; phylum Arthropoda; class Insecta; order Coleoptera; family Chrysomelidae; genus Diabrotica; species Diabrotica balteata. The sequence goes on from OU898281.1 coordinate 125,233,466, forward strand.
ACATTGTTATCGTAGTTGTTTTTGCAGGAAAATTATTTTTTTGTAATCACAGAAACACAAAACCATTCATTTGAGAGATGTTTTCGTTCAACACCAGAAAAGCTCCTTTTTCAAGGTGACGCAATGCAAATCTGGGGAGGCAGCCTAGAAATAAAAGAAAAAGTAAACGAAACTTTGAGCCATAGTTATGTAAATAAAAGACAAAAACAAATACCGGAGGGAGAAATAGGATCATCCAGTAACTGTCGGCAAAGTCGTTGGAATGATTTTCAAGGAAAAAAGTGCAAATATTTAATACTTTTTGACACTTACTTGGAATTTATATCCATAAAAATTGGTAGACGTGTACGAACTGTGGAAATCCCCTGTTGGGGATTTAAAAATCAAATATGCTGATGTTCTCATTCTGATAAGTTCAAAAAATCTTTCAACACTGTTAAGTATACATCAACAATTTCTCATAACATTTTTGAAAATATGCAGAAGTTGGGATAGTACATTAGGACGATTTCAGCGACCTTGAGCAGGAAGACTGAAGCTCTTTCAAGAGGAAAAACCGTTTTTCTAGTTGAAATTTCTGGTTTTTACTTTTTTTTACCATATAGGATTCTTTTAGTATGTTAATATATCGACTTTAAAATTTTTTATGTAAAAAATTATTTATGTAATAAAGGTACAAGCCACATATTTTTGGGTATTATCTTTTTTTTTTTGCGGAAAAAATTAGTTTTAATTTAAATTTTTTTAAACATTCTAAGAAGGCAAGAATTATATTTCTTAATAGTACGATTGAAATTATTTTTAATACATATTTATTATTTTAGGATTTGATTAAAACTTTTACAGTTGATTTTCTTGAACTTATTTTGTTGTTGTTTTAAGGTCTTCAATTTTTAAATTCTGGCTCTGTTAGATATTACACACAAAAATTATCAACTGTGGAAAGTAGTGTGGCCAATTGTAATATATATATATATATATATATATATATATATATATATATATATATATATATATATATATATATCCCGTTTTTTTAGGTGTTACGCAGGTCCGGTAGGGATCTATGGAAGAGTATCACCGAGCCGCAAGCCCTTATCTCTTGCCGTACTGCTCCACCATAGGCCGATCAGACCCCAGCATATTCTAGTCTAAGCCGCAGATTCATCTAGAATTTTAAACTGCTGCGTTAGACTTTTTGTTTTCTGTACACCGAGCTGGGGCTCGATCCCACATCCACTGAACCATTCGACAGTGAAACGAATGAGAGGCAGCCGCACAGCCCGCTGAGCTATCTGACCGACTAATTTGTAATAACATTTGTAATAACAATTGTAATAACATTACCTATATATTTTATTAAACTAGTTAGCCATATACTATTTGCGAAAAATGTCACATTTGTACAGGGTCTTAATACTTTTTATGTTCCATCAATAAAATAAAAAAAAAATAAAAAGTTATTTATTTTGCCCAGTATTGCGTTATGTACAATACATTACGAAGATTATATGTTTCGAAGGAATCAATACTACCTAGTTTTTTGCCGCTTTCTATTCTTTTGGCAACGTAATAACTGTCTTTACCATTTTATCTAAAACATCAAAAAAACTTTACGAGTACGAGTATGTATTATCAAGTTAGACTTTATTATTTCTTTCTCCGTAAAGTATAATTTATTTGATTTTATTATGGGTAACAGATATACGGTAGAAAAAAAAGCAGGGTAGTTCGAAACATTGGAAAACTATATATACATATATGTATATATTACATATATATATATATATATATATATATATATATATATATATATATATATATATATATATATATATATATATATATATATTCGGAAACATTTCCGAGGTTCGTACAATGAAACTTAGAGCTAAGATTAATATTATTCTTAAAATTAATATCAAACTCACCAGTCTTCCGGGTTGAACCGCGTCGATATCCATTTTGCCGGGCATCCTCTCTGATGCCTTCATCAGGGCTTCCGAGGTCTCAGTCTCCGAAGCCCCAGACACTACTACACTGTTCACTGATCACTGCGCTGTCACTAGTAGTGACAGTGACTAGTGACAGTGACTAGTGACAGTACTAGTAGTGACAGCGCAGTGATCAGTGAACAGTGTAGTAGTGTCTGGGGGCTCGGGAGACTGAATCTTAGCTCTAAGTTTCATATATATATATATATATATATATATATATATATATATATATATATATATAATACGGATATCTTGGGTTTAGTAGTCAATATTGGTATCCTTTAGTAGCCTTAAAGTGAAACTCTTTTATGTTTGTTAAGCTTTCGAGTTTACTGTACTCTTTTTCAAAACGTACTAACAATTAACATAAAAAACTACATTAGAAAAATGAAGTTGTTATATCTTCAATATGCTTACCCTTGTGAGGATTGTGTTTTAAAATTAGCAAAATTAATTAACACGATGACATTATTAAATTTGATTTTCTTTTTCGTTCTGTCAAAACTTATTACTAAGGTTTACATGTCTCTTCTATTTTTTTATATTTATTTTAGGTTAGTTTGACAGAGGAAGTGTCTATGTTTATGCAAACCTTCATTGCAAATTTTGATATAATATGTAGAAATGTTTCGTTTGCAGTTATTAATGTAGTTTTTTATGTTAATTTTTAGTACGTTTTGAAAAAGAATACAATAAACTCGAAAGCTTAACAAACCTAAGAGTTTAGATAGGGTACTAAACCCAAGATATCCGTATATATTACTCACATAGTCACTAAAGCCCTTTCTAAGAATATATATCTATATATATATATATATATATATATATATAATATATATATATATATATATAATATATATATATATAATATATATATATATATATATATATAATATATATATATATATATATATATATATATATATATATATATATATATAATATATATATATATATATATATATATATATATATATATATATATATATGGGGTTTAGGTTTAATAAGTAATATTAGACAGAAAATAAAGTGCCGCATAGGAAAGGCAAGAATGGTCTTTAACAAAATGAGCGCCATCTTCAAAAGTCGCAACATATCCCTTGATACAAAAATGAGACATTTGTGATGCTATGTTTTAAACTATTAAAAAACTTGAAGCATTTGAGATGTGGCTTTATAGAAGAATGCTGAAAATATCATGGACAGCAAGGATCACGAACAAGGAAGTTATAGGAAAAATGAAGAAGGAACCAGAGATTGTGTTTACGATCAAACGCATAAAATTGCAATATCTGGGACACGTTATGAGAAATCAGCACCGTTACTCCCTGCTACAGTCTATATTGCAAGGTAAAGTCAAAGGTAAGCGAGGACCCGGTAGAAGGAGAATAACATGGCTGCGGAATTTAAGAACATGGTTTAAGAAAACCTCAACGGAGCTGTTTCGAGCCGCAGCGAGCAAGGTTATGATTGCCAATATGATTTCCAACATCCGAAACGGATAGGAACTAGAAGAAGAAGTAATATTAAATTTGGAACTAGATTTTATTGTGCGATCGAAATCAACGTTTCGGCAGGAAACCCTGGTCTTTGTCAAGATTCTGAAATGAACAAGATTAGGAAAAAAGTCTTTGTAAAATATATAAAAAAAACTTACTAAAATGTAAAACGGGACACGTTGGTTAGAATTAAGTCAATTTTGTTCTTAGTGATTCCAATTGAAGCTACCCAGGCCACTTTCTGTTCAGTTTCTGAAGTTTTTTTTTAAGAAAGTATTTGCCATCGGCATCTTTTGGTAGTGTGCAAATTGAACAAGTCTTTCTTCCCTTTCATTTCTATCATCGACTCCTACTTTTCCACAACTTATTCCTTGTCGTTTCTCTATCCCACTATGGCATTTGAAGTAATTTTTATTGTTTTTTAATGATTCATTTATATTACTATAGAGTTCCTCTATTTTTTCATCAGTGTGAGTAATTGTTGGGGCGTATATTTCTATAATTTGTGTATGGTATCTATTTGATAGTTGTAAGGTTAAGTTAGCTACTCTATTCAAGATACTAGTTATTTCTACTAGAGCTATATAGGCCTTCCTGAGGGAGAGATAGAAGTTAAGGCTCTAAAAACCAATAAATATGGCGAACAGGTGGCTACGATAGCCGTACGACCCTTCAGAGCAGAAGAACTGAAGCTAAATAGAAATAGGATGAGTCGGGTGTCCAATAATGAAGAGACACAACGCAGTTAGGTGTTGCTGTAATTGTCTAAAAACGGGGCATACAGTCGCAAACTGTACTAGCAAACCATACTGCTCGGTGTGCAAAGAAAATGACATAGGATGGACAGGATGTCTTGTCCGTCCTACCGAGCCCTTGTATACGGTAGTAGAGGATAGATGAACCGCTTAAATAAGCCAAAGAAACATAAAATAGACTTTTTGGAAAACGAAAGTGGGCCCATATACAGCCCACCTACGTGTTATTTTATATGTCCAAAATTTAGTCTATTTATTTTAATTATTTAAATTTTACCGAAATACTTTTATTTATTGAATTCTTGAATCTGAACTAAATCTTTTATTTATTTCATCTATATACCGTATTTATTTATTTTATTTATATTTGTATTAATTATTTTATTTATTTTAGTTTATATGGCTTTTAACATTTTCGAAAGACGTGAATCCAATGCAGAAATGACCTCTGTGAACTGAACCAAAGTGGCCCTTAAAGATCAACCGGGCATTCAGATATTGCAGGTTCACGTGGGCAGATCCCGCCGAGCGCACGACTTTGTCCACGTAAAAGCCTGCAACCTAGACACAGACCTGTTCATAGTCCTTGAACCAAATAAAAAGGTAATGTCATCCAGTGGTTGGGTCCAGGATAACGGGAAAAACGTGGAGATGCTCTTTAGAAATAGGGGTTTGGGGGTGTGTAGTATTGTCGGGGGAGGAAATCATATCCTCATCAAACTGAGGGATTTTAGCCTCCTGGCATGCTACGTGTCCCCAAATATTCCTATGATAAGATACAAATTAATTGTAGAAGAAATAATGAGCGTCGTCACGAACGAAAAAGAAGTGCTGATAGTCGGTGATATCAGCGCGAAATTGAGGTAGTGGGATTCCCCCATAAACGACGAAAAGGGGGAGCTATGGAACGAATGGATAGCTTAGGCTAGCTTTCAAGTATTAAACAATAACAAAACAACTTTCGTAAGGAGGGCCAGCCAAACACACATCGATATTACGTTCGCGAGTGAAGGGCTATCGAGGAGAGTACACGGGTGGGATGTCCTTAACGATCAGTTATTCACCTACCACAGGTATATACAATAGGAAATAAAGGTTTAAGGGGAAATAAGGCCTCCGATAGGACACACAAAAATTTATTTCAACAAACTCACGTGCCTATCGGAGGTCAGAAAGATCAATGAAGAAGAGATTTCTGACCTTGGCCAACTGAGAAGAGCACTAGAAAGTGCAGTAAAGTCGGCCACTGTGAAGAAAAAGAATAATAAAAATAAAAAGAGATAGATGGTCTACGGGAGAGATGCCTCAGAGCTCTAAAGGAATTATGCGAGAAGCCATGGCAGCCTCGAGCTCAAAGAAATAAATAAGGATCTAAAGAAAACGCTTAACAAAAAAATTAAACAAGAGAGAAAGAATAGTGGCAGACCCTGATAAAAGCATAAGACGAGGATATATGGGGCGATGCGTACAAGATAACCATGAAGATATTTAAGATAATCGCCCCATATAGACTCGACGTAGACCAGCGGATGCAATCAACCGAACTCCTCTTTCCTACCAAGGATCCTTAAAATTTTATAAAGATATTTTCAACGATGCTAGAGGAGTTCACGGAAGAAGAAATCAGAACCGCTGGTCAGGAGATGAAGACAGGGAAAGCTCCCGGCCCTGACGGGCTGCCACCAGAGCCAATAAAAGTAATACCAGCAGAGAAACCAGGCTTGATCAGACAAATATACAACGACCTACTGCAGAAGCAAGAGTTTCCTAGGGACTTAAAGGAAGCGAACTTGGTTCTATGGCTAAAACCTGGGAAACCCCCCGATTCAGCAGCCCCTTATCGGCCAATATGCCTCCTGGACTGCTTTGGTAAATTCTATGAAAGAGTTATCAAGAGAAAGCTAAAGGGCGCGTTGGAAGAAAGATGAGAGAGTGCTTTTAAACCAACAATACGGATTCCGAAAAGGCAGATCGACAGTCGATGCCGCAACCTGAATAAGCGACGCGGCTAAGACAAACAAGAAAAGATGGGTGGTCCTTGTTCTGCTGGACATCAGAAATGCTTTTAGTTCAGCGCTGGCTTAACTGGCGCCTCATAGTAGACCGAGTCGTCGAATTTGGGGCTCCAGAGTATATGTCCAACATAATAAAGGACTACCTATTGGAAAGATCCGTATGCATATCCAAGAAGAAAAAGAAATAAATAATCGCAAGAGTACCCCAGAGTTAGTCCTGGGAACCTTACTTTGGAACTTACTATATAACGAAGTACTAGAATTACACAAGAAGAGAGGAGTGAGAGCGATAGCATACGCGGACGATCTAGCCCCACTAGTCGAAGACGATATGAATTATTGGGGAATAACAGAAAAGGTAAATAATGCGATAAGAACGACCACGACGTGGATAGAGAAGAACGACCTAAAACTAGCAGTAGAAAAGACAGAAGGCTATTATTAAAGAAGAAACAGGCTTTAAAGCGTACATATAAGAAGGAAGAAGAAGAAGAAGAAGGTAATTCCAGCATTAAATATTTAGCTTCATTTCTAATTCCAAAACTTAGTCTATTTTTAATTTAATACATTTTTTTTATGGAAGTGATTTTCCATTCGCCAAAAGAAAGGCTTAATTCAAGACCTGGTTTGATTACATTTCTTTTTTCGATTGCACCTCATTTATATACATGTAATTCTTCACTACTAAATTGGAAATACGAAAAATGTTAAGATATTATGCACTTTATTTTGCTAGAGCCGTTACTGTCTGAAATTATTATATAGTATTTGATTTGTTGACGTTAGATTGAAATGCTATTCCAAAATCAATTCCTTTATTTTTGTATCAATGCCCAAAACCCAAGAAAATCTTGCCAGTCATACAATGATAGATATCTCTATGGTTTAAAATATGTTTAAAAATATGTTTACAGATAACTACCTCAATATAATTAATGTAGACATGCAAATATAAAATTAGAGAAAATGGTGCATAATAAATTGTTAGTTTAGTGCTTAACGTCAAAGAAAATGGCCGATGATGCGGAACTTAACAAGGTAAGCACCAAATCTTTTTGGTTAAAGTCTAATTAATGTCATGCATATTTATGTACCCATTAAAATACTTCTTTATAATATATTTCATTTATATTTAGACTGCATATAACACCGCTAGAAATTAATATTTTGTGCAGATACTGAAAATTTTATTTGAATCTAAATTTGTTAACAAAAAAAAACATTTACCAAAAGCTTTTCTTAAATTTAAGTTGTTTTTTGTTAAGGTCCTAGAATTCGTTATTAAATATGTTATGTTTATTATTTAAGTAACGAAATATTAATAATATACCAGTAGTTTCTTTTATTTTTCTTGAAAAGTTCTAGATTTTTTTGATTCTGTAAGTCATTTAGAAGGAACACATGTCTGTACTTTTTATATTTTCACAACTTCGCTATGTCTGATATTTTGAAGAATATAGTCGCACCTCAATGGAAATAAGTGGCTTTGCTTTTTTGATTTGTATTGTGTCTTGTGTTTGGTGGAATTTCAATAGAAAGCTTCTTTTTAGAAACACTTTGGTCTGCCAATAATCCATTAATAATAGCAAGCCGAAAATCTTTGGACGTTCTTCGAAATTCTTTGCGATTTTGTGCTCTTTGTTGCCAATTTTTCGTGATACCCCTGATGTCGTCAGCCCAACGTGTAGGTGGTCTTCCTCTACTACGTTTTTCTGCTTTTGGCCTCCAATGTGTAATTTTACGCATTTATAGCCTTTAATAAATAAAAATATTTTCGATGCCACCATTTTTTGCTGTCAGATTTATCTACAAAATTCATATTTGATTGTGAGGAAATGGTATTAGATGTCGCCATTTTTTTATTTTCGGGTCACTTCACTGACTCTTCAGGGTTATGGAAGTTGGAAAGTATATGTACGGATCTGCTAGTCTTCCATTTTAATGCTACCAATCCAGAATTTCTAGAGAACCCCTATTTGTTCTCGTCGATAATTCTACATCTCAAAGGCCTCTAATTTTTTCATTAATGTCTCTGTAAGGGTTCAGCTCTCATATTTTCTTTAATTTATGGAAGGCGGCTCTGGATTTTTCAATGCGTATTCTTATTTCTTTATTTATATCCCAGTTATCGTTAACTTTTGCGCCCAAATCCGTAATATTGTGGACTCTTTCTAACTCTATTCCATACGTTCTATTGTTCATTGGTTTTAACTCCGTTTTGTTGACAACCATAAGTTTTGTCTTGGAAGTATTAAGTTTTAGCCCATATTCATCACATGCTTCGGTTACCCTGTTTATAAGTCGTTGCAGTTCTTCTTTACTGGAGGCAATAAGTACCTTGTGGTCTGCATATCTAAGATTATTGACATTAATTTCGTTGATTTTAATACCTGTATCTTCAACTAAGGCTTCTTTGAAAATAAATTCGAAGTAGATATTAAAAAGTAAAGGCGATAGAACACATCCTTCTCTCACTCCACGTCGTATTTACACTGCTGCCGTCGTGTTGTGTCCAATTAGTGTGTTTGCACGTTGATGCCAATACCAAATTTTGTGCTCTTTGTTGCCAATTTTTAGTGATACGCCTGATGTCGTCGGCCCAGCGTGTAGGTGGTCTTCCTCTACTGCGTTTGTCTGCTCTTGGCCTCCAATTTGTAGTTTTGCTCGTCCATCGTGAATCGTGCATTCTCGCTACATGGCCTGCCCAGTTCCATTTTAGTTCCGCTATGCGTTCCACAACATCAGTAATACTCGTCCTTCTTCGCAGATCTTCGTTTCTTATTTGGTCCCTCAACGTCACTCCCAGCATAGACCGTTCCATTCGTCTCTGTGCCACTCTCAGTTTCGAAGCCGTGGTCTTGGTTAAAGTCATAGTTTCCTCCCCATAGGTCATGACCGGTAATACGCATTGGTCAAACACTTTTCTTTTGAGGCTGATTGGTATGTTGGCCCTAAGTGTGTCTCGCAGTTTTACAAAGGCTGCGCATGTTAAAGTAATTCGTCTTTGGATCTCACATGTTTGGTTATCCCTGCTGATTCTTATTTCATGACCCAAATACGTATATTTTTCCACCAGTTCTACCACTTTGTCTTGAATAGTCAAATGATTATTGGGGACCAAATTTGTCATAAACTTAGTTTTGGTCAAGTTCATTCTCAGGCCCACCTTCGAACATGCAAAATCCAATTCGTTTATTATATCTGTAGCTTCTCCTAAATTATCTGTGATAAGGACAATGTCATCTGCGAAACGGAGATGGTTAAGCTTTTCGCCGTCTATCGTCACTCCTCTGTGGTCCCAATTGATCATCTTAAAGGCATATTCTAATGCCGTTATGAATAATTTCGGCGACAATGTATCTCCTTGCCTTATTCCACGATTTATTTTTATTGGTCGGGTTTTATTGTCTATTTTAACAGTCATAGTGGCATTTTTGTAAATATTATAAATAAGCTCACTATACCTATGGTCAATCCTGCTGTCATTCATTGCTTCTATAAGGCTGTCTAATTCGATCGTGTCGAACGCTTTATGAAAATCTATGAAAGTGAGAACAAGAGGTTTGTTATATTCTATAGATTTTTCAATGAGTGTTTTTACTGTGTGGAGGTGATCATTGGTACCATAATTTGAGCGGAATCCTGCCTGCTCTCTCGGTTGGTAGAAATCTAATTTTTTCTCCAATCTTGATGTCACTACCCTAGTGAAGAGCTTGTATATGTGGTTCAACAGGCTAATAGGTCTATAATTTTCTAGGTCCGTTCTATCTCATTTTTTATGCAAAAGGATGGTTGTAGCATTGTTCCACTCTTTGGGCACCTCTCTTTGCTGCAAACATAGATTGAATAGTTTCCTTAATTTATTTAATAGCATATCTCCTCCATTTACGATAGCTTCTGTTACGATTCCATCCTCTCCTAGGGCTTTGTTATTTTTCATTTTTCTTAATGCTTGTCGAACCTCATCTAGCTTTATCTCTGGCATTAGTTCGGAACCTTGATTCTTGATCTTCTTTGAAATGGCTGTTTGTATTCCTGTTTTATCTTCTCGTCTACTTCTATATAAGTCCTCGTAAAACTCTTCGACGACCTGTATTAACTCGTCTCTACGTGATATTATTTCTTTTTGCTTGTTTCTTAATTTATGAATTTCGCATTTCCCATTCGTTAGCTTTCTATGTAGAACTTTTCGGCTGTTATTTTCCTCTATAGTGCGTTTAATATAATCGGTATTAAATTTCCTTAAATCTCTCCTAATTGCTTTTGAAACAGTTTTGTTCATTTTTCTTAAAGTGTTACTATCTACATTCTTATCGCTTCTCATTTGTCTTCTTTGATCCAAGAGCATTTCAGTATATGGACTTATTTTACTATCTGATTTTCTTTTAGGACAGTGCACTCGGTGACTTTCTTGTAAGGCGTTTATGATGCAGTTATTCAAGTCGTTAATATCGTTAGCGGAGGTTTCCTGCAATAGAAGCTTAGTATTGATATGTGTCTGATATTGGTTGATATCTAATGGGGGTGTCCAGATACCATGAAATTTAGTTTTAATCATTATATTCCTTTCTCTTTTTATATTGATTTGAACTTTCGCTCGTATCATCCTGTGGTCGCTGTTTGCGGTGAACTTGTTGAGTACTGTTACATCTTTAATTATTTGTTTTTGATCACTTATGATGTAGTCGATTTCGTTCCTTGTTCTACCGTTTGGACTTTCCCAAGTCCATCTTCTGTGCATCTTTTTGTGAAAGAAGCTGTTCATGTTAAATAAGTTGTTCTGGAGTAGGAATCCTAGTAGCTTTTCTCCTCGATCATTTCTTCCTGGGGAACCGAATTGTCCTAAAGATGTTTCTGGATCTGCTTCTTTTACCCCTATTTTTGCTTTGAAATCGCCACATAAAATCGTGAATTGAGTACGAGAATCATCAAGCGCAGTGGATACATCGTCATAAAACATTTCATGACATCTTTGAACCATGACCTGCAAACTAAAGTGTGCTTCTCTTGTTCTAAGGTTGTTTCTAAGACCCAATTGTGTTTCACTTAGTTGTACTTCCACTTTGTTGTAAATTTTCGAGTGCAGTATTCTTAGGAACATTTTCAATACATGACTTATTAAACAGATAGTGCGATAATGGCTACACTGTTTGGCATTTATTTTTTTTTGGTATCATTACAAATGTTGAGTATATGTCATGGTTCGTACATACTATTGAAGAGACTTAAAAGAGAATGTTTGCCTTTATCGTCGAGTAGTTTGATTATTTCGTTTGGAATTTTATCGGGACCAGTTGCTTTAGTCATTATGCGCAGTATATATATGGTCATAAAACATTTCGATGTCTTTGTCTGTATGGTCTGTATTTTGAGTTGATATCTACTGTTTAGCGTCAGAATATTGTTTGCCTGGTATTTATGGACATAGAAACTAATGTGTCCAACTAATGTAGTTTCAGGTCCAATCTGAGATAGAATGTATGCCCTGATTTAAGTGTTTTTAAAGATTCACCTCTTCCTAACTTCGCTGAAACTTATAGCATCCCATTTAATTTTGTACTCTGTATGAAAAGCAACTAAACGGCCGAAAAGACCAGTAACACATTCTTCACCCATTAAACTGGAAGATGGCAACTGAACTAAACGCAATAAGCAAGAGGTAGAGAGATTTGCCACATATTTAGATACTACATTGAAACCGTATGATTAATAATCAAATAGCGTGGAATAGAAGCAATGACCGAATTAATGATCAAATATTGTTATAGCCTAGTCTGACAGAAGATAGAATTAAACCAACACCCCGAAGGAAGTAGCTAACGAAATAAAAGACAATATGCATCCAAAGAGAGCACCATGTATGATCTAATCACTGGATAGATATTAAAAATTTTTCCTCGTAAAGCCATAGTCAAATTAACCAACATCATCAATGCTGCATTTATATTTATTTAAAATAGCCGAGTTTATAGTGGCACCAAAACTAGGGAAATCATCACATAAAGTCTCCTTATATAGACCATTATCACTTTTACCAATGATGCCTTTTAGAAAGGTACTTAGCTGTAGGCCATCCAGAGTCGTCCGATCAATTTAAACCGGTTTTTAATTTCGCAAGGTTCGCTCAGACTCTACGTCACCGGTTATGGGTTAATATGCGTGTATACAAATGAAAACCGTTGTTTAAATAACGTAACAACCTTATATTACAATAACATTACGTATTTTTTATAGTTTAGGTATTGAAGGAAGTTCCATTACCAATATTTTCCATTTTCATAAAAACCCTGGAAGACGGAACCTGTGTTCGACACCATGTGCCTCCGAGACAATCGACATTATGATTTTTGTCTTTAGCGGCCTCAAAACCCCCTGAGTTACGAATTTTGAACTGATTTTTTATTGAATTTCAATAAAATCCAACAGATGAGGCCCGTTCTGGGCCCCATGTACCTCAGGCATTATCGCCGTTAGTATATTTGTAATCAGCGACCCAAAAACCTTCAAGTATCAAGTTTTTATAACATTTATACAAAAACCCGAGGAGAAGAGGCCTGTACTGGGCACCAAATGCCTCGGAGATTATAGACAATAGGATATTTGCATTGAGCGGCCCCAAAACCTCTCGAATAACGGATTTGAACTGATTTTGTATCAAATTTCCAAAAAACTCCAGCAGACGACACCCGTCTTGGGCCCCATATACCTCGGACATCATCGCCGTTATAATATTCGTAATTAGAGACCCAAAAATCCCTTAATAATGAGTTTTTACTAATGTATCGAATTTATATAGTACATCATGTACCTCGAAAACCCTCGATGTCATTCTATTCGTGTTTAACGACCCCCAACTTTAGAGTGGTACCTAATATAGAACTTGTTTTGTCAGTTATTTTTAAAATACAAATTTATCATTATTTATCCTTCTAAACGTACTTTGGAGAATTCATTTTCCTTGGTTAATAATGCAATTTTTATTTCTACATTATATTACATTAGTTAACAAAATTTCTTTTAATTTCTTTTAATAAACATTTCACAAAATTGAACAGCAATAAAAATCGAATGCAACAATGTCACTGAGATCCATCCCACTGCAAAAAATTGGCAGATCTATTGCTTCATTGCCTTTTCTATGGAGACGTGCAGTATCTGGTATGAGAACTGCCCTATGTACTTCCTTCGCTTTACTATTTTATATAGTATATAGAAAAGATAATATATAATACTGTTAGATTACACAATTTTCTTTCTTGAAATAATTATGCCAATATGGACTAAATACACTTCAAAAATCTAAAAATTTTATATAGATACTGCAAAGTGCAGAGTGCACAAATAATTTACAGTATGATATGGAAAAATAACGCTTTCATATAAATAAAGGAAAAGAAATAAAATCTAACAGATACAGAAAAAAGATAAAAAGCAAATGTTTCGCAGGAAATTTCATGTGATCCGGTCCTGTACCTACTTTAAACGTGTGACAGTTATGTACTAATGATGAAATTTCCACTTTACTGATGGAACTGCCATTCTCTAGCAGTGGTTAACACTAGTGAAGATGCCAACTTCAAACAGTAGTTAATCAATTTGCTACATGGTACATTTAATGCAAAATTAGGATAAAGGAAACTAAATCTTCCCATGTAAACTTTAACAATAATAAAGTCTTTACAACATTTAAACAGATATTAAAAAAGACGATTTATGACATGAAAACACTTTCTTTAATAATTTCATGTTAAAAAGAGTGATGGAATGATTATACAGCAAGCGACACTTAAAAATTTTTACTTTTCTCATGACTACTTGGTATTTGGAACATTGCATGATTATAAGCTTTTATTTACCAGGCACCTAAAAAATTTTGCCTCATGGATTAGTGAAATTGCAAGAAATACAAAATAAATGAATTAATACCAAAAATAAGTTCTATTCATGAAAGCGTAGTATCGCAGATAGTTTTTAAAGATTACTACTTTAACTTTAAAACTTTAACAAAATCTTTGAAATAAAGTCCGCTGTATCTGTTATTAACTAAGACTAAAGACTAGGGATTAGAGATTAATACCAAAAAGACCAAATTTATGATCATCTCCAGAAACTTAGATGCACTTGAAAACTCCACCATAACACTGAATACTAAGTCCATTGAAAGAGTGAGTAAATTTTAATACCTGAGATCGTGGCTTTTTGAAGACTGGGCATCGGACAGGGAAGTAAAATGTCACATTGAGCAAGCTCGACAAGCTTTCGTAAAATTCAAGAAAGTACTGACTTGTTCAGAGTTTGATCTTCAACTGAGACTAAGGTTTACTAAGTGCTGCGTATGGTCAGTGCTGCTATATGGTGTAGAGGGCTGGACACTCAAAACGAGGGATATAAACAGATTAGAAGCTTTCGAAATGTGGCTTTATCGCCGTATCCTAAAAATACCATGGACAGCGAAAATCACAAATATAGATGTCCTTAAAAGAATAAACCAAGAACGCCAACTTTTCGAAATCGTCAAGAAAAGGAAAACGGCGTATCTAGGTCACATCATGCGAAATGAAAAATACCAGTTCCTCCAACTTATAATCGAGGGTAAAATTGAAGGCAAGAGAGGAATGGGACGCAAGAAAATGTCCTGGCTCTGAAACATAAGGCAATGGACAGGGATTAACGACATACAATCTCTGATACATATTGCAAGAAATAAAGAATTAGTGGATTTGCATCTGAAGAAGAAGAAGAAAGACTAAGAACACAAATATCAGAACAAATAATAAGCTATTTTGGTGCTTCGAAGAAATGGTCTTGAAAAACTTACCATCCAGGGAAAAGTAGAAGGCAAAAGAAATAGAGGTAGATCTCCTATACGATAAACGGACCATTTTGTTGGTACCATTGGCGCTCCATTGTCAAAATGTGCTAGAATAGCAGAAGATAGAAAAACGTGGAGGAACATTGGAAACATTAGCTCATAGCTTTATGATATCACGATACCTGCATCAGGTTAACGACTAAGAAGAAGAAGAAGAAGTATCTGTTATTATAGAATATACTAAAAAAAGTTATTGGCAAAATAGGATGTACCTGTAAGTTTTCCATCGGAAAACATCGATTTACTAAGAATTTGTAAGGCGCGCCCCTTAGAAAAAAATATTTCAACGCAAGTAATAAATTTAATTGATCTCAGAATCTTAAAGATTTTAAAAAAATCGCACAACAAAAAACAGCGACGATATTAAAAGAACTGCAGGACCAATGTGGAAACGTCTCACAAACAACAGAGATGAATGGCAAGAATTAGTAGAGGCCTATATTGGGCAACCCGAATAGAGAGAAGGGCTTAAAAATATTCTGGAAACCGCAAATGCCACCTGTGCTAATTTATTTAAAAAGTATAATATTGCATATAATTCCTTTATTCATTGGGGGAAATGACACAAAACACACTCATAATTGACGACTTACTAAAACGTTTTTTGTGCCTTTTAGTACATCATCATCATCATCATCATCATCCAGCCGAGTTTTCACATCCATTGTTGGATATAGGCCTCCTCCAAACGTCTCCAGTTCTCTCTATCTCTAGCTGCTGCAATCCAGTTTGTTTCTATTCTCTTTAGGTCGTCGGTCCATCGGGTGGGTGGTCTGCCTCGACTTCGCTTGTCGGCTCTTGGTCTCCACTCAAATAATCTCTTCGTCCATCTTCCGTCTTCCATTCTAGCAACATGTCCAACCCACCTTCACTTTTGTTTATTAATTCGCAGTATAATATCGTCTACGCCAGTTCGTCGGCGTATCTCCTCATTTCTTATGGGATCTTTCAAGGTCAGGCCCAGCATTGATCTCTTCATTCGCCTTTGTGTTACCCTCAGTTTTTCGGCAGTAGCTTTCGTTAAAGTTAAGGTCTCTGCTCCGTAGGTCAAGACTGGTAAGATGCATTGGTTAAATGCCTTCCTTTTCAGGTGAATTGGGATATTTGTTTTAAAAATGTCTCTCATCCGTCCATATGCCGCCCATCCCAACGTGATTCGTCTATTTAGCTCGCAGGTTTGGTTGTCTCTGGTTATTCTAATTTCATGACCCAAGTATATGTATTTATCGATTAATTCTACCTTGTTGTTATTGATCTGTATCTCTTCGCTGGGAACCATATTGGTCATCATTTTGGTTTTCTCGCAATTTATCTCCAGCCCAGTTTCTTGTAGTATGTCATTCAGTTCTTGGAGCATGTCTTTGATCTCTCGCAGATTATCTGACAGAAGCACGATATCGTCCGCAAAATGTAGATGGTTTAATCTTTCTCCATCGATGGATATTCCTTTCTGTTGCCATGTTAGTCTTTTAAATGCATACTCAAGAACGGTAATGAACAGCTTTGGTGACATGGTATCACCTTGCCTGACTCCCCTTTTTATCTTTATTTTATTAGTTGGAGAATATAGACTTATGGTTGTTGTGGCATTTTCATATATATTTTTAATTATATTACAATATCTGTGGTCGATCCTGCAATCTTGTAGTGCTCTTAAGATGGACGGTAGTTCCACTGTATCAAACGCCTTTTTAAAGTCTACAAATATCAATGCCAAGGGACGGTTATATTCGTTAGTTTTTTCTATTAGGGTTTTTAGACACTGCAGGTGATCGTTTGTGCCATAATTAGGGCGGAAACCAGCTTGTTCCCGAGCTTGGTAAAAATCCAGCTTTGTCTCTAATCTATTCGTTATTATTCGGGTGTATAATTTATACAGATGGTTAAGGAGACTGATTGGTCTGTATCTCTCCAGGTCTGCTATATCTCCCTTCTTGTGTAAGAGTTCAGTTATTGAATTATTCCACTTTGTTGGGATATTTTGATTCCATAGGCATAGATTAAAGAGCTTTTGAATTTTGGCTATCAGTACTGAGCAAGCTGAACTTTTAGTACAGTATCAAAAAAAAAATTAAACCTTCTGATGCTTATGGGTGCCACACTCCATGTGAATAGCAACTGCCAATATTAATTAATACGTTTCAGTTCAAATTTCGAAAACAATAATAAAATTTTCGAAAAATTTACAACAGATGGTACTTTCTTAATCCCTTTATACAGATTTTGTTTTTCCCTTATAATCAAGAAAAAAAAATGCACCGTTCAAATGGGTGGGTCAAACATCGGGTATGGATATGGATATGGAATTGTACATCGGGTACGTAGATCTTTCCTAGTTATTAGACATTTTCTTGACATTGGCGAGAACATAACCTACTTGAAACGGCATTAAAGATAGAAGTCCCCATTAATGGTTGAAAGATCCATTGATGAGAAGTTTAAAAATAGAAACCACATTACAAACAATATGATGAGTACAATGGAAAATTAGTAAATTCAAATGAAAACCATTAAAATCAGTATGCAAATTTATCAAAAATGATATCTATTTACTTATCTGTATCTGTAGAGTAGGAAGGGTGCGTTAAGTTCCACTGTAATTTCTAAGAAGGTGGACAAGTCACCAGGAGACATTTCCCTTATGTGGGTAGGTGTGGACCAGGACTCGCCAAACGCGTACTCTCGTATTAACAATATCTCCGGACAATGACGTTGACAATGACCAGTTTAAAAACCAACTGTAAAGTGTAGGTTTTTCCTGGTCATTCCCACGTACTTGTTTATGCTGACTCTATAAGGTTACTTAGTGTTACCCTGGTAAGTTTACATCCTTGCCCTTCTTCCCATCTTTTTACGGTTTGCGTATGGAAATAACATTTGACAATTTTCGCGATTGTTGTAGTTGACCAACCGAAAAGATCACCAGATCCTAAGAATCTTAAGCCTGCCACCTTCTTAGCTAATTGGTCAGCATTGCGGTTGCCTTTATTCCTATTATGTCCTTTAACCCACCTCAGAATGATCGTATTACCTTCCGAAACTTGAGTTAGTAACTCGCGACACTCCATTATTAACCCTGATGTGACACGTGGTCTATTCAAGGTTGGTAGCGTTTTTCTACTATCTATGCAGATCATTATAGTTTTCCCTGCTATACCTTTTTGGGTTATCGCTTTACGGCTATCGAGATACCAGTCTGTTCTGTCTGAACTACGTTGGCATTTTTGCCCATACCCAGTTTATTCTTAGGTTCAGTGATCTGGAGTATATCGCTCATCTGAAGCCTTTGTTCATTTTGGAGCCATCGGTGTATATGAAATAGCCATTTACTACGTTTGTCTCCTTATACTGTCTTGTTTCGATTTTGTAGGGTTTGTTAAAGACAAACTTTGGTTCAATTCTCCCCGCCAGAAACAAGTTCTCAATTGTCCCATTCCTACATCAAGATTTGCACCAGCTGAGTGCAGTCGCATCATTGTCACTAGGTCCACCTCTTTGATATATATGGTTAGAGGCGTGATGCCAATGATAACTCTATTGCAGCAGTTGGTGTTGTTTCTTTATATTTATGCAAGCCATCCGCTAAATATGGTTTAGTTTGTTATTCGCTGTTGCCTGTAGCACTTTTGGTACTCAAGCTCCGTAAGTTAGCATTGGCCTAATGATAGCTGTGTAGACCCAGGCGATCACCCTGGACGATATACAATATACATATTGAGGTTTACTTAAAACTTGCAAATCTGTAATTGTACATGGAGTACGTAGATCTTTCCCAGTGATTAGATATTTTTTAACATTGGCGAATGCATGAATGCATAACCTACTTGAAACAGCATGAAAGATGGACGTCCACATCAGTGGCTGAAAGATCGATCCATTGATGACTCGTTTAAAAATAAAAACCACATTTCCAATAATATTATGTTTCAATAAAGTACACAATATACAATTTCAAATAAGTTCAATGGAAAATTAGCAAATTCAAATAAAATCCGTTAAAAACCATTAAAATCAGTATGTAAATGTATTAAAAATGATGTCTATTTACTTATAATAATGTTGCATAATATACCTATCTTTTATTCCCAAAACACTTGTATGAATTGCAGCACTCGCGTGCAGCTAGTACTCCAAACTTTCATACTCGTCGAAAATGAGGACCATTCCCCCGTTCATACGTTCATTTGACTATCATTATCATTAAATCTACAAATATGAATTACTTTTCCAGTAGTATTATCCACAAGAATTAAAAAAGCAAAATTGTAAATGCACATTTTTATTATTTACTAGTAAATACATGTAATCACTCACGACTTTTTGGTGCATAACTGTATATAAATAACAGTTATGTGTAATTTGCATAACAAGTCTGACATAATATTATATTAGAAAATATACGACTGCCAAAAAAATATTAAATCAATATTTCGACTATATATGCCTATTTCACTAAAATAGGTCTACCGTTTGATTTATACGTAAAATGTTTTATTAAACATGTAATACGCGGTCAATTTTGGTATATAATCTTGTCTTTCTTTATTATACAAATATGGACACATTGTTGTCATTAATTATAACTACATCATCACGCCTTCAGGTAAGAGCTTAGGAATTTGATAATCAATTTTATCAGAATAATAATAGAAGTAGAATAGAACCATTTTATCTCACTTTTTCTGATATAACACATTAATAAGAATTTATTATGAGATTTTGGTATACAAGATGTATGTTTATTGACCTGTGCAAGCATGTTTTGCTGATAGGTCAGTCAGTACATAGCAGCACTTAAGATTAATTTTTCTATTTATTGATTTGGCAGTCACAATATCTATTTCGATATGGATGGTTGTTCTTTTGCAAATTCTTTTATATATTTTAAATACGAAATTCAAATAGATTAATTTAAAGAAGAAAACAAATGGCCTAACTAACAAGATTCGGTATCTTAATTTCCTTTTCGCGTCTAAAGTTTATAAAAAATACTCTTGAGGATCCAATAATATATTATATACTTAAGAAAGAAGATATTCGATAACTTCCATTAAAAATTAACATAGTTTTCAGTTAATTTTTGGCAAAATAAATGAAAGAAGATCATGCAGCGTTTAATAAAATAGTTACTTTGTCTATAGAGGATTTCGGAAGCCATGGTGTTAGTCAATTTTAATAGAACTTTCTGACGTAACCTCACTTTGTTATAATAATAGAGATTCAGCATATGTGGGATTATTAAAGAACCAAACTGTTGTATTTCCTTGACCTTATTTAGCGACATCACCCCCTGCATTAATTTCCAGGTTCAATAAAGCTATCTGTCTACAATAAATACTATTTTTAGAGCGACATGTGTCGAATTTTTCACAATAATTCTTTCCAAACGTGTCGATTATCACGCAGATTCGATCAAACGGGGTTGCTATGCTACATATAATAAAAGAATTATCTGACGGGTGTTTGTATTATAATAAAACACAATTGTAAAAATGCTATATACGCTAGAGACGTGTATGATATTAAGTATTTAAAGATGGAGGAAAATCCGCCTCCCAAAGTGGTAAAAAGCCTGGGAGCAGGCTGGTGCTGCTGCAGGGAATTAGAAGATTGGCGATGCCAAGCAGGTCCTTTAGTGAAGGCACGCAAAATGTAAGTCTGTTGTTTTCATGGTTGGATTATTAATATCGATTAATTGAACTAATTATGGTACTGGTTAACACCTCATGTTTATGCCAGGTGTGATTTACGGTTATTTTAGATAAAAAAGTCACGTATATATGACCATTTTTTCTCGACGCGGTGGCAGAAAACAAATTTTGTTCCATTAGAATAAATTAACGAAATAAATAAATATTAACATTTACGTGCTGTATTATATGAAGTTTTCTATAAACTACTAATGCCGTTGTTGTAGAAATATCTGATATTTAAAAGTTATAATATGTTTAAAATTAGACATTGGATGCATGTGCATTATTGATTTGAGTGTAATATATGCAAGAACATTTTCATGCTCAACACATCTTCTTATTCCCTTGTCTTCTTTCGAATATTGGCGATACAAGTGGCAATTGTCGCTTTGGAAACTGTTGCACGAAAGATTTCTGTAGATGAGTTGTCAAACCATCTCGTCAGGTCTTTCAGCCACGAGTTCTGGCGTCTTTCAACTGAAATTTTGCTTTGCATTTTACCTTTTAATATGATTTGTAGTAATTCATATCTTTTACCTCTTTATACATGATCCAAATATTGTATTTTCCTTTCTTTGATTATGCTTAGTAATTCTAATTCTAACTAAACACTACAAAATAAAATAAACACCAAAATATAACATTTAATGTTCACGAAAATTGATTAACAGAATAATAGTCAATTATATAGTGCCAGAAATTTTTTTAATACTTTTTAGAGCTATTTATAGATTCATATTTTGAGCTTCTATAACTTTGAACCTTTAAAGCTTGTTTACCAACTTAGGCATCTTCATACAAGTTTTTGCTTTACAATTATAGAATAAAAATTAAACTAATTTAATAATAGATTATATATTTTAACATTTATTGCCGCATTTCCACACCTAGTCGCCTTTTACATATACCTTAAGCGTCTTGAACATCTTGATCTCCAACATTTCTGCTTTCGTTTGCCTTTCTCCTTTACGCCTTTCTGGTGAAAATCATATATTTCCTGTTGAATTTTAATTTTATTCTCTATATTTTCCGTATATTTCAGGTGAATGTGAGCATACTGTAACATATTTTGCTTTAGAATATACCCTAATGCAACTATTCCGTTGCATTAGGACATATTCCACATATCTTTTTTTTGAAACTTTTTAGGGCTAGAGGGAGAATAGTATTACATATAATTTGTAAACAATCTTTAATATACTCCATTCTACGAATATACGACTGTTTTAAATTCGCTTTAATGTGTCGATTTTAAATGGTCCAATGTACAATTGTACAATAGTAAATTCTCCCCATTTTTAAAATACTGTTACGACAGATATAAACCTTAGATTTAAATATGAAGTCATGATATAAATATAAAGTTAATAGTTTATGAAAGAGTTGTAATTCAGATTTTGAAGTATATAATTACTATTATGGAGTACATAATTACTATCATGTAACAATACTTAAGTGATCAAATAGTGTAATTTTTTTAGTCAAATATTCAATTAATATTAAAAAAATAAAAAAACTTACTTATTCTCTTAATCTTCTAAAACTATCATCAACGATCAGATTCACAGCCATAATCAGTCGGCGATATATGAAACTGTATATAAATTTTCGTTACTTTTTAATATCTGTAACGACTCAGTACTTTAACTATCAATATGTATGGTATGTTATACCCGTTACCTTCGGAACTTTTAAGAGTACATAAACTCAAAGCAAACAAATATTTAAAACTAACAAAGTGAAATATTAGATCCTTTTTCTGGTTTGTGAACCATCGTTCTGCCAATTTCTTTTCATTTATATTAAAAATAGTATATTTCTTTTTATTACAGTTGTAATATCTAATAAAGTAATAAAATGTGTTATATTAAAGAAACCCGGCACGCCTCTTTGGTGTTTACATTTCACGGAAAGCTTACCCAAATGTCTGATGAACACATTTGGCTTCATAGACGTCATTGTATTTATTTGTAGATTTTAACTGAAATAATTTTAGTTTAGATGTCATACTAGTAGACCCTTTTTATTAGAATAATGATTAGACCAATTGACCTTCATACTTCTACTTGCACAGTAAAATATTCGTTGTCGCAGTAAACCAAAACAGTCGTATATTCGTGGAATAGCCTATACAAGTAGCGCTACCTCTCAGTCTTAAAAACAGTTTTTTAAATTATTGGGAGACCAAGAATAACTCATTACCATGAACAAGAGAATGGTCACTACTTTTCTAGGTATTTAGTGTCTACAATTTCAAAACTATACTATACACTAACTGAGAATAAGTCATACTAAACTGGCCCATGAACTGCTCCTAATAAAAATCTGCGATTGAGTGGTATGCTTGTGAAAAGCCAAACATGATAGACACATGATTATAGACTGCCTTCTGTTTTGAAGTCAAAAGGAAAGATAGTGAGTTAGTACGTGATTTAAGGAGTTTACTAAACTTGTGAAAAACTTTTTTAAATGCGCTAGATTTAAATGTACTAGATTTTAAAAACATATTTAAATATTCTCACAAAAATTTTCAAAAAAAATTGGTTTTTTGCTCTATTCTGAGTTTTGTTCTATTCTATTCCTAGTTATTGTTGCAAATAATAAAAAAACATTTTATTAATAATCTACATATTATTATGTACTTTACATTGTGTCCGTAGTAGTTTAATATATTATTTTATGATTTGAATGCATATCTTTGAAACTTGTTAATGGAATTCTGATCATCGATTACATAACAAATTTTTATAAATTAAGTTATGTTTATAAATTATGATTTAAATAAACAATGTTTTTTTTCTTCTTCTTCTCCTTTAAAAGCAATTTACTGTTTGTATTTTGAGAACGATTTCCGAAGTGGAAATTGAAACGTCAATAAACGTACTTTAAGCTTTAATTGTGGCTTATTCCCAGTTAATAGTAATTTTTAAAGCAGTTCTGCTTGTTCATTGGCGGATTAATACCTCTACGGGAGGTTATCACTCCAACTTTGGCGCGTTCGATACTTCTTCTGCCGATTGGTGACTTATCTCTTGCTATTTTGAGTACACGGGTCTCCTCCATTCTGCTTATGTGTTTATTCCATTCTTTTTGTCTATTTTGTATCCATTCATTTATACACTGTACGTTACATTTTCTTCTTATGTCTTCTAGGGTCTTGTTTCTGAGGCATATGTCAGTATTGGTCTTACACTGGCTTTATAAATTCTTGACTTCATCTCAGTGTTAATGTGTCTGTTTTGCCAAATAGCGTTATTCCATCCTGGGCATCCTGCCAGTCTATTTGCTTTTTTACTTAATCTCCCACTTCTTTGTCCAGGTCTTCATAGCTAGACATGGTTATTCCCAGGTATTTTATTTCCCTTACTTGTTTAATATTTTTATTTATATATTTATTAATTTTTATTTTACATCTAGTTGGTTCTTTCCTCACTACTATTGTTTTAGTTTTCTGAGATGATATTGTCATATTATTTTCTTTTTCCCTTATGTTTAATCTGTGGACCACTCTTTGCAGACTATCTTCATCTTGGGCTATCAATATTGCGTCGTCTGCGTAACAAAGTATTTGAATTTCTTTGTTTCCCATTCTGTATCCTCTTTCTTTGTTAATGCTTTTGATGATTTCATCAATGATCAAATTGAAGAGCATGGGGCTCAATGAAACCCCTTATCTTATTCCGCTGTCTATTCCTATAGGTTTTGTAAGTTGTCCATCTGTTCTGACCTTCATTTTGTTGTTTTGGTAGATGTTGTCGAATGTTTTTATATTTCGGGGAGCTTCTTTATTATACAGAAGGTGGATTACAGCTTTGGGTCTTACTCTGCCTAACGCTTTCTTTAGGTCAATCACACATAGAAATGCTGGTCTGTTATACTCTGGTGATTTCTCAGTAATTTGATTTATAACGAATATTGCATCTGTACACGATCTTCCACTACGAAAACCCTGTTGTTAATTTGCTAAACTTATCCTCTAATTCAGCGATACTCAACCTTTTTTTTCCGCATAGTAGCTATTGCCACAGCTTGCGGGCCGCAATCTAGGTGAAGTAGTATAAATATATATATATATATATATATATATATATATATATATATATTATATATATATAATATATATATATATATATATATATGTATATATATATAATATATATTTATTATATATATATATATATTTATTATATATATATATATATATATATATAATATATATATATATATATATATCTATATATATATATTATTTTCAAAATACTGATTTCAAAAATGTATAATACTTGCGCAAAATTTAGGCCAAATGCTTTTTAAATGCATTAATTTTTTTAATCCTTGGAAAACTAATACGAATTTTGGAAAAATTTAAACGCAGAATAAAATATTACATTATTACCGATGGCCAAAAGTCCCTAAAACATCTATAATGTTTATTTTAATAAAGTTACAGGGTGCATGGCCGTGCCGTGCTATGATACGGCGAGGCAGTCGCATCAGGCAGCATCACAAGGTGGGCGGCATAATCAGTAAAATAAAAAAAAAATGTCAGGCTGTGTAAAAACGTCAGAAACTATAGACAAAACGAAAAGTTACAGATAATATGGCTAATGACCAAATGAAAATTTAATGCAATTGCAGAAAAGTTTATATATGTATTGCATTTCCAGCGGAAAATGAAATTCAAGCCAGGATAAAAAAGCGAGCCAGGATAAAAATTCATTGGTTTTTTCGAATTCTGAGAAAACTAATAAGTATTTTTGAAAAATTTAGGTCCGTGAAAATTTCTATGTCTATTTTAATAAGTTACAGAGGTGAAAGGAGAGAGAAAATTTATTGTGATTTTTAATTTCAAATACTTCATTTAAAAGATTTTTTTATTTATTCTAATGGCTCTGAATCTAATGGGAATTTAGGCTCTGGTTAATAATAAAATATTTTATTCTGCATTTGAAGTTTTCAAAAATATTAATTAGTTTTCTCAGGATTTGATAAAAAATGCATTTAAATAGCATTGGATCAAGATTTTGCGCATACCATCTTATCAAAAATGAAAGTTAAATTTCAATCATATTTAAGAGGCGGCATACAATAATGTGATCTTTCATTCGGCGTTTAAGTTTTTCAAAAATACTCATTAGTTTTCTTATGATTCGAAAAAAATGAATGCATTTAAAAAGCATCTGACCAAAATTTTGCCTAAGTATGATACATTGTTGTAACCAGTATTTCAAAAGCGTTTAAATGAGATGTCACATGATGTCTGTACTTTCCCATTTAAAACAATCATAGTTACGACTACGATAAATTATTTATATCATATATTTTTTTTTCAAAAGAGAAATATACCCAATATTATTTCTGTCATAGACGGACATCCATCTGTGCATACACATACCAACTTTTTAACGTCAATGCTATTTTTTTTTAATCTACAAATAACATTAATGTAATCACTTCCTTTGGTATGACCTTTCATCGGATGAAATTTGAGAAAATCTTCACGAATTCCATAATCTTCAGTACAATACCGTACAAAAAGGGAACATTGTGAAGTTGATGAAACATCAGTGTTTGAATCAAATGCTAAACTCCAATATTTACAATTCTTCAAGTCGTCGATGATGTGATTAAAAATATGTTTCAAAATATCTTCAATTCGCCTGACGCACGTAGAATCTAAGAGTTGTAGTTGTCTGATTTGTGATATTATCTGAGTTTTATTGCTGATCTTCTCAAATAGAATATTTGAAGCATTTATAGAGCATTCCTTTACAATCTCAGCGTCAGTAAATGGCTTCATATGTTTTCCTAATAAATAGCATATTTCGTAGGACGCACTCGTCACTGATACAAGTTGGGACATTGAAACTACCTTTATATTTTGCTGCTGCTGTAACGACCTTTTCAAGATGCATAGTTTTTCTCTTCGCAATGCAGAGCCGACTGGGAAACTATCGCTAAACATCTTGTGTTTTGTATTATAGTGTCTCATAATATTATACTTCTTTAATAAACACTCTCTCGACAAATCAAATAAGTTGCTGAACCGTGTTTGTTAGGTACAACAAAATATTCATCTTCCCAATTTTCTTGAAATAGTCTGTTTTCGTCAGATATTTTACGTTTTGATTTTGAGTACACGCCAGCCATTGTCACTGTTTTAAATTCCCGGCAATTTAATTATAATTAAAATTACTGTAAGTAAAAGAAACACACTTCACTTGACAAAATTTGAAAAAGACGATACGTGTGTAATCCAAATCGACATGAATTAGAACTGCAAACATAGCATAATAACGTCAACTTCGGGAAATCCCCGGTTGAACACCACAGGGGCGGACCTTTTTATATTATAAATTAGACATTGTTGATTAGGGAATTTTTAATAATATTTTTATAATGAATTACAAAAATATCTAATATAATCGTATTTTTTAAATTTTAGGATTTTATAAATAGATATGTAGATAAAGTTAAAAATTCTTAGTTAGCCTTCGGGCAGCATAAAAAACGCCCGAGGCCGCAGGTTGAGTATTACTGCTCTAATTTATTAGCACTTGAAAATTTTGAGTTGTAAGTTTCAGCGTAGTATTTAACAAGTTTGTACCTCTGTAGGTTTATGGTTGTTTTTTATCTTCTTATATAATAAATAATGTAATATGATTATATAATTTGAAAATTTTTCCGAAAAAATTCAATATTTTTGCACTATCATACTGAATTCTGATAAAAGTTTATAAAAAAAATTTTGGTACATGGCCCTCTCTAAAATCCAGCAGCCGTGCTATTATGTGCATTCTATAATGTAAGTTACTTATAAATATACTATAAAAGTTACGATTTTGACAATACTTTCACAAGTTTTCAGTATCTATATCTGTATATATAACACCGCTTACCGGAATTTATTATTAATAATTTAAAAATGTTTTTTACAAAAACGAAAAAAAAAAAAAGAAATAGCATAGAAAAAAGTCGAGAATAACAGGAAATAAGTGTCGAAATTTTTCCGTAAAATAAAATATTAGACATTATTTTTTATGATAATAATTTATTGATAAAATGTTTTTTATTAAGTATAGGTAACAATATCTTCAATCAAGTTCAAGTAATCAAGTTTTTGAATTTTCTGTTCAATTATTTAAACAAATAATCCAACATAATATGTATTTTAAAAAATATTATTTATTATTAATTTTATTCAAAAATTGATATTATTAGCAGCGTAATTTTGAAGAATTAATTTCATTTTTTGTGTACACGCATTTTATAACCCTATTCCACCGGCCCAGAGCTGATTTCGTTAGGACTTCATTTTTAATGATAAACTGATCGTTTTGTTCAAATTAAAAGTTTAGTATAAACTACGCACTAAAAACGTACACAGCTACAAAATTACCTTTCTGAATCATGACAAAAGATACACACTTAGCCTCATTGGTTGATGTATTCGTGCAAAAATATTCCTAATATTTTATTTACTTATGTAAAAGTGATTTCAGTCAAATAGGGTATCGGAATGGCAGTTCTTAATCAAAAACAATTTGGGATGTCCTGGATAGGATATTCATGTGGATATCACGGTGAAATATTCTGCTGCCTACGTTTTTAGTTCATTATTTTGAAAAATAAACTAGAAACCGACTTTATAAATATCAAGCTCTATAAATCAAAAACCATTGATTTCTGAGTCTTGTGACAATGAAAATCATGTATCACCATGACCAAAGCTACCTCTTTGCGAAGTTTAAGCCAATTTAACTGAAACAACTATTTAAAAACGTATTTTTAAAGGACTTCCTAACTTTATCATTAAAAAGCAAAGAGTAGACACTTGTATATTCTTCATATTCAGACCAATAGAGATGAGCTAAGACAGAGCTGTAACTACAATGATAGAAAAAGTGAAAAAGCCTTAAGTAAATTAAAAAAGATGCATTTGACAGTATAATTCCTAATAGTTTAGTGTGTTGTGTGATAATTGACCTTCAAAAAGTATTTCCTTTTTCAAAACTTACACATAGCGATATCCATTATTTAAGACAATTATCTTACTACAATTTTAATATTCATATTACCGATACCAATGACGATATTATGAGTGTATGGCATGAGGGCTAATCAGGCTGAGGAAGGCGTCAGATGGCTTCCTGTATATTGCAAGCCTTAAATACAGGCATGTTGCCAGCTTACAAGAAAACACTTGTTGTATGGAGTGACAACTGCGGTGGTCAAGTCAAAAACCGTATGTTGGTTTTCTTGTACATATACATAGTATCTTGTATAAGTTCTTTGTACCTGGTCACAGCTTTTCTGCAGCAGACTGGGACTTCGTAGTTATAGAAAAGAGATCTAAGGTAGCAAAGATGCAAACTGTTAAAGGTGTGAAAAAACGTAGTTAGATCAGCCAAACTATCAAGATCATTCTGAGTGCTAAGTATGGATAGATTTTTTAACTTTGACGATGCATCTGCAATGTGTATCAACACTAATGATTTAATGCTATCCAATGTGTCGTATTTCAAGATATGTATGATAAAAACGTACTTACCAAGAAAAACTTCAGCGAACTGTATAGTTTGACAAAAATGCTACGCCCTCAAGAAAAATATTTCTATTGAATATATTGCTTCCATGGAGCTTACTACTCTACCAACACAGGTTCCACTGGCAGAAAACAAAACAAAAGGACTTAGGAAGCATGTTAGGATTCATTGATAAAGAAAACAATGGACTTGGATCTCTTAGACGTGAAACCTATCAATGGACTTAGATCTGTTTGAAAAAGATCTATTAACTTTTCAGGTCTCCGTTTGAAATGGAATTAACTGATTGTGGAACTGAGAAAGAGGTCGCTACCAATTGATAAATATATGTAACGTTAAAAAGGGTCACTCTTGAAAATAAAAATCGATGTGTTTCAGCATTTTCACAAAATCTAACGATTATTGTCAAAAATTAGATGGGACTTTTTCAAAAGAGACCACCCAGTATAGTCTTCTCTGTCTATTTTTTTATAGATTTTTTAATGTTTCTGCGGTTAGTTATATTTATGTCGTATAAATAGTGTACACTTTTTCCAGTAATCAATACATTTTAGCATTCAGAACAAGAGCTAAGCACTTGCGTCTTTATACTCCAATAAAATATATTTCATCCTTTTATTTCTAAGAAAGGTGTAAGTTTGCCACGATATAGGGATTTATCTTATATGACGCTTTACGAATAAGCAAAAAAGGAATAAAAGAAGGTGTGATTTTATGGGTGGATAACCTATTACACGAGTTTGTGGTTATAGTCTTATCAGCGAAGATAAATGCGGAAAGGGTAAAAAGGTGACGGGTTGTTAGCAAAGTAAGATAATAAGGGTAAGTTATACGGCTAAGAAAAAGCAGTGTCGTGATAAATCAAATGTTCGAGAGAGTAAGATTTAGAAAGATTATTAGTTTAATATATATTCCTATAAGATTAGTATAATAAAATCTCAAAAAATAGCTTGGAAAAATATAACTGGAAAAATATTACTGGAAACGCTTCTTATAGCTTTCTATAAACAAGATGGGAAAGTGACTGTGCCCAGTTATCATTTAATTTGGTTCAAATTCTTGTTTTAATATATTGTTGAGTTAAGTCGTTTGTTTTATTTCTTTATAATAATAAAAATAATAACTGGACACTATTAGAGGCAGCAAAACATTTTAACATAAGTAGAACCAGAGTTTGTCTATTAATAAACAATGGAGGAAACAAGAAATTCTCGAAAGAAAGTGATTGGAAGACCAAAACTATACTAAATTTAGATATGTAAGTAAAAAATTAATTTTTTGTAATATCTCCATCAGCATTGATAACAGCTTGTAGTCTTCGGTCCATCTGCGTAAAAGGAACTATGAAATTGTCTTCTTCAGACAGCTCTTCCCAAACCTGTTGTATAACGTGCCACAGCTCTCCAGCATTTTAAGGTATAAAATTACGCCGATACGACCCTTTTATAATAACCCGCCACACATTCTCGATTGAGTTTGTTTAAATCTGGACTGTAGCTGGGCCATGGTAAAGTTTCGATATTGTTATTCTGGAGCCACTTGTTTATCATATTTGCAGTGTGAACAGGACAATGATCTTGCTAGAGGATAAAATTATTTTCTGGATACAACTGTTTTACGCTGGGAAACATGTTTTTGAGAATATTCAGATAAGTCTGCCCAACAAACCTGCTATCAATACGTTCTACCATTCCCATTTCTCTAGATGAAATCTATTTTCATACATTGGCGCTAAAATGACCAGCTGCTCGACATCTATCAACACATAGAGGATTAAATCTATTATTATCTGGTCTATACACTCC
The DNA here is from genome assembly GCA_918026665.1 of Diabrotica balteata. Classification (NCBI taxonomy): domain Eukaryota; kingdom Metazoa; phylum Arthropoda; class Insecta; order Coleoptera; family Chrysomelidae; genus Diabrotica; species Diabrotica balteata. Next base: position 125,264,648 of record OU898281.1, read on the forward strand.
AATTTTACCCTTTTTAGAAGACTGAAAATTTCATTATCTGTAAATAGTACTTTGTCCCAAAAATCTTGATTTTGTAGCTAATTATTTAAAGCAAATATAAGTCTTAATTGCTTCTTTTGTGATGTAAGAGCTTGTTTTTTTTTGCTGCAGTTCGGTACCTAAGACGCGATATTGTAATCCTGCGCCAAGTTGTTGTCTTTCTTCCTGGAAACTGTGACATAATTCTTGCAGATTTCGCATCTTTAAAAAGATTCTCTTCTAATCTTTCTAAAAGCGTACGATATTCATGACCAGTAGATATTTTTGGTCTTCCAGAACCTTACTTTCTTTCGAGAGTTTCTTGTTCTCTCCATCTTTTATTAATATTAAAGACTTTTGTGCTATTTGTGTTAAAATGGTTCGCTACGGCAGATAGTGACCAATCATATTCTAATTACATTACAATTCTTGCTTTTAGTTCTTTGCTAGCAAGTGATATGAATTTTTGAGGTTAAACAGAATAACTTATCTGACAAATTTTAAGACTTGGCAGTGACAGTGACAGTATATAAATAATAAGTATTTATCCATTAAAATGGACTGCTCAATTTTCTTTAAAAGTCGTATCAGTTTTTTAGAAACGCGTTATGTATGTACAGTAGCAGTATATGTAATCTTCGCTCTTCTTCTTTGTCAACCATTTTCCATCCACTTCTGAATGTAGGTCTCTTCCAATTGCTTCCATTTTTCTCTATCTTGCACCAATCTAATCCACTGTTTGCCTGCCACTGCTCTTATGCCATCTACCCATCTTCTTTGAGGTCTTCCCATGCTTCTTGTTGTCGTCCTTGGTCTCCATTCTAGAATTCTCCGTGTCCACCTGTTGTCATTATATCGGGCTACGTGACGCAGGGCAGGGCAGTATATGTAATGAGAGAGCAAAAGCTTTTTATGCAAGGTATAGTTCAAGGAAAGTGGAAGGATATCCTTGTTTAAGAGCATGGGAAAATGGTTTCAATGCATTAGTTAAGTTAGGTTTAATATGAGTGGGTGCTTAACCACCCTTTTACTACGACCTAAAAGGTCTAACCTCTAATGCAGTAGTGTCGAACTCTTTAGAGAGGCGGTCAGTACGATCTGTATAGACATGATAATTTCCAACCTTTTATAGAAGATGAAACTTGAAGAAACAGAATAAGATTAGCAATATTATTTATTTTGTGGGTAGCGGGTAGGGACTCCTTTGGAGTCCCTTAAATTCTATTGGATAGTCCTATCAGGAAAAGTGAATTAATCCCTGCCCTTAGCAGATTAAAATGTTCTTGATCCAGAAAGCTAGCACGTGTTAAGTGTACCTTGACGGGTGAACGGCATTCAAGGCATCGAAGAATATTTTCGGTACGATGCAGATGGCGTAGTTGGCAACCCCTGATTTTAGAGATAGTATAAAATCACAAACCTAGAAATGTCTGACCCTAAAAACTCACCAACCCGCCTTACCAGTACCTCCCGACAAAATGTCAGATTTTTAAACAAAAACGGATGTACGCTAAGTGAGTATAGTGAGTGGGGGGGGGGGGAAAGGAAAAAACCTTTAACACACTTTATCTGTACCTACAATGCCAGAACATTATTATCTGAAGAAAAAGTCACCGAAATGGAAATCAAGATGTCAAAAGTAAAATGGGATATCATTAAAGTCAGTGAAGTAAGACATGGAGAAAACACTAAAATCATCGTATAGGTAGTGAAACCGAATCGGAAGAGTCGTTTTTTATACACAAAAGACTTATAATATAGAAATGACACGAAGCATATCCACTAGAGTAGCCTATTTTATCGTAAAGCTAAAGCGAAGGTATAAAATAAAGATTATTCAAGTATATGCTCCAACAAAGGACCATGCGGATGAGCAGATTAAAGAATTCTACAATGATATCTCAACGGCACTGAAAGTATCACCAACATACTACACGATTATATTTGGCAACTTTAATGCAAAGATCGGTCTAAAGCAGGATGAACAGGAAACCAAATAGGTAAATTTGGATCCAAAGGTAAAAACGAGCGTGAATAAATACTACTAGAATTTCTATTACAACAAAATCTATACCAAATGAATACTTTCTTCTCTAAAAAAGACTACACAAGATGGACGTGGAAAAGCCCAGATGACAAGATCAGAAACGAGATAGACTACATAATTAGCGACAAAACACATATATTCAACGATGTCACAGTCCTTAATAGCTTTACCGCAGGCAGCGATCATTGAGTGGTATAAGCGAAACTAAAATTAGACTTAATATTAAAAAGATCCAAAATGATTAGGAAGAAAGCCAACCTGATATGAAACGACCCAAAGAAATTTAAATGAATACCAAGACAATATCAATAAAATCCAACAACAAAATGAATGCATAAATAATGTAAATACCCTAAATGAAAATATCGTAGAAGCTATTCGAGAGGCTCAAGTAAAATGCTGCTCTAAAGGACGAAAAAACAACCATTAAAACCAAAGCAACTAATGGAAACTAGAAGAGAAATCAAAGGAAATGGAAGCATTTACTACGAAAAATAAATAAAGAAGTATCAAAAGCTATAAGGAAAGATTTAAGAAAATTTAAGAATAAAAAGGTCAACCAAACTATAGAAGAGTATAAAAGTTTGAAAGTCCTGAGAAGACGGCTAAACAATGGAAAATGTGAAATACACAAACTAAAGAGCAAAAAAGGAGTCCTCACATCAAATACAGAAGAGCTACTATACATAGTTGAAGACTTCTATCAATACACAAGTCAAAGAGAAGACCAAACAAACTTAGAAGCTGCCGCATTACGCAAAATTATCAACCAGGGTTTAAAACTCATGCCAGAGATCACACTAAGCGAAATCCAAGACGCAATAAAAAAGATGAAAAACAACAAAGTATCAGGAGAAGGTAAAGTCGTAATAGAAACTATAACGATGGGCGGATGTGTCCTTCTCAACCACATAAAAATTTTGTTTAACCTTTGTCTAAGAGATAGTTGCATATCGGAAACGTGGAGCAATGCAATAGAAAACTATAGACCAATGAGCTTATTGAACCACACCTATAAAATGGTTACCCAAATAATTAAAGCTGGCTTCCGCTCAAAATTCAGAACAAACGATCACCTACAAACAGTTAAAACCTTAATAGAAAAATCGATAGAATTTAACAGATCACTGATATTTATCTTCCTAGACTTTTACAAAACCTTCAATAGTGTGGAAGACAGCATTATAACTATTCTGAACAATAGTAGAATAGACGACCGGCTTACAAATTAAGTACAAACATTGTACCAAAACGCCAAATAGCATGTAAAACTAACTACATCATTACACCAGAGAAATTCATATAAAACGAGGTGTGACACAGGGCGACACTCTCTCACCTAAATTATTTAGAGCGGTCCTCGAATACGCATTTAAAATGCTAAAGTGGGAAAATAGAGGAGTAATATTAGATGGGAAACTGCTCAATCATCTGCATTTTGCCGACAATATAGTACTCATTACCGAAGACCTGCGTGAAACACAACAATTGCTACAAGAATTAGAAAACGTATCTTCAACAATAGGTCTAAAAATGAACGTCATTAAGACCAAATTTATGACAAATTTGGTTCCCAGCAACCACCTAACCATCCAAAATCAAGTGGTAGAATTGACAGAAAAGTACATACATCTCGATCATAAAATTAAAATAAGCAAGGATAATCAGACCTGTGAATTTCAACGACGAACTTGCTTGGGCGGCGTATGGTTAACTAAGAGACATTTTTGAGAGCAACGTCCCGATAGCTATGAAACGGAAGACATTTGATCAATGCATTCTTCCTATTATAACATACGGAGCAGTAAAAAACATCAGCAGTAAAAATGCGAGTGGCACAAAGGCACATGGAAAGATCGATTTTCAGCGTGATAAAAAAAGACAACCAATACCTAAAGAAAAGAACAGGTATCACTGATGTCATCGAACGTATAGCCAAGCTGAAATGGAATTGGACAGGTCACATAGCGAAACTAAAAGACTCAGGATGGACCAGAAAACTAATTGACTGGCGCCTAAGAAAAGGCAAACGCAGTAGAGGACGACCACCAACACGCTGGATGGACGACATTAAACGTATATCTAAAAAATGACAACAAAACGCACAGAACCGTTGAAGAGTAGCGAAAAATAGGAGAGACAAAAAAATGTCCAGCAGTGGACAGCAGAGGTTGCATGACGATGACGATGATGATGATGATGATTTATTTTGTCTGCCATGGTGATTACTGTTTTATATCATAAAAAGAGATATTGCCATCTTAGTTAGCCTAACCTAAGAATATTAGTGCCGTCGAAGCTCTAACCGAATGGTTTGAAAAACTATTCACAAACGAGTATCCGAACACTTTTGTAATTACACAATAAACGACAATATCGACAAAACGTAAGCTTATTATATATGTACTTTTATGCAAATTCCAAGCACCACTTCCTGTCTGCAGGGGCCGCCATTGCCGAATCAAACAAATGTGAATCACACAAATGCATTGGTGCCAGTTACTGCGTGCATTTTAATCGTAACATCACACTTCGCTCTACATAAAATTATGACACTATCATGAAACTGAACATCACGAAATATGCCGGAAGAAGGCTTTTAAATAGCATTCATAACTGAAACTGCACGATTTGTTCGTTTCTGATGAAGGTTTCTAATCTGAGTCGCAGTGAATAGTGCACAGTTCTTATTAAACGGGGCATATTTGGTGATATTGTTTTTCGAGAACATAAATAGAAGTGGTTAAAGAGTAAAGTGGAATATTTGGTTTTATATAGTTCTTTAACACTGTTAAAAAAATCAGTGAGAAAATCAAACAGGATTTAAATTAAGATAATAATAGGCAATATTAGCTGACTTCATTTTGTTTTTTCTGATTGCTTATTGGTTAATTGATTTTATCACTCATTTATTTCTGAAAACTTTTGCCCAAGGGGAATTCATTTCGTCCTACATCGAACATACTTTCGTTGTCCATTCTGCTTATACATAGGCGTGGAAATGCTTTTTAAGTGAGGATTTTTTCTACGAAACAATGACATTTTCATATATAAAAAACAGTTTACAATTTTTTAAAATCAAAACATGGTACGATCTTTTTAAATTCGTCAACTGCACTTTTTTTATTTATATTTAGATCAAGTTCTTAAAAAAAAAGGCACTATTGGAAACATTTGTACAGCCAAGTCCTTCTTCAGCTTCTAATTATAAAGTATTCAAATCAAAATGTTCTGGGCGCATTTTAATGCTTGATTTCCTATGGCATCTATATATAACGGTATAATTTTGCCTACTGTATACATATTTTTTTATTCTTGGTCAAATACATCGTTTAATGACTGAATCATTCGGTCTAAAAGCAGATAAAATACAACGAGTTTTACTTCTTTTTTATCGTTAACTGTAAATGAATTTCCAGCATTATTATTTAATCTAGCACAAAACAAAATATTATCACATATAAATCGTTCGATCCTTAATTCTTCCAAAGCAAGCGCTAAGTTCGAAACTTCTTCTATAGCTTAACAAATATCTATGTGTAGTGAATGAAGTAATTTAATCACTTTGACAACCATTTGTATAATTGGTGGCATTATTTCCAAACACATAACACAAACACAAACGATTTTATCTGATGTAGTAACCCTTTACCTTTAGCTCTAACTTTTTCATCAGTTGCGTCATCAACTGCCTTTTCAATGTCTTCTATAATTGCTACAAGCTGATCCTTAACCACAGCAACTGCCTTAGCATGACAAGCCCAATGCGTTATAGAAAAGATTTTAACTTTAAATGTTTGTGACCTTCACAATTTCTTCGAAAACAGCGTGCCTTTTTGGACTGCATCGTATGTGTTGCTTGTGTTGCACTAAAAAAATCAAAAATACTTGCATTTTTATTATTATTAGCGCAAGCGGCAACTAACTAACTAATATAATAATTCTCCTGCATAATAGAGACATTTAACCCAAAATAATAAAAGTAGTTACCGGAATTATACTGGTTAAATGTAACCGAAATAAGAAAGGATAAGAGTTTAAGCTTTGTATTGTTTAAAATGTTCTTCTTCTTCTTCCTCTTTATAAGCAATTCTGCTTGTTCATTGGCGGATTGATACCTCTATGGAAGATTGTCCTCCATACGGATTGATATCTCCATCTTTTGCGCGGTAATCCGATACGTCTTCTCCCGATTGGGGATTTATCTTTTGCTATTTTGACCACACGGGTTTCATCCTTTCTGTTTATGTGTTTATTCCATATTTTTTGTGTCTATTTAGTGTCCATCTTCTGTAGCTCTTCTCATAACCCTCATCTTTGCCGCTTCCAGTAGTCTTTGAGTTGTGGCTGTGTCAGGTCTTGTTTCTGTTGTCATTCTGTTCTAATGTCATTATTGGTTCTACACTAGCTTCATAAATATTCTTGATTTCATCTCAGTGTTAATAAAATGTACTTTGTCGAGGTCCCTTTAGCTGGACTATTTCCAAGGTATTTTATTTCCATTAGGTCTTTAATACCTATGCTATCAATTTCCATTTTTGTTCAAAAACAATCTGGAAAAACATACAGAAGGGGGAACAAGAAAATAAAAATATGAGTGACATGCGGAACGACGCACCCATTATCTCAGATGATGAGTATAAGTTAGAAAGACTTCTGCATCAGTTTGAGCGAATGTCAAACATATCCTCCTCCTCAGTCCTAATCCCTTTAGGGATGTGGTGTCACCATCAGACCTTTACAGTTTTTTCACGATATCCCTCCACCCTTACCTGTCCTGGACTAGTTGTTCGGCTTTATGTAACCCTTGGTTAATCAATATTTTTGTTTGACCTACCCAATTGCTTGGAGATCTTCCTCTTGGTCTCGTTCCATTAACTCTACCGTCGACTAGTTAGATATTCTTAACATGCGGCGGTATACCCGGTATATGAGAAAAGGGAGCGATATATGAAAAAGTGCCCTTATCAGCCTTAGTTTTGTGTGTATTGTTATGCTAAAATTTTTCCAATGTCTTCAATGTGTTGAAGATTATTCCGAGCTCTGTCTACTATCATGATCTTTGTCTTACTCCTATTTAGCTTTAGTAAATACTTTTTGCTTTTCTCCTCCAGATATCTCATTGTCTTTCGTTTCTTCTTGATTTGCCTCGATTATTAAAGTATCATCAGCATATCTCAAGTTACTGATTTTTTGGCCTACTGATATTCCACTCTTCCATCCGTCTAGTACCTTTCGCATACTAATATGCACACACACACATACTAATGTGTTCACTGTATATATTAAACAGAGTTGGCGAGATTATGCATCACTGCCTGATACCTGCCTCTGTTCTGAAATGATCGGAATGAGAGTTGTTTATTTTTACTGAGCACTTATTATTTTTATATAGACTTCCAATTAGTTGAATTAAGTGGTGGGGTGTTCCCGTTTCCGCTAGTATGGACCATAGCTGCTGTCATTTGACTTTATCGAAGGCTTTTGTGTAATCCACAAAGCACATAAGCATAGGAGTATTGAATTCACGAGTTTTTTCGATTAGCTGTCTGTTATTAAGGATGTGTTCTCTTGTGCCTTTTCCTGGGACAAATCTTGCTTGTTCTGATATCTGTTACAATAGAAAACCTTTTAGTCTTTATTGTATTACATGAAGTAGAATCTTGCTTGCATGAGATATTAGGGTTACCGTTCTGTAGTTCCTGCAAACTAACGGAGTTCCTTTTTTGAATATAGGAATGAAAGGTGATGCTGTTCAGTCGTTGGACCACTCTCCGGTTTCCCAAATCTTTTTGTAAATCATATGCATTACATTTTCTTCAACATCTCCAGTCTCTTTTAAAACTTCTGCAGTAATCTGGTCTGCGCCAGGAGATTTTCTATTTTTTAACTTTTTTATTGCTTTTTCTACCTCTGACTTTAGAATGTTTAGTTCTCTCTCTGCAGTGAACTCGTCGTGATTTGCATTCTGCGAATCATCTGCATATAGACTTTGACTTTATCAAATATATAATTTTGATAAAATGAAAGGCAGATATCGAGCACAATTTTATTAATTAAATCTTGCCCAAGTACTTTCGCTTTCTAAAGCATTATCAGGGGCATTTCGTCAATTTTGGGCTATCTAACAATCGCAGAATGTAATAAGCGTAAAATTAAACATAAAATTATACAAACACTACACTAAACAACGACAAACAGTTTAAAATTATTTAAAAATTAGTCGAAGCTAGATAGCTACATAACTTCGTAGAGCGTATCGTGTCAGTATAAATACTATATAGAGTTTATGTTTAGGTTTCTATATATTACTGCGTCTATATTAGAAAATTTATAATTGTTTTTTATATGGAAGGATTTGCTAGAGTTATTTCTAAAGTTTACATATAGTTTCCTAAAAAATACTTGTCTAATAATAAAAATAATTGCGTCTTACGTTTGGCGAATTTTTCTCAGACTACTTACCACTTAAAAAAATTGTCTTTACTTTTAGAAACAATTACTACTATTTTTTAATACTAAAAAACAATTATTGAATCTTAAAATTAATACTTCTACCCCAAAAGCTGATTTTCTTAAAGCACGCAATTTTATGATTAATTTTGAAACAGCCAATAAGGACCAACTTTTGTCATTATTAGAATTTATTAATGCACGAGCTGGATTTAATTAGTCTATTTGGAAAACGAAAACTGTTATCTTTTTGATTGTTTAATTGAAGTTTGACATCAAACACTATTTTCGTCGGGGTAAAGTTTCGTCAGTTTTTAGGACTTCTCTAAAGACTTGTTTACAGCTTTATTTGTTTAGACGAGGTTATTGAGGAGATCAGTAATAAATGTTATTACGTGGTATTTGTGTGTTTTAAAATTTTTATCGACGTAATTCGAGTTAACAAACTTAAATAAGAGTGACAAAATGTTTGTGCATGGAATACACGACTATCAGATTTCAACTTCAGAAGAAGAGCTCGAGGAAGATGACGACGACGATGATCCAGAGAAAATGCTCATTGTAAATATAATAATTTAGCTTCAATTACCTTATTTTTGTAAAAAAACTTTGTCTTGGTCTTGCTAAGATTAAGCGATCTTGGTCTTGCGAAAACGCAAGAACAAGACCAAGACTGCAAGACCAAGACCAATTTTGGGCAACACTAATCACAGTTGTTTCGACAGAGTGCCTTTCTCAAGTTATCTATTTTTGGCACGTGTTTACACTTTATAATATTTGGTTGGTCATGTCATATATAATGGTTATATACAAGTTGGTCATTCAGAATTATGTCTGTATTTTTTATTTTGTTAATTTCCATGGATTCTAATTAAGATAGCTTAAGGCCTTTATTTTGCATATGAAGAATTTGAAATTCGTCATTAAAAGAATGATTATGATCTAGAATCCGAAGTGCGTATGTAGAATATGTTTTTTTTGTTACTGAAAGCCTTCTTTAAAAGTTCTGCTATACGTTTATTAAAAGTTCTACCAGTTTGCCCAATGTAAGTTTTTAGGCAGTCGCCACATTTAATTTTGTATACACCACTGTGTAAGTGCTTTTTTATTTTGGCTTTTGTTGTTTTTAATATATTTGTCCAAGTTGTTGTTTGTTTTAAAAGCTGGTGTTATTGCTTTTTTTTTTATGTGTTTGTCTATTTTGTTTATATCCTGCCTGTATATGTAATCGAGCAAAAGGTACTAGGTTTTTTCTCTGGTGGTGAAAATACTAATTTCAGGTCTTTCTGATGTAGTTTTTGATTTAAAATTTTAATAATTGTTTATTCGTTGTACCCATTGTTTACTAACATTTGCTTAATGATATTTAATTATATCTCAGAGTTGTATTTTGACATCGGAATTTCTATTAATCTATATAACATGCTATGATAGGCTGTCAATTTACGTTTTTTTACAATTTTTTAATCTAAAAAACTTATGGATTGATTTTGTTTTGTTTCTATTGCAAATTCAATATGACTATGTAGTGAATTAATATACAATAAAAATAGGTTGAGTTGCTTGGTATTTCCTGTAAAATATATTAGTACATCGTCTACATATCTCCACCAATATTAAAACTGTTTGAATATAGGGAGTTTTGAAATCTTTTGTCTCTAGAGGATCCATAAAAAGATCTGATAACAATAGACCCATTATAAGTCCTGCAATGTTATTTATATATATTTAATTATTAAATTTAAAGTCTGGATTTGTAAAATTATGGTCTAAAAGGTATTTTACTAGAAAAAAAGTTTCTGTAGGAGGAATACTAGGAAAAAAATTTTTTAACATCAAATGAAATTAATCTGGAGTTGTTATCTAATTGAAAATGTTGTATTTTATTTTTTAGTTCTATAGTATTTTCTACGGTAAATTTAGGTGAAAATTAAGTGTGGTATGAAATAACCTTTAATAGTTTTTTGAAAATGTATATAACTGTATAAAAAGAAACTACACATCTTTTTGGGTGATCAGTTTTGTGTAGTTTAATAAAAGAGTGTAATTTAGGAGGCTGTCGGTTCATTATATTGAGGTTTTTTGTGCTAATAAATTTACTGTTGATTTGGAATTTTCTAACGTTAGTTTAATTTATTTTTGCTAGTTTTCCGTCGGATCTTTGTTTACCGTTTTAATATTTTGAATAATAGATTCTTTATGTACCATGTCCTTTCAGAACGTTGGTTACCATTATAGCTATCTTAATTTTATTCACTGCCAAAATAAATAGCATGCTTGTATGAAAACCATACCAATCTCGCAAGTTCTTCAACCATGAGGTTCTTCTTCGTCCTGGACTGCGTTTGCCTGCTATTTTTCCTTGCATGATATTTTGTAGCAACCTATATTTGGGACCTCTCATTACATGTTCGAAACATTCCAGCTTTCTCTGCTTGATACTTTTTATGATCTCAGTAGTCTTGCTATTGTAATTATAGTAATCTTGCCTGAATAATAGCCAAACACATGAAAATAAAAAAATAACACCAGCTTTTAGAATGAACAATAACTTCAGCAAATATGTTAAAACAACAAGAGCAAAACTAAAAAGCACTTACACAGTGGTGTATACAAACTTAAATGTAGCGACTGCTCAAAAACTTACATCGGTCAAACTTGTAGAACTTTTAACAAACGTACAGCAGAACATAAAAAGAGCTTTCAATAATAGAAAAACAGATTCTACATACGTATTTTAGATCATAATCATTATTTTAATGTCAAATTTCAAATTCTTCGCATCCAAAATAAAGATCTTAAACTATCTTTATTAGAATCAAAGGAAATTAACAAATTAACAAATTACAGACATAATTTTGAATAACCAACTTGAGTCAAACAATGCTCCCCTCATCAACCTATTCAGTTAAAGACTATAAAGTTTAACACATCATTCAGATCACTCGAGAAAGGCACTCTGCGCTGAAACAGCTGTAGTGATCAGATATTATAATAAAAATAAATTTAGTAGAACTCTGGAAAGAAAGTTTTCAGTATTTTATTAGTATATAACATGAATTTCCAGCAAGTAACGGTCGAATCCATCATTTAAGTCTACTGACGTCACTTTGGAAATTAAATTAAGGCTTTTTAAAAGGCTGGTTTCATCCAGCTTGTCTTTTTGATCCTCTGGTTCATTATTCTACTTATCTTAGATCTGGCACATGAACACACCACTCGCTGCCTTTCAGTTTATCCATTCAAACCTAATTCTACTGCATGCATCTTTATCTTATTTCCCCATTACTTTGTAATACCGATTCTAGGTAATTAAAACCATTTTTTTTTTCACAGTCATTTCACAATAAAAATTTGTCATTTTATTTATAGTAAGTCCATCTTCAAATGAACATTCTAGTTTATCTGTAAGGTTTATTCGTCTTTTAATTTCTTCATGCACCTTCGTTCTTCGTTGATGACCAGACTCACCTGTTTCGCCGCTGTTTCCAATTCTAGAAAATATTTCTCAACATCTCGCTTGCTACGCCATATTATGTCAATGTAATCAGTGTATGCTAAGATTTGTATCCATCTATTATAGGTAGTAGGTAGATAAAATGAATTGAGGACGACGTCAGTCTTACGAGACAGTCAAACAATGGCTGTAAAATATTTATTCCATAGATAAACCAGTCTCTGTTCTTAAATTAATTGAAACCTCTACCATAGCCAATTATTCTGAATTTCGCAGTGAACCTAATGGAGTCAAACCTTTTTTCCTATTATCTTCTAGAAATATTTGAAATAAAATAAATCAGAAACTCCAAGAATCATTGAAAGTATATAATATAACAAAATTATTATAATCAATAATAAAATTTATTGACCAAAAAATATCAAATTTACCATAAAATATTATGAACTTTTAATTCTAGAGACGCCGCGAAGAATGCGAGCGCAAAGCGAGAAGGGGGGAGATGGACCCCCGTTTGGAGTTCACATTTCAACTCCTTATGGATGCCACATCTCTACCAAGAAACGAAATTATGGACCACGTTTTCGAAGGTGATATGGTGAGTTCATATACAAATATATGTATGTGATTATATTCTCTTAAATAACTGTATATATCTAGTAACATATCTCAATACAAAAATGTTGTAGTGTACATTCCATTAACGAATTAGTTATATTTTATAGTACATTATAAAATTTAAAAGACTAGTATATAATTAGCGGAAAATGTAAGTTATTCATTAGGTTTGAAATTTTACTCAAATTTTAACTACGGTATTGTGTTTTTGTACTATACCTACCTACTGTAGATTTTTTTTGCTTTTTATTACAGTTGGATGAAATTAACCAACTCTTTCTTCCCCACATGAAAACTAAGCTTTTGTGGTTCTATCAAGATATGGAGGAGGCGAATCCAGAACCTGTAGTAGATCCCAACAAACCTAGTACTAGCAGGCAGCTTCAACCTACTTCCAGCCGGCAAAATTTGATTCAACATCATACATATAAAAAGAAGCTATTTTTGACTGATGGGATCGGTGTACCCCTCACAGGAACACTGATTTACATATATAGGACGAATAGTAGCAAACAGCTACCAGAAGAAGGATTTCAAAAGGTTTGTAATTTGTATTTTTTAAATAGTTCTTCTCATAGATAATCTTAACCAATTTATTACACATATTCTTCATTCTTTATATATTTGTTTAACATAGCAAAAATAGTCCGATATAGCAAAATATATGAACCGTTAAATGCAATCCAAATTATTTAATTTTTATTCAATTATTTATTTGTGGACAAAAAAGATTAGTTGGGACAAACTTTTGAAGAATTCTCAGAAAAAACCATGAATTGATAATTCAAACACCTCGAAGGAATACTAATACCTAGATAGAATAATCTGGCCAATTCAGGGATAATAGAAGTAGCTGTATTCACAGACGCCTCTATGAAACTTTATGGAGCAGAAATTTATACTAGAACATTATCTCATAAGATAAAAATAACCGATATAGTAGCCAAAACAAAGGTTGCAGTGGTAAAAGGCTTAACAACGCTGCCAAGTTGGATTGTAGGCAGCAAGTACCTGTCCTAGTTTATCTCGGAAAAATATAGAATTATAAGGATATTGCGTATGAGACATACTCGTCTAACACATGGCTATCTGATGACATGATCTCCAAAACCAAAATGTACTGTAACTCAACTATTCGAATTGTGTTCGATAAGTTGTGTTTATAATTATATACCCTGTAAATTGTAAACTATAAACAGTAATTCGTGCTAATGACCACATATGTCACATGCACGTTAATTAAAATAATTTTTTTTGTAAAACACTAAAATCTTTTTAGGATTTATTCTGTGGAATAATTGACTCAAAAAATGTAGGTTTGGTAACTAGTATTCAAAGAATTATTGAGTTCGTATTTATGGAAGCTTTAGCCCATCCGAGCTTGGATTGTGAAGATGATGCAGCAAGCTGCCCAATGGTAAAAAATAATCTCTTGCCTAATTTGAGATCCTTCTGTAGTGTTTTAAAAGGTAAGGGATATGTTCTCGTACTCGTAGGGATTTATTTCTTTTTCCACTTTGTTTTATATTTTGTTTACCTTTACAAGTATAATCTGTCTTCTGAAAAGAGATTAGACCCAGAATAAATTTATTTCCCAATTATATTACTGGTTGTTTGGTATACCCTATTGTATTAAGATATAAATGTTATAAATAATGATCCAAAGAAAATTATTGCAAGATAATAAAACAGTGTTTGAACGAATTTCAAACGATTTTACTCATTTTATTAAATTAGTGGCTATCGCATAAACTATTAGTTAATTTTTTAAATGGTTCGGAGAATAAATATCGAATTCGAAAATATTTATGGCAAAAGCTGCCAGATGACGATCTGAATACCACAGAGGTATCAACTTTATAAATACTACGTTGAAAAACTAAAATTTTACAGGAATGAAAAAATCAGAAGATAAGCTTAGCGGAGAACAATTTTTTTGTAGGTATGTACATAAGGAAGATCGTGTATATTACAGAGTACATTTTGAATAAAAGTATCCACCTTAAAAATAACTTTTAAACTTCTAATGTTTAGGAAAAGGACAAAAACGTTAATTGGACAAGACGTTATGTCATATTTTTAAGCTTGTTTAGAAAGGCACCTTCTCACCCACCATATCATTCCTTATTTTTTTTTTTAAATTACTTTCACTTTTTTTCATTTAATATTTGGATTCTTCTCTTTGTCCTGATTTCACAAATGTATAACACAATGCTTAAAGTGATTAGCCTATAAGAAAAATAAATACAAAAGCAAGCAAACCGACGGATTGAAAAAAATATATATTTAACAATTTTATTACAAACGTTTAGAATAAACTACCAAAATGTTTTACAATAATTGTTTAAAATGTCTGCCATTTACTTCGATGCAATAGTACAATCTATTCTAAAATTCTTCTCTGATACTTCTTAATACGTCGGCATCTAATTGTCGACATCCCTCCTCTATTCTTTGTCGTAAATCATCCAGGGATTCTGAAGTAGCATAAATTTTTGTTTTTGAATACCCCCATAAGAAGAAGTCTAGGAATGTTAAATTCGATGACCTAGATAGCCAATCTGTTTTCTTCTACTTATCCAATGAGTGGGAAAAGTTTCTTTTAAAAATTGTCGCACAGGTAGAGTAAAGTGTAGAGGAGGTCCATCATGTTGAAATACAACCAAATCTTCGAAAAGGTTTTGTACTATTGTTCTAATTTATAAAGAATTCGAAAGCAGTTTTTGTTTACGAGTATTTTTTATTGCAAACTGATCCTGTTCTTTTAATTTTCTGCATCAGTTCAATGACATACTTATGAGTTGCATGTCTATTGCGGCGTGTTTCGTTAAAAATTCTACAGTAGCTTTTGCACAATTAATATTTTTGTAGTATAAATCTACAATTTCGATTATTTTTTGCCTAGATTTCATTTTAGCGATCAAATTGCATACGTATCAAAATACTCTGTTACAAGTTACACCAAATTGTCATTGACCATTAACCGATTAAATGAATGTCCAAATACTGGAAACCTTTTAAAACATTTTAATTAAAAGTTTTTTGTTTCTTGGTGTTTGAAAGATCCAAGTTTCCTTACAAAAGCCGAACTTTTTAATACAACTTTTGTTTTTAAATAATATATTAGTACATTTAATGATTTTTTCGTAAAATAACATTAACGTTTTATTTATCCATCTAAATTATTGTTTAAAGCAGATTAAAACTACAGAATTTGTTGTTTTTAGTGTGCGAGGAGGTATGCGGCGGAGGAAATTTATTCGACGATGGAAAAACGTTAATGGCGAATCAAGATCCCGACGATATCAAGGAACTAGCAAAACATTCCGATCAAACAGCCCCACTCGAGAATAGAGTGAAAGGCTGGATTAAGCGACTGGATGAAATTCTTAAAGAGAGCGAACAGATTAGAAGGGAAAACGATTCTTCAGGTGATTGACATGATTTTAAATTACTATAGTCGCAGATATACTCGAAGCAAATCACAAATCTCTCGTGTGCACAATATTACTTTAAAAAACTTATACTGGCAAATTGTTGTTCCAATTTTACAGACAAAACTACTGATCTTGGGTTTTAGTTGTAAATGATGCATCAGAAATGTTTTTACACATGATTTTAAAAATATGTTTCTTATATTTTTAAGGAACCTTTACCTTAATACCTTAATTACTTTAATAATAAAAAAAATAAGTAGAACTTAAATATACACCAAAAATTTTTTATTTTAAACTTACGTTACAAATTTTCATTTGTGGTTGGCTTTTATAGTATTCAGTACAAAGCTGGGGAGTATGTTCTCGGCATATATGCTTTTGACACTGTACGCATAGGGTCTTCGTTCTTCTGTTCTTTTTTGACGAAAAAAAATCACATCTGCCTGGAACTCTATACTGGCTACGTTGACTAGATACCTCCGGGATGTCTAATATTTCTTTTAAACGACTTCTCATAGTTACTGGTAACAATCATTTCTCGACGACGTTCAAGTTGCGGTGTAATTAAACTCATTCCTAATGATTTCAAAAAGTTTCGGCGAGTACTATAAGTATTGTTATTTTTGTCAGCAACGATATGGATTTGTATTCTAGATATATTTAAGGAAGTAAAAGATAATTTTAGAGGTCATTGACAAATTTTTCGTGACACAGAGTAAGTTCCTTTTAGCTTACCAATGGTATCAACACCTCCCTTTGTTGCATTGTAAAATGTTATCATTGTTGACTTGTATGCATCGCCACTTTCTGGATCAATCTCGTCTTTGTAATGCATTATTGACAATAATGTAACTATTTTGTTTTACTTTGGCTTGTAGGATACCAAAGTTATGTCTTCGGTGAAACCAAAAATGCCCGAAGTATAACTTCTAACTTTACGCTCCTTTAACGTTGCGGTAAAAATCTCGGGAATTTTCTTTTATTTTTGCAAATTGTGCTTGTAACAGTTAGTTTTGTGTTTTTCTTAGCAAATCTAAGGCTAAAGATATCGACGGAAACTAATTATTTAAAGTTACAATTCTTTCAGTTCCAGAAATTGGTTTAATTAATCTTTGTACGTCTGAAGAGCTACTATTTTCAACTTTATAGGGCCCATCTGGTTAAGTCCCAACATACACCTCTAGAATATAGGTGTAACATGACGTGGAATCAACAAGCGCTAATATTTTGATTCCATACTTTATTAGGTATATTGCCTAAATCCACGTTTGCCGCGAAATGACTCAACAATCCATCAAAAAATTCTCTTATAGGAGTTATTTTATATCTACAAATCTCTCAAATGTAGGTGTGATGACCGCAACAATCCAGCAAAATATTAAACACTAATAAGTGCGTTAATTTCTTCCATATTTATACTGGTGGTATCTCTTTATCTACTATAATTTGTCCTAAGCTTTAGAATATATTTGTTTGTGTATTCAACTATTTCGTTAATTAGTGAATCTGGAAAAAAACAATTGCCAAGCATCAAACAAGTTTTTGCTTTCTGGCTTCTCCAATTACTCCAGAAGATAGAGTCACTATGTTTCTGCTCCGGGTCATTGTTTTAAACAGCTACGGGAAATTTTTTCTAAAACGTCTTTTTGTCTTTTCCCACAAAACACAAACGAGTTTAGATCTTGCTGAGTTTCATTAAAATCTGGTAGCTCTTCTCCTTTTGATTGCTCTGACTTAGAGGAGTGATCATTGTTCTCCAAAACGTGATCTTGATCTTCAGGAGAAGGATATCATGCACGATGTGAAACTGTGAAATTAATTTCTGAATCTGCATATATCAACACGGATCTTTTTTGTTAGTGGTTAATCCATTTTAATAAGTTTGCCAAACCCAGTGCTGAAAACAAAGTTCTTTTAATTCTCGACAATCACAGCACTCATCGTGCCCTGCAAGCTATAAAATATCACCGAGAGAATCACATTGGTCTTTTATTTATACCGCCTCATTCAAGTCGTAAAGTACAGCCACTGGATATTGGTTTTTTGGTCCTTTAAAAAAATCCACAGTGGGAAATGTGACAAGTGTATGGTAAGTAATCCAGGTAAAGTAATTACACAATTTCAAGATTATTTAGTACTTCTTATGGTTCTGTAGCAAATATTCAGAAGGCCGAAAATTATTTTAAAGCATCGGGAGTATATCGGTTTAACTCTGATCAGTTTCATGACATGGATTTTGCCCCCTTCTATGTTACCGACGTACCTTTGGAGAATCCAGTAAGCACGGTAGTAGATAATAATTTAAATGGAGTCCGTGTAGAAGAAGAAAATAATGGACTTCAGCTTCTAATACCATCTGAAGTAATACCTCCTTCAAAGCAGCCTGAGAATGAAGATGATCTAATATCTTTTCAAGTTACACCGCCTCTCTATATGGCTAATCTTGATATCAAATGGGAAAATAAAGTATTAATACCATCACAAGCTAGCACTAATAACTTAAATATGTCAGTGTCAGCGGCAGAGATTTTACCATTACCCAAAATTAAAGAAAAGCCTAATCGACGCAAAGCAAAATCTCAAAAGTCCGAAATACTTTCCAGTAGCCCATATACAAACGAACTTGAGAATTTGGAAAAAACCAAAGAAGTACAACAAAAAAAAAGGAAGACGAAACGAATAAAAAGAAAATTAGTACCTAGTTGTAGTAAATCATTGCGCAAAGCTCAAAAAGGGAATAAAGAAAATGATTCTGATGTATCGGTCCAGGATGTAATGAATTATATTCAAATTCTGTTGAAGACTGGATCATGTACTTTCAATGCAAGAATTGGTGGCACGAATCTTGTACGACTTACGTAACAGGAGACTTCATGTGTTTTAACTGTGAGGAGTAACAATGGATTTAAAGATGAAATAAAAATGAGTTCTAAAACATACTTTTCATATTTCTTTTTTATGCATTTGTGTTGCATTTATTTTAGAAATAAAGATTGATTTTTTCAATATCTTAATATTTTTGTACACTTCATTAATGTGCGTACTCCTAACCATATAGATGCGTACTCTTATGCAAATTTTGTATATAAGAGTACGCATTAGCAGTTTCGCAAACAAAATTAAATATTTCTTATTTGAATACAAACATGGTTTAAAACTATTTTAAAACAGCTTTTTAAATGGTTATTTAACAATGTGAGGAATAATAAATAGTCGTGAATCCATGAATGTCCACAAACCTGTCGTACATTGGCATGTACGACACACCCTCTTTCTAAATGCTGTTAGGTATATTAGAGTTTTCATTGTAGGACCTCAAGATGAATTAGAGTATTGGAAGAAGAGAGGCGCTCAATTTTCACAAATTGTAAACCAGGTCAGCTCGATGGAAGTGCAAATGACTATTTTGTGCTTAAAAATAGCCCACGCAAAAATAATAAAAGATTGGAGGGATACCGATAAGAAGATTACGTTTTGCTACAACGAAGCTAAAGATAATGCAAAGTTTATTCAAGCTCTTGAAACTAAGTGTCATTCTTTATATTTAGATGATCCAGTAAGTATTTTTTAGGTTACGTATGTTTTTAAATTTTGTAAAATACATTTTTTTTATTATAGCTTTTAAAATAAAATACAATGTGGTGTATATTAGTTTTTTGTCAACCCCTTTATTTTAAAAAGGGTTGAGCAGAAAAAGCTTGAGGATGGTGCTAAACTTATGCGAATACAACCTTTAAAAAATCATATTTAGTTTAGTTTTTAGCCCATAAAAAAAATTAAAATCTAAAATCATTAAAAAAAAGCGCTGTTTTCTGTATTCTAGCATTTTTCTGTATCTGTTTCAGTTATTGAGATATTTTCAAAATATATTTTTTGAGAAAATCCGAAAATAGTGTGTTTATTTTAAACTCGGATTTTTTAAAAACTTAACCTTCTAAACTAGTTAAATTTCAAAATGTATTGTTTGTACCAAGGTGGTTTTGGTGGGGGTGAGTTGGTTGCTTTCTGCGTCACAAAAAATATGAACGTATCAACCTCTTACTATTATAAAACTAAATAACTAAATAACTCCTTAAAAGAACAACTTTAGTCCAGGACCCGACAATATTCTTGTTGTATTCCTAAAGTATTTATCAATCTTAGCAAAACAAGATCTAATGCAAATTTTTAATCAAATTTGGCAACAACGACAATATCCGTCTATATGGCCAAAAGCCACAATTTTGCCGTTTTTAAAATCCAGAAAGCCTCGACTTGATCCAGAATCATACATATCCATCTCTCTAACATGTACCATGGCTAAATTAATGTAGAAAATAGTCAATGCCCGGCTTATGCGGACTCTCATTTCTTCTTACCAGAGCAAAACGGCTTCAGACGTAACCGATCAACAATTGACAATATCGTAGACTTACAAAGTGATGTCCAAGAAGCGTTTACAATGAATCAAATGTGCATAGCTATTTTCTTCAAACTAAAGAAACCTTCAATACGTGTTGGAGATTTAACATCATTAAAAAATTGCACGCATCCAATATTAGAGGACACTACTTGCCTTAGCCCATATCGAAAATTTGTTAAAATAATTTTTCTTTCCAAGTAAGAGTTAATAACGTTTATTCGGATTTTTATAGAAGTAGCAGAAAACGGTACCTCACAAGGCTCAGTACTTATTCATACCCTATTCTTAGTTGCCATAAACAACATATTAAACAAATTACATAAAGCTCGCCTCTATGCCGACGACTTAGTGGTGTACATTAAAGGAGCACAAAAAAAATCTATGTGCAGAATAGTACAGACATTTTTAACCCAAATAGATAAATGGACAGCCAGTACAGGATTCGAATTTTTTGTTACAAAGACAACTGATATAGTGTTTACAAAAAAATCATCCATTACACCAGTCCTTTATCTTCACAAAAGCATCATTCCCTTCCAAAAATACGTAAAATTAGTTGGTATGTGACTGGATCAAAAACTTTCTTGGAAAAAGCACATACAACACTTATGGCGCTAAAATGCAACAAAAGAATTAATATACTTAAAACCTTATCAAATACTAACTAGATACAAACTCGATTACGGTTTAATTGTTTATGCCTCCGCAACCAAGAGTACCCTAAAACCGTTAGATACAATCCATAATGCCGCACTTTAGATCAATTTCAGAGTTTTTCACACTTCACTCATAGAAGTTCATATTCCGAAACTGAAGAAACATCATTGCAGTATAGCCGGGCACTTTTAACAATTTCACGCGCTTCTTCTGTAGCTGCTAAAAGGATTATCCACTCTTCGAAAATACTTTTTCTAAAAATAATCTTGACTTTCTCTTTAATAAACCTCGTACTGGAAAACCTTATTATACACGAGTTAGATCAATTCTTAATAATTTTGACACAACAATCCCAGATGTATGTCACTGTAGCATCCAACATCCGACTTCATGGTTAATAAGCATCCCAAATTGCATCATCTCTCTAATAGAGTTCTCCAAAACAATGCAATAACAATATACTAATTAAAAACAAACTAAACGAGATTCTTGAACGGGACTACCTTAACTGCACAATAATATTTACTGATGCCTCTAAATCTAATGATGGCATTGGTTGCGCATATGTTACTACAATGTCTACTTTTAAACTTAATCTACCGCCAAGCTTAAGTGTTTTCACCGCTGAACTTTTTGCTTTGTACCGTGCCTTAAAAGAGGCAAACTTCTTAAGAATTTCAAAACCTCTATTTCTCACCGAATCGCTCAGCTCTCTTCTTGCAATACAGCATATGTATCCTAAACAGCTCTTGGAACAACTAATAAAAACTGAACTACAAATCTCCCAAGAGAACCACATAACTCCTAAATTTTTATGGATCCCATCGCATATAGGAATTATCGGCAATGAAGAGGCAGGCAGTAGTGTTCGTGATGCAGCAACAAGTGCGGAATCTGAATTAGTGCGTGAGAGTATATGTAAAGATCTCAAAACTTTTTTTAAACAAAAAGTGATTGGTCTAAGATTGGATTAAGATCGCTAAACCAGATACAAGACAGTGGAAAACTAGTGCTAATACACGGTTTATTCAAACGGTTCTAACGCGCCTACCTATAGGACACACTAAGATCATATACTCATATTTACTTTCGGCCAGTGAACGCCCCATATGCGACCTATGTGCTATGCCTCTTACCGTCGTTCATTTGTTAATTGAGTGTCCAAAATACTATAGAGAGCGTTCAATACCAATATACCAAATATTCTACCAGATTTATTAGGAGAAAACGGTCACGTAAAAAACTTATTAAATTACCTAAGGTCAATCAATATTTTGTATCAGATTTATCAGATTTAAAGTTGTGTTTACTAAGTAACGCCGCTAATAACCTGTTGGTGGACGCAGCAATGTTTTTTTTTAATAAAAAAAATATGAACGGACTTTATTTTGGTCATGACTTACCCTAATTTTTATTCAAATTAATTTTAATAATAGTCATTTTTAAGGTTTTCTTAAAGATTTTTAAAAACGTTTTAATAAGTTTTTCAGGAAAGACTGTTCTGGTTTATTTTATTAAAAAACTTAACTCTACATAATTATTTCCCTGTTAGTGTCCGTTATGAAGAAGTTTTACTGCACTTTTAGTCTCATATTTTGTGGAAATTAGCTCATTAAAGAAGATCTAAAAATTCCATCAAATACAAGATATTGCACTTAAAAACGATGAAGATGGCGCCTTACATTGGTGTATATCACAAATTGTGAATTAATTGTAAACAATTAAATTTAGAAATCAACATGATTTAGCGTTTTTTTTAAATATTTGTATTTTAGAAAATAATTATTGTATTCCATAATCTACAGACCAAGTGTATATTTTCTTTTCCGTAAATCATTCGAAAAGTTCTTCTGAAGTCATTTGCTTTAGTAGGCTATGTCAATATTAGCCATATACCTTAAATTTTAAGGTTTTATTTTAATAAATTTTCTCTTTCAAGGTTAAAATGAGAAGTTCAATAATGGGACTTCTGCAAACAGTTCGACTAATTCATAGTGTCTCCCAGTTTTACAACACATCTGAACGGACATCAGCTTTAATGGTAAAGGTAAGGGATGTTTAATTATTCATAAATTTATCAGCTAAAATATAAAACGCAATTATTTGTCATATTTTAAATATATTTTGTTTGTTCTTAGATTACGAATCAAATGATTGAAACATGCAAAGATTATATAACTTGCAGAGGCCAAGAGAGCATATGGTCCCAAGAACGACCCCATATGAAAGAAAAACTAACTCAGTGCATTATTTTGAATCGCGTTTATAGAAAAACTTATAATATTGTTAAAGCTCAGCCCTTCTTACCAGGACAACATCAGTTTAATTTTTCCGAAAACTACGTATTTGGAAAGTTTGATGCATTTTGTAGACGTCTGATGAAAATCATAGCGATGTTCGATCTTATCGATGACTATAGTGGGCTCTTCCAACGGCGGATGGAAGGCTTGTTGCTTGGAGACGGTAAGATCGTCTTTCTTTAGTTCTTGATATATATTTAAAAATATTTTTCAAGAAAAAATAATTAACAGTTTTTTTCTGTGATAACTTTGTAATATGATTTGATATATTTGAATTTCATGAAATAATGTCAGGCTGCAAATAAATTTGAAGACAGAAAG
This sequence comes from Diabrotica balteata, assembly GCA_918026665.1. Taxonomy (NCBI): domain Eukaryota; kingdom Metazoa; phylum Arthropoda; class Insecta; order Coleoptera; family Chrysomelidae; genus Diabrotica; species Diabrotica balteata. The sequence goes on from OU898281.1 coordinate 125,288,358, forward strand.
ATGGACATCTGACCCATGTTTTGCACTACTACATATCGTTGGATGTATGCAATACTTGCACAATACAAAAACTGGTAATTTTTCAAAACAGGGGTTTAAAGTTTGTGTGCCAATAATTTTGTCTTATTTGTTTTACTACATATAAATTGGGATTTCTGAAAAAAATAAATTTTGGTGTATTTAGGAGAGCGTAGATAGCCTTTAATGAAATGTAACACACACTTTTAAATTCAACCCTTATTTTGAGTTGTGCCACTATTGCATATCAACATTTTGTCCTTTAGGACGAATTAAGGCAAAGACAAAACAAAGCATTTTTTTGTTATTCCCATCAACTAAAATAGAGATTCAATAAAGAATACTGCAAGTTACTTGAATGAGAAAATTGTGTTTATTAACACGACAATAAATAGTTCGAAATTAAAAAGTATATATTGATAATAATAGAAAAAGTTATGATTAACAATGCTTTAAATGTCGGCAGAAATCAGCGTGAATTGGTGGAACTGTGTTCACAATGGCTAGTAAGGTCTTTTTTCTTCTTTTCAGTTGTTGACAGGCTGCCAGTGTAAGCCTTTTCTGGTTATATAAAATCCAAAATTCTCACTGATACAGTTTGACAATATCTAAAATTGTCTGATATAGTGGCACAACTTAAAAGTGCCGGTATTTCATAGAAACTTGATATCGACACAATTCGACTTTCACTGCAGATCTAAAAAAGGTCAGTAAAAAATAATTTATCTCAACCGACAACATGTACTAACGGCACTAATGACGTCTAGCAAACATTTTGGCTATTATTATTGTGCCAGTTTTGCAGGTCATAAATAATGCTTGTTCAAGCCCTCTGGAGATCTTAACTCAATATTGTAAATTTTTGTCATATTGTCAATTCCTTATTTTATGAGTAGCCATCTTCTAATTATCACTTATATTATAGTTGTTATTGTTACGGATAATTAGGATAAAGTAATTTGGAAATAATTGTCAAAAATGAGTTCAGTATTACTACTGGGTGGTTTTTTGGGGTTACTTAAAATGAACATCGTTTTCTCGTCTCTTGCAGTTTTGTCGAAATTCGATACAAATTAGTGCAAACTCGGTACTCGGTGGTTTTTGGGTTCGCTGAACACTAATATCATGTCGGCCATAGTGTGTAAGGCATCTGGACACAAACTGTTTTTTTGTAATTAAAACTAAATACATCCATACACTTCATACAATATTATTTTGTATGCATTTCAAATATTATTTCTACTAATATAGTTTATATATCAAAAATACTGGTTTAGATATCTCAACCAATTTAAATTCTCGGGTATGTCAACGAAAAGTCATCTAAGGGTTTATTTATTTATTTATTGGGTTAATGCCTAGGTACCTAGTGTAGTGTGTGTGTGTGTGTGTGTGTGTGTAGAGTAATTGTCTTGATACTTAGCAAAGTGGACTTCATTATCTTTGCTAAGAGACGCTAATTGTATCCGAACGTCTGCGGTCCCTCTGGTGAGTACCGATGGCACAAGGGACCGCAGACTGCGGTCCCTCTGGTGAGTACCGATGGCACAAGGGACCGCAGACGTTCGGATACAATTAGCGTCTCTTAAATAGGTTAATTTAAATTAAATTTTTCAAAAAACTATCTTTTGATTTAAGCTCTTGAAGAAGCTATTCAAAAATTTGGAGAAATAAAACAAATTGTCATGAACAAAACATATGACTACTTGGACCATAGAAATGGAGAGTTTGAAACTGATTTCAAGAATTTTCTGTTGAATACAGAGCAACTTAGACAGACTATAGCCGAATCAATAGAGAGAAATTTCGATAGTGTCTGGGAAACGCCACAGGGAATTAGGTTCTTAACGAGGTTTGAAAAGGTATGATAAAATCGTTTTTTTAAACAGTAAAATTATATTTTATTTTTAGTGTACTATTTTGCTTTCTTTAAAAGACTTTATAAAGTGTGGTAAGTAATAATAATTTTCCTGAACGTCATTTAATTACATTTGTATGTTTATTTTGGCAAATACTGCACTGCCATATTGTCTAAGTGACTTTTTATCCACTAGCGTCATGCCATTTACTTTCTCTCTTTTCTGTGTGCTATCTCTATGGATCTCGTTTAAACAGAGGATAGCACATTTAGATTTTTGACATAGGTCTTGTAATAGTTCTTGTTTTTTTCTGTGGATAGACCCTCGATTTAAATGGAGATAATTGTCATTTTTGGTCCTAAGGAGGATCTTGAGTAGTTCGCTGGTTTGCTTTTAATTGATGCTTCTCTAATAAAAGGATTTGCCGGGTTTTAAAATACATTCTTCGAAGAGACTCCTTTCGTGTCCCCCAAAATTTATGCCTGTATGTCTTGTGTGCGCTTTCTCGTAATCAAAGAATGCCATAAATAATAAGATTATTAAATAATCGAGGGACTAACATAAGTCTTGTATATTGTAACCTTACTGTCTTGTCTCATGCTGTCCAAGTTGCTGGTTTCTTGATAAGACATTTTAAACCATTTGCAGGATCAACAATTGCAAAGTAACTACTATGCTATAATACTACCACTATTTTAACTGTGATATACCTATCTGTTTCACAGTTTTTTTTGTTGACCTCAGATTTGTACCTCATTGACTCTTTAGCTGCATATTCTGTATCCCCAAATATCTATCAGGTTGTCTCTACAGACCGTTCCATAAAACGACTGCTGGAGACTGAGGGCCATTTTTAACATTTCTTCTGACATGTTTCGATAATTTTGTCCAAATTTTCTAATATTCAAACTGTTTCTTTAATTCTTTTTGATTTTAGGTTAGCGAAAAGATTCCGTTGGCAAAAATGGAAGAGAAGTATGAGAGAATATTAAGATATTGTGAAAAGGAAGTGGAGCGGATAGTAAAAATGTATAAAAAACAAAAGGACGATCCACCTGTACCTCGTTTGTTTCCTCCAATTGCGGGTAAGATATTAAATATATTATACATAGTGAGTTTGAAGAACCCTCAATTATCTTGGAAACAACGTGCACGATGTATATGCATTTTGATTTGTGAGGATTTTGTATTATCATCGATATTATTATAGCATTTACATTGTTTATCATGTTGAATGTCGTATAAAATACTGAATATTCTTCATGTAGTATTCGTTATATTAAAATGCTGTAATTTCGGATTTATAACAATTCATATTATATCCGCCGAAGTTAAAATACTCCATTGGGATGACTGCAAAAAAGACAATTTTGTACTTTCAATAAACTATTACCGCTAATGTTTATTGAAAGTCATAATGGATTTCCACAAGGAATCTACGTTCCTGTAGTTGGCTGTATACCATATATTAAAAAATTTTAATTAAAAAACCATTATAAAAGGTATATATTTAAAAACCCTAACGGGCTAATTAAACAAAACGTTTTCGGAATCCATATTCCACCATCAGTGTCTAGGAGTACATGAATATAGCCACTAAATATATGGGTAAAACCGCGTTAACAAATAATTAGTTACATTTGGTATATAATATTTCTTATAATATGTTATGATGTTAAAGTTACCGTTGGATAAGGTAACATGGCGACATATGACTCCACGTTGAAGTTGCTAGTCCTGAGACGGTGTGTCTACAAGGACTGTATGAAAGCAACTCGTGTTGCTTTATGAAAATAATGTTATCCGAACTAGAAGAGCATGGAAACGATATATGCGTAGCATATGACGGAGATCATTTAAAGAACTTGGGTCAGACATATTTCCAGAATTGGATGAATATGGGTTGAGAAAGAAGAATATTGCATAACTTAGTGATTCTTTAAATATGTCACATATTTAATAATGTATAATTATGCTTTTTTATGAAATTAAATCTGATCGCTGCCGACAAATATACGTATTTTAAAAAAAAATTATTTTAAATACTTTATAAAAGGTATATAATAAAATTATGAAATATAAGGATACTTATTTTCATTAATTTAATACTTTTGTCTCAACGAATTTACCGTAAATTTAACTGAATCTCAATATTGACTTGTAGGGAGAATAAAATGGGCCAGATCATTAGTTTCACATTTAGAAGAGTTGTTATCTAGTGTAACTACTCACCATATTCTAAAAAATCTCCCAGCTACAGTAGAATTATCTAAAAAACATAAAACTGCTGAAGCCATGCTAAAAATCTACGAAGCTGATATGGTGGCTTTGTGGATGAATCAACATGTAAGTAAATAGAACAGTTAGTTAAAATATTAAACAAATATTTCATAGGTTTCTGAAGTTGATCCATGTTTACTGCGAAATTTGTTATCGATCTGCCAAGAACAACAGAAGTTGAAGGTTAATCTTCACCAGGCTATTCCACTTTTAATAAGAGAATCAGATCTGATGATAAAAATGAAACTACCAGTTCCTATGGTTGCTTTAACCTTGTATGCAAAACAGGAGCATTTCAGTTTGGTTCAAGATTCTTTACAGGTAAATAACCTTTTTAAATTTAAAAATTATTTTCCCCTTTTTTTGCAATATTCAATCAGAAGACCAATAATGGATAATTTTATACATAATTCAGGAGGAGCCAACTCATATTCGTCCATCATTTTTCATAACATTATTGTTTATGTAGGTAATGTTATGTATTTAGAATTCCAAAAGGAATTATCCTTTTTCTGTGTATTTGAGGCACAGAGAATAATAATGATTGTAATACAACCATTTTGTATGGTTGTATTACAATCATATTTATATATATCACAGTAGTACTTTAATATACATACTAATAGATATATGATAGACTATGATAGATAATACTTTTCCAGACTTAAATTAAATTCCCCACTCTTTGAAATTTAAAAATCACTTCTTCAAAACTAAAGTTATATTACAAAAACTGTTTAAAAATTATTTAAATTTAGAGTAGAAATTAATTAAATAAAAATTATAGAGAAATTAATTTTAAGTAGTAAACATAGAGACAATCAATATTATATTTTAAGATTGTTTAAAATGGTATTAACGTTTTTGAGGAGCAGTGCATTTTAAAATGTAAAGTACCAAAACATCTACAAAATAACATATTTTTGTTTTAGTTTCTGATCAATGATTTCTTAAAAGCTGTTAAAAGCGTAAAATTAGAGGTAAGACCTTTATTTCTACCCCACCTCATCAAGCTCACATACAACATCGAACCTGGATTGACGAAACTAAATTGGGTATCCGAAAACTGGCAGGAATTTGTGGATAAGGGAAATGCTGCTATAAGGAATTTTAAAGAATTGGTAAATATTTGTCACAGTTTTTTACATTTAATTTAAAGTTTTCTTTCGTATATTCTTACAATCTGGTCGAGTTTTAGACCAATAAGAGATTTTATTCTAACAAAGGATTAAGAAAATATATGATGTCTTAACGTTTACCCAAGGTTCTCCTCTTATTTCTTGTAAGACATAAATTATTACACTAGTAAATATCACACACAATTGTAGGTACTATTTATTTATTTTTACTCTAATATTTTTACTCTAATTATTTCAACAAATTAAAACAAAAAATCTTAAATATCTAGTTTGTATGATAGTTATAAAAAAATTGTTTTGGATGCCCCACTAATTCTATGCAGTTGCCAGGCATTTTGTTCTGCTAAATCCACTATGTGGCTTACGGGAAAATACCATTTCTTGCCACAGATGGCTACTCTGTAGTAGCTAATATTTTCATCTGCCCAATCGACGCCACCCGTGTTTTCATTATACTGTTTTATAGTATTAGGTTGAGCAACGAGCAGTTTCTTTTTTTCTTTTTGGGGATACTGTTGTACTTCCTTGGATATTATGGAAACAACATGTCTAAACCCTCAATATTACTCTATTGTACTTATTTCTTTACATCCCTTTGATGTAAGTTTTTCCCGAAGCAGCAGAGTAGTATAATACTTGTCAAAATACATATCATATGGTAAGTTGAAAGCCCCTTGTCTACTAGGGCACCAACAAATTGTAAGACAACTCTTCTTCTTCTTCTTTCAGTGCCCTGTCCGATTATCGAACGTTGGCGATCATATTGGCAATAATAATCTTACCCTTACCCTGTATTATGCGGTGTAGAAGGCGTGTAAGACAACAACCAAACCAAATCATCATCATTCAGCCCATACTCGTCCACTGCTGAAAATAGGCCTCCCGTAGTTCATCCCACAAATTTCTGTCCTGAGCCGCCTGCATCCAATTTTGATGTGTCCGTTTCAGGTCATCCGTCCATCTTGTTGGTGGTCGTCCTCTATTCCTAAAGGCATCTTGTCTGGGTCTCCACTCAAGAATGCGTTTTGTCCATCTGCCGTCCTTCGTTCTCGCGACGTGCCCTGCCCAGTTCCATTTTAAGGTTGATATTCTTTTGATTGCGTCGGTTACTCCCGATCTACGGCGCAATTCTGTGTTGGGTATTCGGTCTCTCAGGGTTAATCCCAACATGGACCGTTCCATTGCCCTCTGTGTTGTTCGAATTTTGTTTGCGGACGTCTTAGTAAGTGTTAGTATCTCCGCACCATAGGTTAGAACCGGCAGTACACATTGATCGAAGACTTTTCTCTTCAAGCAGATGGGAAGAGCTGATTGGAAAACATCTCTTAGCTTTCCATAAGCTGTTCATGTCAACCCTATTCTACGTATTAGTTCATTGGTCTGGTTATCTCTACTTAAGCGAATTTCGTGTCCCAGATATTTGTATGCTGATGTTTGTTCTATACTTGTTCCAGCTATGTTGATGTTCTCACTCAGAACAAGGTTTGTCATAACTTGTGTTTTTGAGTTATTGATCTTTAAACCCACTTGTGTAGAGGCATGGTAGAGTCTTTCGCACATTTCGATGGCATGATCTATGCGGTCTGTTATCAGGACTATATCATCCGCGAACCTGAGGTGACTAAGCTGCTCTCCATTTATGTTTATGCCCTTTTCGTCTAGGTTTGCACGCTTACACATGTATTCCAATAATGTTGTAAACAGTTTTGGTGAAATGGTGTCGCCCTGGCGAACTCCACGATGAATGTTGAACTTGTGTGTATCTTCATGGAGTCTGACGCATGCCGTGGCAATATCATAGATATTTTTGATGAAAGTGGTGTAGCGGTGATCTATTCGGCACTCTTTTAAAGCTTCTAGCATTTTCTGACCTGAATCCTGCCTGTTCGCATGATTGGTAAAAGTCCATTTTGTTCGAAAGTCTGTTTGTTATGACTTTTGTAAAAAGCTTGTATATGTGTGAGATGAGGCTGATTGGTCTATAGTTTACGAGATTTGTTAAATCTCCTTTCTTAAACATTAAAATGATCACTGCATTTTGCCATTGTGATGGTGTTGTTCCTCTTTCAAGGCATTCTGTGAAAAGTATGGAAAGCATTTGTATCAGTTTCTCGCCTCCTAATTTTATGGCTTCGGCAACGACCCCGTCGTCGCCAGGTGACTTATTATTTTTCATTTGTAGGAGAGCTTTTTTGATTTCATCAACAGTAACATCTGGTATGTCTTCCGAGCCCTGGTTTAGAACCTTTGGTATGTTGTCAGTTGGAACATTTTCTTCTGTTTTGCTGTAGAGTTCGCTGTAAAATTGTCCAACAGTTTCTAGAATTTCCTGTTTATCTGTTATTATTTCGCCCTTTGTGTTTTTCAGTTTGTAAATATTTTTCTTTCCTATTTGCTGTTTCCTTCTGAAGACTTTTAAACTTTTGTTCTCTTCTATGACTTTTGATATCTCTCTGGTGTTGTAGTCTCTTATATCTTTTCTGATGTTCTTATTGATTTGTTTGTTTAGTTGTCTCATTTTTGTTAGATTCCAAACCAAATAGTTTATATTTATCTTGAATAGTGGTTGAATATCCCTAATATGGATCAAACCACTCCACATAACCTAGCCTAATATTTCACATACAAAACTTATATCCCCATCTAATAGGTTTACCACGAATAAACTGCTTGGATACATGTTTTTCATAGTATGGAACCATTGACTAATCCAAGCTCTAGTTCTTCTTGTGGTGCTAAATCGACACATTTTTGATTAATTACATTAATTAGAGGATGAACATTTGAAAACTTATCCTGCTTATCCAATTTTGCATTTTCATAGGTATAAATATTCTGTATGATAAATCTGAAACTGTTTCTAGACATTGCGTTAGCTACAAGATTGTGAGTAGAATCAGGAGATTTTTACAGTACTGATATCGCCTAGGAACACTAATCTATCCACTGTATGATAAAATTCCAATAAAAGACTTAATTTCGTTTGTTGTAATATCTTATTCACGGTTAAGTAAATTGGCATAAGTATTGGAAAATTTAACAAGTATCTGAAAAACTGTATCATCAAATAGAAAAAAAATATTTTTTCTATTTTTTGATGTATGATGATATTTAGCGGCATTTGCTCTTTTGTTCTTTCACATTTACTGTAGGAGATGTTTGCTTTAGATTTTAACGTATTCTTGATAGAATGCGGCAAAGGCATGTCATCTTCCTTTTCATTATTATCGGATTTGGTATGGGTTTCTGGATCATGTATGATTATCTATGCCTCTGCTCGTAGTGTACTGGCAAGTTACTTATTTCCACAGCCTCTTCATCACCGCTGTCTTCGTCAGTCTCTTCCCCATCTTTGGATAAAAAAATAATTATATCATCAGGAATTTCATTATCTGACAGATTTTCTATGCCGTCCATTAATTCACGTCAAGCCAAAGATTTTGTCCAGTACCTTAAAAAATATTTATACTTAGTGTAATGAAAAACGCCACCGTTCTTTCTAAAGAACATGAAACTTTGATAACCAATATACAAAAATAATAATAGTTTATCTATTATATAAAGTAAAGGATTTAAAAAATATATTTTAGTCACCTTTTATTATTCATGTTTGGAAACTATAAACAATCTTTCGGGTATCCTCAAAAATTCTGCCGAAAACACCAGATTTAAACAATGATAGTTAATTTTTTTTTAAATAAAATGACTTTTTGTTACACAAAACAGCACGGGTTAAGTAAATTACTTTTATCTTTAATCATTTTATATGCAACGTTCATTATTCCTTGCTATTTTTTCTGTTAATTTTGTTAATATATTGTTGGTTTTATGAATATAATGCTAATGTTTAATGCAATATGTATTTTTATGAGCTTTTAATTGCTTTATATATCTTTTTAGACTGACAGAGTCCATGACATCTATGTCAATAGAGTTTTAGAAGTTCTAGAAAGTATGCAGATTGTCCAACTTTACGCATTGCCAGAAATTGGAGAAGAAGCTTGGACTGTTGAATCCTTTTGCAGCAAAATCGATAACATTTGTAGAAACTCCGCCATTGAACTACATAAAAAAAGCTTGATGGTGGAAGAAGCAGTAGAAGAAATTTTGTCGTTAGTTAAGAGAGCTGATGTTGATCCAGATAGTAGTTTCGAAGAAGAAGGATTTAATTTTGAAGGTGAAGTAGTACATTTCTTTTTTTTTTTATTAGAGATAGTAGGTAGATATATCTATATTATAATTTTTAGATGAGTACAGCAACGCTGATGTAGTTAATTCATCTACCCAGCAGCAGTCCGATTGGTCATTGGTTTGGGAGTGTTTCGAAAAACCTCATATACTAATAGGAGGAACTATGATTAAGTCAATGCAAGAAATTGTTAAAGGTGCCTTGGGAGAAATGAGGAGATATTATAGCAGAAAAATTGTTGATGTTTTGGTTAAAGTAACTAGAAGTTCTTTGGATGCGCTGAGAAAAAGATTTGCATTAGAATGTAAGTTAAATAAAAAAGTAATGAGCTTGTTTAAAGATTAATTAATACACAAAAGTTAAGTAAATAGCTATATTTTTAATTTTGTGATATTTTGTACAGAAACTTAGTTGATAATAATAAATACGAAAGGAATGGAAATAAAACAAGGTCTTTTGAAATGAAATAAGACCAAAACATGCTTAGATATAACTAGTTGTGAATGAAGATGAAAATGAATTCGTACAATAGTAGAATAGAATAAAAGAAATTGCGTACAATAGTAGAAGGTCGTTAATTCGAAAGAGCTGTGGATTTTCCTGACCAGTTTGCGTTTCTGGGTTTGGATTTTGTTTTCAGAAATATGTTATGCTTTTTAGTGAAAAAGATAATCAAAAGTGCCCCATAATAATAAATGGACATTGTGGGAGTGGATATCACTGTAGGTTTTAAAAAGTTGGGAATTTGTTGTGTCCAAATTTTGTCAGGTGAAGTGAATTGAATTTCGAAGAAAGCAGAACACTAGTTGCTCTAAGAATGTTGCAAATGAATGAAGATTTGAAGTGATAAAAGGAGAGACAGTTAAGATTTGATTTCACGTATAATTCGTCTGTGTATTCGCTTATACGTATTTTACCCTAAAAGAGATCTTCGGAGCGGCTATTCACAAACGTCCTGAACGTGAAAAGAATCTTTTCTGCCATAATAGAAGCAATTATAAAATGGCTTTAATCTGATAGAGCTAGAGCGAAATCTGATAAAAAAATACGTAAACTGATTTTCGAAACCAAATTCAGATTTCTGTTTTAATCTATGCCTTTTTAGAATCGCAAGGCAAAACAATTTAAAGTGATGTTTAATTTGAAGAGTATTTTGAAATGACTTGATGGTCACGACACTATTTAAGGAAAGCAAGGTCACAAAGAAGACAGTATTTGCGTGTAAAAAGATTGGAAACAGATTTGGTAAGAATAAAAAATTTCTCCCCTTAAAGTCGAATGAAATGTTCGGAAAAATTTCCGCGGTCAGGTAAATAAAAATTACTAAGTTCTTGCGAAGAACAGCTATCTTCCCGATGAATCTTCCCGCGAATTTCCAATGAAGACCATAGTGTCTACGAGATACCATGTTCCAGTTGTCGATGAACAGACATAGTACAGACAAGCCGATGAAAGCACAACCGTATTTACGAACATTTTATATCTGTAAAACACTGTGATACTACTTCAGCCCTACTCTATCATGTTTAGACAGGTTATACAATGGATTTTTAAAAAGCAAAAACGATCGGTCTTATCCGCTCCTTGAAATCGAGAATTATTCATGAAGCCATTAAAATTAAAAAAACGTCCTAACAGCTTAAAACGCGGGATGACGCTAACAGACAGCCAGCAACAAATAATCATATTGCTAAATAATTGATGGATTCGACCGTAACTTGATGGAAATTTATTTTATGTAACAATAAAACACTGAAAACTTTGTTTTCAAATTTTCACAAAATATCACTACAGCTGTTTTGGCTAATTGCCCTTCTCAAGTGATCAATTTTTGGCATGCGTTTACACTTTATAGTTTCTAATGAAATAGGTTTAGGAGAAGGGAACTGTTTCTCTTAAGTTGGTCATTCAGAATTATATCTGTGTTTTTTAATTTGTTGATTTCGATAGATTCTAACAAGGATAGCTTAGGGCCTTTATTTTGAAAGTAAAGAATTTTAAATTCGTAATTAAAAGAATGATTGTGATCTAGAAGGTGAAGTGCGTATGTAGAATCTGTTTTTCTATTATTGAAAGCCCTTTTATGTTCTGCTATTCGTTTATTAAAGTCTCCACAAGTTTGACTGATGTAAGTTTTTGGACAATCGCTACATTAGTACACACCACTGTGTAAGTGTTTTTTATGTTGGCTCTTGTTGTTTTGATATATTTGCCTAGGTTATTTGTTCGAAAAGCTGGTGTTATTTCTTTCTTTTTTATGTGTTTGGCTATTTTTGTTGATATTTTGCCTTATATGTAATCGAGCAGAAGGTACTGGGTTTTTTCTCTGGTGTTGGAAATACTAATTTCAGGGCTTTCTTGTGTAGTTTTTGAGTTAACATTTTATTAATTGTTTTTTTCGTTGTATCTGTTGTTTGCTGCTGTTTGCTTCATGATATTTAATTCTATCTCAAAGTTGTATTTTGACATCGTAAATTCCCCCGACACAATAAAAATTGTTATAAATAAATAGATTGCTATGAAACCTTTCTGGTAAACTTTTAAACATAGCGTGTTGGTATCATAATCTATCAAGTAAAGCAAGTTTTAGCTTGTGACTTGTGGCTAAAGCGACATTTTTCGATAATAGCCAACCACCTAATAGACAGAGATTGAAAAAAGTATTGTTTCAGAGAATAAACACCCAAGAAAAATCACAACAACCTTGAAATATTGAATAAATAAAAGTCGATTTCATATTATGTACCAACATAAATTGTATCTAATTTGTTTATGCATTTTAATGTGCATAAAAATTATATTAAACTTAAAATAAGTAATATTTTTATATGATTTTTTTATTTCTGCAGACAAATCCGACAGAACACCTGTTTTTAAATTGAACTCAATCCTGCTAATTCCTAAAGTAGGCATCAAACCAAATTTGGAAGAAGTTCAAGAAATTCTAGTCATAGTAGGGAAAACAATAACTTCGGTGGCCAAAGGTGTTGGTCAATGGACTTTAGCACAGGGACAGGTAAGCAGTTGTCGTATTAAACTCTTTTTAATGTATTGGTCTATTCGACATAATGTTTTGATTTGTTGTGATAGTCCATATTTTGGGGGAAATTCAATTACAGGTATTATGTAATTTTTATGAATTTCTTATCTGAGATGAAAATTAAACATGGCCAGTAATTTAATGTTATTTAACTCGGTTTTCGCGTAACTCGCGTAATTCAATTGTGCGAGTCACGTTCATCATGGTAAAGTGCGATGAGAAGGGAATGAAGAGACCACTCACGTCTCCCAGTATTGTAGCAATAACACCGATGCGTTTGGCCGATACGGTGTAGGTGATAAGTTCGGCCTCTTTACGAATACAGATAGCTGCCACTGGAGGAGGTAAACGAATCGAGCTTAGACAAGGAAAGACAGATGAAACAACTTATTGCAAGTGTTTTTACACGCACACGCCAAGAATGATGAAAACGTCATATCATGCAATCATCATAAAATAGTGCACGTGCACAATATGGTGGAAAATAAAAACCAAAGACATATAAGTGTTAATGAATTCCCATACAATAAAGATTACATTTTAGATAAAATACCCTATTTATCTAGATAAAATTGGTCCAGTTTCGGAAAATTTCACTATAAAATAAAAAGAATTTTAATCAGAAAGACAATTTTAATTTGCAAAATCTGTATGTGTGTGTGTGTGTGTGTGTGTGTGTGTGTGTGTGTGTGTGTGTGTGTGTGTGTGTGTGTGTGTGTGTGTGTGTGTGTGTGTGTGTGTTTGGTGAATTGGCTTGAAAACTAGTCCTTTAGCCACAGAATTGTAATATAAGATATTAGTTTTTAAATAATGTAACCAACTTTAAATAAAAAGTTACATATTAGTTCGTATACTTCTCTACTATCTAAGGAGAGTAAATGGGTGATGTTTATGGGAGTCTGAATTTTAAGTTCTGATAGTTTTGACAGCTGATCTGTTTCATACCTATGTTTATCGCACTTAAAAAGAATATGGTTAATGTCACATTGTGATAAAAACTTTGAGGGTATACAAAGCAACTATCGAACACGGTGATTAATTTAATCTTGTCCAAGTACTTTCGATCAATAGATCATCTTCAGCGGCATTTCGTCAGTTGTGGACTATCCGACATGAGTAGAATGTCATAAATGTAAAATTTGGACATAACAATACAAAATACAATACACAAAGACAAACAAACATTTTAAAATTTTAAGGAGAAGCTACATGTTGTATAGAAGCCGGAGACAGAAATATACAACATGTAGCTTCTCCTTAAAATTTTAAAGTGTTTGTTTGTCTTTGTGTATTGTATTTTGTATTGTTATGTCCAAATTTTACATTTATGACATTCTACTCATGTCGGATAAACCACAACTGACGAAATGCCCCTGAAGATGATCTATTGATCGAAAGTACTTGGGCAAGATTAAATTAATCACCGTGTTTGATAGTTGCCTTGTATACCCTCAAAGTTTAATTATTCAAACATTCAACCTTATATTGACATTGTGATATGTTATCGCATGAGCATACCCCAAAAGGTATAATATTTAACTTAGCCAAGTGAGCTGGGAATGCACCGTGATTAGTTTTCAGTCGTGTACTTGTTTCTGTCAACTTCTTTGGCATTGCATATTTGAAAATACAGGCAATATCTTGTGGTAAGGTAGGGTGGATAGTATAATATTGACTATTTGAGTGCGTTGCTATGTTTTTCCATTTTTCTTTCCAAGGTATAAAAATTTTGATATAATAATGTTCTTGTAAGTCTTCCAATGTGAATATGGGAATATAGAGTCCAACATGGGTCGCATTTTTAGCAAGCTGTTCAACCAATTCATTTCCCTCGATACCAGTGTGACTTTTAACCCAAATAACTATAATATCTTTACTATATGTTTTATTTTTAATAGCACAAAGAATATTATTTCTTTTATGTTGAATCATATCTGAGTTTAAACCTTTAATGACCGATAATGAATCTGATAATATTACTGCTTTATTTAAATTGTGTAAATCTAGTCAATCTAATGCTTTTTCGATTGCTACCGCTTCAGCAGTGTATATTGAACAATGTGATTGAAGTTTAATTTTTAAATATTCGCTTTTATGTGGAATGTAAACTGCACAACCTGTGGCACCTTCTTGTTATTGGAATCATCGGTATACATTATTACGTGATCATTCTAGTCACTCAATATGGATTTAAGTAAGACAAAGTTTATTTGTGGGGATTCTGTGTACTTTGGTATAATGACTTTTGGTTTATTTAATGTTACCTGAAAATTAGCTTTATATATTGGTAATCTTTTTTCTTTGCCATATATATTAGAATACTCATTGGTTTTTAAGAAAGCATCAGCAAGGGGAGGATAATTGTTTATGCGCCAGTATTTATTTGAGAGGTTTTCAATAGGTAACTGATACAGTTGGCTAAGTAGATGATTATTATTTAATCTTAGCTTTAGGATATGTTTAATTACCATAATTTCTCGACGACTTTGAAGACGCATTTCATTACTTTCAGTAAGTAGTACAGGGCAAGGAGTAGATTTCATGGTGCCCAAGCATATTCTTAGACATTTGAACTGAATGCGGTCTACAGTTAATAAGTGTGTGTTACTGGCGGCACCATACAGAATGCAACCATAGTCTACAATAGATCGCACGTAGGCTCTGTAAAATATCAGTGCAACTTTAGGGTTAGCACCCCATCTACGATTAGTGACACAATTAAGAATAATAATACCTTTTTGACACCTACTTTTTATATATTCAACATGTTTTAACCAGAAAAGTTTGGGATCAAGAAGAATGCCAAGATATTTGTATTCTTTGACAATAGGTATATCATATCCAGACAACTTTATTTTGTCGGGCGTCCGAATCCGAATTTCATGATTTCTTACCCAGTTATTAACGTTTTGCATTCTGAATTCCAGAGCCTCCAGGCAGTCAGTATACGAGTTACGCTCTGTATAGATGCATATGTCATCAGCGTATTGGATGCAATTGGTTGGGTTGTCAAAAATGCCATAAATACTTGCTGAAAATATGTTGAACAATAACGGACTTGAAACTGATCCTTGTGGACCTGTATGAGCAATTCTAGGACCGTGTAGTTGGTTTAAATGATCTTTATTATACAAAACACGATTATTATAAAGATGAATAATATTAGTCGCTATTTTTGAGGTTATCCTATATCATATAGTTTTTTGTGTAACATGGTTAAATTAACAGAATCATATGCCCCTTTTAGGTCTAAAAACAAACAAGCAAGATAGTTGTTTCTGGAAAACGTTATTTGAATGTCGGTAACTAAATGTGATAGATTCCAGTGATAGATCAATATGTAAAAACATCGAGGTATTAAACAAATTTAAGACCGGCAGTGACCATAGACTAGTTTGTGCTGATATACGTATTAACGTAAAGAGAGAAAGACGAAAACTATTAACAACAAACCCTTTACCGACTTCAGACATCCTAGCCAGTAATAAAGAGAAAGACCAAGAGGAATTAGCACGGAAACTAGTAGCAAATACCTTTGAGCACAAGAATATAGATGAACTAGCTGACAAAATAACTAAAGACATACAAACAGTCACTAAGAAACTTTGTTGCAGAATAAGAAAACAAAAGGAAGCTAAACTAAAACCCGAAACTCTAGAACAGATAGAAAAAAGAAGAAGAACGAACAGAGATAACCCGGACTATAAAGCGCTCAACAGAAGTGTTAAGAAAAATATTCGAAAAGACCTCAGAGTTTATAGAACAAACCAGATTCTTGAAACCATAGAAAACAATAAGAACATGAAAGTACTAAAAACATGTAAATCCACTGACAGGAATACAATTATAAAGATAAAAGAAGACCGTGGAACACTGTGCTCGCATAAGAAAGAGATCGTTAGAGAAATCCGAAAATTTTATGAGAAGCTGTATACTTCTACTATTCCGAACCCCGATATACCAACAAAACATATCTTAAATGTGAGCACAGAGGACTTCCCTGAAATAATAACATCAGAAATTAGAGCCGCCCTAAAACAAATGAAAAATGGGAAAACACCAGGAGAAGATAAAATTACTTCAGAGATGCTAAAAATGGGAGGCACTGCATTAGAAGAGGCAATAAGAGCATTACTTAATAAATGCCTATTGGAAGGACAAATACCGAAGACATGGAAAAATGCGGAAGTCATTCTACTCCATAAAAAAGGGGACGCCGCAAATATAGAAAACTACCGACTAATAAGCTTATTGTCACACCTTTACAAACTACTAACCCGAATAATAACAAATAGATTGACAGCTATACTAGATGCATACCAACCAGTGGAGCAAGCAGGCTTTCGTAAGGGTTTCAGCACTATCGATCACTTGCAAACAATTGGGACCATTATTGAAAAAACAATAGAGTACAACATACCACTACATCTGGCGTTTGTCGATTATTACAAAGCATTCGACAGTATCGAGAAATGGGCTTTCTTAACAGCATTGGACGACGCCAGAGTAGATTTAAGATATGCTGCCGTCCTTAAGAATATATACGATGATGCTACTTTTCACGTAAAAATAGATGATGATCTGGAAACTATGAAAATAGACCTTGGCAAAGGTGTGAGACAGGGCGACAGCATCTCACCCAAGTTATTTACTTTGGCATTAGAAAATGTTTTCAAACAACTAAATTTTGCCGAAAATGGATTAAAAATAGACGAAAATCTTAACCATTTGCGTTTTGCAGACGACATAGTACTAATAAGCAGAGATATTCATGAACTAAAATCAATGCTACAAGATTTAAATCACAAATCGAATCAAATAGGATTAAAAATGAATCTCGACAAAAACAAAGATATTAAGCAACAGCCTAGAAAACATCACGATAGATTACATCAATATTCGCTCCGTGCGTGACTGATGCGACACCTACCGCCTTCATCTGACAATTTGGGAATCCCAATTTTCAGGTTAAACTTATGACATATGTTTGACATTGTTAAATACATGCGAAATTGACAATTATTAATAAATTAGTTTTTTAGCTATATTTTAAAGTTTATGTACAAAATAAATGTAGTATTAAAAACTGGGTTTCTCAAAATTCATCATAATATACCTTTTCAACTCCAAACGGAAAAGAAAGGGAAAAATCTAGTACTGGCAAATCAAGTTTTTCACGCAAAAGAGCATATAATTAAAAACAATAATAGTAAAAGTTAGGATATAAAAGCTAAAGTCATCTGCAGTTAGCTTGTAGCCTTATGAAATATCATTCAAGGTAAATTATTTAAATTTTTTCTATTTCAATTGCATAAAAATGAAACTATGTGATATTTACTTTTTCATATTAATAGCACGAATTCATCTTTTTCTTTTTTCTAATTTATATGTAATTTTTGGGAACCTATGAAAACTACAATCACCATTTTTGCTATTATTAGCACAATTAAATACGCAACGTGTATTTGCACGCATTTTTGATAAAATTTATGCGTAAAAATATTTTGTCCAATATTCCCATTTTGTCATATTTCGCCGCTACGCACGCTGGCATCGTTTCAATGTATCCCTACCATGGTCACGCACGGAGCGAATAGAAAAGGTAGAACGATATATATATATATATATATATATATATATATATATATATATATATATATATATATATATATATCTAGGACATGTAATTAAAAACGAAAAGAAAAATCAAACCCTAGAAATTAAAAGGACACAATTATCATGGGCTGCTTTTGGTAAGTTGAGCTTCATTTTAAAAGACAGAAAAATCCCAATTCACTTAAAACAAAAAACCTATGACACTTGTATACTACCAGTTACAACTTATGGATTGGAAACTATGGCAATAACAAGAAAAATGGCAGAACAATTAAGAGTAACCCAACGGCCCATGGAGAGGGCCATGTTAAATATAAGCCTCAGAGACAAAATTCCTAACACCGAAATACGTCGAAGAACTAAAGTAACCCACATCATGGAAAAAATAGCGACATTGAGATGGCAATGGGTAGCACATGTAGCAAGACAAGACACCAACAGATGGTCTCATAAAGTGACATTCTGGAGACCACGAGAAACAAAAAGAAGCGTGGGAAGACCTAAAAAGAGATGGATAGACGATATAACTGCTGTAACTGAAAAGCAGTGGATGAGAATTGCGAAAGATAGGGAAGCGTGGAAGCAATTGGAGGAGTCCTATGTCCAACATTGGATAAATGAAGGCCGAAGAAGAAGAAAGAAGAAGAACTAAATGTGATATTACATCCAGTGTACCAACCCTAGCCCTAAATCCATATTGTTTACTTGGAAGGATACTATAATGTTCTATAAGCCATACACCAACGCAGGTGTCATTACACTCTTTTATATGTTTCTTTTTGACCCTTTCCCGATTTTTCGATCACAAAGTACCCCGCTCATTCGCTTCGAATGAAACCAACCAGCTTGTATCCTGTAAGCAAGTTCTCGATCTAGTGTCTCATTTTCTGTTATATAGAAACCAAGGTATTTAAATTCTTCTACTTTTCTTAGTTTTTTCTCCAAGAAATTCTATGTTTTCAACTATTCCCCAACCTCCTAACCACATATACTCCGTTTTCGATCACTAACCTTAAGTCATCTCTCTTTAAAGCCCTTACCAAACCCTCTAACTTCTCCAGTATATCTTTGCTCTTCTCTACTAACACGATACCATTAGCAAAAGGCATTGACCAAGAACCTTATTAACTGTCAGTATATCAATAACACGATTAAAACAGGTAAGGACTCAGTAAAGAGACTGAATGCAAACCAACCCATTTCTCTCCAATACATCTACATAGCTCTTGTGTCTAGGATCTATATCGTACGCAGTCTTTATATATAAATACCAAATGTAGCTCTCTTTTCTATTCGTCGCATTTCTCTACCAACTGTCTCAAAGCCAACAAGGCATTTTGTTCTTCTTCTATCGAAGTCTATTTTCTTAACCTTCTCTCTACAGTTCTCCCAAATTTTCATTATGTGCGACTTTATTTCTCTATAGTTTTTACAGTCTTATTTGTGTCTCCTTTATCTTTTTACAATGATACCATCTCATTCTTTCTCTCTATACATTAGGATAGATTAGCGGAAGGACAACCTTCCGCTGTACTTAGCATTCGTAGATTATGAAAAGGCTTTAGACAGCATTGAACACTGGGCGGTTGAAGAAGCTCTGGTCAATAGTAGAATAGATTTAAGATACCGACAAATGATACATAATATTTACCAAAACGCAACCATGACCGTAATTCTGGACGACAAATTAATAACGGATAATATAAAAGTTAAATGAGGAGTCCAACAAGGCGATATAATTTCACCTAAACTGTTTACCTTGACCCTCGAAGACCTAATAAAATCAACAGATTGAGAAAACATAGGAATATGTATTACCGGAAAATACCTAAATCACCTTAGATATGCGGATGATATACTCCTGATCTCCTCGGAACGACAAGAACTGGAATTAATGCTGAATGAACTTCATGAAAACTCACTGCAAACAGGCCTAAAAATTAACTTCAACAAAACAAAAGTAATGACAAACACGGAAAACCAAGAGGCAAGAAAAATACAAACAGAAAAAATAGAACAGGTAAATGAGTATATCTATCTAGGACAAGCAATCAGAGCTAACAGAAAAAATCAATCAGCCGAAATATCGAGACGAGTAAGAATGGGATGCGCAGCGTTCGGCAAACTTTCTTACGTTCTAAAAAATCAAACAATCCCTTTATACTTACGAAGCAAGGTATATAACTCCTGTATAATACCGGTGCTCACCTATGGAGCACAGACATGGACATTTACACAGGCCAATTTGGATAGGATAAGGAAGGCACAAAGAGCGATGGAGAGACAAATGTTGGGTATATCACTTAAAGATAGAAAACGTAACCAGAGGATCAGAACCAAAACAAAGGCAGTAGACGCGATAGAACAAGCAGCAAAACTGAAATAGAAATGGGCTGAAAACAATGAACGTCTCCAAGACGGACGATGGAAAAATGCCATCGGAAAGTGGCGTCCATACAATGCAAAGAGATCAAGAGGCAGACCACAGATGAGGTGGAAAGATGACATCAGGAAACAAGGAGGTCCCACATGGCAGAGAACAACTCAAGATAGGGAAAGATGGAGAGAACTGGGGGAGACCTATATCCAACAATGAAAGGATAGAGAATAGGTTAAAAAAAATACATTAGGAATGCTTCCTTCCTCATGTATCCTATTCATCATTTGCCTCAAAATATCAATCCCTTCCTGTGTAAGACTTCCAGACCGCCACAGGTATTTGGTATTAACCTCACTTATTGGAATAAGATGTTCTATCCAAAAACAAGGCAATTTGCTTGAATGCCACTAAAAGTGCGTCACCTACCTAGAGATTATAATAAGACAATACTTAAACTCCCAGGTAAAAAGAATAGTTGCAAAATATGATTTCCAAAATTTCCTTCCTAAACGTTTAATGAAATGGCTGTACCATTGAAATACATCCCAAAACAGCTATCATCCGTGCTTTATTTCTTAGTTAATTTTTAATTACCTTTCTCTTTGTTTTGAACGATCTGGATTCTTAAAATTGTATTCACTAATTCGCTAACATAAGTATGAAATATGTGGCTATTGCGAGATGCTCTTTATAAAATGCAACACCTCTAACACTATTACTATTTCGAAAAAAAAAGAGAGAAACAATGTTAACTCTTTGAACCAAGACTCAAAGCTAACTACCTAATCATCTCAAAATTGTTGAAAGAATATCTGGTGAGAGATAGTTAAGTAAGATATTTCTATGGAGATTCATACTGTTATGAACCAAGATAAAAACCTAACAAGAAATTGGGCCAACCAATTTGAGCCAATTATGATAAAGTCAAATATAATGATGAACATGATGACCATGATGACAAGTTTATTAATTTTTTTGTACTTTCCTAACAAAACCTATTTTATTAAAAATTCTTTATAGGCCTGTAGTTGAATTTCCACAAATATTGGGTTATGAATATCCCTTTCTTAAATAATCATTTAACTTCATACTTCCATGTATCATCGACTATTTTGAATCACATTTTTGTAGCAATGTTCATTTTAATATCGAATTATTGATTATTGGTGTTTTAAGTTTTGTAGGAGTTATATGTGTTCACTTAATTTGTCTAATGGGTAACCAAGTTATTAGTTATTAGTAGATTGTGATTTTAGACAAAACTTTCTAGAGTTGTGTAGATTAGAAATGTGTCATGTCTCCTTTATTTATTGTACGTATTTATTTGTATATTGCGTTGTTTAACATTATAGCCCTAAGATAAAATAAAACATTCTAATTGGACAGAACAGAAATTTGGCATTTACCCGCGTTTCAATACATTTTAATCGATACACTGGGGTTTGGTGAGAAGTTACCGTTATTAAATTTCATCAATCTAGGATTACTGTTTTAATTCTGGACATAGGCTCGTCCTAAATTTAATGACCTTGATTAAATTTATTGAATATTGCTAATTATTCGATTATAATAATACGAAATTTGGATTTTGTAGTAAGGTTTCTCTTAATTTAAATATGTCTGTTATACTCTGATCTCAACAATCTTTCCTATATCCTCTGATATTCTACTGAACTGATATCTGTATTTACTTCCCAACTATTAAATTTAAGTATTTTATTATACTGTACTTTATTTTATTCTCATTTTTCGTCTCGTGTTTTAATCTTAAATCGCCATAAATTTAAGGGTTATTATTTTGTTTTTTTATGAAAACTATACCGTTGTATAGTAGTATAGTTATGTTCTTTCGCAGATTTTTGTTTTATTTTTAGAACCGAATAAAAAAACGGTGGGACAGTACAGGAGAAAAAACCGAAAAAATTGCGTACAGCTGATTTTGTTTTTTTTTTTGTTTTAAACAAGTTTTGTTGTAAAAAAGTTTAGATGGAAAAAAATAATTACAAATTACAACTCTGTCACTATCGCTGTAATCTTTAGTAGAATCGTCATAATCTAATGTTATAATTATTGGTTTAATATGTGAGGTTAACGTTCTGTAATAATTTTCCGTTTTTATTACATGTGAAATACAATTTTGCCACAGTGTTAGGAAAATCGTTTTTTATTGTTATACAACATGTGATACCGATTAGCTACTAAATTTAGGACAGCAGTTGTAAGCTTTCCTTAAGTTTTCTCCAGATTATTTCAATAGGGTTGAAAACACAGTAATAATGAGGTAATCGCAATATAATATGACCATCACGTTTGGCTAATTCGTCTATAACAAACTGTTTCTCAAATACTTTTGTGTGAAGAACTTCCAACATTTATTTTTTTGTATATGTTTCCTCAAAGTGCAAATCATTTTCATACAAAAAATCCAATATTTGATCCAATATCGAATCGAGATTAAACTGGGGTTTTTTCTAATTTATTTGCTGTGATATGTCGCTTTATCCATTACAATGACATTTTGAAGGCAACTTTGACAACACTTTCTTTTCAACCCATTCCTTAAATAAGTTATTCGTCATATTTTCATGGTAATCCAGCTTTGAATCTTTTATGTTTTTTGCCGATAGTAAAAAAACTTTCTTTTCGAAGCCAGCCATTTTTGGATGTAATGTTTAGAATAATTATTCGCTGACATCTATTAATTGGATAATTGGGTGCACACTTAATAGATTTGTAATTAAAAGGGAAACTGAAACAAAACCATGAAGTAGAGATATTAAGGAGTGGCTAGTATACCTGTTGAATACAAAGCACGTGGTGTTCGTGTGTTGATACACACGAACACCACGTGCTTTGTAATAGAGTTGTCTGTCCAATCTTTTTGAGCAGTATCGTGGATATCGAACCATGTTTCATCCAGATAAAATATCGATCTTCTTTCATCTCTAAATCTCTCATCATCACTCTCTGCATGAACGACTTCTTCGAAATTTTCATCGTCACTACTTACTTAGGCTTTTGCCCAAGTTTTTGATAACTGTAGGTCTTCTAAATAGATTTTAGTTGTGATCACCTCAGCAACATCTATTCTTTCCTCTTCCATTGTTCTAGCTTCGGAGAAGATTTCACTGTTGTTAGTAGAACGTTATCTCAGGATGCAACGGAAATGAATGCAATGACATTTTGGCTTCTGTAGTAGAGCTGCATGAGGTTGAACATGAGATCGTAGTTTGTTTATCCGTCTAACTTTCAGTGATAGTATCAGGAATGTTTTTCAATTCATAATATCGTTTTAAATTGTCGGGATCAAACTTTTCTTTGTTAATTTAATCTCGATTTAGAGAAAAATACCTGTTTTTCTAAAGCCGTTTACTACAACAGATTCTCGAATACTGCGCCAAGCTTTTCCCAAAAGGTTGAAAAATTCGCATTTTGTTAGCAGCTTCCTAATTTTATGCGCTGCCAATCTGTTAACAAAGCATCTCATGAAGACTTAAGCCCCTTGAAGACAGACACATCTAAAGGCTGCAATGTTGCAGAAATGTATGGTGGTAATTTAAGAATAGTCACATATTCTGACATAGACAATGCAATTAGTTCGGGTGAAATGTGCGATAAATGATCATCGTAAATCAAAAGAGCACTCCTTTCAACGCAATTTTTCAGAAAATATTTATGAAGCATCTAAAAAGTACTTGCTCAGTCGTCCAACCATTTTCGGACCCTTAGGAAGATGACTCTGGATCCCCATCTGTACCATATTGTCTAATAACCTTTTGCCCTTGTGGAGGATCATAGGTGGCAATATCTATTCGTTGGCATTATCACATGCTAAAACTATTATTGACTAAGTAGTACGGCTGGGGTCATAATTAAAAGCCGTTCCATCTGAATCCTAGCAGGTATTGTTAAAGTTGTAAATTATTCATAACAGTTTTCAGTTGATAAAAGAAATCGTAAACAACAAATGGGTCACTGTGTTGTCTTACACGTGATGTTTCAATTATCTTAGGTTTCTTAATAGAAAGTCGGTCATCATCATCAATGGTGCTACAGCCCTATGAAAGAGCCTCGACCTTCCCAAGTCTATTACGCCAGGCAGTCCTATCCATTGCCAACCGTTGCCAGTTTGCTGCGCCTATCTTTCTACCATCCTCATCTACACCATCCTTCCATCTGAGTTTTGGCCTACCCCTTTTTCTGCTTTCCATGGGTTGTGACATAAGGATTCTTCTGGGAGGATTGTTCTGCTGTGATTTTGCTAGATGTCCTGCCCATCTTAATCTTCATATTCTTATAAGACATACTACGTCTTTACCACCAAATATTTGTTTATATCTGTGGTATACCTCGTAGTTGTATCTCCTCCTCCAAACACCATTTTCACAGATGCCACCAAATATTCCTCTCAGGATCCTTCGTTCAAATATAAGCAAAAGGTCTTCGTCTGCCTTGGAGATGGTCCATGTCTCCGATCCATATGTCAACACTGGCTCTATAAGGGTTTTGTATACAGTTATTTTTGTTTTTTGGCTTAAGTTTCTACTTCTCATATGTCTACTCAGTCCAAAATAGCATCTGTTTGCTATTACTATTCTTCGCTTGATTTATTCCGTTATGGCGTTCTCTTTGGTGATCAGGGAGCCTAAGTATGTGAATTTGTCAACCACTTCAAAGGTAGAGTTATCAATCGTGAATTGGGGACCGATGTTCCTGGATCTACTGTTGGGTGTTGATGCCTTAATCTTAGTTTTCTCCTTATTTACATGCAGGTCCATAGATTTTGACGCATTTGAAAAGGTGGTATACATTTCTTCTAGCTTGCGTGTTGTGCGGGCAACTAGGTCCACATCACCTGCATATGCCAAAATTTGGGATGATTTATTAAAAATATTTCCTCTGTTGTCTATTCGGGCATCGAATTAGAAAGTCGGTTGCATTTTGAAAAACGCAGAAACCAATCTTCACCAGGCTTACCCATAGTTTTTATCAGAGAAGCTAAAATGTCTACATCTTCTTTAGAAAGCGCAGCTCTACCACCTCCAGTCACACCTTTAATTGAATTTCATTGTTTTAAAAAGTAAAATCTAGTAGGTACCTAATTTTTGTTATTAGCTTTTTCATATCTTGCCACTGGTCTACCTTTCCACTCATTTACTTTTAATCTGAGTGTAAATTTTGGTACGCCATACTTCATTGCAGGCTTCTTTAGTGAATATTTTATCGATTTCATATCTCTTATAGCCAGTTCTAATAATTTAATATATTTTCTTGTCATTTTTGCACCAAAAGAATAAGTTATAAAGAAACTAACTTAGAAACTTTTGGAACCACAGTTGCCTAGGTATCGCCGTCCACAGTTGCACCGATCACGTGTCACTTCAGGGTAACCGTAGACCTCTTCTTAATTACCAAACCCTTCTTCTCATACTCCGGTTACTCAGCGCTAGATGGCGCCTCAAGTTTAATTTCAGAAGCCTTTTTTCAAAATAAGCACTGCGTAAGCAAAAAAAATTACTTAGATCAAAACATGACAGTCGGAGTCTTAGTTGCTAACTGAATTTTTGGTTTTGGTAGTTGATGTCTCAAGAATTTGTTACTAGTTAGGTACTATTAGAGAGATTAAACAAGTATATACTGTAAATTTTAAAATATCTCGTTAATTAAAAAAAAAAACATTAATGGGTGCCAGAGTTGCCCCAACACACAGTTACTTCACTTCACCCTATATAAATCGACTTCAAAAAGGGAGCTTTTGAGAGGCTTAATAAAAACAATAAATTATTAGCTACCAGGCAACGAGTAGAAAAAATTTAATACTTAACGAAATTAAAATACGAACTATACGTACAATAAATAATAATAAGTCTTAACTGTTGATTCATGTTTATTAATGTTATATCTTTCTTTTCTCTAAACTCACTTTACTCACACCACCGTAATATTTAAAACATCACTCTCTATAAATGACCAATCATTACATCACTTCTTCCAATGTAAACGCACACACTGTATTCAAACATAACAACCTTCCACGGGCATGCGGCTTTGTAAATAAGGCTAACCCACCGAAGAGTTCAGTGTGGAAAAAAATTGCGGGTCCCAAATCGAGTCTAATGGATATTGTGAATCGTTCTCGCTTTGACCAAAAGGTTGTAAAGGGTACGGCGAAAACCAAGGAGGACGACGGCAAGAACCGGCGCCGAAAGCTGTACAGACTACTGACAGAGGAGAAGCCAACCATTCCGCTACAGCAGAGGAACTTCTATAATCACGTGATGGAGAACAAGGAAGTCGTCAAGACGTTGTCGCTACTGTCCACTTGTATGCAAGATATGAAGCAGGTAAGCAATGAGTATTGTATCAATAATCAAGAAAGTATATCTGACTAGAAAAATGACGTGTAGAGAAACACCAGCCTATCTTGTACTCAATGCATCTTTAAGTCCAAATAGTGTTTTTTTCACCATATTTTCACAGTTCTTATATATTCTGAGATGTATTGTCTTAAGCAATAGTTTATTCAAATTTTTTATCAGACTAATATTAGCGCGATAGTCAGTAGACTGGGATATTTTTAGGTCATATTATAGACATTGATTTAACCCTTTGTATCTCTGGTATTCAAGGATCAAGAAAGACAGCAAACAGAGGTTGCGAAGAATCCCCGGGTCAGATCAGGCTACCACGGACGACGACAAATGTATATCGCCACGTACAATGTAAGAACACTGTCATCTGAAGAAAAATTACTGGAATTAGAAGAAGAGTTAAAACACATAAAATGGGACGTAATAGGTCTCTGTGAAGTAAGACGTGAAGAAGAAAACTGTATAACTCTTAAATCAGGGCATCAACTTTTCTATATGGGAAACAAAGAAAAAATAGGAGGAGTTGGACTTCTTATACATAAGAGACACACTAAAAATATCCAACAACTTAAAGGTATCAACCCAAGAATAATACTCTGCATACTGAAGCTTAATAAAAAAACCAGCCTTAAAATAATTCAAGCCTATGCACCTACATCTACACACTCGGACGAGGAAGTGGAA
The DNA here is from genome assembly GCA_918026665.1 of Diabrotica balteata. NCBI lineage: Eukaryota > Metazoa > Arthropoda > Insecta > Coleoptera > Chrysomelidae > Diabrotica > Diabrotica balteata. The sequence goes on from OU898281.1 coordinate 125,315,934, forward strand.
ACCTTTTATGAAGACCTAGAAAATGCTGTAAAACTAGCGCCTACTACACACAACCTAGTAATGGGTGACTTTAATGCTAAGTTGGAATGTAAACTAGACGGGACCGAAGTAGCAATAAGTCCCTATGGATTCGGACAAAGAAATGAAAGAGGCGAAATGTTTTTGGGTTTCTTGGTACGAAATGGCCTCTTTGCAATGAATAGCTTTTTCAAAAAAAGTCCCCAAAGAAAATGGACCTGGGCAAGTCCAGATGGAGTCACCAAAAATGAAATTGATTTTGTCTTAACCAACAACAAAGACATAATCCATGATGTAACAGTTCTTAATAGCTGTTCAGTGGGAAGTGATCATAGAATGGTAAGAGCGAAGATCCTGCTAAATCTCCAAAAACAAAGATACAAAATGATAACAAAAACACACCCAATAGAATGGAATCCAATCGAAAACACCATGTCCTTCGAAGAGGAAATTCTGAGATGCCTAGAGACAACAAATATAAACGTTATGGATATCGAAACCTTAAATGATAACTTAATAAAAGCTATTAAGAACGCAGAGAAAAAGTGCAATACAAATTCTAGGAGAGATAAGAAGGAAAAGCTCAGTCAAGAAACAAAAAGACTTATGGAGGCACGAAGAGAACTTAAGAACAAAAACGATACGAATGCACGCGTACTACAACAACTTAATAAAGATATTAATAAAGCAGTGAGAAAGGACGTACGACAATATAACACAAAAAAGATTACAACGGTTGTCGAGAAAAATAAAAGTTTAAAGGTGCTGAAGAGATGTCAAGCTCTGGGTAAGAAGAACATTGTTAAGCTCGCAGATCGAAATGGAAAAGTGGTAACAGATAAAGATAAGATAATTAAGGTAGTTGAAGAATTTTACACAGAATTATATAGAGAAAGGGGGAAGAAAGACGGCACCAAGTTGAGAAAAGTCCAGAATGTGGGCTCAGAGGATATCCCAGAAAGAACAATCGAAGAAGTCTTAAAGTCATTAAATAGAATGAAAAACAATAAAGCAGCTGGTGATGATCAAATCGTTATTGAGGCAGTTAAAGCAGGAGGAAAGACAGTATTGAAAGCATTGACGCAATTATATAACTTATGCCTTTCAAACGAGGTTACACCATCTCAGTGGAATAAAGCTGTTATAGTAGTCATGCACAAAAAGGAAGATATAACAGAGCTAAAGAACTATAGACCTATTAGCTTGTTATCTCACGTTTAGAGCAGGATACGGAACAAATGATCATTTGCAAACCATTAAGTCGTTGATTGAAAAAACCATTGAATATAATAGACCCCTGATACTTGTCTTTGTCGACTTTGAAAAAGCATTTGATACAGTCAATCAAAGTGAAATGCTCCAAGCTCTAACACAATGTAGAATAGATCAGCGATACATATCTCTCATCAAATACATCTATCAACATGCTACAGCCTGTGTAAGACTTAATGAAGATACTGGGACTTTTCGTATTGAAAGAGGCGTTCGACAAGGAGACAACATGTCTCCTAAATTATTTACAACTTTGCTAGAATACGCTTGTAAAACAATAGATTGGAACGAAAAGGGCATCAATGTAGATGGAAAATTTTTAAATATTCTTAAATTTGCAGATGATATCGTTCTTATTGCAGACAGCTTTGATCAAGCACAGATAATGCTCCAAGAACTCCATACTGCCACAAAAAGAGTTGGTCTTAAAATAAATTTTTCAAAGACACAATTTATGACAAATTTAGTCCACAACAAAAACATCTCAGTAGAAGACAAAGATATTGAGCCAGTTGACTCCTATAAATACTTAGGCTATGAGATCAGAATAAGTCAAGACAACCAAACAATCGAGCTGAAAAGAAGAATAAACCTCGCTTGGGCTGCATTTGGAAGGATAAAGGATATTTTTAGATCTAAGATTCCAATGTGTCTGAAAAGAAAAGTATTTAATCAATGTATTTTGCCAGTGATGACCTACGGCGCAGAAACCCTAACGCTCACAAGAACAACAGTGAGTAAACTACAAGTTGCGGAAAGAGCAATGGAGGGAATTATGTTAGGGATTTCTCTACGTGATAGAATACCCAATGCTACTATACGCAAAAGATCAGGAGTAGCAGACGTTATTGAAAGGATAACAACACTAAAGTGGAACTGGGCAGGTCATGTAGCAAGATCAGTTGATGACCGGTGGACAAAAAGAATTTTGGAATGGAGACCCCGAATACAAGCTTACAGAAATAAAGGTCGACCCCCAACGAGATGGACAGATGACATAAAAAGAGTGACTACAAATTGGATTCAGATGGCGCAAAATCGGACTAAGTGGAAAAGCATGCGAGAGGCCTATGTTCAGCAGTGGACGTTAGAGGCTAGTTGATGATGATGATCTCTGGTATTACCCTTTTACCACACATTTTCGCCAGAGTAAATGAGGAGTACAAATCAGATTTCTACCTATTTACATCTACACCTGTATTTTAATAATTAATGCATACATGGTTCTGATACCGGGTGTTTACTCAACTTGTAAACATTGTAGTGGTACAATATTTGTACCAGTGGATTCTAGTGAGCTTCTTTGTTGCAATTAGCATGTGACTAAATGTGTTTTGTTATCTTTAAAATTTGACCATTGACGAGTGCTATAAAAGGAAAGTGTTTTTTATTACCAATATAAGGATAATATATAATAGTTTCAGAATAAAAAATATTGAAGAGGACTCAGATGCTTAGGATATAGTAGAACTTAACACACCATTGGAAAGATCTAGCAGAATTTGTCTATAATACTGCCGTTTACTCCGTCTGGAAGTGGTACAACCAAAATAGATATAGTAAATAACTACAAGCCTCTATGTAGAAAACATATAAATTCTACAATTTACGGCTGTTTATAACACGAGGATTCAGATGATTCTGTAGCATCAGAGATTACCTGCCCGAAAAACCCTCTCAAAGTAAAAATATGAATGTTTGATCATCAAATGACGATGAAGCAACTTCAGATGTTACTGATGATTTTAAGGGGTAGTCTTAAGAACCAAGAATACCGATTGAATTTAAAAATTATAATTATGCAGAATTCAAAGGTTCGAAAGAGATACCGTCTTCTGAAGACCCAGTAATTTTTTTTAATGTTTTATTTAATGACACCTTACTAAAATACATTGTTACATGATGGTTTTTATGTCTACATGCATCGTGATATTTATTTGTTGCAAATTCTTAAGTACAGCCATTTATTTCTTTTGAATAGGATTACTTATAGGTTTATCTCTTTCATCTCCTATCCCTAATCTATAATCACCGATTAATTCTCATTGCTTTATTTTGTCAATCTTTCAGAAATATGCAATATCAGTATATTTCTTCATATGCCTTAAGATTTAGACAGTAATAATGAAAAACAACTTCAACGTCAGCATTTTTGTTGGCTAAACATTTCTTGTAAAGAAAGTTCCTGTTTGTAAATGTGTCATTGGAGCTTTTACAATGAATTTCAATACTGCTCTTATACCAATATCCTATATTCTTTTGCTTTTTCTGTTAGTAATATTATTTTCACATCCAAAATTACATATACCTATAAGTAAAAATATTTAACCACAAACTAAATAATTGTATTTATTAATATAGGAAGTTACCCAATTTATGGCAAGATGGCGTCCATACAATATTCTTTGGCGAAACGAAAAGACCCAACGGGAGTTGTTGACTGCTATATTAACCGAGTTTGAATCATCTCTACGGAAGCACGAAGAACTCACCGAAAGATTGTCAACCGAACCGGATACTTTTGTTATAGCAAATTGCCTTGCCATTTCTACCGAGAATCTGAAGTTTGGGTTAATGACAGAAATCAAATCATGCACACACAGGTAAGATGATTTGATTTGTTTAAAACTTTGGAAATGAAGACTAGACAATAAAACATATCAACCTTTATCTACGGTTAAAATGAAATCAAATGACTTTTGATAGTTAAAATAGTGTTAAAGGAATATGGAATTTAATTTATGAAATTATGTGGTTTTAGTTGTTACCAAAATACTTATATATTTTAGATATGACTAAATAAGTAATAATTATAAATTTAATACATTATACATATATAAAAAGATAGACTTTATAAGTTAAGACAGGGTAGTGAGTATTCAAATGTGCCATAAGAAACCTAATGGGAACTTTAAAATTCAATACTTCTTTGCTTATAATATATCATCAGTAATCAAAAACTCTTTGTCAAAAATTAAAATTGTATTGAAATTTGAAATCAATTATTTTTAGCTGTTATCCAAATAAAGTGTATTCCACAAATTACAACAATTTAGTACATTTTCTGCATACCGTAAAACGGAGTAACTTTGTTAATCTTTTCCATATTTTCTAGCGTAACTTTTGAATGGGTCATCCCAAAAATGTAAAAGAGTCACCATTGGGATGCGTTTTATCTTTATTTAATTTAAATTGATAGTATACATGTTTTCAAATTAAGGATTTTCTCAAAAAAAAAAACGGGTGTGGCAGTCCAGTGGGACTGCCGGTAGAAGTTATACTTCTATACACGCATTCGCCGTTAAAAAATTATATAGGAGTCGATCTGCACAATCATTACATATGTAATGCTATAGGTAAGAGGGAGCAGAAAGAGAAAAACAATTAGTTATATAGGTATATGGTGCATCGTTTGCTGTATATAAACATTTGACCTGTAATAGGAGTATAGTAAATGAAAGATTCTATAAATTTTTTAATGAAAATATATATTTTTATTTTTATATATGTATAAAAGGAATTGAATGCAAAAAAATTACACATACTTTGCAGTAAAATTCATTGTTTATTTTGTTATTAATATAAAAATTACAATACAATAAATACACTATAAATTCAATATAATAATACAATATAAATTAAAATGTAATATTCATAAGTATTTAAAACTGCCAATATACCTTTAACTTACTTTACGAAGATAAAAATAAAAAACCAACAACTCGGATTATGTTTATGTTTTTTGTGTATATTACATATATTTAATAAGATTAACGTGAGGTTTTTAAATATTTCAAAAATAAAAAAGGAAATTAATAATTGGGATTCGAACTCACAACCACCAGCGTATGAACCAAACACGTAAAGGATTTGCCAATTAGGTATGACACTAACGGATTTCAAAATTGACAGTTCTCGGTAAAATAGTAATTATTTTGAAATACAAAAGCCTATAATAATTATAAACATTTAATAAATACTACAAAACATATCACATAAATAATAATATTAATACACATTATATTATGCATAATAATATATATATATATATATATATATATATATATATATATATATATATATATATATATATATACAAAAGGAAAATTTTTATTCTCGAGAGAGGAAGAGAGAGAAAATATATCTTCTGTCTCTCTTACTCATTATCTTACATATGTAATGGTTTCACAGATTCACTCTAATGCAAATTTCCAATGCCCCCCGTGCGTATAGAAGTATACCTTCAAAAATAAATAAATAAAAAAGTGTATATCAAAGTCACTCAGTGATGTGTGGTCACTTTGATACCCCATTTTGAAAAAGCTGAGCCGATGCATAAAAGCCTAGTAATATCAATGTCAATCCATTTTTTAATCGATCAAGCCAATTTTTAGATCTTTGAATTTTAATTTGAGAGGTGACTTTGATAATTGCTGCAGACATAGTAATTAGTATATGGTAAATGAGTCTAGAAGTAGCTAATACTTTATTAAGGTAACAAACATTTTAGCAAATTAGTAAAACAATATAAAATAGTAAAAAAAAGTTAAAAGAATATATTATGAAAGCCAAACAAAATAAGTTATTTTTCTTCAACATCAACTCTGCTAGGAAATATGCATTTCGTTGCAATTGTTTGAACTGATGTGGTCTTCAGAATTGCTAAGATATCAGCGAAAGCAACATTAAAAACGTCGGTCTCCACAACTTTAAAATGTTTATGGGTTTTATACAGTGATTTAAGTCAAATAAGTTCATATTCGTCAAAAGGTAATTTCTCTTGTATCCTTTCGGCATATACGTAATTTATACATTTTCGTTTACCTGACATAATTTTTACAAACACATAAGTTCCAACATTCAATTCAGCAAGAGATGGTTTTTATTCATCTCATCTCCATATGATTGTGATTAAAATAAAATAAACTGATTCTTCAAATTGTACATGCGGAGAAAAAGATAAACAATACGCAATATTACTAAAACACATAATTTTATATAATTACTAAGATCAGAAAATTATATCTTTTAAGTTTTGTACAGAAGTTTTATACAACTCTATTCTATGTATCAGTTTAAGATTGTGATCATTGTTTGTTTTCCTAATTTTAAAGCCTTAATTTTATCCAAGGTCCAGCTGTCTCATCTAAATGCTTCAATCATCTCCTTAGCATTTAATTTGTATTCTAGTTTATTTCTAAAATTATGTTAAAAAAAAGATAACATGAGAATTAATAAAAGAGTTAAAAAATAGCACAAAAAAACAGTCCATAATTTGATAAATGTAATTATAAAAAATCACCTCATTATATATCTTTGTAAAATTAGAATAGGAATATGATTACATACCTACTCCAAAAATGTAACCAAAGAGTACTCGTTTAGTGCTTTCATTATCATCAATAGCGTTAAACACTTCGTGAGTCTTTGCCGCGTTGAACTTTGTTGTCCATTTTTTTCGGTCCTCTATCTTACTCCGATTATCTCCAAATCCTTTAAAGCTTTCCTATATAAAAATACAAAAATAAGCCCAAAAGATGACAAATGGACATTTTTGTTCTACAGGGTGATTCAATAATATTTTTTTATATTAATTTTTAGGGATATATTAAAAACTATTCAATCGATTGAAGTGAATTTTGCTATCTTGCTATTATTTAGTATGCTTAATATGAAAATTATATTAGTTTTACCATTGACACTAGGTGGCTCCACACTACATTGGTTCATTAATGTGACCATAACTTTTTGTCCTCCCTGTATAAACATTCTAGAAAAAAAGCATGAAATAACATAACAATTGTACATAATAAACAATTAAATTATACATAAAAAAGATATTCTTGCTTCAAATAAAAAAAGTACACCGTTTTCGAAATAATCGTATTTTTTTTGGAGACGTGCATAAAATGAAAAAATTAAAAAAAAAAAATTACGTAAATTCAAACATTATTGAAAAGGTTTAAATAACAGTAAATATTAAATGTATTCATAGTAGAAATTTTTTGCAAACAAAATGCATATGATTAAACCAATGATTTTTGTTAAACCTTTTACACAGTAACAAATTTAAAAAAAAATCAGAAATTAAATTAAATTAAACAATAAAGTGAATATAAAACAATTTACAAAAAAAATAATTCAAAACAAAACAAAAAAAATTTCAATAAGTGTTCAATATGTTCACCATTAGATAAACTACATAATCTAAATCTTTTGTGTAAGATTTGTCTTATTTTAAATAATAAGTTTCGTTGGGCCCTAATTACGTTAACTCCCTCTACAATATTTTGCCATAACTCTTGAGGGTTTTTTTTATAAACAAGTGACTTTGGGTAGTGCCACATGTAAAACTCTGGGGGATTTAATTCGGGACTGTGTGCTGGCCATAGGCATAGACTACCTTTACCAATCCACCTTTGAGAATAAATTTCATCTAGATAAATTCTAACTTCTAGGCTATAATGTGGTGGTGCACCATCATGCATGTACTAAGACTGACGTCTTAAATTTAGAGGGATGTTTTCTAAAAGAGTTGGTAAATTTTCTCTCAAAAAATTTAGATACGTTACTTTGTTAAGCCTAGTTGGTGATTCGAATGATCCTACAATACAATCCCCAAATATATCACACTAGGTATTTATGAAAAACACATGTTAAAAATGATGTTATTGAAATGCATGAATATTTTCTGTCGCAAAGGTATGGCTATTGTGCCAGTTAAACACACCTCTTCTAGTAAATGTGACTTCATCGATAAATAAAATTTTATTATAAAATATTGTATTGTCTAAATAATGCCCTATCATAAACTGACCAAATTGGAGCCTTGCTGGAAAGTCTTGTGGTAAAAGATTATGTCCATATTATTCTTGGCACCGTAGATTTGCTTATACCAGTGGCCGCAGAAACAAACCTTGCACTGGTTTCTGAATCTTCTGCAACACGCACAACAATTTCATCCTCCATATCCGCATCAATTATTCTCGATCTTCCAGCATTTCTGTTTTTGGGATGAAATGACCCTGTTTGCCTAATCTGTCGAAAAATGGTCTAATAGTTTTATGGTTTGCTTGCCTTCTATTGAGATAAAGTTCGAAATAGCGTTGAGCTTCTTTACGAGAACAAAAATTTTCCTGAGCATACAAACAGATCATATCGCGCATAATTAGAAAATTATCTTGACCACAGATAAATAATATAGTATATCGAGAATCTTGGCGTTGCCATTAAGTTCAAAGCCTACTTGGTTTTGCAAAAAATTAAATAGAGACATGCAACATGAAAAAAAAAACGTTTATTTCGAAAACGGTATACTTTTTTGATGTGAAAGAAGACTAGATACCTTGTTTGTGTAGAATTGAATGTTAGTTCATGTTTTTGAAGTTACACTTCTTTAGGTACAATTCGGAAAAATTTCAAGAGTGAATTTTTATAAAAATGACTGTATGTACAGTATGACAGTAAGTACTTATGTATCAGTTACGTATGTATCAGTGCAAATTAAGTGTGAAAAAAATATATTTTATAATTTTTTTGTCTTCGTTGGAAATAGGATAATAGATATTAAAACATGATGAAAATACGATTAAAAAGCAATCTTAATATTATTTGTAGATATAATCTTTCAAAATAATTCATTTTAGTATGAATTTTACGGCCGTAGCGCAGTGGCTAACACCAGTTGTCGCTCGAAAACAGGAGCCAAGCAGTGTCGACCGGGGTCAATTTTAGATATGTGAACGCTTGGGAACATATCATGTTATTGCCTTGCTTACTTTTTTTTATTTTCGGTATTATTTAAGACAATTTTTAGGAAACTTGTACGTACTAAAATTAGTTTAATATTTAAATAAAATACAAAAAAACTGTTTAAAATATATTGACAACAAATAGTAACCAAATTTGTACTTACGCATTGACTTTGCCATTAAGTTCACAGCATATCTAGGTACCTGCTTGTTTTGCGAAAAGTTAAATACAGACATGCGTATCATTAACAAAATACGTTTATTTCGAAAATGGTGTACTTTTTTTATTTGAAACCAGAATACTTTTTTTGTAAAGAATTGAGTGTGATTTCATGTTTTTTTTTCTAGAATGAATACAGGGCGGACAAAAAAATTTGGCACATTAATGAACCAATGTTATAGTAGGTGGCGCCACCTAGTGTCAATGAGAAAACTAATATCATAATAGTTTTTATTATATTCCTAAAATAATATTATAAAAAAATATTATTGAATCAACCTGTACAACAAAACTGGCAACATTTTGCCAAAGCAATTGGAGCTCAAACGCTTTATTTTGATGTTAGCTATCATTCATTAGCTAATGTCCAATTATTTATGGAACACCCCGTATTTATAGTTAACATTCTCAGCCAAAATATTACAGTCAGTTTAAAAATTATACGAACAAAATTCCTACTACTAAATTTCTATTAAATCTAGTTCATTTTCCGTTTGACTTGTATAGATTATTTAGAATTTCCATCGTTTTTTGTTTTATATTATTTCCATCAAAATTGACTTTAAATATGTTAAATTGACTTTAAATTCTTAAACCAATAAAACCGATTTTTACAGAATTGGTCAAGCGATGAAAAAGAAATATCGTCGAGAAATGGATTACGTGTATGCGGTTATAAGTGAAATGGACAGAAAACTGGAAAGGACTATAAGAGACTTAGACGACGTCAGATTGATAATGGATACTTTGAAAAAAATCAGGGAGCAAGAGGTTGACATGGATTTAAAAATAGAGCCGGTTGAAGTAAGTATTTTTATTTATGCGTGATATGATTTTTAAAGTTATGCATGGTAAGGTAATCGGTTTTTATTTATTTTGAGTTACGCACAAACACACAAAGTTAAAGTAATACAGTTTATTCTTTTGTTGATGATTTTATTTGTCCTTTATTGCAATACCTACATTCTAAGTAACAACCTATGTAATTGAGGACTTAAGACAGAAATGTTATACTTAACCCTCCGGAAGTCGCGTCTGATCTGAGAGATACATTGAAAACATTTTTATATATACATATTTTGAAAGAAGTACATCGTATAATTCTACAGTACTGTCTAGATTCAAATTTATGTCTTAGGAGTGGGGAAACATACAATGTCAGCTTTCAGGTAATTTGTAGCGGTTGAGAACTGAACGTTTGTCGTAACCGAACAACAGTTGTAGCTGACAGATACCGCGATCTCGTAGATCGAACCTATATTTTTTCGTATTTGTGAAGTATTGAAGTATTGAAGTAACACGAATCCTTACGTTTTTTCTTAAAAACATATTCAACTTCCAGAAAAAATCAAATTTTGGACAAGTATTTTGGGAAACCACACAGTCGGGCCTATTTTTCTCTATGCTTACCGAACTATTGAAATGTATGTAAAGATATTATAAAACGCAATTGAGCCGTTAGTACTAGAAATTCTGAAAGATAATTCAGATGAAAAATAGGTAAAGAAATAATAAATAAGACTTACTCAATTTAGTTTAACTATCAGACGACCGGTTTCGCTTTCTACAATATGCAAAGCATCTTCAGGTCTCGATACAAAGTTAAATAAATGCCGAAATGATAAAAACCCATATTAGGGTGTTGTCTAATAAAGATAAACAAATTAGATGTTATAAATTACAATAATTATGCCAATATTACATGTCTGTGGTTTTATTTCAAAATGAGTAAATTGAATAAAAAGGTATAAAAAGTTTTAAAAGTTTAAACAGACAAGGTAAGACCCACAAATTGTTATAAAATAGTCTATTAGATTGTAATAAATTAATAAATGAGCAAATAAATAAACATTACTTACATGTCGGTACTCTATTAATTGATGGATGGTAGAACATGGTTGAAACTATTATCTATTGTTGAATGGAGAACTTAATTCTGCTATTATATAGAAAGATGCTTTGCATATTGTAGAAAGCGAAACCGGTCGTCTGATAGTTAAATTAAATTGATTGTGAGTAAGTCTTATTTATTATTTCTTTACCTATTTGAAATGGACTCACACAAGCAACACATTCATGATTTTAATTCAGATGAATTTGGTAATTTAGAAATAACATTTCAACAAGATGGTGCTCCTGCACACTATTATGGTGCAGTAATACGTTGCCTAGATAAGAAATATCGTGTGGGATGGATTAAACTACCAGGTTCGAAAGAATGACCAGATCGGTCACCGGTCCTCACACCATTAGATTTTTTTTCTGTGGGAGTACTTGAAAACTAAGGTTTACGCTACAGCACCCGGCAGTATTGAGATTGTTAAACAACGAATTGTTAAAGAATATAGGGCAATTTCTCCCGACAAATTTGAACGAGTAAGACAAGAGTTAGCAATAGGATGCAATACTGTCAGGAAGTAAATGGAGAAAATTTTGAACACTTAATATAAGAAATAGTTAACAAATCTTTATTAATTAAATAAAAAAAGTTGAAATATGTGTTAAAAATTTTAATAATTTATTGGGCTAATACAATATTTGTGAATAAAATTTACAAACCCGAACAATACACTAACAACAAAAGTTCTTTAGATATCTAATTGACTGGTAGACAATATCTGAATCTTACAATAATTCTGAATCAAAAGTCCACTACCACTTGGTTGACTTTCATGACTTCATTATAGTCTGCATTATTTAAGCACTTCTATTCAGAAAGTGGATTTTCAGGCATCATTTCATTATTGTTTATCACTTCGTGATACTATTTCACATTTTCCATTTCATTTTTATTTACCATAATGTTTTTGTAATAAACCGCGAACGTCTTTAATTTTTAACTCATTCACTTTGACTCCAAGTATAAGTTTAGTAGGGTTTATATTCCACACTTTTTTCCCTGGTCTTATGACACTCAAAGTTAAATTCATTGGGAAATTGTAGTTTTGTTTTTCCACTGACAGTTACTGACTTTTATTTCTTGGTCAGACTTAACTTTTTAACGTGTGAAATTTTGAAATGGAAATTTGTTGGATCTTTAACACAGTTTTTAGCTTCTGACTTCCAATCTTGGTTGGTCCAGTCTTTTCCTAAAAGTTTGACAGTCCCATGCTTACTAAACTCTAAATAATACTCTTCAAGCTGTACAATTGTACCTCTTTTCTTTACACTTCGTTCTATGCCACCAAAAATTATATCACTAGGCATGTATGAGTGACCGGTAACAGGAAATACAAGCTCCACTGCTGTCATTAAAATTTTAGTCCTGTGCAGCCAAGCAATGCACATTATACTATTCTTGTTTTGGAATTAACACCCATCAACTATCAGCCTTAAAGTGTCTTTTCCTTTAAAGTAACCAGATTTAGATCTGTACTCAAGTTCCTCAAATACTGCAGAGGCTATTTCATTAGAAGAGTTTTTCATTTCGTGTTCGGCTTAAGTGTAAATTGATACATTTTCTTTGCGTAAAGCTTCGGTTCCAGTAGAACATCCAAAAACTATCGTCAGATAATAGCAGTATAATAGACTTGAATAGTACACACTTTGATTTGGGAGCTTTGGCAAAGGCATATTTTTTTGCATGTCGTACGAGATTATAGCAACATTAGATTAATCTTTTTCAAAAGGTTAAAAAATCTTTTAGCACGATTAGTGTGAACAGTATATTCTGCTTTAAGCGTTTGCAATATTGCTTAATTTTTTTCAACTTTAATTTTTTCTTTGTACTAAACATGTTGAACACACATATGTCGAAGGCCTTTTAAAACTAATGATGAACTTAGTTACGAATATGTGTCAAAAAACGACCCTTTACCTATAAATTCATGAACAACTAATTTTTCGTACATCTTTCACATTTTAGAAATAGATAGGGTGGAATCAAGATAAATACGAATACTCCTCGTTTTAATGTAATGTGATTTTGTGTCTTTAAACTGCTTTAGAAAATGTATTACAGAATCATTTTTTTTTCTGAAATTATGTGTTAGCTTTTTTATAACCACCTCGAGTTTCAATGGGGATAAGATATCCGTCTTTTTTAAATCTTGTGAAAACACCTTCAAATCTGTGTTTTGTGATTCCTAATACATTAATAAACGAGTTCCTACATATTTCTAATCTATTCCCTGTTGTTGTTTCAATACAATATTAGTAGGTAACGCCTTTAGTATGACTTGATCCGTCTCCTGGTCTGGTTTTTTTTGGTTGTTCTGCTGTGCAATACTTAAGAATGAAAGCATTTTGGCTGGTTTTTGTCTTTTCAGAATAAAATGCACTATGAAACCTATTTATATCTCGCATCTTTAATAAACTGCAATTTTGCTTCCCTCTGTGGCCACATGAAGGAGCATCAGGTAATCCCTTTGAACTGTACCTAAAACAAACATTGGGTTTAAAACCAAAATAGAAACTGTTTTATGTCAGGGGAACTTATTTTATTCTAACATAAGTTAAAGAAAAATAAAAGTAATGTGAAGTGTGAGTAGGTTAGGCCTACTAGAAATTTGTCCATTTTCACTTTAATAACTAGGCCTAGGCCTAAGTAATACTAACTTTAAATAAATGTTTGTCTATTAGTTTATTCAATGTTAAGTTACGGTTTAATACTAACCTCAAAATCTTCTGTTTGGCTCTTTTGCAATTTGAAGAATTTTGTAGTTTCTTTCTTCCTTTCAACAAAGCAGATTCTTTAACAAACTTAAAAATACACAACACACCAGAACAGCTCAGTTCACTGCTGTCTTCTGTTTCACCTGAGGTGGTGAGGTCACGTCACAGAATGAAGTCTTCTGATTGGTGCTTTGTGGAGATGGTTATTTTTGTCACCAACATATTTGAAAGCTAGTCGATTTTGTAACCAAGGGTACTATTCAAATCCAGTAAAACATTGTTTTGGCTATTTTTGATACCAAAACTATTTAGATTTGTATCCTCCATGTTATTTTACCCAAGAATCCGTCAATATCTGAATTTTCAAAAAATTGAGTTGGCCATCAACTGAAAAAACATAGCAACGATTTACAATCACATTCAAAACGCGTTAACAAACATTGAGAAATGGTCAGCTACAAGTGAACTTCAGTTTAACACTTCAAAAACCAAAGCAATCTGTTTCTCAAAGAGAAATCAAATTCAAACAAAAGAATTATACTACACGAGCAAAAACTAGACTTATGTAGAAGAAATCCGATTCTTGAGTATGACGTTTGATAAAAAATTAACTTGGAAGACACATATTCAACAGCTGAAAAAATCCTGTCTACCTGGTATAAATTTACTACGATCACTTGGCTTTAAAAACTGGGGTGCCGATTATTCAAGTTTAATACTTATTTACAAATCCATAATTAGATCAAAACTTGACTATGAAGCCATCGTCTACAACTCCTCCAAAAAAGCACATTTGAAGTCACTGAATATTATCCAAAATAGATGTCTACGTATTTCTTTAGGTGCTCACTATACAAGTCTCTATTGGTAAAGTGGAGAACTTCCTCTCTCTTTCAGAAGACATCTAAGCCTAACATATACAGCGGCAGTGTCATCAAACCGAAATAATCCAGTACGACATAACGTTTTTGCTGATCGATTTACAAATAAATTTCAACAAACACATCAAATTGATCATCCTTTTTACTTTCGTATACAATCATACTTATCCAAATTAAATTTTCAATTTCCAAAAACCTATGATACCTCATCAATTCACAATCCTGCACCATGGACAATATCTATTCCTGCTATCGACATCAGTCCAACAAACCTAAGAAAATCAGAGATATCATCAACCGTCAATAAACAAAAGTTTCATACACTATTAAACATATATGGCAATATCTACAACGTATACACCGATGCGTCAAAAAATGAAGACAGAGTTGGAGCAGCAATTTATTCGGAAGACACCTCAGTTAGTTTCAAATTGCCATCAATGACAACCATCTTTTAGGCTGAATTATTCGCAATTCTAAAAGCTCTATCATTAATACAAAACAAAAACAAAGAATGATGTATAATAATCACAGATTCTCTAAGTTCATTATCCTCACTGACTCAATTATACTGTGACAACTCCCTTCTACTTCTTATTAAAAAAGAACTTAAAAACATTTTTAATAAGAACATCCAAATGCACTTTTTATGGGTGCCTTCTCATGTAGGAATTGATGGTAACGAAGCCGTAGATAAACTAGCTAAAAACGCACCAACTAACCCGATGTTCGAAGAAAGTAACATATTGGTACAAAACGATTTAAAACCATACTTAAAATAAAAAATAATTCAAAATGGCAACAAACTTGAAACAACACTCCGTTAAGGGAGAGCGCCCACCAAAGTGGCGTGGCAGTGGCAAGTAGCAAGTAGCACGCGTCTAGCATAATGTAACCAATCCTAACGAATGATTAGAATGAATGACGTTACTGTCATTTTGGTGTAAACTGAATCATTCGTTTTCATTGGTTACATTATGCTAGACGCGTGCTACTTGCTACTTGCCACTGCCACGCCACTTTGGTGGGCGCTCTCCCTTAGACTGTACGAAGTCAACAAACACCCACATCTTTGGAAACCAACAATAAAAGACAGAAGAGAGCAAGTGATACTTACCCGTCTCCGTATCGGCCATACACGACTTACTCATGACTATTTATTACAGCGCAAAAACAAACCAGTGTGTGAAGTATGCAACAGTGTTCTAAGGGTAAAACATTTTTTAAAACAGTGTCCCAAATATAACAGTGAACGACTTAAATATAGCATATCCAACTACCTAAGAGATGCCCTAGATGAAAATACAGATAACCGAAAAATATTTTCCTATCTTAAAGACTCTCAACTTCTTCAAAAGATCTAAAACATACATTTTAACACACATACATATTATTATTACTATAATTATTATTGTAAACTAATGTATATTCACATATTGTATCAACTGTCACATATGTTACATAATCTAAATACGCTAATGACCCTACGTAGTTGATGCGTTAATAAAAAAAAATGAAATTTAATGGAATTATTACGTTTTCCTAAACTTTTTTGAGCTCACTAAAAAATATATATTTTTAAATTGAAATATCCATTAAAAAAATAAACTTGAAATATTTAACTTGATTACTAGTTTTGTTTAAACAAATATTATTTATACACAAAGTCATTCGTAAATATATCATCTAGAAAGGTGTAAGTTTTTACGAGATTTTCCACAAGTTTTCATAAAGCATTTTATTTAACTCTTTTTAATAGTGAATTATTTTTAAAAAATATTTGTTCTACTTTAGGAAGCTTTTAACGTTCTCCACCGATATAAGGTGCCAGTTGAGAGGGAAGTTACAGAACAAGTAGACAACCTCCGCTACACTTGGAAACAGCTATTAGACAGAGCTATGAGAGTGCAAGTCAATCTATTGGACATGCAGCCACAATTTGAACAAGATCTAAAGAATAATTTGAATAGGTTCAAACAAGATAAACTAGATTATTGTAACGAGTATAGAACTGCTGGTCCAATGCAGGCAGGACTTACACCCAGGGAAGCTTCGGACCGTCTAATATTGTTCCAGGTAAGTAAAATTTTACTTAAATAAATTTAAGAAAATAAGCACTACTTACCTTCCAAAGTCTACCGTAAGATATAAAATAATTTATAAATAAGTACCTATACAAACACACACCTAACAATCCGATGTATAATTTAGCTATAAGAAATACACTTATAAAAATAAATAGTACTCCTGTTTTTAAATGTGATACGCTAGAGACGAAACCTAAACTGATATTGAACCTTTTGTAGACATGTTTTTTAAGAATTTCCAACAATTCTCTGCGTATTTTCGAAGAATTGGTACCTGTTTCTGAAAAGAACTCTAACAGAAATAAAGAAAATTTAAGAAATGTATATAAATTAAATATTGCAGCTGTGGTACGTTGTAGTCCCTCAAAGTAATTGAAATGAGTATTTTTATTATTTCCAGTTCGCACTATAGGTTTTCTTCTATTTGATTTTTAATAATATTTTATATCTAGTACATAATTGTCTAACGCAAGTATTTTTATTTCAGAATCGTTTTGACGGCATGTGGAGAAAACTCCAAACGTACCAAAATGGAGAGGAATTATTTGGACTACCAACAACTGATTATCCAGATATGGCTCAAATTAGAAAAGAACTTAACCTTTTGCAAAAGCTGTATAAACTTTATAATGATGTAATAGATAGAGTAAATAGCTACTATGATATTCCTTGGGGAGAGGTAAATATTGAGGAGATTAATAACGAATTGATGGAATTCCAAAATAGATGCAGAAAGCTACCTAAAGGTATTAAATAAAAAACAGATATTTAATTGAATAAAATATCATCATTGTATTGATTTCAAAAGTAAATGCCCCTAAACTCCTAAAAAACTAGTCTTTATGTTAAGTTAGTATAGTGTATGACCTCCAGGGATTTGGATTATTGACGGTAAAGCAAATTCATGATCAGATGGTCAGGGTCTTGCTGCGATATTGTGTTCCACTCAACTAGTTGTTTGAGTAACTGAAAGGCCAATTCAAGGCTCAACTAGTTGCTGTCTTATATTCAACGCAATATTTTGTTGTAAAATGCTTGTGCTTAGTATGTCCCATACATGCTCAATTAGGTTTAAATCTGGCGATTGTGCAGGCCAACTAATTTCATTATCTTTGAGTTATATTTGCATGTCCCTGGCAGTATGCGGACGCATATTGGACGCAATTATGTATGAGAACAAGTAATAGGACTTAAATTCATATCTCCCCAAATACCAAATAAATTGTATAAAATTATAAAGAGTTGTGCAGATAAACATAACCTTAGAGTCTGCACAAAAAAAATAAACAATGCTATTTTATTCTCTTCATATTTCTTCTATTATGTATCTTATTTAAAGGTTTAAAGGAATGGCCTGCCTTCTTTGCTTTAAAGAAGACGATTGACGACTTCAACGACATGTGTCCTCTGCTAGAACTAATGGCCAATAGAGCTATGAAACCTAGGCATTGGCAACGTATCATGGATTCTCTTAACCACATTTTCGAATTTGAAAGTGAAGGATTTTGTTTAAAAAACATTTTGGAAGCACCATTGCTGCAGCATAAAGAAGATATCGAGGTATAGATCACTCAATTGCAGAAATATACATACATAATAATCAGAATGTTACAGGGGATTTATTAATATGTGTTTTAGGACATTTGTATATCAGCAATGAAAGAAAAGGATATCGAAGCTAAGCTTCGCCAGGTAACTAATGAATGGACAGTTCATGAGCTAACATTCCAAACATTCAACAATAGAGGTGAACTTCTGTTAAGAGGAGATACCACTGCAGAGACAATCGGACAGTTGGAAGATAGTCTTATGATACTTGGATCTCTGTTATCCAACAGGTATGTATTTGGTTCTAGAAAAATCAAAATAAAACTAAAACTGTTTATATATGAGTATTGTATTATACAAATATATTTGTAGATATAATGCTCCATTTAAAAAGCAGATTCAACAGTGGGTCTACGATTTGTCCAACACTAATGAAATATTGGAAAGATGGCTGTTAGTACAAAACATGTGGGTATATCTAGAAGCTGTTTTTGTGGGAGGTGATATTGCTAAACAATTACCCAAGGAAGCAAAACGGTTTTCTAAAATAGATAAATCTTGGCAGAAAATAATGCAACGAGCTCACGAGACACCCGGAGTAGTTAATTGTTGTGTGGGTAAGTCTTGTAGTAAGTTTTAATAAGCAAAATTGTATTAACTTTTGTTTTTAGGGGACGACCTACTTAAACAACTGCTACCACATCTCCAAGAACAACTTGAACTGTGTCAGAAATCACTCAGTGGTTACCTGGAACGGAAACGAATGATGTTTCCAAGATTTTTCTTCGTTTCAGATCCTGCTCTTCTAGAAATTCTAGGTCAAGCGTCAGATTCTCACACTATTCAAAATCATCTTCTTTCCATTTTTGACAATACTAGATATGTTAAATTTCACGATATAGAATATAACAAAATAACTGCTGTATTATCTTCTGAAGGAGAAATGATACAGTTGGAGAAAGCAGTTAGGGCCGAAGGAAGTGTAGAAACGTGGCTGACTCAGTTACTGGTAATGTCCCAATTATCTCTACACTCAATAATAAGAGGAGCGTATACATTTATTAACGATGTTAATTTTAATCTACTGCAATTTTTGGATAAAATGCCTGCACAAGTAAGTCCAATGATTTTAATTAAAATTATACCTAGATATTATTGACGTTGCGACTTTCAGTCTGTAAATCGTTGTTAAAATTAAAATAAACAAATTATATATTATATATTTCTATGTCTGATGTCAATTATATAATATATTATTTCTACAATATAAATTATGTATTCTCGATATGTTCTTACGATATCAATGTTGATTTTTTTTGCGACTTCATTTTCTAATTTCGGCAATTATTGTATAGTGCATTCCATTGAACAGTTTGCCAAGTCTTCTTCTTAGAGTGCCGTCTCCCTACGGAGGTTGGCAATCATAATGGCTATTTTTATTTTAGAACTTGCTCCTCTAAACAAATCAATCGATCTGCATTGGTACCAATCACGTAGATTCTTTAACCATGAGTTCTGCCTTCGGCCAACAGATCTTCTTCCTTTAATCGTTACCTGTATTATCAGTCTCAAAATTTCATATTTTGGTCCCCTCATCACGTGGCGTAGGTATTCCAGTTTTCTGGTTTGTATAGTGGTGATTAGTTCTGTTTCTTTACCAACCCTCTCCAGTACTTCTTTATTTGTTATTCTATCAGTCCATGATATTTTCAATAATCTGCGGTATAACCAGAGTTCGAAGGCCTCGATTCTTTTTAAATTTCTTTTTTTTAATGTCCAAGTCTCAGCTCCATATAATAATATTGAAAATATATAACAGCGAATGGTACGTAGTCTGATCTCCAAATTTAGATTTGTGCACGTTAGGAGTGGCTTCATTCGTATAAATGCTGATCTGGCAATCTCTATTCGTCTGTTTATTTCTACAGTATGATCATTGGTTTCATTGATCAAAGTTCCCAAATACTGATATTTTTATACTTGTTCTATCACGTTACCATTTATTGTCAATAGGTGATGTATATTTTGTGGCCTTTTTGTAATCAGCATGTACTTCGTTTTTTTAGCGTCTATAGTAATTCGCATCTCAGCACTATTTATACTCAAGCTTTCGATAAGATGTTGTAGATCCTCTATACTCGTTGCTATGATCACAGTGTCGTCTGCATATCTTAAATTATTAATTAATTTTCCGTTCGATATTATTGAGCATGTTTTGGAAAATTTCTTCAGAATATAAGTTAAACAAAAGTGGTGATAACACACATCCCTGTCTAACTCCTCTACAGATCCTCATTTCTTCTGAGTGTTGCCCATCAATTTGAACTATGGCACTTTGGTTTTAATATAATGTTTGCACTATATTTATGATTTTACTGTCAATGCGCTTGTTCATAAGTATTGATATTAGTTTTTCATGTCTTACTTTATCGAAAGCTTTTTCGTAGTCAACGAAGCACAAGTGTAGATCAACATTTACATCCCGACATCGCTGAATTAATATGTTGATGGCAAATAGTCCTTCTCGAGTACCCATTCCATTTCGGAACCCGAACTGCGTCTCGCTAATATCCTCCTCTAGCCTTTCGTATATTCTCTTATGTATTATTTTTAGCAGAACTTTTAAAGTATGACTCATGAGGCTCAGTGTTCGATAATCAGAGCACTCTTTTGCTGCTTGTTTTTTAGGGATGGTTATAAATGCTGACTTTAACCACTCCTGTGGTATTATTCCCGTATCGTACACCGTGTTGAATAAATCTGCCAAAAATTCCAAGTTGTCCTCTTCCACTAGTTTTAACAGTTCTAGTGGTATTTCATCTAATTCAGCTGCCTTATTGTCTTTAGAGTTTTTGATAGCATATTTGATTTCATCTATCGTGATCTTCTGTATGTCTAAAGGATTTAATTCTTGTATTTTCTGCATTTCACCTCTTTCATCTTGGAAAAGTTCTCTAACGTACTCCTCCCATCGCCTTAACTTCTCTGGTAAATCTACTAGTAGTACTCCTTTTTTGTCTTTTATGTGTCCTTGCTGTCTATTTCGACCCATTCCAGTCACTTCTCTAATTTTTTTGTGCATATTTCTCATATCATATTTTGTTTCTAGTTCTTCTATCTCTTTACATTGCTTCATCAAATAGATTTCCTTAGCTGTTTTGATGTTTTCCTTAATTATTCGTTGTATTTCTTTATACTTCTGTAGATCTTTTCCTTTATATTTCCTTCTTTCTTCCATCAGTAATAGTATTTCTTCTGTCATCCAGTGTTTTTTAGCCTCTGATTTATGTTCTATTAAACTTTCTTGAGCTGGTTTCAGTAATGTGTTTTTTATATTACACCACTTTTTATTTACATCCATAATTTGTTTTTTGTCAGTTAGTGTTTTTTGCATATTAACATTCACATTATTTTTTATTTCGTTTTTTATTTCTTCGTTTTGTAGCATTCTTACGTTAATTTTTGGTTGTTGTTTTCTGAGTTCATTTCTTTTTAATTTTATTTCCACGTCAGCCACTAGCGGATGGTGGTCTGAGTTAACATCTGCTTCAGGATAAGTTTTAACTGAGGTTATAGAGTTTTTATATCTACTATTTACGAGTATAAAGTCTATCTGGTTTCTGACAATGTGGTTTTCTGTATGCGAAGGAGACGTCCATGTATATAGTCTTCTTTTAGGAAGCTAAAACCAAGTATTGGCAAATACCATATTCTTTTCTTGGCAGAATTCTATGAGCCTTTCTCCTCTCTCGTTTCTAGTTCCTAGTCCGAACTGTCCAACTATATTTTCAACTGTACCGACTCCAATTTTTGCATTAAAATCTCCTAAAATGTAAGTAATATCTCTAGATTTTGTTAACTTGATTGTATTGTGCAATTCTAAATAAAAGTTTTCGATCTCATTTTCGGTCTTATCAGCAGTGGGAGCGTAAACTTGGATCATATTAATATTACAGTTCCGTGCTTGAATTTTTAGCATTATTATTCTTTCTGAGATTTGAATCACACCTAACACTGATTTTTTAATAGTGTTGATTATGATAAAAGCTACTCCGTATCGATGATCAGTTTTGTCTCCTCCAGTGTAATAAATATTGTGGTTATTTATTGATATCTCTCCATTTCCTGACCACTGTACATCGCTAACCCCAAGTATATCTATATTTAGCCTCTCCTTCTCTTTAATAACATTGTGTAGTTTTCCAGGCTGATACATACTTCTTACATTCCAGGTAGCTATTTTTATCTGAGAGGGTTGAGTATTTTTTGCGCTTCACTATCCCATGACATCCCAAGTTTGCCAAGTGCTGTGCTTTATTTATGAAATAAAGATCGCTTATTTTTCATCAATTTTATTATCCATTTCTTTTAAAGCTGTTTTCTTTACTTGTCGTGAAATCATAAAAGCTCTGATGTGCACACCAATAGCAGCTATAGAGGTCTTTATCCTTTACCCATTGCTATAAGCAAAAGGGAAGCATCAAATATTATATAGTGCTAGAAAACCTGAAACGCACCTGGCAGATCATAAAAACCTTCACATTTTACTCTTTGTCAACTTATCTTGAGTAAAATGCCTTTAATTTTTCCCATCAGCCTCTTTTGACTAACTCTTTTTTCTTCCGACCTCGAATGGCTATTAGGTTTCCGAGGGCAGACAGGTCGGTATATTTTCTTCTACTGCAAACTCTAAGAAGGTAAAGGGAAATCACCTAGAGCCTAAGTTTCCCAGGAAACAATCATAACAATCATGGAAATGTAGGAGTGCTTAGAATCTCCCGATCAGCTAAACACATGAATACAATTTTTGATATAAAAAAATAAGTACGTGAAATATAAGAAGCACGTACGAACCAGGAGAGGTTCACAACACCATAAAAAAATAAAGCGCTATATATAAGTATCCTTGGAATAAGTGTGAGTACTACTGCTTTTCTTGCCTGGTTGTTTTTCCCCTCAACTGTGTCGTCTACGTTGCCTTTTTTTGTGATGATCATACCTAAATAATTATATGTGTTGCCATGTTTGATAACTTCTCCATTACATACTCAATATCTTAATAATCTTGTGCTATCAATTAAACATCTACAAATGACAAGGTGTATATGCTATTTCATAGTTTTAGATCCTGTTCTAGATAAATTTTAAATAATGTCGGGGAGAGACAGCAGCCCTGCTTCCTCTATAGAGGTTGGTGATCAATATGGCAAATTTCTCTCTGTTCTGGGCTTGATGGATTAAGTCATTTCCTGTTGTGTGAGTCCAATCTCTGATGTTTCGGAGCCAGGATTTCTTCTTTCTTCCTATACTCCTTTTACCCTCGATTTTGCCTTCTAATATTACCTGGAGCTGCTCAAATTCCTTATGGCGCATTATGTGTCCTAGATATGACGTCGTTCTAATTTTGATTGTATTAACCAGATGAGGTCGTGTGTTCATTATTTCCAGTACCTCTTCATTTGTAGTTTTGTTGGTCCAGCTTATTCTTAGCATTCGGCGGTACATCCACATTTCGAATGAATTCAGTTTGTTGACGTCATACTGTTTTAATGTCCAGGTCTCACAGCCATATAGTAGTAGGGACCACACATAACACTTTAGTGTTCTTAACCTTATTGTGATTGATAGCTTGGGGTTACAGAGCCTTTTACGCATGTTCATGAAGCCAGATCTTGCTATTTCAATACGTCTTCTAATTTCTTTTGAGTGGTCTAGTTGACTGTTTAGCTCTCTGCCCAGGTATATGAAGCTTATGCCCAGGTATATGGGAGCTCTGAAGGGTGATACCATTAATTTGTATGTTGGGTGTAATTTGTTCATGGGGGTTCTTGTGGAATACCATGATTTTGGTTTTGGAAAGATTAATATCCAAACCTAGTCTGTGACTTGCTTCTGAAAGTATGTTCATCAATATTTTTAGTTGGTCTTCTGTGTCTGCTAATACTACGGTGTCATCGGCATATCTTACATTGTTATTGATGATTACATTGACTCTGGCACCTTCAGGGCGATATGCCCTGAATCAAGGCCTTTGTTTATTTGGAATACACTTAACGGTTTATTTCCATCCTTTACCTTTGAGTTAGCATTAGCGTACAGTTCCTTTTCAAGAATATGTGTAATGCAAAACAAATGGTCAATAGTAGATCTACCTGCCCTAAATCCTGTCTGTTCCTCAGCCTCTAAGTCTTTATATTCGCTTTCTATTCTGTTTTTAATTACTTATCCGTATATTCTATTGACCGAGTTTGTCATGACAATGCCTTTGTAATTGTCACATTCATCTCTTCTGCCTTTTTTGTGTATAGTGGATATCAAAGATGTCTTCCACTCCTCTGGGGTTAGCATTTCATTAATGCAGTTTTGGAACAGTTTGGCTAAACGTGTATATAGTTTGGTTGTACGGTGTTTAAATAACTCTGCATGGATATTACCCGGCGCTTTGTTATTTTTTAGAAATCTACATACATCTTTTACTTCTTTCGTTGTTATTCGTATGGATGAAGTTAAAATATTTATATTTTGAGTTTCGTTGTTATATTTAAATTGTGGTCTATATTCCCTTAGCAGTTTCTCAAAATATTGGTCCCAGTCATCCATTGTTACTGTTGACACTATGTCTCTCGTCTTATCTTGTCTAAAGATTTTAAGACTCTCCAACTTTCTGTGCTTCTTCGTCCTCCTAGACGTGAATGTATCATGTTACACTTTTGTTGCCATTCTTCATTTTTCTTCCGACATATCATTTTTCGTACTTTAACTTGAGATTCCTTGTAGATTAAGGCCCCCAAGTGCAGAAACAAACAGGAATCAGCTAAGAGTTCTATATTTAATGGGATTATTTTATGGAGACTTGACCGTTGCTTTTGTAGCAGATAATATAAAACAGTCCACCGTATCTTGCACGAATGCTAGGTACTAATCGCAGGTGGCAGTAAATACTTCTTGAAGACTGCCAAGCTACTCCAAAACACATGGTAGCAATCAACTAAACCTGTACAAGCTGTACTGTAGGTGCAGGGTTACAGAGTTCTAGAAGTTCTAGAACGAGTTCTAGAATGGGTATCATGAATACATGGAAGTTGTACAATACAGTATTGTGCGAATTAATGGAATCACTGTGAATTTTTTTTCATTTTTTCAATATTCACAAGAAAATGTTTTGGGAATGTTTTTCATACATGATGGTTGGATCTTTGGTGCCAATTGAAGGCATGATGAACAGCCAAAAATACAAATCCATGTTGGAAAAGTATTTGGACAAACAACTTCAAAAATGTCAACCCCAAGGAGGAGCGATTCTTGAACAGGACTCTGCTCCCTGTCACAAATCAAAGGAAATAATGGCATTTTTCAAAAATAAGAAGATTAATGTTTTAGATTGGCCTGGTAATTCGTCCGACCTCAACCCCATTGAAAATTTATGAGCCATTTGCAAAGCTAGACTGCGAAAAATCGACTGTACCACTAAAACAAAACTGATAGAAGCGGCCATTCAGGTTTGGTATCGAGATGAAAGGATATCTGACAACTGCCAGAAACTCATAGAATCTATGCCAAAACGAGTAAAAGCAGTAATTGCTGCCAAAGGGGGACATATTTCCTACTGAATGATGTAAGTTTACCTTTATAGTTTTATCAAAATACAATTTTTTACTAAATAAAACAGTTTCATTAAAACAGCCTATGATTCCATTAATTCGCACAATACTGTAAGTCGATTGGTTAAAGTAGAACCAATTTATAGTAGACGGCTTTAAAAAAGACTAAATTTAGTAAATTTCTGTTTCGAAAAAATAGTTTTTCGAGGCGTTAACTTGCGATGTATGGATTGTGATCAGTAATTTCAATACCTAAAATTGGCATTGGAGATCCTCCTACTTCGCTGCTACGTGTTCTCGGTCTTACCTTATGGTGTCGAGTCCTGGACTGTGAATAAAATCGATCTAAATCGCCTTGAGGCATTCGAAATGTGGTGCTATAGAAGAATTTTAAAAGTTTCCTGGGTGGAGAAGATTCGAAACTCCACAATACTAGAATGTCTCAGCAAGACTACTGAGATCATAAAAAGCATTAAACAGAGAAATCTGGGGTATTGATCAAGACCTTGCGAGATTGGTATGGTGTCGATACAAGCATGCTATTTAGGTTGGCAGTGAATAAAATTAAGATAGCTATGATGGTAACCAACGTTCTGAAAGGACATGGTACATGAAGAAGAAGAATCAATTCTATGGAATATACTGTAAAGTTCAGGATCTCTTAATGCAACTGTATCCTTTGCAATTATTGCATTTTTGTTAGTGTTGATCTGTTGTTTGTATTGGTGTTATTGTTTGTAATTTGTCGAAGAAACGTCTATGAATCATTCCTGTCAAACAGAAAATTTTTTCGAACCGATGATCACCCAGAAATATACGAAAACATCTAAATATACTACAAAAAAAGTCGTGTATCAATTTATCTAACCTAAAATATTAAAAACATTATTTGACACAATTGTAGGCTTTAAATCTACTGCTCCATAAATCATAGTAGTCATAAATCAATATCTCTTTCCCTTTTTAGATTGGACTGTTGGGTTTACAAATGATCTGGACTAGGGATGCCGAACTGGCTCTGATGCAGGCGAGACATGACAAGAAAGTTATGCCGGATACCAATAACAAATTCTTGGAACTTCTTAACACGCTCATCGATCAAACTACGCGAGATTTAACTAAAATTGAAAGAACGAAGTTTGAAACTCTGATTACCATTCACGTTCATCAGCGTGATATATTCGATATTTTGGTACGTATAAATGATTCGTGATACACGTTTAATAAATAATTATATTAGATTAGAAATCTACAGGGAGATTCTATTGTATTTTCGGCTGAATAATGTTAACGAGCGATAATAATTATGGTTTAGAAAATCTTTACGTCACCTTCGAAAGTAATGGACGGATAATATGTGATATTTATTAATTCTGAATTAAATTTTGCGGTTTATGATATATTTTTCTTCTCAGAATTTGACTTAAGAATTTGAAATAAGGTGCTTTTCAAAAAGCTTAAAAATGTC
Source organism: Diabrotica balteata (assembly GCA_918026665.1). Taxonomy (NCBI): domain Eukaryota; kingdom Metazoa; phylum Arthropoda; class Insecta; order Coleoptera; family Chrysomelidae; genus Diabrotica; species Diabrotica balteata. The sequence goes on from OU898281.1 coordinate 125,343,394, forward strand.
AATAATATTTTATATAAGAAGGGTGTAGAATTAAAAATCGCTTGAGAATAGAATAGAAATATGCTTTATTGTCACTGAAAATTGTACAATTTTATGGAAAAAACTACAAAAAGTCAGAAAAATTACAGTTTAAAGAATACTGAAATTACATGGCCAACCATGGCCAAATTTGAGTTGTTTGTATTTTTAAATCTGCTTGTTGAATCCAGAACTAGTTTGACTCAAAATTTGATTTCTTAAACGACTATAGGTAGCAGCAGCTATATATATATATGCAAGCTTAGACTGTTGCCGAGATTATGAAGACTAGGTTGAAAATTACTGCGCTGTAGTTTTATTTACCGATTAATCCATACTTGATATTTAGCCAGATGCGAAAAGAATAAGAATACGGAGAGGAAAGGGAAATGTAGAACGTATTAATAAGATATTCATTGGCAACTTTAGCTAAAAGAAAACAATAGCAAAATAAATTCTACAAAAGGTATAAAGATATCACCAGTAGTGTCTTGAATAGCCATTTCTAACATAAGTAATTTTATGATAATTTGCCATACGACGATGACATAGTGATACAAATTATCATACGTTTGGTTCACTTAATTCTCTAAAAATTCACTTTTTTCTTTTAATTTAAAATAGAGATCTTTACATATTGTACACTAAATATTCACAAGGTCAAAATTGAGATATTTAGTATAATTTGATTATACTTCTCTTCGGTTTTATATCACCAAAAATCAGAATATTTCATATTATAAAAGTTAAATCCCTAACTGTCAGATATTCTAACATTTCTAAACAAATCTATTTATCCCTTTAGCGTAAAACCAATTTCATTTAAATTATATAAACATAGTACGAAGAATAAGGGTTAAAAACACAGTTTATAAAAGGCACATATTAAAGCTAAAATCTGAATTTTGCTTTAGTCAAAGAAATCTTCGCGTTTATACTTTGTTGATTTATTCTCAAATGTCGCTATGACGTCCATATTGAAACTATTTTATTGTTACTTCTTTTCATGGAAAAGATTTGATTTTACTTTTAGAGCTTCTGTACCAGTAGCTTTGATTAATACGATGGACTAATTCCTCGTACGATGAAACACATATAAGCGAATATATAGAGGCACTATACGTGAAATGAAATCTTAACTGTCTTTTATTTTATTTGGGTTTACTTTTTATGAGTAGAAAAAACCAGTTTACCAAGGATTTTTGCTTAAATAAGGAAATATGTACTGGAATGCAACTTTTAGATTCCCCATGTCTTTCTTACATCTTTTTCATTACACCATTTTACACCGTCTGTTTTGATTTGCAATTTATTGAAGGCACATATTAAAGCACAGGTGATGTCCAACTTGGAGGACCTAAATCGGAAAGAAAGAAGATCTTCCTTTCTTCCTTCCCGGTCCTTTCTTGTTGCGAGTAGCATGTGCCTACAGAACTGTATCTTGTAGATACAGTGTCTGTGTCTTGTGGACTATCACGGGTTGTCTTCCTCTGTATCTGTTAGCAGTAGAAAGGAGACATCTTAATGAGAAAAGAAACTATTTGTTAGCAGTTATAAAAAAAGAAGAAAGAGAAAAATCAATAAAAAGATGACTACAAGAGTGAAACAACACAGAAGATGTTGCTCAGTGAACCAAGATGCTGATCCGGAGCCTAAGAACATGTGCTCACAGAACATGGGTGTTTTAGGACATATCTTTATAGATTCAGAAAGACAGATACAGATAAATGCCTAGACTGTGAATACTCTGACACTGTTACTCACACAATGCTAGAATGTAATAGATGGACAGTGGAGAGCCATAGAATGTATAGATAAATAGGTATGAACCCTGTGCCTGTGATAGAGATGATCGTGAAGATGACGGAAAGTAAGGAGGGATGGATTACATTCTACCAGTAATTAAAAAGAAAGAAGAAGAACAGAAACACTAGCCGGAGAAATGCGAGAGAATATAGATAAGAGAAGAATATATAGATAAGAGAAGGTAGTGCTTCAAAAGTGTCGTCAGCATTTTAGTAGCCGTCCCACTTTCAGAGTACGGTACATGCGACAGTCAAATTCGCACAAGTAGGAGAGGGTGGTTTAAGTTGGTAGGCAGGATAACAGGAAAGCATCTATTTGCAGGATCTGCTTTTTCTAAGAGGAAATGGGCTCGGATGTACTCCTTAACCCTAAATCCAACACACGCCAGCCATCCCCAGGGAGGGGTTAACCTGGTACGGTTTTTAGAAATTTCCACCTTAAGAGAGAAAAAAAAGTGCCTTTTATGTCTACGAGATGTACTTTTGATTTGTTCATAGAAATCTTACAAGACTGCAGAGACAAATACCAGTTATATCTCTTTTCTCTTGTTTTATATTCGCTGTTTTATATATAAATTATTATTAAAATATAGAAAACGATTATTTTCATTTATACTCAAAATGATGTTTTTTAAAAACGATTTCTGGAGTAGAAATTGAAACGTTAAATAACAAATATAAAATATAACTTTCATTGCAATAAATTGTGGCCTTATCCCATATAACTATTATTAAACTTAGAGATTCCACAGGAAAAGTTTTAGAACGAATTAAATTCCAAATAGAACGAATTTAAATGTTAGATATAAACGTGGGAATGAAAAAATTTAGTAATAAATGAAACAGAGGAAGAATAAGAAGAAGATCGTGAAGAGCTTGAAAGCAAAATTCAATCATTAGTGCAAAAACTATAGTAATAATAAATAGAAAGGAAGAGTGAATATATACTCCAGTTGTCAGGGATGAAAATGCCACTGACCCACTAAAAATCATACGAACAAGTTGAATTTTGCTGATAATGTCACATTCTAGACTACAAAAAATGTAAAAAAGTTTATCACTTTTACCTTACCCTTAGCCTTAACCCTAAAACCCTCCCATAAAGAAGAAAACGGAAAAAATCAATTAACGCATAATCTGTACGCTGCGCTGTAGAAAAAAAAAACAAAAAATGTAGTTAAGATAATTTTTAACAAAAATATTTTTGTGGAAAGTAAACTGTTCTCTCAGAAACAATGCTGGAAGCGACCGGCGGTTTTGAATGTCAGTTATCTTCTTCTTTGTGTGCCATGCTTGTATTCAAGCGTTGGCTATCGTCATATTGACAGGCTGATGAAATGATTCTCGGTCGGCAGCTAGATGAACAACTTCCTCGACCGTTCGACCTGTCCATTGTCTAATGTTACGCAGCCAGGACAGTTGTTTTCTTCTGACCCAACGTTTTCCTTCGATTTTGTCCTAAATAATTAACCGGAGTAAGCAATATTTAGGTCCTCTCATTATATGACCGAAGTATTGGACCTTTCTCATTTTGATGATGTTGATCAATGCTCGCTCTTTGTGCACGGTCTCTAGCACACGTTCGTTAGATATGTGTGCTGTCCAGAGGATTCTGAGCATGCGACGGTAACACCACAACTCAAACGCTTCTAATCTGTTAAGATTTTTTATTTTTGTTGTCCATGTCAGTTATGCGCAATATCAATTTTAAATAAAATTTGCATCAACTCAACAGTAAAATTCTACCAATAAAAATTAAAATGGGCTTTAAAAGTGAAAAATGCAGTTCGTATGCAACTTTCGCCTCTTGTTACAAATAAAGTTACTTTTCATAAAGGTATTAAATAAATAAATGTTGCGCGATTTTTGCCGTTTTTTACGATTCCCATAATATCAATAAAATATATCACTTTCATTGACTAGTTGCCATGGAAATTTTCAGTTTTGAGTTTTGATAACAAATGTGAAGCATTTGAAATATGCCTAAAAAATGCTAAATTTAAACTTTCACCCTACATTAAAAACTACTTATTTTCGATTACACAAGTACGTATTTTAAAACTACACAACCTAAGCTATAACGTCCACACAATACTGTCTTCACTGAAGCATTTCCTATGACGTGAAACATTTACGATTGTTTGTAACGTGAAAGTTTAAATTCAGGGTTAAATTCAGTTTAAAGTATATTTTAAATCCCTTATATTTGTTGCCAATTAATACCGAAATTTCATGTTGGTTTATTGGTTTATATTGAAGATTAGGCGTTAACAATATAATTCCACACTGACCGGTCAATGGAAGCAATAAATGTTATTAATGCCATGAGAATCGTAAAAAATGGCAAAACTTGCTCAACGTTTATTTATTTAACACATATTTATAATACGTGAGTTAATTTGCAGCAAAATGCAAAAATTGCATACGAAATCTGAACTTTTTACCTTTTATTTTTAATTACAAGTGCTAGTGGCACATTTTTAATTATTTTATTATAATTACGTAAACAACGTTTTTCCCATTAAATTTCCTTTATTCACTGGACTAATAGTAGTTACACGTGCTTTCGGAGTTCGAAATTAATTTCTACAACAACTCTACAAGAGAATCCTAAACTCCCTTAATAAAATCAGTCAGAAACCATTATACAAATGTTTTATTCATGCATATTTTAGTGTCGGCTAAATGTACGACATGTAAACGATTTTGAGTGGCTGAAGCAATGCAGATTTTATTTCAAAGAGGAGCAGGACAAAACCCTCATTATTATTACGGACGTTAACTTTTCCTACCAGAATGAATATTTGGGATGTACAGATCGACTGGTGATAACACCATTAACAGATAGGTATGTATTACTTAATTGTATGTTATTTTAATAATTATATTATTTTCAATTATTAAAAAGATTCCATTTGATTATCATATCCAAAATAATGGAATTAAAATTTTTACTATCTGTTTTACAACTTTTTACAGCATGTTTATCTCTAAATGAAAATCTAAATGATGGTAAAAGGAAAACAAAAATCGTGATTATAGTCCATTTCCATCATATTGATAGCACATTATGTATGCAAATCCCTAAGCTGTTGATATGGGTGACTCAATCAAAAATAGATATTTGTCAAGAAGTTTACAGAAGTATATAGGAAAACAATTTTAAATTGAGTATGACCACTAGTTATAAAGGTTGAAGAAGAATAGAATACAATAGTTTTGAGGGTTACTAATCCCTAAATAAAGTTGCCAGTGTCGGAGTGATGGAGATTAACAGGTACTAATGAATTTGCAAGAATGTAAGATGTTCAACTCCAATGTTAATTATTACCGGTTCCAGCATTACATCAGTCATATTATCCAAATTCCACATTTTATTTTCTTCCTTGTGAGCATGACTAACAGCATTTTTCCAATTTTCTGGAGTTACTTTTAATAAGGAATGTTCTAATAATTGTTGTAAGTCTTCTAATTTAAAAGTTTTGTTGTTGCGTCCAACTACACCCTATACTTGAGACCATATATTTTCTATCGGATTCAGATCACAGTGGTATGGGGGTAAACGTAAAATAATTACATCGCGGTTTAATGCCATTTCATCAATTATATATTTTTTATAAGCTGCTTTATGTTGCCTTACAATAGGTTATAATTCTTTTTTTGTCGAATTCTCCTTGTACTCAATTGCGTGTTTATCCAACCATTCGATTATATCTCCTTTTTTCCATGCCGTTGTTGGCAATTTTTCTGCTGGTCTTGAATGGTAACTAGCATTATCTATGACTATGACAGAATTTTTTGGAATTAAATCCAACATTTGCTCAAAATATTCTTCAAAAACGTCAGCAGTCATTTCCTCGTGGTAATCTTTGATTGATTTTGAGGTAAAATTTAATAATCCACCATTGACAAAACCGTATTCGTTTCCAATAAGAGTTATTATGAGTCTGCGTAATTTTGCAACGGGAATATTGTTTATTCCAGTAGATACACCTTCGATGAATGCTTGACGGGAACTTTTCACATATGTATCAACCCATAGATATGGTACAGTTTGACCTTCATTTAGCCAAGTCTCGTCCAAATAAAAAATTGTTCTCCCTTCTTCTCGGTACTTTTTAATAGTTCTTAGATAATCTCGTCTCCAACATACAATGTAATCTTTTTCAATTAAAACGGATTTTCTTCTATTCTTTTGCCAACGAAATCCCATCTCTCTCAATAGTCCCCATAATTTCTTGTTGCTTATGATTGGTAACTCTTCGTTTTCTCTAATTAATGTTTGGATTTTGTCCAATATTGGAAATTATTTGTTAAAAAAAAATAAGTGGACGCTGCGTCTTATCATGTTTTTATGTATTTCTTCAATTTCCAAGGTTTTACTTTCTCCACTTTTCTTGGGAGATGAAACAGTTCTTCCTTTTTTTTTCTTTTAGGAATCTATAAATTGTTGCTTCTCCAACCCCTGTCATATTTGAACACATGTTAACGATTTCACGAACATTACTTAAAGGGCGTTGATGTACAAGTGCATCTTGTACATTTAATATTATATTTTTCTCTCTGAGACTGAAGGCAACTTTAAAACAACACTTAACCGGGATAAAACCTGTCGTTGACGTTATTTTTAAATGCAAATAACAAAATATCGACACCAAAAACGTAGGTAGGTAAGACATGAACCATGTACATCTACAAACTAAATGGAAGATACAAACAATTTCTAATTTATATTATTGGCATAAGCTGTAATGTGGCATAAAAACTACTTAAACTATCATTAGTGAAGCCTTATTAATAATTTCAGGTAATTGTTCAAAGAAGGTATTTTTTTTTGTGTCAGGCGATAACTTGTGTAGAAAACAATAATCACCGTTAAATACTGTTTACAATAATTTATTCGTGACCCATTGAATTCTCTGGTTAATCACCCGTGCATAATTAACAATAATCGTGTGGCATATATACCGACGTTTTTTACGCACAAAAAAGGTATAGTGAGATTAGTGGACACTTATTTTACAGAAGATTTTTTAAAAGATAATGAATTGTTGAGGATTTGCATACATAATGTGCTATCAATATGATGGAAAAGGACTATAAGAATTTGAAACAATTCTCATTATGTTGTACAAACAATAACAATCTAGTGGGAAAATTGGGGACATAAATGAAAATTTTATGTATAAAAAATGTAAGATGAACTTTAAAGGTAGGTTTCCGGCGATCTGTCTTTGTTTTTTTTACATTCGACCATGATTGTGACATGTACTATCAAAGGCGCTTCGGCAGTGTGGTCACTTTTAAAAGATAAAGACGATAGAAGTATATGCCCGATTAAATAGATAAATAAATATGAAAGTGCCAGAAGGAAAAAAAGTATCCGACGCTGGAAATCCCTACAGAATGTAAACAGTTCTAAAAAATATTTTACGAATTTAATGAAAATATAAAAAGGAAGAGCACTAAAGAAAGTTAATAACAAATATTTTTGCTAAGACTAGAATGTAAGGGAACAGCAGAAATTGGACATTAAGCAAAATTAAAAAAAGAAATGATTGTAAGTAAGATCTTTACAAAGCTGTGAAATATATGATGATCAGAAAAGTGCAGAAAATGGAGGCATATCTATATAATTTACAAAAGAAAAGAGATTGGCAATAATTTGAAGGTCATTGTAATTAGGTTAGGTTAATTTGTTTTGACAATATCCAATAGCTGTTTCTGACGGCCTTTATCGAAATACTTATTACAATCTATTAAACAGACGTAAATGTTTCGGTTAACATCCAAGCATCTCTAGATTAACAAATCGAATTAACGTCAAACGAATCGAAACCAAATTGATGTCGAAGTCAGTCGTTCGTTACTTGAATGATGAATTTCAATTAATAGCTTTAGCAGAGAGTCCGAGTACTCATTTACTTTTATTTCAAGCATGTCAATAGATAGTTTGCCTGATCGAAAACTTTTTTATTTAATGCATTCAGTGAATAAAGCATTCATTTAACTCTGGATTGGTACACTTATTTTCTAAACTCAATCTGCTACATGGGGTACAGTGGTACCCAAAAAAATCGACCTATAAATATTTCAATATGTATATTTAAGAACGTATGACAAAAACAATTTTAAGATAACATGCTAAGAGTTTATTTTGTATACAAAAATATTTGATTATATTACTATTCACAAATTGGACTATTTTTTTTCTGGTGTTACAAACAAATAAATTTTTTGCATATGGCAAAGATAACTCTGAATTTTAGATCTTTGCTTTTGGGACAAAATGTACATCTACCTGTGGTAGCAACCGGTCCTATTGGTCATTCTAGTGAATCAAGTATTTTTAGTACATTGCAAATAGTTTTGTGAAGTTTACGTCACTGGTGTTACTGGATGATTATGCCCATCGATTAACATCCATCCCTCGGACCAGACGCCCTCTGGCAGGATTATGTTGCTCTCCGGGCTTAATCATCCTAATAATACCCTTGATGCATAAATAAATATTAAACGATTGTTTTTATATTAATAATAAAGCATGTATGGCAGGACGAGTGCTCATTTATACAATAAGAATTTAAACCACCAAAAATATTTGTGCCCTAGATTTTCTTTCTCTCTCTTATACACGCCGCGGACCGAACGCTTGTCCTGTCATAAGAGATTTATTGACGATTAAACAAAAATGTTTAAAGTGAAAGAGGCCGAAAATAATTATCCGAATTGTCAGTTTTATATTAATTATAACTGAAAAACGATTAAGTTTACAAAAAAACTTCAAGAGACCTATTTTGTTCAGAATGATCCAAAAATTAAAAAAAATTACCCTGTCTAATAAAAGCAGTTTTGTCAGAAAAATGAATGATTAACCCTCTAACAGGCAAGATCGTATAAATTATCTGTTGAAGTTGATTTTTTTTTCAAGTAAATATAGGCAAAAGTAACTTATTTATAAATTCTCTGCTAAAACTCTTGTCTAGAATGAGTGCTTAGGTGAGAAATAGTGAAGACCGTCTACAGACGGTCTTACCGGGTTATGAGTAAAAAGTAACTTTGGTAGATGTTTATTATAAAACAAGTTTCATTGAGAGAAATGAGTATAGAACATGTTATTTTTTATGGTGGTAATCCCAAAAACAATTTTTATCGACTGTACCGCATAAGTGGAGGTCACATTTGGAACAGACAAGCTACGTATCAGATTGTTTACAAAGCTTACATCTCTTCTTGCCTTTTCTGTTTACCCAAACTGGGAAATGGTTTTCACCATCAAAACGTATATCCGCAACTTGATGAACCGCCCTTTTTCCAACACCAGATAAACTAGTTTTACCAGAAGAACCAGGTTCACCATTTCGAGCTGATGATGGTCGATTAACATTTCGTTTCTCCTTGAAAAAAACAATGTCAGATGCTATTTCTTCACGGAATTCTGGAAGAGATAGAAGCCTTTCCTCTTCACAACAGTCACTGAAATTATTTGCCTTTTCGGCACATGTACGTTTATATAGAATGAATGCGTTTGTGGCGTCCATGTCGACAAAATGATAGAATATCCGAATCATAATATTTCTGCTTTTAGCTCGAATATGATATCGACCCATAAGTCCATCCATCAAATCGACTTCACTCATGTGAGCATTATATTCACGTATGATTTGAGGACAATCCACTTTGATGTGTTTTCTATGCTTCCTGTCATACCGAGGTATTTTCGCTTTTTGTTGATTTGGAGTGGTTTTTATAAAAGGTTCAATGCCAACATATGTCGATGCCAGGCGGACACATTTGTTATCCTTCCATAATACAGTGCTTACATCGATTCCATAACTTGAGGTTACAAATAAAAAATTAAAACATGTATCATTTTAAATAATAGAATCCACGGAAAATTTATTTACTTCTTACTGTGCCTAAACTATAAATTCCTCTTGCACGTAAATATACCAAGAGGGGAAGCGAAGTATAGAAGTTGTCAAAATACAAGATGTGATGCACGAAATTAGGAATCGTTTGTGATAAACGAACGACAACATTTGATGTTGCTCCTAGGTCTGGTGTACCAGGCAAGACTACATTATCTCCGGCGCCATTGTAAATTTCGAAACGATAGGCAAAACCATGTGAATCACATAGAACAAACAATTTCACACCCCATTTGTGCGGCTTATTTGGCATATACTGACGCAAATGGTGTTTCGTTTTTGTAGAGCACATCTGTTCATTAACACAAAGTCTGTTTTGGGGATGGAATCAAACCTGTCATTCAGTTTGTTAGCTAGCGTACGAATCCGAAATAATGAATCATATCCTGGTTCACCTTTCTTCTTTCGTTGTGAGTTATCTTGAAAGGATAAATACTTCTTGATGGTAATAAATCGTTTCGATGTCATACAGTTCTGAATTGGCACAAAAGCATTGTTTCCCCAATAACTATCTATGTTAGGATAGCGATATATAGACATATAAAGCGATATACCATGTCTTATTTCGTCTGCAGTTGTGCTGAATGTTGTATTTATATTTTTTTCCAAAGCACAACGGTTTGTCTCTTCAACAATCAGTTTAACGATATCGTCGTTAAAAAAATAATTAAATAATTGCATCGGTCTTGGAAGCTGTTTGACTGTTCTAGGAAGAGATGAATCGCCACGAAAAGCCACATCATTTACGTGTAAACGCATTAAGCGATTACGCCACGTCAATTTGGAAATCTCTTTCGAGTTTTTTGATATAGTATTCAAAGCTGTAATAAAAAAGACAATATACCTAACGTATAAATATGTTTTCTATATAATCTTACCTCCTCCAGTAAAGCCACCATCATTAGGTTGAACTAATGGCCCAGTATCTTCAAGAGTTGGCAATGGAGATCGAGCTCTTTTGACTAGTTTAAAATATGCATTTGTAGAAGTGGATGTAAAGGGTTCTTGTACTTCAAATGTTTCGGTTGATATATCATCCAAAACTAATGTTGAAAAAGCTGCTGGTTGATCAACTTTGCTAATATCCAGTGACAAATTTATACAATTTACAAATGCATCGGTTGTCTCAGCTTCAAGCATTTCCTGAATGCATTCGTCAATAACTTATGAGTTATCCTCTGATACCTCGGATAGGCTGTAAGGCTTCTCAGGCTCAATACTATCATCAACATAGTCGGGATCTACAATACTATCGTCACTATTATAAATGCTATCGTCGGTTTCAACGAAATCAATAAATTCGAATAATTGTTCATCAGACAATTCTTCCAAATTGATTTTGTTCTTATGGTTACGATTTAGACGATGCATCTATCACACAAAAGAAAAATAATAGAATAGGGAAGTAAGAGTGTTCCTACGCACAAAAAAATAACAAAAAATTTCATACTGAAGGAGATATTTTTTATCTGAATTTGATACTGAAGGATAAAAATTTCATACGTAGATCGGCAAGACCGTCTTGAGACGGTTTTTTATTAAAAGCATATTATATTACTAAAACAAGAAATATAATGTACTTACCATAAAATTATCAAGTTGATCACTTTGATCTAAACGTGTTTTTTGATGATTTAAAAATAATGTTTATGAATAAATAATTTTCACTGTCACTTTATGGTATGTCAGCACTTGACTAACGATAAGAACGTAATCCAGAATGCCATGCCGATGCCAGAATGTGTTTAGTTGTATAGAATAACGTCAAGTAAGGTTTTTTAAAGTTGGACGTCGTTACTGTGGTAGCAAAAAACATTCGGTGTAAGTTTTATACGATAAAATGTAAAGACCGTCTTAAGACGGTCTTGCCTGTTAGAGGTTTAAAAGGTATAGAATGTAAATTTGCGATCTCTAATACTTCTCATTTTTATCTGGCATCAACATCAATGAAATTAAAATTACGGCATTACTTCACTTCTCTGATAACTTACTGATTACTAATATGACTGAGTTATATATTTCGGTTTTTGGGCATTTGTGTTTAACCCCACTGTCAGTGAAGGTAACTTTAATGACCAAAAGACTTTAGTCAAGGTTTCTGTGAAACTTGCGATGATGTTGAGGTCAACTGACTAAGCGACCATTTCTATATTTCTACCCTTCCTTCTTAATATCATTTGTACTAGAATACCTAATTTTTACATAACTATTGAGGTTTTAAATAATGATAAAGGAATACTACTCATTCTTTACTATTTTAGATGTTACATTACTCTTGCACAAGCCTTAGCTATGAGTATGGGAGGAGCACCGTGTGGACCAGCTGGTACTGGAAAAACAGAGACTGTAAAAGACATGGGCAAAACTCTTGCCAAATATGTTGTTGTCTTTAATTGTTCCGATCAAATGGATTACCGTGGACTTGGACGAATATACAAGGGTATATAGTATTACTATTTCCATTTCAAAAAAATACCATTGAAGTTCATACATATTCAATGTTATCGTAAACAAAAGGTCCAGCATGATGTCAAAATAATTCTTTTCTTTGAAGAAATTTATTGGATGTCTAAAAAATAATAATATACAGACTGGCCCAAAAGTCTGGAAACGGCTAATTATCTCGTAAATTACTAGACATAATTATACAAAATTTAAGATACGCCTATTTTGGGATACGGAGATTCCATATTTGGTATTTGCAATGTTGCCAGATTTTCAGTTTCTCTTATATTACTAGAAACTTTGGTTTTTCAAATACATCACCCTGTCTATTCAGTCATTATTGGAATCTCCTATTAAATACGAGTTCAACCATATGTAACACTTATGATTTTATGTAGTCTGGAAGGTCTTAAATACATAAAATAGAAGTCTGGCAACACCTAAATTGTTTCAATACATTTGTTAATACTAACTACTACTAATAACTACTTTCAAATACATTAAGACGTAACAATTGATAGTTTAGAATATTTTTTAACATAATAGTTACGTTATTAAGTGTTCAAAATGTGCTCCATTTGTGAGTTGACAGCACTCTGATCGATGGTAGAATGCGTCTACCACATTTCTTCATGATTGTCTAGAAATTATTCGAGATTCATCGATAATTCATTGCCTTAGCTATGCAAACTTGCTGGTTAAGTTTTGTAAACTGAATTTTTCAAGTATCTCTAATAAAAATAATCTTTATGATTGAGATCGGGTGAACGTGGAGGTCATTCAATTTTACCTTGTCTACCAATTTATCGTCCGGGAAATATCTCATCTAAATAGCGCCGAACATTTACACCAACTATCTGACGTTAAATTTCTATCGATAAAAAATGGCCCAATTAAATAAGTACCTACTATAGCTGACCATACATTTAATTTTTGTGGTCTTTGAGTATGGTTTTCACGCATTCAGTGTGAATTTCACACGAGTTCAGCTATTCAATACGAGTTCAACCATATGTTCACTTCTTATGTTCAACCATATGTTCACTGTTCACAAAACAGTGCAAAATATGTAGATTTTAATAAATTTAAATATTTAAATGGAGAATGCTGTGATTTTTACATTTGTTCACCATTTAAATTATGAACTAAAATTGACAGTAGTTGTGGTTCAAAAATTAAATTGTTTCTCTAAAATGCCGTTCTCTAAACCGTTCTCCTATTCATAAGGCGACGGCAGAAAAAACTGTAAGGCGATTTGAGGAATTTGGAAAAGTAAAAGATAGATACCGATCAGGTTGACCGAAACGAGTTATCAATGACAACAAAACTTCAGATATAAGCAAAGTTTTGTTGAAGATCCACATATATCCCCAGGCAGGGTTGCACAAGTACATGATGTAGGTCATTCTGCAGTCTTACGTTTATTACGTAAAAATAAATTTAAATCATACAAAATTAACTTGTTGCAAGAATTAAGTGAAGATGACTTTGGTCGTAGATTAGAGTTTACTGAGGTAATGATGGATAAAATTGAAAATTATTAAAATTTCGTTAACAGAATATGTTTTTCCGATGAAGCAACTTTTACACTGTGTGGAAGTGTAAATCGACACAATTTAAGGTACTGGTGTGACGTAAATTTACACTGAAGACTGAATGCGTGAAAACCATACTCAAAGACCAAAAAAATTAAATGTATGGTCAGATATAGTAGTTACTTATTCAATTGGGTCATTTTTTGTCGAAAGAAATTTAACGTCAGATAGTTGGTGTAAATGTTCGGCGATATTTAGATGAGATATTTCCTGGATGGTAAATTGGTAGACAAGGTAGAATTGAATGGCCTTAACGTTCACCCGATTTCAATCCTAAAGATTATTTTTATTAGGAATGCTTGAAAAATTCAGTTTACAAAACTTAGCTAACAAGTCTTGCAGAACTAAGGCAACGAATTATCAATAAATCTCGAATAATTTCTAGACAATCATGGAGAAATGTGGTAGACACCTTCTACCATCGATTAGGGTGCTGTCAACTCACAAATTGAGCACATTTTGAACACTTAATAACGTAATCACTATGTTAAAAATGTTCTAAACCATCAATTGTTACGTTTTAATGTATTTGAAAATAGTTAGTATTAAAAAATTTATTGAAACAATTTAGGCGTTGCCAGACTTCGGTTTTATGTATTTATGACCTTCCAGATTACATAAAATCATAAGTGTTACATATGGTTGAACTCGTATTGAATAGGAGATTCCAATAATGACTGAATATACAGGGTGATGTATTTGAAAAACCAAAGTTACTAATAATATAAGAAAAACGGCAAATCTGGCAATATTGTAAATGTCAAATATGGAATCTCCGTATCCCAAAATAGGTGTACTTCAAATTTTGTACAATTATGATTAGCATTTTACGAGATAATTAGCCGTTTCCAGACTTTTGGGCCACTCTATATATTCATTCACATATTCAAAGTCATAATTTGTAGAATTCATATTAAATATTCAATTTTTAGGTTTTTGTGTAAGTTTTTTGGATAAAAAAAAATAAATAAAATAAACACACCTACCTATAAAATAAACAGAACTATTCGTATTTTTGCCTTCATTGTCAAGATGAATTATCGTGTATTTAAAATTATTATACAATAGGTACTTAGATGTAATAAAATAATTACACAAAAATGTGTATTTTAGGTCTAGCTCAATCTGGATCATGGGGTTGCTTTGACGAATTCAACAGAATTGAACTACCGGTATTATCAGTAGCTGCTCAACAGGTAGCGGTAGTGTTGGCAAGTAAAAGAGAGAAAAAAAAAATCTTTCCAGTTTACGGATGGTGATATTATAGAAATGTGTCCAGAATTTGGAATCTTTATAACAATGGTAACCGTTATGATGAATATTATAACTTTCTAATAGAAAAATTAAATAAATGGTGTATGTGATTATTATTAACTATTGTATTATATATCTTCAAACGGTTATACTAATATTGTTTTTGTAGAATCCTGGATATGCTGGTCGAAAGGAATTGCCAGAAAACCTAAAGATTCAGTTCAGAACCGTCGCAATGATGGTACCTGATCGACAAATTATTATCAGAGTTAAGTTGGCAAGTTGTGGCTTTTTGGAAAATATCACTTTAGCACGAAAGTTTTATACATTGTATAAATTGTGTGAAGAACAATTAACCAAACAGGTGAGAAGATTTACTGATCCATTACAAAAATTAAAACTTATTACGCGATAACAAGATAACAAAACTAGATATTCCTAATATCATTTAATTTTTTCATATATTCAATTTAATATTTCATTGTTAAAAATCTATAATTCTAGAATACACTCAGATTATACAGACTATCATTAAAATATATAATCATAAATTGTTTTAATGAGCTAAACTAATATTAAAACGAAAATGAAAAAAGGCAGAAAATATTTGATGTCACGCAAACAAATCCTATGTATCTGTTGATACGTATTTCGACCTAATAGGTCTCGTCAGAACAGCTATTCATAGGAGTTCTCAACGTGAAAAATCAATATTTTCTGCCTTTTAAGAAGCAACAATAACAGGGCTTCAATACGGACGCGCTAGCGACATCTAATTACAAAAATCGTAAAATAGTTTCGAAACACAATTCAGATTTTTGCTATAATCTGAGCCTTCTAAAAATTGCAAGGCAAACAGACGTTGATAAAAGATGATAAAAAAAACAAGGGGAATCTTAAATTTGCATTCCACGACATGTCTTTTACAACTAAGCAGAAATCCTTAGCGAATTGTGCTTCTAGTACTCACACAGAGTAAATCCGAATAAAATGAAAAAAGGCAGCAAATATTTGATTTCACGCAAACAAATCCTATGTATCTGTTGATACGTATTTCGACCTAATAGGTCTCGTCAGAACAGCTATTCATAGGAGTTCTCAAAGTGAAAAATCAATATTTTCTGCCTTTTAAGAAGCAACAATAACAGGGCTTCAATACGGACGCGCTAGCGACATCTAATTACAAAAATCGTAAAATAGTTTCGAAACACAATTCAGATTTTTGCTATAATCTGAGCCTTCTAAAAATTGCAAGGCAAACAGACGTTGATAAAAGATGATAAAAGAGACATGGGGAATCTTAAATTTGCATTCCACGACATGTCTTTTACAACTAAGCAGAAATCCTTAGCGAATTGTGCTTCTAGTACCCATACAGAGTAAATCCGAATAAAATGAAAAAAGGCAGCTAATATTTGATTTCACGCAAACAAATCCTATGTATCTGTTGATACGTATTTCGACCTAATAGGTCTCGTCAGAACAGCTATTCATAGGAGTTCTCAACGTGAAAAATCAATATTTTCTGCCTTTTAAGAAGCAACAATAACATGGCTTCAATACAGACGCGCTAGCGACATCTAATTACAAAAATCGTAAAATAGTTTCGAAACACAATTTAGATTACTGTTATAATCTGAGCCTTTTAAAAATTGCAAGGCAAACAGACGTTGATAAAAGGTGTTAAAAGAGACATGGGGAATCTAAAATTTGCATTCCACGACATGTCTTTTACAACTAAGCAGAAATCCTTAGCGAATTGTGCTTCTAGTACTCACACAGAGTAAATCCGAATAAAATGAAAAAAGGCAGCAAATATTTGATTTCACGCAAACAAATCCTATGTATCTGTTGATACGTATTTCGACCTAATAGGTCTCGCCAGAACATTATTACTATTTTTTACGATTTTAATATTAAAACCTTCAGTAGGATTACATTTTCCTTTTTTTATTTTTCTTTATCGTTTTGTGTAAGTAGTATATTTTAAATATAATAACAAAATATATTTCTATTGTTGTAGGTGCATTATGATTTTGGCTTAAGAAATATTTTATCAGTTTTACGAAGTCTTGGTGCAGCCAAACGAGTAAACAATAAGGATTCTGAAAGCACAATCGTTATGAGAGTTTTACGAGATATGAATCTCTCTAAATTAATTGACGAAGATGAACCTCTATTTATTTCTTTGGTTGCTGATCTCTTTCCCAATCAAACTTTGGAGAAAACTGCTTACCCAGAATTAGAAGAAGCTATCAACATTCAAGTTGAGCAAGCCGGATTGGTAAATCATCCCCCCTGGGCTCTTAAACTCATTCAGGTACCTAAGTATGATTATAGAATTTTAATAAAATTGTTTTATTTTAAATTTAATTTAATGCGGTTGTCTCCAATAAATCCCGTACATTGCGTACAGCGTTATGCCTTATCTGTATTTTTTGTGTTGTTACGTTGTTCTGTGAGTTCAGAGATTAAGAGAAGCACGACGGGCTTTAACTAATTTTATTTAACTCAAAAACTCACTTAATTACAAATATCACAATTACTAATTACACTAATAATTGCCACTTAAATCAGGTCGGTAGATTCTGTCTTAATAAGGACACAGTCTCTCTAGGTGAATGACCTTTGGCTTAGTTCGTGACGTCAGTTGCACCCTATATACAACGTGGTTTATTTTTTTAGTAACCAGGTATGGTCCCTCCCGGGGCTGCTGCAACTTGGGACTCAGACCTTTTCTTTTCGTTGGTTGGTAGAGCCAGACTGCATTATCTTCTTTGAAACTGACGGCAGTAGATTTCTGATCGAACCTCACCTTAGTTGCAGCTTACATCTTTCGAAATCGTGGACCTTAAAAAGTCAATCCTTTAGGCCATTGACCTTCTCGGGAAGTGTCTCTTGGTCCGCCTTTCTGTCTGGTGGGTTACCGTGTAAAACATCGATGAAAAGCTTCGTCTTCTTAACTAGTATAGCTTCATCAATAGCAATAATGGAGTGTAATCAGTTGCTTTATGTTAGAAGCTGCGGTAGGCTAGTGGACATAGAGACACCAGTTTATTTCAGTAATCTATATGATACTCATGTAAAAACAGGGACAGTTAGTTGTTGATGCTCCGGTTATATCTTTCTAGCATACCGTCGGACTGACGATCAAGCAGTGTTGTTCTGATCTACTTAACGCCCAGCAAAGTCATCATAATTTTTAAAATTCCGATTCGATGATCGGTTATTGGTTGGGTAGGGCAACTACTTCTGACCATTTGGAAAAATAGCCCATAGCAAACATCAAATACTTATTGTCTGATGTTATTACTGGAAATACATGGAGTCCCGGTTATGTATTAAGTTTTCCACCTAAGTCTCGTTTTGGAACACTTTTTGGATGCACACGTGGATAGGTCACACGTTTGCATCATTCTTCCACGTCTTGTCGACCAATTAACCTAACAGTACCTGTCACGCAATCTGATCATGGTCCTGTTAACGCTAATCCAAAATGCCCCTGGAGCAACCTTTGTGGTGTCCTGCAAGTCTTGCAGTTTCGGTGGACTCTCTCATTAACGAGTGATATTATGCAGATACAAGGAACCCCACTGAAGCCAATAGTGCCAAGCATTCACTGTTTTTCCATATTTGGCAATTATCTGTCAGTGTGGCCTAGCTCAGTTGTACAGTTTAGATCTGGATCTTCCTTTTACTTGGCCTAGATTTTCTTTAATTAAGGCCTCTTTTAACATTTTGTATCCATTCTTTTGTGAATGACTTTTATAAATGTTACTAAAAACATTTCTAAAAGTCATTCACAAAAGAATGTATACAAAATGTGAGGACCAACTAACAAGAACACAATTTGGATTTCGTGATGCTCTGGGAACACGGGAGGCCCTTTTTGCTGTACAAGTGCTATTTCAGAGATGCAGGGATGTGAATTGTGATATATAAGTATGATTTATAGATAACCAGGAGGCATTTGACAAAAGAGTTAAACATTACTCTAATGCAAGAAATTGGAATTGACAACAAAGATCTTAGAATTATCAGAAACATTTACTACAATCAAACAGCCAAAATCAAAATAGAAGACCAGTTAACTGATAAAATTGCAATAGAACGTGGAGTACGACAGGGCTGTATTTTGTTTCCATTGTTGTTCAATATTTATTCTGAATAGGTATTTAAGGGAGCTTTAGACGGTTGTGCAAAAAGAATACTAATAAACGGTGAATAGTTGAATAACATTAGATATACAGATGACACTATAGTTTTTGCCGATAATCTGAATGACTTACAGATATTAACAAATCGCATAACAGAGGTCAGCAACAGATACGGACTAGCTCTTAACATAAAAAAAACAAATTTATGACAATTAGTAAAAAACCAATACTAAACGCTCAACTTACAATCATCCAACAAAATATCAAAAGAGTCAAGCAATATACATATCTAGGCACCAATTTAAATAGCCAATGGGACCACTCAACAGAAATTAAACAGCGAATAATAAAAGCAAAAGCAGCATTCGTTAGAATGAGAACCATTTTCAACAGTCGAGACATATCATCAAAAACAAAATGCCGTCTATTGAACTGCTATATATTCACAGTTCTGTAGAACCAGTTTCTCTCTTTGCACGATCTTTTTAAAAGGCTTTTGGAATTTCCATGACTTCTTCCAGCACAGTGGGGTCTGTCAAAATCCTAGGTCTGTAGTTTCTTCGGCCAACGAGATATCTGGCCTTCAGTTGACCTAAATCAAGAAGCCATTGCAAGGCGGAATGGTCGGTTGTTATTAAGATTCTTCTGACATAGAAGAACTAATGATAGCGTCCTACTACTTTGACGACCACCAATAACTTATTCCTAGTGTCACAGTAGATTCTTTTTGCTTTTCGCAGAGTTTTTCTGATGTATCCTACAACGTGTTTCTGAATCTCCTGTATTTATGAAAGCACTGCTTCGATGCCATTTTGAGCATTCACTGCATTGATGCATTCATATCAAACACGAAAAGATTCTGTTCCAAATGGAAGGCGTTTTTAATCTATGCTTAGTCGTGATGAAAACAAGCTAGCAGTCTGATTTCTTGTCAAATGACAGCTTCCTCTCAGTCAGGTTATGGAGAGGTTTGGCAATCTTTATGTTTTTGATTTGTGTTCATTTTTTTATTCGCGTTCTTTTGATGCTTTATTTGATTCTTTTATTTATTATTTTATCTATAATATGCAGTTTATATTCTATTGCATACTTAATATCTACTTAGTGTCCATAAATAATCACTCAGAATGGCCCTTTTTATCTCTTGACAAATAAACATCATTTGATAGTTTGCCAAATAGTTATATCGAAAATCTTCCAAAAATCAAAGTCTTTCAAATTTTATTTTTAGAAACAGGTAGTTATAGAATTCTTTCCAGGTTTTTTTGCTGTGTAACCACAATGCATAAACACTTAACGAGCGGTTTTAAAAGCAACATCAATTTCTTGTTATCATCCAGATTATTTTGCTAATATTACAAAATCTAATCAAGAATTTCTACTGCCCAACTTAAATGTTCAATAATCACCACCATTTGCGCTCTCACAGCAAGCTACTTATGTTCAATTTTTTGAATATGAACTATCCAACTGAGATAAATAAATTAAAATACTATAGATATATTATAGGATAATAAAATAATTATCCACGCACTTTTAAGACATATTTTTTTATACACGCAAATTTAAGTTTAAACTTTACCAACTAATGTAAATAGAAATCTTTAAGGACAAGAAAAAGGATCTTGAATAGATCTATTATAGAAATCTAAATTTATTTTCATTTTTGCAACCTTGTTTTAGAGATGTATTTCACATTATTTCCTTTATCTATGACTTTAATATTACAAATTTTAAAAAATTAGGTAAAATATATTTTTTTTTCTAGTTATATGAAACACAAAGAGTACGACATGGTATTATGACTTTGGGTCCTACTGGAGCAGGAAAAACAACCTGCATTCAAATTCTCATGAGATCACTTACAGAAATGGGAGACTTTCACAGGTAAATTACCTAACAATATCTTACTATATTTTTAAAATCCCTATTATATACTTACAACAAACAAAGAAAAACATACTATTAACTCCATAGCTAGATTTCATACTATTTTGGGGACTTCCAACTTACTTTTCATCATTAAGCTCATCCTGCAATTATATAAGAAAACTGTTTCCGAGATAATCGAAAAATAAACACATAAACGAAGCTACTTTGGATCCCCAACTTCATTATATAATATATTAATAGTTGTATGTATTTATATTAATTTCTTGAAATTAAAAAAACGTATTCTGGGTATGAAATTATTAATAGCAAAGAATTTAAGAATATATTTAAGAAGAAGAAGAAAAAGAAGAAGAATAGCTTCAAAACCTCAAAACATGGTTCAATTCGTCTACTACCAGACTATTCCGAACAGCTGCAAGCAAAGTAAAGATAGTCATGCTGATCGCTAACATCCGGAACTGATAGGAAGCAAGCGTGAGAAGAAGAAAAAGAAACGTTTCAAGAAAATAGAAATACAGAAAAGAGAAAATTGTATCAGGTAGAACAACCAAAACCTATATAAATACCAGAAATTAAATAAAAAAAAATGATTTTATTTCTTCTGTATATATCAGTCAATAATGTATTATTAAAATTTATGTTTCAGAGAAATGCGCATGAATCCCAAAGCTATTACCGCAGCGCAAATGTTTGGTCGCCTGGATGTTGCAACTAACGATTGGACCGATGGAATATTTTCTGCTTTATGGAGGAAAACTTTAAAATCCAAAGCAGGTAATTGAAAGTATTTAAATACAACTGTTTTCATAAATTCGAAATAATGGTAAATTTAAAAATTTGTCATTTTTAACTTTCTTCCCTCTTATTGTTAAATTCAAAGTCTTTACCTTTTTACATGGCATTTACTCTAATTGCTTTTGAAGGTTTATGTCTGTACTATTTGGAGTACTACCTAATTAATATCGGCTTTATTTTTTCTTCATTAATTACTTTGTAATTCCACAGTTTATACTCGAATAATTTGAATGTTTTTAGTTTTTGCTATTGATATTATATGTTCGGCAGAAGTAAGAATCCGGCTTCTGTTCTATGAATGTTTTCTATCACACGAAAAATATTGTGGGCAATTAATCCCTCTACCCCAATACTATTTTAATTTCACATTTTTTGGTCTCGTATCCCCTCACTTTTACTCTTTTGTGTGTCTTCATTAATATCTCTGGTAAATCTAATAATATTTTCTAAAGATTTAACTTTTCTCAGAGCGTGACCGAATCTGTGACTTCTTATTACCGAATTAAAGTTTTGTTAAAGTAGAACAACCTCAGTGTTGAAGTTTGTAAAAAAAAATAAGTTTGAAATATTTATGACTGAATATTTCATATCCGACTACAAAACTTGTGTATACTAATTAGAGGAGTAGACAAAAGGTACTGATTTTAAAAAGCGCAAACCAAATTTATGTTTTTTTTTAATTTGAATTTTGTAGGGGAACACGTCTGGTTGGTACTAGATGGTCCCGTTGACAGTATCTGGATAGAAAACCTAAATTCAGTGCTAGACGATAACAAAACTCTCACTCTAGCAAACGGCGACAGACTTTCCATGTCACCTACATGCAAGATAATTTTCGAACCTCACAACATTGATAACGCTTCTCCAGCTACAGTCTCACGCAATGGAATGGTGTATATGAGCTCATCTGGTCTCAACTGGAAACCAGTCATCAGAGCATGGTTGAAAGGAAGAAGCCAAAGGGAAGTTGATGTATTTCAAAATTTATTTGAAGAGTCATTTTCGAAGATGTATAGTTGGGGAACCCAAAATTTGTGTCTGGTTATAGATGTTCTTCAATGTAATATTACACTACAGATTATTAGATTATTGGAAGGTACGTTACTTTATACTTTCTATATAACAAAATGAGGTTTTATTATCATTACTAAATCTTATTTACTATTTGTAATTGGAATTAGCCACAATTTTAGTTGAAAGTACGTTCATCAATAAATGAAATATTGGGAACGATTTCCCAAGTGGAAATCAAAATATGAAAATAAAAGGTATTTTGAAATTGTGATTACTTGCCCATAAAAATAGTAAATATCAAAAGCTACCTATAAAACATTTGAAATAAATCTAATTAATGCATAAATTACGCTTCTACAATATTTAATCGCTTCAGTATATTGACAACTACTGTAAATATCATATTTATTTATTTTGATAGGCTCTAGCACAAACTTTAGCAAAGTCAAATAACGTTAGATAATATTTGGCTGTACAGCAATAGATCATGATAATGATACATGTACTTTTTTCATATAACCAATAGACCAAAATAAACTTTTGGATTTTATTAGGTTTAATCCCAAAACAACAAGTTGTGGAGGAGGAGGTGTCTGCACCAAAATCCGACGCTGGTGATCTCGAAGATGAAATTATCGAGGAGAGTGAAAAAGTTGAAGAACACAAAGTATTTACCTCTGAACACTTATCCAAGTTATATGTGTTTGCGATGGTTTGGGGAATGGGTGCATATCTGGAAAGCGACGACAGGCTTAAGTTTAATGAGTTTATAAAGGGTGAACTGGGTTTCTTGGATTTGCCTATAAATGATAGAAAAAATCAAGATGTAAGTATAGCTGACACACTGTATCTACATATGTATAAATTTTACTTATTTAATATATTATTTTTTTTAATAGTTTAATAATTTCGTTTTCCACTTTAATTTTAAATACGCGTTGGTATATTATTTTTTTATTTATATAATAAGTATTCAAGCCTCCACATATGTTATCAATCGTATTAAATGTTTTCAAGCGGAAACGACTTCATCTGAGATTCTAAGCTAGATAAATGCAATAGATTTTATTAAAGAGGTTTTTACCAATATATGATGCATATGAAAGTAAGTTCATGTTTTCTGTAACGTGAATACTTTTCTTTCACAGATCTCTGTTATTTTCTCGACAATTTTTGTTAAGGTTTAAACAAGGAATAAATTACTCACAATCTATTTTATTAAACTTAAGACGATCGGTTTTAACCACGATAATTTGCTGGTCATCTTCAGGTCTTCTAACCGGTTAGAAGACCTGACCTTAACCGTGACTTTTGCTAGATTACATCTTCCTGTAGTGACTTCCTGTGTTAGTGATCAATAATCTCAAATATAAATATGAGCTCACAACCATAAACTGTTCAATCATAATCCATTATCCGATACAGTTTACAATTTCATACGGTCAATCGTGGGTTTATCCACTATCATGATCTTTGTCTTTAATATGTTTAACCGCAGACTAAATAATTTTCCTTTAATTTTCAACCAGTCATATAAGATCAATTCTCTTGACTCTTCTTGACTATTTGCAAGCTATTTTCGGCCATTTTTTAAGACGCCCTTTAAGCACTATTTTTATAATATGCTTTCCATATATACTAAATACTTGTAAAAACAGTAGCCATACATCCTTATCTGACACCTTGTTCTATATGGAATTTATTTAAGAGTATGTCAAGCACTTGAACTTTTCCAGCAGTGTGTTCGTATAGTTCAGTTATAAGCGAAATTAACTTTTGTGGTAGTTGTTAGTATCTGCTATAAGTGTTGCCATTTGACCCTATTGAATGCTTTACGATAGTCTATAAAACAAATGTATAATGGGATATTGAATTCCCTACATTTTTCTATGATTTATCTTATGTCCAAAAGATGTTCTTAAACACATCTATATTTGGTAAATCTAGTTTGCTCTTGGAGTATTTCTAGTTTTTAGTTTTCTAGTTCTAGTTCTTCTTTTAACTCTTCTTCTAAAAGAAGAACTAAATAATATACAGTGGGATGTCATTGGTCTGTCAGAGATAAGAAGAAAAGGTGAACAAAAAATACTATTAAACTCAAGAAACATGCTGTACTACAAAGGCAATGAAGATAATTCTAACAACGGAGTTGGTTTTATAATAAACAAGAAAGTCGTCAGATACATACAATCCACCAAGGGTATATCAGACAGAGTAGCCTACATTATGCTTAAATTAAAAAGAACGTCTTTGAAAATTATACAGGTATACGCGCCAACAAGTTCATATACAGATGAAGATATTGAAAACTTCTACGAAGAACTAACACTCGCTATGGAAGAAAAGAAAACTAAATTGACGCTAATA
This sequence comes from Diabrotica balteata, assembly GCA_918026665.1. NCBI lineage: Eukaryota > Metazoa > Arthropoda > Insecta > Coleoptera > Chrysomelidae > Diabrotica > Diabrotica balteata. Next base: position 125,368,668 of record OU898281.1, read on the forward strand.
ATTGGAGACTTCAATGCCAAATTAGGGGGAAGAATAGATGGAGAAGAACACAGAATTGGAAAGTATCGATATGGCGAAAGAAATAATAGAGGACACACATTAATGAACTACTTGGAGGAGAGACAACTTTTTGCTATGAACTCGTTTTTTAACAAAAAACCACAAAGAAAATGGACATGGATAAGTCCCAACGGTAATACAAAAAACGAAATAGATTACATCCTTACAACAGAAAAAACCATCATCAAAGATGTTACAGTACTACACCGCTTCTCAACCGGTAGCGATCATAGACTTGTCAGAGCCAAACTCAGGATTAATAGCCAATTCGAAACAAAAAAGAAAAAAGAAAATGTATCGAAACTAGATATGGAAAAACTTAAGCAATCACAAGACGAATATAAACAAAAAATAAAGGAAAGTATACCGGTTACTAGAGATTTGGAAAACAAAAATATCGATGAAATAAATCAGCTATTAACCGATATATTAGCAAAGGCGGGAAAAGAGGTAGCACAAACAAGAATAAAAAAGGAAAACTATGTATCCCAGGAAACAAAAAATCTCATGAGTAAAAGAAAAACATTACTGGAACAAGATAAGAGAAACACAGTAGATTACAAAGCTATCAGAAGGAATATTAAGGATTATAAAAGGAGAGTACAGGAAGAAAAATAGAAAAAGCAATTGAACAAAATAAAAACATGAAGTGCTTAAAACCACAGCTTGGACCATACAAATTAATAGTATAAAGAACAAAGAAGGTACAAAGACCAATAATGTAGAAGAAATTATACAGATAACACAAGAATATTATAAAAACCTCTAAAATACAAAACAGAAACCAACCCAAGAAATCCTTAAGCAACTACAAATAAAAATAAAAAATGTTAATTCCGACTTACAACCAGAGATCAGTAAGAACGAGATAAGAAGAGCACTTAAAGAGATGATGAACAATAAATCGCCAAGAAAAGATGGGGTGACTGTATAAATGCTAAAACATGGTGGGAAAACAACTAGAGAAGTTTTGTACATACTTATGAATAAAATTTTAATGACAAAACAAATACCCAATAGTTGGAACGAAGCAATAACACTGTTACTATTTAAGAAAGGAGATAAAAAGGATCTAAAGAATTACAGACCCATAACTTTATTAAATGTGATGTACAAACTATTAACCAAAATATAACAAACAGATTAACAACTAAATTAGATGGATACCAGGCAAGAGAACAAGCCGGATTTAAAAAGAGCTTCAGTACAAGTGACCACCTTTTAACGATGAAGATTTTAATCGAAAAAACTAACGAATATCATATCCCACTATACATGGCATTTATTGACTTTGAGAAGGCATTTGATAGTGTGGAACACTGGGCAGTACAGAATTCCCTACAAAACAGCAGAATAGACTACCGATATACCGACTTAATTACAAATATATACAACAAGGCAACAACAACTATTAAGCTAATGAAACAAACGGCGCCTATTAAAATAAACCGAGGAGTAAGACAAGGAGATACCATCTCGCCCAAGTTATTTAACCAAGCGCTAGAAGATGTTTTTAAACGACTACACTGGAATGACTTGGGAATTAATATAAACGGGCAAAATCTGAATCATTTACGATATGCTGATGATATTGTATTAATAACAGAAAAAAGGGAAGAATTACAAAGAATGATGGAAGAACTAGATAGAGAATCGACAAAAATTGGACTCAAGATGAATTATAGTAAAACAAAAACCATGACTAATCAACCAGAAGAACTTATAATTACAGTGGCACAAACAATAATAGAAGAAGTAAAAGAGTATATATATCTAGGTCAAATCACTAAATTAAATAAAGAAAATCAAACCGAAGAAATAAAGAGAAGAATAAGATTGGCCTGGGCATCATTCGGAAAACTGTCTTACATTCTAAAGAATTCAAAATACCCCCAATACTTAAAAACGAGAGTCTTCAATCAATGTATACTCCCTGTCCTCACATATGGCTCTCAGACATGGACGTTTACAAAGGAAAATATGAAAAAATAGCAAAGACAGAAAGATCCATGGAAAGATAAATGCTGAACATTAAACTATCAGACAAAAAAAAGAAACGAATGGATCCGTAATAAAACAAAAGTTAAAGATGTCTCAACCCAAGTAGCAAAGCTTAAATGGAAGTTCGCCGGACACACCCTAAGGCAGAAAGATGAAAGATGGACTAAAACAATTATACATTGGAGACCATGGAATCACAAACGTAAAAGGGGAAGGCCACAAATGCGATGGTCAGATGACCTGAAGAAACACGCTGGGTCAAAATGGATGCAAATTGCCCAAGATAGAGAGGCATGGAAGAAGGAGGAGGAGGCCTATATCCAAGGATGGATGTTAAGGGCTGTATAGATAGATAGAGTTCTAGTTCTAGTTTTACTTTTAATCAATGAGTTTTTAATCTCTCATTGATTATGTGTAAGAGAAATGGTTCTATATTTGTCGCATTTATAAAAGCTGCTTTTTTTTTATATATGGTTGTAATTCAAAATTGTCTAAATATCTGGCCATTCCTTGAAATGCCGTATTTGTTACAAAGCGAGTGATACAATTTTATTTTAGTTTATTCTGTATCTTTACGCATTTCTACTGTTATTATATCTAAACATGGAGCTCTATTTTACTTAAGTTTACATGTTAGGTTCTTCTTCGATTTCTTCAGGATTTTGGTAAACAAGTTCCTGGCCCTGATCATCTATGTAAAACCACGGCAATATATTGATCATGTTTCTGCTATATATTTTATGTTTATTCTCAGGGTTCCTGTGCTGTTTTCAACAGCCCAAGTTCTGGCTTTAAAGTTTCTTGTTATGTATTGTATTTTTCTAAATGAATCTCTTGGTTTATTATCTTGATCACGTCTTTTAATTTCTTTGCATACATTGTAATGGTATTGTTGTTTATCAGCCTTGCATCTTCGTTTTGTTGCTTTATTGAGTCTCTTAAACTAGCTGTTTGCCTTTTATTGGATTAAATGTTTTTGTTTCACTATATTTTTTACCTTTTGGCGACTAATTGGTATTGTTACACAATGTTCACTAGTCCCGTATATTTTTTGTGAACTTCCTTTTCTAATAGAGAGCATACTTTTTCACTTAGCTACGAGGAGAGTATGATCTGATCCACATTTCGCCCCTGGATGTGATCTGACTGTTTGGATTTATGATCTTAGGCGAATATTAGTCAGGATGTAGTCAATTTAATTTCTAGACCGATCTCCGAGACTTTTCCAAGCATAAAGTTGGCGTATACGGTGTTTAAATCGAGTATTTATTAAAGACTAGTTATTTGTGATAGCAAAGTCGATTTAAAAACTCAAACTTTATTGAAATCTTGGTAATTGTTGTTTTCAATTATTCGTAAAATTCCTTCAATGATATGTCATCTGCTGTACTGTTTGGCGCACAAAACTGTATGATATTGAGTTTATGTGGTTTGCCCTCCAGTTAAAGGAGAACTATTGCTCACAGCTTTAAATTCAATGACAGACTTGGTGTAATCTTGGTGAGATCAGAATGGCAACACCTGTATAGTTCTAGGTCTCACTCTCACAGAAGTAAACACAATTGCCATTATGTATTCTAAAATGAGACATCTGTTCGGAGTTCATAATGCGCAGAGTTTTGGATGGTTGGGAGGGAGGAGTAAACCTAGGTGGTGTTAAGATATCTAACTTGCGTTTCGCAGACGACACTACACTTCTAGCTTCTACTCCAGAAGAAATTATTAAATTATTAAAAAAACTCGAGGTAGAAAGTGCTAAATTTGGACTCATGGTTAACTACAACAAAACGAAAATCATGGTTATTGATCGCCAACAACAGTTTCCTGAAACCCAAACTATTGCGGGATGCGAGGTGGTCTCATCTATGATATATCTTGGAGCTCTAGTTAACAACACAGGCAGTTGTGAATCCAAAATTAGAAGACGCATTCAACTAGCAAGAGCAGCAATGAGTGAACTAAACGGGGTCTGGCGTGATCGTCACATTACTATGACAAACAAAAAGAGACTCGTTTCAACTCTGGTTTTTTCCATATTTTACTATGCATGCGAGACATGGACAGTCAAAGAATCAGATCGACGACGTATAGACGCCTTTGAAATGTGGACATGGAGACGCCTGCTTCGAATTCCATGGACGGCTCGCAGTACAAATATCTCGGTTCTAGATGAAATTAAACCGGATCAGCGTCTCTCCAGTACCGTTTACTCTAGAATTTTAAAGTTCTTTGGCCATATCCATCGAAGTGATCACAAAATGGAGCGGTTGGTGGTCCAAGGAAGGCCTCAGACTCAACGCCAACGCGGAAGATCTCCACAGCGATGGGCGGACATTACTAAAAAGCTTCTCAATAAACAGTATACTGAGGCAATACATATAACTGATGACCGCGACCAGTGGAGAAATATTATCAATCAAACTGTCCGAGCTGCTGAAGCCCAATTATGAACCACAACACATCTACTAAGATGTTAATGACTGTGATGATGATTCTAAAATGACCCTCTTCTAACTAATGCGTTTCAACTAGTCCAGAGATTTCAATGTTATACCTTGCCAGCTCTCTTTCAATAATTATTGGCTTACCTGTGATTATCTTTAGCCCTTGTACGTTCCATGTACCAACATTAATTAATTGTCGGTGGAGCAGTAGCTGAATTTCCACACGATGCCTGATCACTTGCATTCGCATGGCCGGTGGCCAATTTTGCATTCCTTGAGCCGGACTCAAGGCAGTGTTGCTCGTCACCCGGACGGCGTGACAACATCCGAGGCATTCTCTTAGACATAACGCATAATGTTCTCAGATATTTTTATTTAGTTTAGTGGTATATTTATAAAATATTTGTCGTTTATTTATTTATTCATTTATTTATTGAAAAATATTTTTGCTAAATGACAGTGATATAATATGCTCATTTAATGAAAATGTTTAGGATATGGATAATATCCAAGGTGGTTTTCTAAACGAAAGAAAAGTAGATAAAACTTCTTATTTTCTGTATGGTGGATAATATATAGAATTGTGAGGTCGTTAGGGATAAAGTCAAAACAGACACAAATAAACTAATACATAGAAAAGCCTAGAAACATGTAGAAAATTGGGTCACACACAAGACATTACAGAAAAATGTAAGTTTAAAGAAATATCAATACATGTAGGATCTTTTCTGTACTAGAGAGAAGAGAAAATTGTGTCAGGCATCTAAACCATTTTTTTCTGAAACTTATTTAAGGAGGCAAAAATTTACTACCAGTAGGGTTGGATAGATTTTTCTTAAGGCGCCTTCTTTATTACTGAAGGTTGGCTGTAACTACAACAAATCGCTCTCTATCTTGAGCTGTTTTAGTATCGAATGTGTGTCTATGCTTGTCTAGTCTCTTACATTCTTCAACTAGAAGCATTTTCTTCTTCCTGGACCTATTCTTCCTTCCACTTTCCCTTACATTAGAAGTAGGAAGTTATATCTTTCTCCTCTGTAAATATGTCCTAGATAACTCGTTTTTCTCTTTTTCACAATATTTAGAAGTTCTCTCGCAGTACCCATTCTTCTTAGCACCTTGTTGTTGGTCACGTGCTCTGTCCAAGAGATCTTCAGCATCTTTCGAAAAACCCACATCTCAAAGGCTTCTATACGCCTCATACTTGTAATTTCGAGAGTCCATGATCTTACTCCGTATAGCAATATGGAATAAATAAACGTTTTTACAAATTGGTATCGGATATCCAACGATAACGTAGAGTTTATTTTTATAGGAAATGCGGACCTAGCATATTCTATACAAGCACGTATTTCGACCTCGTGGTGAAGATCGTTTGTTATCCAGCAACCAGGATACTGGTAGCTTTGTACTGGTTCTATATGTTTGTTATATATACGAATATTAATGTCGATATTTAGTGCACGTGTAATATCCATTAATTTTATTTTATTTGTGTTTATATTTAATCCCAAGCTATTTTCCTCTCTGGTTATTCAAAAGTCGTTGTAAACCCTCAGCAATGTCCGCGATAATGACGGTGTCGTCTGCGTATCTTAAGTTGTTTACGTATTCTCCGTTGATTTTTATTCCTCCTTCAATATTTTCGAGGGCATTTTAAAAGATCTTTTTAAAATATATATTAAATAACAGTGGAGAAAGCACACAGCCCTGACGAACTCCTCTTTTTATTGGCAATTCTGCCGTCAGACGATTGTCTGATAGCTGATATAGATATGTAATTAACATAAATGTGTTATTTTTGAATGAAGAAGCAAAATTGTCCATAAGAAAATATTTTGAGATGCAGTATAGAAGGATAAGATAAGCGCGAAGTTAAAAGACTCAATAACTAAGTGTAGTACTAAACATCGTGAAAATATAGAAAAAAAGCAGTTAAAAAAAAGCAGCACAATTAAACAAGAAAATTACTAATTGGTTTTAATAATATATACATATATATATGACATATATCATAATATCAAGGATTTGAATGGGGTAAATATTAATTCTGATAACCTTATATGTGACTATAAATTAATATTCCACTCATATGTAATAGAGTTTCTGTTAAAAATTAAATAATATACTTTTTAAATATTTCAGGCTACCGTTTTTGACTACGTAGTCAACGGTGATGGAGAATGGGTACACTGGAGCACCATGGTAACCAACTACGTTTACCCCGAAGTAGCAACTCCCGAATTCGCTTCCATACTTATACCTATACCAGATAACGTTAGAATCACATACCTAATCGATACCATTGCTCGACAAGAAAAGGCGGTATTAGTGATTGGTGAACAAGGAACTGCTAAAACCGTAATGATGAAGAGTTTCATGAAGAAAGCGAATCCTGAAGTATATCTGAACCGAGCATTTAATTTTTCAAGTGCTACAAGTCCTTTTCAATTTCAAAAGACTATAGAAAGTTACGTAGAAAAAAGAATGGGTAGTACATTTGGTCCTCCAAACGGAAAGAAAATGATAGTGTTTATAGATGATATCAATTTGCCAGAAATAAACTGTTGGGGGGATCAAGTAAGTTATAAGTATTATATTTTTTTTCATTTAGTTTTCTTAAAAAACATAAGATTGCTTCATTATACCGAGCACTTTCTTCTTAGTCTTCAAAAAATTACTGTATATATTTTTAATTTTTCTCAAACATTTAGAAGTCTGCATTAAATGAACTACTACTGGTTGGCTCTGCTATTGTATTATTTTTAGTTAATTTGTATACACGTATCAGCTTTTTAATAAAGCTGAACAGGGATAATCAAACAAAAGAAATAAAAAAAGAACTAGACTAGCATGGGCCTCATTTGGTAAACTATCATATATTCTAAAAAATAAAAAGTTCCCTCAATATATGCGAACGAAAGTATTCAATCAGTGCATTTTACCAGTTATCACATATGGCTCACAAACATGGACTTTCACAAAGGAGAACATCGACAGGAATCCAAAACACAAAGAGCAATGGAAATACACATGCTGGGTATCGGTCTTAAAGACAGGAAAAGAAACTCATGGATTAGAGAAAAAACAAAGGTGAACGATGAATCAAGACAGGTTGCAAAACTTAAATGGAACTTCGCCGGTCACACTCTCCGGCAAAAAGATGAAAGATGGAATAAGCGAATTCTACACTGGAGACCATGGGAAAATAAAAGAAAAAGAGGAAGATCACAGATGAGATGGACTTACGACCTTAAGAGAACGGCAGGAAAGGAGTGGATGTTTAAGGTTGATTAGATAGATTGTATACACGTATACTTATTTCTGTATTTTTTATTAATGCAAAGTGGCAGCATCCACCAACACTTTCTAAGCGGCGTTACTCAATAAACAAAGCTTAATAATAAGTTTAAATTGAGTATTTAATAAGTTTTTACTGGACAGTTTTCACCTGAAAAAGCTAGAAGACAGTTTTGTAGATTGTTTATTGAACGTTCTCTTTAATATTTTGGATACTCCATTACCAAATGGATGATTGTAAGAGGCGTAGCACATAGGTAACACAAGGTGCGTTGACCGCCCGAAACTAGCTATGAGTGTGTTATCTTAGTATGTCCTATACATGGGCTGGTTACAACTGTTTGAATAAACCGTGTACTAGCACTAATTTTTCATTATCGTGTATCTGGTTTTAACAATCTTAGTTTATATTGTGACCACAAAACCATTTTGATTGCGACATATTACTTTTTGTTTAAAAAACTTCTTTTTTAACGATAACTTCTATATAAAACAAATTATGGAATTAGGAAGATAGCTGCTAACAAGTGATGATTTATTACGACCATGATGCGTCACTTTCTAATTCAGCGCCCATCCCTCCAAGATGAGCAAATATAATTTTGTTCAAGTTAATCTCTTGCTTTTATATTATTTCATTTAAATAGGGACGGATTTATTTTAACATGTAAGTAAGACCTAGCAAATCAGAAGTGCAATCCTTGATCGAGATTATGGGATTAAATAAGCCGGAGGTGTTGTGAAGGAGAGCTAATTGATCACTGTTCAGTGCAAATAAATGGTGGTTCGTGATTAATGATATTGTCTAATTCTGTCATGGATAAAATTGATAAATTCGAATGCGTTTTCCAAGTTTAGTTATCTTTAGCTTCCTCAGAGTTCTTGTGGATTATGGTGTTTTAAATTGGCTTTCTTGAAGTGAAGTGATAGTTTCTGGAGAATTGACTTCATTTATATAGTGTTGTTAATGCATTTCTTTGTTTTCGGTTACTTTTGTATTTACTTTAGGTAATTCTGACTCAGTAGGTTGTAAAAGAGTACTTTAGTGTGATAATGGCGGTAAAACCTGGTTAGATAGCAACATTGCAGGCTGGCTAGTCTCAGAGGCAAGGATAAAGGTTTGTGTAGGCTGCTGTTGCAGTTTGTGCAGCCAAATTAGCTTAGCTATAGTTGTAGTATCAGAAGTTGTCGAACTTAATTGAGTTTGTTTTATCGCAGATATATTTGAAGTCTCGGTGCAGGCTGCTGCCACGTGTCCTGATTTCTACATTTAAAGCAGACATTCCCATTTTGTGAAAATAATATTGTGTAGTTTGTGTTTGTTAAATATTATTATGGCGCTGGGTTTGGTTAGATTATGAAGGCTAACATATCTCCTAGCTTAGGATGTGGCTATAATCGGAAAGTTTTGCGCTCATTTTTAGAACTGTTACGGGAGATACAAGAGCGATTATAAATAATTATTTTTCAAGGACATTATAGGGAATGTTTGGGTATACATTTGATATAATAATTATTTCATCAGATGTTGTAAGTCATCTAGCCTTTAAAAATTTTCCTTGGGTAGTGATTTGACCATGGTTATCGGTTGTTAGAAAGGAATTTTTGATTGCACTAAACACTTCTTTTAAAAGGTAATTTAAATTGATTCATGATTGCTGAGTAGCTTATTCTTACATTTTTTTTGTGTTGAGATTGTTCGGAATCAAGTTGCTGTGCATTATTTATATCCATGCTTCAAATCAATTGAAAACTATTTTATCGTACTTTTAGGAAAAATCGTAACTTAAAACATTGTTTACTGGTACTCAGTCAGGGCCGTTTTCCCTTATATTTTCGTATTAAAAATTATAAAGTTCCTGGTAATCCTCATCTTGCTTTACAATTATTTAACTTCTCAGTTTTTCTACTTTGGTTTAGTTTTGTTTTTTTTTTAGATAACAAATGAAATTGTCAGACAAACTATGGATATGGGCGGATTCTACAGTTTGGAAAAACCAGGAGAATTCACAACCATCACAGATGTCCAGTTCGTCGGAGCTATGGGGCAACCTGGGGGAGGCAGAAACGACATACCTTCCAGGCTGAAACGGCAATTCTGTATTTTCAACTGTCCTCTTCCAAACGAAGTTTCGATCGACAAGATATTTGGTGTCATAGCGCAAGGACATTATAACACAAAGCGAGGTTTTAGCCTTGAAGTCAGAAATTTGGTGAAAAAGTTAATACCGTTGACGAGAACATTGTGGAAAAATACTCGATCAAAACTATTACCCACCCCAGCTAAATTTCATTATGTATTTTCTTTAAGAGATCTATCAAGGATATGGCAAGGAATGGTAAGTATACTCAGTGAATGTGTTTATTGGTATGTAGTTTGAAAAATCGTCTTTTCTTTTGCAGTATTTAACTAATGTTAACATAACATGTTATTTCTGTTTACGCTTATTTTACAACATTAAAAAAATGGTAAAAACCTTGAAATATCGATGACTGTCTCTCCGTAAATATAACTCCTCTATTATCGAAATAGATAAACTGGCAAATGAGTTATCGAATGAGAGCTTATAACCCAAAGATAGGTGAGAAATTTAATCTTGGAGTTAAGGGTCCAGAGTTGCAACCGGAATACTGTTTAAAGTCATCGAAATTGTACAAACGATATATTATTCAACGCGCCTTGGCAAGGCGAGAAAAATATATACTACTGGTTTTTATACCACTTTCAGTTAAAAAGTGACAAAATTAGTAAAACGTCATGAATTTACATGAAACCACGAAAGTGAATTATACGAAGATTTTAAATATCTTCTTTCGGTCACGTTTGGTGAAAATCTAGGACTTACAAAGTCCAATTGATGGTTATTAAGTACATATATTTTGGAATAAGGGTAAATGTAAATGCCTTATTGACATTAGGATTGACTTTAATACCAAGTCTCGCCCATTCAGTATAAAGTATTAAGCGATAGAATATTTATTCTTCAGATCTTTACACTTTTAAAATTCAGTTTCCAAAGTAGATGTAGAATGAACGTGGAGCCGTCCTTACCTAAATTTTTATAACACTCAATGTTTAACTTAGTACTCATTGGTAATATCTGATAATACCAGAGTTATATGTTGAACCAATTCTTCAAAGCATCATTATAAAAGCTCGCATTATCAAAAAATTCCTTACATTTTTTAGATTGGTACATTATCAACTGTGATTGAATCCGAAGGATGTATGATGGTTTTGTGGAAGCACGAATGTACTCGAGTATTTTCAGATAGATTCACGATACAAGAAGATAAGCAGTGGTTTAATGAAGAACTTTTAAATCTAGTTCAAGAAAATTTAGGAGAAGAACTAAGAATTAAAACAGAACCTAATCCTGTGTTTGTGGATTTCATGAGGTAAATGTAAAAACATTAACTGTTTAATATACATTCATTATTAATTATTTAGGGATGCTCCGGAACCAACAGGTGAAGAAGGTGAAGATGCAGATATGGAACTTCCAAAAGTATATGAACCCGTCATAAATTCTAATGAATTAAGAGAAAGATTGGATATGTTTTTGGCGCAGTTTAATGAAATGATTAGAGGATCTGGCATGGACTTGGTATTTTTCCCAGACGCAATGCTTCACTTGGTAAAAATTTCAAGAGTTATAAGACATCCCAGAGGCAACGTAATGTTAGTGGGTAAGTGTTTGATATTAGGTGTAAAATGTATTACTAAAATATATCAGGTATAAGTAGCTATATATCTGTATCTCGGACTATCCGCGTCTACTTATCTTTACCGGTTATCATTCAATATCATTTAGTAAGAACTCGTCGGAATATCAATTGGCCGTCGACCTGTTCTTTTCTTGGAATAAAAAAATCAGTTGGTTAATAATGCCCTAACTATGGAGCAACGTTATTTCGAGCTAAGAGCGTGTGATATAAAACGACTGGCCTTTCAACTTACAATACGAAACTCAATACCACATCCATTTGGCGTAATAAAAAAATCAGCCGGAGAGAAATGGTGGCGACTATTTCTGAAAAGGCATCCAACGCTTTCAATGCGTACTCTTCAGGGAATCTTCTCGAATAAAATCGTTTACTGCTGAAAATGTATCCAAGTTATTTGACCTGTATGAACCAGAATATTTTAAGCTCACGAACTTTACACAACGTATAATTCAATGTGGACGAAACAGGCCTTACAACTACTGTTCAGCACAAATATAGCAAAGTAATTTCTATGAGAGGAAAGAAGTCGGTTTCGTTACTTACTTCAGCAGAAAGGGGCAAGCTGCTTACTGTTGCTACTTGTATAACTGCTGCAGGTACCACCATTATTAATCTTCTAAAAAAATATGAAAACAGAGTTCCTAGGAGCTCCTACTGAAGTAGTGGCAGAATGCCTCGTGTACAGGCCGATATTTTCACTAGATATCATCAACACTTCATAAAATTCACCAAACGTTCAGCTGTAGAGAGGAGAAACCATTGGATGTTGCTTTTATAGCTCCTCTGAAACTTACTATGCACAATAAATAGAAAACTGGCATAGAGAAAATCAGTTGAGTATTATGTCGCCTTATGCCGTTGCCTGTACTTTTTGTAAAGCATATAATAGAGCTGCGATGATGGAAATATCTTGCAATGGTTTCCGAAAAACTGGACTAGTCCCTATTTGACGCAGTATTCTTAGAAACTTCGAATTTGGAATTCGAGAGCACTTGGAAACACAAAACAAAATGGACGAACAATTATTAGAACCAAACCATGAACAACCAAATCATCCAATGCGAGAACATATTACTCCTAGTCCCCCAATACCATATAAACAACTTATTTCTCCGAAAGACATCTGTTCAATCCCTACATACAAGAGAGATACCACTAAAAAAACCACATGCCAGATCAGGAAAGGCTTCAGTTATTACTCTTAATATATATACATATAACATTATGTAAAGAAGAATCGGAGAAAAGTTTGCTAAAAAAAAACTAGTACTCCAGAAAAATTTAGATTGTGTATTAGCTTCAGAAAAAAAATTAACAAAAAGATAGAAAAAACATCAACGCCCGAAGAAGAAATACCAGTACATGAAGACGTAGGCCAACCTTCTACATCAAAAGGCAAAACATCAAGAAGGAAATGGAGAGTTTCTTAAAGTTCAAGCTCAGATAGCAGTGAAGACCTTACATTAGCTGATTCATCGTCCGACGAAAGTGGAGAAAATGACGCAGAATATCTATTTTGCACCGGCAAATTTTCCGACAATACATATGGCGAACAATGTGCAAAGTGTTACCAGTGTGGCAGGTGGACACATGAAGACTGTGAAGAAATAAATCCCAGCACATTTATTTGCCTTTTCTGCAAAGGAAAGGGCTTTTTAAATAGTCTCTCAAATTGGGGTACTTTCAAATATTTTTTAAATTTTTATTTATCAATAACTGTGGTATTAACCATCCTCTAATATTAAAATCCTCAAGAAAATGGTTCAAATAATTGAGCAGAAAGTGTTTCTAGTAGATAATTGTTTATGCATATGTAAAAATCAACAAAATATTAGAACAAATATAAAAGACGTCTTAGAAAGATATCGACAAAAGTTTAACTAAGCGGTTTCAGTAAAAGTATTATGTTGGTAACCCTTGAAAAAGCCACTCATACTGTTTGTTCTTTCAACACCAAAGCTTATCTACTCTTCGAAAAGCAGTTTTTACTATCGATATTGGATGGTTTTTTTGTGGGAGGTTTGCAAACCTTTGGCCTCGTATACAAATTGCAGGTCCATGTGCAATGGTTTTAAAGGAATGGAGTACTGAGATATATGCACTATCTCAAGGGCATATATCTCAATCAAAAATTTTGAGTAAAATATCAATGTAACAAAACGCAACCAGGAGCATTGTCATACTGCAAATTTCTTCCAATTTTTCTCTTTCTGTATTCAGGGTTTTGGTTACTCTTTTCCATATATCATCGTACCATCTGGTCTTCTTCGTTTGGTCGACATCGTTATCACTGTTCTTTCTACAGCAATCATGGTAATGTTTTTTAACCGATATAAGTATTTTCCTTCTTCTTCTTCGCGTGCCATATCAGAATTATCCGACGTTGCCGAACACCATCGCGAAGGCTTCTCGATCTTCTGCAATTTGATATCTGAGTCCATTCACGAATGTTTTTTAAGCAAGAAACTTGTTTTCTTCCTACACCTCTATGGCCCTCTATTTTGCCTTTATGGATAAGTTGTAATATTTTATAACGACTTTCCCTTACTATATGTCCCAGATAAGACATTTTTCGATGTTCAACAGTCTTTAGCAATTCTCTATTTTGTTGACGTTCGTTAGTACTTCTTCATTAATTTTTCCAAGGTATCTTCAGCATTCTTCTATGTGCCCAGATTTCCAATGCTTCAATTTTGTTTATGATCGATACTTTTAGCGTCCACACTTTTGCACTATACAAGAGTACGGACCAAACAAAGCATTTAACCATTCTTTGTCTTAGTTATAAACTGAGATGGTTATCGCAAAGAAATTACTTCATTTTCCTAAAAGTAGTGTTAGTCATTGCTATTCTACGTTTTATTTCTGTCTGGATCTAGTTGGTCCGTTATCACAGTTCCCAAGTAAGTATGTCATTTTGTGAACTTTCTCAACTTGGACTCAGTTTAATTGAAGCTTTACATCAGAATGTGGGTCACGACTAAACACTAAAAATTTGGATTTGTTTGAGTTTATTTTAATGCCCATTCCCTCTTCTACCTCGTGAATACGATCAAGACCTTTAATATTATCTGATAAAATTACTGTATTGTCTGCATATGTAATCACATTACGTAATTCCCTGTTGATTTTTGTTCTATATGGTTGTCTCTCAAGTGCCTTTTTAAATAACTGGTTTGAGAAAACATTAAACAATGTTGGCGACAAAATGCAACCTTGTCAGACTCCTCGTTGTATAGAGACTTCATCGGTATGTATTTCCCATTCTTGCTATTTGTCCAGCTCATTTTTATTTATTTCTTATTATGACTATTCTGGCTTTTTCATATATTCCTAAACCATCATTTGTGTTTTTTATCTAGAGGTTGATATTGAAAATCGGTCTTTTCATTTCCATTTCGTTATGTAACCTAAAGTTGGTTGTGCCGGTCTGAGTGTTAGTCAGAGCTTCTCAACATTCTGCTTAAGACAGACTGGTCTGGTAAGTTCACATTTTTGTAGAAAGTGTAGCCCAATAGTGAATATATAGAACTTTATATAGATGACATAGGAAAATTAGTGTTTCAACACAAACAAGTCTGGCTAATAGGCTCTGCCAAAGCCATATTACAGAACAGAATCACTGGAACAATAAAATCAACACCAGTGAGATGGCTGCCTACTCTGAGCAATATTGCTCCACCAGATCTACGCCGTACAGCAGCATTAGTGAGAGAGTACCAGAAAATTGTAGCCAACGTACAATTACCAATACATCAAGATATCCCAGACATCTCAAAAGAGCACCAGCAACTGAGATCTAGAAATCCTCCAATACGATCTGCCCGAAAAATTGGTAATTCCTATGATATACATAGGCAATGGATAACAAGATGGATGCCAATAGTAGAATCGGACTATATTAAGATATCCACCCCAATTCAGGGTTTCATCGGATCAAATCTGCCCCGGTCCACTTGGGCAAGGCTTAATCGTATACAGACCAGACATGGTAAATGTGCTGATTCGCTGTTCAGGTGGGGTCGTGAAGAAAGTCCACAGTGCGATTGCAGACAATCTAGACAGACCATAAGCCATTGTGTTTCAGACTGCTTGAATCGTACCTACCGTGGAAACCTCCAGGACTTTGCGAATGTTCCCCAGAAGCAATTGAATGGCTATGTAAATTGGACATTAATATTTAGTGTCATTCATTCTATCTTTAGTGTTTGAATAATATATTTAATATATATGTATATATTATTGTATTTGTATATTTATCGTACTGTGAAAGTCCATACGCTAAATAAATAAATAACAGAAAAAAAACTACTGCACTGTAGTAGTTTTACCAATCCCAATCCCAATGTGTAATACCATTTTACTTGGAATATAAATAATATAAAGATGATATTCGGGTTGCCTAAGCGGTGCCCCTAAATATGTTAAAGTCTTGGAATGGGTGAGTCTAACAATAAAAATATAATTAGAACTGGCTAATAGGCCAACCTTTCAGGTACTTAGACATAAATGAAGCTTTAACAGCACTATTGATTTTCTTAGAAAATTCGATGTCGCCTTGATACAAGAGCCCTGGGTATACCAGGAAAAAAATAAAAGATTTATCAGTTATTGAGGAAAAACTTATATACAGCAGATTTGCCAAAGTTTCGAGGACTTTGTGCAATAGGTATATAATATATACCATAACTTAATATTTATACTATACTACTTCTAGAGAAACAAAACGAGAATCGCGCTAAATATTTCCAGGGATATTTAAGTTAGCCGTCTGTATATTGTTTCGATAAGAATTATTATATGTATTTTTATATCTACTATAGTTTATTTTTATGAACGAGAGAGTAATTAGCATAATTTTAACTGGTACCTCCGACCACTCCATGGGCGTGCTCAAGATTAATTGAAAAATTACTTTGAATAATTGTAAAAAATAAATGAATTATTTCAGTGTTATAAAGTGTTATGTGTATGTAAAAAAAAGTGACCTCTTTTATCACACACTATATAAGAACTGACTGGCCTACATTAAAAAGGGTTTTAAAAATTCACATTTTTTTTAATTTTTAAAAATTACAAAAGAGAAAAAGAGTTTTTAAAACCGTCTAAGGTATTTTAAATAGATGAATAAAAAATTAATATAAAACTTACAGCTACTTGTTACAAATCCAAATCAGATTCAGAAGATGAACTTTCAGAACCAAGATTTATAATAACTGGCTCGATCATTTTATCAGTAATATTGTGCAGCTTCCACATTTTTTCCTCTTCTTTAATAGTGTGATTTACTGCCTTTTCCCAGTGTTCACGTTTTACATTATTTACGGCCTCCAAAAACAACTGTTTAACATCATGAATTTTAAAGGTGGTATTTTTTCTTGAAACTTCACTCTTTATCTGTGCCCATATCAGTTCAATCGGGTTTAATTCACAATGATATGGTGGGGATCTAAGTACTGTCATTCCACGATTTTTGGCAATTTCATCAATTTCGTATTTTTTAATTTTTTCTTTATGAAGGGCACACAACGAATAAAGTTCCTTTCTTATAGATCCGGGATGGTACGTAATATTTTTTGAACTCAGCCAATTCTGCAAGTCTTTTTTTAACCACTTGGTTGTGGGCAGTCCTTCTATAAGTCTGTAGTGATAACTTGCATTATCCATTACTATTACACAGTTCTTAGTAAGAAGATCTATCATTTGTTCGAACCATTCTTGAAAGACATCAGCGTTCATGTCTTCATGGTAGTCACCGGTACGAGTTGATTCAAAAGTTAATAAACCACCTTCAACAAAACCGTCTGAACTGCCAATGTGTACTATTATCAGCCTGCGTCCCTTTCCTGATGGTGGGTTTAAACCAGTAGATAAGTTATTTACAAAAGCGTGCCTTTGACTTGTAACAGTTTTCATCCTGCCAAAATTTATTTGGTGTATGACCCTCGTTGATCCATGTGTCATCAAGATAAAATATTTTTCTTTTTTGGTTACTCATTTCCTTTATGGTTCTTAGAAAATGTCTTCTCCATATGACAATATCGCTTCTTTCTAATAAAATAGACTTTCTGGGATTCTTTTTCCAGCGGAAGCCTATTTCTTTTAAAAGTTTCCATAACGTACTTCGAGTCATTTCTGGGTAATCCTTATCATCTCGAACTGAGACAAGAACTTTATCCAATGTTGGAAATTCTTGTCTAAAGAAGAATTCATGCACTTTCCGTCGAAGTCCTTCTTTAAAATGATATTCTATTTGAAATTTTGGTTTCCCTGGAGCATTACGTGTCATTTGAAAACTACCACATTTCTCTTCTTTAATAACTCGTAGATTTCCCAACACCAAGTGTACTGCTAACTAACTCAACGGTCTCATCAACACTTTCACATAAACGTTTGTCTGTAAATGATTTAAAACAATTAAATATTATTGTTTTTTCATTAACTGTTAAAGGACCAATTTTTCGGCGTTTACACGGCACTTCCAAATTTTCCATAACACTAGTATACACAATAAACTGCACCTTGCAACTGAAGTACCTACTTTTAGTGAACTGTTAAGAATTTTGAATACGCCACTTGGACCTTCTTACAAAATGGAAAAACCCACTATCACATTTTCTGTGGAATAAGTTTAGAAGGTAATTATCTAGTCAATTACTGTCGTAGATTCCTGGAATTAAAGAATTAAATGTTTGATTGTTGAAACCCTTACTTCGTGGAATGCACTCATTTCAGATAAAATAAAACGTTTTATTTTATCTAAAGAATTAAACTTTATTTTGCAAATAGGTAGGTACTTATTAAACTTTTATTGGTTATATATAACCAATAAAATAAACATCTTACATTTCTTGCAAATTCATTAGTACCTGTTAACCTCCATCACTCCGACACTGGCAACCTTATTTAAGGATTAGTAACCCTCACAACTATTGTATTCTATTCTGCTCCAACCTTTATACCTGGTGGTCATACATAAAAATACACTATACCAGATATATGTTTGTATCCTCAGTTCTATAGTTCTATATATCTATATCCTAGGCTAATTTACTATAATTATAGTGTAGTTAAGTATTTATTATTATATATAATCGTACTATATTAATTTTTAGGTGTCGGTGGTAGTGGTAAGCAATCCCTTACTAAACTTTCCTCCTTTATCGCTGGTTACAAAACGTTCCAAATAGCTTTGACGAGATCTTATAACATCGGCAACTTTCTGGAAGATCTTAAAGTCCTATACAGATCTTGCGGATGTCAAGGAAAGGGCACCACTTTCATCTTCACCGATCTGGATATTAAAGAAGAGGGATTCTTAGAATATCTAAATAATATCCTTTCGTCTGGAGTTATTTCTAATTTATTTACCAAAGATGATCAAGCTGAGATTATTCAGGAATTGACCCCAATTATGAAGAGGGAAAATCCTAAAAGGACGTTAAATAATGAGGTTGTCATGGAGTATTTTATGAACAGGACGTGTCAGAATTTACATGTTGTGTTTTGTTTTTCACCGGTAAGATAATAATAATTTGATATATTGATAATTATAATATGTCAAAAAATGTGGAATATTATAAAATAGAATAACATATAATACATAGGAAACATGTTTATTCTTTCTTATATATTAAATGATCCATTCATCATTTTTTGATGGTTGACAGTACGGTAAAGGGTTAGAGGTTGTTAACCAGAAACGTACAGTGTACAATTCACACAAAATTTATTTACTATAATATAAATGCCCACTCCTTCTGAAATATATCGATATATGTCGATCAATTTAGTAGAAATGTAAGGTTATTTCTCTCCTGTTTCTGCTCAGTGTTGGGTGCTTTTTTAGCCTGCTGGTGGAATGTGGTCTGTTTCCCACGCCTCCCTGATTATGGGAAACAGAATTTTAGGAGTTAGATGTGGATCAGCTTTTAGAAATTCGGCAGCATTTTTTTCGTTTTCCGGAGTCTTATTGCTCAAAGACTTTATAGCCATTACTATCTACATTTTGGAAGGGGTCTTATACCAAGAAATATGCGAATCTACATTCTCCGAGTCTTTGACAATTTTATCTAAATTTTCCCTAGGCATACCTAAATTTTCCCTGTCTAATCTTTTTTCTACAATTCCTGCTTGCAAGATATATGTTTATCGCTTTTTCCGTTAGTCGGTAAGATTCCAAGTTGTCTGATCTTAATTCTTTTTTTTCATTTTTCCTTTTTATCCTATTTTTTACAGCTATCTCTGTCAAAACATCTGCTAAAGCTTCCCAGATATTCACCTCGCATTCTCTTGATTTAAGTTAAAGTTCTTAATAACGTATATTAGACGCTGTGAAGGGTTCGTCGAAGATATCAAACAAATATTTCCATGAAGACATAAATGCAGATGTATTTTAAGAATATTGGACACAAATTTATTTTAGAAAATCTTTTTTAAATCTTATTTATGTTATCGTAAAAACGATACTTGCAAAATGAACATTATAAAATAGGTAGTATTAGTGACTAAACAAGGACGTATTGAAATAAGCAGGTTAATTATAAAAATAGTAAATATTGAAATTAAATATAGAATTGGTATAACTCATAAATCATAACCTGTACAAAGGAATTATAGTGCGCGCAAGCACTCTTGACCATGGAGCTGTGCGAAGGCGGAGTCAAATTCACGTAAACGCAGAAAGGTTCTATTGTAAATGGAATTATACAGTGTATAGTACAATGCGTTTCACACGGAAGTGGTGACTAAATTTCATCTACTGCGCCGTGGTCAAGAGTGCTTGCGCGCACTCTACTTATCACTAGAACGTTTTTCATTGGAATTCTACTAACGATTGGCAGGTAGAAAATCTACAACGAAGTTCATTGGTAAATAAATGAGCTTCCACGATAAACTGAAGATATGCTCAGCAGGACGTTTTGTGCCGACCTGCCCCAATCCTATTGATATCGACAAACCTTCTTTCGTAGCAAAAACGGATAGGGTGGTCCTTGGAAATTGTTAAGGAATGTTCAGTAAATAAAGAAAGTTTTAAAATTGTCATCTTTGGCTGTGATATAATTCATCAGAAATTTTATATTTTAAAAGCTTTTTATGCTTTCACAATAATTAACGACAAGTGGTTCCCTGAACTTGACAACAAATATGGCCATGTCAATTTTATAAAGAGGAATTTAAAAAATATTAAAGTAGATTGTAAATAGTTAAAATCTATAATTAAATAATATTTTCTTCTTCTTCTTCTTCCAATGGCGCTACAGCCCAAATTGAGCCTTGGCCTCCTGTAACTTCTGCCTCCAACAAAGGCGATCCCGCGCCACTCGTCTCCAAGCCCTGACGTTCAATAAGTTGTGCGCATCTGCTGTGACTTCGTTCTCCCATCTATTACGTGGTCTTCCCTTTGGTCTTCTGCCCTGCATTTTACCATCAAATACCACCAAATAATATTTTACCTATGTTAAAAATGTTAAGAATATCAAAAATATAATATTCGAGTAAATACGTTTCCAAAAAGATGGAATCACTTGAACTATTTAAAACTGCAAATATGGTAATCACCAATCTTCTATGAATGAGAAGGCATAAAAATAATAGGAAGGTTGTTAGATTGCTATTAGATTTTTTTAATTTAACTTTTAATGTTACCAAAACCAGTATCATTCTTCTTGGATTTCGTATTAGATTGTAAAATAGATTTTAACACACTTCTCGAACGTCTTTTTTAATTAAACATTTTACTTTACAGCTTTCTTTCTTCACTTGCATAATGATTTAATTAGACTAATCTATGTCACATGATATTACTTAAAATAATAAATAACGTATATCATGATATACTTAATATAGGAAATATGAGTGTGATATATTCCTAATTATTAACCAATAAAAAAATATACTTAAAATCTCGAATTACATTTTTAAGGTTGGAGAAAAATTTAGAAATAGAGCATTGAGGTTTCCAGCCCTCATATCTGGCTGTACGATTGATTGGTTTCAACCCTGGCCAAAAGATGCTTTAGTTCTTGTAGCACAACATTTCCTACATGACTTTGAAATTGCTTGCACCAAAGAAGTAAAAGAAGAGTTAGTTGTGGCTCTTGGTTCGATACAGGATGTCGTATCGATAACATCTGTTGAATATTTTCAGAGGTAATTTAATACATTATCACTATTTTACTTCTATTTAACATACGTTTTTATATATTTTTATTTTTTCTGTTATATAGGTTTAGAAGAGCTACACATGTTACTCCAAAGTCATACTTAAATTTTATAGCTGGCTATAAAAGTATATACAACAACAAGCAAATAGAGCTTAGTAACGGAGCACTAAGAATGGATACTGGATTAGAAAAACTGGCTGAAGCCTCATCGTCAGTATTGGTGTTAAAGAAAGAGTTGGCTGTTATGGAAAAAGAGTTGGTAGATGCATCGCAACGAGCAGAGAGGGTGCTAACCGAGGTGAGTAAGTTATTAATTTAGCCTTTTTGTAACTAAAACACTCAGCAAACAACCAGAAATCTGTTTTTTTTTAGAACGATCATTTCAATTTTTCTCTAATAGCTGAATCATTAGTTACTTGATTTAACTAATACTTCCTTAGTTTATTTTAGTAAAACAATAAGAAGAAACAGTTTTCGTCTTGTAATTTACCTTTTACAACTTGACAAATTGAGCGAAAAAACAAGAAGCAGAATAAAAAAATTGGCACTGAGTGGCAATTTAGGAAGAAAGTTACTTCGGCTAATAAGTGGAGCAGTTCTGTCTCTAATAGAAAAGCTGTCAAAAAATAAAATTGGCAAAGGCAGAGAAAATCTATCATTGTGTCCATAAGAGAACAAAAGATACGAAGGTGACATCAGTGTTATTCAGAAAGATAAATCTCAATGCGGTATAAAAAGTGGAAAAAGGCAAACAGCTCAAAAAAAGACGAAGCCTGCAAGGTAGATATTGGTAGAATAAAACTAGCTAGAACAGATGAGAGAAAAAGAATGAAAGTTATGGAATTTGTTAGTAGTAGCAGTACATTTCTGATACTAGTCTGCACTGTGAGTCTGAACTCTCCTTGCAATACGTACAGCGTGTGGAGAAGTTCTTATTTTCGATATTGTGTTTTTCATTGGTGAACAGGAAATGTCCTGTGGATATATAGGATACTAGGATGGGTGTGACTCAGATATAATTAAATAAACACCCGTGTATCAACTGAAAATATAAGCTACAACTTTATCGTTAAGATACACACATGCATGTATCCCATCAAATCACCAGACAGACACAACTCAACTGGCTCATCATACGACGAGATTTGCGCTGCGACTTCTGCCCTACCCAATCCCGAGGTATGACACCATCATATCCTATTGATGCAAGGTACAGGAGAAAATTATTGTCTAAGTGATACTTAAGAGATAGTGAATACAGAGATAAAAGAAAAAAATGAGACTATTGTCCCTGAAGGAGACTCAGAAATGAGTGACTTTTACCTCAATCTGCGTCTTTCAAGCCAGGCAGAATCTATTGTTACAATAAGAAAGTTTGATGCCACATTGATAAAATTATCTTAGGTATACAAAAGCCAAATAAAAGATTTATCAAGTATTGGAGAAGGGCTTATAGAAGGCAAATCTGCCAAAGTCCCCAGAAGTTGTATAACAGTTAATAAACTCAGTAAGTACAAGTACGTACATAAGAACGTACTTTGCTGTACGAAGTACGTACTTAATACGTACATAAGACGTACATTTTTTAATTGATTGTACATACCTAGCACGTACTGAAGGTACGTACCTAGTACATATTAAAGGTATGTACCTAGTACATACTATATATACATATTATGTACATACTATACACACTTATGATGATTTATGTAAATAAAAGTAAATACAAGTGAATATATCTTTATCATTTTTTTTAAATAAATTCAAATTTTATTCTGATTCCTTTTCCTTGAAAGTTAATTTATCTAACTCCTTCGCCCACAAAATACATGTTTCAGTATGACTATATGTATAAGTTAAAAAACACTCGACTAACATAGATAATAGGAGACCACATGGCTAGCCTGGAGCTAAAGTGGTCTATGTCGCATATCTATGAAAATTGAGATTTTCTTATATTTGACTTTAAAAGCTAGTAATCTATCAGTACTAAAGTGGTCTATGTCTAAATCTCAGTTAGAGTCCGTAAAATAACAATGTACCACTTTTACTTTTGGGGAAATTGAAATTTGTTAAAATTCGTAAGGGGTCTATGTAACACTATGCATCATAGACCTATTGATTTCTACCAATGTAAAATGTCTAAATTCTAAAGTGGTCTATGAAGCACATTAATCAACAATTATTAATAGAGCGGCAACACTGTGGCGCTAATGTCATTGGTACTAACCTCAAACCGGGAGGTTGCAGTTATTTAGTTAGTAGATCGGTTGTGTTAATGTGAAAAATGACTACGAATATTTCAATAAGGTCTCGTACACGCAGACTAGTGGAAGCTGCGAGACAATTTCATGACGAAACTGATTCAGAACCTTATCCCGGTTCAAGTGAAGATGAGTACATACCTTCAAATAATGATGGCAGCGATTCTGATGCAAGAGATAGTAACACAAATACAAGTAAGTGCATGTTTAAATAAAATATTATAGTTTAGTAACCAATGAGGGAAGCAATTGATTTTAAAAAGAAAGTGATTGTAGTAACTAGTAGGAAAATCCACGTGCTGATGTTTTTATATTAGTCTGTTGATGCGCACTGTTGCCATATTTTTTTATTTTTCAAAGAAATTAATATATTAAAACAAAATAAGCTACATTTTTGTTAAATTTGTCTGCCCCTAATGGGTATTTTAAGAGTTATTTTAAAACCATTATAACAGCTTAATTAAAACAAAGCTTTAACGTATCGCAACGTTACATAATGTTATTGTTTTAAGTAAACATACTGAACTACCTCCTCTTGTTACAGATTCCGATGTTGAACATGAACCTGTGTTGTTGAATCAAAACATGGAAAATCTTTTGGAAATTCAAGAACCGGACGAAACTGAAGTAAGAAAGGGAAGAAAGAAAATGAAACAAGAGACTTTATGAGGGAAATACGCCAGAAAGAGATGTAGATCTTCAGGAGAGAAATACACTAGTATAAAAGGGAAAGTTATGGCCGCTAAAACGTTTTTTTACATTGAATGTAATTGTCGTCTAAAATGCAGTAATAGAGTGCCAGAGAATGTCCAGAGAGAGGTACATGACAGATTTTACAAACTACAGGATTGGAACGCTCAAACTAGCTGGTTGTGTGGTACAGTTAGGACTAAAGCACCTAAACGTCCCCGAAAAAAAATACACCCAGAATCTGTGAGTCGTAAACAATATTCACGGATATTTCAACTAAATGGTCAGAACGTGTGTAAATTTTTTTTTTTTAAGTATTACAAATAAGTAATCATCGATTAAATTATGCACTAAGAGTAAAAAAAGCCGAAAATAGTGATATCCCTTCCCCCGATCAAAGAGGAAGAAAAGTTCCTGGAAATAAAATAAACGAGGAGAAATTGAAGTGGATTCGTGATCACAATAATAGTTTTCCTAAATTTAAGAGCCACTATGGAGAAAGAACCTCAAAGCGCCAATATTTTGCACCCTCTTTAAATATTTTCAAAATGTAAGAACTGTTTAAATGTAAATTAATTATTGAAGGAAAACCAGTTCTTAAAAAAAGTATCTATGAAAAAATCTTTAAAACCGAATTTAATATTCATTTCTATATACCTAAAAAAGATACTTGCAAATTTTGCGATGCATTTCAAATAAGTTTAAATGCCGAAAGTAATAAAGAAAAATCAGAACAAGTAAAAATAGAAAGGGACCAGCATATTGCTCTGGCTCAAAAAGCTAGGAAACTTCTGAAATATTACAAAAACGAGTGTGTGAAGCCGGACAGTACAGGTGTATTAATTACATTTGATTTGGAAAGAACACTTCCCTTACCTCACATAAATACCGGTGAGGCGTATTACTTAAGGCAGATGCATATGTTAAACTTAGGAATTCATACTTATGAAAGTGGTGGAGAAAACGTTTTTATGAACATGTGGTATGAGACCAAAGGGGCTAGAGGTTCTCAAGAAGTGATAAGTTGTTTATATCACTATTTTAAAAATGACATTCCTCCTCATGCTACAAAACTTGTTCTCTTTAGTGACTGTTGTGGGGGACAAAATCGGAACTGGAATTTGTTACATTCTCTTATGTACATGGTTAACGTTTTACCGAACATTCAAGATATCTATGTAAATTATCTGGTTACCGGTCACACATATTTACCAAACGATGGCGATTTTTCATTTATTAGTAGGGCACAGAATTTAACCCCAGTGTACACTCCTGAAGCATGGATGGAATTAATTTCAAATTGTCGAAAGCGCCACCCATTTCGTGTAAAAAACATGGTGGATAAGTTTGTGTCATTCGACAAGTTGAAGATGTTTAAGTCACCTCATGCCCTGCGGAGTTCTGGCGTCATGATTTCTCAAATACGCAGAATTAAGTTCTCCAAAGATACATCGGTAATGTTTTTCAATGATGATTACTCGGATACTTATAATGCTATCCTAATCTTAATGCTGCTAATCTAAATAAAATGAATTCTTTTCAAAAATTTGCACAGGTATTAAAAAACTTTTCCCCGGAGGTTGCCGCAGATATTAGACCCTTATCTTTTAATAAAATGAAAGATATAAAAAAAAATGCTAAAATTTGTACCTCCTGTGCATCATCCAATTTATCTTTCTTTACCCCATTACAATCGCAGAGGTAAACGGGAGGATAATGAAGACATACTACCACCATTTCGAGGTGAAGACTTGGATGAATAAGTTTACTTAACTATTTTTAATAATTCTAAAATGGTCTATGTTACATTTTTAAATAAAAAAAATTAACAAAATGAAGTTCAGTTATCAGTAAGGATTTTTTTTATGTTTGTAAGGTTTTTGGTAACCGTAATTAAACTTTTGTACAAAAATTTTGGTTTTAGTTCCTGCACCAACCGATTTATACATTAAAATGGATTTTTTTAATTTTCTCGAAAAAGTGGTTTTGTTACTTAGACCACTTTAGTTCCAGGCTAGCCACATTATAAGCACCAACACCAAAAATAAGTAAAAAAAAATCTAAATGAAACTGTCTTGCAATGAATTATCACATCAAAACTGTACTGGAGGTGGAAAAGTCCTAACCAAATAAATTAGGTTAGGTTAACATAACCTAACATAATAAATATGCTTTAGCTCTTCTTTCTCATCGTACATACTTAAGACGTAATAGTACGTGCTCTTCTGTACGTACTGGTATGTACCCCAGTGTATGTACTTAAAACGTACACTTTACATCATTTATGTACAGTACCAAAATTGTACGTACTCAAAACGTACTGTGTTGTTTGGGAATGTATATATATATATGTATATATATATATATATATATATATATAATATATATATATATATATATATATATATATAATACGCCATTTGTCGTATTATCAACGCTGAGAAAAGCGTCAGAGAAGAAGAAAAAAATAATATATTTATTACTCGGCCTTAGTATTTTCTATTCACATCTGTCGCATGATTGTAGTTTTATCGCTATGTAAATTATGAAACACAACAATAGTATTTTCAATTATAGGTTACTGAAAGAGCAATGCAAGCAGAAATAGTTAAGAATCAAGTCCAAAAAGTCAAAGAGAAAGCTGAAGTTCTAGTACAATCAATCGCTGTGGAGAAAGCTTTGGCCGAGGAAAAGTTAGAAGCTGCAAAACCCGCTCTTGAAGAAGCTGAAGCTGCTTTAAATACCATCAAACCTGCTCATATTGGTAAGTTAAAATATATGTAGTATACAGTAAGAAATCTAAAATGTTGACAATAAATTCCTTTTAATAATGCTAATATGTTCTTTTTGGTCTCTTATGTTTTAGAACTTTGCGTAACTATCAAAAATATGAAAATTCTTAGCTTTTTAATTACATATAGCTAGACATAACACTTAAAATGCATAGCAAAGTATAACTTATACACATCTAAATATCATAATATTCTTAATATTGTCCTGAAACTACTAGTTTCCTTTAGCATTTTTATATAACTATATTCTTTGATAGTATTTTTATATAACTATAGATGTCTTTGCATAATCACAATTATTCCTATTACGACCTCTGTAGTGCTCATGCTGTTTCTAAATAATATTTTTTTGTCGTTAATTTCACCATATCTCTTTTTATAAATCCTAGATGGATTATCCTCAAAAACACCTGTGAGTGTTTTGAGGGCTATTTTACATTACGCTTCTTAGAAATGTTTATGAATGTCGATACAAAAACCATTCTTTTGGCAAGATACTCATATATATCATAATCGAAGTCAGAAGCTTTTTACCCGCAGAGTTCTATTTAGATTTAGGGAAGTTCCACGGTTTAAACATCGATTTAACTTCTCTTAATTAAAACTGCGATAGATCCAGATAGAAAGCCGAAGACCAAGTGGAACCATCTCCAACACGATGAGCAAACGAAATGAAAATCTGGTCCGAAGTCCGCATATGAAGCCGTACATATAGCACAAGATCGCAGTCAATAAAGGCAGCAAGCCAATAATATTTAGAGCATCACCACGTCCTCATAAGTACTTTAAAATGAGAGGGTAGGAGGACCTACTTATTCTGCCATGCATTAATTACTTGTTTCTTGATAATACGTTTGAAATCATCACTATATCATAATAATAATAGTTTTTGTGGGTAATAATAGCACTTGATATACTTTCTCAACAATTAAATACATTTCTTAACTTTGTTATTTTAAATCAGATATATTATTATATTCTTTTACAGCAACGGTGAGAAAACTGGGAAGACCTCCACACTTAATCATGCGAATTATGGACTGCGTACTTATGTTGTTCCAAAGAAAATTGCAACCTGTAGTTGCAGATACCTCAACTCCATGCCCCAAACCATCTTGGGCCGAATCGCTAAAGGTACGCATATTTTAAAATATTTATTAATGTTCTATATTTGCCGTGAAAAATTTTTATCTACCATAGCTACAACCACGAACTGGTATCAGGTTGGTATTGCTAAGTTTTTTTTTAGATTGAATAAATTTATGTTTTATATAAAAATACATAATTATTGTTTAATATTCATTAGAGAAAACTAATATTTTAAAGTGTGACAGAGCTGTGACAACTTATCTAAAAGTCAAAAGAATAGAGAGTAAGTTTCGCGGACTGTCACTAGAAATTTGGTTGCGTTAGTTGGCAAAATCTTTGGACTATCTTTATAAATATGCGGGTGTATTTTATCATCAAATATTTTTAATTTGTATAATAATTTGTCATAAGTAAATTCCTAGAGATGGATCATTGACAAAGTAAAACTTAATGGAAGAGAAATCTCGAACTTAATATTCACTGGTGATACTACAATACCGAATGGCACCAATATAGTAAAAAATGCTAAATATTTTGTAATAAAATAAGCTTAAAAGCAACTATGCAGCTTCAACTACGTAGCTTATCACTCAGGTTAGTAACAATAGAACTTGCGAAAAAGAAAAATGAATGCGAATTTCCAAGGAACCAAAATGCGACTATTGTAAACCTAATATTTCTGTATGCTTACAAAGCTAGTTAAAAGGGCTAGAAGATTGATGCATTTAAGATGTAGTATTGGAGAAG
Source organism: Diabrotica balteata (assembly GCA_918026665.1). Lineage (NCBI taxonomy): Eukaryota > Metazoa > Arthropoda > Insecta > Coleoptera > Chrysomelidae > Diabrotica > Diabrotica balteata. The sequence goes on from OU898281.1 coordinate 125,397,950, forward strand.
AAGGCTCCAAATACTCTCAACTGCTCGTCAGATAAACTCTGTCATTTTAAACCTTACCACATGTCTCACCATATCCCTGACAGTTTCCACCAAAGTATGAGGGTTGTTTCCATGTTTTTCTCTTTAATCTTTGGGAGTGATATTATTCTTTAGTTTAGATTACAATGTTTGAGTACGGCCAAATGCAATAAAAAAAGTATCTAACAAAGTTTTCTTTCAAAGTTCTTAGTCTCTTACTTTCTAGGAAAAGGAAGCAAGTTTTTTAGAATTGTCTTACCTCTTTATCGACGACCAGATACTTTCAAAACGATGCACTTTAAAATATAGAGTGGCTGATTATTATAATGTAGTTAGTGAAAATCATTAAATGCCTACATTTTTCTGTCAAGTTTTAAAAAATGGCATCCAGGCTTTGAATAGGAGATAATATTACACATACGATCCTAAAAAGTATCATGAAAATCAGTAGTCTCTAAAATAAAATTTTTTCATATAACATAGATCGTTATTCTACTCACCTGTGTTGGTCGCTGTTTTGCAGGAAGAATCTTGTTTCTTCATACTCTTCTTCTGCATTTCTAAAGGGTCTTAGCTTTATACATATCCACTCAGTTAGTTTTAATATTCTTTTTTCCAATTTATTCACCATTTTCATGGCACTAGGAGTTAAAACCACGTGCGATTGGGATGTCATCGTTAATGGCATAGACATAATAAAATGTATTGCTATATCTAACTAGTCACGACAAAACTGCATAGACCATCGGATGTCTAACGGCACATAGGTTATAGTTATACGTAAATTCAACATACCATCAAAATGTAACATAAATATTTGTTCCAGTGCACCTTAAAACATTATTCTGATATTATTTATAATTTACATTTTGTAGATGATGGCTTCAACAACGTTTTTGCTGCAACTACAAAATTACCCCAAGGATATTATTAACAATGAGATGGTCGATTTGTTACATCCGTATTTCGAAATGGAAGATTACAATATGGATACCGCTAAAAGAGTATGTGGTGATGTTGCTGGCCTGTTATCTTGGACCAAAGCTATGGCTTTCTTCCACGGTGTTAATAGGGAAGTGCTGCCACTGAAAGCTAATTTAACTCTACAGGAAGCTAGACTAAAGGTAATAGAGTAAATTTACACATTTACAGTAACGAGAAAAATAATCTTAAAATATATAAAAAATTATATAAATTGATTGATATAAAAAATATTTTATTTTTGAGAAAGATGTTGTTCAAATATACAGTCAATATATTATAATACTTATTTTAATATATTTACAGTCGTCTAATACTAACACTAAAAAGCAAGTAATTTATAACATTTATTTACTTAAAGATAATTTTATCAAAAAAAAATGGGATAAAAACAGATCTACTGTAATATTTTTATGGCGTGGAGGTTGGTAGATTATTTCTCTTTTCTCTTTGTTTGATAAATTACCATCCTTGAAAGAGACATTAATATTAAATGTATTGCAAGAATATGAAAACTTGCCTAAAAATATTAGTAAAAATTTCCTTTGTGATTTGTCTTAACTGTTCTAATGATTATTTAGTTTTTACTGAAGATTCAACAGCTAAACGGAGGTCTGGATTTTTTCTTTGAAGGTACCTACTAAGCGGTAAAATGAGTTCAAATACCGAGTTGACCACAAAGGGACTTCACAAAATGTCAGATTTGCAAATTGCAGCCGAAAGCAACTGAGTATCAGTGACAGTTTTGTTATCACTCCATTTTGTAATAGCATCCAACGCTTCAACGATGACTGGAAGCAAGGAAATAAATGCATGAAATAAGATGTGTCTTTGAATCCATCTTGTTGCACACATTTTTAATTTTTTGAAGTGGCACAAGTAAGTTCCGTGAAAAGATAGCTATACTAAATTCTTTTCGAACGACAGATTATACGCCTTTTATAAGACCACTTATAAAACTGGCTCCATCATATCCTTGGCCAAATATATTTTTACCATTCAAACCTAAAGTTTGTATAAACAAACAAATAGTATGAGCTAGTGCAGTTCCGGTGGTTTTAATTACCATGATAAATTGTTTTTCTTTTCTTCATGTACTTTTTTATTTTCTACAGATCTGGTGCAGAAATGAGTTTTCAGAAAGTAGATATAGCCATAAATTCACTTAAAAATACAAAGTCACAAGAACCAGACGGAATATCCAACGAGCTTTTAAAACACAAAGGAGAAAGTATAACCCTAGAGATGACACAACTTATACAAAAACTAATATTGCACTGCAAGATACCAGACGCATGGAGAAACAGCATAATGATACCAATGTTCAAGAAAGGAGATAAAGAAGACCCCAACAATTATAGAGGTATAAGTCTTATATTCCTTTAAATACCACACTTAAGCTTACCACATAAGTCCTAACCAACAAAATCAATAAACTAACACCTTTATCAGATGAACAACAAGGATTCAGATCCGGAAGATCATGCGTAGACGCCGTATTTGTACTAAGACAAATCACAGAGAAGGCTATCGGGTACAATAAACCAGCTTATCTATGTTTTATAGATCTGACAAAGGCTTTCGATCGCATCCAAGTCGAAGACGTCTTACACCTAGTGTATAAAAGAAACATACCAATCAATATTATACAAACTATCGAAAACATCTACTTCCATAATCGAATACAGGCAAAGATAAATGAAAAACTAACACAGTGTACACCAGTACAAAGCTGAGTCAGACAGGGTGACTGGTTAAGTCCAATTCTCTTTAATATAATATTGTACGAAATAATACAAGCAGTACGTAAAGGTCATGGCTACAGAATGGGGAACAAAGAAATCCAAATATTATGTTATGCAAACGACGCCGCATTAATCGCCGAGATAGAAGATAAGATCCAAAGATTAATACAGATCTTCAATACAACAACCAATAAATACAATATAATAATATCAGCAGAAAAAAAAATGTATGACAACATCTAACTACCCACTACGGTGTAAAATCGAAATTGATGGGAAAATAATAAAGCAGGAAGCAAGGTTTAGATATCTGGGAATAGATATAACTAGTTACGGAGATGTTAATGAAGAAGTACGACCACAAAGCTTAAAAGCAAGTACAGCAGCGGGATCTCTTAATGACGCAATTTGGAAGAATAAACACCTAAGACAAGACACAAAAACAAGAATCTATAAAACAGCAATTAGACCTATAATAACATATACGACGGAGACAAGACCTGACACATCTAAAACTAGACGACTACTAGAAACAACAGAGATGAAAATACTCCTAAGAATATTAGAGAAAAGTCTATTGGATAGGAAGAGAAGAGAAAACATAAAAAGAGCATGCAATATAGTAGACATAAATGAATGGGTGACAAAACAAAAACAGGAGTGGACCGAACAATCAGTAAAGGATAGAATAGTACGAATAGCACGATATAAGTCACCAAATAGACGAAGAAGTATTGGCAGGCCAAGAAAAAGATGGTGCGACAATTAAAACAATTTAGGAGGATAATATTAAGGAAGACACGGGCTTTAAAGCCTAGATACCAAAATGAAGAAGAAAAATAGAAGATCTAAAGCAAAATTATAGATGAATTCTACTTCTAATATCAATGGTTTCATCACACAGAGTACTAAAAATAACTCGTTTAACCAAATTTTTTAAAACGATGGTGATAAATATAGAAATTATTTCATTTTGAATTCGCCAACTGATGTAAGTCGCATTTTGTCTGGCAGTTTTTAAATAATAAGTAAAAATATAATCTCCAGCCTCAATTAAGATTTTTAAAAGAGACCTTTTTCTGTTTGTGTGTAAAATTGAAAGGTCCGAAATTGCCTTGACATCTAAAAGACTGCAGCATTTTATCAAAAAAAAAATAGTCGCCTTAATAAGACGAACACACTGTTAAAAAAGACCCATACTTAATCACAAATCCGACATATTATAAAGAAATGCCGAAACAAGTCAAATTTTAACTTAAGTGGGACACTTTTTTGGGCTATTGTCATAAACGTCAGATTCATCCCCTCCCTACTGGATACACTCTTAATTTTTTTCAAATGGCGTATCAAATCATACCTCATTTAAAAAGTGATTTTAAATGTATTGAATTCAATCGAAACATCTAAATATACATGTTTTAAACTGAAATTGTGGATAGACTCCCGTAAAGATACTAGTTAAATAATATTGATTAAAATATTATTATTTTAATATTAGTTTGTATTAGGTATTTTATTCACAACCTTTGCAAGAAGTTCATACTATAATATATTTGCTAAAATTACAGCAAAACCGAAATCTACGGCATCTGCAAACATTGGAATACTATAAATTTTCATAGCTGGTGAGATTAGCTAATAAAACGTTGCTTTAGGTCAGGCAGAAAACATAATTAAGTCCATAAATCTTACAAGATAATGTATTGTTAGCATACATTTTACGCCACAATAATTTGATAATATTTTTCTCATGTAAACAGTGTTTAGACAAAAATATTTGGATTTTTTATTTAGATAAATTGTTTATGTATATTTTAAAGTTATTTGGTACTTAATTAAAGGTTTGTAGTTTGTTTTCAAAACAGTTTATAAGAGAAAATAAAAAACACTCAAAAGTTATTTATTCTATTCAATTCATTTTGAATACGTTAATCCATAGCACTATTAAAATATTATATATGGCAAAGATGGCCAAGCTTTTAGATAGTCCAAGTCATTTTTGACTATTTTTTAAGAAACAATATATGATAAGAACATAAAAAAGTACAATAGTATATTACATAACGAGAGTTGTAAGATGCTTATTACATGCGAGTAAAAAAGTAGCGCGCGAGCCGCGTAGCGGCGAGAGCAGTAATTTTACAAGCATGTAATAAGCTTACAACTCAAGTTGTGTACTATACTTTTTCTACGATTATTTTCGTTTATAAAAATAAAAATTAAATTACCACTATATTTACACAGACAGATTAATAATTTTTATTAATCTGTCTATTTATTAGAAAAAATAGGTTTTTCTACTCTCTTACTAGTAAATTGTATATTACCTACTATTTGGATGCTAAGTAAATGCATCATAACAGATACTGACACGTAATGACTAGCACGTAATAAAAAAAATTACGCTTCAGTTTTATAAAAATGTGTAATATCATATAAGCCTCGTAAGTCAGTTGGTCGAGTTACCATGGAAACGAATTTAATAGACGTTATTTTGACAGATTAAAAATTATTAATCTGTCAGTGTAAGTATAGTGGTAATTTAATTTTTATTTTTATAAACGAAAATAATCGTAGAAAAAGTATAGTACACAACTTGAGTTGTAAGCTTATTACATGCTTGTAAAATTTACTCGCATGTGATAAGCTTCTTACAACTCCCGTTATGTAATATATTACTATTAAATTTAAATATTAAAAGTAAAAACACATTTATTTAACATCTGGGATGTAAAATATGATGGAAGGCATGGGAGTACCGGTACAGAACGAATACCTATATGAGTTAAGCTTTGCAGACGATCAAGTAGTGATTGCACAAGACCAAGACGACCTCAGCTACATGATGAAGAAACTACAAGAAGAATATACCAAGGCTGGCCTAGATGTTAACCTCGCGAAAACAGAGTACCTATCTACAAGCGAAGAAGACATAGAAGAGCTAAATATTGATGACAAAATAACAATCAAAGAAAAGGATAAATTCAAATACTTGGGGTTTATAATCGCGAAGAAGGCAACAACAGAGAAAGAACTTACGCAACAATTAGTACAAACGAGAACAGCAATCCGACAACTTAACTCAGTATGGTGGGATATACACCTAAATATTAAGACAAAAACGCAGATTTACAAAACATTAGTGTGAAGTATTATAACATATGGGGCTAAAAATTGGATTATAAACAAAAAAAAACAACAGTAAGGTAGTAGCAACAGAGATAGAATGCCTGCGAAGATGCCGCAGAGTAAAAAAAATGGTTAATAGAAGTAATGACGTAATGAAGTAATGAGAAGTAAAGAAATTTGAGTTAGAATAGAAAAGGCTAGAAGTGCATTCCATAATATGAAACAAATATGATGTTGTAGAGACCTCAGCCTAAATCTTAGAAAACGAGTACGTAAGTTTTATGTGTTTTCTCTTCTTTTGTATAGTGTGGAGACATGAACATTAAATAAATATTGTTTCAACAAATTGGAAGAATTTAAAATGTAAACATATTGAAAAATGATGAGAATGTTCTGGACTAAGTACTAAGCAGAATAGAGAACAGCAGGAATATACTAGATTCCATCAAAATAGGAAAACTACAATATCTGGGTCATATAACAAGTAGTGGCAGATATAAATTCCTAAAACTAATCATGCTGGGAAAGATTCAAGAAAAGCGCAGCATAGGTAGAGGAAAAGTCCTGACTGAGAAACCTCAGAGAATGGTTTTGATGTAGCTTAACTGAACTCTTTTGGGCTGTAGTGTCAAAAGTTAGAATAGCAGTGATGATTTCCAACCTTTGTCGAGGAAATAACACGTAAAGAAGAAGGAGCAATAATTAGAGGAAAATAAGTAAGTACTGGAAAATTAGGACTAATCCAAATTGGATAAGTTCAAGCTTATTACAAGAACTTAGTTTCTAAAGAAATGTAATAGCTTAGAAATAAAACAACATAAATATATTAAAGTCAATCCTGATTATTTACTGTTTTTAGAGAAAGTAATTGTATAATTAGTATAGGCTATTACAAACAACAGTAACAATAAATAAATACTTATTGCCGCTTTGACTGAAAATAATCCAGATTAAAATGCATTCTGGAGACTAATTGCCCTAATAATTATTGTGTAATGTTAAGTCTTACATATGTACATTAGAACTAATTTATTATGGTACAACATCTAACTACGATTAATCACGAAGTCTCTCCTAGTTCGTGTTTAATGTTGATTTTACTACATAACTAAGGTTAATTGATTTTAATACATATACAGAGTGTCCCAGAAACGTTGGTCAACAGCTATATTTTGACAATTACAACAGAGAACTAATGAAACTAATTAAAAAAAAAGAAAATGCCAGTCATCCGGTATATACTATTACTATAGTTTAAAAATACTTATTTAAAAAAATGTATATTAATATAAAAATTTTTTATAAAATTATAATTATCCAAACGGATTAAAAGTCTCAAAAAGTTTTCAGTCTTATCAGACCATAATCCGTGAAAACATAAACATATTTCCACGTTAATATAATTAATAGATATTAACAACACCAAAGAGAAAAAATGTTGACTGTTAAACTGAAAAATGTGGTTAATACCTAATCATTACTAATTGAAACTAGCAAAATGCATATTAAGTGCTTATTTGCATATTTTGAATAAATTGTGTAAATGCATTTACGCGTTTATTAAAAGTGCACATTATGATGATGATGAATGATGATAAATCAAAGAATAAATGAATATAATGATGCAGATAATACAAATTTCAATAAATATATTTTGTAACTTTAGCATAAAATAAATTAAATACCTATAATACACATATTACCGCGTTTTTTATTTAGATGCAATAATGCATAAATGCATAAAAAGCATATTTTAGTGCATATCGCAACTGTTTTTTGTGCACATTTACATGCATATATTAGGGTTTTTTAAGTGCATATTTCCCAAGGGTTTTCTTTACTTTTTCGGTAAATATTACAAAATGTCCATTTCAAAGACCTATTCTTAATAAAACTAACGCAATTCTTATTTATTATTATCAATTATCTTCTGAATATATTGCAGAAAGCTGTTTCGTCTTAAATAAAATAACAACAGTAAGGACAACGTAGCTGTTTATCATTTATTTTCAAAATTAAGATTGTAGTTAAAAAAATTTATGAAAAAATTGAAAAAAAAACAAAATTTCTTTTATTTCTTTGTAGATATTCAAATAACCCCTGTATTTAATAATAATAAATATTACTTGTTTAGCTATGTTAAGGACGAATTATAATTTCACCAGCTTGTACAGAAATTTTTTGTTTTGTTGGTGTTTTAGATCACTCTGGAAATACGTTAATCTAATACAAACTAAACCATGAGTTTAATTAGAAATTTCAACTAAACATGTCCACAAACTGAAGACGCAGCAGGCCATTATATACGTGTACAGAATGAGTTTTGTGGGACTCTCAAATGTCTGTAAGGGATTTGTAATTCAACCTATCTTATAGTACTTTTAACATGTCGGATTTGTAGTTTTTCTTTAAATTTAATGTTGAAATTTAACTTTGTTATTTCAAATAGATCATCCTACATTTTTTTTCTTTTTGAAGTGATAATTTACTACTGGCATAAAAACCCCTTACCTGTTGCTTTAGAAGTTTTACTTTCACCATCAACCTTTAACTACCCATGCGAGTGTATAAAATACACAATTTCTGCTAAAATAGCAATAAAAAACAAATTTCGTATCTTCGTTATAAACTTTAAAGTTATCATTTTTAGTGGGTAGCAAATTTAGAAGGGGAAAATGAATAAAAATCTAAAATCTTAACTGATATGGCTGAAATTGTGATTATTTAATTTTTTGGCCAAGATAAACCTTTATACCAAACTTTATTGCACTAAAATGATTTCTAACAGATGTTGTAACGGGAATATTTTGCCTACCACAGGGGGCATTAATACAAGGGGTAGAAAATTGAGGGAAGAAACTATTGCGGATGGAGATAAGGCAAGCAAAATAATCGCTACTTGTGCGAACGGCACTCAGGGTTTGGTAGGAGAGCTGGGGTCGTGGATAAGTAAAAGATAAGGGGATGGATTGGGGCAACTACAAAAAATGAAATACAGGGGCCATTAATCTATTAAGATAAACAAAATAAAAATAAACAGAAAACACCTCAAGGAATTTAATATATGGCGCCACTTGAGGTGCCTAATTATGCCTATTACAACCACTAGTTGTAACTAGGAAAATAATTAGAAAACATCAAAAACATATCTTTTTCAAGTAAAGCTCAAAAAAGGGTTAGCTCAAAGAAATAAATAAAATGCTAAGAAAAAAATTTAACATTTATTTTTGTGTCACCACAAACAGTTATAACATGGAGAAATACAAAAATACAAAAAACTTACGTGTATCATCCGCTTACAAACTCCAGGAGTTGGAGACACTACATAAAACTTACAAATTTTACCGCATTACAATTTTTAAATGTTACAATTTCTAAATTTTAAGGAAAGCAATTATTGTTCTAAAAAAATATCTGTCTTTACTTTAAAATTAAACAAACAATAAAGAGTTACCTAGATTCACATATTTCCACTTAACAAAAAAAAAACTTGTTACATCTCTGGATTAGAGCTGCTAGGACGAAACTCTGGAACAAGGGGACACCAATTCCATACTGGAACGAAGATCTGACGTAGACGGGGTTGGATTAAGCAGGCAAACGACCAAAAAAGCTGGTGGGATATCCTATATATGTCTTCAAAATTGTACCATCCTCTGGTACACCACACAAATTATTTTTTCTACTGCCACATATTTACACAAAAAGGGCCAAAACAGGATAAATACGAATTCGACGACGAATTCGGACCCATACCTGACAATACGAAGACCCAAGTATGAATCAGATCCATACTTAACACTACGAAGGCCCAAATATGAATAACATATTTAAAAATTCGTTGATATAACTGGAAAATCAAACAAAAGCTGACATAACAAAATACAACGAAATTAAAACGTAAAAATTTCACTTCTACCACGTATAAAAATTATAATGCGACTTCGAATAAAACATTAAAAGAAATTGCCGAAAAAGTTAAAATAATAAACAACTCTAAAATGGTTTATTTTATAATATCTAGCAATGCAAATACAATTATTGAAAACACTTTTGCCTATTTTAATTTGAAAGATACGAATTAACAAATACGGAAAAAATTCTTCGTTTTATTTTTTGAACATATATAAAGCTATTTCCATATATTTCATATACGAGATTTTAATATACTTCAAAGAATCAATGAAATTGAAAATGCTACAATGTGTGGATTTCTATATTGATTGTTATATTAAATCTATAACAAGACACATTTCTAAGTAATCACTAGTGTTAGTGTAAAGAGTGGTATTGTTATATAACTTCTCCTCTCATTTATTTTACAATAATCATAGGATTCAACAGCAGGTTGTAAATTTACAACTAAATTTTTAAAAAATAGCAAACTAGGAATTTAAATTTTTGTTAAATCTACTTCCTATATTAATACACATACCTTTTAACAGTTGGCAATGGAAGATCTAGCAGCCGCTGAACAGCAACTAGAAGAACGTGAGCAATCGTTAAGAGAAGTGAAAGAACAATACGATGCTGCCGTGATGGAAAAACAAAGATTGACGGAAGCCGCCAATTCTTGTTTGCGTAAAATGAATACCGCAACAGCTCTTATAAATGGTCTTGGGGGTGAGAAAGTTAGATGGACTCAGCAGAGCAAAGAATTTAAAGAGCAGCTTGGTAAGTTTCAGTTAAAGAGATTATTAATTGTCATTTATTTAAAACTACTGACAGATTTTTGTTGAGTTAATCCTTTTTTGTTTGTTTAATTTCTTCTTCTTTAAGTGCCCTCTCCGCTACGAAGTTTGGCAATCATCATTGCTATTCGTATCTTTGAAGCTGTTGCTTTAAATAATTGGTTAGATGTGCACTGGAACCAGTCTTTTAAATTGCGCAGCCAAGATATACGTCGTCTCCCCTCGCTTCGTTTGCCCTGAATCTTTCTTTGGATAATTAACTGGAGCATTCGGTACTGTTTTCTTCTCATCACATGACCAAGATATTTCAGCTTTCCTCTCTTGATGATGATCAACAGCTCCCGTTCTTTATTCATTCTTCGCAGAACTACACTATTTGTTATTTTGTCTGTCCAAGGTATTTTCAAAATTCTTCTATATATCCACATTTCGAAGGCCTCTAGTTTATCGATATTGCTCTTGTTTAAAGTCCATGTCGCTACTCCTTACAGCAGTATCGAAAAGATGTAGCATCTAACCAATCTCATTTTCAGGTTTAGGTTAATGTCATGACTTCCCAGAATGTCCTTCATATTAACAAAAGCAGCTCGAGCCTTTCCAATTCTAGTTTTTATTTCTTTTATTATGTCATTTTTATTATTAACACTTGTTCCCAAGTATTTATATTTGTGCACCCGTTCGATTTCGTTATTAATTATTTAATTTACATAGCTTTAAAAGTCCAAGATTTGTTTAAAAATATTCAAATTTTTTTCTTGTTTCCTCAGCGTCCCATATATGATTGCTTTCGTATTCTGTCAAATAGTTTTTTAGAATTTACATAATTAATTATATATTTCTTCTTAACGTCCTTATCAAGTCCCTATGACGTTGGCGATTGACATCACAAGACTCTCTGTCTTGGGCAATTATGAACAGTTGTTTAGCATGTTCATATCGCACCCTCAGTGCAAGACTGCAGTAATTCAGAATAAGTAAGTTTCGAAAAAAAGACGATTTTGTTTATTTTCGGTGAAATAAGACACAATTTTTAAGACAAATGAACATTTAATTATGATTTTGCATGTATTTCAGCCTACATTTCATTAACCAAATATAGAAATTTAAGTATAACAATATTAATGCTAAAAAATTAGGAATTTCAAAGCTACAACACTTTTGCACGGAGAAAATTGTTAATCACTACACATTTACTATTAGAATTTTGAAGTAACAACACTTTTGCACGGAGACAATTGTAAAAAATGTAGACACATTTTTTATTAGCAAAACTGTTAATATTTTTTATTTAAATTCAAAACAAAAAGGATATAATAAAAATATGCACATCAGGCTTACTGTACAGTGATTAACAAAAGGATTGAAATTTACTACCTTAGTAAAAGTTGGGAATTACGGGGAGACAACATTATAGGACAATCGCCCCGGAAGGTTACATGAAGGTTTAATACAATTTTGGATTTAGTTTTTATAAAATGAGTTTTCAGAGAATAAATATTTTTTGACTGTCAGTATTGTTAATACACAAGTCTTAAGATAACTGTTTTTTCTTTCATAAGAAAATATTCTTTTTGGCTGTAAATAATTATTCTTAATTTATGTGTTTTTAATCCAATCTAATAAATAAATGGTCAAACGACATCGCACACATTTTATGGAATATATAATCTCACGGCCGTTAATGGATTACCTAGACACGCTGTATATTAAAATTAAACACTACATATAGAGATATTAAAATAACAAATATCTTACTTTTTTCGTGGCTTTCATTGTTGTTATCGAAACCATTGCAATGTTCCGTGCAAAACTGTTGTAACTCTGTTACATTAGAATTAGAACAGTTTTGCACGGAATTTATGTACAAAAACGCAAAATAGTTAAACTGTTGTTGTTGTAATATTTAGCCGGTTAAGCATTTGAAAGTTACTAAAGTTTTACAGGGGATAGATATGCATGTTTAGAAACGAATTCCATGATTACTTCATTTTCATAAAATTTTGAGTTACTGCAGTCTTGCACTGAGGGTGCGATATGCTCTCAGTATCTCGGTTCATTCTCTAATATTCTTCAACCACGAGGCTTGTTTTCGACCAATTCCCATGTGCCCTTGGAGTTTATCCATTATAATCAGTCGAAGAATGTTAGACTGTTTTCCCCGCATTATTTGTCCAAGATATGTTATTTTTTTTTAATTTGACGCTATAAATCAACTAACCTGTAGATCTGCAGACGCTACTAAGCAGACAATTTGTAATACTGGAGAATAAACATAAAAAACAACGGTTATCAGTAAGAGGGGTAAAGTGATAACAAGAATCCAGAAAAAAATAAAGATATTGAACAAGTTATAAAATGAAATACTTAGGACTCTGGATTACCAAAGATCTAAATTCGATCCAAAATAGAATAATCAAGAGCAGCCTTTTTGAGGAAATTTCTGAGTAACCGAAAACTTAATGTGCAAATCTAATATCAGATGATAAAATATTATATTCACTCAATTCTTTTTGTGGTGCCGAAGCTTGGACTATTAATGTGGACTAATTGAAAAAGATAGAAACTTAAGATGTGGCTTTTTAGGAGAATTTTAAAAATACCACGCACCGATAATATTACGAACGAAATGGTGTGCTTGGTGTTGTACAGAATGGGAAGAGACAGAAAGCTTTTGACCAGTATTAAACGGAAAAAAAGCATAAACTTCTTCTTCTTCTTCTTTCAGTACCCTGTCCGATTATCGAACGTTGGCGATCATATTGGCAATAATAACTTTATTTACGGCTGCTCTAAATAAATTAGCGGTGGTTTCTTGATACCATTCTTGGAGATTTCGGAGCCAGAATGTTCTTTTTCAGCCTGGGCCTCTTCTTCCGGCGATCTTACTCTGTATTATAAGGTGTAGAAGGTTATACCTCTCTGGATGTCTCATTACATGACCGAAATATTGTAACTTTTAAATTTTTATAATTTTTGTTATTTCTGTGCTCTTTTTCATTCGATGTAAAAACAGCATATTCATATATCTTTACTTTTGAATTTTTTCAGTATCATAAGAATGCATTTTTTGCTTCTTACTGCGTTTATGCTTCATAATTAATTGCTATCCAATTATTTTTTATTTTAGGTCGTCTTGTAGGAGACGTACTATTAGCTACCGGATTTCTCTCGTATTGTGGTCCATACAACCAAGAATTTCGAGCAAATTTGGTGAAGACCTGGATGGATATCCTCCAAAAGCATACAATTCCATATACTGTTAATCTCAATATCACAAATATGCTTGTGGAAAATTCAGTTATCTCGGAATGGACTCTCCAAGGATTGCCAAATGATGAACTTTCAGTACAGAATGCTTTAATAGTCACCAAATCGAGATCTTATCCTTTGCTAATTGATCCGCAAACACAAGGAAAGCTGTGGATTAAAAATAAGGAAGCAAATAATAATTTGCAGATTACATCTTTAAACCATAAGTATTTTAGGACGCATCTAGAAGATTGTTTATCTTTAGGTAAGTCTGTACTATGTACCCTTTTTCCTTTTTTTTTTTAGAAAATCGATTGAAACAGAATTTAAAGAATTCGGAGAACAATTATTTTAATCCAAAAATGTATACTTGGTAGGTACATTGTTAAACTAAATGTATATAGCAATACTTGCAAACATGAAAATATAACTTAATACCTATAAAATATTTAACATTTATATACATCTTCTTTTAAAAAGATTCGCTCAAAAGTTTATTAGCATGTTTGTATATTTAAGGTAAACCTTTGTTGATTGAAGATATAGATGTTGATTTAGACCCTGTTCTCGATAACGTATTGGAGAAAAACTTTATCAAGTCTGGGTCTATAGAAAAAGTCATAGTTGGTGACAAAGAATGTGATGTTCTGAAAGGATTTATGCTGTATATTACTACAAAACTTCCAAATCCCCCATATTCTCCAGAAATCAGCGCAAAAACATCTATTATTGATTTTACTGTAACGATGTTGGGTAAGTTGTCAAACGATGCCATTAGATTTAATAATACAATAAATATTAGTCATTAAAAGTTTATTGTACAGCTGCGGACACCCTTACATATTTAATAGTAGCGGCTTTTTAAATTTTTACCTCATTTAAACGCACGTTTTACGTCAAAGTGATGTTAATTTTCACTGGCAGATCCAGAATAACATGATTAATAAAAAATAAATCCATTTTACAAAATTACAAATATACAAAATTATAGAATGAAGTTTTTTTGAATAAAGTGGATTATTTTCTAACTAACTAAAATAAGGAATTCTGTGTTAAAAATATCCACTTTAATTTACATCTATTTTATATTAAATAATAATAAATAGTAACACAATTATTATTTGGTGCAAGCTCCATTATTGTCAATACAAATTTGAAATCTTCTATTTTTAGATAGCACCAATCTCCTCATGCCTTCATATCTCTCATGAATCACCCTTTCAACAAGCTCCTTCCATGCCTGCTCAATCGCGTTCCGTAGTTTAAATTACAACTTTGAAATCTTCTATTTATAGATAGCACAAATCCCCTCATGCCTTCATTGCTCTGATGAATCTCCCTAAATGTTAACTGGGACATTTTTGGGTCTTCATGGTGATACATTAACCAAGCATTAATGACACACAAATTAATAAGATATGTAAAGGGATTTCACCACTACTTTTTTCCTCGTATGTTTATCCTATACTCTGTTAAATTTCGGTCCATTTGGTCTGTTCCCCTCATATACTCATTATATTTTTCTATCACAAACTGACACAACGTCGTTGTCTTTCCATCTAACAAAAAATATACCTGATTTTCTTTCGATGGTGCTACAGAATTGTCCTCCGGTTTTTAATAATTATGGATCAAGTACCTGTGGAAAGA
Source organism: Diabrotica balteata (assembly GCA_918026665.1). Classification (NCBI taxonomy): domain Eukaryota; kingdom Metazoa; phylum Arthropoda; class Insecta; order Coleoptera; family Chrysomelidae; genus Diabrotica; species Diabrotica balteata. The sequence goes on from OU898281.1 coordinate 125,413,413, forward strand.
TTTTTTAACTTTTGATTTGATTTTTGTTTGTTTCCTCTTTCTTTAACCAGCTGCTTCAATTTTTGAACAGAAGCATTCGATTTTCTCACTTCTAGTTTAGGAATTCTGCTACTTCTCATTGCTCCAGTAGCATGGTAGCCTCTGAATCTAAGAAAGTTGAATAGACTTACTGAAGTAAAGAGATTTTCAAAGTAAGAATGATATGGTAACTTCCTTTTTGGTGGAGGAAATTCGCTTAAAAGTTAAACAAAGTAAGAAGCAGCCTTTACAAAAATTGCGCTATAAGCAACAGAAATTGTAGCATTTTTGCCTTGAAACGTATTAAATGTCACACAATAAACTTCTTTGGTGTTAATACACCAAGCCTTTTAGCCAAATCGGATCGGTTTTCCTTTAATGAATTGTTTAGCGCTATGTTTTCCAAAATACCTTATCATACTTTCGTCTAAAACCAAGTTTAAATTTTCTTTCTTCACAAAAAGTTCCAGGAATCTTTTTTTGTCATATTCATTAGAGGTCTAATTTTCGCAAACTTTTCGGTCATATCTAGTTTTGTATTGTCGGAACAGTGAATGAACTTCATGATGCACAGGAATCTATTTCTTCTCATAGCTCTCAATACCAAGTAATTTCTAATATCTTCGGACTTCTTCCAAGAGTGACGTTTAGATGGGACTAAATTGTAACCACTCAAAATTTGGATTCCTATGAAGCATTTTATTTCATCATGTGTAATATTTAGATTCTCTTGATTTTTAAAAGCTGTATATTTAGTAGTTTCCTGAGCCAAGTGTTCAATAATTTCATTGTAAAAACATTTTAAATACTTCGATGGGGGTTTTATTTTTGAAAAGTTCATAACTTGATGTGAGAAAATCTCCTTCTATATATTTTAGTATATTACCTTCAATATATTCTACTTTTTGTACATTATCTCTTTGATAGTCCAACCAAGAATTAATGAATTCTGGAATTTCATTTACATTTCGTTGGTCAAAGTTTTCTGAATAATTTTTAGTATTTTTGTTTGTAACTGAAGAGCTACTGGGGTCTGGTGTAAATCAACGAGAAACACATGAAGACATGTTTGAAAGTTCTTGAATAGCATCATCTGAATTACCACCAATGCAACCGTTAGTAAAAACGAACTCTGCAAAGTTGCTTGCTAGGTAAATGTAGAAAAGTTTCGCCTTCATTCTCGTCTCCAGATTCTTCATCAGTAAGTACACTACGTGGTGGAGGTTCAACAAAGATTTTTTCTAGGGCTATATTCTCATCGTTTTTTAAAATAAGCTTCATTGCTTCCTGTAGCGAAAATCCACGATTAAAACAAAAAAAAAAGTTTAGGTGCCCACGGGTCCATATGGGTACGGCATGGAAAAGTTTCAAATAAATGCAACTTGCACAAACATAAATTCATCAAACTGTATATCCTTATAAACTTTCAGCTGTTAGTAACGTAATAAAACAAAATTAAAGTAATAACTCAGAGCCTACCTGAAAATATCCTTTAGTGCTTGAACAGCGATAAGGTTATCCATTTTAACAATTCAAATAAAACGTACACGTTCACTCTACTGAAATAATTTCAATACTAACAAGAATTTACATTTCCTAGAAACGTGCCAATACACTGATATTCCCTAAAACGATAACATGTAAGAGGCTTGAAAATATAGCGTACCCATGTGGACCACAGGGGCGGTCCCTGGTTAAAGAAATAGAATATTATAATTAAATATTATAGTAAATTTTTTATTTTTTTTAAAGGCTTGTTAATTGACCTGTAAATTGAATGTAATCCATTTTTTAGGTTTGGAAGATCAGCTTCTTGGTCGAGTAATCCTCATGGAAAAATCTGATCTAGAAGCTGAGCGGGTAGCACTTTTCGAATCCGTGATGCAAAATCAACGACGTATGAAAGAACTAGAAACTAACTTGTTGAGTAGGCTTAATTCAACCCAAGGATCTTTGGTTGATGATGAAGAGTTGATTAACGTATTACAAGTAACGAAAACTACAGCGGAAGAAGTTACACAGAAATTAACCGTTTCAGTGACTACGGAGAAGAAAATCAACATAGCTAGGGAAGAATTTAGAGCAGTCGCAGCCAGAGGATCCATTTTGTATTTTCTTATTGGTATGGATTATTCTAGTAAAACACTCTAATTTGTCTTATTTGTTTTAATACGAGCATTTTTTTTTCAGTGGAAATGAGCAATGTAAATGTAATGTATCAAAATTCTTTAAAACAATTTTTGATACTATTTGACAATTCTATTACAAAGTCTGAAAAAAGTAATATTACTTCAGACAGGATTAATATTATTTTAAAATATTTGACTCACGAGGTAAGTAATTTAGACTTTTTTATCGTTTAAAGCTTTTGACTGACATATTTTAATTATTTTATTTTTTATTTACGTATTTCAAAGTATTTTAGTTCCAATATATTAAAGCAATTAAGAAATTAATGCTGAGATCTGTTTAAAACTCCGATATATCAGAGAGAATTTGAGTATCACGCAGGATTATTTGCAGATGACACTGCTCTATCTCGTACAGCGGGTGGAGTATGTTCTGAAAAACTAAGAGCGAATTTTGGATGCAATATGAAAAGAATCATGGATACAAGTTCCTCCGAAGTAATCACAAGGATCATTCGTCTCAAAGGGAGAGACAAAACATAATGTCAAATCTTTTTGCATTTTAAATTCGGTCTAGTCTTTATGATATAACTTATGCAGTTAGAATGGACAAATGAACGAATATATTAATGGACATCCAACACCAGATGAATGAAAAACAGCATATATGACCCCAATATATAAAAAAGGTGACAGGAGAAATTGAAAAAAACTATAAAGGGATATCGGTCACAAGTTCAATGAGTCGACTATACGGTCGAATACTACGGGACCTGATAGAGGAAGATTATCAATCGTCTGAAGATGAAAAACAAGGAGGATTTAGAGCAGGTCGTTCATGTACAGATATCTTCTGTCTTAAACAAATTATAGAAAAGAAAATTGTGACAAATAGAGAGTTACATATGACTTTTGTAGATCTTGAGAAGGCATATGACACAGTCCCGCTAAATAAATTATGGCAAGTCCTGGACACATCAAACATACACCAAACATTGGTTAGTGCTCTCAAAGATCTATATTGTGGTTCAAACTGCCAAATGAAATTTGGAAACCTCTTAGCTGAAAAATTTGCAGTTACTAAGGGTCTCAGACAAGGATGTTGTATCTCTCCGACTCTATTTAAGATTTATATCTCTGCAGCTCTGAAACAATGGAAAAAGAAAGTCAAAGGAATGGGTATACAATTGAACGATCAGGATTACATATATACTATACAGTTTGCAGATGATCAGGTGGTGATCTCAAATGACAAAGACGACATGGAATACATGATTAGAAAACTAATTGAAGAATGCCAGAAATGGGGATTAGATATCCATTTAGAAAAGACAAAATAACTCTCAATTGGAGCTGAAGCAGAACAACTGGATATCGATGACAATCAAAAATTAAATCCATATGACGAATATAAATACCTGGGCGTCATCTTCGACCGTGGTGGAAAAGACGAACGAGAAATAGAACATCGAATTGTACAAGCACGAAGAGTTATAGCATGTTTGAACGGAGTACTATGGAGTAAAGAAATATCAACGAAAAGAAAATGGAACATCTATGAGACAATGGTTAAAACTAGCCTACTTTATGGAGCTGAGACCTAGAGAATAACCGAGAAATATAAGAAAAAGGTCGAAGCCACGAAAATGGATGCCATCAGAAGATCGATGAGAATATCAAGAGCCGACAGAATACGGAATGAAGCGATAGAACAACAAATGGGTATAGAGGGCAGTATAGTTGAGGATATTGAGTGAAAACAGCTCATATGGTATGGGCATGTAAGCCGAATGGAGGACGAAAGATTGCCAAAAAAAAACGATGATGTGGCAACCCCCAGAGAAGAGGAAACGAGGAAGACCACCATAGAGCTGGAACCTGGGAGTTAGGAAAGCGATTAGCGCTCGAAATCTGGACGAAGGCCCAACTCAAGACAGAATACAGTGGCGTTTGGGAGTCGGACAACGTCGTAATACGTTATAAAACCGAATATATATATATATATATATATATATATATATATATATATATATTATATATATATATATATATATATATATATATATATATATAGAAAGGACTTTTTAAATGTAGAATTTAATATAATTCTTCATAAGTCTAAAATTATAACGTTAACCAAAAGAACACATTTAGAAGAACTAGTTTCTCTAAACCTAAATAGTACAAATTTAAATGTGGTAAGTGAAGTAAAGTATTTTGAAGTCATTTTGACGCTCACTTAGAATCAGAAGATAAAATGAATATTCCAGAGAGTGGTTCATAATATGATAAGGAATCAACAATAGCATATGCATCAGGAGTATGGTCGTCAAAAGGGCAGCAAAAAAGTGCTATTGTCTAACTAAGCAAGGCGCAGACTTTGTTGCATTGGAATGACATAGGTTTTTAGGCGCTTTTCAGTGGTCATCGTTATTTTTTGTAAAATGTTCGTTAAAGCTTAGAGTTCTATCGAGTGTCACAAATAGATATTTTGAGTGTTCAGTGTGGCTAAGAAGTTTGTCTTTAAAGTGGATTTTTAATTGATAGTTCGCTAGTCTATTTTTTAAATGAAAGTACGATAAAAAACAAAAAGAGAAATCAAACGATTTGTACCTGGCGAAATCGAATTCAAATTTTGACCACTGTACTTTCTAAAACTTGCAAAGCAAACAGCTTGATAAATTACTCGACAAAGACTTGGTTGCATTGGAATCACGTAGGCTTTTAGGCGCTTTTCAGTGGTCATCGTAGTCTTTGTAAAATGTTCGTTAAAGCTGAGAGTTCTATTGAGTGTCACAAATGGATATTTTGGGTGTTCAGTGTGGCTAAGAATTTTGTCTTTAAAGTGCATTTTTAATTGATAGTTGGCCAGTCTGTTCTTTAAATAAAAGTACAATAAAAAACAAAAAGAGAAATCAAACGATTTCTACCTGGCGATATCGAATTCAAATTTTGACCACTGTGCTTTCTAAAACTTGCAAAGCAAACAGCTTGATAAATTGCTTGGCAAGGAAATCTAAGATTGCATTCTACATGCCGTTTATCATGGTCAAAATTTTTAGTGACTTCAATTTCTGGTACTCCAAACGGAGTGAAGAAATAAAGTATAAAGACGGTACTAGATTTTTGTTTCAATACAGAGCGGCGGTAAATCGCTAATACGTATTTCGACCTCTTTAGATCTCGTCAGAGCGGTATAGCCACCTCTCTGGATCGAAACAAAATCTATTCCCGTCTTAGAGAATAGTTATAAAATAACTATAAACGGACGTAACTACGCCATCTAACCACAAAAAGAGAAATCAAACGATTTCTACCTGGCGAAATCGAATTCAAATTTTGACCACTGTGCTTTCTAAAACTTGCAAAGCACGATAAGTACGATACTTCTGTCTTGGCAAATACCTTCTCAGGGTAACCAGGTCATTTGTTAACATTTGTTCAGAGGACTTTGAATTCCTTATGGCTCATAGCAAGCACCCAGTCGTCTGCATATCCGAACTTGTGGTTTCTGGCATGCCTACTACATAAACGCTTAAGAGTAGGGGACCAGCACCGATTCTTGGGTACTAACTAGTCTTATTGCCCATGATGACTTGGAAAAAGCTGTTGCATAGCACAACATTACAGACATCAGTGATTTTTCTGCATGGTATCGAATTAATTATTTATATTACTCCTTTTATCCATAGGGCATTATACGCTACCGACAAAGCGATGAAAACAGTAGATACTTATAATTGATTTTAAAAGCTTGTTTCTACATAGTTAGCCAATGCTAGAACTTGGTTTGTGCAACTCCAGTTTGGTCGAACTTCTGCTTCCTCCACATGTGTATATGTTGAAATATTGTTTGGCTAATTTTATTATATAGTATTATTTTAAAAAGTTTGTAGATCATACTTAGAAGTGCAATTGGACGGTAATTTTTCGGTGAATTATTAGCTTTCTCTGGTTTTAATATGGCAATGATTTTTGCTCTCTTTAGTTAATGGGAAACATTTTCCTGATGAATATTTGATAATAACAATTATATTTCTAACTAATATCATATTCATAATACTAAATTTGTCGTTATCCAGCTATTTTATTTTTAAGGTTTGGATTTTTACTCAAAGAAGTTTATACGAACGACACAAAGCTTTGTTTACACTCATGATGGCAATGAAAATAGATTTGCACGAAGGTACGATAAAGCATGAGGAATTTATGGCTTTTATTAAGGGTGGAGCTTCTCTTGATCTAAATGCAGTTACTCCTAAGCCTTTTAAATGGGTTCTGGATATAACGTGGCTGAATCTTGTTGAAATAAACAAATTGCCGACTTTTTCGGAATATTGGTGAAGGTAATATAAAATGCAAAGGGTATTATAAAAATATGTTTCAATCTAACTCAGTAAAGTGAATTTTCTCAGTAATTAAATGGTAACAGTAATTATAAAACTTAAAACTACTTATTTATAGTTTTACTTAGTCAAAATATTTAAAAAAAAACCGGATATTTAATACTTGAACTGACCAATTTGATTGTAAAAAAAATAGTTTCTGATCTGGGAATCGAAATTTCAAATAAAATATTTATTTTATAGCTTGTATTTTATTTTCAACAATATATTTTCAATATATATTAATGGAAGTCAAACGAGGTTTAAAACAAGCTCCACATAAATCCAGTTTTTAGGTGTTAAAAGGCATCAAACTAATTACAGTTTTACTTAAAAAGTGAATCTAAGTGATTTTTCTCACCACAAGTATAAAATCTGTGAGTACAAATATTTATTTAATCTAAATAATTAACATTTAAGTTAAATCCACGTAAACAAGAATCAATTTTGGTTATAAAGCAACAACTTTTTACTGCTACCGTTTATCAGTTCTGATATCGAGGGGACAGGACCGGACTGGGTTTTTGAGAATTATCGATGATAATAATTAAAAATGGATAATTTTCCGCCTCTTGGGGCCCCTGAACAAGAACTGGAGCAAAGTTCATCAAATACAAATATGAAACAATCTTTTGCAACTGTCACAAATCAAAATGTACCTAAATTTCCATCCAAAACACAAGCAATAGTTTTTCCTGCGTTGGAAAATACAAAGTTGGAAGACTATCTATTTGCAGTTGGTGATTTAATGCATCCAAAAAATATTCTCTTCTCCTCTAGAATGTCAAATGGTCGAATTTGCATTTATCTAACAAGCGAAACTTTAGTTAACAATTTTCTACAAATTAACAAAGGGATAATAACTGTAAACCATCAAAAAATTCAGGCTCGTAAATTAATGTCACCAAATGAAAGATTATTGATATCAAATGTTTGTCCTTCAATCCCACATTCAATTATTGAAAATGGACTTTCTAATTTGGGATTAACTTTGGTAACTCCAATAAATTTTTTAAAAATTGGTACATCAAATCCTAATTACAAACACATTTTCAGTTTCAGAAGGCATACTTTTATTTCTCCCCCAGTCTCATCAATACCCGACTCAATAATTGTGAATTACGAAATGACATCATATCGTATATTTCTTGTAATGGAGAAGGATCTATGTACTAATTGTAGGCAAGCGGGACATTCGGCTGGAAATTGCCCAACTACTAAAGAAACTCAAACATCTCAAGCACAAAATGCTGCTCCAACTACTTCAACTGATCCAATAGACAATGAATACATTCCCCTAACGCAAAACATATCTTCCTCGGCTCCTATACTATCGACTAAACCGGATATCCATATTTTACCATCTACTCATGTTAAAGAAAGCACTGATTTTCAACAAATGTCCCACGATCCTCCCTCAAACAAACGAAATCGCTCTGAAATTATAACCCCTCCACCAAATGATACTCCAGTAAATAACCTCTTTCCAGACCCTAAATTAAAAAAGCCAAAGTCTTCAATCACAAACATAGGAACCATTAAAGTAACTGACGATATAAAAAATTCAGCTAGACGAATATATGAAGATACTTCAGTAAACCATTCAATATCTTATGAAACATTAGTAGATATACTGGAAAATGCTCATGGTACTCCTGACCCAGTAAGCTTAATAAAAACGTATACAAATGATCTAGAAAACCTATTGAAACTTTTAAATCAACTACATGAGAATTTATCAAATAGGAAATCAAAAAATAGATGCACTAGACTTCGAAACAAAATACTTAAATCCATACAATCAGAAACTAACACCGAATCCGATAACGAAATTGTAAAAGATATATTATAATGGCTTTCTCAATTATCCAGTGGAACCTACGAGGATATTACACTCGCCTTGAGATATTACAACAAATGATTAAAAAACTTACTCCATCCATACTTTGTTTACAGGAAACTCATTTTAAAAATACTAAAGTTCATAATTTAAAACACTACACATGCACATATAAAAATAGAGAAAATGTAGACCATGCTAGTGGTGGCGTAGCAATTTACACTCATTCATCCATCGATGTAGACATTCTTCAAATCAATACACAACTTGAAGCGGTCGCAATTACTATCAAAGGGCCTGTAAAAATGAACATATGTAATATATACATTCCACCTACACAAAACCCAAGCAATAATGAAATCTCAGACTTGATTAAACAAATACCTTCACCTCGTCTAATAGTTGGAGATTTTAATGCACATAATTACATATGGGGATCAAAAATAATTACTCCATTAGGTCGTAGAATCGAAATAATGTTGGACAATTTTCAGTTAAACCTACTAAACGATGGAAGAAATACTCATTTTGACATTTCTACTGGTAAATCCTCTGCCATAGACCTTTCAATATGTGATCCAGCATTATCAGCTACCTTATCTTGGGATGTACTTTCTGATTTAAATGATAGTGACCATTTTCCGATTGTAATAACAAATCCTGACAGCATACAATATTCTTGTAATGTTGAAAAATGGAATATCAAAAATGCAAATTGGCAAGAGTATTATAATCTAGTTTTAAATGAAATGAATGCATTACATGAAATTTTACAATCAAATAATAATATTGATAGTCAAATTCAAGAGTTTTCCAATGTATTATTGAATGCTGCCGAAAAAGCCGTTGGTAAAATGAATCCTAAACAATTAAATTCGTCAGTCCCTTGGTGGAATTCTGAATGTCAAGAAGCTATTAAACTTTCAAAAACAGCATTAAATCGATTCAGGAAATATAATACACTTGAAAATAAATTAGAATTCAAACGACTAAAAGCACGAGCTAGATTTATAATTAAAAGAAGTAAACGTGAATCATGGAAAAAGTTTGTTTCAGAATTAAATTCATCTACACCAATTAATAAAGTATGGCAAATGGTACGAAAGATATCCGGGAAAAATACCCCAAACCACATTAACTTCTTAGAAGAAAAACAAAAAATATCCACTTCCCCTCTAGACATAGCTAATATTCTAGCTAATAGTTTTGAAAGATTTCTCAAGTGATAATGTTCTTCCTCCAGATTTTTTAACCAAAAAAGAGAAAGAGGAATCCAAAGGTATTGATATACCGCCTGATGACCTTTCTCCTTTAAATTATCCCATAACCATGGATGAATTAGAATACTCACTCAATAATACAAAAAACTCTTCTCCCGGTCCTGATAACATTCCTGCAATATTTCTTCAAAAACTTCCTTCATCTGCAAAGAAACACTTGCTGAAAATCTATAATAATATATGGAGATATAGCAAGTTTCCAAAAATCTGGAGTTCATCTATTGTCATCCCTATTTATAAACAAAATCAACCAAAATCTCTGTCACATTCATATAGACCTATTTCTCTAACTTGTGTAATGTGTCAAGTTCTCGAGAAAATCATATCCAACAGATTAATGTGGTTTTTAGAAAATAATAAATTACTTGCCCCGGAACAAAGCGGATTCCGAAAAAGTCGTTCAACACTGGATAATCTTATTAGTTTAGAGTCTGAGATTCATGAAGCAATGGCATGTGGACAAAAATGTATCGCAATATTTTTTGACATAACAAGAGCATACGATACAGTTTGGCGACATGGTATTGTTCAAACACTTAGTCGATGGGGAATAAAAGGTAATATAGCACAATTCATAAAAAATTTCCTATCTCATCGAACTTTTAATGTACGAGTTAACGGTACTTTATCTAATACAAAAATTCAAAAAAACGGAATTCCTCAAGGATCTAATTTAAGCGTCTCCCTATTTCTTATTGCAATAAATAATATTATCTCCACTTGTGACTTACCAGTAAAAGCTAGACTCTTTGCAGATGACTTAATCATTTTTGTTAAGGGGATAAATGATAAAACCCTTCAGACCCATCTACAGAAAGTGCTATGGAATCTCGAATTATGGACAAATTCTACAGGTCTTCAATTATCAACAACAAAATTAAAGGCTATGCTATTTTCAAAAAAAGAAGTTATATCACTCCAGAATTAAAACTATTTAATAAAGAAATAAAATATGTTGAGAAAATTAAATGTCTAGGCATGACATTTGACAACAGATTATCCTGGAACCACCACATTCATGATCTAAAAAGTACTTGTCAATCTGCACTTAACATTATAAAAACTGTTGCACACAACACATGGGGAGCAGATAGTAAAACACTGACCCTTATGTACAAGTCATTGATCAGGTCCAAACTCGACTACGCTTGTATTATTTATGATTCAGCAAAACCATATATCATAAAACAACTCGATCGAATACAAAATAGTGCTTTGCGAACTATACTAGGTGCTTTTTATACTAGCCCTACTGAAAGTTTACACTGTGAAGCTGGAGAAGTCCCCCTGGAATTCCGAAGAAAACAACTTTCACTAACATATGCGGCATCAATACAGGCAAATCCTATGAATCCTGTTAATCACTATGTAAATTCAGACCGTTTTAGGAATATCTTTAAAACTCATGCTAGGCTTGACCTTCCTTTTTATGAAAGGGTAAATAGATACCTCAATGAACTTGAATTCAAATTTCAAGATATCTATTGTATACCCGATATTAACACTGTTCCCCCTTGGACTGTTCCCATCCCATCTATCAATACCAAACTCTCCATATATAAAAAAGCAGATAACCATCCCAAAGCATTATATCAATATGTCCTCCAAGAATTCAAGACATACAGTAACCATACACTTATATATACCGATGCCTCTAAAACTATAGATGGAGTGGGAGCAGCATTTATGTCTAATAAAACAAAAATATTAATGAAACTCCCTAAATTAGCATCCATTTACACAGCCGAATTAACTGCTATTCTCAATGCAATAAATTTTGTGGTAGAAAATAGTATCAAAAACCCTGTCATTATTACAGATTCCCTAAGTTCTGTAATTGCCCTAAATAACTTATATCCTAGTCACCCAAGTCTACTACTTATTAAATCAGCATTAAGCCAACTGCAAACTATGAACATAAATGTCAACTTTGTATGGATTCCTTCCCATATTGGAATTGCTGGTAACGAAGAAGTAGATTCCTTGGCAAAACTAGCAATCTCGAGTCCGGAAGCTGTAGAAATCAGAAGCATTCCACATCTAGATATAAAACCTGTAATCAAGAACTTAATAATCAATGATTGGCAGACCAAGTGGAATCAATCAACATCCAAACTACGAGAAGTAAAACATTCCATATTACCTTGGAAATCAACCCCAAATAAGCGTAAACATCAAACCATCCTATCTCGTCTGAGAATAGGCCACACCGCCATCACCCATAAACATCTGCTAGAGAGTGAATTAAAACCAAAGTGCAACATATGTGATATTGTGCTCAGTGTTCGCCATATTTTACTGGAGTGTCCTTTATATCGCATGGAGAGACTTCAATATAAATTACAAGATACCTTACAGGCAATATTAAGTGACGGAACTGATATGAAAAATTTGACATCATACTTTCATTCCATAAATGTACTAAATAAACTGTAAAACTCTAAATTGTACAACGCCAATGACCCTATGAGGTTGAGGCATAAATAAATAAAAAAAAAATATATATTAATATTATTCTTTTACTTTTTACCTTTTTTTCAAAAATATTTCCGTATACATGGATAGAGTGAGTTTTATGGATTGCCGCAATTATCTCGGAAATGGCGTGCAATTTTGGTTTGTGATAATTTTGTGTTACGGACAATCTTATGATAGTGGTTACATTGGTGTCAGTTTCTTTGTTATTCTGGAAATATAATAAAAGTTTTTATTTCAAATATATCACTTTCTATATTATTTACCATACTTAAAAAACATTTTAGAGGCAAAAGCAAGCAAACACTTAATTATGCCTTAAACTTAAGTTCTTGTAATATTAACTTACCTAAAAGATAAACATAAAGATGAAGGAGATGTTATGAAGAAAGCAGCCAGCTGGCGTGTAAAATGGATGTGTGCTGGAACTCTTATACATCTTGATTGTGATTTATGTTGAATGCGAATACTGCTATCTAAAACATCTAAAGGTAAGTCTTTAGTTGTTACAGCTTTTCTGTGCCATGATTTTGTACAATAAACCTTTTATTGTACCAATTTTTACTAATATGTAAGAGTAGATTAAAATGAAACGAGTATATTCGATCATAAACATCTAAATGGAATATTTTAACTGTAACCTACTTTGGGTATAGTATATATTGCATAAAAAATAGTTAGTATATTTTTGAAATTTGAAAAGAAAAATATACAGGATAATATTTCGAGAAAAATCAAAAATCTGACAACAATGTAAATACTACCAAAAAGTATGTAAATCATTTAGCTGTTAGATTCATACTCAAAACACTCTCTGTATTCGCTATTATACTTTTTTTTAGATTGAAACAAATGAAAAAGAATGGCGCATGTGGTATGAAAAAGAAAAACCGGAAGAAGAAGATATTCCTTGTGGATATCAAAAAAGTCTTGACGTTTTCAGAAAGCTACTATTGATAAGATCGTGGAGCCCAGATAGGACTCTGTCTCAAGCCAGGAAGTATATTATGGGTATAAAAATTATGAATATTTTATTAAGATAAAATAGTCAGGAATTTGTAAGATAAAATTTGAACTTATTCTTTTTATTTATTTTTTAAATATTTTTTAATATCCCTTTAGATTATTACGTCTCACTTGATACTTCCTCTTCTCTACTTCTTTTCTACTTTGTTCATCTTAATATTTGTCATTTAAAAAAATTCTGGTCCTGCAAAATTGATAAAAATTTATATATATATATATATATATATATATATATATATATATATATATATATATATATATATATATATATATATATATATATATATATATATATATATATATATATATATATATATATATATTTATCGGTTTTAAAAGGGCTTGCGTCGTTGTCCGATGCCTAATTTACACGAATTTCTATCATTCCATTGTTCTTCGGTCAAGTCTCAGGAGCTCATTGCATTTGTTATTCCCTCCTTCCATGTTCTTTTTGGTCTTCCTCGTCTCTTACGATTTGGTGGTATCCATTTTATGGCGATTTTTGGTAGTCTTGTTTCTGGCATTCTTTGAACATGGCCATACCATATAAGTTGTTTCCTTTCTATGTCTGTTGCCAGTGATCCATCTACCCCCATCCGATTCCTTATTTCATCGTTTCTAATTCTGTCTACCCTAGATATTCGAAGTGATCGTCTAAATATATCCATTTCTGTTGCTTCGAGTTTTCTTTTATTGCTTTCTGTTAGTCTCCATGTCTCTGTACCATAGGTTAAGCTGCTTTTTACGAGAGATTCATATATATATATATATATTATATATATATATATATATATATATTGTATTTTCATCTTTTACCAATTTCTGAGCTCCAAAGAATTCCGTTGATAAAGGTATTAGACAAGGTGATACTATTTCACCAAAGCTTTTTACCTTAGCATTGGAAAATGTATTCAAACAGCTTGACTGGGAGGAAAAAGGTGTAAACATTGATGGTGTACGTTTGAGTCATTTGAGGTTTGCGGATGACATAGTATTATTTAGTACAGATATCAAGGAACTGGAGCAAATGTTGAAGGAATTAAACCAGCAGTCAAATAAAATAGGTCTCAAAATGAACCTTCAGAAAACAAAAATAATGAGTAATTCACAAACTAATCTTGTTATTGACAACGTCAGTCTTGAAAATGTAGACCACTATATATATCTTGGACATACCATTAAAATCGGCAAAGAAAATCAAATAGCCGAAATAAAAAGACGCATACAACTGTCTTGGGGAGCTTTCGGCAAATTAAGCTTTATTTTGAAGAATAAAGATATACCAATGTGTCTAAAACGTAAAGTTTATGACAAATGTATCTTGCCTGTAACTACATATGGACTGGAGACCATGGCCTTCACAAAGAAAACCTTAGAGCAGCTCAGTACAACCCAAAGAGCAATGGAGAGGGCCATGCTAGGGATTAGTTTGAGAGACAGGATTCGAAATAACGTCATTCGTGAAAGAACAAAAATTACTGATGTCTCAGAACGTATTGCAAGGCTCAAGTGGCAATGGGTCGGACACGTTGCCCGAGATAATCCCGAAAAATGGACACAAAGATTAACAAACTGGAGACCAAGAGAGAACAGGCGAGGAGTAGGCAGACCGCAGAAGAGGTGGACAGACGATATCAAACAAGTCGCGGGCAAGCAGTGGATGAGAATTGCCAAAAGTAGAAATCGATGGAAGCAAATGGAAGAGGCCTATGTCCAGCAGTGGACGAACACAGGCTGAAGAAGAAGAAGAAGAAAGAATTCCGTTAAGGCATCCGATTGTTCTACAGGCCTGGGTTATTCGTTTTCTAATTTCCCTATTGTCTGTGCCTGTGGTGTCGAAATCAATTCCTAGGTAGGTATATTCAGTGCAAAATGCAATTTCGGTTGTGTTCATCTGAATGTTGGATAGTTCTGCGCCTATTGGGAGATATTTTGTTTTTTATGTATTGAGTTCTAAACCCCACTTTTTGTATTCTTCCTGTAGTTTTCTGGCCATATATGTCAGGTCTTCTTTATCGTTGGCTATAAGGACTTGATCGTCTGCAAACTTTAGGGTATATAGGCAAGTTTCTCCCAGGTCAATGCCCATTCCTCTGCACTTTCTCTTCTACTGAAACAGTGCTTTCGCCACGTAGATTTTAAACTATGTGGGGGATATGCAACACCCCTGCCGGAGTCCCTTGTTTACAGAAAATTTTTTTGAAAGTCCATTTCCAATTTTTATTCTCGACGTTGATCCTTCATAAAGCTGTTTAAGGGCGTTAATTACTGTGTGGTTAATGTTTGTTTCCTGCAAAATTTTCCACAGTTTTTTAGCGGGTACAGTATCATAGGATTTCTGAAGGTCTATAAACATAAGGTGGGTTTCTTGGTTGGTACTTGATCTTTTTCTATTATTTGTTTCAAAATAAACACATTATCGGTGCAGCTCCTTCCCGCTCTAAAGCCAGATTGTTCCTCTTCTTCTTGTTCCTTATATTCTTGTTCGATAATGTCTCGAAGCATCCTTCCATATAGGCGACTTAAGGTACTGGTTACTGATATACCTCGATAGTTTGAGCAGTGCAGTTTACTTCCCTTCTTATGTACAGATGATATGAAGGATACTTTCCACTCATGCGGAACTGGTGCACCGTTTAGATATTGGTTTATACACCAGGTTAATCGTTCAAACAGTTTGTTATGCCGCATTTGATTAGTTCTGCTGGAATTCCCTCCGGACCTGCAGCTCGACCATTTTTTAGTAGTTGTATCGTTTTTATGACAGTCCTTTCATCGATGTTTATCGTTTTTCCCCGTATGTGTATTTCAGTTGGAGACATTTCTCTATATTTCTCTCTGTTTTCTGTTAATAGATTTTCGTAAAAATTTAACCATTTTATTAACAATTAAACATATCTCGAAAATGAATTGACCGATCGGCTCTTACGAAATATCATGCGATTTGCAATTTAAAGAGCTACAATATAATGTATATAATATAATATATAATACTCCATATTATCTACGTTAACTAAACTGACAACAATAAAGTAGATGACTGGTTGACAAAGGCAATATCGATAGAAAGAGAAGTGATCCAGGAGTGCTTATGCATGGCTGTCATTGTTATTTAACATATTATATTGTAAATATTATTTCCCACAAGCTCTGAAATAACAGGAAAACCCTAACCTAAATATTTAAATAACATTAGATATGGTGATAAGTCAGTAGCTTTTACAGACAGTTGAGCAGTTTGCAGAGAGTGAGAGGGAGAGAGAAAGAGAGAGAAAGAGAAAGAAAGAGAGACATAGAGGTAGAGAGAGTATTTAAAAACAATAATGCTATAATAATGCCAATCAATAATGTAACGTATACAATCTATTTACCTATATACATAAATATTTTAGGCCCTTTTGCTAGTGTCAGAAAAAGACTGAGTGTGGTTCTTTCAAAAATTTATATACATATACAAGCTGTGTGTATTATCTTACCCCACATGGGCAATAAATTAAGCACCATCCTTTTATTGTTTACCCTCGTAAGGAAACGAGCTCAGAAACAGAAATAAAATGAAAAATTTAAAACAAAGCTAACTTTTATTATTTTGTAACGAACAAAAAAGTTATTTAAGCGATTCTAAGAGAATTACATCATCCCGAAAAAGAAATAAACAGTCTCTGTTTAGGTATTAAGTTAAAAATTAGACCACACAAACAAAATTTTGTTTTGTGTGCTTAGCATTCGGAGACAGAAAAGAGACATGAATTGCTTGGAGGTTGCGAATACTCGAATTTCGAGTCCGAAGTCTGAACTATTATGAACTGCAGTTGGATCCTTGAGGTAATTTCGATGTTTCCGAACATGGTAGCAACAGTAATTTGAATATTTACTAGAAATTAAAATAATAAATTTTTGAAACTTTGAAAAATAATTTGAAACTTTTAAAACGGTTACAACAAAGAGTATGGAACTGGATGTTAATACAAAAAAAAACGAAATAAATTGTAGTCAGCGCTAAATAATAAATTTGGATTTTCCATTTTTGTCTGCACGGGGGTGATTTAGGGAGATACCGAAGAGAAATTTTTTGCAATATCCCAAAGAGTCCCAAAATTGACATTATCATCCAAATTCAGCTTGTCCCTATGAATTTTAGAGGTTCAGTGGCATTTAGTGGCTGAGTATTGTAAAAAGGTTTAAAAGAATACTTATACGTTTTCAGAAAGGATTTTTTAATAAAAATTTTCAAAGTAAGAATATCCAACATTTAAAATAGTAAAAGAAAAATCAGCGTGTTTTATTTTATGGTAAATTTTTTTCAAAATAAAAATACAAAAATAAACTAAGGACCGTTTACCTTTAACAACATATTTATTTTTTATTTAATTTATTGTTTGTTTGGTAAATTATTGTATACATTGTTTTGGTTTTACGTGTACTTTGTTTTGGTATAGGTTAGTTAGGTTTGTACAACATATTTGCATATTAACCCATTAACTGCCAATTTTTCTTTTCTTGCTAATATCGATTTTTTGAATACTGATGTATAATTATTTGACAAAAATAGACTCCATTGGTATGTATTTATAAAATCTGTCATTTTTTGACGTTTTTTATCGTGGATCCCCAATTGGGGATCATGGCATATACTATGCTTAATAATAACATAAGTACAAGGTTAGTGCAAGGTATATTTTTATTACAAAATATTGACAAAAAGCAATTAGTTTGAATGCCAAGCAACTACACATTCTACATGTAAACCAACATTACATTTAGAACACTGTTTTCTTACATTCGATTTGCAGACCGCACATTTCCTTTGCTTGCCTTCGGGAGTCCTTTCAAGATAATGTCCAACTGGATCTCGTCTCACTGGTTCAGGCACACGTTTTTGAGATTTCATTTTTAAAGATGGTCTTCCAAGCTTTTTTGGGTCTGAAAGTGAATTCACCCTTAAAAGAGCTTTGGCTACAGCTCTCCTGAAATCAAGTAATGGAACACTACCATTTGCAATAGAGTAGACTGCGTGAGCATTTACTAGAGCCATATCAATAACGTTTGTAAATAAGGGGAAATACCATCGCTTTGCTCTAATTTTAATTCTATATTTTTGGATATTCCAATCTAATTTGTCTACTCCCCCCATATATTTATTGTACTTAGCTATAACATTGGGCTGAGGCAAAAGTATTTCTTTTTTTTCCGTTCGCGACCATCTAGCGACTTTGGCTATTGGCAGGACCTCTTCATGATTTGACAGGAGTTTGACACAGCTATTGTCTTTCCACACTACCGCAAATATATTGTTTGTTTGGTCAAAACGGTAATCAAAAAATCCCCGCTTCTCTTTTTTTACCTCATTGTCAGATGTCAAAGGACAACGGCCCATTCGGTTACTGCGCACTGTTCCAGAAGCGCAGACCTTCTTATCAGATAGCTCTCTCATAAGTTCATAGCTGGTAAAAAAGTTATCAAAGTAGAAACAATGCTCAGAGGGATTTTCGATAACCTCCATTTTTTTCAAGATTACAGAAGATCCTAGACTAACACTGGCAGCAGTATCGGCTTTTTTACCTTCGTATACCTCGGTATCGAAACAGAAACCTGTCTCTGAGCAGCACATCGCCCATTGTTTGAAACCAAATCGAATGGGCTTTCCCCTGATAAATTGTTTCAGGTAATGATGACCAAAATACCGCACCATTTGCTCATCAATACTCAGGTTGCTACTGAAAACTCCAAATCTCATGCATAATTTATTGAACCTGTCTATGATGGGTCTTATTTTATAGAGCTTATCATGCTCTTCCGGCTTGACAGGTATAAGTGAATTGTCATTGAAATGTATGTTTCGTTTTATTTCTAGGTAGCGATTTCTAGACATACATGTTCTTACAATTTGGACATTTAAATCTTCGTCTTCTGACCAATACATTTGTTCTTGTGGGAGAGAATGATATCCAGTCAATATGAGTATGCCTAGAAACTTTCTCAGACAATTTACAGAAAAAGTGAACTCATGCCTGTTGTTCTGGGCTGCATAAATCACACTTTGCCTAACAATATAGGTCATTAGTTCTTCATCAAAGAATAACTCAAAAACTTCGGCTGGTGATTTACCGCGAATTTCATCTTTAATTTTTTGCCGACGGATATCGCATGCCGATTGAGCTTCATTTGGATCAGCTAATACACTAAAATTGGCTTTTTCTACCTTTTTCCAGGCTGGAGGTTGACTGGTAGCAATTTTAGATCTCTTGGGCGCTTGGGCAGTTGTTTTCGATCTTACCCGTTTTGAAGTAGAACAGCTGGGCTGCGGCTGATCAGATTGGGGTATCTTTTTAACATCCGTGAGGCCGTGAAGCTCAATATCTCCTGGAAGGTCTAGGGGAACGGAATCACCTAAGACATCCTCATCTAGATCCTCAGAATCTGTCACGCAGTCTACGCGGTCTGGTGGAAGTTCAACGATGTCGATATGGGTATATTCACTTTCATCAATGTAGACATGATTTTCTGGATCATCTATGTAAGCCTCAAGCTCTTTCAAGGAGCGGAAAGGTTTGGAACTCATAATCTAAAAAAAAAGAAAAAAATATTACATGTGCCATGGTCCCCATTTGGGTATCGGAACACAAAAGGACCCTACAGCCACATTTTTATTATTTTTTGTGTGGCTGTATCTTTTTTGTATGCTTAAGACTCTAGTCTATCCACACTTTATAAACAAAAAACTCTTGTCAAAACTTATCTATCAAAAAATAATAATGAAAATATAGGTATGTAAAAAGGTCAACTTACCAGCCACAAATTTTCACAAAAAGCTAAATATTTCAATATTTACGCCACCAAAATATCGTAAACCAACAAAACCACACACGTGAATGTTCAAGGAACAAAACATAACCTAAACTAACAGAGTTTCATAATATGCGTAGTTGCCAAACGGTACAAAAAGCGAAATCCCCAAATGGGGATCATGGCAGCTAATGGGTTAAACAACGTTATCATTGATTCAAATATTTGTTTATGTGCATTTTTTACAAATGATGATAACCTTGTTGATTTTAAATTGAGGATTCCTCTATGTATAAAATTACTGTAATAAAGTATATACTAGCGTTTTTTAATAGTAATGTGTATTGCACCATGAAATAATATTTATCATAAAGTATATTAGAGATAATTTAGATCTTTTACCGTCTGATTTTTTAACGTTTTGGAACTCTTTTCTGAGAAGAAAAGTTAATATCTAAAATAATAAATAAACAAATTTCTTAATTATAAGGGTGTGATAAATAAAGGCAAAAATTCTACAAATTACTAATTAAATCAGTAAATAAAATTTAAATTTATTTGTTGAATCGATTAGTTGATCTTTGACTGGCTTCAGTTATGAGTTCTCTACTATGTCCCTTCTGGCGATTTTCTTCGCTTTCTCGTTATTTTGATATCTGCTTTTTTCAACCTAAATTAATATCGAAGTTTGACAGTAATATAATTTATTGTTATGGTTCAAAAAACTCGTAATATAAATTAATAATGATTAACAATAATTGGGCCTCCACTGTTTTAATTACTCATTACATATTTTTTCTTACTGGCCCAAATTATTTATTTTCACCCTATATTACACACTATTAATGGTTTAAATATTCGAAATTATTTTAATACAAACAACTTGTTTAATTTTTAGATTCTCTAGGGCCCGAATATGGAGAGCCATGCATACTTGATCTGGAGGTTACCTGGAGTGAATCGGAACCTAGAAGTCCATTAATATGTATCTTGTCCATAGGGTCAGATCCTTCTCCGCAGATATCAGCATTAGCTAAATCCAAGGATATACGTAAGATAATTCAGAATAACTAAATTTACAGTTAAAATTATAAAACTGATTAAATAATTCGTAAACATTCGACGGACATATCCGATCAAAATATGGACGGATTAAAGAGTAATCCTTAAACTATAAATTTTACAGGACACATAAAAAACTAACTTAGTCATCCTGTGTGAACATGTTTTAACAGATAGGTTTATTGTATATTTATTTGTGGGACAAAAGAAGTATCGGACGACTGCGCAAAATATCGAGTGACAACCATCTGCAGAGGTATTAATCTGCCAATGAACAAGCAGAATTGCTTATAGAGAGAAAGAAGAACATTGTTTAGCTAATTTGTGACTTTCAGTAACCTTTCATTATTCTTTATTTTAATTTTTTTAAGTCTATTTATTTACGATCTATATTTTAGTTTTTAAATAGGTCTTGGGGCCAGGCTCTATCTAGTTTCCTTGTGGCTGGACCATTGGTAAATAATTCCCTTACTACTCATTTTCGTGGTGAATAATACATACATTTTGTGACTCTGTGGCTTAATGGATTTCCTCACTGATGAAAGGATTAATTAAGTCGTAGTAAAAGGTTTGATTACTTACGTAACATGGTGCATTCTAACTATCGATCTAAGCACTTTAGACTGAAATGTTTGGATGACATTCAGCGACGTTGGCTTTGCACAGTCTTATATGCGTAATTTGTAGTACCAGATAGGTTTGAGTATGGCTTTGTATAGAAGAATTTTGTTTTAGATGCTGAGTTTTAATTAAAATCCAAGGAGCCAATACATTTGCAAGAATTTTAAGTCGAGCTGTCCTTATTTTGGTCTGAATATGTTTCTTCTAAGTAAGATGTTGATCAAGATGAAGGTCAAGGTAACTAGCGTCTGTTACTGTTGATCTTCTTGAATTATTCATTCTTACAGGTGGGCATGTGTTGTGGCAGTTGGTAAATATTATTTAAATTGATTTGCTTTTGTTCGCCATTTGATGTAAAAATCACTGAGTGTGTCCAGGTTTTGTGAGGCTTGTATGGAATTTTCATTTATCGCTAGTATTGGTACGTCGGTTGTCAGCAAAGAAAGCAATTATAGTATTATTAGTCTCTGGTATACCGGCTGTGTAGAGTAGCAAAGGCAGCGGTCGGAGAACACTACCCTGTGGGAGTCCGGAGTTGATAGGACAGACATTGTATTATTGGTAATTGAATTTTACAGAGGAAAATTTATTTGATATGTAGGATTTAAGTAGAAGCAAATAGTTTATGAATACTACTATTTTTACTTTGTAAAGCCAGACTTTGTCAAACGCTTGTGGGGTGTCTAGGAATATAGCGTTGCAGTATTTTTCCTCGTCGAGACTTTTTGATATTTCAAGATGTTATCAAGATTATTCGATAGACTTGTTGGGTAGTGGGGTGATTTTCAAGAAAACCAAACTGATGCTTTGCGTATATCCTTTGTAGCCGCAATCTTTTAAAACTTTGCTTATGGTTGGAAGTAGGCTGATGGGTCGATAAGATGTTACTTTGTTGGGCTCTTTTCTTGACTTAAGAAGCATAATGATTTCAGCGAATTTTTATATTTTTGGAACTATGGAAGTTTTTAGTACTTGTGCCGAGAATAAATCATAATCTGGGGCCTTTGATACAATAGGTTTGTTTATTTCTTTCTTGCCTTCTATAGGAATAAAACTGTTAATTGAGAGAGATAGTTGACCTGCTACGCTAATTAGTTCTTCCACTTTTTCATAAGAGTCTGCTGGCTGTATTTGAAATACGTTTGTAAGATGTGCAGCAAAGACATTTAATTGAAACGGGCACATTCGCCATTTGGTTTACCGATGGGAGCAATAGTTGTGAGTGGTTTATTGAGCTTCTTAGTCGCCTTTGATGGCTACTTCAAATTGTCTACGTAGTCTATTCAGGTTCTCCTCGCACGACGTTTTGCAGCAATGAGCTGGCGAATGTGCAGGGTAATATTTGTAATATTTGTTGGTTTACTTTAAGCTCGTGATATAAATTGCCTTGCCGCTTTTTGCACAAGTGTAATAAAGTATTAAACTCTTGTATCTATGTCATGTGGTGATTTGATACGCAAATTAAAATCAGTTTTCTTCTAGGTAAGATTGAAAATCTGCCAGTTGGTATTTTTTGATGTGACTCAAGAAGGGAGTGAGTTGTTTATAACTGTGGTACTCTTACTCATAATACTTGTTTTTCTGGAGTCACTCAGACAGTATGTAGGGATTCTGTTTGTGTGGCAATCATAGTTTTTGTCAGTTATTGCTTTTAAAAGATTACGACTTCTTGTTATTGTGAGTCTTGAAATTAGTGTGTGGATATTTCGCATTCCAGTCTTCTCCCGCTATGAATTTACTGCCAAGTAATTGAAAGAAGTCTTTATCTGTAAAGATTGCATGACAAGGTGGGCTATAGATTGCAGATATGTTAAAGTGCCATCAAGTGCCGTGGCATTGCATTCACTTAAATGATTGCTGTTTGTGTTTATGTTGCATATTTTGACAATTCATGATGTGATATGCAGCTGCGTATCACATCATGATTACCGCCGAGCCACCATGAGCTATACCATCTGGGTGAGGTGTTCTGTATGTTTTATAGAGCGGAAAATTAAACGTTCATCGTTGGATCGGTAATGTGAGTTTCTGAAATACTCAGAAGATTAATTTTATTCAGGTTTAAGAAATTAATTACTTTTTGCTTATGGATTAGCGGGCCATTAAAGTTTTATGTGGCAATTATAAGTATGTTTAAGAATTTATTTGTTTAATTAAATTTTATTATTTTTCTTATTATTATTATTTTTTTAAATTATCTGTAGTTATTTTTATTAACCCTCTTCTTTTAAATTACTAAATGTAAAACTATATAATTTTGTATACTCTATTCACCATGTATTTTTTAAAATAATTGTTAACAAATATATTTATTCTTATTAAAAATTAATACCAAAATTAAGTTCACATTTAGATTGATCTATTTTAGCATTGAAAGCAGTTTCAATGGGCCAAGGTCAAGAAATCGTTGCAAGAGATATGATAGAAACATCTATGGCAAACGGAGGCTGGGTCCTTTTACAAAACATCCATCTTTCTCTTCCTTTCGCCACAGAAGTTATGACAATGATCGCTGATACAGAGTCCATTGACGACAGCTTCAGAATTTGGTTAACCACAGAAGTACATGAACAGTTTCCCATTGGTCTATTGCAGATGGCCATTAAGTTTACCAATGAACCACCACAAGGAATAAGAGCAAGCATGAAAAGGACGTACCAGAATATTACTCAGGATTTCTTGGATTACTCGGCCCAAAGCCAATGGCCGCCTTTATTGTATGCTGTCGCGTTTTTGCATACTGTTGTCCAAGAAAGAAGAAAGTTTGGACCTCTAGGTAATGTAGCAATTTTGAAGATTGCGATTTTTTTTGTCATTTTTTTTTTGGTAGTAATTTGATAAAATTTTAAAAAGTCGCTACTATATTTTAATATAGTCATAGTCATTCTTATTCAAATACGACGAAATTTTAGGACATGACAGTAGTAGTTTTATCCAAAAAGCGAATAATTTTAACAATAAGCTCATTTGTTATATTTAACAAAATATCAAACTTTGTTAAATAGCCGATGAAAAAATTTTAATATAAAAATGAATGTAAACAAGAACGCTTGTGTTAATAAACATTTTTTTTATATAGGGGAGAGTTGCCTAAAACAGGATAATTTAATGCGACGATAATTTAAAAATTAGCGCCATCTAATGACAGGGGATGTTATTCACTACAGATACTGTCTATTTGAATGTAACAAGAGGTTACTCTGACTAATTGTTAATATGTGGCTTTTGGCAAATGCTAGTTTGAAAAATTAAGGTTATGCTAATTAGTTTCATCTGTAGTTAGTTAACAATTATGAAGTTTATATATCATATATCTTGACTTGATCTTAATACGAAGAAAACAAAGTACATGGTAGTCAGTATGCGCGAAATATTAAATACACAGCTTTTGGTAAACCAGCATCCAATTGACAGAGTGGACAGCTACACATACCTTGGTACCAACCTTAACAGTCAATGGGATCACTCCAGGGAAATAAAACAACGCATAGGAAAAGCGAGATTAGCGTTCATAATGATGAAGTCTTATTTCAGAAGTCACGATTTACCACTTGCTACCAAAATCTCTCTCATTAGATGCTATGTATTTTCTACGTTATTATACGGAGTAAACGCGCCTGGACACTTTTCGAAGCTTCTTTAAGAAAACTCGGCATTCGAGATGTGGTGTTACAGACGTATTTTAAGAATTTCATGGGTTGATCGTGTGACTAATGTTGAGGTTCTACGTAGAATAGGCAAGGAATGCGAGGCCTTGGCCATATTATGAGGAATGAACAGAGATACGGCTTATTGCAACTCATTCTTCAGGGCAAGGTATTTGGAAAAAAAAAGGACCAGGGAGAAGAAGAATATCTTGGCTTCCTTCGTAAGAAAGTGGTTTATTACATCGACAACCGGACCATTCAGAACAGCAGCAAGCAAAGTTAGGATAGCCATGTTGATCGCCAACATTCGGAACGAATAGGCACCGTAAGAAGAAGAAGAAGATATATATCATATATATTGTATATCAACAAAATAAATACTGCTGAGAATTTTGTAGTGTATTTTGCGATATTTGTGATTATGATAACTGTTTTACTTTGTTGAAAAATTGCAAAACATTATTCAGTGTTTAGTTGGGTAAAATGGGATATCGAGTGGTTCGGTAAAACTGGATACGATCCCAGTTTGTCCAACCAAAACTTAGATACTTTTTAACTAGCATATTAAATTTATTTTTTTAGGGTTATTAAAAGATGGAAAATATAAAAGAAAAAGTGATCGGCAGTCTTGGAATGAAAAAAGTATGCGCCAAGCAGTGAAAGAGGTTCTTGACGGAAAAATGGGTTATCTTAAGGCTAATAATGAATTTGGGATACCTCGAACAACTATTAAAGCTAGAGTAAAAAAAATTAAAAATCGAACTCTCGGTCGATTAAATTTAGCAATAAAAGGACTAGGGCGCCACAGACCAGTTTTCATATCGGAACAATAGGAAGAGTTGGTGGAACACATTTTGTTAATGGAATCACGACTATTTTGGTTTTACTTTAAATGACTTTCGAAGTTTGGCTTTTCAGTTAACTCAATGCTATTAGCAGTTAGATAATCCATCTAATAGAGACACAAAAAACATAAAACTTTCTAAAAAGAAATCTAGCCGTTAAACTTCGTACCCCTGAGCCAACATATCTAGTTAGAGCCATGGGTTTGAATAGGCCTGCCGTAAAAAAATATTTTTCCTTGCTTACTGGCGTGTTTGAAAAATATTAAATACCACCCGAACGGATTTACAACGTTGACGAAACGGGTATACTGACTGTGCTAGAGAAAAGATAGAAATATTTATCATTGCATGGGAAAAGGCAAGTTGGGTCTATATCTTCAGCTGAACGTGGTGTTCTTGTTACTGTGGAAATTTGCATGAGTGCTTCTGGTGTATTTATGTCGCCTACCTTCATTTTTGCAGGTCCAGAGCAAAACCTGAGCTGCTAGATGATGCTCCATCTGACACTAAACTTTCTAAAGGATAGATGAAATTTTTTCTAATTGGTTTAGTCATTTTATTAAGTTTTTATTTCCTTCCAAAGAACATCCTATTCTTTTACTTTTGAACAAACATACGGCCCACACAAAAAAGATTGACGACATAGAGAAAGCTAGAGACATTGGTGTTATAATATTGTGCTTCCCTCCGCATACCACGTGTCGATTGCAGCCTCTAGACGTCAGTTTCATGTCACCACTTAGCACTTCAAAAGTTTAAAAATGGATGCAGCAACATCCAGGTCCATCAATCACAGTGTCCCATATAGGAAAACTTTTCGGAAACGCATATATGAAAGCTGCTAGCGTCCAAAATGCTGTGAATTGGTTTAGAAAGACACTTACCTCCCAATCCGGAATTTTTTGAAGACTGGATGTTTAAACTAGCTGAAACCACAGTAACACCGATGAACGATCCGATAATTGGTCACGTTTTAGAAAATAATCGGCGCTCTCCACCTCGTACACCACTATTATCACATACCCAAGTTGATGATGATGCAGAAAATGAGAATTCTCCAAATACATTGCCTTCAGATACTTTTACATCACAAAAATCTCCTAAGGTGCTTGAAAATAAGAAAACTTGTCATACTACTCCTCATTTTTCTTTCAACAAGTTCTATGTTAATGCGATACCCACGTAAGTTCTATGTTAAGTCACTCCCAAAGAACTAGTTGCCCTTCCTCACATAGAAAGAAAAATTAACCATAATGATAAAAGGAGAAAACAGCTGTGTCAACGTCAACACCTTATAGAGAAGAACTGAAAAGGTCTATAGGTAAAAAACCTATCAAGAAACCAAAACTAAATTTGGAAGAAAAACAAAATTGAAACGGCAAAAAAAAATAAAAAATATGTTCCAAAACCAAGAAAAGAAAAAAGAGAAAGAAACAAAAGGGATAGCAGTTCAGATGATGAAGACGAATAGGAAGATACTCATGCGATTTTTGTTCGTTTTAAACTATACATTTATTTAATATTATTGTTATATTAATAATGTTTTATTTTTCAGGTCAATATATTTAATTTCAATATTGTCTTTATCTATGGCCTATGGCCTTTATGACCAACCGTGGCCTTCTTCTAACACAGTTCTTGCCGCCACAACACAACCTATGTTTATTGCAATCGACAGCACTACAAAGACAATTTACAATTGACGTTAAATCTATAGAAACAAAAACTGATAGTGGTTTTTAGAAATTAGGGGCCACTTTTGTAGAAAATAGTTAAAAAGGAATAATAATTTTAAAGATAAATTTAAATTACAGGGTAGGTAACCCTAATTTTATGCTCGTCAGTGTATTATATGTATCGGTGATCTATTCTACATTGTGTTAGAGCTTGGAGCATTTCACTCTGATTGACCGTATCAAATGCTTTTTCAAAGTCGAAAAATACAAGTATCAGGGGTCTATTATATTCAATGGTTTTTTCAATCAACGACTTAATGGTTTGCAAATGATCATTTGTTCCGTATCCAGCTCTAAATTCTACTTGCTCGCAAGGTTGATATAAATCTAGTTTTGATGTCAACCTATTAGTTATTATCTTCATAAACAACTTATAAACGTGAGATAACAAGCTAATAGGTCTATAGTTCTTTAGCTCTGTTATATCTCCCTTTTTGTGCATGACTACTATAACCGCTTTATTCCACTGAGATGGTGTAACCTCGTTTAAAAGGCATAAGTTATATAATTGCGTCAATGCTTTCAATACTGTCTTTCCTCCTGCTTTAACTGCCTTAATAAAGATTTGATCATCACCAGCTGCTTTATTGTTTTTCATTCTATTTAATGACTTTAAGACTTCTTCGATTGTTATTTCTGGGATATCCTCTCAACCCACATTCTGGACTTTTCTCAACTTGGTGCCGTCTTTCTTCCCCCTTTCTTCATATAATTCTGTGTAAAATTCTTCAACTACCCTAATTATCTTATCTTTATCTGTTACCACTTTTCCATTTCGATCTGCGAGCTTAACAATGTTCTTCTTACCTAGAGCTTGACATCTCTTCAGCACCTTTAAACTTTTATTTTTCTCGACAACCGTTGTAATTTTTTTGTGTTATATTGTCGTACGTCCTTTCTCACTGCTTTATTAATATCTTTATTAAGTTGTTGTAGTACGTGTGCATTCGTATCGTTTTTGTTCTTAAGTTCTCTTCGTGCCTCCATAAGTCTTTTTGTTTCTTGATTGAGCTTTTCCTCCTTATCTCTCCTAGAATTTCTATTGCACTTTTTCCGATCACCGATACATATCTCTCATCAGATACATCTATCAACATGCTACAGCAGTAAGACTTAATGAAGATACTGGGACTTTTCGTATTGAAAGAGGCGTTCGGCAAGGAGAGAACATGTCTCCTAAATTATTTACAACTTTGCTAGAATACGCTTGTAAAACAATAGATTTGAACGAAAAGGGCATCAATGTAGATGGAAAATTTTTAAATAACCTTAAATTTGCAGATGATATCGTTCTTATTGCAGACAGCTTTGATCAGGCACAGATAATGCTCCAAGAACTCCATACTGCCACAAAAAGAGTTGGCCTTAAAATAAATTTTTCAAAAACACAATTTATGACAAATTTAGTCCACAACAAAAACATCTCAGTAGAAGACAAAGATATTGAGCCAGTTGACTCCTATAAATACTTAGGCCATGGGATCCGAATAAGTCGAGACAACCAAACAATCGAGCTGAAAAGAAGAATAAACCTCGCTTGGGCTGCATTTGCAAGGATGAAGGATATTTTTAGGTCTAAGATTCCAATGTGTCTGAAAAGAAAAGTATTTAATCAATGTATTTTGCCAGTGATGACCTACGGCGCAGAAACCCTAACGCTCACAAGAACAACAGTGATTAAACTACAATTTGCTGAAAGAGCAATGGAGAGAATTATGTTAGGGATTTCTCTACGTGCTAGAATACCCAATGCTACTATACGCAAAAGATCAGGAGTAGCAGACGTTATTGAAAGGATAACAACACTTAAGTGGAACTGGGCAGGTCATGTAGCAAGATCAGTTGATGACCGGTGGACAAAAAGAATTTTGGAATGGAGACCCGAATACAAGCTTACAGAAATAGAGGTCGACCCCCAACGAGATGGACAGATGACATAAAAAGAGTGACTACAAATTTTATTCAGATGGCGCAAAATTGGACTAAGTGGAAAAGAATGCGAGAGGCCTATGTTCAGCAGTGGACGTTAGAGGCTAGTTGATGATAAGTGTATTATATAAGTAACCGCAACTTTTTCATTAGCAATACGTTTTTAGGATGGAATATTCCATATGAATTCAACCAAGCAGATTTTGCGGCGAGTGTGCAATTCATCCAGAATCACCTGGATGATATGGATCCCAAGAAAGGTGTTTCATGGCCAACAGTTTGTTATATGCTCGGGGAAGTACAATATGGTGGAAGAGTTACTGATGATTTTGACAAGCGTCTATTAACGACTTTCACACAGGTAAATTTAAAGTTGGTTTACAGACGAAATTATAAGGTACAGTGACTATTGGTTATCTTGAAGGGTAATTGACGTAAAATGCTATCATATGCATTAGCATAAAATGAAATTTAAAATAAATTT
Source organism: Diabrotica balteata (assembly GCA_918026665.1). Taxonomy (NCBI): domain Eukaryota; kingdom Metazoa; phylum Arthropoda; class Insecta; order Coleoptera; family Chrysomelidae; genus Diabrotica; species Diabrotica balteata. The sequence continues at coordinate 125,443,676 of OU898281.1, forward strand.
ATTTTCATTTCTATTTCAAAAGAAATTTTGCTTATCGAGGTTATTTAAATAATAAATAATTTTCTACAATTTATTAACATAAAAGTTTAAGTTGTTAGCGTATAATCTTTTGACTTTTGAAATACTTGAGTTAACAATTTAAGTACCGTAAAATAGGGTGATATTGATCTCCAGGGTTGACATTGATTATTTGTCGTTGTATTACATTTATATAGATACAACCGGCAACAATGTAAAATTGTTTCTGGGCGTGGCACTATTTATTTCTTGGATCTTGAGTATGATCAGTTCACGCAGCGTTACCAGACCTAGGGAATTTTCCCTAAGCCGGAGACAGATTCTGTCTCCGGCTTCTATATAAAATGTAGCTTTTCCAATTTTAAATTTTAAAGTGTTTATTTGTCTTTGTTTAGTGTATTTGTTATGTCCCAATTTACTTTTATGACATTCTGCTACTGCTGGATAGGCCACAACTGACGAAATGCCCCTGAAGATGATCTTGTGATCGAAAGTACTTGGGCAAGATTTGATTAAATACTGTGTTCGATATTTGCCTTGTGTACCATCAAAGTTCATTTATTCGCACATTCAACCTTATATTGATTCCTGGAATTGACTGCGTAAATAGCTTGGTGAAGAGACACGAGGTATTTCTGGTAAAAGTTTAGCAACTAGTATTAAAAAAAGCCGAGCAGAAGTTTCTCCGTACCTGATTAAAAAATATTTTGACAATTTACAATGAACGATTGAAAATATTCCAGTTGACAATATTTTCATTTACGAGTCCAAAATCTCAGATGACCCCGGAAAAAAAATTGTGCATCTACCGAAGAGGTACTAAATATCCCGAAAAAATATGCAATCATTCAAAATGATTGTTGTCATGTTGTTCACTGGGGACACGATATAATCGAACCTTCCATGGTATGATTGATATGTCAATATTTAATGGTTGGTTTGTCACTTGCTTCTTACCACATGCTAGGCTACTCGATGGAAAAAAGGTGTTAATAGGGGACAACTACCATCTCATTTTAATTTAGATGTTCTAAGACAATGTGAAAAAAATATAATATTTGCATACTTACGAGCCAACTCTACTAATATTTGCCAGCAATTGGATGTCACATTCTTCAGGCCCTTAAAAGAAAGCTGGAGGAAAACTTTAACAACATGTAAAATGCAAAATTCCAAAACCTCTGGCATTCCGAAAAATGAATTTCCTATGCTGTTAAACGAAACTCATGAATAAAGTACCACCTAAAAATCCATACGGAGTGAAAAGTGCTGTAAAAAGAAATTTACTTTCTGGTTTTGAAACATGTGGCATTGCACCATTCAACCCCAATCGAGTTTGAAAAAGCTATCACAAGACTCTATTGATCAAGCCGAGCTTAGATGCTCGCTTACTAACTTTCTGAAAGACTTGAAGTACAATTCCGGCTCTGAAAAACCTAGACGTAAAAGAAAACTGATAGCAGCTCAACCTTGTCAAAGTGTTACAGTACCTAAACCATCAGAGGAGTCCAGTGACGATGATTCAAATGAAAACCTGGAATTAGATGACAGCAACAGTTATGTGATATTAACAAAGATGAACAGGAGTTGAATACTTCTGTCCTTTATTAGAAAACATCATGAAGGAAATTTCCTGAGTGAAATATGAGGCCTTAAATCAGCAGGATCGAGGAAGATTTTCAAAATAATTGAAAATGACATTTTAACTGTCCCTTTAAGGAAGTAGTTGCCTTACTACCAGATCCTACACTTAAAGTTTCTTATAGGATACAAAAATATCATTTTCGCGAAGAAATTAATATAAAAGAATGTTAAATCAAATTTTCTTTTTTTATAAATTGTTCTGAATTACATTTTTAGTTGTTATAGAATAGTACAACAAAAATAGTGTAATCATTCTCACCCCGCATGATCAATCTCACCCCTTTGTAAAAATTCGAAAAACTATCTGACCGAATTAGTCAGGGTTAAGAATTATCATATTCTATTTAAAAGCACTACTGTTTCATGCTATAAAATCATCATGATCAATCTCACCACAGTGCGGGTCTAAGATTGATCACCCTTTTTTATGAGATACGTGGATTTTCCTTATAATTAAAACAAAACTAGTATTAAATCACTACTCTTTAGATATTAATATAACACGTGAAGTGTTTAAATATAGAACAGTCACAAAAACGTTTAAAATATAAATCAAATAAAGTTAAAATCAGTGGCGGCCGGTCAGGGTCGGCAGTGCCGACCCACATCTTTATAGATATTATAGATTATTTTAATATTTAATTTAATCAGTATTTTAATAAATAATTGTGGCAGGTAATCATTGATGTCAATTTGTTTTTGTGAACTAAAAAAATATCTGTGAGATAATAAAGACTAAATTTTATTCATGGTTTTTAAAAGAATTCGTCCAATCTGAGCGTTAAGTGATCCTTGCGTAGACACTTATAAAACTCAAATAAATGTTCCGATATCGGAGACATCCATCCGCCTATGAATTCTTAAAAAGAGCACGTTTTGTTTTTTCGGCTAGCCGATCCCAACCTTGACTTTACTTGTAAAAATCAACGGAATATTGGTTGATTAGCAACCAAATATACATTTCTTTCCATATGAACTTAATTACAAGTCCGACAAATTTAAATTTGCCGATGTTTTCATTTGGATTGGTGATTGGTCGCGAACTGTACATTGCGAGCGTGGGACGAAATGTTATTTCATATATGTTTAAACTGAAGTGATATTCAGTGCACGAACTAGCCTATCTTTTTGTGATTTATTTTATTTTTCTAAAGTAAATACTGTGATACGTTCGTCCGCCGTAAATAGTTAACGATTTAAGGGTTTTTTTTTTGACATATTAGAAGTTTTTTTAAATTAAAGTGTAAACAAATTCAGTAAACACCTAAAAAATGCAAGCCATGGGAGAAACTGTAAGTATTGATAAGTCTGATATTGTAAATTATATTTTGCATAATGGGTTTTCATCAATTCCATACGAATAACAAATTGTTATTAAAAATAAGGGGCGTCCCTTGCCTAAAATGTCCCGGCTTATAAATATTAGTCCGGGTAAGGAAGTAATAGATCATTTTTCAGATAATTGGTACAGCAAGTACTCATGGGCTTACCGGGAGTGAAATAAAAAACAAACTTTTTTTGTTGGCCTTGCATTTTAGTTTCGACAAATAGGGGCAAACATCAAAATCCGTGGTGTGAATCTGGTTACGATAATTTAAAGGAATTATTTAGGGCTTTACATAAACATGTTATTTTGAAAGATCATACTTACAGCCAGATTAAATTAGATTTATTTGGAAAACAAAATATCCATGTTTCATTAGATAATGCCCAACGTGAAAATGCTATTAAACATAACGAAATTGTAAACAAATAATAACGCAGTTTTACTTCGTTTAATTGATGTTGTAATTTTTTTAAGTTGTCAGGAATAATCTTTTAGGGGACACGATGAATCGGAGTATTCGTTTAATCAAGGTAATTATAGAGAACTAATAAAAATGAAACTACCGACATATCATGTCATTCACATTATCAATTGTTGTTCGATACGCGTTACGTGGTAATTATCTATGAGAGGTTTTTAGGTTTTACAGACTGAGTAAAAGCCATAAGGCAGAACATACTTTTGGTGTTTTAAAAGACAAATTAAAAAATTTTTGATATCAAAAATAATAGGTAGGGCAAACTTATGACGGCGCGTGCTGCCGTGATGTCTGGTGAATTAAATGGTCTCCAGGCAAAAGTTTAAAACTTTTTTGCACCGCAAGCTTTATTTACTCATTGTCATGCGCAGAGAATGAATTTAGTTTTGCAACATACATGTAAAAAAATTAAAGAATGTCGTCTTTTTTGCCAGTTTAAAGCGATTTGCTTAATTTTTCTCAAGCTTGCCTAAACGGACTAATGTTTTAGAACGTTTTGTTTCGAAAAAAATGCCAACAGTTTGTCAGACGCGATGGAATTTTAAATCTCGGTTAGTTTTCACTGTAGCAGATTTTCATGAACAGTTTTTGAAACTTTTGATTTTATTATTGAATGTGACGATTTTGAAAGTGATGATATCTCGATCCATAAAGCAATCGGTTTGAAAACTTAATTACTCTTTTAACATACTTTTAAATATTTTTAAGAAAGTGTTTACCCAAACCGATTTGATATTCAGTGTTGTTCAAAATCAGTTGAATTGACATTATTCATTCCAAAAATAGAATAACAAGACTGGTGCAAAATCTCAGTCAGATTTTCGTAATGATAGTAATTTCCAGTATATACGAAGTGACGTTTTGGACTCGCTTGATATTTCCGAACCCTCCAAAAAAAGATAAAGGCATGACACAGAAACAGATCTTGAAAACCGAGTATATTTTGAAATTTTGGATACTATAATTATGCAAATAGATACTCGTTTTTCGAATTTTAAAGATTTGCAAATTTTTGACCTCTTTGACGATTCAAAATTTAAAAGTTACGCCAAAGAATTTCCAAGATATTTATTAGACAGGTTGAATAAAAATTATCCATCAATCTTTAATAAAATAAAATTAGAAAATGAATTAAAAGTTTTATATGCTGATCCAAATAATTTTCTGAAGATGGGATAAGTTACAAGATATGTATATATTTTATATATTGCAATTCATTACAACAAACTGTTACCGAAATTAATAAATTATTGTCATTAATTCTCTCATTACCACCAACGTCTGCCTCAAATGATCGAGATTTCTCTTGCCTCAAAAGAATCAAAACTTATTGTCGAAATACCATGAAACAAGAGAGAATGTCAAGCTTGTGTCAAATGTCAATAGAAAAAAACTTTTAAAATCTCTTCAAAACTCTAATAAATTTTACGATGACGTTATTACCCATTTTGCTACTTCCAAACAACGTAGACTAGAGTTAATTTATAAAACATGTTTAGGTTCTAAATTTATAGGAAAAAACAAAAAAAACAAAAACAAGAAAAGAAAAAATCGCCTATGATGATTGAAGTCTTTATTAGACGGTATACCTATCTGAGGAGACAAAAAATACCCTGCCGACCTTGTCTCTCAAGTCACGAGCCGCCACTGGTTAAAATTGATCAATCCCACCCCATTTCACGGTAACATGCCAAAAAGAATCAAAATATTTGGGAGAACCAGAAGTAAGCGGAAATAATATATTAAAAAAATTGATCACCCTATATGTAAGAATCTGTTCTCACGGTTGTATATCGACTGTATCTCGTTTGTAAATAATTTTAAATTATGATGTTTGATTTCATTATATGCTTTTAGGTGTGGTTTTGCGATGTGTTACTAAGGCCAGGCTTTGAGTTTTATAAAGCGTATAAAGTTCCACAAACTAGAAATCTTCAGGGCTATATTGACTATATAAATAGTCTACCAGCTACAGATAGCCCTGAGGTATTTGGCTTACATAGCAATGCTGATATAACATATCAAATTAATACTGCTAAAGGTGAGTTTTATTAATTCAGCTATTTTTGTGTTGTATGTTTAAGTGGTTAATTAAATAAAAACACTATGTGTTGATTTATCGGGTGTTTAATGTTTGCTCCAATCGAGTTTTTTAAAGTAACAGAATAACCCCCTCTGTGGCTCAGTGGTAAGACCGCCTGCCTTTAAATCTAAAGGTCGTGAGTTCGAATTCCACCTGGGTGGAAATTTTCGTTTATTAAAAAAAATTAATAAATGAAAATAATTTCTATCCTTGTGTGATCGGTACACACCGGAGGGACCGCAGACGTTCGGATACAATTAGCGTCTCTTAGCAAAGGCAATGACGTCGACTTTGCTAAGTATCAAGACAATTACTCTACACACACACACACACACACACACACACACCACCTACACACACACACACACACACACACACACACACACACACACACACACACACACACACACACACACACTACACCTCAAATTGTAAGATTGGCGAATGGATTTGGTGTCCGCAGTCATTTAAACACAAACAAACAACAACAACAAAGTAACAGAAATAATTTTATGGTACAGCGTTCTTACTTCTTCCCAATAATCAATAATCCTTAGACTAATAAACCCATCATACATTAGATCATCTCTGAGAGCTGTCTCGGAAATGAAAAACAATAAATAAGCTGATCATAGCAAGAATCGAAGAAGGAGAATAAACCTTAATAAATGTGTAAAACAATATACTCAATATTTATTCAGTTGGTCTTTAGTAATGCTATTACATATTAGTTTTATAGTTCCCCCATTGGCTTGAGGTTTAACTGAACTACTTGAACTATACCCATTTACACACTGCTTTCAATTCTGATTTAATTTTAATATTTCAATTTCATAGTCAATTTTTTTCCTCGTTTTGCAGTATTGACAGTGCCTGGTAGACCATTTTATTGTAGTCAACTACCCACTGTCCAATAGATCGTTTGGTCTATTTCTTTCATTCACACTTTATGTACACTTCATTTAGTCTCAAACCTACAACCTTTATTACAGACGGGTGTGAGTGTGAGATCTGGATTATGCAATCTAGTTTAAATCAAAATATTCTATATGTCATACTTCATCAACTGATTTTTTCAGTAGTCTAGTTGGACCTTTGGCCAATGACAACTTATACAGAATTTTAATATTTGCTGATCACAGATCCATAACTTTGACTGCCTATCAAAGTTGTCATATGTCACATGTCACCGTATCATTTCCGCTTAGATCATTATTCCTCCAGATACTGACAGAGAATGTAGCGTAGAATCTTTAAGTCATTTTAAACTGTTTGTCCTCGTTTTAGTGTAGTGTTTTGTACAATTTTATGTTATTTTTAATGTTTTCCACAATTTACGCTTGCCGGATAGTTTACATTTTGACGAAAAAAATCTAAAACGTTAATCTCAAAAACTAGTTTTTTTCATCCATTAACTTCGAGTTTTTTATCGAAGTTAACTAATTTACTTCATCTAAAAAACGTTTTCTTGGCTTATTTCAGATGCCCCTGAAGATGCTATTTTAAGCGAAAGTACTTGGGCTAGATTTAATTAACTTGTGCTCAATAATAGCCTTATTTTCAAAGTTTATTTATTCGAGCATTCAACCTCATTTCATTCATTCATTCAATATTTATTTGACAAGAGGCGTAACCCCATACTAATGTCATAATGCAGTAATAACCCTTAGTTTGCTTCCCCATATATACAAAGATGATAACAAAAATAATTGTGAACAAACCCGGAGATTTGTCAACCTTGGGAACAGGCTGGGTTCCTCTCCTAAGACGGAATAAACGATCATCTACAAGTTATTAAAACGCTAATAGAAAAGTGCACATTATACAAGCTTATCTTTCTTATATTCGTAGACTATGAAAAGCTATTTGATACTATGGATCAAATGCTTTAAGAATTGGCTAACTGCTGCATTGTCCAACTTCATGAAGATACCAAAAAGTTCCGAATAGAACGTGGAATTAGAGAAGGTGGTAGTATCTCCTTGAAATTGTTTACATCTGTACATAAATATATATTAAAGCGAATGACACAAGAATCTAATATGTGAGTTAATATAAATGGAGAAGATGTTAACTACCTAAGATTTGCCGATAACATCATTTTGATACCTGATAGGGTAAATAAAACTACTAAAATGCTGGAAATGCTCCATGAAGCATCAAAACCAATTGGCTTTAAAATTATCTTCTATAAACTTTGAGGGTATACAAGGCAACTATCGAACACGGTGATTAATTTAATCTTGCCCAAGGACTTTTGATCAATAGATCATCTTCAGGGGCATTTCGTCAGTTGTGGCCTATCCGACATAGTAGAATGTCATAAATGTAAAATTTGGACATAACAATACAAAATACAATACACTAGGACAAACAAACACTTTAAAATTTATAAGGAGAAGCTACATGTTGTATAGAAGACGGAGACAGAAAGAAAAAACCTTATCTCCTATAAGACTAAATTTATGACCAACATTGTAATCAGCGATAAAAGTCAGATTGAAAGCCATAACATCGACCAAGTAATAGCTAACAAATATCGGGTATGAGATTCGTTTAGGCCGAGATAGTCAGCGAAATTAAAAAGAAAGAAGGATAGGTCTTACATGGGCTGCCTTTGGTTAGTTGAACATTTTTAACGCTAAGATTCCAGTTTGTTTAAAAATAAAGATTTTTAACCAATGATTTTATGCCGGTTCTTACATGTGGTGCAGATAAGAGTTACATACCGTGTTATGGAAAGATTAATGTTGGGTAGTACTATCAGAAACAAAGTACCAAACCTAGAAACAAGAAGAAAAACAGGAGTCACGGATTCAGTTGATAGAATTTACTTACTTACTTACTCCGTGGCGTTACAACCCCTTCGTGGTTTTAGCCGACTCGACAACATGCCTCCACTGTTTTTCTGTCTTGAGCAACCTCCATCCAATTCTCCACGCCCATAGTGCTTAGATCTCCTGCTATATTATCTCGCCACCGGAGACGAGGGCGTCCGCGTGGTCTCCTTCCAGTTGGGACTTCCTCCCACACCAGTCTTACTGTTCGTTCGTCAGAATGTGTTCTGAGGTGTCCTGCCCATTGATAGAATAGCCATGGCTAAATAGTCTTAAGTTGGACATATTGTAAGATGGCAGCTAAGAGGCATATAGAAGCAGAAGACAACCACCGACTAGACGGACGGATTATAAAACGATAAAGCGCATCCCCTCAAATTGGATGCAAGAAGCTCAAGATAGAAATAGGCGGAACATCTTACGAGAGAACTCCGTTCAGCTGTGGACAATTATAGGTTAATTAATGAAGACAACATTAGATCAATAAAATAATTAAACCCATTATACATTACATTAATAAAATAACTAAAAAATAACTATATGATTAGTTTAGAACTTCTTCCTACCCTGTTCGATTTCCGAACTTCATTACTTTCTATTCTGCCACAGGTTATCTCTAAGGTTTCTTGCCTTGAGGATGCCGGCCATCTAATTAGCTTTTGGTTTTCCTCGCTTCCTTTTTTTTAGGAAATTTTCAGTCTATATTTTGTTTTAAGGGCCCCATCATTCATTCGATTTAAATATCCGTACAAGATCAACTATTTTCTATCTATATCTTTCATAATTTTTCCTTCTTCTCCTATACGATTTTTAATATTTTATTAATCTATTATTTTAATCCATTTGGATATTCATATTTGAATATTCATACTTTTAGTGATTAGATCAATAAGGGCATAAGTAGAGAACAAAAAGAATGCAAAAAGTGCAGAGATGAAAATTCTTAAAAAAATTCATGGTAAGACACTCTGAGACAGAGCTTGAAGTACATATATAAGGGAGATGTAAAATGAAGAACATTACGGACTAGGTAAGAAATAGAAGAATAAAGTGAAATGATTACATAAGCCCAATGACAACAAAATGAGTAGTAAAGACGGCCAGAGATGGTTTCCCAATAGAAAGATAATCTGTGGAAAGACTTCGAAAACGATGGAATGAGAAGTTATTGGAGGCATATTAAAAAACAGAGTCATGTCTACGAGGAGAGAAGAAGAAAAGGAAGTAGGCAATAATAATTTAAGATGATTTGGGTTTCTGAAAACACGAAAAGAACATTTAGAAATACTTTTGGCACGATATCGAACAGTGGGGGAAGATTTCTTTGACATGCCTTGTCAAAAGCTTGAGAGGCATTTAAAAAGGCTGCAGTACAGTATTGCTTATTTTCGAGACTAGTTCTTATTGTTGTGCATAATTGTGAAATTGTTTTATTGTAGCGTGTTGGTTACGAAATCCGAATTGATGGTCAGGTATAAGACCCTTTTTGTCTAATATTGGTTTGATTTTTATCAACAAGTTTTTCAAAAACCTTGGAAATGACTGGGAGTAAATTAATCGGTAATGAGTTCTCATCTTTTGGATCTCTACCAGATTTTTGAATGAGTATAATATGCGCCACTTTCCATTGCAAGGAGAAATAGTGCAGACTTAATGTAGCATTGAAGATCATAGTAATTATTCTGTAGCAATCATGGGTTAGTTCTTGAAGGACCTTACCTATAATGAGATCGTATCCCGCCGCCTTGTTGTGTTTTATCTCATTTTTTATTGTCTATTTTACTTCTTTATTGTTAAATTAGGAGATTGGTTGGAGCATCAAGAAAAGTATGAAGTGGTTCTTCTTGTTATACAGGAACTTCTCTGGTAAATGAGCTAAATAAATGCAGAAAGGTGTTCTGCAAATGTCTCGGATTTCTCTGTATCTGTTCTTGCTTTGGTATTTCTTAAAGAAGGTCTTGTGGCTCTTCTAATTTTCTCGTCGCTTTCCATAAAGAATATTGCCACCGTTAAACGGCGTCAGATTTTCTAAATAAGTTTGGATTCCCTTATTTTTCCTGTTTTAACCAATTTTTAAGTCTTCTGGTAAATCTGTTTAGGTTTGCTTTCAGGTTCAGGAGTAGCACTCCATCCCGTCTTTTGTATGGAAGTAGTAAGATATTGTATAGCTTTTTGTTTCGAGTAGCAAGTTTCTTATAGTCCCTTCCTGCTATGAATTTGTGTCCAAGAGAACAAAAGTGAGTATTACAGTTGTTTATGTTAATGGATTAGCAAGATGGATATTAGAATTCAGTAAGGTTGCCTAGTTACTCTTCAATGACAATACTAGTTGATTGTAGATAATTTTCACTGAAATTATTTCAGTCGTGATATTTTATATTTGATATGATAATGATAGCTGTGCCACCGTGTGCTTTGTCGTTTGAATGTTTTGTGTAGTGAACAACATATTTTGACATTTTAATCTTATGTTTGTCTGTTAGATGAGCTTCTGATATGAATATAACATCAATTTTCTTCTCGCCGAGAAAATTTTTGATTTCTTGGATAGGCAATTTGAGTTCCATACGGCTATTTTAAGTCTGTGTTGCATAAAAGCATTGTGAAATTCATAGTGGTAAGGAGATTAAGCATAGTATCCATTCTTTCCATTAGTTTTGCCATCAGATTTTCAAGGTTGGCAATTGTAGTTAAATGGTTTGAGCCGACATCACTTTGTTGGTTTGTGATTTCAGTCGTTTGACTATTTCCTAAGTTTCTTAAGCATAAGAAACTTACTCTTAGTAATAAGCTTAACCAGTTGGTATTTTTTGTTACGCAATATATGTCCAAAGGCTTTAAATTTTCTTTTTTTATGCTATGTTTGATTTGTTTTTGATAATTTATTTCGTTTAGGATTTGAAACGTGTACGCAAATATAACATCTGAGAATAGACATAATTTAGTAAATATAAACCAATTTGTTAGACATTATAAGTTTAACGCAACTAGTTGAATACATTTCTAGGTATCCTTGATACAATTCTCAACGTTCAACCTAAAGAAGGAGGTGGTGGTGGCGGTGAGACCAGAGAAAGCGTTGTGTATTGTCTAGCTGAAGATATGCTCGAGAAATTACCAAATCAGTATAATAGCTTTGAAGTGAAAGAAGCTCTTCAAAGGATGGGACCCTTGTTGCCGATGAATATTTTTTTAAGACAAGAAGTTGATAGAATTCAACGAGTACTTAAAGAGGTACATAATGATACTTTTAGTCTATATTTTTAGATATTAAATGGAATCTTAGAAATTTTTCTTACTACAGTTGACTCGCGGTTATCCGAGGTAATTGGGACCGTGACTATCTCGGATACGGAAAAACTCGGTTAACACCAAGATTGGTTGTACAGATAGAAAAACACGTAAATAAAAATAACTCTTGTTATTTTAATGACTAAAAACTAATACAGTACTGTAGATAAAACATTTACATCAATTAGATGCAGTCCAATAGCAAACATCTTCAACCGTGATCTTCTTCATTGCGTCAATTACAGTCAGTTCTTCATTTAGCCTGTTCAGTAGTACCTGAAGAAGCCTTCGCCAATAATTCCTCTTCTTTGCTTCTATCATACCTTGGCCTAGGAGTTAGATAAAAGACGCCACATTGAGTGAAAGGACCACAGTTCTTATGTTACCACTAATCAATTCACTCGCGTCTGGGTGAGATCGTGCGTTGGAAAGGAAGAACAAAGCTTTCGGAGGCAGATTTTTCATCTTTTTTGGTAGACATTAATGACTGGTACAAAGTCATTAAATAAATAGTTCTTAAAAGTGCTACAGTCCATCCATGCATTGCATTAGTTTTTATAGGTTGTAAGAAGGATTCAACTTTTGAATTTTTTTATTGAAAGAGCTCTTAATTTTAATGAATTAGAAGCATTGTTGCAGATCATGATTGTGACCCTCTTTTTGCTTTTCTTGTAACCGGATGCACTTCCTTTATTTCACTTATGAAGCATTTTAGTCAGTCAATCTTTAAGGATAATCTCCTGTAATTTTAAATAAAATGTTCCAATTTTGGTTGAGTCAGCAGAAAATTTTTCGCTACAAAGATTCAATTTTTGAATACCATATTTTTTCTTTCATGAGTCAATCCATCTCTCACTAGCACAAAAGTTTTAACCTTCATCCATAACCTTGGTGTATTAGGTCACCTATCGAGCTGCCCAATCATGTCATTTGTGAAAACCACAAGAATAATGACTCAGAAGCTTGCTCATAGTCTCCTTTCTTGAAGATCTTCCAATACATTTTCAACACTCACACTTCGGTTAACATACTGTTCGATTTCATTCCGTTTACACTTCCAATCTCCCACAGTTACTTCTTCAAAACCTTAATCTGAAGCAACTTTCTTTATTGATTCATCTTTGTCCATTTTACTTTGATTAACATAGGAACTATAATTGTAGACAAAACGCGATACAAACATTTCTGGAAATAGGGCGATGACCAATTTCTAAAAGTTTTGGCTTGACCTCACTCAATCATCATCCTAATATACAGTATATGCTAATATGAAATTTGTAGCTGTTTTTATTTGAAAATATTGTTATAAGTAAAGAATCAGCCTATTATAATTCTACATTTCCAACTTTTGACCACTTTTTTATATTTCTACATTTTTTTAATATTTCCTGTCATTTACATTTGTACCTATGCTTTATACCGTTTTTTAATGTCTTTTTCTACCTCTTACTTCCATATATTCTACGTAAATTCTATTGTGTTTACTTTTTTTACTAGCACTTACTAGCATATATTCTTGTCCTGTCCCTTCCACACATTTGATCTTGTTTTAGTTTATGTATATCCCTTTTTTCTCGCTTTCACTTCTAGTCTTTTATTCCTTTTAATTGTTGTTTATTTCCAGATTTAGTACCTGATTCAAGTCCTGTACTGTTTATTCCGGCTTCTTTGCTGACAATTTCAAAAAGGATACTGAACAATAATGATAACAGTGATGAGCACATGATCGATTTGATCTACGGTTTTCAGATCTGGCGATCTCATGTTCCTTGATATATTCTTTTGCATTGGAAGTGAGTGCTCATAATGATCTTTCTTTTGAGAAATCTATTAAGAACTGATCGTTTTCGTTCGTTACTTTATGCAGATTAACGGTGTTTTGCAACAACCATCTAACCCACATTTGTTTACAAATGAGGTTAGACATGTGAAACTGTTGATCATAATGCATACTACATCAAGCAAAAATGATATAAGCCATATCCATACTCATTGAGATGTTTGTGAACTAAGTTCTAAACCACATTCGTAAAATAATATGAAAACAGAAATTTGTAAAAATAGTCTAACCATGTTTTCATTATAAATATGTGGGTTAGACGCTTGTTGCAAATCTTTGTAAGAGTCTTTTCATTGTGTGCACCAGATGCAAAATATTAAATTGAACAAATCTTTATTTTGACTTATTAATAGACGAGAAATTTATTATTACACTAATATTACAATTTTATTTAAATAAATAAAATTGCACCAAACTAGAGGCTTTATATTTAATGGTAAAATACGAAAGTATATTATTTTAAAACTGTAAATTTTCTGGGTTGTTAGCTCGGCGCTTGATTAAAGAGATTTTTAAATTCCTTTTATCGCAGATAGTGTGTCGAAAAGGTAACATAATATGTTTTGCGATTACTCGAATGTTGGTGCCATAAATGCCGACAAAAAAATTGCATTTGTCAAATAACGAAACCAGTTGTTCATTATATAAAATATTGGAACTGTTGTTTGATAGTCAAAATTCTGGTCATCAAAATATTGTAGGAGTATGATAGGAATATATTATAGATATGTCGTTATGGGCCCAGCGTTATTTAAAATTTTCGGAGATTGGAAATTCTATACAAGAAACTAGCACATTGTCAAAATTCAATTAAATTTTTACGAAGATGTAGAGACAACAACCTAATACCAAAGGGCTTGAAATTATAGGTATGATTTGGAAGGAATTGGGTTAAATCCTGATTTCGAGATTGTTCAAGATTAAATCGAGTAGGAATTTAATCAGTAACAGTTACTTACTTTTACTAATGAACTCGAATTCAAAATTTTTTTTGCGTATTTACCATTTCGGAGGGATAGACGGTTAATGCCGTTGACCATTGATATGACCATTTATAATTTTACAATTTTGCAATCTAAGCCGCTTTAAGTTATTTTTGCAATAAACTGATTTTACTTATTTTGCTTTTGTACGTTTTTTTAGATAGCCTGTAATTATTGAAATGTAAAAAATTTGAAAATAAAGCCTTATTTTCTATTAGTGAATTTCTTAAAGTAGGTAGACACAATATGCTCGTTTACTCTGAACCATGTATATGTGGCTTAGACTATTATTGCAGAACACCATCCGTTTATAAATGATATTTGTAAGAAAGTTTGGGTATTGACAGGAATTAACCCATTTCTACTCCCTAGGTGCCCCGCAGAGGTCTTCGACCAGCCCAATCGAAGTTTCCTCTGCATTTCTGTTCCACTTTGGTAGATTAGGTAATATCTTACAATAAAACAGTTTCTTATTAGAAAATCCAAGCAAAAGAGTTTAAGGACGAGTGGGAGCATAATCCCGTGAAGGGGCTTTCAGGGTATTGGAGACTATATGTGGGAGCTGGAGCAAGACTACACTGCCTTAGCTTGGAAAATGCACCCTTTTTATACATTTTTCTGTCATATCGATATGTGTATTTCCAAGTCAATTGGCCAGTCGAAAATTATGTAGAAATTAAAAGGCACATCGGCATGCTCATTGGTCTACAGACTAAGGCACGCAATGAGATCCTCCCTCTTTTGAAGATTTTTTTTCTGGAAAAATTTATTAAGTACACAAAGAAATTATAGAGAATTGTAATAGTGGTAAAAGTTAAATACAGAAGATTTAAATTGTACATAAATATTTACAAAGGTTCATAAAAGGTTAAAAATGTATAAAAAATGTTTACAAATCTCTGTTCCTTCGAAAATGTTTCTAAAGTATTTTCATCAAAGATTCAGAAAAAATTCGAAAAATGTTCAATGTTTCAAAATATTTACAGAAAACGAAAAAAAAATTAAAGTGTTCCTACAATTTAAAATTAGTCGTTTGCTAACCGGGCTTTGTCATCGCCGCGGGTACGCTTGTGCCTACGTGGATATTGAACGAAGGACAAGAGGTAATTCCTAGACTACTTCGAGGCTATCTATGGTCTAGATTAGTTGCCGGTGTAGGTTGGTATTGAGCGTGTTGAACCATTCTTGTTCTGGAAGATGTTTAGCGTAGCTCGTTGGAGTGAGCTTGAGTCGCAAGACTTACTGTTGGTTGGGTGCCATGTCACCATAAAAAGGTTTGGGTCTTCGCAGTAATTAATTGATATCGGCTCCCTAGGTGCTCTAAAGGTGGTTTAGACCAGCCCAATCGAAGTTTCCTATGCTTTTCTGTTTGAATTTAGTGGTTTAGGTAATATCTTACAATTAAATACAATTTGGTAGTAGAAAGGTCCAAGCAAAAGAGTCTAACGACAAGTGGGGAGCATAGCCCCGTGAAGAGGGCTCTCAGGGTATAGGACACTCTATATGGGAGCCTGAGTAAGACTATAGAGTGCTTTCGCTTGGAAAATGCACCTTTTTTATACATTTTTCTTTTGTATCTATATGTGCATTTCCGAGTCAGTTGGAAAATCATAAATTTTAAATATTTCAATTTTTTATTTACCACAAAGCCTGTGCCTAATACCTAATATTCTATTTTCTAAAACGCTATTAAAAAGTAAATGGTCATTTATTTGTCGTTGTGTTACTAAGCAGTAGTTTGACAAAAGTTAATATAACTAAAGTTTGGAATAAGAAGGTTATTTACCCGATTAAAATGTCCTCTAGTAACATTATTTCAGATTGAATATAAGATGAAAGCAAAAAAATATATTTATAATTTATTTTAAAATTTTACTGATTTTTTTGGCACCTTCCTAATTTAAACTTGGTATTCTACAAATAGTGCTAAACAGACATTAAGCTTTACTCTATTAGCAATAGGATATAAGATTCAAAAGAAGTCTGTTTTATTATTCTATAGTTTTTTTAAGCTTAAAAATAAATTTGGTATAAACATATCAATTGACGTTATTATGTAAAGAGGAAGAGCAAACTATACATATATTTTTTTTTTTAGGTAAAGTCTACTTTAACAGATTTAAAGCTAGCAATAGACGGAACAATTGTTATGAGCCAAAATCTTCGAACCTCGTTAGATTCTATGTATGATGCTAGAATTCCGGAAAGATGGCAAAAGGTAACTAATACATATAACCTTACACATGATTTACTTAATATAATATTCTTTATTAAAGATATCATGGGAATCTGCGACTTTAGGATTTTGGTATACAGAATTGTTGGAACGAGATGCACAATTCCGAACATGGTGTCAAAATGGTAAACCGAATGTATTTTGGATGACAGGTTTCTTTAATCCACAAGGTTTTCTCACGGCAATGAGACAGGTAAATAAAACATAATATAAGTTGATATTTTAATTTAAAAAAGATTTGCTGTGACTTATAATTTTACGATTTCTTTAATAGGAACTTTGCTAAAGTCATGGCAGATTTCGTTGTAATATATGTAATGATAAATCGACTACATAATATATTATGCCATTTAAATCAAACCAACATGATAATCTATTTACAATAAAGCATTCACAAAATAATAATACTTTCACTATTTTGCACAGATTTTTAAAAAACCGCTTCGATTGACATGAAATAAATTACGCATAGGAAACATGTCAAAGAAAATTATTATATATCTAGAGCCGATATATACTTTTACCCCAGGAGTAAGTGCCACTTCTTTTCGTGGGTGAAAATATTTAACCGTTAAATAACTTCCGAAATCGAAAGAGAATTCAATTTACAGCAAAAATGTTCACTTTTCTTGATAATTTCTCTCGGAAAGTTAATATTTTCAAGTTAACATTTTAAAACAATGATTTTAAAAGTATTTAATAACATCTTTAAAATAATCTAACGCATAAGTGATTCTGATAAGAAAACACCCAAGTTGTTAAAAAACAAATCAATTATCTCATTAAAAAAAAGAAGCAATTAAAATTATTATTAAAATCTTATTCCACATTAGCTTCATTTATGTCTCAACAACATATCCTAAAATTTTAAAACAAGTTTAAAATGCCTACATTTGAAAAAAGGGCTTTTAATTTAGAATTGAATTAATTTTTGAAATTAAATAAATATTTTCCATTTTTGCAAAATTACTTTGAAGCTTACAGAGATATGGAAAATATGCACAAATAGCATAATGTAAATTTTTTGCTAAAAATCTTCTATTTTTTTATTTTCATGCGATACAAACTAATTGAGATGTTGACGTTTCAAATTTGAACATAAGTGTAAGAAGTTCCTTTTTAAAACATTTTAAATCGCATGATTTAAAAATCAAAGACTTCAAAAAAGTTCATTTTCTCAGGTCTTGTAGTCCTTAAAATTCTCTACTCCCTACAGTATAAACTTTGGACCCATTATATATATTTAACAGTGAAACTATGGCCATTAAGTGGATTAAAGATGGGAAATCACTAGTACCTGATGAGGTGCATGGTTAAATTTTAAAGCTATTAGAGGCACACCAAATCACAGCTCCTACTAAACTATTCAACAACATCTACGAGACTGGTTACTTACCAAAAGACTGGCTACTATCAATATTAATTACACTTCCTAAAAAACCAAACGCTAGAAAATTAGAAAATGTGAAGAACATAGATTAATTAATTTGATAAGCCATATACTTAAAGTGCTCCTTACTATCATTCACTAGCGCATACATATACACCAAATTAAAAGAGCACCTAAGTAACGTTCAATTTGGATTCAGAGCATGATTCATAACGAGGGAAGCACTTTTTAGTTTGCAAATTCTAATACAGAGAGCCATGTATGTCAACTGCGATGTGTATCCATGTTTCATTGATTTCGAGAACGCATTTGATAAAGTGCCAAATAGGAAACTAATCAATATCCTAAAAACATCAAAACTCGATGGTAAGGATATAAGACTGTGGACAGCGATGCAGGAACTTGGCTTTCCAAAAAAACTAGTCCGGTTGATACGGATGTGTATGGAATGGTTACGATGTAAGGTGAGAGTTGGACAACAATACTCGGAGACATTTGAAATAAACAATGGACTAAAACAGGGAGATGCACTTTCACCACAACTCTTCAACTTAGCTCTGGAGCACATAATAAGAAGTGCAAGAATCGAAAAACCGAATACAGTATTTCATCGAGAAGGACCAAACTTACTACTGGCATTTGCAGACGATATAGATCTAATAGGAAACACACGATTAAGGATAAAGGAGACTTTCGTAAGGTTTGAGAAGGAAGCAGAGAAGATGGGGCTCCAAATTAACGAAAACAAGACGAAATATATGTATATGAGCCGCAATAACCAAAGCAGAGACAGAATCGGTCAGAACATTACCATCAATGACTTTAACTTTGAGCGCGTTAGAGAATTCAAGTATCTTGGAACAACAATAACTGAAGACAATAACGGATCACAAGCAATAAACAACAGGATTCAGGCCGGCAACAGATGTATTTTTGCCCTCCAAAACCTTATAAAATCAAAACAACTAACACGACGTATGAAGATACAGGTCTATAAAACAATCATACGATCCGTTGTGATGTATGGAAGCGAAACGTGGACGATAACAAAGGCAAATGAAGAGAGACTACGTGTTTGGGAAAGAAAAATCATAAGGAAGATCTTTGGTCCGGTGCTTGATAAAGCATCAATATAGGACAATATAGGATAAGAACTAATAAAGAGCTTGAAGAACTTTACCCAGACGCCAACATCATAAAAGAAATAAAGTCCAGAAGACTCCAATGGGCAGGACACCTCAGAAGACATTCTGACGAACGAACAGTAAGACTGGTGTGGGAGGAAGTCCCAACTGGAAGGAGACCACGCGGACGCCCTCGACTCCGGTGGCGAGATAATATAGTAGGAGACCTAAGCACTATGGGCGTGGAGAATTGGATGGAGGTTGCTCAAGACAGAAAACAGTGGAGGCATGTTGTCGAGTCAGCTAAAACCCACGAAGGGTTGTAACGCCACGGAGTAAGTAAGTAAGTAAGGATATAAGACTGATCTCAAACTTATATCTCCAACAAAAACAGTACGATTTTTTTACTTTTTGTACTTTTTGTCTTCTCAAAAAAAAAAGAAGACAAAAGACACCGAGGCAGACCACCAAAAAGATGGATGGACGACTTGAGAAAAACAGTCGGAAATTGGATACAGAAGGCGCAAGATAGAAAACAGTGAAAGAACATGGAGGAGACTTATATCCAACAGTAGATGCAAGAGGTTGAGGAATGATGATGATGATGAGACAGAGATGCATATTGTCACCAAGATTATTTAAAACATACTCTAAAATCATCTCTAGAGAGGCCTTGGACGAATCAAAAGACAAGATTGCTGTAAATGACCTACTTATAAATAATATTAGATATGCAGCCGATACCGTGTCACTGGCAAATAGTAAGCAGGGGCTCCAAACGATTATTGATAACGTTGTAGAATCATGTAACAAATACGGCCTAAAAGTAAATTGTAAAAAGACATAAATAATGATTTTAATAATTTACAACAAAATAGAAGTACAACTAAGTGAAATATAATTTGGTTTCAGAAACAACCTTGGAATCAGAGAAGCACTCTTTAATTTGCAGGTCATGGTTAAAATATGTAGGGATACAGAACAATCAGTATCTATATATTTTATCGACTTCGAAAAGGCCTTTCACTGAGTAAACCATGACAAACTTATAGGTGTCTTGCAACAAGTGGGAATTTATGACCGAGACCTCCGTATTTAAAAAATTTGTATTGTTATCAATGTGTGTCCAATATCAAATCTTCAGAATTCATATCCGAAATTGGACAGTATAGTTTTATCACCCAGTAGACCGAATGAATTTATTTGTTAATAAATACACACATGTAGTTAATTAGGTTACATACGGATTTGGTCAATTATCAACAATATAATTTGGACATCAGTCAAAAGTGCTGACAAAGTTAAACAATTTACATAAATTAGACACACATATCACGCGAGGCCCGTGAATATATTGACCCAATTAAAACTTATATAAAACTAATATCTCTTGCCTAGAGAAGCATTCAATCAATATTCACTCAACAAACTTGGTAGTCTTCAGCGATCAACTGCAACAGTCTCTACTCAAAGTAATCCCGGGTCAACACCCATAGTGTACGTTTCGTCAATAAACTCTGCTACTATTATTTGGTGTTTCCATTACAACTGAACGAACATCTCCACTGAGCCAACGAAGGGGATTTGTTCAATGTGCAAACATACGAGCTGGAAACAACACGACGGAAGCAGTGAAAATACGACGTGGAGTGAGGCAAGGATGTATTCTATCGCCTCTACTTTTTAATATCTACTCCAAATTTATTTTAAAAGAAGCCTTAGTTGAAGATACAGGCATTAAAATCAACGGAATGAATGTCAACAATCTCAGATACGCAGATGACATAGTAATTATTGCCTCCAATGAAGAAGACCTGCAACGATTTATAAACAGGGTAACCGAAGCATGTGATGAATATGGGCTAAAACTTAATACTTCTATGGGATTTTGAAATGCCACAAAAAAATAGTTTCAGAACAATACTAAAAAATTAATACTTCTAAGACAAAACTTATGGTTGTCAGAAAAACGGAGTTTTCTGACAACCAACAAACAACAGAGCGTATTTAATGGGGTTAGAATGAGTAATGAGAAAGAAATAAGACTACGCATTAAAAAAGCCAGAGCCGCCTTAAATAAATTAAAGAAAATTCTAATTAATAGAGATATTACGTTAAACCTTAAAATCAGATTAATACGCTGCTACATATTCTCCACACATTGCTGTATGGGATGGAGAGCTGCATCCTTACAGAAACATTAATAAAAAAATTACAGGCCTTTGAGATGTGAATTTATCGACATACTTATATATTGACATACATCCGCATTACTCGATTCGAGTATTGCGGATAAGTTGGGTTGATCGAACAATATAAATGAGTCAGACAAAATTAAATTATTAGAAGAATTTTTACCAACTAACAAAAAAACAAAATTTGTTTTATTTTACTAATTTTTGTATTTCGAGAACGATTTCCGAAGTGGAAATTGAAACGTTAATAAACTTACTTTAACCTTTAATTGTGGTTTATTTCCATTTAAAAAGCAATCATTTTACAATATTTTACCGCAAAGGAATGAACTATACCAAACAAAAAGTGGAGAGCAATTACATAGTAATCATAATTACTTATTGAGATATATCACGATATATATATTTTTTTATTCAGTGTAATTTAAATAACTTTTACTGTATTTTAGGATGTAACTAGAGCCCACAAAGGTTGGGCGTTAGACTCAGTAGTACTCCAAAATATGATTACCAGACATAGTAAAGAAGACATCAAAGAAGGACCGGCTGAAGGTGTATACGTTCATGGATTGTTTTTGGAAGGCGCAGGTCTAGACAGGCGAAGCGGCAAATTAATAGAAAGTAAACCTAAAGTTCTCTACGAACAAATGCCAGTTATTTTTATTTTTGCCATTAATACTACAGCTGGTAAGGATCCGAAGCTCTACGAATGCCCAATTTATAGAAAACCACAACGAACTGATCTGAAATATGTAGGATCCATAGATTTCGAAACTGATCATAATCCAAGGCACTGGACATTACGTGGAGTTGCACTGTTATGTGATATTAAATAGATATCTGTGATAGGTTTAGTTATTAGGCTCTTATTTATAAAAATAATAAAGTTTTGGTAGCACACATCTTTATTTTAAAATCTTCTTAAATAAACTATTCCTGTTTACAGTTTAATGAGAGTTGCACCAAAAAATACAAATGGTCAATTAAAACTTTCACTATTATTCACACCTAGAACATCCAAACGTTCGAATAGTACATCTTTCGTAAAATACAACAAGCAGTATTCAGCCATTAGATCAAGGCATAATTGCAACGTTTTAAAAAATATTACATAAAGGCAACTTACAAATCCATCGTGAGTAAACTAGAAAATGAGCCTTAACAGTAAAAGACATGTGGAAGCAATTTTCTATTTTTGATTGTTTAATTCATGTTGCATCTACTTCATGCATGTGAAACAAGCAATGCAATCATTTAAACATCGACAATATCAGATAAAATAATTAATTTCGAACATAAAATTGGCGGAGATGGTTTTAATACCTTTAGCCACGATGATATAGAAGAACGGCTTGTTGATTATGCATTAAGTGACCATGATATAATTGATTAAGTAATTAAAAATTATCTAAAAATTGTAGTTGTTCGTTTTCTTCCAGTTCCATAGTAAACTGAAGTTTATGGTATATAATATTGATGTGTTCTAAAAATACTTTTAGTTTTTCTTCTTCATGTGTCCAGATTATAACAGTATCATCCACGTACCTAAGCCAAAATTAAATTTAAGTTTATGTTCGGCTGTTTTTTATTGCTCGCTCTTCTATTTCTTGCATAAACAGGTTTGCTATTACCGGTGACAGTAATTACCAGCTATTGAGTGACAGCTATTACCGTTAACCCATCGGTGCTCCTTCAACTTGTTTATATCTTTGCTACTTATAGAAGAGAGAAGCAAAAAATATTCAATACGACAGGATACTCTAAATCTAACAAAGCACTGCTTAAATACCACTTATTTCATCTATAAAAAGCAAAGATATAAACAAGTTGAAGGAGCACCGATGGGTTCACCACTGTTACCGGTAATAGCAAACCTGTTTACGCAAGAAATAGAACAGCGATTTATAGAAACAGCCGAACACAAACAACTTTGGCTTAGGTACGTGGATAATAATCTGGACACACAAAGAAAAAAACTAAAGTTATTTTTAGAACACATCAATAATATACACTATAAAATCCAGTTATTATGAAACCGGAAAAAAAACGAGCAACTACCATGTTTAGATGTATTAATAATAAAAAAGAAAGACGGGCACATAGGGCACACAGTATACCGAAAACCTAGACATATCGACAGATACCTATATGCCAATTCACATCACCATTCTCCACAATTACATTCAATCATTAAAACCCCCAAGACACGATCCGAAAGACTGACAGATGAATAATATAAAAAGAAATAAATGCTTAATGTGAAAACAGCGCTAAGAAAAAACGTCTTTTCGATATATACCAGTGAAAATGCTCATAATGCTCAAAAAAGAATTAAGGATCCAACAGAAGAGGAATAAGCGATTGCAAAAGCAATTTTATCATGAGTAACGAAGAGTGCTAAGAAAACACAAAATAGAAACGATATTTAATTCCAACAGAAAAATCTCAACCATTTTACTATCCGCCAAAACAAAAATATCCTTAGAAAACCAAGAAGTATACGGATTCATGAGTGGAATATATCCTAGTATTCAATTTACGACGAAAGTTGAGTCTGAAGCGTCTTTACCATTCCTTGATGTTCTTATTCAGAAAAACTTCACAGTTTTTCCTATTCAGTGTACCGGAAACCCACTCATACAACCCGATATCTTAATGTCCAGTCACATCATCACCCCGCCTAACTCAATTTAGTTGTCAACACTCTCATTTCTCGTTTCATAAGACTTAGCGACAACAATCAAGGTCATCCTAAATCAATTCAATAAGGCAAACACCCAAATCAATAAGAGCATTCAAAAACATCTAAACCCCATTACATCCAAAAAAGATACCTTGTCGCCGATCAACATAAAATCTTTCTACCTTTTTTAAAGGTGTCACTGACAAGATCAGTAGAACTCTTCTTCCTCTAAACATCAAAACCATCTTCACCACTCACTCCAAGTTGTCCAATCTCATTAGATCCGTAAAAGACCAAATCCCTAATGAAAACCATGATGTCTACGAGATATCTTGTTCCAGTTGCTTACGTACATACATCGGACAGACAAACAGACCAATCCATAACCGTATTTATGAACATTCTATATCCGTCAAACATTCCGATACTACTTCAGCCATAGTCCAACATCATATTCATACAGGCCACAAAATAGATTTCGAAAAAGCAAAAACCATCGCCCCCATCCGCTACTTAAAATCAAGAATCATTCGTGAATCTATCGCAATCGAAAAACGGCCCTGCTTCAGCGACCTCCCGCCCACACCGCTCAGGCCACCACAGCTCAGACCACGTCAGCGCATACCGTTCCCGCGCATACAGCGAGTATAAAAGCAGCCACATAGAGTAAGACCGGTTGTCACTCGATACTGAGGAGTAGGCAGATTAAGACCTTAGTGCCCAGAGACAGTTCTTGTATTTATACAGAACACGATACTCGTGTACTACTAATGAAACCGTATCACTCTTGATAATAGCTCTAAAATGGGAGCCGAAACGTCGAGTAATACATTTTCAACGCGGTTCTTCCCGAGAACTAGGTAACTTTCATTCATCTTAACCGCGGAAATTTATCCGAACATTTTATTCGCCTCTACAGGGAGAATTTTTCTTACTAAATCTTTTTCTAATCTTCTAACACGCAAATATCGTCTACTCTGTGACCTTGCTTTTCTTAAATCGTGTCGTGACCATCAAGTCATTCCAAAGTCCTCTTCAAGTTAAACATCACACTAAATCTTCACCAATTTCCAAAATTCTTAGAGCAATTGGTTTTTTCGCTTCTTCGAAATTTCAAAATGCATTCCACCCGACGCAATGTAATCTTTTAATATCCATCCATTATTATGGGACACCTTCGATCGTCTTTCTCACCAAAAAGCCCAACACATTTCTGACAACAAAACCCAAACCCAGAAACGCAAACTGGATCAACTCAACAAAATCCAAAGCCCATTTCAAATCAACAACCTTCTACTGCTATTCGCAATTTCTCAGATATTCACATATCCGATTCAGCTACCAAAGCTCTATCAAAAGGCTTCAATTTTTCTGTCACACCTCTTTCAATCCCAACTGAGAAAATTATTTGTCAAACTGAAGAAGCTATTTCTCATCTTCCTTTCGACCAAGGAGTTGCCAGACAAGATGTCGTTAGAATTCTACGTACTTCCAAACCCCCACCGTAAAATATCAGTCTTTCAGAAAGATGCGCCCTCAAAGAACTTTATAACCAAAGGTATTACCACCGTCATTCTTAACTCTTATAATTATAAACTTTAAAAATAAGGCTATTATCGAGCACAAGTTAATTAAATCTAGCCCAAGTACTTTCGCTTAAAATAGCATCTTCAGGGGCATCTGAAATAAGCCAAGAAAACGTTTTTTAGATGAAGTAAATTAGTTAACTTCGATAAAAAACTCGAAGTTAATGGATGAAAAAAAGTTTTTTGAGATTGACGTTTTAGACTTACTTCGTCAAAATGTAAACTATCCGGCAAGCGTAGAATGTGGAAACATTAAAAACAACATAAAATTGTACAAAACACTACACTAAAACGAGGACACACAGTTTAAAATTACTTAAAGATTCTACGCTACATTCTGTCAGTATCTGGAGGGATAATGATCTAAGCGGAAATGATACGGTGACATGTGACATATGACAACTTTGAGAGGCAGTCAAAGTTATGGATCTGTGATCAGCAAACATTAAAATTCTGTATAAGTTGTCATTGGCCAAAAGTCCAACTAGAACTCCTACTGAAAAAATCAGCTGATGAAGTATGACATTTGGAATATTTTGATTTAAACTAAATTGCATAATCCAGATCTCACACTCACACCCGTCTGTAATAATAAGGTTGTAGGTTTGAGGCTAAATGAAGTGTACATAAAGTGTGAATGAAAGTAATAGACCAAACGATCTATTAGACAGTGGGTAGTTGACTACAATAAAATGGTCTACCAGGGACTGTCAATACTGCAAAACGAGAAGAAAATTGACTATGAAATTGAAATATTAAAATTAAATCAGAATTGAAAGCAGTGTGTAAATGGGTATAGTTCAAGTAGTTCAGTTAAACCTCAAGCCAATCATCATCATCATCAATCAGCCAATCGCGTCCACTGCTGGACATAGGCCTCCCTCAATTCTTTCCATGTTCTCTACACTGGGCCGCTTGTAGCCAGTTTCCCGCTACACGTTTAATGTCATCGTCCATCTAGTCGGTGGTCGTCCTCGGCTTCTTTTATAATTTCTGGGCCTCCATTCCATAATACGTCTTGTCCACCGTCCATCTTGTGTTCTGGCTAAGTGCCCTGCCCAGTTCCACTTAAGCGTCGTGGTTCTTTCGATGACGTCTTGAACTCCTGATCTTCGTCTGATTTGTTGGTTTGTTATGTGGTCTCGAAGGCTCACGTTCAGCATTGCACGTTCCATGGCTCGTTGTGTAACTCTAAGTTTATTCGCAGATTTTTGCGTGAGTGTTAAAGTCTCTGCTCCATAAGTTTGTACAGGTAAAACACATTGGTTATAAACCTTTCGCTTGAGACACATGGGAATTGAACTTTTTAGAATATGGCTTAATTTGCCAAATTCTGCCCATGTTAGACCTATTCTCCTCTGCATTTCATGTGTTTGATTGTCTCTGCTTATTTTGATTTCGTGTCCCAGATATTTGTAAGTGTCTGTTTGTTGTATGGTATTATTGTCAATAGTTATATTTCCACTCATTACGAGATTTGTTATAATTTTAGTTTTCTCAAAGTTTATCTTTAATCCTGCTCTTTCAGACAGACTTTTAAGCGAATGCATCATAGTAACTGTATCATGTAAGTTATCTGCGATTAATACAACATCATCTGCAAACCTTAGGTGATTTAATCTTTCTCCATCTATATTGACGCCCATATCTTGCCATTGAGTACCCTTAAATATTGACTCTAGAGCTGCCGATGGGGGAACTATAAAACTAATATGTAATAGCATTACTAAAGACCAACTGACCAACAGGTGTTGAAATATAAAACTGTGGAATTAGTATATGTAGATTATGAAGAGGTATGAATAGTGAAATCAACTCCAACTGTGGATCAATTGAATCTGAGCAAGCTAGTTGTGTAAATTCTTAAATACAATAGTAATGCTGAACAGAGCTTGAAATTGGTAGATTCTTAATGTATTCGCTCCGTGCGTGACTGAAGCGACACCTACCGCCTTCATCTGAGAATTTTGGAGTCCCAATTTTCAGGTTAAACATATGACATATGTTTTACATTGTTAAATACATGCGAAATTGACAATTATTAATAAATTAGTTTCTTAACTATATTTTTTTCAGTTTATGTACAAAATAAATGTAGTATTAAAAACTGGGTTTCTCAAAATTCATCATAATATATCCTTTCAACTCCAAACGGAAAAGAAAGGGAAAAATCTAGTACTGGCAAATCAAGTTTTTCACGCAAAAGAGCATATAATTAAAAACAATAATAGTAAAAGTTATGATATAAAAGCTAAAGTCATCTGCAGTTAGCTTGAAGCCTTATGAAATATCATTCAAGGTAAATTATTTAAATTTTTCCTATTTCAATTGCATAAAAATGAAATTATGTGATATTTACTTTTTCATATTAATAGCACGAATTCATCTTTTTCTTTTCTCTAATTTATATGTAATCTTTGTGAACCTATAAAAACTTTACTCACTGTTTTTGCTATTATTATCACAATTAAATACGCAACATGTATTTGCACACATTTTTGATAAAATTTATGCGTAAAAATATTTTGTCCATTATTCCAATTTTGTCATATTCCGCCGCTACGCACGCTGGCATCGTTTCAATGTATCCCTACCATGGTCACGCACGGAGCGAATAAACTCAGTGCAGGAAGTCTAGACAGCCGAGCTCGGTCCACTACGAGGTGAAGCTGTAATAAAGTTTTTAAAAATAGGTTTAAATTTAGTACAGTTTAAATTAATTTGAGTATTAAGACAATGAGAGTTTCCATTCGTTTCCTTTGTGATCTCCAAATCTTCCAATAGATCCAACTCCAAATAGTTTTTCTTTCTACTGATGTCATGCAAAATAGACGACCCAGTATTGATGTTGAAATTGTGTTTGCTAGACTCTAAATGTTGACCAAAACTTGAAGAGTTTGGTCTTTTTAAATGTTTTGATATTCTAGTAGATAGCTTTCTAATGGTTCTGCCTACATAAGAGGCATCACAATCATCACACTTTAATTTGTAAATACCACTTTTGTCAAGTGTGTTCAGCCTGTCTTTGGTGTTAATTAAAAAGAAACCTACAGTGTTGTGTGACTTAAAGGAAATTTTGATGTTTTCAACTGCAGAAGTAAAAAGTTTAGCTATTTTATTAGAAATGTTACTAATATAAGTAAAAGAGAAATATCTGATGTTGTTAAAAGCATTTTGTTGGAGAGGACTTTGTGATGAATATGCAAGCTTTTCTGTAATTTTGAGTTTAGCTCTATTTAGAAGCTTATGGATAATGTTGGGATCATAACCATTATTTAAAGCAATTTGTTTGAGAGTGTTGAGTTGAGTGTTGAGCCTTATTTTCAAAGTTCATTTATTCGAGCATTCAACCTCATTTCATTTATCTTCTAATTATTCCGACAAAATGTTCGAACTTCTCAATTCCACAGAATATAAACACGTGGTATTCCCAAATTCTCAAATTGAAAAACAAAACTTTTACCTGGTATATTTTTTCTTTAGGAACACTATATCTCGAGTTATAAGCAAAAATGTCGCAAAAAGAAAAATTTTCAATTTTTTTAAATAATAAATTAAGCACAAGATTTGCGACTGGCGCATATTGTGATTATTGATACAAGGTAGATCTTGATGTGATTCCAGCAAAAAAATAGACTCCTATGGAAGATGTCCAGTTCCAAACACATCTCACCTGGACTATAAATAAATAAATGTACAGCATATTTTTACTAAATTTAAAAATATAAATAAACTGTCAGTTTTAATGTCAAAAATCTAAAAGTACAAAGTTGTGTCAATGAGATAAAAATATAATCTTTTAAATTAAGAAGTAATCATTCATAATACTAAAAAATAATAAAGAAAAATAAAATAACACAATATCAGCGCTCCATTAGCTGTACTATTTAGTGTAGTTGATATTTATTTACACGTCTCCTTTATCATTGATAAGATAATCTGCGATGAAGTAAATCAATTGTCAAAATAATTTATTTTTTTACCTGCGGCGAAATTGTTCAGTTCTCCATTAGCAGTTATCGAAAATGACCGAAATGTTCGTACGTGTTTTGTGTTATATATGTTTAGTTGTTAATACATGTATAGCTGTGGAGGAATACGTAAGTACTAAATTTCTATTAAATAAACTATTTCATAGGTTTTCCTTTACAGATAAAGTATTTGTATAATTAATATGAAAGATAACACTATTTTATTTTGTAAAAAGTAGATTTTTAAACTAAATTTATATTTACAATTTTATTATTAACAATAGAAGCATTGTTTGTGTTTTAAAATGTACATTCCTATTACTACTCCCAAACACATCATATTATGTACTTTTTCGGACATAAAAAAATTATCGTTCAGATAAAATTCGTAGTATCTACAATAATTGTATTGCGTTTAGTAATTCCCTCCCGTTTTATTGCAGAAATCCGCTATTTTCATCGTTTATGCACGACATTCCATTAATTCTTTGAGATTAGTTTATACTATTTACTTGCAATAACCTCTCCGTTTATTCTCAACAGTTTAAACGTTATTGGCACTTTTTTTGCTCAGGTGGCTGTAGCTTCCTCGGTGGTTGTTATTAGTTGTGGTCTGAGATTTCAGGAATTTCTTGTAACTTAGTGACACAATCTGGTTACGCAGCTCTTGCAAAAATTTTACAAGAACAAAGACTTTCCTCTTTAATGGTTTAACATTCTTTCGAAAACAATGCTTGAAGTAACCGGCGATTTTAAATGTAAGTAACTGGTGCGAATTCAAAATTCGATATCTTTTGATTAAAGTGTCCTATCGACAAAAATTAAAATCAGTTTTATAGGTAAAAAGTCTACCTTTTGTATGCATTTTTGCGTTTTCTTGTAAATAAAGTTTGTATACAGCGTTTAAATATATAAACGCTTCACAATTTTGGCCATTTTTTACGATTATCATACGATTAATAAAATTTATTACTTCCATTGACCGATCCCTGTAAAATTTCTAGCCTAATTTTTCAAATTTATAACATGCAATTTCGATTTTGAATGTTGTCAATAAATATGAGGCATTCAAAATATGCTTAAAAACGCTAAAAACTTTCAAATTATAAACTCACGCCAAGGAAAATATGTTCACGAAGATGGCATTATGTTGAATTTATAGCTGTACTTGTGTAGGTTTAAAAAAACGTATTTGTGCAATCGAAAAAATGAGTTTTTACCCTTTTAGATTAGTTTTAATATGAACGTTTAACTTCAGCATATTTTGGGCATATATGTTGCCAAAATACAAAATCATAGTAAACTGTCAATGGAAGTGATAAATTTTATTCATCTGATGAGAATATAAAAAATTGCAAAAATCAAACATTTATATATTTAACAGCTTGAAAGAAACTGAATTATTTTGCAACAGAATGCAAAAATTGCATGCGAAAGCTGGTCTTTTCACATTAAAAAGCATTTTCATTTTTGTCAATAATATTAAAAGATATCGAATTTTTATCGTTGATTTAGTTTTACATGTTATTTAAAAAAATGATTTCTCGCGCGTAACTGTCATTCAAAATTGCCGATCGCTTCAAGCATTGTGTCTAAGAGAACGGTCTATAATACAGAAAACATGCTAATAAACGTTTTTGTTCAAAATTATATCAGCTATATACCTTTTTTGAAATATTTTTTTTTGCATTCTTAAATTCTTACTTTTGTATCTCTTGGACGTTTTTGCATCTTTTTAGGAATCCCAAAACTTACATTCTTAACAAAATTCAGTTTGTTCGTATAATTTTTAAAAATTCATTGGCATTTTTCTGTGACAGCGCTGAAGAAACAGTATAAAAGCAAAAAAATAGGTCTCACTAAAAAGAATTTAGAATTTTTGCATAATTTATTTTTGTTTCGCTATTTTTCTCGATGAGTAAAACAGTAGAAAATGAAAAATAGATTGCCTTTATGTACAATGATTTTTTCTCTGCCCCTTATAAAAATAAATCTGTTAAGATGAGGTTTATTTTAATTAATAAAAAAATATTAATGGATTCGACCGTTATTTGATGAAAATTCATTTTATGTTACAATAAAACACTAAAAACTTTGTTTTCAAAACTTCCACAAAATTTATAATAAAATCTTATCACTACAAGGGGAGAACTGTTAGTCTTAAGTTGGTCATTCAGAATTATACCTGTGAGTTTTAATTTGTTAATTTCCATAGATTCTAACAGAGATAGCTTAAGGCCTTTATTTGGAACGTGAAGAATTTGAAATTCGCCATTAAAATCATAATTATGATCCAGAAGGTGAAGTGCGTATGTAGAATCTGTTTTTCTATTATTGAAAGCCCTTTATGTTCTGCTATTCGTTTATTAAAATTTCTACCTGTTTGACCGATGAAGTTTTTGGGCAGTCGCCACATTTAAGTTTGTTACACCACTGTGTAAGTGCTTATGTGGTGACTGCCCAAAAACTTACATCGGACAAATTGGTAGAAATTTTAATAAATATAATAATACCAGAACACAAAAAAGGGCTTTAAATAATAGAAAAACGGATTATACATACGCACTTTAACTTATAGATCATAATCATTCTTTTAATGACGAATTTCAGATTTTTCATAGATAACAAAAAACACAGATATAATTTTGAATGACCAATTTGAGACAAACAGTTCTTCCCTCCTAAACCTATTTCAATAAAGACCATAAAGTGTTAACGCATGCAAAAAATAGATCACTTGAGAGAGGCACTCTGCCGAAACGGCTGTAGTGATAAGATTATAATATTATAAATTTTGTGGAAGTTTTGAAAACAAAGTTTTTAGTGCTTTTCTTTTTTGTATATCCTTGTATCTATTACGGGTGCTAGATTCATCTGTTTTAGTCCATGCTTTACTATCCCCTTCTTTTTTGCTTATTATTTAGTTACATTACTTCAGTGCAATAGGCAAAGAACAATTTTTCCAGCCAACTACAGGATGCAAGAACTTGCATGACGAGTCAAATCATAACGGGTTGAGACTTACAAACCTTGCAAGCACCAAAAACATGACAGTAGGAGGAACAAGATTTCCCAATAAAATAATACACAAAAGAACATGGAAATAACCTGACAATGAAACCGTTAACCATATACAATTGATGTAAGGCATTGTTCCGACCTCATGGATGTCAGAAACTACCGAGGTCGAAACATAGATATTGATCACTTTCTTGTAATGGCAAAAATCAAATCAAGAATTTTAAACCTAAAGGAGGATAAACATATAAAACACGAAAGAATTATTGTTGATAATATGCACATTAAAACCGTTGCGAGAGAGTATAGAAGACAAATGGATGAGGACTGAGAAGACATCGGAAATATTGGGGAAAACCATACCAGTTAGACAAAACAACTGGTTTGACGAGGAGTGCCAAAAAGCAACAGATAACAAAAATAGAGCATACCTTAAGAAAAATCAAGCTAGATGCACAAGAAGAGCAAAAGAGTAATACCGGACTCTAAGAAGGGAAGAAAAAAGATTTTATAAAAGAAAAAAAGACAATTTGCAGAAAAGTAGTTAGAAAACATAGAATGACTAAGAAATCAAAACTAAACTTGAAAGTTCTACAGAAATGTAAACACAATGAGTGTTTAAACGAGTTTAACCCAAGAATAGGGAGCGTAAGGTTAAAGTAGGAAATATTCTAAGTAATACGGCCTCAATCGATGGGTTAAATTTTTTGACGCAAAATTTAACGGCTATTATACCGAAGAAGCAGGTAACACCATAGAATATTGAAATAATTGGAATCTACTTAACCCAAACGAAAGATCACATCCCAATGAAGAGGATCCCCCAATCTTCATTAAAAGAAAATTAAAAATCTTAAAAATAATTAAGCATCAGGAGCTGATCAATTATTTAAGTATAAGTATTTCATTATTTAAGTAATTTGTTATTTAAGTTAGTCGGTCAGATAGCTCAGCGGGCTGTGCGGCTGCCTCTCATTCGCTTCACTGTCGAATGGTTTAGTGGATGTGGGTCGAGCTCAAGCTCGGTGTACAGAAAACAAAAAGTCTAACGCAGCAGTTTAAAATTCTAGATGAATCTGCGGCTTAGACTAGGATATGCTGGGTTCTGATCGGCCTATGGTGGAGCAGTACGGCAAGAGATAAGGGCTTGCGGCTCGGTGATACTCCTCCATAGATCCCTACCGGAGGGGCGTAACGCCTAAAAAACCGGATATATATATATATATATATATATATATATATATATATATATATATATATATATATATATATATATATTTAAGTTATTTGTTGTTTAAGTATTTGGCACGAGAGGACCGGGACGCCGTCGTATCTCGTGGTTAAAAAACCTTCGACAATGGCTTCGGATGACCTTCGCAAAACTCTTTCGCAGGTACTGAAGAAGAAGAACTTGATCCAATTTGTAGTGTGCTTAACAAGAATGGTGGCGCCCTGCTACAAGCACTGCATAAACTTTTACTTCTTGTCTGACAAAATGAGATCATGACGTGTGAAGGGTCTTAAGACGTGATATGCAAGTTACACAAAAAAGGCGATTAGCTCCAATGTAACAACTACAGGGATATAACTCTTTTAACAACTGCTTACAAAATACTGGCAAATATTCTCTACAAAAGGCTACAAGTTTACACAGTTGGCATAATTGAAAAATCTTCTTCTTCTTCAGCCTTCATTTATCCAATGTTGGACATAGGCCTCCTCCAATTGCTTCCATGCTTCCCTATCTTTTGCAATTCTCATCCACTGCTTTCCAGCTACAGTAGTTATGGTCTATCCATCTCTTTTAAGTCTTTCCACGCTTCTATTTGTTTCTCGAGGTCTCCAGAATGTCACTTTATGAGACCATCTGTTGGTGTCTTGTCTTGCTACATGTGCTACCCATTGCCATCTCAATGTCGCTATTTTTCCCATGATGTCGGTTACTTTAGTTCTTCGACGTATTTCAGTGTTAATTGAAAAATACCAGGCTATATTTACTAAAAAAATCAACAATTGAACAGATTCATTCATTAAGATAGATCCTCGAGAAAACATAAGAATTTAACATCATTATGAAACCCATTATCCATTTGTCAACTTCAAGGCCGCATCTAATATTGTTAAGATAACAGTGCTATACCAATCAATGCGTAAGTTTGGTATACCAAAAAAACTTATCCGATTAACGACAATGACAATGTCTAACTTAAAAGCCAGCATTAGGGTACAGGGAGAAAATTCTCGCTTCGGGATGCCCTGGCTTACCTTCTAATTAACATTGCCTTAGAAAAGGCAGTCCGAAACACACGAATTAGAGACGGTGGCAATATTTACAATAGATCGACACAAATCTTAGCATACGCTAATGACATAATTGGGCGTATCAAACGAGATGTTTGTAACATTACGTTTGCGAGCAATATGCGAGCAATACTTCCTAGAATTGGAAACAACAGATTGCTCTAGTTATCAACGAAAACAAAACCAAGTACATGATGGTTACTAAGGATCCTATAGCAAATGAGGAACGGGAAACAGCTACTACAAATACAATTATTATTAAATTATTAGGTACAAAACACTGCAAGGGCCGGTTCTTACATACGGGGCAGAAACATGTACTTTAAAGCAGAAAGATGAAGGATTTCTAGAAATATTTGAGCGTAACATACTCCGCAAATCATGTGGAGCTGTAAGCGATGAAGGGCAGTGGACCAAAAGATTTAATTTTGAATTATATCAACTCTTTAATGAACCAGATGTCATAACGTTTATTAAAACAGAGCGATTTAGATGGTCTGGACACATAATACGAATGCCTGACAACATGATTGGTAAAAAGCTAACGACAGGAACACCTATAGAAAGAAGAAGCAGAGGCCTACCGCGAATTAGGTGGTAAGATGGAGTTAAAACCAACTTAGGGGTACTAGAGATCAGACGATGGCAGCAGGTTGTCAGAAACCGAATAGAATGGTGACTAATGTTAGAGCAGGCGATGACCACATAGGATTGTCGAGCCAAAGATGATGATGACTTTCTTCAGTACATTATTTTGGTCCTTATTACCTAAACCATTCAAGTTATTTTATCTTAATTTCGTTGTTTTGTTATCATTTTAATATCTTCATTTTTCTGCCTGGTGAAAATTATTTTCCCTGTAATCTTTTTTAAAAATTGCATGTTTATTGCTGTTATATTACTGTTATGGTTTCTTTTGTAGCGTTCTTGATTAGCAAAATTTTCGGTGGTCTAGAATATAAAAAGCTTGTTTTGGGTTTTAAATAAGTTTTATTTTTAGTTGTTTATATTTTTAACAATTTACAAAACGGTGTTACTGATAACAATACATATAATTGCACAGGTACTGCAACAACAATCGTGTTTTCATAATTAGCTTTAATACCAAGTGCGTCAAAAAAACCATTTTAAGACAAAGTCATACGATTGTTTGTATATTTTGATATATATTATTAAGAATTATTGAGTCTAGTACACAGTAACTAACCGTTATATTATGTGTCAAGCTTTAAGAAATTAGAAAACGTTGTTATCCGAGGTTTACCTTGTGTTGTGAAATAACATGACCCGATTGACTACTGGATGAGTGTAATTCCTATTAAATCCTCTTTCTAAAATTACATAAAAAATGATTCTGGCCTTGCGATAATCCTTCCTAATGCCCAAAAAGACGAGAATGAGAGTACTAATGTGAGTGTACAAAAATACATAATATACTTCTTCTTCTAGTTCCTATCCGTTTCGGATGTTGGAAATCATATTGGCAATCATAACCTTGCTCGCTGCGGCTCGAAACAGCTCCTGGAGGGTGCCGGTTTACAACATCCCTTCCATGGAGAGGCTTATATGCAACAGTGTCTCTTTCAGCGGCTTTGTTCTTGCTGTAACCCCAATTAGTCCGCTAGCCTTCGACAGCTCAGTAGAAAAACTAAAATGGACTTTCAAAGTTGCTTTTATCTGGCCTGTTGAATTGATATAGTGAAATAAAACAATTACTTGTTTAGAAAGAAACTGTAATTGAAAAAAGAAAGGGCAAGAAATAGAGCTTATAAAATTTGAGTGTGTAACTTATCGTAGGAACTTAATTTGAATATTACAATTTGCGAACGAAAGCGAAAACACCATAACACTTATTCACATATTACGGCTTCCCGGCCAATAGCGTAAACTGCAACGTGGAGAATCCTCTCAGAACTTTAAAATATAGATGTTAGCCCTACGAAAGTCGCTAAATCACTGTAGGTGTCGACTGGTCGCCTCCCTCGCCCCGCCGGAATATTTTTTTGTTTATGCATTTTGAAAAGCCGGTCTATCGTCACGTAGGCGCTGTGGGTGGGGATTAACATTCTCAGAAACAAGGTCTAGGTAGACTGGATTTATTTAGGTAACCGACGCGAAAATAGAATTATTTGATACAAAATAGAATTATTGGTTTGGAGATATAGTTCTCCAACAGCTCCGTTGAAGTTTTCTTAAACCATGTTCTTAAATTCCGCAGCCATGATATTCTCCTTCTACCGGGTCCTCGCTTACCTTTGACTTAACCTTGCAATATAGACTGTAGCAGGGAGTAACGGTGCTGATTTCTCATAACGTGTCCCAGATATTGCAATTTTATGCGTTTGATCGTAAACACAATCTCTGGTTCCTTCTTCATTTTTCCTAGAACTTCCTTGTTCGTGATCCTTGCTGTCCATGATATTCTCATGGACATAATATACAGGGTGTTTCAAAAAGGTATGTCATAAAATAACTCACGCATTCCGGGGACAAAAATAGATTGATTGAATCCAACTTACCTTAGTACAAAAGTGTACACAAAAAAAGTTACAGCTCTTTGAAGTTAAAACATAGAAATTGTTTTTGCATTCTCCTAAACTACTTTTTGTAATAAAAATGGACACGTTTCTTTCTTGTTCTAAAAGCATTTTTTATACAAAAGAAACAACAAAATCTAGGCGCACAGAAAAATTTTAAGGGAGGTGTGCAGCTCTAAATCCCCCCAAACTTTTTGAGTACGTTTAAATCAAACGAATTTTGTGGCATCATTAGTTTAACACATTATTTTTAAAACTTTTTTTCCTGTTATCGCTTTTTCGAAAAACTAGTTTTTTCCTAGTTGGCCATAAAATTACAATTAGTTTCTACGGATACAATAAGTACAAACAGTTCCATCAATAATTGTGTAACGATGAGTCCAAGCCATCACCGTTAAACCAGCGTGCGCGCGAACCAACCCATGTAGTAGGAGTGTATCGATAGTAGAAAGGGCAAAACTAATTACCAAGCTCCGCTATATAAACCGCAACATTTCCTCATAGAGGCAGAATCGACAGGTGTTGACTGAAGGTTCTCTTCTTCCCTACCCCGGCTTGTGGACGTGTTGAGTTCACAAGTTGTTCCGTCCCATACCGTCTTTACCCGAAGAGCGTGTTGAACTCTCCAAGACCCGTACTCTGAAGCAGTCGTGTTGAGACTGTCGAGGAGTGTCCTGTTAACCCGAATCACTTAAGAGACGTGTTGAGTTCCTTTCCTTCTTTGTAACTATCGTCCGCTGTTATTAAGTCGATACGGCGTTCACGTAAAATTTCAAAAACACACTCGCTTGCCGATAAGACTAATTTCATACGACAAGGTCAAACTTAATTTGAATAAATAGGCCAGGTACTGAGAAGACTAAACCAAATTGTAAATATGTACATAAGATTTTTGTCAATTTAATTTAAGGAAGACAATAAAGTTTTATTTTTATTTTGAACTCTGTCTCTGATTGTCCAAAAGCTACCCGGATAGTGACTCCTACGAGAGGACGTCACAATTGTCAATCATTTGAAGCTATCATTTATTGTGTGAATAAGATAAATATTAAAAATTTTGATATTACAATGGCCTGTACATTCCAGAAAATGGCAGATACGCATTTAACTTTGGGTAAGTTGGATCAGATTAAGTTATGATTTCAATAAACTATCGGGAATATCGTGGTGAATGTTGAGGAAAGAGTGTAGCAGCCGCAAGTCGTTATGCAGTAAAATACCCCAATCGAAATATCCGATTGGACGATTATTTCTGACCATTGATAATCGTTTACGAAAATTGGGTACATTCCAACCGCAAGTTGCTGGCAATAGTGGTCGTCCAATAATGGATGCAACTGATGAAATCATTTTAAAAATCATTGAAGTAATCCCTGAAACAAGTATAAGGGTAATAGCTGCTTAACTAAATGTTCCTCACGTAAGGGTTTGGAGGCGTTTGAAGGATTAGCTGCTTAAATCCTATCAATTAACAACGTTTTAATAGTTATTAGTTGAAGATTATCCTAAAGGATTGGATTTTGCGATTGGTTGTTAATGAAAAACACTCGAAATGTTAATTTTTATTGGAAATATATTGTTTACCGACTAGGCTACCTTCAGTTGAAATGGAATAACAAACCATCATAGCCATCATCATATTTGGGCCGACGAAAATAATTACCCCCAAAAATCGACTCATCACCAAAGGACTTTCAAAGTTAATGTTTGGGCAGAAATTGTGAATAACAATTTAATAGGCCCAGTATTTTTTCCTAACAATTTAAATGGTGAAAATTATTTGCAGTTCTTCGAAAACAATTTACAAGAGTATTTGGAATAAGTGGAATAAGTGAATATTGCAATAAGGCAAAATATGTGGTTTCTAGAAGATGGCGCTCCACCGCATTACAGTAATGAAGTACGGGAATACCTTTGCAGACAATATCTTGGTCGGTGGATTGGAAGGGGTCGTGACGCACCTATTTCTTGGCCACCCAGAATTCCAGGTCTTAACCCCATGGACTTTTGCTTTTGGGGGTTTATGAAAGAGAAAGTGTATTCTGTAACAATAGAGGACGAACAACAATTGAGGGTTAGAATAATTGAAGCGGCAAATTACTTTTGCCAGAAAAATATAATTTTTCAGCCCATTCGGTTTTCCTTATTAAAACGATACCGAATGTGTATTGAAGAAAATGGGGGTCATTTTGAACATTTCTTGTAATATTATATTTATAGAGGTTATAGACAATTTTTGTACTTTTTAATTCATTTAAGCCATTTACATAAATATTTAGTTGCACGTATTTTTTTAAGGTTAATGAAAAGGGACGTAACTCAATAAAAACTGTTTTTTTGAAAAAGTGATAAGAGCAAAAAATTTTTAAAAATAATGTGTTAAACTAATGATGCCACAAAATTCATTTAATTTGAACGTACTCAAAAATTTGGGGGGATTTCGGGCTGCATACCCCCACGTTAAATCATATACGTGTACTGCCAAAAAACTAGATGAAGACCAGTATAGAATATTAAATATTTTAAAACAGAATTACTAAAAATTCAAAAACCTAAAATGGAAAAAAAATTAAATATTTGAAAAAAAAAAATAAAGAACTCTGAAAAAAAGTAATTTAAAATCCTACAAATAACCATATATCTAGCCATCAATCAACTAAAATGAAGGGTTTATAAGTAACTATGTAAATACAGACATATTTTTTTGGTATTATATATTTACAAAGATTACTACAATGTTATTGCAAACAAAACAAAACAAGAACGTTTAAGTTCAGTAAACTTAAAATAAAAAGTAAAAAACAGGTTGTTCATAAAAATAAACAATTAAGGACCAATTGTGTTTTTTACCTTCATATCTGTAGCACTTTTTAAATTCCAAATTACATACTATTTATATTCTATACAATAATATTTTTAAATTAAGTTCTTTTAATCACTGAACACAATTACAAAGTTTCTCCCAACTTTCTATGACACGAGTTCCCTCTTGGCCCTTTACTAACTATTTCAGATAGTATTACCTAGCTTATATATCTAAATTAGCTCCTGAATAACCCAATACAAAACAGGACTAACTTTGAAACAATAAACCGATATCAAAACTATAAACATACCTATACACATATGCCTCGAAAACGTTGGATTTAGGTCGTCTTTAGTAACATAAAATACTTATATCAAAATTAATCTGTCTATTGAATAAATTATTTCAGCTGGATAATTATATACAAAATATCAAGCATTAATATGGGTATTTAATTAATTGCTTCCTCTCCTATAACTAAAACAAAATATGTGAGAGATATCATTAAAAATTTTTATTCGTTTGAAAGACCTGTCAATGCCAATGCCAATTTATAAACTTTAACATCGTTTAAATAGCCGCCACAACGTCGCTGGTTGACGCACATTTTAAATAAGAATATCCAATTTTGGTTGATTCTAGCGCATAAATCAGGTTTTTGACCGTTGACATGAGTTATGTGGATTCGAAAGCAGCTGTAGTTTGTGCTTTATTCACATGGACCTGCAACTTAAGAAAACCCAACAATAAAGAGTAAAATGAAGTCGAATCGCACGATCCCGGTTACACTACCTACATCTAAGATGACTATGCCCTTAAATCACTAGTGCAGAATGTCTAAGTGAGAGCGCCCACCAAACTGACATGGCAAGTGGCAAGTAGCAAGTAGCACGCATCTAGCATGTCTGGTATAATTAAAATGAATGATGTCACTGTCATTTTGGTGTGCGCTGAATCATTCGTTTTCATAGGTAACATTTTAAGTAACATGCTAGACGAGCGGTACTTGCTACTTGCCACTTGCCATGCCAGTTCGGTGGGCGCTCTCCCTTAGTGAGAGCGCCCACCAAAGTGGCGTGGCACGTAGCAAGTAGCAAGTACCACGCGTCTAGTATGTTACATAAAATGTAACCAATGCAAACGAATGATTCGATCGAGTGACGTCAATGTCATTTTGGTGTGAGCTGAATCATTCGTTTTCATTGGTTACATTTTAAGTAACATGCTAGACTCGTGCTACTTGCTACTTGCTACGTGCTACGCCACTTTGGTGGGTGCTCTAACTAATGTGACATGACTTGTATGGCACGTAGCATTGTCCTTGTTGCAGATTCGCAACTTTATATAAACCTTGTTAAATTATTAAGAGATTTTGTGTTAGTTTTGATTCTCCTAGTATATTTAACTAGGATGTCGCGTACAAAAACACAGACTGTTCTTTTATACATTGTATGTTAACAAAAAACGAAAAAAAAACCAATAGCTTTTATTAAAAGTGCAGATGGCTGGGTAATTACCACCCACACTTAGCGTCAGCTTGTAAAAAACAACAAGCCACCAGTCTGTAAGGGAGAGTCGTTCCATCCAGTAACGGTGGACGCTGCTTCATTATCAATACTTTTGTGCTTCCTGTATGTCATTGAAGACGTCCTTTTCGATAGCGGTTGGTGTTATCATTTCATTAAGGTAAAATACAATACACCATATCTTGTTGCTGTTATAGATCAAATACGTCTTTTTTTGTGTTAAATTATTTCATATTA
This sequence comes from Diabrotica balteata, assembly GCA_918026665.1. NCBI lineage: Eukaryota > Metazoa > Arthropoda > Insecta > Coleoptera > Chrysomelidae > Diabrotica > Diabrotica balteata. Next base: position 125,485,787 of record OU898281.1, read on the forward strand.
TGTCGAGATTTGAACTTTTAAATTGAATAGGTATCCACAATTCATCTCGTTATATTTTCAAAACAGCTTTGTTTTTACGGAAATTTGTTTACTTTGTGTAATCTCATTTTAATTATGAATAAAACGTTGGTTGTCGTATCTGTTTCTTCTTCTCACATAATATTTAAATTTGTACCCTTTATATTTCACTATATTTAAATGTATACATATATGTTTAGGTATATATATTTGTCTTTTGCTTTTATCTCTTTCTAAATATAGTTTTGTATAGTCTACCCGCTAGTTATTTTTTAATGGCAATAATACAATACCCAATGCGAAAGGGAGAAACCAGCGAGTTTAAGATTGAACATACATAATCTCCTCCATTTATGATGTCTTTAATGTTATATAAAGGTCATCGTATCTGCAGAAAGCAACAGTCCTGTTGAAAACACACGCCGTTGGTGTTCATTTCCATATTTTTAATTAATAGCCTGGATAACGTCGTTCTAAATGAAATGCGATCTTCCCCTTTTTTGGGATCTCTGGGACTGTCTTGTATATCATATTGATTATTATCGTCCCAAATTCGACAATTCTGTTTATTGATGTACCCGTTTATTTAAAAATAGGCATCATCGCTGAAAATGATTTTTTGACAAAAATTAGTGCTAGTCTTTAAGTTCTTTGTAGTCTATGAAAGGCTAAATTCTTGTGAGCAACGACTTTTACATTTTGTCGGTGTTGGTTAATAGTTTACCTATTAACTATGAACTAGGGTACTCAAATTTAATCATCACACTGCGATTAATCCTCTCAGTTGAACGAATATGGTCATCGTAAAATGGGCAAAGAGCACGAACGCTGACCGAAAAAAACACCCATTTTTATACAACAGTTGGATCATTTGCACATGTTTTTGTACATTATATCTTATCATGGTAATTTCAAAAAACTAACGAAATAAATAACAGGAAATGTGACATGTAGATTTAACAAAACATCCGCTACCCATTGTCAAAATTTGTAAGTCACTGTTAAAAGACCCTACATTTATTAAATCTAAGCGAGAGCGCGTACCAAACTGGCGTGACAAGTGGCAAGTAGCACGCATCTATTTGTAGCATGTTACTTAAAATGTAACCAATTCAAACGAATGATTGGAATGAATGACGTCACTGTCATTTTGGTGTACGCTGTGTCATGCTAGGCGCGCGCTACTTGCTACTTGCCACTTGCCATGCCAGTTTGGTGGGCGCTCTCCCTTAGGTATCACAAAAATTTGAAATAGCAACAGATTTTTCTTAGCTATATTGAACCTCTTAAACAAACATACATATCAAACTCAATACCAAAATTGATAAAAAGAGCTTTTCATCGCTATTAGTATGAAACTAACAATTCTGCACGTTATATTTAAATTACTTAACAGACACAAATTTTAACTAATGATTAAAAATGAGAAATTTTATGTCGATTATAAATTTTAATCCTTTGTAAGAAATTTATGTGCTTCATAATAATAATATTTATACCTGAACATGTCATAAAAAAAAGCTATCATAACGACCTGTGGCGTCTAGTTTATACAAATTCTATGCGGTTTTGAATTAATTTGGTTTTAAATATTACAACAATAAATTATTGTACCCTTTTACTATAGACTTAATTGGACCAATATCAAAGATATTTAAAATAAATAGAAAAATTAAATGCACAAAATTATTGTTATTGATATAGGGTAGATCGGGACAGGTTAAGGCAATTTTTAACAATAACACATTTTTACTTAAAATGTCAAAATATTTTATCAAAAAACTTAAAAACACATAAAATCATAAAGGCAAAAATATAAATATAAATATAAAAATACATTAATTTAAACTGTAACATATGTACAAAAACATTAACGTACGTGTACCAGGGGAAGATTGAAGGCAAGAGAGTACTAGTTTGCAAACGAATGTCGTGGCTACGAAACTGACAGACGTGGCCAGATAATTCGCCAACGCACTATAGGTGCACGTATGCACGATTTTGTGGGCGGTGCTTTGAACTGCCATATGTTTAATTTTGTTTCAAACTTGGCTTGAAGGTGTGTCAGAAGAAATAGGTTTAATTTAACTTTCTCTAATTTAAACTTGATAAGATTGTCATTAGTTCTTGTTCTTCTATATTTATTCAGAGGTTTATTGCATACACGAACTGCTACCGCATAGGAGTCACTCCACCAAGGAACTAATTTTCGTGTAAGTTTAACAAAATATTTTCCTATATATTTTGCGCGGAGTTAATTATGCAATTATGCAAAGGTGGTCTATGTTATATTCATATTTAAATGAATGATCTCGGACGTTTAGACTAAAATTTATCCAGTCCGCTTATGCAATTCGCCATTTACTTACTAGTTGGGTTTATTGTCTGAGGTTAGTATAGAAAAATAATCACCATTGAACAGACTATCTAGTGGACACCATGTTAGAGATGGGCATAGTTTTGGATCACAAAGGCTGAGGTCGATATTTGAGAAAGTTCCTGAAGATATATTGAAGTGGGTGCTGCAACCAGTATTGAGTAGAAATATATTTTCATTTCTAATTATGTTTTTTATAATTTTTTCTCTACCAAATGTGCTGTTAGATCCCTACATTGTGCTGTAACCATTGAAGTCATTGCTACTTAGTTAGAAATTTTTGTATGATTTACCTCCTTATTAGGCGGTAAATCAATATTGCAAATAGCCTCACTCTACATAGGTATGTTTATTAAAAAAAAATCAGTCTAAGTTTATTACTAAACCTCGTTTATACCTCTCACTACTTTCACATACACACTGGAAACTTCTTGTGTATTCAGCGCCTACCACAGAACTTCTGTACAAAGATGTCTGTGGATAATTATCGTTTGCCCTCCACTCAATGGAGATAAAATAATTTGATATAATTGATTTTTATAACTGTTTTCAATGATTTGGTATACTGGATGTTTTGCACCTATAATTTCTGTAGCATCTGTATCTATAAATTATTATTATTACACTATAGGAGTTCTCAGAAGAAATACTGAATACAGAGGAAAACTTTGGCACACCAATCTGTGGCATCTCTTTTTAATCAAAAAGTTAGTGTCAGTAATTCAAACTGAGATAGTATAAGTGTAAATCTATGTTTAAAATGTTTAAAATGACAAATTAATCTATTTATATTATCGCATTGAAAATTGTCAGAATTTACAAAATTGAGTCCAGTTTAGAGTGTTTATAATGATTTGGAATAATATTTTATAAAACATTTATTTACATTTCATTTTATATTCCTTTTCAAAACAATAGTCAATGTTTAATATACTGATAATTAAACATTTCAATTCAAACTGGAAACCGATTTGTTATTTTATCCCAAATATATTTAATTATATGCATGGACTCGTATTTTATTTATATATTCTCAACTAATAAATAAAATATATTTAAATTGCGAAACACATGTACGAGATGACGTGACTATGTATTAGTTCAAGAAGTATTTTTAAAACATAAATAAACGTTTAGATATAATATCGTGAACTTATTAGATTGTTGTATTTTATCTTTTTCTGTTCCCCTTTCAAGTAAACTCTTTAATCCTTACATATACACAGATAAAAGGTCAACGCTTTTATATATGTATATAGCTAAATATATTAGATATACATGTATATATATATATATATATATATATATATATATATATAATATATATATATATATATATATATATATTATCTTTTTCGCTGGTTTTACAACTCGGAGTAAGTTTTCTCATGATCCTCTTTGCTCCTTCATCTTCTACAATCTTTATTAAAATGCTGTGACTTTATCAATCACGAGAGAGGAAAAACGCATACACCGAAAAAAGAAAGCCATATGAGTCACGGAAAAACAAGAAAGTGCTATCATCAAATAAATATTATTAGAAAAGAATTCAAACCGAGAATCATCTATTGTAATAATAAGGAAGGTAACTTATTTAACAACAAAGAGGATATCCTGTTACGATGGGTAGAGCACTTTCGAGAGTTCCTGGAAAGGGAACTTACTAACAATATAGAGCTGGAATACCGAAATGAGGGAACTCGTGGAACCCCCCTCGGTACACGAAGTGAAAATATCTATAGAAAAACTAAAAAACCACAAATCCCCAGGCATCGATGGCATCCCATCAGAGTTATTTAAGCACGGTGGAAGGAAGCTCACCAAGATGATGCGAAAAATAGTTTGTAAAATTTGGTCTGAGGAGCAAATGCCTGACGAATGGAGCTTAGGCTTAATTTGCCTGTTACACAAAAAGGGAAACCAACTGGAATGCAATAATTACCGCGGAATAACTCTCCTAAATACAGCATACAAGATACTGTCAAACATTTTGCACAATAGATTGAAGCTTATACCGAAACGTTTCTAACAGGATTCAGGCGTAGACGTTCAACCGTTAACCAGATCTTTACACTACGACAGATCCTCGAAAAAGCGCATGAGTTTAACATATATATGTATCATATTTTTGTCCATTTTAAAGCGGCATATGACATTATCTTATGACCAAGTCTTTAAAACGCTATGAATGAGTTAGGAATTTAAAAAAAAAACTCATATGTTTGATAAAAGTGACAATAGCGAAGATGCTATCAGCAGTAAAACTTCAAAACGACTCGTCAACCCCATTTGAAATATATAGGGGGTTAAGGCAGGGAAATGCACTGGCGTGTCAGCTTTTTAATGTCGCCTTAGAAAAAGTTATACGAGACGCTAATTTAGATAGCATGGGAATAATATTTAATAGATTAGTTCAAATTCTAGCATATGCAGACGAAGTGAACATTAAAACAAGAACTAGGACGAGAACTGCGGAAATCCTAACCGAGCTAGTAGCAGCAGCAGAACGAATGGGGTTATATATAAATCAAAATAAAGCCAAATTCATGGCGATTAACACAAATACAAGAGCTGGAAATGTTGACGCAGATTTAATCATTAATGACCAACATTTCGAATCAGTCAAAAGTTCATATATCTAGGGACATCGGTTAACCCCAATAATAACACATCTGATAAAATAAAAAGGCGAATACTAATTGCAAACAAGTGTTATCATGGTCTATCAAAGTACTTAGCTAACAAAGAGTTTCAGAAACTCGTATAAGGCTGTATAGAACACTTATAGTCCCCGTTCTCACATATGGATCAGAGGAATGAACGCTAACTAAAACAGATGAATTTGCTCTATAGATTTTTAAAAGAAAGGTGCTACGCAAGATATTCGGAGCGGTCTGTCAGAACGGAATATGGAGGCGTCGATATAACTTTGAACTGCACAATACTTACAAGCATACGTCTGGTGGTAAAGATATTACCACTGTAATTAAGCGAAAACGCCTGCAGTGGGCAGGATATGTAGCCCGGCCCCCTGAATCGAACATGATAAAAAATATTTTAACAGCGCAACCCCTGGGAATGAAAAGACGGGGTAGACCAAAACTGAGGTGGACGGACGGGGTAACACAAGATGCGGAGAAGATAGGAGTCGGCAACTGGAAAATTCAAGCAAGGGACGTAACATAATAGCGTAGAAAGCTTGATAAAGTCGAGGCCCTCTAAGGCTATAGCACCAAGATGATGATGATGACTTTATCAATTAACCAATCAGTTTATAACGTTCTACGCAGTCTTCTGATTTCCAATCTCCATTTTTCTTGGTCGTTCCAAAGGTTTTCTTCAACTCACCTTTCCCTTAAGTCTATATCGAATCCTTCTCTCCAACTTAACCTCGGTCTACCTTTCTATCTTCCTCCATACAGTATCTAGTCTAATACTTTGTTTGATATTCCGTATTCATCCATTCTTTGGACATGTCCGTACCATCTTAGTTGATTTATTCTGGAGTCCTCAGTGGCCATACCTCACTTTCATATGTAACAATGCTTTTTATTATGTCGTTATAGATTTTGTGCTTGTATTCTTTGGAGATTGTTTTGTCCCACAGTACATTGTTTAATTGCCTAATGGCTTGTCTACCCTGGTTATTTCTATGTTTAATTTCTTTGTCTAATTTGTCATCGTTGGTTATTTGCATGCCTAAATATCTGTATTTTTGACAGTGATTTATTTCTCGCCGTATTTCTTCCAAGATTAGATTTTGTTGAATTCCCCCAATACACATGTATTCATTTTTCTTGATATTTATCTTTAGCCCCATAGTTCGTATAATTAGATAAGTTTATGGGTCATATATTCGAGGTCTTCATAGTCTTGGGCCTTCACTATCTGGTCATCTGCAAAACTCGATGTGTACAATATTGCGTCGTTTAGGGGAATTCCCATGTTCCTGCATTTTCCTTTTTACGTCTTCATCGCTTGCTCCGAGTATATCTTAAACAAAGTAGGAAACACGCAGCATCCTAGTTTATATCCTTTGCTGATAGTGAAACACTTGGATACCTCCTGACCTTCTTTTATTTTACTTGTGTTGTTCTTGTAGAGGTATTAAAGAGCCTTGAATAAGGTTATACTAATATTTGTTTTACCTATACAAACTACTAACCCAAATAATAACAAATAGATTGACAGCTAAACTAGATGTATACCAACCAGTGGAGCAAGCAGACTTTCGTAAGGGTTTTAGCACTATCGATCACTTGCAAACAATCCGGATAGTTATTGAAAAAACAATAGAGTACAACATACCACTACATCTGGCATTTGTCGATTATCACAAAGCATTCGACAGTATCGAGAAATGGGCTTTCTTAACAGCATTGGACGACGCCAGAGTAGATTCAAGATATGCTGCCCTCCTTAAGAATATATACGATGATGCTACTTGTCACGTAAAAATAGATGATGATATGGAAACTATGAAAATAGACCTTGGCAAAGGTGTGAGACAGGACGACACCATCTCACCCAAATTATTTACTTTGGCGTTAGAAAATGTTTTTAAAAGCTAAATTTGGCCGAAAAGGGATTAAAAGTAGATGGAGTATATCTTAACTATTTGCGTTTCGCAGACGACATAGTACTAATAAGCACAGATATCCATGAACTGAAATCAATGCTACAAGATTTAAATCACAAATCGAATCAAATAGGATTAACTAAACGATAGAATCGAAAAAAAAACACACAAGAAAAAACTGAAAGAGCACTATTGTTTTATTTAATTTTTACCGATGGCTTCATCTCAATGTGGGTGTAAGCTCTTTCGACGATCCAACACAATAATCTCTTCGATTGTTTTCTATCGGTTGTAGGCTGTCATATTTGCACATGTGGCATGTGTCGTACATGTGTTTCTTTGGCAAGCTATTTTTTGCTATATATATATATATATATATATATATATATATATATATATATAAATATATATATATATATATATATATATATATATATATATATTTAGGGCATGCAATTAAAAACGAAAAGGAAAACCAAACCCTAGAAATTAAAAGAAGGACACAATTGTCATGGGCTGCTTTTGGTAAGTTGAGCTTCTTTTTAAAAGACAAAAAATCCCAATTCACTTAAAACGAAAAACCTATGACACTTGTATACTACCAGTTGTAACTTATGGGTTGGAAACTATGGCAATAACAAGAAAAATGGCAGAACAATTAAGAGTAACTCAATGGGCCATGGAGAGGGCCATGTTAAATATAAGCCTCAGAGACAAAATTCCTAACACCGAAATACGTCGAAGAACCAAAGTAATCGACATCATGGAAAAATAGCGACATTGAGATGGCAATGGGTAGCACATGTAGCAAGACAACAACAGATGGTCTCATAAAGTGACATTCTGGAGACCTCGAGAAACAAAAAGAAGCGTATGAAGACCCAGAAAGAGATGGATAGACGATATAACAGCTGTAGCTGGAAAACAGTGGATGAGAATTGCAAAAGATAGGGAAGCGTGGAAGCAATTGGAGGAGGCCTATGTCTAACAATGGATAAATGAAGGCTGAAGAAGAAGAAGAATATTTGTTTTCTCGAGAACTTCCTCGTATTGGTTAATTTCGTGTTATTTTTTTATTAGCTGGATAACAATAAACAGATGGTAAATATTTGATCTACCTGCTCTAAAGCCAGCATATTCTTCAGCCTCCTTATCACAGAATTTATCTTTCATTCTATTTATGATGAGTTTTCTGTAAACTCTCGAGATGGTGCCAAGGACTGCGATTCCTCGAAAATTGTCACATACATCTTTACTTCCCTTCTTATGTATTGTCGTGATAAACGATGTCCTCTACTCCTCCGGTATACTCTCCGTTAATACATTTTTGGTAAACGCTCTCTAGCTGCTTATATAATTTGCTTGTACCGTACTTGAGTAGCTCAGGTAGGATATTACCAGGGCCTGGTGATTTTCTATTCTTTAATGCTTGACATACTTGTGCTACTGCTTTGTCGTCAATCCTAATTGGGGAAGCTATAGTATCTACTTGCACCTCTGATTGTATTTAAAATGTTTGCAAATATTCTGCCCTTTTTTCCGCCTGTAGATTTTCAAAGTATTCATTCCGTTTATCTAGGCTGATCGGTGAGATGATGTCTTTAGTGGTATTTTGTCGAAGAGATCAAAGTATTTTAAAGCTTTCGGTGCTTCTGCTACCACCCAAGTAAGTGTTTGTTCTGGAGCAGTTTCCTTTTCCAGCTTTTGTTTTTCTTCTTAGTTATCGCACCTCGTACGTTTCTTTGGGTTGTTTGATATTCGGTTTGTGTTTGTGTGTTTGTGGTATTTATCTCGCTTAAGGCTGATTTATAAACTTTACGTTGGCGTTGGCGCTGGCGTTCACCGTTGACCTTGGCGCTAGCTATCGTACACTGCATTTATAAACTTTCGGTTGGCGTTGGCGTTAAAGATCACATCTTAATTTCTTGCCTTACAATTTTTGATTTAGTATTATTAATTTTTGCTTGAACATTAATACAATGGAAAATGCTCTGCCTTTGTTAGGTGCAGTGACACTGATACTTTGTATTCGAGCAGCACTGAGCCTTCGAAATAAAAGACAACGTCGATACAAACGGAGGCCCATTAACCAGAACAAAAAGACAAGAGGTAATTTTAATTATTATAAAAATATGAAAAACTGGGATACCCAGCATGTTTTTAAATACACCAGGATACAGTTTCCAGCATTTGAAAAATTACTGCAAATGGTAAAACCAAAAATAAATGTAAACTATCACTCTGATGGAATTTCTGTTAAAGAGAGGCTTGTTATTATCTAAACTTTTTCACTTAATAAACACGTCGAAACATACATAAATAATTTTGTTTGATTTGTTTGACAAACCTTGTCACTTTTTCGATATTGCTATTGGCTGCGATGACAAAGATACAGTTTTATTTTATGTTCTGAGATCGTGACTACAATCACAGAAGGGTTTGTGTATTCTGTGGTACAACGGCCAACGGCAAAAGATAAAGTTGGTTCATCTTGAACGGAACCGAACGCCGACGCCAACGGCGAACGATGTTTATAAATAGACATACGAGTTTTCCATTTGACCATGTTGTAACGCGAACGTCAGCACCAGCGCCAACGCCAACGTAAAGTTTATAAATCAGCCTTTAATCTTTATTTTTTCTTCGAATTCTTCATCGCACCAATATGGCTTCCTTTGTTTCGTTTTTCATATTTACTCAGGATTTTTACCGCTGCTTCTTTTGGCTTTATTATTAATTATTTATATATTACATTCTATATATTCGTAAAATACGTGACAAAATAATTATTTTTTTACCCTTTTAGGTTGTTGACCAGGAATACTATAACAGTCTGGGATTTACAGGACCAAAACCAACTTTTTCAAAAAAAGTTTATACTGTTAAGGTCGATGGAATAAGTTTTGAGCTCGTAGATCCCATTGTATTGGATAACTGTGAATCGATGGATACCATTTTTGACGTAGATACAAGTAAGAAAATTGAATATTATAAATAGATAAAAATTTCATTAAAATATTTATGCTATTGTTTAAATATTTATAAAAACCCGATTAAAATTATCTTCTTCTTCTTTAAGTGCCATGCGTGTGATCAAACATTGGCTATTATCATGTTCTATTTCCTTCAGCGGCTGCGCGAAATAGTTCTTCAGCTATCATATCGCACCAATGTCTAATATTTCGTTGCCAAGATAGCTTTTTACGCCCTATTTAGCTTTTGCCTTTCACTTTTCCCAGTATGATTAGGCGAATTAAATGCTCCCATTATTCATGATTATTCTTCTTTTTTTTTTGTGAGAGTTAAGAATTTTTGTGGTATATGATTCCGATCATGAATCTGTCAAAATAGTCCCAAGGTGAGCGAACGGAATCTCTGACTGACGAACTCAGAAAGAGGAAGAGGGAAACAACCGATCGGACAATTGTTTTGGTAAATTTAAAGATATTTATTATTTGGTAATGTTTTCCTGCAGAACACTATTAATTAAAAAAAAACTAATATTTAGCCGAAAAATATGTAGATTTCTACAAGCAAGCTAGCAATTTAATTAAACCCAGCCTTTGAGACATGTTCACTTCTAAGAATTACATTCGGGTGTAACAATTCATTGGAGCGAGGTGTATTACCTCGAGCAAAACAGGAGTCAGTTTTCATGTGAGAGTCCTGGGTAATAGAACTCCAACATGGTTTTCTAACCGAATTCAAAACTCAAGACAGCGCATTGTCGCTATAATTTTGTTATCTTACTGTGGCTTATCCGCGAACTAAAACTGCTTACTTGGGCCTCAAGTCTCTGCTCTGAGCTAGGCTCATACTTGGTGCTCAAGGCGTTGGGCCCTTTGTTCTCGGGTTTTTGGTTTTTTTTTTACCTTTTTTTTGTTGGCTTACGCCGGTTTTTATTAGTATTTTTTTTATTTTTTTAGTGACCGAGGCCGTTTTTTGTGTTTTTTGATTTTTTTTTTTTTGTAGTTTGCATGAAACATAAAAATCTTAATTAGTACAATGTCTATACTATAATATTGAAAAATATATGCAAATATATGACAATATGACAATATACACTTAGTCTCTACTTAAAGTAAGTGAGCCCACGCTATCCGTTGCGGTTTTCCACAAGTGTTTTTGAGCTACGAACTGTCTTCTTAGTGTGCTGTTATGTTATTTTTGTATGCTTTCTTCTGGTGTTTTGTTTTCTCTCTGGTATTTTGATGTTTTCTCTCTAGTATATGTTTGTTTGTTTGATGTTATTAAATTATTTGTTGTTTCGGTCTTATGTGCTTCCATCTGTGGAAAGTGCCATACGTCATCTCTCGCATTATGTGACTTGGATGGTTCTCTATCTTTGCGAAATTTGTTCTTGCTTTATCTTTCATGATTTTAGTCACTCTGATTTGCTGCAATTCTCTGAAGAGGAATATTTCTGCGACATATTTTGGCACGTTGGCTGCTTCTCTTAGGCTGCTGTTGTGTGCCGCTTGTATTTTCTTATTATTTGTATTGCATATATGTCCCCATCCGAGAGATTTATATGTTAGTACCTATAGGAAAAATTATACTATTTATTAGTCTTAACTTCGTTTTCATTCTTAGTTCACTTTTCCTTTCTACTAGGCCTCTTGTTGACGCTTGGGCCATATTTGCTTTTTGTACTGTGGCGTCTATGTGTTTACTGAATGTTAAGCATTTATCCATAATTACTGCGAGGTATTTCGCTTCACTTTTCCACCCGATGGGGTTGATTTTGAAAGTTACTTGTTCTTCTGGTTGCTGGTGCCTCTTTTTGAAAAGTACAGCCTGCGTCTTTTTGGAGTTACCGCTATGTCTATGTTTCTATGTTTGGCTGCTATCGCTGTGTCGTTAGCATATAGACTTAGTAATGTACCTGGTGTTCTAGGTATGTCTGCTGTATATATTGTGTACAGTAGAAGTGACAGTACCACTCCCCGTGGTACTCCAGCCTTCGGGTTTCCCAGTTCGGACAGGACTTATTCGCACTCTGAAACTTCGATTCCTCAAGTACGAAGAAATTCGTCATGTCATTGCTCCACTGTAACCGTAGCCTCTAATTTTAAAAATCAGTCCCTAATGCCAGACACTGTCGAAAGCTTTTCTACGTCTAGGAAAGCAGCTCCTGTGTATTGCTTGTCCTTAAACCCAGCTGCTACGTACTTTGTTAATCTGAGTACTTGTAGCTCACTGGAGTGCTCTGATCTGAAGCCGAATTGTGCTTAGGATATGATATCTATTTTATCTGTTTCAGCTTGAAGTCTACTGAGCATTACTCTCTCTGCAATCTCGATGATTGCAGTTAGTAAGAAGTGTTTTAATCGAAGTGTATAAAGCACGCTGATTGTATTTTGAGGTGTATTGTAAAAACAAATAAACAACTATATCAAATTAACTAAGCATCTCGAATAATACAAATGTTTACTAAAATATTTCAAATTATAATAACGAGTAAATGTTTATAATGACGTGTTTACTGCATTATTTATGATTAGACAAATATGCAAAATGCTTATTTTCTATATTACGCATATTTACTATGAATTATTGGGATTTTGCGCATTCGTACAAAATATTGTATAAAATTCACGAAACATTTATTTGTGGTGAAACTACTTATTTTATGTAAAATGTCCATTAAATAAAAACTATGGAAAACTAAAGTATTGTTATAAAATGTTTCCTAAATTAAATAAAAAAATTTCAGTAATTTTTTTTTTACTTTTAGGCAGAACCGATTATCTACCAATACCAGGTGAACACGCCCTCAACGTCAGCTCTGACTGCACGCTGATGTTTCCGCTAATATTCATGAAGGCAAAAGGCTTCAGCAATCAGCCCTTCGGAGGTTTCATCACCATCAGGGCGCTTCACAATAAATACGTCTTAGATGTTGCTTCTCTAGTTTTGATACCAAAGTCAGATCCTAGAGATATTCGATTAATTTTTGAAGTTGATGGAACCGAATACATAATTTTGAACTACTTTTATGTAAAATTAACTTTTATTTCAATATTGTTGATTACTGCTTTTATTCTAGCGATTGAAATTAAGGAGATCCATAGTAGATTTACAACACAAAAATATAAACATCTGGAGACTAATATTTAATGTTGTTTGGGATATATATAATAATTTATTAACAAATAATGTGGGTGATATTTTTTTAATATTGTACAATCTCTTATTTTTATTTTGGTGTTTAACGAATTACAATTCTAACATTTGCTGTTATTTACCCTGAACCTTTTTTTAGTTCAACAATTTTTATTGCCTTGAATACGCTATTGTTTTGCCTAGAATTTATTAGGAAAAATTACTCTTCTATTAATTTCTACTACATTTGTACATTTGTAGACCACGATGATAAAATAAAGTATTTATTTGAGCGTCCCTATTTCAGATTAGATACTATTTCTGTCAGCGCTTTTACATGGCATCATGTTATCTTTTATCGCTTACGAGTACTTTTTCTGGTTCCTTTTTCTTGAAAATTATAATATTATATATATTATATGTATATATATATATATATATATATATATATATATATATATATATAATATTATCTTGTGATCATGTCCCAAGTAAATTTTGTCTTTGTGATATTACAAATTCAATGATATGTGTAATTTCATAAAAATTTGTGCTAAAATATATTTAATCGGTTTTTGCAGTTTATGACATTTCTATTCCTTGTGAAGCTACTGGTAAATATTTGTTTTATGATAACTTAGCTTAAACTTATTCATACATGCTTAGGTAATTTGCTTCTATTTTGGTTGGCTGACGTTATTATTGTCGTTTAGTATCGATTCCTTTTTCTCCTTCTTCTTCCTTTTAATATAAAACTACTATCCACTCTTACGATTGATTAAGTTTTAGGACTTCTAGTCCGTAACAGGGTTTTAGAGGTCTTAAGGTGGTCTTGATTTATAAAGCTTTTTAGACCTTGCAATTTTCGGAGCCTGACATCGTCTCTACATCTCTGTATAGCTAATATTATTATGATATCCAGACGCCGCATTTTAGTCTTATGAGGGCTTCCTTTTTTCGGTCCCTAAGAATTTAACCAGGAATAGATCTTTGCGTTCTTATTTCAGTTGACCTTAGGAATCTCTTAATTGCAACTGTCTCTGCTCTGGTCTTAACCGCATTGATCATTACTGGTCTAATGCAGGTCTCATGTAAACTTATTTTACTTGCCATGTTTACATGCTTGTTCCTTAAGATAATATCACGTAGGTTCTTCTTCTTAGGGTGCCTGTCCGTTCCAAACGTTGTCGATCATTCTGGCTATGATGATTTTGTTGGTTCTTATATGAAATAGCTGTGTTGAGGTCTTTCTATACCATGCTCTCAGGTTAGCAAGTCAGGATATTCTTCTTCGTCCTGGGGCTCTTTTTCCTTCAATTTTACCCTGCAAAATGCATTGGAGTAGCTCGTATCTGCCTTGATTTCTCATAATATGTCCCAAGTACTCCAGCTTACGGCTCTTCACAATGTTGACCAAATCCGCGGTTGTGTGCATCCCCCGCAGTACTTCTGCATTGGTGACTTTGTCTGTCCATGGTATCTTCAGGATTTTTCTGTATAATCATAATTCAAACGCCTGAAGTTTTGATAGAGTTTCCGCCTTCAATGTCCACGTTTCTACTCCATACAGAAGCACTGAGTATACGTAACATTTAAGGAGCCTTATTTTTGTTTTCAGGGTGAGGTCATGGCTTTTGAACACAGAGCTCATAGCCAAGAATGCACTTTTGGCCTTTCCGATGCGACATTTAATCTCTTGGGTATTGTCCCACGACTCATTGATTATAGTTCCCAAGTAATTGTATTGTGAGACACGTTCAATTCTCATTTGGTTCACATACAGATTTGCTCCAGTTATGTTTTGCTTGCTGATGATCATTAGCTTGGTTTTGCTGGTGTTTATATCCAGTCCATAGGTTCTATCACGTAGGTATCCAGGTATAATTGCTGCTCTATTAATCTGCACTTTGACTTCTTGTCTAAGGTTTCTACTACTGGTAATGTTTACTGTTATATTTAAAGTTAAACTGGGCTAATAGTAGCTATATTAATTTCTCTTGTCCCCATTTGTATTATCATTAATAATATTTTCTGTTAAATTTTGTATTTTTTGACATTTTTTTGTTTAAATTAAAGCGATTGTTTAAAAAAACAACACTTGTCCAAAAATTATAATTTTTGCAAAACAAAACTGCTCAGCTTTAATTTATTTTAAATCTTACTTTTACTAAGATATTCATTGGAAAATCGCTAGAAACTTAGCAAAATACATTGGAAAATAAACATATATAATATCATCGTAACAAAATAATAAAAAATTCTTTAATGTCTATTCAGCACCAGTGCTATTATCATTGCTAAATAGTTCTAAGACTGGAATGTGGTCTTTGGTTGCCTCGGATTCTTTATTGAGGATTCTTGAGATATTTAGTTAACTCCATAAGATCGCCAAACTTTGGTTGACTTATTTTATTTTTCGCTTTATTTGGTATCAGAGTTATTGTTTTGTTATTGTTTGTCAGTAATGGTGTGGAACGGCCATGGGTCGTGATAACTTTGACGTACTAAAACTTGTCAAGAATACTTCTCAGATAATCGATACATTCTTGCTGGTTATAGTGAAATTTTTGGTTTTGGATTCTTTAAAAATTAATCCTTAAAACTTTTGTCCATAAGAAACCAGTCAGTTTCTATTTCAGTATTAACCACATTAAATGGAGAAGGTTTAGACCTTGACTGTCGAATAAGATCATCCCATTCTTCTGGAATATCATCACTTTTTTGCACGAGAAAATAGACTAAAGTAACTATCGCAAGGTAGGTATGAATGTCCTCGTATTGGGTATACGTGTGTTATCTCTGATGTCTAATTTAGTACATGCAACACGATATATGAAAAGCGGATAAAGATGTAGTTTTTGTTTCTAACCCAAACAACCATCAGAAAAACCATATTTCATCCATTTTACTGAGTATATGATCTTTTAATAATGAAATACCATGGAAGTTACTTCATTTTGACCACTTTTAGCAATTCCTTTGCGATAGATATACATATCGTATACACCAAATCCATACTACCACAGTTGTCTGCTGTAGAAAACTTTATTTGTAGTCAAATTGGGCAGCGGAAGATTTTCCATAAAGTCAAATAGATACATTATTACTATGCTGATATTTATGTTTAATTTTTCGTTTTATATTATAAAATGCCTATGCTTTAGCGTGATAAAGGTTTATTACTTGAAGCAGTTCCTTTTTTGTTGATTCATCGATATTCGGTAGTTTGAGTTGGGTTTCATTACATAATGTACAAGTGTCACATCTGGGGTAAGAAAAAGATATGTTAAATCGAGTTTGAAATATGTTTTAATAAACAAATTAATAAACTTTGGACTCAATGTGAAAATCTTAAAAGGCTCTGTACATATTGTTACATTTAACTCTGATGCGGTCTTTGAATGAAAAAATGTTAGCTATTATGTGTTCTCTATCAGCAGGGTGTGTCTTCTTAGGCCTATGTGTATCATCTTTTAGAGAACATCTACTCATTGCTCAGCTATTTCTAAATCGACGGACCTGCATTTCAGTTACATCGAAAATACTACGAAGAGCTTTGACACAAATACTTACGTCTTTTTCCGGTAATCGAATTTTATACATAAAAGAAGCTACATGGGGTGGACCTTGTTGATATCGAGCTTTGTTTATATCTTCATTTCCACTGTCACTAGTAGCACTGTGGTTAGGTAAAGCAGCTTGCAGAATATAACTTCGTCGTCTCTGGACAGGAGTAACAGTAATGAGGCTTGATAAATATGAATTCTGCTCATCTTTGGTCTTCATATTATTAAACCCATTCAGTTAGTCATAGAAGTACATAAAAGCATCGGTAACGTTTACACCTACAACTAAGAATAAAGTCATAAGCATTGAGAAAACAACTTATTGTGATCGAAAAACTTACCTACAATCATTTCGTGTTGTGAAGGCTAAAACATCTTTATCAACTTTATGCGTTTTGCAAACAATGTATTTTAGCTTGCTTTTTAGTTTTCCTTCGATAAACTTTTTTATTCCGTTTTCGTGGTTGATCTGTAGTTTAAATTTTACAAATGCTATCATCTATAATATTAGAAAGTATTGCGTTATTAACAAAGAACGCTCAGAAGTGATAAATTTATGGACACGATCATTCACGCTTAGCGATGGCCGTTAACTAAGATAGGACAAATGTTGCTTTTACAACAAACCGCATGGACATCTGTTGTTTATCTAAAACTATCTGAATTTTCTATGTAGTTCACTCCGGGAATCTAGGATTTTTACACCACTGAATGTATGAGATCGTTAAAAAAACTACTATTCTATGCGAACAACATATAAAGTCAAATTTGCAAAAAATGGACATGTGTTGTATTTTTAAATAAACGCTTTAATTACAACTAAAATTCGACATCTTTTATTTTATTTCTATTATACCGTTATTAATGCATCTAACTACTTGTAGAATTTATTATCCTTATTTGCAATAATTTCCCAATTTCTCTAATTTCACAATTCGTCCCCTTCTCATAACTTGTGTTGACTATATTTTTATTATTTTTCCTCTCCTTATAGCGATTATATATTTCTTATATTTTGTCTTCTCTTTATCTGTGTTGTTCATAGATTGTAGATTGGGATTCAGAAGAATGGCAATCTAAATTGCAAAATCCAATTTTAACATAGCTGCTGCGAAATGTAATGTCATAATATATTTATCTTTGTAATACCTAGTAATAAGTAGTTAATGTTTTGTTTTGCAAATATACATGTATAATGTATTATTATATTATTTATTTATTATATGCTTTTAACTATAAAATTAAATAAAGTAGGTTAGTAGTCTAATGCACTAGAGTTATTAAACTATGTACTTACTATATTTTAAGTCATAAAAGTTAATATCCTTATTTTATAGTTCCAATTCGTTTAACCAACGCAGTGGAAATTATATTATCAATGGCTCTTAGAGAAAATTACGTTTCTTGATTAGTTATTATTATTATTTATTATATTCCGACATTTTTTGCTAGTTTACTTTTATTAATTTATGTATTTTTTGTAAAATAAATGAGTGTACTGTTGATGTTATTCAATACCTAAATTTAATTCATCAACAAAGGAATCTTTGTGTAAATAATAAATTTAAATAAATATTTTTGTATAAAATCTAGTTGTGTTTGACTACTTTCTAAACAAAAAAAATATACCACGAAATATTGGGAATATAAATATATTTCATGGATCATAAAACAGGATTTTTAAATGAGTTAATATGGTAAACCTTATATTTGAATCACAATCGACAAAAAACTAGGCCAAAAAATAAACAATATACACTACAATATACATAAACGCAATAGTGCTGTAACGTCGGAAAACTTTTTTTGGATGGTACTAGAAAGGTCACCAATGGAGACACTGCGGACGGCAGCCAGATGGTTATTGGAGAGCGAGTAGTGGGTTCGAAACTAGACTTTGGAACTGGGAATGGGTCCAACGCATGAAATAAGTAAAGATAAGACAAGATAAGATATATAAGATAATATACAGAAATAAACGAAAAGATAGATGGGTAAAAATACCAAAGATACGATAAGATAGAAACAAGGCGCCATTCAATTTTTTGGGGTTTAAGGAAAAAATTAAGAAACCTTAGAAAAGAAAAGAGATAAGGAAAGATATTTAGGTTCTGAGACCAAATCCAAAGAAAGATCTCAACAGGTAACTATTCAATAAATTTGGTCAACACTCTACATAAACAAATAATAAATACAGATCGACTCCGTCCATCTACTTACCTACGAAACTTAACGAGCCTGATCTTTCTACTGATGAAAGGGATAGTAATATTTAAAGGTAAAGCAAATATTCAGAGTTATTGTTATATCAGGAAACTTGCTAGGAATCGAAAAATAAAATGCATACATAAAACAAAAACAACATATTCAACAATACAATGATGATGCGGCTGAATGCAACACTAGTAATAAAAATACACCATCAATTACTAAATGGTGGTATACATATAAAAATAAGGAGTACAATGAATAATAAGTATCTTTACAAATACAAAAATATAATAATGCGCGGGTTCAATTATCAGCTAAGAGAGCCTCTATATAAAAATATTCTACTACAGTTGATTACATAAAGTCTCTCTTTGCTGTTTAATGGGTATATCTCGAGATACTGGGTTAAAAATGTATAACGATTATAGCAAATAACAAAAATTATTTAAATCTAAATTTACAAGAATACAAAAAGGTTACAGAAATAAAAATTTAACCAACCCGCACTTGGTCGTAGTTAATTATCTATCTCGCACTGTTATTTAATAATCGAAAACTAAATCGTTAGTAATTATTATTTATTAGAATTTCTTAGTAGCTGATGGAAAGTTCGTAAGAAATTAAATGCAAAAATCAGTAGTTACTCTCAACTATAGGAAAAGACATGGATGAACTTAGATTCGCCCAGGTGATTGAAGTTAATATGATACATACCATATTATTCGCCCAGATAAGTGGAGATACTATGATTATGATAACTTACAGTAATTCCTGATGATTGCTACACTGCACTGAAGTTAATTTACTTTACTTTAATACTTTACTTGTATCAAGCACTGAAGTTAATTAAAATTAAAGGTACTCTATACCAATATTTAATCTAATATGATATTAGATCAAAAAAACTCAAATATACAAGTGTATACACACTTAGAAAGAAAACGCACAGAGAAGGTAACACAAAGACGGTAAGATATGGTGAGTCTTTCCTCAGAGACCGCCCCAATAGAACTAAGTCTTGACTCAACGAGAGCCCGCTCAGAAGTGGTCTCCTCTTGCAAAAATTTACCAAACTACAAAAAAATAAATGTGAGGGTATCTCCCACCTAAAAATGATAGGGCAATTGTATGTATTTCTGAGAAGGTAAGGTTATAACGACATCGGAAAATTCGAGTTAAACAACGGTACTAGCAATTGGACACGAGAAAATTAAAATCCTTTGGATTAGGTTATTATAGAAAGAAAACATTACAACGTACCCCCGACGATATTTACCGAATTTATCCAAAAGAACCCGGAAAAGGGTAAGCCAAAAATTAAACAAACCGGCGTCTTGTCGATTCTTCTATATGTTGAGGTAGTTGATAGGTTCAATAATATTTTGCCCATGTTAAACCGACCATGAGCGTATCAGCACGGGGATAAAAGAATTAACAATAATTTATTATTTTAATTATAAAAAAAATGTTACAGTGCATTGATTAATGATCAGTGTAGTAGTGTTTGGGGATTCGGGAGACTGAGACCACGGAAGCCTTAACGAAAATATCAGAGGATGTCGAAAGCTCGTCACAATGAGAATCAACGCGGTTCAACCCAGTAGACTGTTGAGTTTAGTATTCACTTTTGTAATAGTAATAACACTTAACCACTGATATGCGGTATATCATACCACGTCGAAAATGTATTTTATTGTAAAACGTGTTTTATAAAAGATTCCTAAAAAACTATCTGTGTACCTTCAAGTGGTGTGTAATTATACCTGCTCCCAACTGCTGCAGAAGTTTTGATAACCCTTTGGATAGAGAGGAAATGAGAAAGATAGATCTAACAGCAGCCATTAGTAACATATTTAATATATTTATATCAAATTGTCAAAAACTGTATTCCATTGGCAAATGTGTTTGTAAATGAAATGTTGGTCGGCTTTAGGGAATGGTGTAGGTTCAAAATGTAAATGCCTAATAAGTAAAATATGGCATTAAAATAATGTGCCTGACTGATGCGTGAATATGGGGACAAGGACACTGACGAAACAGGGTTATCTGAGGAAGAAAAGAAGATGAATAAACCAACACAATCAGTTCTTCTCAATCTAGGCTTGCTAAACCTATTTATGGAACCAACTGTAATATTACAGCCGATAACTGGTTTAGTTCTAAAGAATTAGTACAGCAGTTAGAAGTAAAGAAGTTAACCTATGTCATAACCCTTAAGAAAAATAAACGAGAAATCCCTGCGGAATTCCACCCACGCCGATGCAGTGAAGTAAATTCGACGGATTTACGAAAGGTTTAACCCTAATTTTTCATGTGCCAAAAAAATTGAAGACTGTTTTACTTATTTCTTTGATGCACCAGTCAATAAGCACCGATCAGATTAGTGGAAAACCGGAGATTATAGCTCATTACAATCTTACAAAAGGATGTGTCGATACGTTAGATGCCAAGTGTGCTAAATATGCTGTTAAACGTCGTCATTATAGAATATTCGACAGAATTTACAGTAAATCTAATAAGCAAAAATTGGAATACAGTCAAAACTATAGTAGGTCTGTACAGGGCGTTGTAATCTGTATAGGCACTTGAAGCAGATGGGATTCTCAGACGATGATCTATGCAGATTCTGTTACCTCCAGGAAGAAACAGCAGTGTTAAGATTTTTTATATCAAATTAAAGTTATTTTTTCGCAAATTAGGGTTGCCAGCTGTGCAAAACGCAGGGTATCAAAGACAAAGTAAAAGTGATGGTAATGTGCAACGCCACTGGTTTGACATGGCAGGTGTCAGTTGTGTGAGTTTTTAAAGTATGATAGATAGAGTTAATCTTATATACTAAAACGCTAAGCCCTTTTCTTGTCCACCACTTTACTCAAAAACCATATTAGATAATTACAATATTTTTTCGGAATATTATTAGTATTACGTATGAGATTGTCAAGCTATACTTTTGGTACAAAAATTCACTTCCGGTTTTGAGATGACCGGAAGTTAAAATTTACTTTAAGTTTTAGATCCCACAATGGATCGACAGGTCTCGTCGAGACGAATCTAAATATGTACTTCCGGTTGCGATCCGACACTGGAAGTGATCCGAAACGCGCATAAAACGTCAAGATCGAGCAAATCTGACACCGGATTCGTGATCAGCATGCAAAATTAACTGCTAAATGATATCCACGTCGACATTTGATGAACTAAAAATTGTTTTCGACAAAATATTTCTTGATATTTAATACACTTTTTACTTGCATTATTATTGATGAATGTTATGTATATTCTTGCTTATATTGTGTGTATTGATCTCTTAATTTTTCTCGCAAAATAAAAATTTTATTTAAAAACTCGATGTCGAGTTGGTCCGCTAGTAATATACATATTATGACTTGCCAAACCAGTGTCATTGCGCGCTAACACTATATTACTTTTTATTAGATACCTCGCATTTTTACATCTACTCTTTTCACTTAGCTTTAATTTAATATAAAAAAAAACATGCATTTACGTCATGAAGAGCATATTTTATTTAAAAATAAATGAACCAAATAAATTTGTTGATCAAAAATTAATTACCATTAATTAAACTAAAATTCAATATCCAATAGTTTTGATTAAAGCTGCAATATTGGAGTCAGAAAGTAGAACAGAACAACATAGCTTCTTTTTCAAGATTAGCTTTGTGTTTGGAAGATTGCGAAAATTTTACTTTTGCTGATATCAAGGATACTTGATAGGTTTTCAGATTACTTTCCAGATCTTGATATACGTACTGTCAGTTGGATTGTAGATCCTTTTAAACGTGAAATTGATATGATACCAGAAGAACCTTCAGGTTTGGCAGAAGCAATTCTTGAACTTTGATCTAATACTGAAGCACGTATTCAATTTGAGAGTAAACCAAATCTGTCGTCTTTTTGGATATCAAAAGCTGCAAAGGCTTTCAAAACTGCACATGAAGAGGCGGTTAAAAAATTGCTGCCATTTGGAACAACATATTTGTGCGAACAAGGCTTTTCCACTCTAGTGAACATAAAAACGAAGAACAGAAATCGACTAAACGCCGAAGACTGTATTCAAATCGCTCTTACATCAAAAAGTCCCAAATTTGAAGCAATTGTATCGAACATGAAACAACATCATTTCTTCAAAACGTGAAGGAAGAATGTTTTCAATTATTCTTTTTTTTATAATTTTTGTCAATTCTAATTTTTGTTAGTACAAACCATTATTATTATTATATAATTTGTTACAGTACCGCAATGGGTTTAAATTTTTTATATCTTATTATTGTTATCTATTATTATGTTATGTATTTCTATGTTTATTTTATGTTTTAGTTATTGTTTTCTGTTCAAATCTATCACGGGGGCTATAATATGAATGATTCTAAAAAGAGGCCTTTTTTTTTGCTTTTTTGTTTTTTGACTTGGGTAATATCAACTTACACAAAAATGTTTTAGGGTAATGATTAAAAAAGTTCCCCGACCGCTGATATAGTTGGTTTTGTTTTTCCTGGTTGTAGATCACAAGAAAACTGCAAAATTATGCTAGAATGTAACATATTAGATTTAATCTGTTGATTATCTCGCAGAAATTCAGTATTTTTTAGTAAATTTTATTTATTGATAACAAATGGGACAAACTTACTGTCAAAATTAAACAAGAATCCAGCATTAAAGAAATTGTAAGTACACACTTATTTACACAAAGTATCTTTTTGCATTTTAGTGCTTCAAATAGAACCTAAAGATATTGATACATAAGTTAAACTAATATATCTAATGAGGTAACTGATTACAACGCATGAAAAGTAGCCATAATTTATTCTGTGATAGGAAACATAAAAAAGTGAATTCTAAAGCAGTGAACGGGAAGGAATATGTAAAACAAATTGGATGAAGCAATTCAGGAAATTGGATTATTAAGCTAAAAAATAATGATCAAAGTCAAAGTTAACTCTCCTGGTAAGAAAAAAAACTAGATTCAAGAAATTGATCACACCAGAATAAGAATATGGTCTACGCAGTTTAAAAGAACAGTATTTAAAAAATATTTGAATTCTCTCTAACTTTTTGATACATGCATTTGCATACCTTTGTTGCATATAAGATCTATTTTCAAATTAAAAGACAAATTTCTGTGAAAAACCATAATTGAATCTGTAACATTATTGACTCTCAGGATCAAAATATTCTCTAAATTATAAATAAATACCATAGACTCAAGAGATCTATAAAACTGGATCACCCGATATTTAAATATATATACATGGGACCAAATGTGAAAAACGTCCTTTTTTTATTTTAATAATTGTAATATATATTGGAAGTGAATTGAAAAAAATATTATTCAAACATGAATAAACAAAGTTTGGTTAAAATTGACGTATACGGTTGTCCGATATTGATTACTCGATTACCGCAAGGCCGAGATAATCAACAAAAAAAGAAGATGTATTTGGTGACTTTTCTAGTAACTTTCTCGGGTGTGAATCTTACTTTTTGGTTTACTCCTCCTGGTTAAAAAACAGAGTATAGCAATCTATTATCAACATATTTGCCTATTTTTATATAAATGTAAAAATATGAATTTGATTAATTACGTTATGAACGTGAAAAACAGTGCATATCTGTCATGTAAACTCAGATAAATTTCATTTCATGTGTCATTAAAAAAACTTTGTAAAAATTTTCCAAATTTATTGTTAAGAAAGCTCACATATTAAAAAATCAATTAATATGAAACAGTACAAGAATAATCAATGAGTAGGATTCTTGGTATGTTCACAAGATGTATATCAACAAATTGCTCCACTTCCTACAGGTATTTGAAAACTACCAAAAAATTACGATACAAAACTCCTCAACTTCAATTTATTGGCGTAAGAAACTATGGCAAATATCGAAATATTAATACTACAAATCGTTCAAAGAAAATAGCCATATTCGGAGTACCTGCGCTAATTTTAACTTCTTTGTACTTCCGAAAACTTCGAAGGGCCAAAGAATCAAAAAATAAACTTTATCAGTATAGAAAAGATATGGGTGAGCTAACAAGGTCACACTCTACCGACTCGATATCCAGTTTACCAGCAGAACCTACCGAAAATGATCAAAATCTTAGGGAACGCTACAACTTTATTAACAAAGTTGTTACTCAATGTGCGCCGGCAGTCTTTTACTTAGAAATTAGAGATCCCGTTAAAAAAGATATAGACGGACTCCCCCTAATAACATCAAATGGATCTGGATTTATTATAAGTGATGACGGTTGGGCGCTTACAAATGCGCATGTCATTCTAAACAAACCACAGTCCATAATAACAGCAGTAAGTTTTATAGATTTTTATTTTATTTTACACTTTAATATATTAGTTTGTATTTCACAACTTTTCATAATTTAAAAGAAAACTTGGTATACTATTGGAAATGTTACAGTTATCAACAAGACGGTTATACATAATAAATATTTATTTTGATGCACACGCAAATAAAAGTCGGGTATTGTTTGATATTATTCTATATCAATTAGAATCTTTTGTGGGTCCCTTACTTCTCCAAGATTCGTCACCATTCTGTTCAGTTCTAGCGACCAGTTGCCACCTGCTAATTTTTAATACTCTTAACTCCTATTTTCTACAGAGACTCCTGTAATGTTTACATTGCCTGACATTCGTATTATGTGTATATAATGTTCGTGTGTGTATATAATGTACGTTACGAGGTCTGGTTCATTAAAGATTTGATATGATTTGAGCTTACATCTTTTTTACCACTGCTCTTGGTCGTTTATAGCTCCAAATATCTTGCAGAGTATTTTACTCTTGTATATTCCCAATTGTCCATATGTCTGTAAGATTTAACTAATTAAGCCATCAAGGTGATAATGTACGTGAAACTATCAATACGTTTAAAGATATGACTTCCAAAGACTGTTTTCCGTTCCTAAGATTTGTATCGATCGATTAGAAACAATACCGCCACCTTTAATTTGCTTTCTTTGGACAGCCCTTTCCAAAGCAATGTTAAATATGAGAAGGAATAGTGTAAAGGGATTTGCCAACCCATCCTTTATCTAAGAAGTTCTAGAATTCTCTGCCTAACTTATCATCATCATCTTTGGCTCGACAATCCTCTGTGGATCTTGGCCTGCTCTAAGATTCGTCGCCATTCTGTTCGGTTTTTGGCAACATGTTGCCATCTTCTAATTTTTAATATTCGTAAGTCGGTTTCTACTCCATCTAACCACCTAATTCGCGGTCGGCCTTTGCTTCTTTTTCCTACAGGTGTTCCTGTGGTTAGTTTTTTAGCAATGGTATTTTCTGGCATTCGTATTATGTATCCAGCCCATCTAAGTCGCTGTGTTTTAATGAACGTTATGACATCTGGCTCATCAAAGAGCTGATACAATTCAAAATTATATCTTCTGCGCCACTGCCCTTGGTCGTTTACAGCTCCAAATATTTTGCGGAGTATTTTACGCTCAAATATTCCCAAAAGTCTTTCATCTTTCTGCGTTAGTGTCCATGTTTCTGCTCCATATGTGAGGACCGGCCTCAGCAATGTTTTGTATATAATAATTTTAGTTCTTCTTTGAATGTTTCTTGAGTGGAAATGCTTTTGGAGTCCATAGTATGCCCTATTTGTAAGATTTATTCGTCTTTTGATTTCTTCGCTTGTTTTATTGGTAGCAGTCAATAGCGACCCAAGGTATGTGAAGTTGTCAACACGTCCAAAGGTATGACTTCCAAAGACTGTTTCTCGTTCCTCATTTGCTATCGGATCCTTTGTAACCAACATGTACTTGGTTTTATCTCGTTGATGACTAGACCGACCTGTTTCGCAGCTGTTTCCAATTCTAGGAGATATTGCTCAACATCTCGCTTGCTACGCCCTATTCTGTCAATGTCATCAGCATATGCTAAGACTTGTATCGATCTATTGTAAATAGTACCTCCGTCCCTAATTCGTGTATCTCTGACTGCCTTTTCTAAGGCAATATTAAATAGGAGGCAAGCCAGAGCATCTCCTTGTCTGAGTCCATCCTTTATCTTAAAGGATCTAGAACTCTCTCCCTGTATTCTAACAGTGGCTTCTAAGTTAAAAATTGTCATTCTCGTTAGTCGGATAAGTTTCTCTGGTATACCAAACTCATGCATTGATTGGTATAGCACTGTTCTCTTGACACTGTCGTATGCTGCCTTGAAGTCGACGAATAGGTGATGGGTTTCAATATTGAATTCTAATGTTTTCTCGAGAATCTGTCTTATTGAATGAATCTGGTCAATTGTTGATTTTTCTGGAGTGAATCCAACTTGATATTTACCAACTATGCCCACTGTGTAAACTTGCAACTTTTCGTAGAGAATATTTGCTAGTATTTTGTAAGCAGTTGTTAACAGGGTTATACCTCTATAGTTGTCACATTGGAGCTGGTCACCTTTTTTATGTAACGGGCATATCACGCCTTGAGACCATTCACAAGGCATGGTCTCATTATGCCAAACAAGAAGTAAAAGCTTATGCAGTGTCTGTAGTAGGGCATCGCCACCATTCTTGTAGAGCTCACTGCAAATTTGATCAACTCCTGGTGATTTATTATTTTTAAGCTTTTTAATGGCTTGGGCAACGTTTTCGATGGTAGGTGATCTTTCGTTTGGGTTGAAAGGATTCCAATCATTTCGATTTGCTAGGGTGTTATCTGCTTCTTCGATATGATGGCCATTAAATTTTGCATCGAAAAATTCAACCCATCTGTTTAGGATTGAGGCCGTATCATTTAGGATGTTTTCTTCTAGATCCTTACAGCTCCTTATTCTTGGCTTAAACTCTTTGCGCATTTTGTTTAGATGTCTGTAGAACTTTCGAGTTTGATTTTGATTTCTTAGGAATTCTGTGCTTTCCAATTGCTTTTGCTCAAATTGTCTTTTCTTTCTTCTATGTAATCGTTTTTCTTCTCTTCTTAGTGTCCGGTATTCTTCCTTTGCTCTTCTTGTGCATCCAGCTTGATTTGTCTTTAGGTATGCCCTGTTTTTGTTATCTGTTGCTTCTTGGCACTCCTTGTCAAACCATTCGTTTTCTTTAACTGGTTTGGTTTTCCCCAATATTTTTGTTGCTTTCTCAGTTATTATGTTTTTACATTTTGTCCAAAGTTCCTCTACGTTTTCCCCCACCTACAGGCTCTCCATTTCTTCGTCCATTTGTCTCCTATACTCTCTCGCAACGGTTTCAATGCGCAGATTATCAACATTAATTCTGTCTTGTTTCGTGTGTTTATCTTTCTTTAGGTTTGATATTCTTCCTCTGATTTTTGCCATTACAAGAAAGTGGTCACTGTCAATATTTGGGCCTCGGTAGCTTCTGACGTCTATGAGATCGGAAGAGTGCCTTGCATCTATCAGGATGTGATCTATCTGGTTAATGGTTTCGTTATCAGGGGATTTCCATGTTCCTTTGTGTATCATTTTATGGGGAAATGTTGTTCCTCCTACTATCATGTTTTTAGTACTTGCAAAGTTTATTAGTCTCAACCCGTTATCATTTGACTCTTCATGTAAGCTCTCAAGTCCTATAGTTGGCTGGAAAAATTGCTCTTTGCCAATTTTTGCATTAAGGTCTCCAACAATGATTTTCACGTCATGACGTGGACATCGATCATATTCTTTGTCTAAGGTGTCATAGAATTCATCTTTTTCATTATCCTCCTTTTCTTCCGTACTGACTAGAAAACCACTGCCAAACTCGTGTCAGCTGCTATGTCCGCTATAGTATATATTGTAATCTCGTTTCTCGATGATTCCTGAACCAGTCCATCTCATCTCTTGAATCGCTACTACATCGGCTTTCATTTTATCAAGGTCTTGTGTTAGCAGTCTAAGAGCACCTGGGGCATAAAGGGTTCGTACATTCCATGTGCATATCCGTAAATCGTTATTCCGTTGTCGTTTGCTAGGTCGTCGTGAATTAAACAGTCCGGCTTTTCCACTTTGTGCTTTCATAACAATGAGTTTTTTTTAAGGGAAAAGGTCGTTAACCTTTTGCCCAACCCCCTAATCTTCGAAGGACCGTTTCTCCCACTCTCGTTTGCCCTGACTCTGCTTCCCACTGGGGTTGGTTACCACAATCTTCCACAGAGTTGCTCAGGTTACCAGGGTTCACCGCGTGGAGGTGAGAGTTGGAATTGAGTAGGAGAGGCTAGTGACGCTAACAGGATGCAGCGTCATATTTTACGCATCACTACCCCATTTGAACCCCTCTGCCTAACTTAACCTAGTCTAATACTTGCTTTGAGGTTGGACATTGTCATTTCCGTTAGTTGGATAAGTTTTTCTTGTATTGTAACCAAACTCACGCATTGATTAATATAGTACAATTCTGTTTTTTGTCTGTCTTTTTGAGGATTTGTCTTATTAAATGAATCTGGTAAATTATTAATTTTGCTAGAGGGACTCTAACCTTGTATTTTTCAGTTATCCCCACTGTGTAAACTTCTGGCCTTTACAGAGGTTAGAATAGAGAATATTTACTAGTGTTTATGAGCAGTTGTTAACAGGGTTATACTTCTGTATCTCAGGCTGTGTTCGTCTTAAACTAGAAATTAAACCTGAACCCTTAGCTGGTAGCAAATAAAACAAATTTTAACCAATCATATTTAGAAAAAAAATTAAAAAACAATAATTAACCCTGCCAATGCTTAACAATTAATTAGTAAGGATGAAACTTATAGCCTCGATGACCTCAATTAGCTGCTTGTGTGTTCTCCTAATTAGATGTTAGGTCCTCCAATGGTCAATAAATACTTGGATAAGGTCAATAAAGTCTTAAAGAATATGGTCAATAAGTTCGTCAATAAAGCCGAAAAAGCAGCTTATAAATAAAAGAGAATGTTGCAGACCATGAAAAGAAGCTTACAATAATTTTTACCTTCTTTAATAAACTTCAAAAACAGGCAAAAAATTATATTCCCACTACGTTAGGAAAGTTGATTGGCAAAAGTAGATAGGGACTGCATGAAGTTAGCACATATCTCATAGAATGTTCCTATACGATGGAATTAGCTTTTCTGTCAACATAGAACAGAATATTTAGTCTACCGGACAGAAAGAGAGAGGGCGAGAATATTTATTCTGAGACAGAAAGAAAGAAAAAAGAAAGACAGAGAAAGAAGAGAAAAGCAGAGGGCGCAATTACTTTTTGAAGCAAAATAGTAAAAACAAAGCTGAAGATAAAGCAATTAATAAATAAGTTAAGAACTTATAATAAAACAATTATTTAAATATAAATTAATAAATATGTGACGTTTATAACGTTACAACTTGTTACAAAATTATCGCTCTTATGTAGAAGTTAATATTTTAGAAAAAACTCAGGTTAAGTTTACTATATGCTATGAAAATTAAAAAACTTATTTTAGTAAGATATAATAAAAATTATTTTATTTTCAGGTACTAAGAGATGGTACCAGCTATAAAGTTGATGTAGAAGATATGGACATGAATATTGATTTGGCACTCTTGAAACTGGACGTCAAAGATAAAGTGCCCAGTTTAAAATTTGGTCAAGATGATACTTCCGTTGGTGAATGGGTGGTTGCTTTGGGTAGTCCACTATCTCTCAGCAATTCAGTTACTGTAGGAATTGTAAGTATTAGAGTAAAAGAGATTCCTGTCGGACCAATAGCTTTATTTCAGCGTTGTTGATAAAAATAAACGGTACCGAAAATTAACATTATACAGTAAGGTCTTGTTTTATGCGGTTGATACGTTCCACAGAAAAGTGCATTTAAATCAATTGCATAAAAAAGACATTACTTGTCTTAAAATAGTAGGAGTACGTCCAGTAACCTTTTAAAAGTACATAAAACCAAGACAAAAACAAAAATAATTGGTCCATACTTCTATTTGTTTTTGTGCCTATTTATATTTATCATATCGTGTCGATAAACAGGAAAACAGGGGATCTGTTTATTTTACTAGTATTGTTGTTAAAAGTAATCTACACTTCATCTAATTTATATAACGATGCACGTCATCGACGTCATAACCTGTGACGTCACATGATACCAACACTAAATATTTAGGATGTAGGTGTGTTCTTTTTTAGAATCACTTTAGCGAGTACACTGGCATTACAGCCACTAGACATATTTTATTATAATAGCGTAGAAATAATATTTAAAAATTTCTATTAATGTTAACTTAAAGAAATACACAATAATATGTTTCATTTAATTTGTATAAATGCATTATAAAGCGTTTTTATCAAGAACATTTGTTCAGAACACACTGTAACTGTAATCGAACGAAGATAAAATTTTGGCATAAATTGGTAACACTTATTTGACAGTTGCGGTGTTGACACTTTTTGTACTTCATTATTTTGAATTTTAAAGTGAATATCTCTTGTTATATACTTTTAACTATTTAATAAAATCTGTTCTTTTTAGAACAAAATTAGTGTGTTTTATTTCAAAAATGTCACGTAGGAATTTAAATAGTCGTTGTAAAGAGATGTTAATACTTTTGCAATAATTATGTAATCTATTTGATTTAAAATGGAGTCAGGATTTTTTTTATACTTTGGCAAATATGTCAACTTCGATCTCTGACGTAGATAATGACGTAAGTCGTTATCTAAATTAGATGAAGTATAATTATTTGTAAACTTCGTCTGCAGGTGGATGTTTTTCAAAGTTGTCTAGTTCTAAAACGTGTTTAAAATAGCTTAATTCTTCAATACTCTTTCAGTTTAAATTATAATGTTTTTCTATTATTTTTTTTAACATCAACTGCTTTTTCTTATTTTACTTTTAAAATAAATCATTGCATTTTAACGTGGTCTACGATATTTATTCTTTATTTATTAAGAGCGGTTTCAACATCATATCTCTTGATGTATTGCTTAAAAGTATGTAATAATGTTACACGATCTTTACTTACTTGTCCACTTGCAGTTTTTTCATCCTTTGCTATGTAAGTACGGTTAAGCATTTTTTTCCAATATAGTCCCGTTTCATTAGCGTTAAATACTTGATCGCCACAATAATTTTTGCTAGCTCATGTGGAAATTTTTTGCCACTGCTTTATCTGCTCTGGCACTCTCTCCTGTGATTTTGATATTATGAAATGTATTTTTTTTATAAACTTGATTAGCCATCTTTGCTAGCTAAAAGTTTTTTACCAGCTTGGGAAGTGGAAGTTGGTGTATCTGACTGTTTCATTAACTCATAAAACTGAAGAGCTTTTTCCTGGATTAAATAACCACTTACAGAAATTCTTCTTTGAATTAGTTTCTCAATTCAAATTGTGATGGCTCTTTCTATTTTTTCTAATGCTACATCCCCTGAGTAAAATAAAATTTCGCGGGCCAAATGAGATCTTAAAAAAAATAAAATAAATTAGACTTACGATATTGAGACGCCAAAAACCTCTTCTAATGAAAAATAAAACTTACGACACTCACTTGAAATCTTTCAATCCGAAAACAGTGCTGCTTATTATACTGCAACTTCATGTCAGCAAAATTTTAAACAACTTAGTATAAAACGAATCACCGCTAAGAGAAAAATTATTTTAAAACAATATCAGGTTATACCTTTTAATGCGAAACTCGCAATGATGTAATAGGGACATCATGTAATTAGACAAAGGCTCACTTTACTGACATCTAATTGTGAATAATTAATATTTAATTACAATAGTAATAGAGATTTGTTAATGAAATACAAACGGCGCAACTTTAAAATTGCATAAAAATAATCTGCATAAAAAGAGACCTTACTGTACTTAATAATTGTTTTTTATAATTGACGCTTGCGGTAAAATAAGTTTTATATTAATTTTACAGATTATTTGTTATATTTGCAAGTATTGCTTGTAGCAATTATTGCTTAAAATGGGTTACTATCTTTTTTAGTTTGCGTTAGTAGCCGCAAAAATACCATTGCAGCCTATATTAGACAAAGTTCGGGATTTAGTTACTAACTGTTAACTACCGTGAACTTATTTACTTACAAAAAAAAACCTGTATAATTTTGAAAAACCAAACTGCGCAAAATTTCAGGCAGATATTACTGGGGTGTACTCATGATACTATGAACAAAACCCACGCGCACGCGATTTACGCGCACGTTGACAAATAAATGTGTGCAGTTTTAGATGAAATATATTTCAGAATATTTAATTAAAGATAAACTTTTATCACCAAGTGACGTCATGCGCATCGACGTACAAAATTCGATTGTGAAGTGGTTTTATCTTGGAAGTCATAGTATCATGGGTGTACCTAGATCCTTGTTATTCTGATAGGTATTTATCGACTGTGTATCATTGCAGTGTTGATGCTCGAACTGTAAGTTTGTAATTTGTAAAACCGGTGCAGTGGACCGTGTGCGTCTAGAGAAGTAATAAAATTTACTGACTTGTAAGTAAATGTTTTATAATAAAACTTAATTTTTCTGATATTATGGATTACAAAAAAGAGCAAAAGAGATTGTTAACACCTTTTGAAGAAGTTTTGACGGCTGATGTATGATGTATGATATATGAAGTATGATGATAAAGAGGAATCGGGAGAAGATCATGTAGAAGGGAGCTTGGAGAAAAGCGATACGGAATAGGAAAATGAGAAATTAGATGATGAGACAGATTTTGCCATTGGTCTATATTTTTTTGGTAAAGATAATAAAATAAAATGGGCTACGCATATTGCCCCTAAGAACGTTACAACCCGAAGTGAAAATATTTTCTGCAGCTTCTGGGTTCAAAACAATGTATCAGAAAGAAAACTAGATAGATATGTGATATCTGTCCAGTTATTAGATATATTAGATATATTAGATATATTTTAGATATCTGGAACAATCTATTTGATATTAATATGTTAAAAATAATTGTTGATAAGACCAATACAAAAATAAAAGCAGAAGTTTAGTCGCGATCGAGATATATACCCAACAAACATTGATGAAATTCATGCCCTTCTAGGTCTCTTTTATCTTACAGGGGTAAGAAAGAAAGGTCACCTTAATACAACATACTTGTAGAAAACGGACGCTACTGGTATCGAAGTATTCCGATTGATAATGTACATCACTAGATTCAAAAATTTACTAAGCTACATGCGAACTGATAATATTAATACAAGACATGATAGAGTTAGTTTCTCTAGAGTAGTTAGAATCTTATTACCAAGTGGAACGAAAATCAATGAAAAAATGGCCTGTCAACTAGCGTTGATCTTGGTATAAGCTTGTAGGAAAATGGCTCAACTCTCTTGGGAACAATAAAAGTAAATAGAAGAGAAATTCCTGCTTATTTTTCTAACAATCAAGGGTTTGGGTTTGGTTTAAGAGAAACACTAGTGTCATATAAACCAAAAAACAAAAACAATCTGTTATGTTCCACTATGCACCATGGGAAAAACTTTGAACCTGTAACTGGAAAACCGGAAATCATATTAAGGTATAACAGCACAAAAAGTGGTGTTGATACCATAGATAAATTATTATACGTACAATATGATGTGGCACATTATAGTAGAAGATGGCCTATGGTTGTTTTCTACAGTCTTTTAAATGTTACAGCAATCAATTCCTTTGTTATTTACAATTGTAACATTCCAAATTCCACAAAGACCCGACGAAAAGTTTTGACAAATTTAGCCTGTAGCCTTATGTAAAACCATCAGAAGAATCGAAGCCAAAATGTCTATATACTCAAGATAATAAGAATTCGACTAAAGGCGATCTGTCATTTGGATGAAGATGTCCAAGTTCAAAGAACTTCAACAGCAATTGAAAGGTGTGGTGACTGTGGATGAAAAAATAATCGAAAAATGAAATATATTTATTAATTAGTTTAAAGCGCCTTTGTTTGGAACATGTAAATCCAATTTGCAATGACTGTATCAATATTCCTTTCGTTAAAGTTAAAGATAACTTTAACGAAAGCTACTGCCGAAAAACTGAGGGTAACACAAAGGCGAATGGAGAGATCAATGCTGGGCCTGACCTTGAAAGATCGCGTAAGAAATGAGGAGATACGCCGACGAACTGGCGTAGACGATATTATACTGCGAATCAATAAACAAAAGTGGAGGTGGGCTGGACATGTTGCTAGAATGGAAGACGGAAAATGGACGAAGAGATTATTGGAGTGGAGACCAAGAGCCGACAAGCGAAGTCGAGGCAGACCACCCACCCGATGGACCGACGACCTAAGGAGGATAGAAACAAACTGGATTACAGCAGCTAGAGATAGAGAGAACTGGAGACGTTTAGAGGAGGCTTATATCCAACAATGGATGTGAAAATTCGGCTGGATGATGATGATGATGTAACAATATTCCAGCTTAATTTTATTATGTTTTTTGCCATCACTTATATTTTTTTGTGATAAGTCTTTAGACAGTGAAATAATGTTGAATTTTTGTTTAAGATAGTTCTTGAAGACCGATATGTTATGTTCTAATTCTAAATTAATTGTAATTTGTTTGGTAAAAAACAGAATAAATTAAACTATTACAAAAATTGTGGACTATTTTTTGTTCTACGTAAATAAACATTTCAAATAAACAAAATATGTCATTAATAATAAGTAATGTTAAACACACTACAAAGAATAGATTATTGTATTGAAAAAACAAAATACATCCAGAGGACTATTTTATGACCGGTGTAGTAGACCTTGTGCGACTACTGATACACAAAATTAAACTGTGTCTATTGAAAGGTTAAGTAGATTTTGATCTTAAAGGACGTTGCATTTGCCGCAAAAAATGTTTTTTAGTACGTATTGGTAAAAAGTCATTTTTAACAATAATAAGATTTACAGAAAAAGTCTAGTATGCTCTTTACATTAGCAGATATGTGTTCCCTGGAGAAATCCGCCAGTTGGAGTGGAACATGAATTCGCCAATATTTCCTGTCGACCGCTGTCGGAAACAGAACAAATTTAATTTAGTGTCCCTACTCACACTAGGGTTCCAACGTAACTGGACAGCAGACACACTACAACTAACCATCCAGACGGTAAATGGTCAAGGATTTTATTTCAGATGGCAACGGATGCGATAGGATTAGTGATATACGACAAAAAAGTCTTTGTAACAGACTGCTTAAACATATATAATTTAAAGGGCTTATGTAAATGTAGGATTGAGTACTTTACACAAAACCTGGAAATGTAAGTGTAAGCTGTATATATTTAATCAAGTATTTTATTTACACAGAATACTGGGAAAATAATTATCATTGCACGTCAGAGATAAAATGATGTTTCAAATGAAGATTACTAACAGTACACCGACATAATTTAATAAAAATTCTCGTGTAAGTGGAGATCATAAAGATCTAATACTCCGCAGGTAAATACTATTGTTGAAAAAATTATCTATATTCCGTTTACAAATTGTTGATAGCACGAAATGTGCCTCAAAGTCATAAAACGGTCGTAAAATTTGTATCATCATAGGCGTTCCTGAGGTGTTTATTCATTAAAATTAAAATTAATATTAATATTGTTTTAATACTAATATATTTAGCAAAAAACAATTAAAAATTCCACGGCTAATGTTGGTTATTATATTATATTTAAGAAATAAATATTTAAAATATTTAAATTATTTTTATTAAATATTTTAAAAATAATAATTTAACCATTAACAATTTTATAAATAAGAATACCTTATTTCTTTGGATGTTTCGATACTAATCTTCGCATTTAATCACTTTACTAGAAAACCTGGAATTCATATCCGAAGGTACTATCTGTTGCAAGATAATTAGGATGAAATTCCCCAGATTTTTAATAATATAATGGGTATAAAGATGTCGGCTTTGGCCACGTGCCTCGTCTGTTCAGTTTATATTCGAAACTTAACTTGAAAGGGTGAAGTTATTACGAACAAAATCAATTTTTTTGTTTAGTATGTTTTTGATCGCATGTAATTTACGGCTCGTCGGTGTTTCCGCGTCTACGGCAGTAAGTAGTGTCTCGAATATTTCTTTTGCGAATTATATGCAGTGCGTGAGTGATTTTTTATTCCATATATCTACGAACATATACGTACCTTTGGCTCGTACTCGTTTTGTTGGATTGTTTGTAATGGATTCATCATCAACATCATCAAGTTTTACACCAAGAGAGAAGACTATTGTCGTGAATGTTCACGATGCTCTGGTTTCTCAGAATCTCACAAACACTGTTCGCAACATAGTCGAAATTTTTTCCGACAGGACTGGCGTAGGGGAGTCAACTATATATAGGTTCCTATCAGAAAGAAGAAAACACGGTATAGCTAACCCAAACACAAACGAACACTTAAAGAGAGGGAAAAAGCCTTTTGAAATTGATGAATTTGCCAAAAATGGTATTCGAAGGAAAATTCATCGATTTTTTTTCAAAAAAGAAATACCAAACCTAAACAACATTTTACAGGAAGTTAGAGACGACCCGGATTTGCCTCATATCAGACGAACTAAATTGTGGCAAGTTTTAAAAGAAATAAATTTCCAGTGGGAGAAATCAGACCGAAAATCACTTTTGATTGACCGGGAGGAGATACGTGGGTAAACTCAGGTCATACTCTAAAAAAAATTTAGTCAGATAAAAATATATTAAGCTCCAGGCAAGCCTTTATGGAAGGTTGGTCTAATGGTATCTCCCCACTTTCTGGTAAACGCAGTAGATTAATAATTTCTTACGTTGGCAGTGAAAAAGGATTTATTAATGGTTTGTTGGAATTTTAGTACAAAAGCACAAAAGACTATCACGAGGAGATGACAGCTGATGTTGTCGAAGAGTATTTTGAGCAGATGATTGAACACATACCACCAAATTCAATTATAGTATAATGCACCTTATCATTCACGACTAGTAGAAAGACTTCCAACGACTGCGTGGAAGAAACAGGATATTCTTGACTGGCTGCGGAATAAGTATCTGCCTTACGAAGATGGAATGGTAAAAGCAGAACTTTTAAAAATTGCCCAGCAACACAAAGCTAAGTTCTAGAAATACGTAGATGACAAAATGGCGGAAAGGCGAAACATCACAGTCCTTTGACTTCCGCCCTTTTACTGCGAAATAAATCCAATTGAAGTCATTTGGGCACAAATGAAATATTATGTGGCTAGAAAAAATACGTCATATAAAATACAAGCTATACGTGAATTGTTATACGAGTCTTTACAATATATTACAGAACAAAACTGGAAAGATGCAGTAAGACATGTAATAGAAGAAGAAAAAAAACTGTGGGATCTTGATAACATAATTCATGCGACCATAGAGACACAACCGCTAATTATTAACCCTCAAGACGACTCGGATTCCGAATTTGATCCTATTTTTTTTTAATTTAAATAGTTTTTTAATCGTAATTAAAAAGGTAAGTAATAGTAGTTATAATCGTAAGGTATTAAAGGGAAAAGGCGCAAAGTGTCGCCTGTTAAAATATTCAATGTGTTTTAAATGTATCCATTTTTTTTTTCAAATCCTGCGAAAACTAAAAAGCATTTATGAAAAATTTAAAGGCAGAATAAAATATTTATTAGAATAAATAAAAAGTTTCTTTTGCATGCAATATTTTCAATTAAAAATAATACTATATTTTCTGCCCTATATGAAGTTTTCAGGAACTTTCTGCCCTCAGTAATAATGTAATCTTTCATTCTGCGTTTGAGTTTTTTAAAAATATTTATTAGTTTTCTCCGGATTCGAAAATAATGGATACATTTAAAACACATTGAAAATTTTGCCAGGCGACATTTGGCGCCTTTCCCCGTAATTAAATAAATGTATCTTTTACAAATGGCAAGAAACTTTTTATTTTTGAATAAAATAAAGAAATTTTAATAAAACAAAAATACAATTTGAAAAATATATTTATTTAGTTCAAATAAATATTTCAATCATATACTCTACGACACTGGTCGGTAATCTGTAACCAAAATACCTTCATAATCGGATTATAAGGTTGACCGCTGTATTGTTTTCCTTCAGATACAAGGTGGTTTAGTCGAAAACATCTTAAACCGTCAGTTTCAGGTTGGTTTTTACTATTATATCGTATTACCTATTCTCTCTGTATTTCAGTTCTCTAATTAGGATTAAAACTGTAGTGAGCTATCGACAAATTGTGAACCGATTATACACATCTTTTTAACAATTACACAGGCAAAATTTTGGTGGAAAACTTTTTTTAATGTAATAGCTGATTTTTATCGATTTTTATGTGCTGAAACCAAATCTGCTCTTAGGTTTTTTATATCATCAATAGTTTTTTAGCAACTTGCTTTTTGTTGTATAGTTTAAAAACCCTATACGATATATTATATGGTAAAATTAATGAAACATCATGGTAAATCACAATTATAGTTTTTATTTACAGTAGTTTACTTAAAATATTGATACAGTGTAATAATGTAGGTTTCACTAGTTACATGGAATTGGTTTATACTTCCTTTCTTTTATTTTTTTAAAGCTACTTGTGTAGTCTTTTCTGTGATGAGTTACTTGTGAAGCTTCTCCGTGGAGTAACCAACAAAAGTCCCCCATCATGTTAATGTTCCAGCAGCCCTCATAGTGTTTCTCTATTAATTTAATATCCTAGTAAAAACGCTCACCTACTTACTAACGTGTTCCAAAATTTTCCATGAAGTAATCAAAATGACTGTTTAAAAAGTGAACATTCAGTCTCAACATCCTGATTTTTTAAACTTCCTTAACATGTTAGCTACAATAGTACCATATTCTTAGTCATTTGTATTTCCTAAGAATTTTGTAACAACTTGCTTGAATTATTCCATCCTTATTTCTTATTTATGGTCATTATGGTTTTAAAGTTAATGTCGAACATCATTTTTCGTTCTTGGGTCCTACAAAGACGCCTTCTTTTATGTCTGATGAACTGTTAGTGGAAAATGTTAAAAACTGTTCTTTCTTCTTGTATACATGTATACTGCCAACAAGTTTTTTCTTTTAGTCTAGAATCAACTAATTAAGCTTTTTTGTTAACACAAGATCCCTAACTAAGTCGTTAAGCTTGATCTGCGTAGACAGTTTAGGCTTTATATTTTCTATGGTTCAATAGAACTCTTCATCATATTTCTCTTTTAGCTCTAACCGTTATGGTTATGGTTATTGCTATGCCAGTTCGGGACAGGACGTATCTATAAGCCGTTCAGACAACTAGACCCCCTAAGACGCGTCCATTGTATCACCCATATCATACTGAGCTCTAACTCTACATCATCAATGTATTTTGTAGGCTCTCCCTATACCATAGAAGCAGCAAACTTAAAGGCTTTTTTTTCCTTTTTGACCATGTTCTAAAATATTTAACACAAACGTAACGTACCCTACGCGGGGTCCAAGATTTATCCTGATCATCAAGTTTAATTCCAAAATATGAGAAATAAACCGTTATCACAAAGTTTGTAATATTTTTTTTTGGTGTTTTTTAAAAACAAACTCACCACAAATGTAGCAAAAACTGTCAGCAGAGTTCTTAAAACCACTATTTTTCATTCTACTGAGCACATGTATTGCAAACCAGAAAGTTAGGTTAGGTTGACACTATAGGATTTTACTATAAAACCACATTTCGTAAGCCTCAATTTTCTTATAGGTAGCATCTGTGAGAGTCCACGACTCAACTCCGTACAACAGTATAGGAAAGATATAACATCGTAGTAACCTGATTTTTATGGGTACTGAAAAATCGAGGCATTTTAGTAGCTTAGCCATTTTTTGAAATACAAATGTTGCTTTTTCTATCCTAGGTTTTATTTCTACGAAATGGTCCCAATTCTCGTTGATGTTCGTACCAAGGTAGGTGTATGTTTTTACTATTTTTCTTGGTTGACCATTCACACTGATTCTGTTTCTTTGTAGACATCATCATACATTTTGTTTTCTTAACGTTTAGTAAAAGTCCCTATCTCTGACTCACTTGTGTGATTCTATTAATTAACTCCTGGAGGGCTTTATAACTGTCAGCGAATACCACAGTGTCATCCGCGTATTTGATGTTATTGATACATTCTCCGTTAATTCAAATTCTTGCTTCAACATCTTCTACTGCTTCTTGAAAGATTTTCTTATGTATGTAAATCTATGTAGGTAAATACAAGTGGACAAACATGGAGTAAATGAATTTAAGTCAAGAGATGATTTTTTTGATGACTGGCTATTATTATTAGGATAAATTTTCGAATTAAGATTTTTAAACATTCTGTTTTCTGTAAAATAAAATAAGATATTTAAATATTTTATTTTCTGTTAAAGAAAATTTTATTTTCGCGCGAAATTTTCAAAACCTTTTGTTGTCGATGTGTTGGTCACCTCTGTAATACATTATGTACCGCCCTCTATAAAACGAATTACAGAAATTGATTTCTGGAAGATTTTAAAGGTTTTAAAAGGTTTTGAAAATATTATTTGGATTACTAATTTAGGTGTCACTACGTAGCGTGCCTACTATATGCGGCGAGAAATTTATTTAAAAATCCTGCTGGTTTTCCTTGCTCTATGTCTCCAAATTTATTTTCGTTTATAGATGCCGATAATAATCAGATTTTATTATTACAACAATAAAAAAAGCAAGTCGTAGTAATAATATCAAAAGTTTCGTACTTGATGGAAATAAGACTAGAAATGAAAATGTATTTCAGTAGTACAAAAAATAATTTTATTATCAACAACTTTGCTCTTCAATACTAAAATAAGTGTATTACACAAAGCTCTCACAAGTACTCCATTTTTATAATATGGAAAATAAAAACCGTTCATATTTACCTAAAGCTTTCCTTTCATACAACACTTGGAGTTTCTCTCGAGAAAATAAAATTATGTTTTGGCAATGACAACAGTAGGATAGGAGTGTACGTTAAACAGATGGTTATGATGGTAAATTATTTATTGTTTCTCACGCTAGTTCTACGCCCTTTAGTCGAAAGTATGATATTTTGTTTAAAATCCTCGACTCTTTATTTCTATAGAGAAATAAATAGTAGTTGTTCCTATTATTTAACTAAAATTATCATAATTCAGTTATAAATAGTTACATGTTTTCTAATTACTAAAAAGTAGCTTTCATTATTATTGTAGATAAGGCCTGATATCACAGTAATGAATAAACAATATCCTTTTATCTTATATTTTGGAATTTTTTTTGCGTATTTTATTAATGTTAACGTATCTATTTTACGAAAGACCGATTGATGAATATTCTAGTAGACAATAAAACCAGCATTTGTACAGAGTGTTCACATATGCACTTCACAAAAGAAAACTATGGTACTTCCAGTACTTCCAACAATCCTTACTTGCTGCAAGTTTTTCAGGAATAGCTGTTACACCATTACTCACTTAAATATGTCTCAAGTACTTTACTTCTCGTTGAAAAATGTAACATTCCTTCGGACTTAACTTCAAATATTCGTAGCCTTCAATCGTTGAAAGATTTCTGTCAGATTATTGGTATGTTTATCGAAGGATCTTCCAGCCACAATTACATCATCCAAATAAACCTGGCATGTTTTCCATGTTACACCTCTTAAAACTGCCTCTAATAATCTTTTAAATGTGGCAGGGGCATTACATAAACCAAAGAGCATAACCATGAACTGCCAAA
This sequence comes from Diabrotica balteata, assembly GCA_918026665.1. Lineage (NCBI taxonomy): Eukaryota > Metazoa > Arthropoda > Insecta > Coleoptera > Chrysomelidae > Diabrotica > Diabrotica balteata. The sequence continues at coordinate 125,528,279 of OU898281.1, forward strand.
GCTCTGATCATATCGAGAATGCGATTTTCTTCCAATCAGCTGGCTGCATGTCTACTTGCCAATATCCATTTTTTAGATTTAGTTTGAAAAATCAACGAGAACCGGAGAGAGTATCTAATGTCTCGTCTATTCTGGACAAGGGATAGCTATCAAAATGTAGTCAATCCAAAAACGCGTTGAATCATCTTTTTTCTTCACTAGTCCTACTGGTGATGTCTATAGACTATTTGATAGTTAAATTACCCCTGGTTTGTTTATATGTTTAATGATGTCTTCGGCTTCATTTATTTTCTCAAATGGAAGTCGTCTAGGTAGTTGTCTGATTGACTGAGTGTCTCCGATATTAATTTTATGCGTTACTATGCTTGTTTTGCTCTTATCCTTCCTAGCAAGGGCAAACATTTCTTGAAATTCTATCAGCATAGACTTCACTTTTGTTGATCGTTCATTGTCAATATCTTGGCATGTTTTAATCATAATCTCACGAAGCTGCTGTAGACAGTAAGGTTTTGATTATTTCTTATTAGTATTCATAGAACCAATCAACGCCTCAGGAATACACTGTCCAATCAAAGTTCTTCTACTTGATTTAATAGCAGTTTCCTCCTCAAACATCTCGATCATTAAACCTCTTTCTCGCCAGTGACCATGAAGTCTGGTCATAAAAATTTTCTCACTATTACCGGGTATTGTTGCGTCACAAGTAGTTAGTAATCTAATAACATCTTCTTTGTTTTCACGAAACGAAAACTCTTTACCACTGATCTCGAGAACTACATTTAACATTTATTACAGCCCCAACTTTTCCTACTAAATCCTGCAATTATTACTCTGTGTTTTACTGTGGTCTGGCCAATGAATACTGACATATTAGCCTCGCTATATGTATTAATTAGCTCACCAGTTGCTGTTCTAAACTTTACTTTTGCAGGTGATAATTTAAGATGGCCTTGTACTACTGTTGGACGTGCAATAGTTCTTGTAGCACCTGTATCCACCAAAATTAATCTACATTTATTATTGATACGACCCTAGATGGACAAGCTATGAATTCCACTGAAGGATGTTCAGTTAGCAATTACTATGGAGGCTTTGGTTCTCGAGGTCAGCGGCTGCCCTTTGGTGTCGACCGGTTTTAGTTTTCCGACTATTGTATCATTTTTTTGCAATTACGTTGAATGAGGCCTACGTCACCACAATGCCTACATCTGGACTTATGTTTTTCGGCATTGTGTTACGAACTACTTTTCGTACCATTTCTTCCAAACGTTGATCGTTTGTTCGTCGCCTTCTTTAATGGTTCTTCCTAGATGGCTCCGTGAAGTTTGACTAGCGGTTTCATGTTCCAAGATAATAGCTAGCGCTTTATCTAGAACTTTCGTTCTTGCTAGTCGTGAAGCTTTTTGTAATTTACTATCTTTCAACCCATCAACGATGGTATCTACAGAAATTTCTTCCAAAATGCTGTCTGGTACCTCTAGATAATCCAACCGCACTATATAAGCAACGTCTCTTTAAAACCCTAGCATATTTTTACGTGCTGGTTGAATTCTACTTCTTAGTTGTGTTTTGTAGACTTGTTGTAGATGGGCATCTCCGTAACGTTAATCTAGTCGAGTGAACAAGGTCTGGTAACATTGTTTTTTGGTTCTTAGAAATCGATCTTAGGACATCCGCAGCGTCACCTTGTAAAGCAGCAGTCAAGGAAACAGCCGTTTCTTGTCCTGTCCAGTTGTTCACGTAACTGTTTTACCGATAGTTCTGCAAGACACATCTTTGGTCAGGCATACAGGTACTTTTTAAATGTTCTTTCTTACAAAGATCACTAACGAACTACGTGGATGTTCCTTACAAACAATACTTTACAAAAGTTCCAAAGTCTTTTATAAAATTCGTTGCTGAATTTATTTTTAAATAAATAATTTACCTTACACCGTAACACCACTGTAGCGTTTTACAAATAAAACAAGTAGTTCTAATTTATGTATATATATTTATTTATAAGCTTATACTACGATAATACTAAACCAATAACAGTGCAGTTTATTGTGTAGTGAAAGGGACGAATGAAATTGCCTTGTCAATTTTAAAATGGGCTGACAATACAATTCCAGGTAGTCAAGTAGAGGTCATAACTCTTTAGACCGATAACTGCTATGGACAAAATAAAAATATGAGTATTATAATGTACTATTATTGTATACTTTAAACATACCCTCAAATAATGATGATCATTTAAAAGTTTTTACAGAAAGGGTACATACATAGAAGCAGACAGTGTTCATACTTTGATCGAGAGAAAAAGAAAAGAAGCTCTCCAATTTAGCCACTTTAACACCATACGACTGGCAATAGACCATGGGATTTCAAATAGATATAGATATAGATATAGATTTCAAAAACTTCAAACCGTTGTTCGATAAGAAACTGTCACAAAAAGAATGTGCCTGTGCTACTGCCAACATGTGCTTTTCTACACGTCCAACAAGAACACATTGGAAAGCTCTTTTATAAGACCAGCAAGTATTATTTCCAGCCCAAGTCTTAGTAATCCCATTTCCAATCACAAAACAAAAGTACAATGACTTAATTGCATTATTGCCTTTTGTTCTGTAGGCTTGAATTTTATTGTAGTCATGAATTTTACCAAAATTTAACACACCGCAATGTAGCCACAAACGATTACCCCCAAGAAGATGAAGATGATATGCAGCCTCTTTAACAATTTTGAGATTTGTCTTCTATAATTTTACTTAATTATTATAACATTAGAATATTTGTCTCTAATAAAATAATACTATAGGCTGTTTAATGTGTTTGTCTTATTTATTTCGTAGAGACCTTAAAATTTAATGTCACATTATTGAAAAAAGTTGTTGGAGGCAAACAACACTATGTCCAACTACAGATTTAAAAAAAAAATTATAATATGAACGGTAAACTTTAAGTTCTATAAGACTTCATGGAATGAAAAACGATTATATACACAACAATAATAATATAATAATCTTGGTTAAATATAAAAAACATTTGAGTATTTACAGGGGTACAGAATTTAACCACCTTGTGTTTTCAGATAAGCTGCGTTAATCGTCCCGCCCAAGACTTGGGGTTGAAAAATGACTCGATGTCATACATCCAGACGGACGCCGCGATTACCTTCGGAAATTCGGGCGGGCCTCTAGTGAATTTAGATGGCAACGTTATAGGAATCAACAATCTCCGGCTGACGTCCGGAATATCCTTCGCTATTCCCGTAGGTGAGTGCACTCATTACGTAATTGAATTCCTAGTTAACTTTGGTGTTTGTGTGTGTATAAAGCCAAAGTTGGGATGGTTGTTGCGGTAACAATGGTTAGTTTTAATCAGGAGGTTTAATTAATACCGAATTATAAAAGGATGTGACCATATTAGACAATTTAACGTGTTTAACCAATTTGTATCTATTATTATTTGTAAATTCTTTATTATCTTTAATGTAAACCACAATATTAGTTCAATATACTTTTGTTTTGACGTTTAGATTTCCACTTCGGAAACCTTTCTTAAAATACACATTAAACAAAGTAATTAGTTTTGTACTTAATAATAAAAAACAACTGTTCTAAAGGTTTAATTTTATCTGCCCTATTCGAATGATAATTTAGGAATATATTATACAAAAGAGGTTGGAAATGAAGCAAAAATCTAAAGAAAAAACCTGGAAATGACCTAAAACTGTAAATTTTTAAAGCCACGATTTTTCTCGAGAACTTAAAATTAAAACCAAATCTTTTTTTTCGAGCATTCCTTTAATACCACGTCTTTACGGTCTTCCAAAAATTCATAAAGTTAATGATTGATAAAGAGTTCCAGTAGTTAGTTTTGTCAATACTCCATTAGTTTCACTGGCAAAATTTATTAACACTCTTATCCAAGATCTAATTAATAATATTTTTAACAACACTTTATATTTATAAAGCTTTTTCAAGTACTTTTCCAAACAACTTTACTATTGTTTCTTTTGATGTAACAAATCTTTGCACTAATGTTCCCAGATTAGACACCATTCCACTCATCAATTACCTTTTATTTGCAAAAACCTACAAATGACCTACAAAGGACCTTATGTTAAGGCTAGAATATCATCTATTATACAGTAGATGCTATTTTAGCCTTCATATAAAATCCATCCACAAAACCCCATATCGTTCTGTTATTGCTTACCAACTTACATCCAGCAACTAAGTTTACTTTAGAGTTAGAAAGTAACAACGTTATTAACTTTTTAAGAGTTAACCATTTCAAAGAATTCTACTAATTCTACACTAAAATTTTTAGTTTTCTGAAAATTTACCCAAACCGATTACATGATACCTCATCATCCAATCATTCTTTTAAACATAAGATGACCGGTATTCAATATTTCCTAATATTTTTATGTCCCAAGATAGTTATAATAAAAAAATTTCAATTATTAAATAATGTAACTCATATAATAAATCAAAACGAATATTCTAAGTTTTGGTAAAAATTTCTGTTAATTTTTACGCACCAAAAAATATAAAAAAAAACGTAAAGTTACCGAGGGGATATAAAATTGCATACTCAACCCTCCCCTTGAATCCTAGATAAGATATGAGATGTCTTTCCAATTTATATTTTTTGCCCTTAAGTCAATTTCAACATGTATGCTATTTAATTTAAGATTTTTGTAATTTAATTTAAAAAGTCTTTGCTACCTTCTACTTTTCATTCTGAATTTCCATTTTTCATCAATTTTATAATTCTTCACCTCAACTCTATCCAGATAGATTGTTTTTTTTTCACACGTACCCCAACAAAAACTGTTAATCTATTTTTTGTGTTTGCAAATGTTCTATTATGTTGAGGTCGGAACTTCTCGTAGGCCAAACCATGGCAGGAATTTCAACCTTTTGACGATTCTTCTTCTTTTAGTGCCTATTCGTTTCGAATATTGGCAATCATTCTGGCTATAATTATTTTATTAACTGATGCTTTAAATAGATTCGTTGTTGTTGTTGAGAACCATTTCCTCAGGTTCTTCAACCATGATATTCTCCTTCTCCCAATTCCTCGCTTTCCGAATACTTTACCCTGTAGGATTATCTTCACTAATCTGTATTTAGTGCTGTTTCTCATTATATGCCCGAGATATTCCAACTTTCTCCTTTTAATGGTATACATCACCTCTCTTTCTTTGCCCACTCTTCGTAATACGGTCTCGTTGGTTATCTTGTCTGTCCATGATATCCTTAGAATTCGCCTGTATAGCCACATCTCGAAGGCTTCAAGTGTTTTCTCCATTGCTTTAGTTAGTGTCCAGGATTCAACTCCGTAATACAATATTGAGAAGATATAACATCGTAGGAGCCTTACTTTTATCTCCAGATTAAGATTGTGGCTTTTAAAGAGTTTGGCCATGTTTTTGAATGCACTCCTAGCCTTCTCTATTCTACATTTTATTTCTTGACTTGACGATAACGCTGCACAATTCTTGCAATGCGGTGTAACCAGCAATAATGTATCTTTAAGAGAACTATTTAAGCATTTGGACTCAAAAGTTGTTACTTGATTCTTCTTCTTAAGGTGCCTTCTCCATTACTGAAGGTTGGCTATAACTACAGCAAATTGTTCTCTATCTTAAGCGGTTCTTAGTATCGAATGTGTGTCCATACCTGTTTAGTCTCTTACATTCTTCAACCAGGAGCATTTTCTTTTTCCTGTACCTCTTCTTCCTTCCACTTTCCCTTCCATTATAAGTCGTAGTAAGTTATATTTTTCTCCTCTGTAAATATGTCGTAGATAACTCGTTTTTCTGTTTTTCACATTATTTAGAAGTTCTCTCTCAGTACCCATTCTTCTTAGCACCTTATTGTTGGTGACGTGCTCTGTCCAAGAGATCTTCAGCATCCTTCGAAAAACTTACATCTCAAAGGCTTCTATACGCCTTATACTTGTAATTCCGAGAGTCCATGTTTCCACTCCGTATAGCAATATGGAATAAATAAACGTTTTTACAAATGGGTGTCGGATATTCAACGATAACGCAGAGTTTATTATGAGTTTTTTCATTCGTTGAAATGCCGACCTAGCAATGTAAACCAATGTAAACCCTCAGCACTGTCCGCAATAATGATGGTGTCGTCTGCGTATCTTAAATTGTTTACGCATTCTCCGTTGATTTTTATTCCTTCTTCAATATTTTCTAGGGCATTTTGAAAGATCTTTTGGGAATATATATTGAATAACAGTGGAGAAAGTACACAGCCCTGACGAACTCCTCTTTTTATTGGCAATTATGCTGTCAAACGATTGTCTATTTTGATAGACATTATTTGATCCCAATATAGTTTTTTAATAAGTGGTACAGTGTTATGGTCTATACCATGTTGTGTTAGGGTTTCTTTTGAGTTCGAGTATGTGTTATGTCGATAAAACAGAGAACCCGTCTTTTCGCTGATCTCGGCAGTTTGGTAGTAATATCTGGAGGCCAAATAATGCCTCCCTTGTACCAAGCCCCATACGAAATCCAAATTGATTGTCGCTCAGGTTTCTTTCGCATTCTCTGTATATTCGTTGATGTACAATTTTGAGTAAAAGTTTCAGAAAATGGCTTATTAGGCTAATTAATCTGAACTGTGAGCATCTATTTGCTTTATTTTTCTTGGGTATAGGTATAAATGTCGATCTAAGCCCGTCTTCTGGGAAGATTCCAGTGGTATATATTTTGTTAAATAATATTGTTAACGTCTGAAGATTGTCTTCATTGATAAGCTTTATCATCTCTACGTATATTTCATCTAGACCTGAGGCTTTTGGTTACTTGATTAGACCCTGGATAAGATTTTGTTATTTCTTTCTTAACAGTCATTGTATTTAGGCAAACTGGAGTAAAAATTTCTCCAAACCTTATTTTGGTAATCGCCTTGGCAGAATTTGTTATTGAAAACTGTAGGACTTCTTGGTTCCAAAATATCTCGAAGCTTTTAAACACTGCTTTCTCCATAGGCTGCAGCTCGAGTGACGTATTTCTAGAAAGACAAAAAAAGTTATGTCCCTGCGATTAGTTGCCTCAATGAAATATTAGTAGGGTAGGACCAGGGTGTCTGAATGAAGAGAAATGATCACGATACGAGACACATGTTTCGCATGTTGTACTATCTTTATTTGTGATAATGGCTTTTGAGTAGGTGGTAAGTGATCAGACTATTCAAGTCAAGTTTAAACCTTTGGCGTTTAAAAACCACAAAAAGTGATAAATGTTAACCGAGCGCATTTCCACAACCTACAATTAACACGTTTTGTCCATGCTTGGGTGTGGTTAAATGGACCCGTTTTGGTCCACTTTTAGCGAAAACAATTTGTTGCTATTATATATGCTACCAGGTTTGTCAAATAGGCTTAGCTTTTTTGTTCTATCTTTCAGTTTATGAAAGTAGTCATCAACGATTGTTTAATTCATTTTTTGGGCTTGAGCCATATTCATTTGTTTAGCTTTGTGCCTAGCTATGTCTGGATTTCTGCACAAGAAAAAGGTTAGTCATTTTCTACCAGATTTATTTGAGCCTTTAGTAAACGAATTGGGTATATGATTTATTGTAGCGTAAGAAAACATACTTTTCATTAGAATCTTGTAATAGACTCCCTACCTTACCTAATCTGTAAATTCTTTAGACAAGATCATTTTCTTGTGCTGGAGACAACACCAGTGATCTGGGGACTTGGTCCTTCAAGCTTCTTAGCAGGATTTTGTGTTCTGTGATAAAAACCTAGCGTTGAGCGAGAAATGTTGTAATGCTTGTTTTACCTTTGATGGACATTCCGTTCGCTATGGCTTGCAGCGCCAAGCGTAGATCTTCTAACCACTCAGTTTGTTTTCTTAGCATTCTGTTGAAGAGTTTAATATTCAGTCTTTAATATTACCACTAGATATATTAGAAATTGTTAACGACAGCAATATCAAAAATAAATGGCGTACAGAAAAAAAACATCACTTAAAATTGCATTTGAAATAATTCATAAAATACTGCCCATTGGAGTGCACTTACCTAAACTTAAAATTCCAAAAATTCAAAATTGTATTATATTTTACGTAGAGTCAACTGAATAAACAGATTTATTTATAACATGGATACGAAAAAGAAATAGCGAGCTCGTACATCTGATGGGTAGCATAAACTAAAACCACCGAATGGAAACCAATTGCTGGTAGACAAAGACACTTGCTACTGTTGCTGCCTTACTTGCAGCGTGCTTTGATCATCATCATCAAGCCTTCATTTATCACGTCCACTGCTGAACATAGCCCCTTAAACTTCTTTATTCTTTGCGATTTTATGATCTAATGAGAGAGATATTTGTAGCAAGTGGTAAATCGTGACTTCTGAAAAGAGACTTCATCATTATGAACGCTGATCTCGCTTTTCCTATGCGTTGTTTTATTTCACTGAAGTGATCCCATTGGCTAATAATGTTGGTACCAAGGTATATGTAGCTGTCCACTCTGTCAATTAGATGTTGGTTAACCAAAAGCTGTGTATTTAATATTTCGCGCTTACCGACTACCATGTACTTTGTTTACTTCGTATTAAGATCAAGTGCGTGTTCTCTACTTATATCTGATATACGCGACATTATTCTTTGCAAACCGTCCAGACTATCTGCAAAAACTACTGCGTCGTCGGGATATCTAATGTTTTTGAGACGCATTCCGTTGACTAATACGTCTTCTTGTAGTTCTCCCAGCGCTTGCTCGAAGATATATTCAGAGTATATATTAAATAACACCGGGACAGAATGCATCTTTGACTCACTCCTCTATCTATGGAGACTGCCTCTGTCAATTGGTCATCCACTTTAATATTGGCTGTTTGGTTGTAATATATATTATAGATGATTCTCAAGTCCCTATCATCTAACCCCACTTCTTTCAAGATGTTTATAAGTTTATCATGCTTTACTCTATCAAATGCCTTTTTGTAGTCGATAAAACAAGTATACACATCACAGTTAACATCTTTGCTTATGCATCTTTGCATAAGGTGTCATATTTCGATCGTGTTGAACGCTTTATTAAAATCTATGAAAGTGAGAAAAAGAGGTTTGTTGTATTCTATAGATTTTTCAATCGGTGTCTTTACTGTATAGAGGTAGTCATTGGTACCATAATTTGATCGGAATTCTGCCTGTTCTCTCGGTTGGTAGAAATCTAATTTTTTCCTCAATCTTGATGTCACCAACTAGCGTGCATCGATACTCTCTGTTATATAGGGTGTGGCAGCAAGCATTAATAACAGTGGCAATATTTAGCTTACCTACTTTATTTCAGGATTTTTTTAGTCTTCGCTGTGAATATCAAAACGTCAAAAGCAAAAGAATGTATTTTTATTACAATACACTGTTTGTTTGTCATTTGCCTTTTAAAAGTATTATTTTACTAATATTTTACTTTTTGTTTGTCTCCGCCTCTGGTTGATAAACACTTTTTTGTGAAAATTGTACCACGGTAACTTGTGGCAAACTGTTTTAATCATAACTTTTTCTTTAAGAATATGCGAAGAAGTTTCTGGAGAACGGCAAATACAGAGTGAAGGGGCTGCAGTACGCTGGTCCGATGGGAAAAAATTTGTTTGGCATAACGACGATTTCGATTACACCAGAGGTTGTAAGTGAGCTACTAAGAAATAACAAAGATATTCCGAAAGACATCAAACAAGGACTGCTCGTCTGGAAAATTTTACCTGGGACAGCCGCTTTCAAGTAAATATGTTAATAATTAATAAGTTCGATCTAGAAGGGTTGAAAGAGTAAAATTTAATTTTATTGCGTTAATGAAAATGAGGAATTGTTTAAAAAAATATATTACCCTTAATTATCTTATATATTGATATAATAATATATAATTATTAAATATTAGATATTATTAAATAACCTATTTGCATCATAATAATATATTTGCATCATCAGGGTGCAACACCAAACCGCTTTTATCAGATATTAATTTTATATCATCATTTATCCCGGATCCTGACTGTAAAAGTATTACGATTTCCAAATCGGTTAACATAATCACTAATAACTCGTTTAAACGTAGGAATTACCTTCTTTCCTCCAAAGTTTCTTTAAAGAAACTAAACGTTTTCTCAAATTCCACCATAAGTTAGTAGTAACTAAATCTGACAAAGGTTATGTTACCGTAGTAATGTTGAAAGATGATTACTTTATCAACTTTCTCAAGAGATTCTTGATCACGATTCATCCTACATAACCCACCCTAGTGATCCAACTGGTAATATTCAACATAAATCTAATGCCCTATTAAGACGCCTTTACGAAAGAAACAAATTGATTCGAGCACCAAAAAGAAACTCTCATTCTATAAAAGTGTTGCTGCTAACTTCTACAGCCTTCCTAAAGTCCATAAACCTACTTTAACTATGACAACTACAGTTTCCTTCATAGGCTCACCAAGTGAATCAGGCTTTCTCACTAATATTTGGACTAAAGCTTAGGATTCGAATAATCATTACTACATCAGAGATTCTTTCCAAATTTTATTGTTGAGTTGTATAACAGAACTGTCTTACCACATAATTATGTTCCTGTCAGTCTAGACGTGGTTTCCCTCTTCAGTAATGTTTACTTAAATGCCGTTCTACGATCTATTCATAAACACTGGAATAAAATTTCTGCAGTATGTAGCATTGATTACGATATCTTTATTGAGATAATAAAGTTCTTGTTTAATTGCACTTGTTTTTCTTTTAAGATAAAATATAAACATATTTTTGGCAATCCTATGAGAGCCAGTATCTCTCCAATTCTGGCTACATACGTAATGGAGGATCTGTTTGTTCCTTTTAACGTTTCTTTTTTATTAAAAAGCATGTTGATGACATTATTATGTCGTGTCCACTAGGCTTAGAGACTGGGCTCTATTATTTTTAACATTTTTAATAGCTTTGACCCCCACATTCAATTTATTCTTGAAAAAGAGGATCAAAACTCAACTAACATTCTTACCACAAGTCCAGCACGAAAGTTATTCTTGATAAAACAAACGACCACAAGAGTTTGTAAACTAGCTGATCTTGATGCAAATAAAGATTTGCAAAAGCTTGGTGTACTAAAAAGAGTACTTTTTCTTTATCCTGTCTTCCGCTGCATACCCAAATAGTTGTGTTTGTAGTTTGTAGTATACATATTCTTCTTCTCGTGCCACTCCCAGCGGAGATTGGAAATCATCATGGCCACTGCGACTTTGTTAGCAGCGCGCCTAAAAAGTTCAATCGAACTACACCCGAACCATTCACGTAGATTACGAAGCCACGATATTTTTCTTTTTCCCACACTTCTTTTGCCCTTAATTTTGCCCTGCATGATGTTTCTTAAAAGTTCGTACTTTTCACCTCTCACAATGTGCCTCAAGTATTCCATCTTTCTAGTTTTTATCTCATTTAGAATTTCGCATCTTTTGTCTAAAGTTTGGAGTACTTGCATGTTAGTGACGCGGTCCATCCATGATATTCTGAGAATGCGCCTATAGCACCACATCTCGAAAGCTTCAATGTTTTTTATTGTCAACTGTTTTAGTGTCCAAGCCTCAACTCCATATAACAGGGTAGAAAAAACATAACACCGCAGCATTCGTATTCGTAACTTTATATTGATATCACGATTGCAAAAGAGTTTGCGCATTCTATTAAAGACTGATCTAGCGATTTCTATTCTACATCTAATCTCTTTTGTTTGATCAGTATCGTCTGTGATCCAAGCACCTAGATATTTATAACAGGCACACGCTCAATCGTTGTATTGTCTATTACAAGATTAGCTCTGATGTTCTTTGATTTCGTGATTACCATAAATTTAGTTTTTTTCAAATTAATTTTCAAGCCGTAACTGTTACAGTATGTATTGAGACTTTGAACGAGATATTGTAGTTCTACTAGCGTTCCCTTTAGGAGAACTGTATCGTCAGCATACCTTATATTGTTGATCGTCTCACCATTTATTATCAGACCAAGATCTTCTTCCTCGAGTGCTTGTTCACAGATAGCTTCACTATACAGATTAAATAAAAGTGGCGATAAGATACATCCCTGCCGGACTCCTCGACGGATTTGAATTTCTTCTGTTAGTCTGCCCTCAACCTTGACATTTGCTGTTTGATTCCAATATAGATTGCATATAATTCGAATATCTCGGCTGTCTATATTTTTCTTTATTAGAACTTTTCTTAGTGGTTCATGTTGTACTTTGTCAAAGGCCTTTTCGAAATCAATAAAGCAGGCGTAAATTTCTTGGTTCATGTCTAAGCATCTCTGTGAGAGAACGTTCATTGCAAACAGAGCCTCCCTTGTACCCAGCCCTTTTCTGAATCCCATCTGAGTGTTACTGATGTCTACGTCTAATTTCCTATAGATCCTATTATGGATTATTTTTAAGAACAGTTTTAGAGCATGACTCATCAAAGCTATCGTACGATATTCGTTGCATTCCTTTTTATTTGCCTTTTTTGGCAGTAGTATAAAGGTCGAACGGAGCCATTCCCTAGGTATTATTCCAGTTCTATATATTGTGTTAAATAGATCTAGGAGTATTTTAATAGATTCATCGTCCATAAGTTTGAGCAGTTCTACGGGAATTTCATCAGGACCGGGGCCTTACCACTTTTTGCTTGTTTGATTGCATATTCTATTTCTTCTCTGATTATATCAGGCCCTGTATCATCTGTATATTCGTTTGAGATTTCTTGTCTATCTTTGTCATCAAACAGTTGTGATATGTATTCTGTCCATCGGTTCATTTTTTGTTGTAAATCTGTTATAATTATACCATATGTATCTTTGATCTGTCCTGTCTGTGTTGTTCTTCTCCTTCCTGTAATTTCTTTAATCTTTTTGTGTACATTAAAAAAGTCATATTAGCCATCTTTCTCTAGCTTCTCTTATTTTTTTTTTATCAGTTTATCTGTTTCTGTGTATCTTATCGGATTAGTTGTTTTGTGTACCCTTCTTTCACGCATCAACTGTAGTATTTCCTCATTCATCCATTCTTTATGTTTCCTTTCTTTCGGTGTTAAATTTTCTCTCCCTGCCAAGATTACGGCATGTTTAATATTCTCCCATTTTTGGTCTATGTTATCAGTATTTCTATTCAGTTTCTCTATATTTTGTAAATTTTCTTTAATGTTCACTATTGTTTTCTCTTTTATATGTAGTTCATTCAGTCTTCTCACGTCAATTTGTTTCTGTATGTGTTTTTTAATGATCCTTAGTTTTATTCTTAACGTGACTACTACAGGATTGTGATCCGAGCCTATATCTGCTCCTAGGTAGGTTTTAGCTGAGAGTATAGAGTTGCGGAATCTTTGACTAACAAGGACAAAGTCAATTTGGTTTCTGACTACTCTACCTTTGGTGTCACTCGGAGATTTCCATGTATACATATATATTTTCCAGAAGAAATAAATCTTTTGGTCACGAGGATATCGGTCAAAGGAGAAATAATAAAAGGAAATCACAGTTCCATTTCTATATTTGAAGACGTTTCGCTAATTGAATTTACAAGCTTCATCAGTTCAATGAATGGTGAGTGAAGAATAATAAGGTGTTAAACAAACATACCATTCTCTTGGTAACCGTGGTGAAAATATAACCTAACCTAACCTAGCCTAACCTATAACAGTAAAGTGTAGATATAAAATTAAAAAATTGACTATAATTGAAAATGCCGGCAATTTGACATTCGTTTTCGGGTCAGAATCCTTTAATTTGAAATGCGCCCTAAAGTAAAGTACAAAATCTTTTTTATTGTTAACTTTGTTATAACAACAGCTCTGTGCTAGTGTGTTTAGTTTATTCAGATTTAGCCGTACGGCTCACACTCCCTCTAAGGGGAAAATTCACTCATCCCAGATAGCTACGGTATCAAAAGGATTGAGCTCTGGTGGGACTCTTTCCATATTATCGAATCCTAGGTGACTTGGTACGTCGGTGTATCCCCTAAAAATTTTCGCACGCATCTGGACGTCGAAAGTAGCACAGCTTTCTGCTTGACCTTATATAGATGTTCATTTAGACCTAGCTTTTTTATGTTTTCTAGGAGGTTCTTCGGAATGACTCCAGTGGTAGCAAGAATAATAGGTATCGTCTGGGTACTTTCCATTCTCCATTGTCTTCTTATTTGTATTTCCAGATCTCTGTACTTGGCGATCTTTTCGTTCTACTTAACACGCAGATTATTGGTGTTAGGTATCGCCACATCGATTAGAGTTGTTTGTCTTTATTGTAGTAGTTGTAGTAGTTGTAGTAGTTTATTTATTAGCACGAGATCTGGTCTATGATGTGCTACAGTTTGGTCTGTGAACACAGTGCGATCCCAGTATAGCTTGTAGTTGTCATCCTCAAGCATACTCTCAGGAACGTATTAATAATATGGGAGATGGTTTGTTTGTAGAAGTCCCAGTTTAAAAGCTATCTCTTGATAGAGGATCTTCCCTACTAAGTCATGCCGTTCGTTATATTCAGTTGAAGCAAATGCCTGGCAGCCTCCGTTAAGATGTTGGATAGTTTCTTGGGCTTAGTATATATATATATATATATATATATATATATATATATATATATATATATATATATATATATATATATATATATATATATATAATTTATTGTGTTGGAATATCGGGTATGCGGTCTGTTATTATTAAAAAAAAACTCTCTTTTCTTTTAATCCTCTATATTTCGCTGATTTTTTGTCAGCTTCATCAGGAGACAAAGATTTAGAGTGGAAATCTTTCCACTTTCCACTTTTGGAAAATTTAAATACTTTCCACTCTAAATCTTTGTCTCCTGATGAAGCTGGCAAAAAATCAGCGAAATATAGAGGATTAAAAGAAAAAAGAGTTTTTTTTTATAATAACAGACCGCATACCCGATATTCCAACACAATAAATTGTTATTTACGTTTCGGTCGATAATCTTACCAGTTTTGCTATATATATATATATATATATATATATATATATATATATATATATATATATATATATATACAGGGTGGTCCTTAAGTAATTGTACAAAAAGAAACCGCAGATTTTACGCTTTAAAATATCACGATTTAAGTCAACTTGCTTTAATAAAATGTTGATATTAAAAGAGATACAGGGTGTTAAAGTGGAAATTTAAAATTTTATTTTTCGCTATAACTTTCATGTTTGTAAACATTTATGTATAAAAATTTACAACTGGGTACTATTTAGTATTAGAAATTATAATTTGATGCATACTTTGATATAGCCAATAGAGGGCGCCACATATACCACATACGTGGCATACATTTGCACTTAACTTTTTTGTTCTTCAAGTTAGCGGTATTTTTGATAAAAAATATTAAAGATACATTATTTTAACAAAGAAAAGGTATACTTGTTAATAACTTCAAAACTCAACAGTTTTCGAGATAATCGCATTTTACAAATCAACTGCATAATTCTGATTTAACGCAATTACTCCAGGCAATGAAAGAAAAATAGATAAAAACATCAATACTTCTAAATTTTGTTATAAAATTCCTTTAATAAAGTTAATAGTTAACGAAATATTAAATAAAATAAGTATATCAGCAGGATAATTAATAATAGCATTCGATAAAATAACAGAATAATTGGATTTTAAATCAAACATTTTACGTTTTGTATTAAATTAAAGTCATAATCAAAACATTTTGTTTACAAACCAAATTAAGAAATTGTTAAACTAAATAACATTAAACTTTTTGTCAAAGTAAGTGTTCGATATGTCCACCATTTTCTTTAATTCATTTGTTAATACATTCTGTAAAATATTGTCTCATATTAAATAGCATCATTGGTTCTAAAGAAACAGCTGCAGTACTTATTATAAGTATAACAATAGGTATTCTTTTGGGATTTTTATGAATTAAATAATTATATTAATATCTTACCACATAATCAAGGAATATGACTATCACGAACAATCCAACGTTCAGGAAAGTTTTTTTTAAATACTCTCACCCCCCCTTCTCTGTAATGTATTGGTGTACCATCTTGCATAAACCAAATATTTAGCCTTATATTTGATGACAATTCTTCCAATAAATCAATAAAATCATTTTATAAAAATCTAAATAAATCTAACCATCCAAATTGCAAGGTAATTCGCATATCTATAAAATATCATTTAAAATTCATATTTAAAATGCATGTCATATGGTTTGGACCCATTGGTAATTATTTTTTACGGATATGCGAATTACTTTGCAATTTGAATGTCGAGATTTATTTACATTTTTTATAAAATTATTTTATTGATTTATTCAAAGAATTGTCATCAAACTTAAGGCGAAATATGTGGTTTCTACAAAATGGTACACCATTACGTTAAAGAGAAAGTGGAGTGAGACAGTGTTTAAAAACAACTTTCCTGAACGTTGGATTGTTCGTGATAGTCATATTCTTGTGGTGAGATATTAATATAATTATTTAATTCATAAAAATTTCAAAAAATTACTTATTATTATACGTATAACACTTATAATAAATACTGCAGCAGTTTCTTTAGAACCAATGATGCTATTTAATATGAGACGATATTTTATGGAATGTATTGACAAATGAATTAAAGAAAATGGTGGACATATTAAAAACTTACTTTGACAAAAAGTTCAACGTTATTTAGTTTAACTATTTCTTAATTTGGTTTGTAAATAAAGTGTTTTGATTATGCCTTTAATTTAATACAAAACGTAAAATGTTTGATGTAAAATCCAATTATTCTGTTATTTATCAAATGCTGTTATTTTATCCTGCTGATATATTTATTTTATTTAATAATTCGTTAACTATTAACTTTATTAAAGGTATTTTATACCAAAATTCAGAAGTATTGAGGTATTTCTTTAATTTTCTTTCGTTGTCTGGAGTAATTAAGATAAATCAGAATTATGTAGTTGATTTCTAAAATGCGATTATCTCGAAAACTGTTGAGTTTTGAGGATATTAAGAAGTATACCTTTTTTTGTTAAAATAATGTATCTTTAATATTTTTTAATAAAAATACCCATAACTTGAGTAGCAAAAAATTTAAGTGCAAATATATGCCACGTATGTGGCATATGTGGCGCCCTCTATCAGATACATCAAAGTGTACATCAAATTAAAATTTCTGATATTTAATACTATCCAGTTGTAAATTTTTATACATAAATGTTGACAAACATAAAAGTTATAGCAAAAAATAAAATTTTAAATTTCTACTTTAACACCCTGTATCTTTCTTAATATTAACATTTTATTAAAGCAACTTGACTTAAATCCTAATATTTTAAAGTGTAGAATCTACGGTTTCTTTTTGTACAATTACTTAAGGACCACCCTGTATATATATATATATTATAAGCCCAAAAGTTTTTTAAATATATGCGGAATTTATCAGCAGTTTCTGTTTTTTTTTCTTTAAAAATAAGCTTATCATAGTATACTAAAAGAGCAATATTTTAGGGGAGGCCTAAAGGCAGGAGATATAATAACTCACATCAACGACATTCCAGTGTCAAATCCTGCTGATCTTTATTCGTCGTCGGACTACAATAAAACCGTAAAAGTCAGCTTAATACAAGAAGGAAAGAAGAAAACAATATTTCTTTATCCTGAAATGTTTATTGAAGAATTTTAAAATAAAATAAGTTTGTAACACTACACACTGTAACAGTTTTTATTAAAGGATTACAAAAGCCCGTAATTTTCTTGTTATAACCTTATTTTACTACACAGAAAAATAATTTTATGATAACTTTAAATATCTAATTAAAAACACGAACGTATTTTATAAAACTTAAAATTTTTATTGATACCAATATAACATTTGGTAATGTTTAATAATGTTCAACTTTACATTTTCCTGAAAAAAAAAAAATAAAACCTAAAAAACATTTTATAATATTCTGACTAGTTAATTGTTTCTTATTTCTTACTATGCTGAATTTATATGCACTCACACTCAAATAAGTTTTGCGTATCACCTGAAAAGCCTCTAAACTTTTTTATCTAAATTTTTTTTTATAATTTGTTGCTATTGATAAAAATAAAGTTTGTGTACTGTTTATTTTTTATCTGTTCACCGTTTTGGGGGACTTTAGTGCTACGTCAGTGAATGAAGAAAAAAGGGTGAAAAAATCTTATAGTCATTTGTAGGTTCTAAAAGGTATATGAGAGGTAGCTGATGAAAAATCCGTAAAAACGTATTATAGTCTTAAAACGTGAAAAACATGGTTTTTTGCCTATAAAATGTTTACTCTACACCAGTGTTTCCCAAATGTCTCAAAATTGCGGACCCCCAAAATTAGACAATAGGATCATGGGGACCCCCAGAAACAGTTTCGTTAGAAAAATAAAAAAACAACTATTGCGTTTTTTAAATATGTTATTTAATTAATAATTAATAAAAGAAAATAGAAATAAAATACAATGATTACATTATAAAACTTATAAATTTTCAGCAGTTTTAAATTTTAATGAAAAGAATGGAACACTGATTTTTCCTTCATAATTTTTTGTAAATCAGGTCTAATATTTGAAATTTTTAACCTTAGATCTGAAACAACATCCAGTCGATTTCTTTGTTTTGATTTTAAAATAACGTATACAGAGAAAGCCTGTTCACATAAATACGTCGTACAAAATGGAATCAAATGTTTCATAGCCTTTTCGGAGAGATCGTTGTAATCAGAATTAATTTTAATCCAAAACTGAATTAAATCGTTGTCGTTAAAAATATCTTTTTTAGAACTGCTACAAGACAAGTCCACGAGCTGATCTTGTTGTTTTTCTGTAAGACTAGCATTTTCTTCAATTCTTGATGTAACAAACGGATTTCTAATCCAGCTGTTTTCATCATTTGGTGCAGGAAAATATTCACGAAAACTTATAACTACATTCCGCAAATGCTCGCAAATTATAAGTTGAATCTCTTGTGGCAAAGTTTCTTCCTCGGATTTCAGAAACGAATCTAAAGTCGGAAATGAACTTAAAGATGATTGTTCCACACGGTTAGCCCAAATTTGTAATTTTTGTATGGTGGCTTCTATTTTTTCGTCAGTTTTAAAAATATTTACATTTTTGCCCTGTAATTGTAGATTCAGTCCATTTAAAAAAACAAAAATATCGGATAAGTATGCTGTCATGCACATCCAAGAAAAATTGTTAAGTCGTTCAGCTAATTCAAATTTATTCTCACTTAGAAAAAGTCGCACTTCGTTGCGCAATTCAAAAAATCGAGCCAAAATCTTTCCCCGGGATAACCATCGTACTTCTGTATGTAAAAGGAGTTGAATGTGTTCACTGCCTGCTTCTTCACAAATTGCTTGAAAAACACGGGAGTTTAACGGCCTGGCCTTAATAAAATTAATAATTTTAACAACTTCGTCCAAGACCAATTTTAACGATGGCGGCATTTTTTTGCAAGCTAGAGCTTCCCTATGGATACAGCAATGAGTCCATATTATATTGGGTGCTACATTTTTCACGAGTGCCACAAGACCCGTTAATTTTCCAGACATAGCACGGGCTCCGTCTGTACTTAATCCAACGCATTTGTTCCACAATATATTAGATTCAGTAAAAAAATCATTGAGAGCGTTAAACACACAGTCAGCTGTAGTACGCATTAGTTCCCGTAAACACAAAAAGTCTTCATGAATTTCACCATCATAGTCGTAACGAACAAATACCAACAAAATTGCTTTATTTGAAATATCTGTACTTTCATCAAGTTGTATGGCGAACATTTTACAAATCTGGAGTCTTGCAATTAAAATCTGTTCAACATTCAGGGATAAATCGGTTATTCTTCTTTTTATAGTGTTGTTGGAGAGAGGTATTACTTGCAACTGGTTTGCAGCAGAATCACTAATCATGGTCTTACACATAATCTGCGCAGCTGGAAGCAGTAACTCCTCTGCTATAGTGTGGGACTTTCCAGATTTAGCGATTAATTCCGCTATTTGAAAAGAAACAAGTGTGGCCTTTTCATTTCCAGAAGCAACTGTTTTTATTACGTTTTGACTATTTTAAGTTCTTTCATTTTCAATCGAAAGAAATCAATAGATTTATTCTCTGATTCAGGGTGCTTTCGCTGTAAATGACGTCGAAGTTTTGCCGGTTTCATACATTCATTTGAAAGCACATCAAAACATAAAACACATTGTGGTCTTAACTCGTCGTTGACGGTATTTTCAATAAATCCAAATTGTAAATATTCTTCATTATATTTTCGTTGCTTCCCACGAAACTTACCAATACTTTTTGGCGTCGAATTCGCTGCCTTAGGTTGAGTTTCTGACTCCTGAGAAATACTTGGTTGTTGTTCCGTCTCATCATCACAGTGTGGTCTTTTCAAAGAGCCGCTTTTCAACCAACGATCCATAGTAAAAACACTAGTCACTATTAGTCACTAATCAACCGAACAATTGTAATAAAAATTGTGTGTATCTGCTTCCAAATCGATTCTAAAGTTGTCACGTTACCATTACTTTACACGTTACAGGAGAAACTAAGCTCAGACAAAAAAAATGCGTAGGCGCAAGGCCACGCCCGAAGCAAGGCCACGCCCGAAGCCATGACGTGTTTATGTGTTAGCAAGCACCGTTGCCAGATCAAACATTAATTCTTAAAACTTCAAAAAATTGTGAACGTATTTTTGCCTATTCTTTTTTTATGCCGTGGGCTCGCGGACCCTCGAAAAATATGTCGCGGACCCCGGGGGTCCGCGGACCACTATTTGGGAAACACTGCTCTACACTATAAAGAAAAATGTTTTAAAATAAAAGTTGAAGACCATAAAAAGTCCTTTATTGTGAGAGTTTCATATATAAAATATATAAACAACTGACCGAGGTAATTATAAAAAACATTAATTTCTGTAGTAATATTGACTCTGGGCCAAAATTAACCGGCTATATTAAAAATGGGTAATTTTTCATTTTTTATTTCTCCTAAACCTGTTGTACGATTTAAATGATTTTTCTGTTATAGCCTTATTCCTTGACACTATCTTTATAATATTGTTGCTAAACAGGTAAATTTTCATTATATACCGGGTGTACGAATCAAACTGTATTTTTTTCTTAAAGTTTGCATCACCCTGTGGAATACTCTAGCATTTGTAGAATACTGAAATTAAATCGTAACTATAGCCTCATGCTTTTTCGACATTTTGTTTTTAGATTGATTTGCTTATGTTGGATAAATACAAAAGTTAGGTGCATTAACAACTAGACATGTTTTTTATCAATTTTTATCTCCACGGAAAAAAAATAATCTTTTTGAAAAAAAGTCATTTGTTACAGTAAAAATCCATTGAATAAAATCTTCGAAGAAAATTCAAATTAACAATATTTTGGAAATCAAAGTCTAATTAAAAAAAAATTGAATATCAATAATGGGTAAGGTGTTGTCGCCTCTAGCCCTTAGGACCTCTTGGAGCCGATTTGGCAACTCATTTATGATATCCTGGATAACATACTACATCCACTTCTTTTAGTAGCAAATATAACATCTTTTATGAAAATAAAATTACATTTTGGACTTTGTAGTTTAGATAAAGTTCACAATTTAGATGTAGTTCGCTGTTAACTAAAATCCTTTGGGTTATATTTATGTATCTATTTATTAACATACTTCCCATATAAACAATAACAATGGCTGTTAATTAACAAAAATATAAACTTGGTTTTTAAAACAACATGTTTAACTACTTTCGTTTTCAGAGAAAACATAAGCAAACCTTGGAATACAAAAAAACGTTCTCCAACAATTTTATCAGTGGCCGAATGAAAACAAATCTTGAAAAATCTCCATTGTTTTTTAAACAAAAGTTTACTTAAACTTCGCACATAAATTCGTTATATGTTATTTATAATGAATATAATATATGGGCCATAAAAAGATTGTTTTTGGTGATGGATGCTAAATTTAGGTGTTCAATTTATTTGTGTTACATTGAAATACGCTTACACGCTGGTATTTTGGACTTCTCTTTAAAAAGCACTTCAACGAGTCACGCGGATGAGGCTGCTTTTTAAATTTTTTCGGTAATTACTGACATTTATTATTCGGTATTTTTTATTGAAATTGAAAAATCTCATAACATCCAGCATTCTATTAAATTGAATCTATTTTATTAAGGTATTTGTTAGACGTAAAATTTCTACAAACGTATTTTATACAGTGAGCACGTAAAGGCTGGAATGAATTCGTTAAACGCTTGATATAGATATGGGTAAAAAGAGCTCAGACACGTCGATTTTATTTTTCAGTTGCGCATGTTTTCGAATGTCGCTTATGTCGCATAACCATAAGTTCGAAAAATAAAAGATATTTTATTCATATCTAAATGTAATTTATAAAAATATAAACAGGACTAAATAGACCTACAAATAACTAAATTAAATGAGATACCGGCGCCAATATCGAATAAACATGGACCCTTTTTGATCGATCCTGACAAATTGTGAAATGTACATAGTAATAACAATCGTAAAATTTTTACACTGCACCTTTTTTAAACAATGGTGGTTTTAAACACAGTACATAAATTATACCAGCCATTTATCAACACCAGTTTTTATCATCAAAGGTATTACCAAAACCTGAATCGGAACAGGTCCGTTTTTAGGATAATCAAATGCTAATTAAAAATGGAATTTGATGTTACTGAGAATAACAATGGATTAATCTACTTAATAACCACCTTTATCTTACTCAGCTGCAGCCAGTAAACAACAAGAACCAATCTATCCATCCAAACCATCGTTTTCAATTCTCTCAATATTGTCAAATTAGGAGAATACTTGTTAGGTATAGGGACTCTACTTAGTCCTAAACATATTCCTTTTTCATTAAGAATCATCAATAATCGTATCTGTATTTATTTTTCAAGCAAACAAACGTAGATAAGTTTTTTTTAATCAATGGAGGTTTCATCACTGTGAACAATATACAAATTCAAGTTTGTAGACTAATTACTTCAGATTACTTCAATACCACTAAGAAGTGGTATATATCGCTTAGATTCTTACTTAAATCAGATACCAAGAACAATACAACATCACAGAAAACTAACTTGACTGATATATCAATGAACAACTAACCTACTTTAATAATCTTTTTCATTAACTAAAAAAGATAACATTCCCTTGCTTTTCTTAGATACATCTCAATAAGATATTGTTATAATAATACATGAACAATATACTGTAATTAAAAATAAATTTCAATTAAGAAAATTCGAAAATAATATTTCCCGAAACTGAAAAAGAACTACTCGAATTGTCAGCACATGCGTTCTGAGAAAACAGAACCTCACATTTAAACTTTATAACAATCAAAAATTTAGTTATTGCCGACAATTCAAAGAATTTCTTTTAAATGTAGTTACATTGGGTTTTTCGATTAACCTTGGATAAACCTTTGCGTTTTAAGTTCAAAGCAACCATACATTTCCAAGGTAAAAAAAATCTTTTTTTGCACATAGTAACAAAAAACAGTACTATGTTGTTACTAGCTAAGTTTTATAACATCCTAACTTGACAATAATTCTAGTTACGGTAAGACCAATAATGTTTTTTAATAGATAATATATGGTAACTAATTATAATTTATTCTCTTTCAGCCATGAATATGCCAAATTAATTCTCTTTGGCGAAAACGTTTGGCGAAACAATTGATACTCAATTAGAGTTGTTCTTGCAGATTTCCCCAATATTTAAGAGTTTACTATATATATATATATATATATATATATATATATATAATATAATATTGAATATATATATATATATATATATATATATATATATATATATATATATATAATATTGAATAACCATTCAATATGCGTTTTGATATGTGGTTGACCGGGTATACTTACTTAGTGAGTGAGAGTAACCTTGTGTTCAGGTATAGACATTTTTCCGGTCACTCTAGATTATCCAACAAGTTTATTAGCTTTTTCATTGTAGTGTATTTTTCGAAGATCTTGCACCCATATCAGTGTGACATTGTTATGTTCTACCAAGTCTATCTACACTATCCTATCTCTATAATATCATAATTAAACCATTTCGTTGTCCAAGTTTTCTAGTAGTTTATAATATCTAGTTCTCGCCTCCCCTTTATAACTATTTGAGAGGAGAGAGATCCAGTGAGATCCCCATAGCAGCTGTTGGTCTACCTCTCAAAGCCTCTGTAATTCCAAGGCTTTATACCTTGTTTAATTTGAGGATGACACTTTTGGCTACCTTATCACTTTCATAATTTAAATATAACATGTCTGGTTTTAAACCTTACATTTTTCCATAAATCCATCTGACTACCATTAATATCGCTCTAACCAGGTATTCTTAGATTTTAAGTAATACTTAAATATAATATAGTTGTCTACCTAAGGTACTTTTCTTTACTCATAAGATTAAAATGTGTACCATTAAAGCTACTTCTAATCCTATAATGACGGATTGAAACCTTCAAGGACTGTTATGGTCTTGAAGGATACCTTTCCAAATAATTGGAGTAGTCTACAGTCAAGTATGCTCATTGTTCTTGAATTAAACGTTGTTTAGTTGTAGTGTAAACGTTGAATATTTTACTACTATAAAAGAACCTAATAATACATTGTCTGCTTGTTCCAATTTGTTGACGATCAGGTCTACTTGAGCCTGATTTAGTTAAGTATTAGCATGGCTAACACCATCTTGATTTCTTTTGTAACGTTAATATA
The DNA here is from genome assembly GCA_918026665.1 of Diabrotica balteata. Classification (NCBI taxonomy): domain Eukaryota; kingdom Metazoa; phylum Arthropoda; class Insecta; order Coleoptera; family Chrysomelidae; genus Diabrotica; species Diabrotica balteata. Next base: position 125,553,082 of record OU898281.1, read on the forward strand.
TAATCTAATCCACTCATTAGTGTTCCTATTTATATTCTCAAGCCATTTTTTACGATATTTGAACATTTATTTGGTTTTGGTTTTGTGTAGTTTTTCTTTAGTCTAAGTCCCAACAGTTATTTTGTTTGTTTCTTCATTCTCATCTTCTGAGCTTTGGCTACCACTGTTTGTTCATAGTTCTGGGTCTATTTCTCTTGGGACACCTTCTGGCTTAATATTTTACGAGGAGACAGAGTTGGCGATTGAAGTCGTGTCTTTTAGTTCTCGTTATTTTTCATTTCTAAACTCAGAAAGTTTATTATTTCTGAGCTCAGCTGGGCAGCTCTTTGAGTAATGACTTTAGGCAACACTCTTTTTTCTGATCATACATACCTGGACACAGAGTAATACACCTTAGGATTGGGGAGCGCTGTCGTGGCAGCATACATTTTACAGTATGATGAGCCAGTTGTGGCGCGACGGTCTCGTAATTTCCCGATTGAGCACGGTGTAGATGTGTGATTGTGTATATATTTTTGTTCATTCGTGTTACATTCAATCTACAAATCTACATGAAATATGCCCCTTTGTCAAGTGTATTCGCTGTTATTTATTCGATTAGACACTCACACCTATCCTACATATTATATAATATTTACTACCAGACATTGGGATGCAACATGTCAGAGATAATAACTTTCCTATACAATATGTCTTGCGTGAAGTACTGGAGAGCTCCTATTCAATTCAGAGGCTAATATTTTATAGTCTCAGATCAACACGGTTTTGTTTAATTTCGTCAAATGTATACGAAAATATCATACTAAAATTTAAATCATTTTATAAAAAAATAACGGTCATTAAATATTTTTTTAAATTACTTCTAGGTCTTGTTGACTTTCTACCATGAAATGTAGTTTTTTAAATAACTTTGAAATGTTTTTGTAGCAACACAAAAGTTTAAGAGATATCCCAGTTTAACGTAAATACAACAAAAATACAAGACACTTGTATTAGTCACATTCTAAGAGCTATTTTTACATGCAATTTTCATACTTTTCCCTTTTGTTGTCAACTACCTAATTATGTGATGACAAACAAAGGAGTAATAGTATCAACTTTCAAAGCTCTTAACTCTGTTGTAAACTAAATAAAGGGAATAGGATCTAGCGATATCCACAAGCGGTGTAAAATAGTTTTTGTTGTTTGTTTTACTTAGTATTTGTCATGTGTAACAACATATTGTTGTGACAGGCAATTTTGACGAACACATAAGCTTGTTATATTTAATATTGGAAGTATTTACACATATTTATAGCAAATCGAAAAACTTTTCGATTGTTAAATTCGCTTAAAAGTTGTTAAATCGTTTTGTGACCGATGTGATGCAAATGTAAAATATAAGGCTTATTTTTACGGGTCGGTATTCTACATCCTACGGCGCAACATTTACGGTTTGACATAATATGTAAAGTTTAGTTTGGCCTTTATTTTGAAAACATTTTTGGAAAAATTAATTTAAAACTATTATTCAACACAACAATTAACGACTGTTATGTTTTATTTATTTCTAGTGTACGTTTAGACTTTTTTTAATTTTCAAAAAATTTTATAATATACAGGGTTACGCAATTGAACTGTTACCTATTCAAACGACCATAATTTTTTGGGTGAATTTATTTTTTATTGATTCAAATGAAAAAAAGGTGTGAAAATAATCAAAATTTCAGAATACACTCACTTTAGCCCGATGTGACCACATTTTGCTTTGACTATGGCCTTCAAACGATCAAAAAAACGAGTTGCATGCTGCACGAATGTGATCTTCCGGTATTTTGGACCATTCACGTATAATTGCTTTCTTCAGCGCATTCATACTGGCATATTTTTTAGTCCTCATCTTGCTCTCTAAAATGGACCAGATGGAATAGTCCATCGGATTTGTATCTGACGAATTCGAAAGCCATTGTGTGGATAAAATGAAGTGTGGAACATGGTTTTTAACCATTCTTGGTTCACACTAGCTTTATGAGACGATGCCGAGTCTTGTTGGAACGTCAATGGTCTACAACCGAAATGCTTGCGTGCCCACGGCTCTTAAGCAGCTTCTAAAACATTTTTTCGATAATAAGTTGCATTGACTGTGACACCAGTTTCAATAAAAACGATTGGAGAGCGTCCATGGGTAGTTACAGCTGCCCATACCATTACTTAAGATGGGAAATTACTTCGGGTGGTCGTCCGTAAGCTTAAACTGTCGTAGGTGCGTTCGGTCAAGTAAACACGATCATTTTGAGAGTTTATGAACTGCTCAATAGGAAAATTTTTCTCATCAGAGAACACTATGTTCAAAAATTCGCCACATTCGTGCAGGCGTAACAACTCCTTTGCTCCTTCAAGCCGAACTTTTTTTTGCTTTGGTGTAAGATTATGTGCTTTTTAAAACTTGTAAGGCTTGACCTTGAGCTCCTCTTTTAATATTCGTTGCATGCATCTCTGGGATATTTTCAGTTCTTTGGCTATTTGATTACCACTACAACGTGGATTTCGTTTAAGTCAAGCCTTCACTTTCCGAATCATTTTTTTTGTAATGTAATGTTGCTATTTTTTTTTTTGGTCCACCACCATAGCTTTTGGTGATGCTACCAGTATCATTATAATGAGTTATGGTGCGATACATAAACATTTTATTCACTTTGAGGAGTTTGAGCTGACGAACAATAGCTGGTTGTGATTTTTCAGCCAAATATAACGCAATCACACTATTACATTTAAATTCCATTGCGAAACTTTTTTTTGTATATATAAAATTTAAATGCAACTTTTTGACGGCTTATAAACAATATACTGAAGTGTTATCAGGCCAACTTTGACGTAGCTGTCATTATCGATTTGTCAGATATATTGATGTGAAGTTGGTAACAGTTCAATTGCGTAACCCTATAATATAAATTGTAACCCCCTCTGTGTCTCAGTGGTAAGAGCGCCTACCTTTAAACCTAAAGGTCGTGAGTTCGAATCTCATCTGGGTGGAGAAATTTTCGTTTATTAAAAAATTAATGAATGAAAATAATTTCTATCCTTGTGCGATCGGTACTCACCGGAGGGACCGCAGACTACACTAGGTACCTGACTGTACCATGCCAATGATCTTAGTTGTCGAGGCATTAACTCAATAATAAAAAAAAATATATTAATCGCACAGTCGGCTTGATCGACCTAATCGCAAGCGTTATTCGTTCTTTTAAGTCAATTAAATCAGAAGGTTTAGTTTTGTACACATGGTTTTTCACATATCCCCATAAAAATCTAATAATGTAAGATCAGGTGATTGCGCTGGCCATTCAATCGATCCTCGCCTCCCTATCCACCGATTGGGAAATATTGTATCGAGGTACTGCCGGACATAAAGTTGTTAGTGTGGTGGTGCTCCATCCTGCTGAAACCATATCGTATTCGCTGGAACTTGAGGGTTTCCTGGATCAGGATATAAATTTGCCAACGTTGGAATGACATCATTTTGAAGTAGTGCCAAATAATTGTTGCCATTCAAGTTGCCCCCAATCAAGAATATATTCTCAAGATTACTTAAATTTTGGGTTTACGTTTACTGAAGTAAATGAAGAAGAACGGCCTCTATGTATTATTTGCTCAAAAATTTTAGCAGCCCACAGCATAAAACCAAATAAACTTAAAAGACATTTGGAAACGCTTTATAGTGAGTGCATTAACCAACCCCGAAAACTCTTTGAGTTAGAATTAAAATCACATGAAAAACAAAAATCATCTAAAAAAAAAACTTTGACTCTGAATTAAAAAAGCTTTACTTTCGTAAAACCTCGCATCAAATAGCTAGATGTAAAAAGCCTCACACTATTGGTGAAGAGCTTATTTTGCCAGCTGCAATTCAAATTGTAGAAACTATGTTTGGAGATAATTTTGCCAAAAAATTGGAGTCTATACCTCTATCAAATGATAGTGTTTGTGGTGAGCCCATCGAATTTGTGATCTAGCTGAAGATGTACAGGATCAGTTACTCAAGAAGTTGCGCGACAAGCTGTTTTTGATTCAGCTTGATGAAGCAACAGATAGAAATAAAGACGCTCGTTTTATTGTCTATGTTCGATTTTGTGACGGCATATCATTAGTAGAAGAAGTACTTTTTTGCACACCAATAGAACTGAAAGCAACGTCGCTCGCATTATTTGCTATCTTAAACGATTATATAAATGAAGCAAAAATAGAGTAGAAGGATTGCGTCGGCATATGCATAGATTGTGCTCGTGCAATGTCCGGAAAATTTCAGAGTCTACAAGCGCTTATGAAACAAAAGTCTCCAATGTGTATATGACCACACTGTATGATCCACAGAGAAGCTCTGGCTTCCAAAGAAATGTCTTCTGGCCTAAATATTGTGCTAAAAACTCTTGTAACAATTGTTAATTACATAAAAATGAGACCTTTAAAAACCAGAATCTTTTCTGCACTTTGTAAATACATGGGTGCATTACATTCAGCATTATTATTTTATTGTGAGGCAAAATAATTATCACGTGGGAAATTTTTACAACGTGTTTTTGAATTAAGACATGAAATTGCTATTTTTCTAGAAGAATAAAACAGACCGGAAGCTGAGATGTTTCGAGATAGTTTATTTTTGATGAAATTGAGCTACTTGGTTGACATATTCGAGAAACTAAATATTTTGAACATTCAGCCTCAAGGAGCCAATACACATATTGGATACAAGTGATAAAGTTAATGGTTTTTGTAAAAAATTGGAATTGTGAAGCAGAAATTTAAAGCAAAAAATCTAGAAATGTTTGCAAAAATGTGGATGAATGTATTAAAACTTACAAGGTTGAAGAACAACACGTGAAAGTTGTTTTTGTAACCTTTGAAAATCATTTAGCGATGCTGACTAAAAATTTAAGATATTTTTTTGCCGACGACAAATTAATACGTAGTTACGAGTGGGTTAAGAATCCTTTCCAAATTACACCGGAAGGGCTCTCTACTGCCGAAAAAGAAACCTTTATTGACTTCACGGCAAATGATGAAATCAAGAAATAGTTTAATAATAAATCCCTCTTTGGATTTTGGGTAGGAGTAATTGATGAGTTTTCTGCACTGAAAACCAGAGCATTCCGTATACTATTGCCATTTTCAACATCCTACCTTTGCGAAACAGGATTTTCTGCAGTGGCTGCTTTGAAGACCAAATATATTATATTCGATAAACTTTGCTCTACAAAACAAGCTCAAGGAAGTCACTGATTTATTATTAAACTTGTTCATAATTTATTGTTCAGTGATCTTTATAATTATATCTGTTATATTAGTGTTCATGTGTATTTTATTTTTTATTTTGTAAGAATTTTGTTTTGCTTTGATTTTAGTAAATTAGTCAATGTTATTCCTGTTTTTTTTCGAATAGGCGGCACAAGTTGAGAATCACTGCGGTACATATTATTTTTTCCTTTTGTGGTAAAACTTTACCTTCAGAAATTTTCAAAAAAATTTATTAAGTATTTTTTAAGATTCTATCTTTATGCTCTAAGAAAATTTAACAAAATTCTATGTTTGGTTTGCCTGCTTTATACTTGGAAAAAAAGTAGTTTTTTTTTTAGTTTTTTCGAAAACGTGAGAAGAAGTTTGCTCTAAATTTGTTAAAATACTTTTAATGATTACATATACCTTCTCAATTTTTTTCAAATTTGTTGAATGTGGAATCTGTCTTTTGAATTAGAAAAATCTTACAAAAATATAAATAATTTATATTATACATTCTCAAACTCAATAACCTTAGTTGAACTGTCACTGACAGTGTTATAACACGGCTATTTAATATAATTAGATATATAAATATTGTAACCAACCAGATATGCGTATACGTCGCAGTTGACGTCTCTGCATATTTGAAATAAAACTTGTAACAAGAAACCATACCAACAGCATTTATAAACCCGAACTGGTTGGGGGAAATTTGATTTTCAAACATCTTGAAAATGCTTTTATGGATTATCTTTAGGGACAATTTTAGGATATTACTTAGGAGGCTTGTATGGTATTCTTCGCATTTTTTGACTTCTGGTGTTTTGGAAGAGCAATAAACCCATATTGTATATGTTGTTGAGTATCTTTGTTATTATTGCGATTAATTCCTTGGCCATTAGTTTAAGTAGTTTTGCTTGTGTATTATCGGGGCCTAATGCTTTTCCATCCTTAGGTTGTGATATTGCAGAATAATCTTCCTGTTGTAATATTCTTTGTCCATCATTAACGTCTTCTCCTAACTCAAAGGTTTTATCCCTTTTGGTCTTCAAAGAGCGTCTCTAGGTATTCTTTCCACGTTCTTATTTTGTATGTAATAAATTCTGATTTATTAATATTATGATCGTTGTATTATTAATAAACGTAGGCTTTTAAAATTTTTATTAACTCTTTTATTTAAGAACCATTACAATATCGGCATGGCACGAAGTGTCAGCCTTCATTTATATGTCAACCAACATCAAACATAAAACTAATATGACATCTAACATAAAACATAAAACTAATAGAATAGACTTAAAACTAAATATATGACATCTTCCTCTTTTTAATTTTTTTTTAGTATACATAATCCTTAAATTTAGTTGGTTGCTTAATCACCCTTCCCCTATTACTCATGCGTGGAGCCAAATCAATTACTTGTTGATCATCATGTTTAGAGTCATTTATTATTTGATTAGGTTCGTTATATGTCTGCCTATGTCTTTCAGTGTCATTGTTATTCACAATATCATCTCCAGCATATCTTCGTTGACATTCATGTCTTGAGTGTTTTAAATGTACACTGTTTCTTCGTACCATATTTCCATTTTCTTTTTCTACTATGTAAGATCTAGGGGAGTCTTCAACCTTTGATATAATCCTGGCTGGTGACCAGGTTGATCCCTCTCACATTACTACATTTTCATTATTCTGAAATTCATTTCTTCTCAATGTTGTTCGATCATAATACGGCTTATATAATTTTCTTTTTTCTTCTAACTTACTTCTTTCATTATCATAGTCAATGTTCTCTGGTTCCAGCAGTTCTTCTTTGATTGGAAGCTTTGTTCTTAATCTTCTGCTTTGTAACAGCTGAGAAGGAGATTTATCCGTTCCTGATACTGGTGTGTTTCTGTATTCTAATAGTGCTATGTTCAAATCTTCACATTTTCTTAACATATTTTTAGATGTTTGCACTGTGCTTTCTGCCAGCCCGTTTGACCGCGGGTAATGTGGACTAGAGGTGCAAAATTTAAAATTCCAGTATTTTGCAAAATTCTTACACATTAGTGAATCATAAGGCATATTATCTGAAACTACCTCCATTGGGATTCCGAACTTTGAGAATATTAATTTTAAACATTTTACTACTGTTTCCGCAGTTTTGTCCTTTACTGGAATTACTTCCAACCATTTTGAATAATAGTCTATCAAAACAAAGTAAGACTTCCCACCATAGTCAAAAAAATGGCTAGCTACTTTTTGAAAAGGCAGCTCAGGAAAATCTCCTAAAATAAATGGTTCCTTGACATTATTTTTGATAAATTGTTTACAAGTCTTACATTCCTTAATAAAATTTTCAATATCAGCATTTATTTGAGACCAATATAAAATATGCTTTGCACGATTTTGAGTATTAGTAACACCAAAATGATTCTCATGCAACAGTGAGAGCATCCCTCTGCGTAATGTATTAGGTACAATGACTCTGTCATTATAAAACAGCAAATCATTGCATAGATGTATGTCATGTCTAATTGAATAATATCTTTTAAGTGATTCCGGAACTTTACTATTATCTGTAGGCCATCCCCTTAAGCAATAGTTTGTTAATCTTTGTAACCCAATATCCTTTAATGTCTCTTCAATGAAAACTTGTTTTTTCTCCTCTGTGAAGTTAATTGAGTGAACTATTTCTGTAATGAACACATCATCCTCACTTGTAATATTCTGAAAGTTTCTAGATAGTAAATCAGCAATATACATTTCTTTTCCTGGCTTATATCTTACCTCAATATCGTACTTTAAAAGCTTTACCTTGATTCTTTGTAATCTTGGTGAATGGACTTCAGACACTCCTTTTTTTATTAACGCCTCTAATGGACGATGATCTGAATCAATTTTAATATGACGTCCATAAACATAATTATGAAATTTATTGCAAGCCCATAGAATGGCTAGATACTCCTTTTCAATTTGGCTAAACCGTGTTTCATTATCTGTTAGAGACCTTAAAGCAAAAGCAACAGGTTTTTGGTTTTGTAGCAAGCAGCACCCTAGCCCATTTTGACTAGCATCAGTTTGAATTACTATCTCCTGAGTTTCATCAAAATTTTTTAACACAGAGTGTGAACTAACCAATTCTTTAATTTTATTTAATGTATTGGAGTGCAATTTTGTCCAGGAGAAAATAACATTGTTTTTTAGAAGTTCCCTTAATGGAGCCGAAATACTAGAGAGATTAGGAATGTAACTCCTTAAATAATTTATCATTCCTAGAATACTTTAAGGTTCTTTTTTATTTGATGGTTGTTTTAAGTTTTTTATTGCTGAAATTTTATCATAATCAGGTCTCATTCCTTCTATGCCAAATATGTTACCCAAATATCTTACCTCATTAACCCTATATCGAATCTTTTTCTCATTAAATTTAACATTTAGCTGTCTTGCCCTATCAATGACTCTTTTTAAATTCATATCATGTTGCTCCAGTGTTTCCCCAAAAACCAACAAATCATCAAAGTAAACTAAGCACCCTGGCAAATCACCAAAATTTTCTTGATTTAATTTTTGAAAAAATTCTGGAGCACAATTAAGACCCATTGGCAATCTGTTCAATTTATATGCTCCAAATATTGTACTAAAAGCACACAATTTACTTGATTCTTTTTCTAACTCTACTTGATAAAATCCATCCTTAAAATTTAGTACAGTAAAAATTGATTGATTTTTTAATTGTGTTCTTATTTCATCTAGTGTTGGTATAACACAATATTCTTTTTCTAATGCCAAATTTAAAAACTTTGGATCTAAACATAATCTTAGTGACTTATCACTTTTTTCAACAATTACCAAATTGCTCAACCACTCCATAGGCCCTTCACATGGAGAAAACACACATCTCAGTGTTAAACTATCTAGCACTTCCTTTAATTTATTTCTAATAGCTATTGGTACCCTACGTGGTGGTTTAGCAACTGGCAATGCATCTTTTTTGAGTTTAAGGATACATTTTTTTTTTAACTTACCTAATCCTGAAAACACATCAATATTATTTTTAACAAAATCCTCTTTTTTATCATATGTTATACTATCAACCCTGGGTAAAATTTTTAAATCTAAACATGGTGGAAGACCCAATATTGGTGAGCTTTTATTTCCCTCTACAATAACAAATTTGAGGCTTTGAATAATATTCTTGACCAAACAATTTAAATGTACAATACCCAATGGAACAATTTTGAATCCTCCATATGCTTCCAAAATTATTTTACACTTTTCTAAGCCTATGTTTTTATCAATTTTATCCAACATATGATTAGGTAAAATGTTGACTTGTGACCCTGTTTCTATTTTAAAGTCAATATTTACACCTCCTACCTGAATAGTTTCCATCCATTCTTTACTATTCTTAATTTCATTAATAGATATTGTTGCAATCGTCATGTCATCTGCATCCATATTATTACTAATGCCAGTTTCTATTACCTCTCTGACTGTCCTTGAACCACTGCTGCTAGATCCATTTGACATATTGCGGCACATTCTTTCCCAATGCCCATACCGCCAACACCTCTTGCATTTTTGACCATATGCAGGGCACTGCCTAACTCCATGACGGGTTCCACAGCTCTTACAATTGAATATTTCCTGATTACCACTACCACTTTTACTTGTGCTTTGTTGAATGTTTCTATCTGATCTTTGATAACTCTGATTGTATTTTACAGCCTCTATTTTTCCTGTTAACTGTTTCTCAACATTTTTCAGTTGTAATTTTGACAACTCTCTAGCTCGACAAATATCCACAGCATCTTTTAAAGTTAGCTTCTTGGGAATGAATAATTTTTCTCTCAATTCTTTGCTGTTGATTCCCATGACAATCCTATCACGTAAAGCTTTATCTATTTCAGACCTAAATTCACAAGACTGTGCTAATTTTTTTATATCTGTATAAAAATGATCAAATGCTTCACCCTCTTCCTAATTGCGAGTATAAAAAACAAATCTTTCAAACATTTCATTTCTTTCTGGTACACAGAATGCTTCTAGTTCATTTAGTACTGTTTGAAAATTACCCTTTTGGACATCTGACAGTTTTAAAGTGTTTATAACCTCAACTCCTTCTTCACCTATTAAATTTAAAAGAATAGCAACCTTCATTTTATCTGGCTTTGTGTCCTTTTCAGAGGCAATCAAGTAATTTTCCAAGTTTTGCTTAAACTTCCTGAAATGCTCTGCTATATTGCCCTCAAATTTCATAGGATTTGGCAGCCTCACCTCCATCTTGTATTTTTAATTATAATAGGTCTTACAAAGTTATTTTTGACTTTACCTTTAGTGAAACTTTGTAACACAACAAATGTGATTTCATTTTCTGTTTGACTGCGCCATGTTGTATTATTAATAAACGTAGGCTTTTTAAATTTTTATTAACTCTTTTATTTAAGAACCATTACAATATCGGCATGGCACGAAGTGTCAGCCTTCATTTATATGTCAACCAACATCAAACATAAAACTAATATGACATCTAACATAAAACATAAAACTAATAGAATAGACTTAAAACTAAATATATGACAATGATATCAAAGACGTCCCTTGTATAAAATAGCAGAATTTGAGATAATGATGAATATTTTTTAGCTCTAATGAGAAATATCTAATCTAAAAAAAAAAATAACAGATTAAAATGATATATCTGTTTATAATCCGGTCATCAAACTATAGGTTATTACTCCACCAAATTGAGGAAGTAATAAAAAATCGACATTATTACGAACTCGAAACAGCAAAAGTGCCGCAGATTTATAATCGAATCAAAGTGACGGTTCGCTCTCTCTTATTTTCTTGAAGTGTCTCTTCTTTGGATGGATGATATTTTATCACATATAATTTGTTCATTGAAGTACAAAATAGATCATCTATCGAATCCAATCCCATCCATTCTCTCGACTGTTCTAGTTAAGAAATACGATTGTCGTTTCATTTATAAATTGTTGTGCTGAGAAACATTTTTGATTAGTTTTTATTTTTATGATCAAAATGAAAACCGTTCTGCAATTTTCAGTTAATATATATCTGAGTAACGCTGATGTAATATATTTTTAAAGTGTTTCAGAAATAATTTTTTTACATTTAAAAATTACAAAAAGTTTGGTAAGATAAAAACGGAATATTTTTTGTTAATGTTAATTTTCCTACCCATGTGGTAATCGTCTAGATAATTTAGATTTTCTAGTCTTCCTATTTCCTCTTAAACCTTTCATTGATTATTATTGTTTCTGAGTTTGATACAGCTTTCTGACTGCATCCTTTACTCGGTTTCATTCCAATATCTTGTAATTTTATCATTTTTTCTGAATGTTTTTATGGTAAATATTATTTTATATTGAATTAAACCGCAATTGATTGCAATGAGAAGTACATATACAGATTGAACGAAATAAATTCGAAACATAGGAATATAATGTATTTCGGCTCAATTCTGCTGTAGGTGGTTGGCCAACAAAAGATTGTCAAATAAAAAATACATTATAAAAAATTCCATACTTCAGCGGGCTGCTGGATTCTGAACTCATAAACATTGAAAGCTACACATAAATCTACGATTTTATTATGCTGTCAAACCAGTTATAGTCCAGAAAATGTAGCATTTCACCTCGCAATTTTTTCGTGCGGCGTGGATTGACTTGAAATTTAACAGAAGGTAGGTAATATCCTAAGGATCAAAATCTATATCGAACCAAAGTGCGCCAAAGCCTAGGGGGTGGTTGCCACCCCATCTCCGGGGTGAAAATTTTTTTTACGTTTTAACTACAGGTTTCGATTAGAAAACTGATTCTAAACAAAAAATGTGCTATACATTTTTTTATAAAATGATATTTTTCAAGTTATTTGCGATTGAAAGTAACAACTTTTAGACGAAAAAATCCACGTTTTTAATCGATTTTTCGCGAATAACTCGAAAATGGCGCATTTTATCAAAAAAAATTGTAGAGAACAAATTTTTAGCTTTTAAAAAGACAAATACAATATCAATGTTCAGCGGTTTTCTTCAAATGCCAAATTTGAAAGATTCAAAGTCAAATATCGGGAAAATGATGCATTTTTGGAAGAAAACTCACAAAACCTTTTTTAAAGAGCATAAATAGACCTATCATAAAAAAATAAGGTCAATACCTGATTTTTTACGAAAAAATCGAGGAAAACAACACCCTAACCACCCCCATAATTAAAATCGATCTTCACCCTTCTGCAATTCCCTTTGTAGATGTATTGTTAATACGTCCAAGAAGTTTGATCCATTTAAAATGCTTAGTTTTAGAAAAAGTACAGCTTAAAGCGAGAAACGATTTACAATTTCATATTTTTTACCCTTCTTTTTTTAAATATGCCCGAAAATACTGAATATATGAAAAAAATAAAAATTACCAAATTGTAGCTTTTTTAATGACTAAAATTATCCTTTATTTAGGTTTGTTGTACAATGAATATTTGGCGAGATATAGCTGTTTAAAGCATCGATTTACGATCAATCACCATCTTTTTCGAGCCCTTTAAACTCACCCCATTTAAAAACCAAGGGTTCCAAAAAGATTTAATTCACAGATCCTTGTAGCTATTAAAAACCTCTACAAATCGTTTCTGAAGAAACACTCTATCGTTAAAAATTAAAGGAAATACGTTAAAAAAACCAGTTAATTTTTTTCCGGAAAATTCCATTAGTATAGTACAGTACATTTCGGAGCATAATAATCTACAAAACCGGTATATTAGCTAGTGGGGCGTTATACATTCGAAATTTTAAGCGTTCTTATTTTGAAATCCCATACAACAAAATAAAACATCTGCTCATAAATGTCTATGGCTTGGCAATGAAAATATCAGAGCAACAGATTGGGGATGGTATTCCAAAGATGGTTTGTTATTACCCGTACACATGAACAAACAACCTGCACCCGATAAATTTTTGAAAATTATTTTTTGCCACTGCAAAAAAGGATGCGGCGTTTCATATGGGTGCAGAAAAGTTGGTTTATACTGTAACTCTACTTGTTCTGGGTGCTCAGGTGTAGGGTGCAATAACAGTCCACCAATAATTGAAGAAGATGAGAATGACATAGATCACGATGAAGATGTAATTGATGATGAATAAAATTAATATTATAATTGTTTTACCTATAAATGTAAATATTTTCAACTATTTACGTAAATGTATAAGAATATATGGTGCCTTTTTATGTTGATAATTTTTTTTGTATTTAATTCTACTTTTTTCAATTTATATCTTATAAATTAGTTTATAAAAACTGCAATGTTGTAAAGGGTGATTTTTAAAAGTTGAAAAGTTGCAAAATTTTGGCAAAAAATTGTTTTCACCTATAGCACTCATAACAATTGATTTTTAAGGGTTGAAAATGTATGAATTTGTATTTTAAAGTATAAAAAACTCACTATTTAACTAATCCAAACCAAATTTCACTCATCTTAAGATTTGTAATATTATTTTACAATTTTTGAAAATTAGGGGTAGTTTTCACCCCTAAGAACAATCAGGGTTCATCGGCATGACATAAACTATAAAGTAGAGAGGGTGAGTTGAGCTTAATTCCAAATTTTTATGCAAATCGTTCCAAGGTGAAATCATTTTTTTAGAATTAGTAATTTTTTACATTAATCTCTAACAAGGGTTGCTTTTTAAGGGTTGAAATATGATGGAACTCTATTCAAAAGTATAAAATAATCATTATTTAACTAATTCAAACCAAATCTTACCCATATTCAGGTTTAATATGTTATTTTATAATTTTTGACAATTAGGGGTAGTTTTCACCCCTAAAACCCTTCAGCGCACTTCGGTTCGATATAGATTTTGATCCTTGGGCTATTACCTACCTTCTGCTAAAATTTCAACTGGATACATGCAGGACGAAAAAATTGCGAGGTTTTAACTTTTTTCGAGCTTCATTTCCTGAACTATTATCGCCTCCTTAGACAAACCCGTCTTACGCAAACAACTTTGTTGCGAGACAGATAGTTGAACGATATTTTATACAATGTCTATACCCAGGTATGGATTTATTTTTGTCCAAGTTTTATATTGGTCCACTATTTCAAATGCAGTTCAAACAGACATGTATTAAATTGTATGTTCCATTTTAATTTGGTTCAATCTGTATGTATGTGTGTATAGCGTTAACAGGCCGTTTAGGCCCATTGCTAGATGGATAATTTCCATCGTTTTCTGTTCTTAGCTATCAGCTTCCAACCTCTGATTCCCATCTCTCTGACATCTTCCATTACTATACCTGTCCATTTCATTCTTAGTCTTTCTCGCTTTCTTTTTTTTCCCCTTCAAGTACTCTCCATAAAATATTCTTGACTAGTCTATTACCTTGCATTCTTTCTAGATGTCCGAGCCATTCTAGTCTACATTTTTTCACCACTTTTGTTATTGTAAAGTTAGCATACAATTAGTACACTTCTGCATTAGTTCGTCGTCTCCATTCTCCCTCTTCGATTTTTCTACTAAACATTCTGTGAAGTATCTTTCTTTTCCATACTTCCAATCTGTTCTCTTTATAGTCAATGTCTCGGCAGCGTATACTATTGTGGGTCTAATTATACTTTTTGTATAATTTTATTTTATTGTATCGTAGGCGGCTTTGTAATTATTGAAAAGTACTTTTGCTGAAATGTTGTATTCATAGCAATTGATCAGGATTTATTTTAGCATACAAATTTGATCGGTTGTTAATCTTCTCTCGCGAAATCCTCCCTGTAATTCTTTGGACTCTTCTCTACATAATATTTCTAATCGTTTTTTAATTAGTATGGCGAGCACTTTGTATATTACTTCTGACAAGGACCTCCCACATTACGATCTCCCATTTTGTGTATATGAATTAACTGGACTTGTTCTATTCTTGAGGCATTACCTCGGCATCCCAGACTTCTAGTATTAGCTCACTAAGTTGGTTTATTAAAGCCTCTCCTCCATATTTTAAGTTCTCTCTCACAATGCCACTCTCCCCGGTCTTTTTTGGTTTTTCATATCTTTTATTATTTCCTTATTTTCTTTTTGTGTGGGCTTTGGTATTTTTTACTATTTAAATGGGAATAAGTCACAATTATAGGTTAAAGTACGTTTATTGACGTTTTAATTTCCACTTCGGAAATTGTTCTCAAAATACAAACATTAGTAAATTAAATAAATTTCGTTTTTTTTTGTTACTTAATAAAAAATTCGTCTAATAATTTAATTTTATCTAACTCATTTATATTGACAATTCAGACATACTACATTATATATTTTAAAGTAGATGACTTTAAAATGATATTGCCAATATTGTTGATTTGCGCTCCTAGGATGACTTTACTTACAAGATAGTTCATTTGATTACATGAAATCAACTTTAACTTGAGAATATCCGTCAGAAAAAATCATAGCATGTAATTCGTCTTTAAAAAGACAAACACATGCCATAATGACAGTAAAATTCTCCTGTTAGTGATTCCATAGTAAATTATGAGGGAAAAACCAGAAAAAAAACCTCATAATACTATCCCGACATGGTAAGTATTTGGTCGTGCATATAGTTTACCTTCAATAAACACCAAATTCTGATTTTATATGTTTGTTATTTCTTCTTCTTCTTCGGCTTTTCCCATTATAAGTTCGTCATTTTCGTCCTCCACAGCACTCTATTCTCTCAGTCACCTTCTCTGAGGTCTCTATCCATCATAGCATTTCCGACGTATGTTTTCCATCTTGTAGCCGGTCTTTCTCTCCGTCTTCTTCCCGGCGCGGCGGGTCCCAGTTTAATATTTTTTTCGGCCACCTATGCTCTGGCATTCTTTGTACATGCCCGTACTACTGCAGGGCTCTGTTTTCCAACTTTTTTGTAATTGAGCATTCTACTTCCATTTTGGTCCATATTTCCTCCGTTCTTATTCTATCCGCTCTTGTGATTTGTAGACATCTTCTCATAAAGTCCAGTTCAACTGTTCTTATTTTATTTCGTATTGTTTTTGTCATTGGCCGTACTTCCGCTCCTATAGGGTAATATTCATCAATATGCTTTGAAAGATCCTCTTTTTGTTTTCTTTGGTTAGATTGTTGTTCTATATCACTCCATGAAGTACTGTTGTGGCTTGTTTTCCCCGTGCTATTTTCATTTCTATATCTTTCATAAAAGTACCATCTCGGCTAATCATTGACCCTAAATACTTAAAAGTCTTACAACTCTTAATAGTCTCTTCTTCTAAACTTAAGTTTAAATCTGCAACCTCGGGTCCAATACATAAGTATTCGGTCTTGCATATATTTAGCTTAAGTCCCCAAAGTTCATATTCTTCATTTAATTTCCTTATCATATATTCCATATCCTCCCTGTCTTGTGCAAAAATGACTTGATCATCTGCGAAAAGTAGTGAATGTAATATTTGTTATTTAAAATGTAATGTTTGTTATTTAAAAAACATAAATGATATATCCTCTATATGTTACTGACATACTAATACTGGTATTTTCTTTTTAATAACTTCCTCTTTCAATAAGGGTAACCAGATCCTACTACATTCTGCCGAGGAATTTGCGACATAATTTGTCTCATTTAGCATAATTAGAGCCGCTTCTTTGATTTTTCTCTTTTTACTATTTTGTTAACATTAGTAAATTGAATTAATTTAATTTACTAATGTTTGTATTTTGCGAATGATTTCCGAAGTGGAAATTGAAACGTCAATAAACGTACTTTAACTTTTAATTGCGGCTTATTCCCATTTAAATAGTGATTATTTTTCTTGTAATTTTCTTCAATACGCTTTACTCGATTTATAGTAAACTTTATATGATGAAAAAGCATGTTTTAAACAGGCCTAAAAGGATTGTTAAACCTATTGGGACACTCAAATGTAGTCAATTTCTATTTTACATTATAGAACTATAATTTGACTTTTCAATTAAGATAAATAAACGTGGTTCGAAATAATAGTATATTACTTTATGAGACTTTTCTTGACGCGCCCGATATTACGCGCCGAACGAAGTGAGGCGCGTAATAGAGGGTAAGTCAAGAAAAGTCGCTTCTTTGCCGAATAAAGTATACTATTTTTTCTTCAAACGTAGAAATTTTTAACCATAAATAGTACAATTCATACGCTATTTTTACTCGAAATTAACTATCAAAGTCGTCTAGATGTTAGAAATTAAAATAATTAGGTCGTCGGTGGGATTTGCGTCTCCCTGGTTACAGTTGTTTGACAGTTGTTTGCAATTATTAAAGATAGCTTATTGTTGTTGCAACCGCAAGCGCAAATTTAGTGCGAAAATGGAAAACCTACACGAAATTGAGTCTGCGGCTAATGATGCAGTAGCACGTTTGGGGCCCTCCAAGTCCGGAATAAAGTATCGGTTAGCGTACAAGCACTTCCAAGAGTGGTGCAATACAAGAGGAGTACGGCAAGTTACCTATGATGTCTTACTGGCATATTTTAATATAAGGAAAAATGAAAATAAATGGAAATCTTTTACAATGTGGTCACGATACTCTATGATAAAATCCGAGTTAGTTATTAGAAAAAATGTGGATATAAGCAAATTTTTAAAGTTACGTGCCTTTCTGAAAAAAAAACAAGCAAAGGATATACTGCAAAGAAGTCTAAAGTTTTCACTAAAGACGAGTTTGATAAATTTTTGTTTGACGCGCCAGATAAGTTTTTAGTAACTAGTAAGTAAGTCCAGTATTTAGGATTAAAGGTAAAAAAAATATATTGCAAAGCATGTAGTTAGTATACCTTACTAAATTATAAAAATATTTCAGATTGTTTTGTTAATTGGGGTTACCGGCGCCTGTCGATGCGACGAAATGGTAAAAATAAAGACTGTGGACATTGAGGATAAAGAAAATGTAATAATTATCAAAATCCCAGACAGTAAAACACGACAAATTAGATATTTTACGATAATTGGTCAAAACTACATTAAACTGTATAAAAAGTATGCATCACTTCGGCCTGAAAATTTCACAGAAAACCGATTTTTTATCAAGTACCAAAATGGAAAGTGTTACCGAAGCGTTATGGGAATACATTCGATCAGCGCAGTAGCCCAAAAAGTAGCTAGTTATTTAAATTTAAACAATGCAAGCGCATACATAGGTCACCCTTTACGACGAACTTCAGTAACACTTTTAATTGATGGAGGCGGAAATCTAGAATGCCTCAAACGACATGGGAGCTGGAAATCAAGCACGATTGCCGAAGGATATATAGAGGATTCAATAAGAAATAAGAACGATAATGCTCAAAAAATTTTAAACCCTCATGTTTCGCCAACATCGGGAATGATTGCTGAAAGTTGTTCTCGACCATCAGTATCATCAACAATTACCAATGCGTATCAAGAGTCGGGAACATTTTTGCACGGTTTCAATTTTGAAAATGCCTCTTTAACTAATTGTACTTTTAATATTACTATAAATAAAAATGATGTTTAATTGTTGTTAATGAAATTTGTATTGTTGCTTTGTGACATGTTTTATATTGTTGCCATGACAACATTTTTCCTCCGCCGTAAAGAAATGGGAAAAAAAAACTGCTGCCGGCGGAGACATCAAACTTTGATAGGATCAGGTTAGATAAGTAATGTCATCATATTTGACGTTTGAAGAAAAAATAGTTGATTATTTATTATCATTATCGTTATTCATTAATTATTTAGGAATTATAAATAAAATGTGATCATATGTCACAATTAGTATCTGCCGTATTAATATTATTTTATTTTTCGTTTTTATTTATATAATAAAAATATCTGCTACGTTTTTTATTTTCCCAAAATGTATCTTAAAACTTTCTGAGACTTGTAAATGTTTAATTAACCCTATTCAGTATATCTTTAATTACAGAAACACTTGACAGCTAATTAATTATCACTTGTAAGGGATAGAATTTGTAAGGATTTCTTTTTGGGTCACCAACGCTGAAGCATACGAGCAATCAGTTTCTTTGAGCTGAATTACTTTGTGAACGCAAAACAATCTGTATTTATATAGCTAATTAGAAGACTGATAAATAATAATGAATTGTTAATTGGAAAATGTAAGGAAAAATTAACCAAGTTGATGTTATGTTCGATAACTGATGATTATGTGAACGTATTAATGTTAATATTTATGTTCACTGTTACGCAATTATTACTAAACTATGATTTGTTAATTTGTTGGATATAAGCTTTTAGTCAGTAAGCGAAAAATTAATAAAAACCACAAAATTTAATAAGGATTTGGTACATGTATATATACAGTCAATTGAAATGGTCATTGAATAAAAAAATCAGTTTTTTCAACTAAATTTTTTAAAAACTTTCGATATTATTGAAATACTTATTGGAACTTCAAAAACGGAGTTGAAATCCAATATCTTTAATCTTTATGTCTTTGATTTTTCTTATGATAGATTTATAACGTCGGTTGTCCCATCGCAAAACCCAGTAATTGCATTTTTAGAACAATGGAGAAAATTAGATTTTTATAAAATGTACAAGCCGTAAGAAGTTATTAAATAAATTCAAACACAAACTTGACGGTGTGTTTGACCAAATCTATTCACGTTTTTTAAAATATTATTGAAGGGAATAATCCGTCTTAGAAGAAGAGCTCGCAAGTGAAAACTAATTTCCATCAGAACTAAGTAAATATGTGACCAATTTCGTACCAGTGTCGGATAGAATAATATTATTCCAAATAAATACTCAACCACTTAAAACTAACATATGACGATGAAGTCGAGAAGTTGTATGATCAGATCCAGGACATCTTACAGAAACTTAATAAACACGAAATTTTATATATTATAGGCGACTTAAATGCAAAAATTGGAGAAGGCCGACGAGATCACACTGTAGGTTCTTATAGTTTAGGACAACCTAACGATCAAGGACAGAGATTGTATGAGTTTTGTAAAGAAAACGGTATGATCATTGCAAACACCTGGTATAAACTAGCCAAGCGACTATACACTTGAAAGCCCCAATTGATGATGGCAATAACCCAGTTTGAGTCTTCAAGAATTCAAATAGACTATATACTTGTAAATGAACGTTTCCGAAATACCGTCAAAAAAGTCACTACATTTCCTGGGGTAGATATTGGAGCTGATCATCAACCACTTGTAGCAGATATTAAACTAAGGGTAAAACGAATTCAGCGACAAAAACGAAAAACCAATGTACTTAACTTTGACGACATAAACATAAAACATAACATTAAAAAAGAATTTAACAATAGAATAAAAAACATCGGACAACAGAAGATCCAGAAGAACTGTGGAGTGAATTTAAAAACCAAGTTAACGAAATCTCCACAAACAATGATTATAGAAAAAACTTAATCAAGAAAAATTAATGGATGACAGACGATATCTTAAAATTAATGGAACAACGTCGACTGATAAAATCTAATGAAACAGAATATAGACTCTTGCAGAGAAGAATAAAATAGGAGATCAAATATCAAATTAGCCAAAGAAAAATGGATGAGAGAAAGGTGCGACGAAATGAAGGATGCAATATCTAAATAGGACTTATTTAATGTTCACAAAAAAAGAAAAGAAATTTTCAATTATATTATTACGATTATTCCCAAGTCAAAATTAACAAGCAGATTTCTAATTGTATCAGTTCATGACAGCAATTCAATTTAAACTTCATGTTCATCCTTAGTTAGTGTGTTTATTTCATCAAAACTATATGCTAGAATATACCTGTAAACGCGAATAAAGCCTATACATAAACTATACATAAAGCTAATTA
Organism: Diabrotica balteata; assembly: GCA_918026665.1. Taxonomy (NCBI): domain Eukaryota; kingdom Metazoa; phylum Arthropoda; class Insecta; order Coleoptera; family Chrysomelidae; genus Diabrotica; species Diabrotica balteata. The sequence goes on from OU898281.1 coordinate 125,574,137, forward strand.
CAGAATATAACAGCTCAACAACTTTCGATATAATTTCTCTTAATTCGAAAAGCTTCTCTATAATGAGTCCAAAACAAATTTTAATAAGCACCTGTTTAATTAGAAACTATATAACATTATATGCGAAAGTTACGTATTGTAAATTTGATTTCAAAAGTTTCTTAAATTAATAGTTAATTTCATAGTGAGTGGTGCAATGGTGAATTTGATTGCGAATGTAATTTAACAAACTGGTTGGTGATGAAGTATATAAAGTTAATTTGCATGGAAATCATTATTTCTGACACACATTTCTGCTACATTGCACTATGCCGTATAATCGCTGTATAATTATTGTAAAACCTGACAATGATATATATATATTGTTATGATGTGTTGTTTCTGTATGAGCTATGAGTAAATTTGAATGATATATGTAAGTATAGCGTTTTTATTGCGGTTCTCAAAGAATTAGTTTGTAAGTACTTTTTTTAAATTAATTTTCATAAATATATATATATATATATATATATATATATATATATATATATATATATATATATATATATATATATATTTACGGCATAAAGTGGACTCCGCCCATGTTAAAATTCAGGTTCAGGTGAGCTCCGTGGTCAAGTGGACACCGATATACGGAGCTCACTTGACCATTCCATAATATTGGCTCTGTCGATTCGTCAACATGTATAGTTTCATAATTTTTAAAAAAAATTTGGAGCCCATAATTATCCCTGTATCATAAATGTATATCGCTTAGTTCACGTGTATATATTATAGAGGTCGTTCAGATCTTTTTCACTGTATATTGGAACCATAAGTATATCGGTTTAAGTAAGCTCTGATAGTTTGGCAACTCTGCTATAAGATGTATAATTCTCGCGTAAAGTCTGGACGGTTTATATGGACTCCTTAGTTTTGTTATCATTCATACGCATTACAGTGTGTAACAGATATGTATACTATTAACTTACCTTAACTTATACCTGTTTTTGGTAGGTACGAGTTCTCTAAAAATAGCTTTATAGATACAAAAGGATTTCATTACCAAATTGGATTTTGTTTCATATGCGGACATTTCCTAATGTATTTTGTTAACGTGAATATGTCTTCATAAGTTTTATTTAAGAATCCGATTAATAAGAACTTCTTTTATTTCATCCATTGTTTTATGATATCTTGTATACAGCTTTTTTATTATTTTATTTCTGGTTTTATCTATGTACTACATATAAGTTTGGATAAAAGGTTATCTTAAAATAAATATTTAAGTGCTAAAATAGATATTTTTGTGTGAAAATGGGTAGTAGTGCACAAAAAAAGAAAGAATTTATCTAACAAGCATTATACCACTTCTCCAATATTACATACTTCTGAATGTTTTATTTTCTATTTAGGGGTAATAAGTTATCAATATAAGTGGAGTTAGTTTCAAATTTGCAGTGATCTTTATAAGTAAAAGCTTACTGGCTATACTTAACATGTTTAGTTCAAATAAATAAACCTTGTCCCTTCAGAAAAGAGCGATTTGAATGGAACAGTCAACTAAGAAAGTGTGATGAATCTTATACCACCCCACATTCACATAGGTTAACCGGTGTTTGCAGGCAAGAGTCCTCCAGGCAAATTTAAGGAAGATAACAACCATAAGGAAGTTCATTTCGAGGGTTCAGAAGGCGAGGAGCAGCTTATATTTTTTGTATATCTTGCAGATGTGATGATCTGATGACTGACTAATTTATAGCTAAATATACTTACGTGTTAAGTATGTGTTTTTTGTCACCCATACTAGCAAGGTATATTCGGCAGCATAAGCATAGAGTTTAAGTCTACGTTTTAAGGGTGGAAGAATGTGCTTCCTATTTTGAGCTGACAAGTTTGCGGAGAATATTATTTTTCTGGTTCTAGGTTGCCATTTGGTTTTAAACAAAGTTCTGTGATAGAAACTATCTTCAAGGTATTTATAGCAAGTCCAGAGTTTAAGGATTTCATGACACTATTGGTTCAGGTATATCTTCAGATTTGTGAAAGCGTCTCTATTAGGGACATTTCCGGGGTTTGGCTTAAAATTGATTTATAATCTATTTTTATTATTTCTAATCCTATTCCTATTACTACTTAAAACTAAACATTTGTCATCATTGTCCGGTTTATTTAGTAATTCTTCTTTCTCTACTCGTTGCTTGGCCTCTCCTTGGTTCTTTTTATGTTGCTCTGGTAGTTTTTTGAACACGCTATTTCCAACACCTTTTCTTCTTTATAGCACCATCTCTATTCCTTGCCGTCCACTGTGGTTTTATTGTATCCTATTTTGACCATTTTTCCATTTTCCCTCATTTCTCTTGCTGTATCTCTTAAAGCTTCCATTTTCTCTCTCTCTCCTTTTGTGAGATCCTCTGTAATCCATATTTTTTCGATCTTCACATTCTTAAGTTTGTATTTGTTTCTTAAGATTGTTGTTTTTTCTTCTTCGCTTTCAAGTTCAATTAAGCATGTTTTTGTTCCTATTTTTTGTGCTCTTTTAATATTGGTTTTGACTCCAAGATGATTTTCTAATATAGTAGTCATTCCCTCTTTCAATCTTTTTGGGTCTTCAGAGTTTATTTTTGATCCACTGATGATTATATTCTTTTTTCTTTGTCTAACCTTTCTAATGAGCGTTTTAGATCATTTAATTCTTCCGTTATCTTTTTGTTATCGGTTTTGGTTAGTTCGTTTTCTCTTTTCAGTTCTTCTTTCTCTTTTGTCCATTCTTCCTTCACCCTTTCTATTTCCAGTTTTATGCTTTTTATTTCTTCGTTATTTTGTTTTATCTCTTCTTTAACTTCATTTATATATCTTCTCATCTCCTTATTTTCTTCCTTCATTTCTGTTTTCAGCTCTTTTATTTCCGTTTTAATCTCCTTATTTATTTCTTCTAGTAGTTTCTTTAGTTCTTCCATTTCGCGATTTTTTTATGTTATCCTTTGGAGATGTTCTTAACGTGGCTTTGCTCCTTTTGAAGGCTTCCTCCTCGTCGAATGAGTTATGGTGTTCTGGCTTATTTCTTTTGCTGTTCATTCGATTTAGTTATTGTATTACATTTACTTTTAATTTATTATTTTAATTTAATTTAATTCTAATCCCAACTTTAATCAAATCTATTTTAAGGCCAGATCTGGATTTTTGTAATAAAATTATGTGGCTTTTATTTTGATCATTAATTTCTTGTCAGCACTAATTACTTTCTTATCTGCCAAAAAAAAAAACAAAAACAAAAAACGCGTAGGAATGCCTAAGCAGGTCGACCCTTCGAACATTCGCCAAAACCACTTTTTTAATCTTTCACTCAATTATTCAGTAAGTTAAAATTATTAAAATAGTTCTATCTTACTTGTCTGATGGTATTTTCTTTATTAACTACTATCACCTGTATGCACTTAACTTTTGATACTTATTTTTGAACTCGGTTGAATTTTCTAACTTTTAATTCCCGAATAATTTTAAGTTTATTACGAAGCGAAATTAAATGAACCTACTGTTGTCACTTGCAGGACCGTTTCAAATAGTCAAAAAATTAATAAACAGCCTACTAAAATAGAAATATCGCCTATTTAAGACGTAATCCATTACCGGCCCAAGGTACAAAGCACTCCTAGCATATGCTAATGATATAGATCTCATAAGAAACTCTCTCGTCCGCAAACATCTTCAATAAAGTGAAGAGAGCACGAAAAATTTTTCACTTAAAATCAACGAAATGAAAACCAGATACAAGCGAATCAACAAAAGAGACCAATTCAATAAATTTAGATAAAATATTAAAGTTAACAATCACAATTTCCAAAATATGGAACACTTTAAATATCTTATAAGATAAATTATCACGGTTTTTATTTTATTTAATACGGTTAATAATAATGTTACTAAAAAATACAGAGAATAATTCAAACTTTAGACCTATTTTAATACATGGATGCGAATCATGGACAATGAGTAAAACAAGTAAGGAAGAATTACGAATATTTGAAAGAAAAATAATAAACAATTTTTAACCTCAATCATATCGCTACAAATCTGCATAGAATAAGAACACATACTAAATATAGAAAGCTCTTATAACGATATTGTTCCGGAAAATAAATCCCTTAAGGTAGATCGGACACATGCATAGACGCCAAGATGTCAAACTTATAAAACTGGTATGGAAGGAAGTTAGCACAGAAAAATGCCATATCTAAAAAAATAACATTTCAGTTGATTACAGATTCGTGGAAAATCGATCAACTTGGAGAAAATTTGTACTTAGCGAAGACCCACCCAGTGTTGTAGCGCTACGTTATGATAATGATAAAGACAAAGGAGAAACAGTGACAAAAAGCAACAAACATGGACTAATGGAGTGAAGCTGCTTTAAAATCTTGATTGGAGAGGATTAAAATGAAAGTATAAGAAATACAATGTACTTTCTTAGCAGTGTACTTTTACCTCTTTCAATAAAGTATGTTTATATGGACTTCTTATTTTTGTTATCATTCATACGCATTACAGTGTGTAACAGATATGTATACTAATAACTACCTGTTTTTGGTAGGTACGTGCTTCTCTAAAAATAGCTTTATAGATACAAAATTATTTCATTACCAAATTGGATTTTGTTTCATATGCGGAAATTTCCTAATGTATTTTGTTAACGTGAGTATGTCTTTATACGTTTTATTTAAGAACCCTCTTAATAAAAACCTCTTTTATTTCATCTCTTGTTTTATGATATTTTGTATACAGCTTTTTTATTATTTTATTTCTAGTTGTATCTGTGTATTACATATAATTCTGGATAGACGGTTATCTCGAAATATAGTGCTAAAATAGATATTTTTGTGTAAAAATGGGTAGTAGTGCACTAAAAGGGAAGAATGCTTAATTTATCTAACAAGAATTATATCACTTCACGATCATTACATATTTCTGAATATTTTATCTAGTATTTAGGGGTAATATGTAATCAATATAAGTGGAGGTAATGTCAAATTTGCAATGATCTTTACTTTATAAGTAATAGCTTACTGACTGTACTTTACATGTTTAGTTCAAATAAATTAACCTTTTCCTTCAGAAAAGACCGTATTTGGATGATAAAGTCAACTAAGAAAGTGTTTACTTTTTTTAGTATATCCTGCAGATGTGTTGATCTGGCCAGTTTTTTCTTCGATATTAGTCATAAAATGGGCTGGTATGCGTGAAGTTGATGTTACGAATCCTGACTTTGTTTCTTTCGTTCTCTAGCTACTTATCTTCGTATATTAGGTGGATTGATAGCTACGATATTGTAGAGCTTATTTTATAGCTAAGGTAGCTAAGGTATTTATAGCAAGTGCAGAGTTTAAGGATTTCTTGACACTATTGGTTCAGGTATATGATCAGATTTGTGAAAGCGTCTTTGTTAGGAACATTGTAGGAGCATACCTAACTTTTTTCGGGGTGTGGCTTAAAATTGATTCAGATTCTATTTTTATTTTGTTTAAGGTATTATTTAGATTTTTCTCGACTTTAGCAACAAAAGTTTTTGGTTTCAAAATCACATAGATTTTGAAAAAATGCCCTCTAATTTAAGGTGTCGTAAGCGGCATTGAGATTGACAAATACGACTCCTCATACCTGATATTTTTCATACCCGTCTTCGCTGTGTTGGGCAAGATTTAGTATTTGTGATGTACACGATCTTCCCTGTCATATATAGCCACTTTTGTCTTTTAATTTGAGTTCTTCTTCTATTATCGGTTTATATTAAGGATCATGTGCAGATTTATTTTGTATAGCTGACAAAATAAATAGATATATTGGCCGATAGCTTTTGTGGTCGTTGGAGTTTTTGCCAGGTTAAAGCATAGTGATAACTTTGTCTTTGCTTTGCTTGTCTACAGAATCTAAATATATTAGCCATTGTAGTATTTTTGGTCAAAATTTTATAATTAGTTTTGTGCTCAGATCCTCAATCGGGAGCCGTAATATTGTTTATTTTATACGTGGATAGTGGATCCAAGCTCAACATAGTTAAATGGTTCCCGCAGTGACTAGTTTGAGTCCTCTCTCATTTTAAGTTTTTTTTTGCTTCTTTGCCGGCACTTATTATGTAATCTTTTGCGATCAGTTTTATACCAAATACCCTAGGTTTGGCCCTCTATGTGCTTACTGCACTAGAAATACGTCACATTTGTGTTAAGCGTTTATGTCTGATAAGCTTAAGTAAAGTAGAACGTATGTATAATACCCAGTTAAGTGACAATCATATTATTCATGTTAATGTAAAGTTAATATACTTTTTGATTATATAATTACTCAATATAGTATTTGCTTTATTTATTACACCTTCCATCAGGCTTATGAATTGTCTTTATCTCTAGATATAGTTTACTTTATCTCGATAGAATAGTTGGTCCTAAAAAGGACCGATTTGACAAAACTCATATTGGACGAGTGATTGAAGAATTAACCAATTAATTAATTATTCATTATCAAAGGTACGCCCGATTGCGATGGTCTTATTAGTACTTAAATTTTCGTGAAGGCTTCTACGTTGAACTCTATAAAAAATGACATAGTATTTACTTTTGACTAAAAATCTAAATTTTACATACTGTTACTTTTAGACGATATTTCGTCTAAAGTCTCGTTCTTTACAGACATAATTCTGAATACCAACTTGGGACAAACAGTTTTCCCCTCCTCAACTTATTCAGTTACAATCTATAACGTGTAAACGCATACTTGTTTTATTGTTAGATACAATGAATTTCCATCAAGTAACTTTCAACAATGTGACAACAAATTGCTATATAACAGTACGAGGCAATATCATCATATTTGCGTTACATTAATATTTATGTGGCAATCAGCTGTAAAAGTCATTGCCGTTTTTCCGATCGTATCATATTTTAGCATAGTCACATAAGAATTCTTTTTAAGCAATATACTGTGTCATATTCTTCTGATTTATTTTGTTGACAATTTATTTATGCTTATTCGTTCACCTTTTGTAAGGCAGTCTGTTTAAATATTAGGGATTTATATATTCTTTTTGTTTATATAATTTGTTTATCGATTTTACTATTTTAGATAGAGTTTCATAATTATAGTTTTTTTTTTATTTTTTCTATGGTAATACATATACATAGCCAATTCGAAAGGGAGAAAACCAACGAGTTCTAAATTGAACATAGACATTATTCTCCATTTCTTTCTATATGTTATATAGAGATCATCGTCATCGTATAGTCGGAACGCAACAAGATTTTATTACCATTTCTTCCTTTTTGTCTCCTCATTCCTATTGCAAACTCAGCCACATAAATGGCGTTTTAAAAATATATGTCAATATTGCCGAAGTGCCTTTCCTAGGATACTTTTTTTAAGCCTAGTTCGTTTGATTACATGTAATTGATTTGATAGTCCTCAACAGATATGTATTGATTGTAGGTAGGATAGCAGGTGTTGATAAATATGATGAGTCGGTAAGTAGTCTCATTATTCCTAAATCTGCGCCCTTCATCCGTGGACATCCTAAGGGCATTTTTTCTCTGGGGGCATCCTACCAATTTAACTTGGGAATGCAGTTAATGAGAGAGCCTTTGGATAAAGCCAGCGCAACTTTGGAGTTGAGATTTAGGTTCTTGTACCTCGTTGCTATCTTTATATGTGTGTTTGACCTTGGTATTAGTTTCGTTAGGTATTGGTTAGTACTCGGATCTTTGTAAGTCGGGAAATACCTCTGATGGCTTTTCTAGCAATCCTGATCTAATTAGTACGTTCTCGTTACATATCCACACATTAGCACTGGTTCACTGTTTTATATATCCTGATTTTAGAGATTTATATTAGGCTTCTGGATTTAAAAGTGTTATAAGGGTTCTATATACATCAGTTAGCTACCTGAATTTTCCCTTTTATTTCTTATGTGACAACGTTATCTACGATATCTAAAACGCTGCAATCTTTCAAAATTATATAGCTTTATTGTTACGTTATGCCTTACTCTACATCCTTTCTTTTGTATGTTAAAAAACATTAATTTGATTTTCTCATTAGTGACTATTATACCGTTTTTGCTGCTAGTAGCATTATTTTATAGCATTCTTATATTTAATTTATGGATTATATTCGGATAGCAAATAAATATTCTTTACTTTCTCGGAGAAATAATATTCTAACACCCAGATCCTATTAAATTGCCAAAAACCTCCGTACATATTCTATTCACTTATGAGGGCAGTATAGTCCTGGACTGGCTAATTTTTGGATAATAGGAAACATGAGTGTAGCAGTTTTAAAGTTTTCGGGACTGCTACTTGGTATCGGGGAGCAGAAATATCATAACAAGGTATTGCATATAGGAATTGTTGCTTGAACTTTATTATTATTAAACAACACTATATTTCCTAGTAAAATCATTATGACTTTACAGTAAGACAAATTTTCGATGTTGGTTATGAAAACATCATGTACATACCACCGGGTTCCTATGTCGATCTCCAGAAAATCTTTGTAATAATGATACGGGAAACAAAAAACCAAGAATAAAAATATGCGCCAAGAAACTCTGTGATATAACAGTTGAATAAAATACAGATTGTCGATTCAAATAGTCAAAAAATTAATGAACAGCTTACTAAAATGGAAATATCGCCTATTTAAGATGTAATTCATTAAAGGCCCAAGGTACAAAGCACTCCTAGCATATGCTAATGACATAGATCTCATAAGAAACTCTCCCGTCCGCAAACATCTTCAATAAAGTAAAGAGAGCACGAAAAATCAACGAAATGAAAACCAAATACAAGCGAATCAACAGAAAAGACCAATTTAATAAATCTAGATAAAATATTAAAGTTAACAACTACAATTTCAAAAATATGGAACACTTTAAATATCTTAGATAAATAATCACTGTTAATTATAATGTCAATAACTAAATACTTTTAGCATAAATCAAATTTTAGACCTATTTTAATACATAAATGCGAATCATTGACATTGACTAAAAAAAATAAGGAAGAAGTACGAATATTTGAAATAAAAATAATTAGAAAAATGTTTTAATGTTTAAAGGTAGATCGGACACATGCATAGACGCCAATATATCAAACTTGTAAAACTGGTATGGAAGGAAGTTAGCACAGAAGAAAGAATGCCGCTTAGGCGTCTCAGTAAGCAATGGAGAGGAAACATCCAATTATATCTCAAAATATTAACATTTCATTTGATTACAGATTCGTGGAAAATCGATCAACTTGGAGAAAATTTGTAGTTAACGAAGACCCACACAGTGTTGTAGCGCCACGTAATGATGATGATAATGAAAAAGGAGAAATAGTGACAAAAAGTAATAAAAATGGACCAATGGAGCAAACCTGCTTTAAAATCTTGATTGGAGAGGATTAAAATGAAAGTATAATGAAAGAAATACAATGAATGATTGATGGATTCGAGAAACTTGAGACTTGAGAAAAGCACACTGACGTGTGTATCCATATTAAATTCCTTAGATTTTTATACTTTTTTTTAGACTTTTATACTAATAGCTTTAAAATTGAATGTTTGGTGAAAATAGCTACGCGACTTTAATGAATCAAATATTTTGTTAATTAAAAATCAACATATTGAAATTAGACAGCAAAAAATTATAATATTAAAGATTAATTTATAAATTATTATAGTCTAATTTTAACTATTTCATGAAATAAATATTACACGCCATAAACTGCAGTAATTGAAAAAATTATAAAGATCTTACAGAAGAGTTTCTTAAACTGTTAGACGATTACGCTACTCGATGTTCATATTAATAGGTTCCAAAATGTACCACCTATAAAATTTAAAAATCTACTACTAATACAATTATTGGCAACATCGCAGGAGTTAAGAAGTGTACGGGAAAAGTTATATACGGATCCCAAAAATGTTTGATCCTATTACGGAGTCCACTTGATCCGACGTATTGGTCGGAGTCTACATAAAGCGCTACTCAGATAATAATATACACGGCGTATATTCTCCTGGAGTTAGTATATACCGTTTTAGTACGGAGCCCATATTAACCGCTAGAAGTATATATATATATATATATATATATATATACTTATAGATTTTACTTTAAAAAATATTTGAACAAGTAAAGTCTCAATATGTCTCAAGGGAGAAAAGGTAGAAGAAACAAAAAGAATGAAGAAGATGTGGAAATAGAAACACAAGCTGTACAAGAGGAGATTTTAGTCAAAGTTTCACAAGATACAGTGGAAATGAATCAAGAAAGAGGAGAAAATGTCAATATGGCAGCTCTGATGGCAATAATGATGCAGATGAACAAGACAATGGAAGAGAACTCGAAAAAAATGGAACAGAAATTGGAAGAGAATTCAAAAGAAGTCAAAGAAGACATGACAAAAATGGAACAGAAATTGGAAGAGAATTCAAAAGAAGTTAAAGAAGACATGAAAAAAATGGAACAAAAATTGGAAGAGAATTATAAAAAATTAGAAAAGAAAATAGAAGATAATAATAATAAAATTGTAAAACAAATAGAAAAACAAATAGATAAAAAACTTGAAGCTGCAGAGAAAAAACTCTATATATATATATAGAATATAGATATAGAACAGAAAATAGAGTTGCAGAAATGTAATTTAGAAGTTAAAATTAACGAAGACAGGAGAAAGACAGAAGAAAAATTAGACGATATACAACAAAATATCCAAATAAATAGTAATCAAATAAGAAATGTGGAACAGAGAATAGATGATATTTCACAAATGAGAGACATAGGGAGACCTTACTTAAATTTAGCAAATGACACTGGGATTAAATTCTCTGGTAATATCAAAAATTTGCATCCTAGAGTATACATAAATAGTTTAAAACATAAATTAAGATTAGTGAATAATATTAATGATATTAAAGATTATATTAGAATGACATTAAGTGATAATGCGACAACTTGGTTTGCCAGTGTTGAGAATGATTTGGACAATTTTCAAACATTTGAAAATAAAATTTTTAAATTATTATTGAAGAGTTTAGTTACCAGTTCAGTTACCAGTTCAGTTCAGTTATCAGTTAGTAGTCAGTATGTTTAGTTATCAGTTAGAGTTCAGTTATCAGTCAGTCAGTTAGTTAGTTAAGTTATCAGTTAGAGGAAGTCAAGTACAGATTATTATTAGTCAGTTAGTTACAGATTATGATTAGTTACAAGAAGATTATTTATCAGTTAGTGGAGTTAGTTAGAAGAAATTAAATCAGTTACAAGATTATTAAGTGAATTAATTTGAAGCTAGAAGAAGGCATTGATTAAGTTAAATGAAGTACAATAAAATAAGTACAGTGAAGTACAGTTAAATAAGTCAACTACACTTGGAGATTAATTATTTCTACTGTAATATAGTGATAGTATGAAGTTAATTCATTGAAGTAAGCATTCAATAATACAACCACAAGATCCAGTATATTTGAAAGTACATTATATGGAAATTACAAGGATATAAATTTATCTATTTATATGGTGAGTGGAGATAATTAAGAAGAAGCATATTAAAATTGTTGGATAACCAAGGCTGAGTAAGAAAATATCGAGTGGTGATAATAATTTTAATTTTGGAAAAACTTTAGGCGTTCAGTGAAAGAAGGTATCAAATTTTGTTAATAATTTAATAATTGTAAGAATTTCAAATTTTAGATAGATTGTTTTAAATTGATATTGCTTACATTAGATAGATAGGTTGTTTCATAATAGTTATAATAAAGATAATTTAAAAAAGTACTTACAAACTAATTCTTTGAGAACCTGATAAAAACCCTATACTTACATATATCATTCAAATTTACTCATTGGTCATACAACAACAACACATCATAACAATATATATATATATATATATATTATATATATATATATATATATATATATTAATGTGATATTAAAAGTCTGAGGTACGCCAAGCAATGAATTAGCTAATTAATTAATCAATTAAACTTATTTAAATGATACAATTATGATTCTATTACACTATTTAATTCTCTTACCTCAGGGTTATACTCGTGCTTCAATATCTATGCGTTACATATAATAGGTAAGGTCCAAAGAATACCGGAATAATAAAAAACATATATGGTACAACATTATAATTGAAATAAAAATATATTGAAATAAAATTCACACTCAAATATCTTTAATAAAAGTATCTCATATAATGATTATCAAAATTTTGTTCTACGTACGTGAACCTTAAAAATTAATGGTACATACTATATAAATTAAAATCTCAAATCAAAATTGTTGTTCTAAATCTCCTGATCAATATATTCCTATCTTTTCTAAAGCAATCGTAAAAAAATGTGTTGTTAATAAAGAAAAACTGACAAATAGTAAAACTATCTCTCTGATGATGAGTTGTCCAAATCCTTGTTCCTTGTAGCCTACACTACCTATTCTTAGCAGTCGCCTAGGTAATCAACAATCTTACAACAAATTTTTGCGAGCCTATCATCTTTAATGATCTCCTTTAAATGCACGTATCGTTCAAATGATGCTAGCCTCTTCTCCTCTCGATAAACTGAATTTCTCGTTCTGGCCTGAACAGTGACTCTTGGAATATAAGTAGAAAAATATAACTTACAATATTTTACTGAATCAGATTCTGTCAGATACACTTAGTCCACGAAAACTCACAAACATTTACTTTTACTGCTTACTACCTCTTGGGAACCACCAGAGAACAATGACTGTTCGCCTTGCACATTTGGAAAACAACTGATTATCTTTTTTTCCTCAAAAATCTAGCTAAACTCTGATTCTTACATACCTATCCCACTTTTTTCAATCTCCTCCCATCAAAGCTCGTCATATGTATCCCCATCTCTTCATTTAGATAACAAACAACAATTTTACCTACAATTATAAATTTCCTAAAAACTATTAACATGGTAATCGGTTTTTACAAATTCTTAAGAACTAACGGAGAAATATATTTTCTAAACAAACTATTCTATTGTAATATTCACTGTACAAGTCCATTTGGAAAACCCGCTCGCATTGTTCATGATTTCACTTAAGCTCACTCCTGTCACTCGCATATATTTTACAAAGATAATAATTTATGCATATCTTAAATTTTATTTACTACAGGTAATCCAGGATAATGGATTTTCATTTCTTCGAAATATCTTTTATAGTTTATTAGTTGAATTATTTGAATTACTATATTTTGTACTTTGAAATATATTAAGAGTAAACCAATAATATTTTCAATTTTACATAACATAACAATATATATTTTAATGTAATCATAATAAGTAATAAATAATTTTTCTTCGTTATGTGCCATCTCCGCTACGAAGGTTGGCAATCATCGTAGGTATTTTTATTTTTGAGGCAGTAGCTCTTAATAGTTGTCTTAAGCTGCAAACCGTTTTCTTAGGTTCTTAAGCCATAAAAGTCGTTTTCTTCCAAAGCTTCTTCTGCCACCTATCTTTCCTTGCACTATGAGTCGCAGGATGCCATACTTCTCGCCCGCATCACATATCCGAGATATGTACGTAATAGCGTATGTATGTAACTTTCTTTCTTTAATTGTAAGTTTAACTTCTTTCTCTTTACCTATTCTTATCAGTACTTCATTGTTCGTAACTCTATCTAACCAGGAAACCCTCATAATTCTTCTATGGGTCCACATTTCATAGGCGTTAAGTCGTTTTACTGTATCTAGATTTAACGTCCATGATTTCACTTCATAGTATAGTACACTGTATACGGAATATTTCGTTAGGCGTACTTTAAGAGCTATAAGAGCTAATGTTAAAACTTTGCCACACAGGACCTTTTTCATTTTTATAAAATTAGAACGTGCTTTTTCGATTCTGACTTTGATTTCTGCAGTGTAGTCATTATTTTTATCTGCTCATAAACACCATAAAGAGGAGAAAAACAGAATACTTCGGTCATATAATTAGAGGACCTAAATACCATTTACTTCGCCTTATAATACAAGGAAAAGTGGAAAGAAAGAGATGGATTGGTCGAAAGAAACTTTCATGGCTGCGTAATATTAGACAATGGTGTGGTTTCACAGTAGAAGAATTATTTCGCGCAGCAGCGACAGAAAAGGTTTTAGGAAATTGTAAAACATGATGACGGCCAACGTCTGAATACGGACACGACACCCAAAGAAGAAGAAGAAGTCATTATTTTCTGCAGAACTAATCTGACTTGACAATGGCAAGTGTGACCTTGCCGAAACGTCGCCAAAACAATGGTTTTTCTAAAAACAAAAAACTATTTAAGGCGGAGTCAAACCCGGAAAACAACTGAAACTATATACCAATTTATTACAATCTGCATTTTTTACAAAGTAAGCATAAAAAAATTTATGCCGCTACAATAATTTCTAAACGTCTTCCTTATGTAAATTACTAGAAAAAAATTTAAATAGACAGTTACAATTCTTTTTAGAATCAAAAAAACTTAATAGTTAATCAGCAAAGTGGCTTTAGGAAAAATAGAAGCACAACTGACAATTTAGTGTCGCTAGAATCGGCAGTTAATGAGGCATTTCCAAAATCTTCACTTTCATTTTGAAGATTACGTCTCAGTTTACAATACGCAAGCAAGCTATCAACTAATCCAAATAACCCGGCCTACATATATGCTTTCTCCACATATTACCATTCTAATTACAACTAAAATCCTTATCTTCAACCATTATTTAGCAAAAGAATTAGCAACTTCACATTTCCGGGTATTATGCATACCAATATTGATCATACTTCCCCTTGAACTATACAAATTCCATATTGTAACACAAATCTGTCAACTGTCTAAGGACAATACCCCTTCATCTCTGTTTCTCCAATACTTCTATGTTATTAAAAATAAACACCCGAATTGGAAACAGTGGGATCCGCCATTGTCACAGAAAATTCTGTGCTCAAATTCCCACTACCTAAGGACTACTCACTATGTTCTGATTTCTTCAGTGCAGTAACAAAAAAACAAATTTCTTTAATTTACTATTGTTTGTATTTTGAGAACGACTTACGAAGTGGAAATTGAAACGTCAATAAACTTACGTTAACTTTTAATTCTGCCTTATTCCCATTTAAATAGTAATTGATTTCAAAGTCAGTTGAAAATACGTTTATTTTGACCTATGATCGTTTAAAAATCCAAATATACACGTATTTTCAACTTAAATTGTGGTTAATTACTATTAAAGATGATTGTTATTAACTGTTTAATATAGAGAATACTACTATTATTTACACCTTTTATTAACACCTTTCCTTTACAAAGAAAAAACCACAAAATAATTCTTTTCGGACAACCTCCTGAACTGACCGAAGAGAAATTAGAGACAACGAACGCAATGTAAATGTCGATTCCCGAAATAACCCACCAACTAACCGGGCATCAACCGACGGCGTCAGAGGCGTCGTTTGTCGGCGTTTTCAGCGTTGAGGAGCGTCAGTTCTCGCCATGACGGACGACAGGCCACACGTACTGCCGCGCGCTAAGGGCCGCTCGGCCTCGATTTGCGCTACGAGTTTGGAAGCTATTCCGCCATCCGGTGCTTCCCCGGAAAGTAGCAGAAGAAGGAGACCGGCCGCTCGGTCTCAGAGTGCCAGGTTGACTAACAACAGGAGATCGGTCAAAAACAGACCAGTCACCTCAACCGCTAACAGTGTCAAAAGCCAGAGTAACAGTGAACCCAAGTTGACTGACGATATCACGCCTGAAGTATCACCACATATCAGAAGGAAAGGCTCACAGAGAAGAGGTACTTCCGTTTATCAAAGAAAGTCTACGGCGTTCTTGGACGTACCTGATACGCGCTCCAAAAACAATTTTAATCCCGAAGAAGAAGATGAGGATTCGTACAGATTGAGATCTTTCAGTTTCACCTCTAAAGGTTGGTTGAACATAAAAATGTTTTGATATTCATTTATTTATTTTGTACAAAACTAACTATTTTTTAAACATCCAACAGTAATAACCAAAAAAGTATGCATTTAGTAAATGTTTATAACATCATAAAATAACGACGATTTGGATTTTAATAAAAGCTATCATAATTGTCATTTACATGGTAAAGCATCTACAAGTTGTACAGTTTTTAAAACTTGTTAGCAGTTTTTCTTCTTGTACGCCTTTCTATTGCTTTCACTGGAAGTATTGAAAAATTTAAAAAATATTTATTAATTCTCACGCTTACCTTTATCTATTATTGATTTGTTTTTGGATTTTAAATTTCTTTTGTAGTAGATTCTTTACTAAGAGGTTCTGAATTAATTTAGTGGTAGATCTATAAACAAGCAATAAACAGGGGGATTTTCAGACTGAGGCGCTTTTCACAGCGTAACATAACGTAAGGTTACACATGAGGAACAGAAACTAAACAAATTTTGGTAAAATAGTATTAAATATTAAATTGTTTCTTGCTTATTTTTAAAAATGTTCAAATAATTTTGGTCTATTTTACGTTTTGTCGACAAAGTTAACAGAAAAGTATGATTTTAAAGAAGGATTATTCGTTCAGTCACTCAGGCTTACATCAAGTCTTTAATTTCAAAATTGGTATTTATGCAGCCCAAAATTCATTATTATTATTATTATTATCATCAACGTAGATGTTTCTGTTAACTTTAATTGTTTACTTTCAGTTCTGTAACCATATAAATTAAATACATGTAAGTTTAACATTTTTACAAAAAAACTGCTTGGTTTATTCAATTTAGTCATAGTGCTCGTTAGGTTAGAATCTTCTTCTTCTTGTGGTGCCTATCCGTTACGGATGTTGGCTACTAGCATGGCAATTCTAACTTTATTGACCACAGCTTGAAATAGTCCTGAAGTGGTCAAAGAAAACCATTTTCGTAAGTTCTGGAGCCAAGATATTCTTCTTCTTCCTGGTCCTCTCCGCTTTTTTATATTATATTACATTAGTTTTATGTTTAAAATCTTGTACGAACTGGTACCGTGGTACAAAATCTGTACTACCCCATAACTAAAAAAACAAAAACTTTGTTGCAAAAAAAAACATTCGATTTTGTATCAATAGTAGATAATTAACCCCTTTATGTGTTTTTCTTTATCAATTTGTAAATAAAAGTATTGTTGCTTCACTAGGGCATTATTTTCATAAATACTTTGTTACCCAAAGCGTTAATATTGTAATTGCTTCTGCAAACAATATGTCCGCTATTTTCTCTGCATATTTTTGGAGGCAGTTTAATTATTTCCTTCTTCCATTGTTCTAAACCAATTTTTTGTGGCAATTTATTAGTATTTAGATATTATAATGAATAATAATAAAATTGCAAAAAAAGTCTTATACTAGTTAATATCTTATAGAACATTATAATGGTATTCTATCCGGTTAACAATAGTGCTTTCTCCATAAACTGTTGTTTCTCTCCTGCTAACCTGTTGTTGTTATCAATATGTCCTCGAAGATACTTTGTCTCAGCACCATGTAACCTATTGTACAGTCATACGTCGCCATGTTACCAATTCCAACGGTAACTTGAATATCTTAATTTTTAATTATATATAATGTAACAAAAATTTAAATTAACAACATTTAACGGGTTTTTACCCATATATTTTAGTGGCTCATAGCATGTATACTTCGTTACACTGATGATGGAATTTACATTCCGAAAACGTTCTGTAATGTAATTGTGATATAGCCCGTTTGGTTATTTTATTATATACCTTTTATAAAGGATTTGAAATAAAAAAAATTTGTGATATATGGTGTGCAGCCAGCTACAGGAACTTAGTTTCCTAGTGGATTTTGGGAAACGTTAAAGACTCATCAAAGTACATCTTATTTGTTATTTATTTACATAATGGAATTTTAATATTTTCATCTATAGAATTGGGTCTGTTCTTAAGGCGACAACGCATATATTCAGGTATTAAGCCTCCACCTTCGTGAATATTAATTTTTTTTATTAACTCTTTTCTCTTGTCTGAGAACATATCTACATAAATATTCGCTCCCCTTGTCATGATCAGCCATTTCCCAAAAATTGTTAAATTAATTAAGTCTATCATTTTCAGATAACTTTGATTTACATTTTCTGTTATATTTATCGGTACATCCATTCTCTTATTTTCGGTAATTTTCTAGTTTTACTAGTATATTTTTGCCTAGAGTTTCACATTCATTCATTCATTTTTTAAAGACTTGAATTCATTTGTCTCTCCCTTCCCAGATTTTTCTTCTTTATGTATTGCTTTTTCTTAACCGACATATTTAATGATGAACTCAAACCTTTTGTGAATGTAGAAGTATCCTCTATCGATATATCTCGAAAATATAATGCAATGTGAACATTTGTGCACCTTATTTTATCACTAGAAGTTAGTTCGGTCGTAAATGATAGCTGCTATTATTTTTTTTTTAATTCAAAACTGGTATTTTCACGAGAGTTCTTAAGATTTAAAACATGCTCACTATGTTCAGCAGTTAATAATACAGAATTTACTTCTTGTCTGTCATCTTTTTGATGCCTGGTAAATTGAGTTGAATTTCATTCATAGTAATATTCCACTACCTTGCTTTCTTGTATCACAACTTACAATGAAGTTGTGATACAAGATTAGACTTTTTTTCACTTAACTTAATTGTTATACAAGACTTAATAATTTTTTCAAGAAAAGCATTGTATACAATGTTACGTGTTTATCAAAAATATTTATCAATAATAGTATTTTTCAATATTGTAACATTGGTTTCAACGTTTTTTCTACCAAGTGATTCAAAATTTGCACTTACAATGAGGTTTTTTTTGGTAAATAATTTTATATTTACATACAAAGATAGAATAAAAGTTTATTATACCAAAATGATGCTTATCCTTTATAGATGTTATTTAATGTATAGTTGAAAAACATTGTAAGTAGAGTTACAATGTTATTCATATCAGTTGTCGGTTGTCGGTTTCGCGAACATTCTGCAGCATGTTTTTGGTTTAAACTGCCGTGTCTACTTCGTATTGTTTGCAAGGATATAAATCGATCATCTGCAGCCATAGTTAAACGTTTTCTTCCTTGCTCCCTTCTTCTTACATACTCTCAGGTTTGTCTCCAATGACTTACACAATGGTGGATGGTTGATGGTGGTTTACTAAACACAGCAGCAACTTCCCTGTACGATCGACCGTTTTCGACCATTATTATGGCCCTAGCAATATCATTATCATCATCATCACCCAACTCTTTGCGTCTACTGCTGGACATAGGCCGTCCTCATTTTTGTCCATTGTGCACCTTTCATCACTGATTCGGGCGACGTGTCTGGTCCAGTTCCATTTCATTAGCAATATCAGTTGGTATTAAATTACTGATTTTTACTTGCTCTTTGCAATAAGAACACCACTGATTAAACCAAATAAAAAAAAATCACTTTTAAAAAACAAATTTATTAATTGAATGCAAATTTGTACTAGTAATCGACAGATAATATGACTTTTATCGTAGCGTGAAGCATTCAAAGCTATCTAGATATAGTCTCTAAAATAGAAATATAAAGCTATACATTGCATTAATAACCTGTTCCTTTAAATATATATATATATATATATATATATATATATATATATATATATATATAATAGTTCATTAAAAGAAAAGGTTGAAAGGTTTCTTTTTAAAGAAATATGTAGATGACATGGTCTTAGCTATACCCAACAATACGATAGATGAACTACTATTTATATTCAATAGCTACGATCCTTACATGCAGTTTACCATGGAAGTCGAAGATGAAAATTAATCTATTCCTTTCATAGACACTAAATTAATCCGCTCAAATGATAACATCATTATAGTTGATTGGTACACAAAATCAATGAGTTCAGGCAGGTACATTAACTACATGTCCTATCATAAACACTCCACCAAACTAAACTTAGTAAAACAAATGAAAAATAGGGTTCTACAAATTTCAGATATATCATTCCATCAAAAGAATCTCAAAATACTTTATGATCTCTTTATAGAGAATTCCTATCCACCTGTTCTTTTAAAAACACTTTTATATAATACTACATCAGTAACATCTATCAATCTAACTACCTCCGAACATTCGAACATAGCAAGTACTAGTTCACAGAATACTGTTACCAGCCAAACCCTTTTAACATATTGTGTGCTGCCCTACATACGGGAACTAACACCAAAACTAACTAGAATCTTTAAATCATATGATAACATTAAAATAACCAATAAAACAGTTTTAACAGTAAACTCTATTTCTCAAAAATGAAAGATCGTACTCCTCATGACCAAATATCTAATGTGGTTTACAGCATCCCTTGTATGGACTGTAATGGGAAGTACATCGGCCAAACCTCTAGACGTCTTAAAGACCGTGTTACCACTCACAAAAGTGACTGTAGACTTTACCCAGATAGATGCACCCTAGCCAACCACGTTCACACCCATAACCACAGAATGAATTTTGCAGATGTCAAAATCCTCGAAAAAGAAACAGCATATAAGAGAAGACTTTTTTTAGAAATAACCCACATTGCAACAACAGATAATATAATCAACACAAAATCAGATATACAACACCTTAGTGAAATTTATTCCTTTCTGCTGCAGTTGGAAACAAAAAATAATCAAGTCAACGAATTGTAATATTCTGAATAGTATAATATTGTCTATTAAAACTCTTCTGACCATCCAATTGAAGTAGAAACTTAATCAATATTACTGCAATTGTGCATTTTTCCAGAAAATAAAAAAAATTTAAAAGTAATAACAATAATTAAAATAACTTTAAAAGAAATAATCACAAAGAAATAAATAAATTCTATATGTATTTATTATTAACATAATTTAATTGTCTTAAATTAACATAACATTATTTTCAATTAAGTGTAACTTAACACATAAACTAACACAGCTTTAGTTCTCTGGCTGACATCTCCTAATATGATAGCTGACAAGACACATCAACCTTGAGGTACATACTAGATTTCCACCTCCTTGTGCATTAGTTTGACTAGACCTTCCACCAACATAGCTGCCAAAAAAATGACAATGTGATATGTAGTTGTGTTTTAACTGTTGTTTCTTAAATGTTCAACGTTTTTAAGATTTGTATTGTACTTGCACACTGGAGGAAAAAAAACAAAAATGCACTTGTATTGTTTGAGTTTTCAAGCCACCATATAACACATACAACTTATTCCTTTTTGCTATAAAAAAATCTTCAAAAAAGTTTTTCAACATGGAACTTTCAAATACCACTTTTGCCTGCAACCTCACACAAGTAAGTGTTCACTACATCTTATGTAAAATACACAATTTCACCATTTTGTAACATATTGTAGCATTCGTCTGAAGATGTTAAAGAAATTTAACGAAATATAACGAAATTGTTGAAAAGAGCACACTTTGGCTTTCATTATTCAGCTGCTAACCCAATCAACCTTACCAGCATACTAATTAATAATTGGACAGCTGTGATCATTCTTCGTTTATATATATATATATATATATATATATATATATATATATATATATATATAAATATATATATATATATATATATATATATATATATATATATATATAAGTCTAATTTTCAAAGAAATTCCAGATAACGGAATTATGCCTGAAAACGTATCACGTATGATGCTTTAAATCTTCTACAGCAACCCTAATTGGCTTTATCCTATTGGTGCAGTATGTTCCGACTCGCTATTTCATTCTTTGAAATGGAGTTTTAAAAAGCTTTGTGAAAGCATCTCTCTGTACAGATATAAAAGAGACTTATAAATAATAATTTTAACATATTTTAAACATATAAGAGGAAAAGTAGGAAAAATACATATGGAGTTAAGTGTATCAAGTAGGGCTCATTTATTATTTATTATTTTTAAGCGGAAAGAATAGAAAACTACATTTAATTTGTTTTAATATACAGTACGTAATAGAAAAAGAAAAAAAATATTGAAATATTCGGAGAAATTCTGAACAGAAAATATTTTTCTTCTTCAGATATCGAATATTCAAAGGTGACTGTGGTCTTCATCTAATGATTTTAACACTTCTTTTAGTGCCTTGTATTCTTTGAAGTAGAGAACTAAGAGCTATTTTCAAAATTTCTTCAATAATATATAGAAAATTTTGAAAATTCACAAGGTTGGCCAACATCTACGTTTGTCCCACTTTCGTAATTAAACAATGCAAAAGCTTTTGACTGATTTTCGTACTTGACGTATTTCCAAAAATACGTAACTTAAAGTGCGAAGAAGATATTAGCCCAGAACAATTTGACTTCAGGAACTGTGGGAATCCTATAGGCACTGTTTCATTGTACTTTTACAAAAATGTCGCGATTACCAAAAAAGTGCATAGTTGTGTTTCATAGATTATAAAGTCTAGCCTTCGATATAGTCAAGTATGAAGTATTTAAAAAAAACATCGATTCCAATAATATAAACATAATACGTGAACTATATTGGAACAAAATGCATTTGTTAAAACGAAGTTTTAGCAAATGTAGTAATTTTAAAGTAATTTTGATAGGAATAAGCCACAAATGAAGGTTAAAATAAGTTTATTGACGTTTCAATCTCTACTTCGAAAATAGTTCTGAAAATATAAACATTAAAAAATTAAAGAAATGTTATTTTGTTACTTGAGAAAAAATTCATCCAGTAATTTAATTTTATCTGAATTATTTATATTGACACTTCTTCTTCAGCCTTCATTTATACATTGTTGGACATAGGCCTCTTCCAATTGCTTCCACGCTTTCCTATCTTTTGCAATTCTCATCCACTGCTTTCCAGCTACAGCAGTTATATCGTCTATCCATCTCTTTTTGAGTCTTTTCATGCTTCTTTTTGTTTTTCGAGGTCTCCAGAATGTCACTTCATGAGACCATCTGTTGATGTCTTGTCTTGCTACATGTGCTACCCATTGCCATCTCAATGTCGCTATTTTTCCCATGATGTCGGTTACTTTAGTTCTTCGACGTATTTCGGTGTTAGGAATTTTGTCTCTGAGGCTTATATTTAACATGGCCCTCTCCATGGCCCGTTGAGTTACTCTTAATTGTTTCTGCCATTTTTCTTGTTATTGCCATATTTTCCAATCCATAAGTTGCAACTGGTAGTATACAAGTGTCATAGGTTTTTCGTTTTAAGTGAGTTGGGATTTTTCTGTCTTTTAAAATGAAGCTCAATTTACCAAAAGCAGCCCATGATGTGTCCTTTTTTTAATTTCTAGGGTTTGGTTTTCCTTTTCGTTATTAATTGCATGTCCTATATATATATATATATATATATATATATATATATATATATATATATATATATATATATATATATATATATATATATATATATATATATATATATATATATATATATATTCTACCTTTTCTATATTGATGTTATTTATCGTGATGTTTTCTTGGCTGTTGCCTAATATCTTTGTTTTGTCGAGATTCATTTTTAATCCTATTTGATTCGACCCTATTATATTATTATTATATTATATTCGATCCTATTATATTGACACATCAGACGTATATTAAACATTTTAAAGCAGACGAATTTAAAATAGACGAGTTGTGGTCATGAGAATATCCGTCAGAAAAAAATCATAATATGTAATTCGCCAAACAACGACACGCCATGATGACAGTAAAATTCTCCTGTTAGTGATTCCATTGTAAATTAAAAGGAAAAAAACAAGAAAAGAACTTCCTAATACTATCCTGACATGCTAAGTATTTGGTGTTACATTTAGTTTACATATTTAAAAAACATAAATGACTTATCCTCGATATGTTACTGACTCATTAATAGTGATATTTTCCTTTTATTAACTTTCTCTTTTAATATGGGTAACCAGATCCTACTTCATTCTGCCGAGGAATTTGCAACACAATTGCTCTCGTTTAGCATAATTAGAACCGCTTTTTCGATTTTTCTCTTTTTGCCGCCTGTTTCTTTTAGGACTATACTTGAATCATTAAATAAACCCTGGTACAAAGGGTTTGTAAGAAGAGTGTTTTTACAAAGTCTCTCTGATAACGGGTAGACCCAGAAACACGTGTTAGGGAGTGGTAAGAGAATCAAATAAAATCGAAACGCAACCGTCTTCGTATATTTATCGTCCTTAGTCGACGCAATGAGTACAAGAATGATGGTAATTTTATACGGGTTAATTGTTGATGTATCTTCTTCTTCTTATGGTGTCTATCCGTTACGGATGTTGGACACTAACATGGCTATTCTGACTTTGTTGACTGCTGCTTTGAAAAGTCCATTAGTGTTTAAGTTAAACCCTTATTTTTAACTGGCTGCATTCCCTGCGTTTAACGTAACCAAGATATTCTTCTTCGTCCTGGACCTCTTTTCCCATGCACTTTACCTTGAAGTAGGTCATATCGTTGTTTATTGCGCATTATATGGCTTAGGTATTCCAGTTTGTGACATTTTATGGTTACGACTAGTACCCATTCTATGTATTACTTCTTCGTTGGTAACTCTGTCTATCCAGGAAATCCTCAACATGCGTCCATACTAGATGTTGAAGGTATTCAAGTCAATAGAAGAATGGTTCTTAACTACAAAATCTACTGAAAAAATAATGAAAGATGGTAAAAAATATTACATTAAAATTATCGCAAAGAAAAAAACAAAAGTAATTTTAAAAAATAATACTTCAAACATGAATATATTAGTAAATGACAAGTTTTGGGACACGTGACTAATTGGATAAGTTAAAAAGTTTAAACATGTGGGATGCTGCTTATATGAGGCTTTAGGCTCAAAACAAGAAGTCAAATATAGAAATAAACAGTCCAAAAACGAATTTCTAAAAATGAGAGAATTTTTCACCACTCACGATTTTGATCTTTAGATAAAGATCCAGTATTCCCAATCTGATGTAGTCGTATCCTCATGTATTAAAAGCCCCTATCAAATGGGATTACCTATTTCGCAATTCAAATCGTCTAAAGTCAAGTTAACTATTAACAATTTAAATTATTTAGGGAAAATCTCCAGGATATGACTTAATCTGTGGAAAAGTGTTGAAAAAAGTACCTCCCAAATTCACAAAACTAATAACGTTTACGTTCAAAGTACGGAAAATATTTACTAATTTACTATATTTCATATATAAAAATATAAACGTAAATATTAACACTTATTTTTGGAAACTAGGGTTAGAAATCAACAAATTTGTTAATAGATTTGTCAGAATATTATCAAAAGGTAAATAGTTACCCTCCATAGGAATTTTGCATGCAACTAAATATTTCAAAAGGTAAAATTATAGGCAATAAATTAGCAATAGTATTTTAGCTGATTCATAAGATAGGTTAAATTTGGCAAAACAAAGAAAGAACATTGTCACGTGTATAGTAACAAAACAAAAACCACAAAGTCGTGAATGCGATGCCTTGCACGGACAAGAAGATTTCAGGCCAAGAAACAGGAATGTGTGGGGAATTTTCGTTGTTTGTTATAGAAATATTGGTTTAATAAATACAATCAATTATATTTGATTGTATTTATTTGATTTTATTTGTATTGTCTTTGAATTAATCTATAGATTATTTTCTGTCTATTAATATCGAAATACTTAATCCTTATAATCGAAATAATACGCATGTTTTTTAATATATTATACAAATGATTGTAAATCCGGGGAAATATTTAACAAATGTATGGAAAATGCAAATAAGGGCATAAAATAAACTGATATAAGGTGGAATGTTCGAATAAATGATCCTTGATAAAATTAAAGGCAGATCGAGCACAATTTTATTAATCAAATCTTACCAAAGTATTTTCGCTTTCTAAAGCATCATCAAGGGTATTTCATCAATTTTGGGCTATCCAACAAGAGCAGAATATAATAAACATGAAATTAAACATAAAATTGTACATAACACTACACTTAACAAGGACAAACAGTTTAAAATTATTTAAAAATTAGTCTAAGCTACATTCTTGTCGGCAACCACAGAACTTGGGGCAACTTGTCGGCAACATTCTGTGGTTGCCGACAAGTTGCCCCGAAATCGGCTACCACGGAGGATAACGTGACAAAAGTCCACTATCTCATATTGGCAGACCACCTAATGTAGGTACGCGAGATAGCTGAGATAGTAGGTATTTCAAAAGACGGAGTATGTCATATCCTGCGTGAAATTTTGAGTATGAGAAAGCTGTCGGCGCGATTATGGCCGCGTTTGATCACTCAAGACAACAAGTTTAACCGTAAGATCACCTCAGAGCAGTGGTTGATGCTATTTAAGCGTAGTCCGAAGAAGTTTCTACGTCGTTTCGTAACCGTTGACGAAACATGAATCTATTGGTGCTCACAAGGAACCAAGAAATAGTCGAGATAGTGGCGGCATCCGGCGAACGTGTTCCGAAGGTGGCTAAGACTACCTGAAGAGAGAGAAAACTATCACAGGGCTTAATTGCGTTAAATTGTTGGGCCAATTCATCGCTAAATTGCAGAAAAAGGACCCCATTTAGCGAATAAAAAGTACTCTTTCACCATACGGGACTACGGACCCACTCATACCTCCGCCGTCGTCACGGCGAAATTTTTCAAATTGGGCTACACACTGTTGTCCCATCCACCATATTCTCTAGATTTAATTCCGTGTGACTTATTTTTGTTTTCTTACTTGAAAAATGTAATTGCCGGGAAAAATTTCAGTCGAAACAGGAGGTCATCGCCACCACGGAAGCCTTCTTTGCAGACCTCGAGAAAACGTATTTTTCAGACCGGTTAAAGAAGTTGGAGCATCGCTGGGTCAAGTGTATTGATCTAAAAGTAGACTATTTTGAAAAATAATTTGCCAATTTTCTAAAATTTCCGTTTTTCTTTTTGTAAGCTAAGTATTTATTGGACCTCCCTAGTATTTATATATACAAGGTGCGGCAATAATGCGTGAAAGTGCAGTTACTCATTTGTTGTAAGAGATACGAAAAAAGTATCTAAGTAAAAGTTGGAGCATGGATCGTACCATGCTCTAAAATATATTTAGAGCATGGTACAGGGTCCCCCATATTGACGGGATGAAAAAAACTTATCTTTTTTAAATACAACACTCTGTATGTTTTTACATTTTTAAACTTTTCTCAATTTTTTCCTTTTTTTTTTTCAATATATTGCTTTGCACTGTTATACGAGGTAGTTTAAGAGATATTCATTGCGTTTTTTTTTTATTAATTTAGTAATAAAATTAAAACTCTGTGGAATTTTATTGATTTGACATCAAAAAATATATTTCTGTTTAAAAAATTTTTAATATAATCTTCTATTGTCTGAAATTATTCACATACAGGGTTCGTCGAAACTGAAATAAGAGTTTTTTTAATGAAACACTTTGTATTGTAGTATTGTAATGAAATGGTATTTTATGGTGCTTTATTATTTATTAAGCATTTTATATACCTAACTGCTTTAATTTGTGCGTTATTCGTAATTCTTGGAACAAAACATTAATTGCAACAACAATTATGTAAAATTTTATTAGATTGTCCGTGAAAATATTCAATTAAAAATAAATTTTCGAATAAACAATACATAATAATCTAGACAGATGATATTTGTTAGTATTGGATAAGATATCAAAATACCTAAGTAGTTAATATTTTTGGCTATGACTTTGACACTAAACGTGAAATAACTGGAAATAAACTGAAAATAGATACCTTTGGATGCACCTAATAAAATAGTTTACGTTATAATCATGTTTTATGAGAGCATGTTTTAGAGAAAACAGTGCTACGGATCTACTTGAATTGCTGAAAAAGCGTATTGATCTGGAAATAAAAGTATTAATGACTGAATTAATTTTTGATGTTACCTGATGGCAGTTGGCTAGCAACTAGTGGTTGGTATAAGTGGGTTTTCGGTAAACAGAATTATTGTAAACTTTGTGATTGGTTTTTCTAAGACGACCTCTAGGAATGGAAAGGATAAATCAGTCTCTGTCGTGAAGTGTATACGAGGCACTGCATCCTTACCGTGGGGTTAAATAACGAATAAATCATTAACCTGTCGTAGCAAACATGTGGGTTTAATAATTAATGAGGGCAGTGCTCAAATCTCTGTCTTCCATTAAGGTATTTTCAATTACTAAAGAGAGTATGGATTTAATTATGACACCTTTGACTTATCTATAGAATTTTGTAAGATGTAATAAGTGTTGGACACGTAATGTTTATTGAGAGATAACTGGTCTTGCTTAATATTCTGTTTAATTTCCAGAATATTGACGGTTTCATAGATGGAAATGTGAAAAGTAAAATAATTTCGAAATTAACTATAGTATCTGAGGGTAAGACAACATATTGATTCAGTTTAATCACATGATAAAACAGAATTTTTTTAACGAAGGATGAAGCATAAACAATAGTTGTTTGAAATAGTGATATGTAGACTTAGGCAAATATGCAAATAAAAAGGTATGAAATATGCGCATAAATATACAGTATTTTATATAAAACAATGCAGTACTTTATGTAAAAATACGCAGTATTTTATGCAAAATATGATTATTTATCTAGAAAATATGCATGTAATAAAATAAAATAGGATAAAAATAATAAAATATAATTATTTTAATATATAAATATTAGTAGCTAAACATAGTAGCTGAAATACATAGCAAGCATTAGGTGACAAATGATAATGGCCAAAGACTAGTCAATTTGGATTTGGAAAAAAATATGATGGTCAGGAGTACCTAGCTAGAACGAAAAGAAATACATAAGGGAACCTGGATGTCTCCCGATGGAAGGACGTTCAAATAGATTGATAACATATTGGTGGAAAGATGTCATATGGAATGTGTAAGAAATGTAAGAAGTATGAGAGAAATCGAAATGGATCCGGACCATTTTCTGGTTAGAGCTACATATGGAATGGTGTAAAAAGAAAAAAAAATGTTATGATATATAAAAGTGGAAATAAAAAGAAAGTAAAAAAAATATAAATATTCTATAGTTGTACCTATTATAAAAATCTAAGATTGTAGAAATAAACTATAAATAAACGGTTTTTGCATAACTAAAATATTTCAATTATATCAAATCAAAATTGGTGTAGTCTTCTTGAATATGTCAATAAATGACAGTGCAAGAAGGAAGGTACCCAAATATTTACAAGAAGCTCTTGGTCTTTTTTGTTTACATTTAAAGAAAAACACTGTGAGCATAAATTAAAAGCAATTAATTAATTAAGTCTAATATGTTATGTTTTTGTTTTTAGCAAAATTAAAGCAAACTATGCTATTGTGAGAAAAAAAATGTTAGCGACCTTTCAGTAGACTATTGAATAATTTGAATTTTAAATAGGTATCCTATTTTTTATCGTAAGGAGTTTAATAAATGCTTGAAAAAGGAAAAAAATACATCGATTTATTGCGAACTAGCCTTGTGTCCGTACTTTTCTTAAACATAATCTCCAATTTTAAAATCTTTGTTTGTACCACCGTGTAATTTTTAAAATAGAATAAAAAATAAAACGTATGTACTTACGGTTTTGCTACAACCTGATCAATACTCTATTCATATCCATAGATAGCTCTTTGTAAGGTTTTATCAAGAATAATTGCTTATTTTCGGCATTTTTAAAGCACAATAATTATTCACAATTAGAAATACACGTTGTTTACGCCTCCAATTTTACAACAAAAGTGAAACCAAGTGAAACTGACCGTCAATATAAAAATTTTTACTCAGAGACATAAACTGGTTTACACAAACCCTTTAATTCCAGCACAAAACGTGACAAAACTGTAAGCCGCTGTCTTTTATTAGTTACTATACCAAAATTTGAATACCAAGTGATTATAAAACAAAATTAAATATTGGCATTTTCATGCTATCTGTAAGTTTAAATATAAAAATATATAGTTAACACCAAATTTTCAAATTACATATATGCACTTTATGCTCACTTTTATAAAAATATGCACTTTGCATATTTGCCTAAGTCTAGTGATATGCATTGTCAATTGTACGTAGTAAAATCGGGTTTATAAATTTTTGGGTGTATTATACAGGGTGAGTGGGGAGGAACGCACCAAACTTTAAGACTGTATAATATACGTAAAAATAAGTAAAAATAACTCATATGTTGTTATTCGATTTTCATTTGTTTTCGAGTTATAGCGATAATAACACAAAGTTGTAATTTTACTGCTACTTATCACATTGCTGTAACAGGTATCTGTGATTCGTTTAATAATTAGTTAACTGTCATAATAGTGTAGTGTCAACGTGATTTAATGTCTATTTGACAGTTTTGTATACAAAAAGTTGTTGCAAAATGCCACATACTTATTCAAATAGTGATTATGCAAATATGGTGTATGTTATATGGTGTTTATGGCTTTTGTAATGAAAACGGTAGAGCTGCTGTTGAAGAATATCGTCAACGGTTTCCAAATCGGAGAGCTCCAGATAAAAATGTATTTATTAGAGTTTTCAACAAACTATGCTAGACCGGAACGCTTCCTAGTTATAAAATAATATCGGAACGTGCTCCCCGACAAAGTTTACAATAAATACAAAATATTCTGGATTCAGTAGAAGATGATCCAGGATCAGCTCACGAAGAATCGGTACTCATTTAGCCATTCCTCAAACGAGAGTAATTAACACACTTCACGAGCAAGGTTTATATCCATACCACCTACAACGTGTACAGCACCTACAACCAGAAGATTATGCCAGCCGTATGCAATTTTGTCGATGGATAAAATAATAATCGTCGTGTTATATCCCGCATACTTTTTACCGATGAAGCAACATTCAGCAGAGATGGTATTAATAATAGCCGCAACTCCCGATGGTATTAATAATGTATGGTCAGATGAAAATCCACATGCAACTATTGAAGCTAGTTTTCAGCACAAATTTTCGGTAAACGTGTGGTGTGGTGTGATCGACGGTTATTTAATTGGCCCTTTCATATTTGAGAACCGCCTTATAGGAGAGGAGTACTTGAATTTTTTACAGAATGAATTGCCAGGACTCCTACAGAACATTCCACTAAATATCAGAATGCAAATGTATTATCAGCACGATGGAGCTCCTGCACATTTTGCTCGTCAGGTCAGGCAACATTTAAATACAAAATTTCCAAGGCGTTGGATTGTTCGCAATGGTCCTATTAGTTGGCCTCCGAGGTCAACACCATTAGACTATTTTTTTTATGGGGCTGGTTTAAAAATGAAGTTTACAAGGTAAAAGTCGACACTCGCGATGCACTAATTCGACGCATTAAAAATGTTGCAGCCACAATTAGAGCAAACCATGACGCAATCAGAAGAGCAACGTTGAATGTTCATAGTCGAAGCAGAAAATGCTTACAGGTCAATGGTGGTATTTTTGAAAATTTATGATAAGAACATTTAACATTAAATTAATGTTAAGTTACAACTTTGTGTTATTATCGCTATAACTCGAAAACAAATGAAAATCGAATAACAACATATGAGTTATTTTTACTTATTGTTACGTATATCATACAGTCTTAAAGTTTGGTGCGTTCCTCCCCACTCACCCTGTATAATCAAGATGTTCTTAGACTTTTATCATGAAATTCAATTTTATTTATTTAAAGTAAAAGTGCTTTATGTCAACAGAAAAGAAGGTTTTATTGATGATGGATTTTGTTGTGTTCTCTAAGTAAATTGTTGTAATAGTAGAAATTGGTTTGTAGTCGAAAGTGCTGATAAAGTTTGACAGTTTATAAATATAAGACGAAATGTTTGGGATAACTGTGTCGTTCCCTTCATCGACCGGATCAATGACTAAATTTACATTTGATTGAATGTCTTTTACGGCTTTTCTCACGGATTGATTAATGTTTGGACTAGCAGGTTTTGAATTGTCGAACAACTTTGTCGATTGTTTATCTAGCTATTTCAGCATTCTAAAAAGATAAATTAAGGATGGCTTCTACAGTTTGACAGATGATTGTCTCAATTGGAATGTGACTTGGAGTAACAGAGTAATGGACACCTTTTGCTAAAGATTGAGTAGCAATGATAAAAATAGGAGTTTCAAAAAATTTCTAAATCATTGTGTTCGATTTGGAGTTTTTAAGCAATGACATATGGTTATTTTGTGATGTTTAAGTATGTGTGTTTACACGGTCAAATCTGCCCCATTATAATTTAAATCAATAAATTTTTTTTTCTCTGAAAAAAAGCTATAAAAATAAATCTAATCTTGATATCGTGTGCTCATCAAAAATAAATGATTATCCTTTCAAACTCTTTTTTAACCTTTTAATTAGATTTAATTTAAAAAAAATACCTTAGGCCGCTTTTTGAGCCTATATCTCCTTGAGAACGTCTGATTCATTAACGTAAAGTACACAAAGTGAACACAATGGGGTTATTAATTTTCTTAATAGCTTTTAAATTTACTCACAAAAGAATATAAGCATGTATTTTGCTGAGGGCCTTCCTCCAATTTCATTAATGACTATAGATAATAAAGGTTTTTGACAATACGTTAAAAGACGAATAAAAAAATGTAGGCATTATTAAAAAAAAAAGTAAATAAATCTAATCTAATAATTTTATTATACTCTTAGAAGAATATACAGATAGTTTATTACACTCATGTTTAAGCTAAAAAGAAAATAGGATAACACAATTTAAATATCTACCTATTTAAACTATTTAAACTAGTACCTAACCTACTTGTTTTAAATAACAAGTAGGTACTAACAAATAAATATTTTGACAGTGGTGGAGATTATAGTATCAATAATGGTAATTGTTTTTTGTTTGAGAAGATACTTTTAGAAGTTTCAAAAATTGTATGTAAGCAGTTTAACTTTCAGTTCGTTTCTCAGCTTTTATTTACATACTATATATTATATTGTAAGCAAACTTATTCGTTTATAAGAAATAGAAAATTTAGTCCTTATCATTACCTTCTTTTCTGGAATAACATGGGTCATTATAAGAGTCTGCAGAATTTATTATTGGCTATAGAGGCCCTTTTGTAAGGATGTTATGAGGTTACCTTAAACCTATATGATATACGGTATATGTCGAGTTTTGAGTGGGTATTGTTGTCAGTTAGTATTTCATAAGTTCACGACCGTCGTTCATTTTAATTATTTTATTCCAGCCTTTTAACATTTTATTTCTATTTACATTAACTTGATAGCATTTAGTTCACTGTGAAAGAACGATAAACAAAGCACTTTTAACTCACGACCTTAAACTATTTCATCCGTAACTAATTTTTTTTTAAGTAACCTATATGATCTGACCGACTTATATAATTTTGTCAAGAAGAAAACATGAGAGTTACCAAGACATGGTTCCAACTCCACCCCCGTCGCCTTTATACTTGGAAATCTCCAGCCCATAAAGCTCATAACATAATAAGAAATCAGATAGACTTCATTCTTATAAACGGTAGATACAGCACAACTGTCAAAAAAGCTTGCACATACCCTGGAGCAGATGTCCCTTCTTACCACGTACTATTAGTGGCCGTCATAAAG
Organism: Diabrotica balteata; assembly: GCA_918026665.1. Lineage (NCBI taxonomy): Eukaryota > Metazoa > Arthropoda > Insecta > Coleoptera > Chrysomelidae > Diabrotica > Diabrotica balteata. The sequence continues at coordinate 125,607,705 of OU898281.1, forward strand.
ATCGCTCTTTCATGCAAGAACAAGCCTGAAACTCAATAACAGATAGCACTGGATAAACTGAAAGACCCAGTGATACAAGCAGAAATAAGCAATGAAATAAACGCACAAATTCAAATATTGACGACAAACGTTACCGAAGATCTAACACCAACATGGAATACGATTACAAGTGCTGTAACAGACATCATGAAAAACAACTTAGGGTACAAACGTAATAACAAGAGGCAAAAATGGATAACAGAAGAAATACTATTACTAATGGAAGAATGACGAAGACACAAGAATGACCAAGATGTCAGCAATATGTATGAAAATATTAACAGGCAAATAAAAGTAAAAATAAGAATAGCAAAAAATGAATGGCTTAAGCAACAATGTATAGATCTGGAACATTTACAACGACAGCACGACGACCGTAATTTACATAAAAAGCTTAAGGAGACTGCTGGAATGTACAGAAAACGAAGACCAACTACTATAGTTAATCAGGATAACCAGATAGTGCTGGGTAAAAAGGAGAAAATTGATATATGGGAAAATTATATCCAGGAGCTCTTCCATGACGAAAGACCCATGAGTGAAGTTTATACAGACGACCAGCTGACTGGCCCTTCAATCACCAAAGAGGATATAGAAAAAGCAATATTAAATTCAAAAAACAATAAGGCACCTAGACCAGATGAGATCTCGTCAGAAATACTCAAATTACTAGATGAAATGGGAATTTCAGCACTACACAAAATATTTAATTTAATTTATGAAACTGGCTGCTATCCTCAACAGTGGTTACGCTCTACCTTTATTCCCCTGCCCAAGAAAGTCAATGCAAAAAGATGTGATAATTACCAAAAAGCGTTTGATCGTTTCCAACACCACAAAATGCAGATTCTCAATAAAGTTAATATAGACCAAAAGACATAAGATGCATTGAAAACTTGTACTGGCATCAAACGGCACAGTTAAAAATAGACAATTCTATATCCAAACCCATACATATAAGAAGAGGCGTTTGACAGGGATGTGTGCTTTCCCCTCTTTTATTTAACATTTATTCGAAAGCCATATTTCAAGAGTCTTTGAAGGATGCAGAGATGGGAATCAAGGTGAATGGAGTATTGATCAACAACATACGATATGCTGATGATGGTGTCTCAATTTGTGACAACATAGTCGATCTTCAACAACTTGTCACTATAATCGGAGAATAGAGTAAGCGAATGGGATTAGAGATGAATACCAAAAAGACCAAATTCATGGTCATCTCCAGAAACTTGGATGCACTTGAAAACTCCACCATAACACTGAATACTAAATTCATTGAAAGAGTGAGTAAATTTAAATACCTGGGATAGTGGCTTTTTGAAGACTGGGCATCGGACAGGGAAGTAAAATGTCGCATTGAGCAAGCTCGACAAGCTTTGTAAAATTCAAGTAGGTACTGATTTGTTCAGAGTTCGATCTTCAACCGAGACTAAGGTTTACTAAGTGCTACGTATGGTCAGTGCTGCTATATGGCGTAGAGGGCTGGACACTCAAAACGAGGAATATAAACAGATTAGAAGCTTTCGAAATGTGACTTTATCGCCGTATCCTAAAAATACCATGGACAGCGAAAAAATCACAAATATAGATGTCCTTAAAAGAATAAACCAAGAACGCCAACTTTTCGAAACCATCAAGAAAAGGAAAACGGCGTATCTAGGTCACATCATGCGGAATGAAAAATACCAGTTCTTCCAACTTATAATCGAGGGTAAAATTGAAGGCAATAGAGGAATGGGACGCAAGAAAATATCCTGGCTCCGAAACATAAGGCAATGAACAGGGATTAACGACATACAATCTCTGATACATATTGCAAGAAATAGAGAATTGCTATGAATGTGATCGCTAACATCCATTAGTGGATATGCATTTGAAGAAGAAGAAGATATGATCTGAATTTACCTTTAAAAGTTTCGTTTTCAACAGGTCACCTCCAAATGGTATTTTAATATAAATAGTATAGGCATATGGAATTTTTTCTGTTAATCACGAATGATTAGTGGCGTTATTTATTACGATTAGGTACAACATTTTCTTGGTGCCATCTCTTGGTGATAGTTTTAGGTTGGTGTCGACTAAAACTCCAGTAAACCATCTTTAACTAACAATTCATAGCATCCATCAATATGTGTTATTATGAGTCGTTAGCCTTGATAAATTAAAATTTTCAGTCCTGTAGATAAGCTGGATAAAATAATGTTGTGAAAAATTGGAATCACTACAAGAAAAGAGGGATAGATTTGGACTGCATGAAGAGGTTAACTAAATTTCGAGTGTATAAAAGAAACACCATGAGACTGACCTGAAGAATAAACAAACTATGCTTTTTTCCTGTTAAAAGAAAATAAATCAAATCTGTCAAGTACTAACTTACTTGCGAAAAATTTATCCATAAATATAAAATTTGTATTAAGTCTATATAATATATTAAATATAAAATTTATAACAAGCTTACAGAAATACAGGTCGACTCCCAACGAGATGGACAGATGACATAAAAAGAGTGACTACAAATTGGATTCACACGGCGCAAAATCGGACTAAGTGGAAAAGCATGCGAGAGGCATATGTTCAGCAGTGGACGTTAGAGGTAGTTGATGATGATGATGATGATGATTAAGTCTACAGACTGATCAGTTTATTGAGCCATTTGCTTAAAGTATTTCTTCGAGTCTTTCATACAAGAATGTTGAGAAAGCTCGAAAAGCTAAGCAGCGAGACACAATTTGGGTTTAAGGGCGAGCGCCCACCAACGTGGCGTGGCAGTGGCAAGTAGCAAGTAGCACGCGTCTAGCATAATGTAACCAATCCTAACGAATGATTAGAATGAATGACGTTACTGTCATTTTGGTGTAAACTGAATCATTCGTTTTCATTGGTTACATTATGCTAGACGCGTGCTACTTGCTACTTGCCACTGCCACGCCACTTTGGTGGGCGCTCACCCTAAGAGCGGACTGGGTATACGTAAAGGAACTTTTCGCTTGAATACTCTTGTACAAAATTGTACGAACCAACTAAAGGATATATTCGTTACATTCCTTGATTATGAAAACGTGTTTGACACCGTAACAGGATACAATGATAAAAAAGCTACACAAAGCTAAAATTGACGAGAAGAATATAATTGTAATGCAGTAATTGGAATCAAAAAGTACGGATAAATAAATTAATGGATACAGAGAAATTTGAAATTTTAAAAGGAATTGTGGCAGTGGTACAGTGGTATATTTTGTCTTCTGTACTGTTCAACCTTTATGTAGAGAAAGTTTTCAAATGCTTTGATAAAGGTTCACACCGCGATAATGACAGACAATAAACATTATATGCAGTTGACGCTAAATAAAATACTTGAGAGTCCTAGTGAATAACTAATGGGTTCCTCAACAAGAAATAAAATGTTTTATTAAAAAAACAAGGCAAGCTACAATGTAACTCCAATATTTCCTTTAATCTCAGCTACAGGATGGTTAATTGCTATGTATGGTCCATATTGTTACACGGCATGGAGACATGGACGTTCAAAATATCTTGCATTAACAAGTTGGAAGCCTTTGAAATTTGGACCTTGCAGATAATTTTTCATATACCATGGACAGATAGGGTGAGAAATAAGGAAGTCGTAAGAAGTGAACTACTGAGAGAGAATTACTCAACTTGATCAATAAAATAAGATATATCTTCTCATATCCTGAAAAGAAAAAAAATACTTAATCCATCAACTAATTATCCAAGCAAAAATTGAGTGCAAAAGGAGAATCGGTCGCAAACAAATGTCATGACTACTGAATATAAAAAAACTGGATAGGCATAAATAATACCGCGAGCTTTTGTATGACGCAAAAGAAAGACATCTGGCTAAGATTATTCGTTAACGCACTATAGGTGCACTCCACTATAAAAAGCAGAAGATAAGCCTATGAAAAATGCTGATCCTATTTTATTCTTTCTTTTTTTTAATAAATATATACAAAGGATTGTACACTGGATTCTAAAAAAAAAAACAATAAAAAATATTTGTTTATGATACGGGTGTCAGAACCCGACCATTTAATTGGAGGTAAAGCAGCAGATAGGTCTGGAGAAGGCGATACAACTTCGAACTCTATAGAATATACCAGGAACCAGATATCGTAAAACACATTAAGATAGGACTTCTGAGGTGGGTAGACCATGTAATGCAGATGGAGCAAACCGACCCAGCTATAAAAACGCCCCTTAATAGACCTATTGGCCAAAGAAGAAGAGGAAGACCCAGAACAAGATTCATAGATAACATAGACCAAGATATGAGAAATATGGAAATACGTGCTTGGCGGAGGAAGGCGATGGATAGGGACGACTGGAAGAGAATTCTTGGGAAGGCTAGGACCCAAACATGATGATGATGAGCAACAGATAGCTGTACTTTAGTATAATACTTATATAGATACAATATTTGACCACAGATCCGAAGATAGCTTTGTAAGTCGAAAACGCTCAGCTAGAAATAAAAATCTTTTACACACTTCAAGAATACTTTCTATTCGACTATTGATTTGTCATAAGTGTGTACAAAAACATATCAGTCTTTTCATTTTTTACAAAGTAATATTTTTTGTATATTTGAGTATTTCAAAAGTTATAAAATTGCGGGGTATTACTATTAGGGATAGAAAATTGAGGACAAAAACTAGGAGGGTGGAGATGGGCCAGCAAAATAAACGCTACTTAAATGAACTCAGGGTTTATTTGGAGAAATAACAGCTAGTTATAACTATAAATAATTGTTAAAAACTTCAAAATTGTTACTGCATGGAGGTTAACCTTTTTTTAAAACAAAACAAACTTTAAATTTATATGAAAGCAATTATTACTTAAAAAAAATGTCTGTCTTTACTTTAAAATCTTAAACACAAAAAAGTTACCTTGACTTTCACTAAAATGCACTAAAACTTTTGGGATTATAATTAGGATTTCTGCGATCGTTTGGGGTTAGAATTGGGGTCAAACTCATTGCCACACGAACAAAAGGACTGCTTATCACACTGCGAGTTACTGAGGTTATAAGTTGGGGCACCGGAATACAAACTTTGGAAACTTTTCTCCTTAAAAAAATGTGAAAGGTAGAATTAGACGCAACTACACATTTAACTGAATAAACTGCTACTATTTTTCTATGAAAAGGAACACAAAATAAGAAAACATTTCAATATATAGGAAAATGCAAATGCTACAACTGGAGGGTTAATGGTAGGCAAAAGTTAAAACAGATAGAAAGGTAAAAAATTAGACGCAACTACACATTTAAAAGAATAAACTGCTACTATTGTTCTATGAAAAGGAACACAAGACAAGGAAACATTTCAATATATAGGAAAATGCAAATGCTACAACTGGAGGGTTAATGGTAGGCAAAAGTTAAAACAGTTAGAAAGGTAAAAAAGTTTAAAAAATTTTAAAACAAGTATTTTTCGATCTAAACTCTTCATAATTAAAAAACCACACCGAAATTTCTACAAAAAACGCATATGTTTGCTTTCTATAGGTCTATTATCGAAATAGTATATTATAGAAAAACTCGTCAAATACCTAGCGTTTAAGATATACAGAAAAAACTTATTTTCCTGTACTATAAGGTTCAGGAGTCCGTTCAATATCTTTTTTGAAAATTGTATACCTAATACCATATCAGGTTTGTATCTAATGTTACATTACTTCAAAATTTATATTCCAACCCTCGTACTCTAAAAAGAGATTTCGTTTCTTTGGCATTAAACACATACAACTCGAGTTTGGCTTGAATAATCACCACTTTATTCCGATAGACCAAGAATCCTGCAATGTGACCCGGTCAGCAGATTAGGTGACCGCAGCAAATCAATCGTAGACTCTTTTCTTTTAAAACCCATTCTACTATATAAATCACATTTTTTTTTATATTTTTGTGACTACAATAAATTGAATTTTTCTTTAAAACCGACCCAAAAGTTTCTAGTAATTAATTGACGTTTTCAACTTGCACTTAAAATCTAGTGTATTTAACCCTTAAGTGGTAAAATTATGTAAATGGTCTAGTGAGGTATTGGCGTACCCCAAACTAAAATGTTAAAAAATGGATATTGCTACTTTTGACCAAACATTTTATTTAAGAGTACAAAATATAATATATATATATATATATATATATATATATATATATATATATATATATATATATATATATAGTAAACTCTTAAATATTGGGGAAATCTGCAAGAAAAACTCTAATGTGTATCAATTGTTTCGTCGAACGTTTTCGCCAAAGAGAATTAATTTCTATATATATATATATATATATATATATATATATATATATATATATATATATATATATATATATATATATATATATATATTTATATGCATTAGTACTATACTAATGCATATAATTATGAAATTCAATATTACATCAAAGATTCTTTTGAGATGGCAAATAAATATAATGGTTACATATTACCATCTAATTATGTCCTCGTTAGCCTTAACGTTGTATCCTTATTCAACAACGGTTATTAAGGAATATGTTTGACATCAATAGAGATCAACTGGGACCATATTAGAGGTTGTTGTTCCATGTCTTATGACAGATTCATCAGTATCGTCGAATTTCTCTTTAATAACACTTACTTCTCTTTTAATGGTAAATTCTATCAACAAACTTTCGGTACCCCTATGGGAGCACAGATTTCTCCTATCATTGCAACTTACATCATTACGTTATGGATTATGTGTTAGACTCAGTCATTCCCTTACTATCCTTTCAAATTCCATTTATTAAAAAATATGTTGATGATATAATTTTGGCTATACCCAATGACAAGGTAGATGAACTATTAGACACCTTTAATAGTTATGACCCCTACATCCAGTTCACTATAGAGAGGGAAGATGGTAATTGTTCCGTCCCCTTTCTCGACATAAGGATGATTAGGGAAAACAACAACATTAAAATAGATTGGTATCAAAAACCGACCCATTTTGGTAGATACCTTAACTACCACTCTTACCATAATAACTCTACCAAAGTCAACTTAATCAAACAGATGAAAAATAGAGTAATTAAACTATCAGATCCTTCATTTCATACAAAAACCTACAAATCCTTCAGAAACTTTTTATTTCAAACTCTTATCCAACACCATTAGTAAATAAGATTTTGTTTAACACTATCCATAACGAAGATACTTCACTTTCCATCGTGACTATCAATGCTGATCCTGATGTCTTAAGTGAGAACCCAGTCTCGGATACTCCTATCAATAAATATTTTTCATTACCCTATTTCAGAGATATCACTCCAGGGTTAACAAGGATTCTAAAAAGTGTTGAAAATAGCTTTGGGAATAATAATAATAACATTAAATTTAATAACAATTAATAATCTTTATTCGAAGATAAAAGATAAGACTCCCATAGATAGGCTTAGTAATATTGTCTAAAACATTCCATGCCTCTCTTGCAGCAATTCCTACATTGGCCAAACATCTCAATTATTGACATCACGTATTACACTACACAAAAGTGATTCTCGACTTCACCCTGACCGCTATGCATTAGCCAAACTTGTCCATTCCACTGGTCATCACATGGACTATACGAACACTACAATTCTCCACCGTGAGAACAATAAATCTAAAAGAGAGTTCATTGAAATATCTTATATTTTCCTTAACGATTTTTCCATCAATTTTAAGAGTGACATTAAGAATCTAAGCGATATATACCACTTCTTACTTAAATAAGATACCAAGAACAATACAACATCACATAACTAACTTGACTGATATATCTATTAACAACTAACCTACTTTAATAATAATTTTCATTAACTAAAAAAAAAAACATTCCCTTGCTTTTCTTAGATACATCTCAATAAGATATTATTATAATAATACATGAACAATATACTAATTAAAAAAGAATTTCAATTAAGAAAATTCTAAACTAATATCTCCCCAGACTGGGATCTAACTTCATCGGTTTTACCAATGAACCTTAACGACATAAATATTCAAAAGTACTACTTGTAATTGTCAGCGCTTGCACTCTATGAAAACAGAACCTCACATTCAAACTTTATAACAATCAAAAATTTAGTTATTGCCGACAATTCAAAGAATTACTTTCTTTAAATGTAGTTACATTGGGTTTTTCGATTAACCTTGGGTAAACATTTGCGTTTTAAGTTCAAAGCTACCATACATTTCCAACGTTCACAAATAAACTTTTTTGCACATAGTAACAAAAAAACACCACTATGTTGTTACTAGCTAAGTTTTTTAACATCCGAACTCGACATTTCTAAAATTTACGGTAAGGTAAATGTTTTTTATTAAATAATATATGGTAACTAATTATAATTTATTCTCTTTCAGCCCTGAAGAAGCCAAATTAATTCTCTTTGGCGAAAACGTTCGGCGAAACAATTGATACACATTAGAGTTTTTCTTGCAGATTTCCCCAATATTTAAGAGTTTACTATTTAACTTATCTACAAAGATTAAATTTCTTTTCTTTTATACATAGTATAGAATTTTTTTTTTTTGTGGAGATACCTAAAATTAAAAATATACGCCATTTGGTCTGCTAATCTAGCAGAGTTGCAACAAAGAATTGTGACAGAATGCCGATTATTGACACCGCAGGTATTTGCAAATGTAAGAAGAAGCTTTGAAAATAGACTGTATTATTGTATGGAGGTCAGAGGAGGTCATTTTAAACATTTAATTGGTTAACTTGATAAAATTTTAATATTTTTTGTTATAACTGATGTTTAAATAATAACCTAGTTAAATCCAAAATTATCTTCAAAGTTCTTCCGTGAATTATAAATGATGTGCAACTCGATGACACTTGCTATAAAAAAACTGGGGATCAATGTGGGACAATAAGAGGTTACATTTGAATGCATGAAAATTCGTCAACCTTCCAATATAAATTGACTTGTTTTTTTAGATTTTTGAGAAACTCTTGGTTTTTGAGCTCTTCTCTGGGGGAGTCAAATTGTCGTTGTATACACTGTTTTCTAACTTTAACAATCTCTTATGTTAATATGAACTTTAAGATAATCCAATATATTGTAATAGCATTAAATTTATTAAAAAATAATTTATTCGTTAAATTAAAAATTCGTGTATTAAATACCTCCCTAATTCAAACTTTTAATAATCCCATTAGAGGAGAAACTATATTCATTTAAATTTTTCCAATTGGTCCCTAACAGTCTTTAAAAAACTCGGGATACAATTTTAAAATCATCTTTTTTCTCTGGCTATAATTATAAACTAATTGTTCTGTCTTCAGTTTGACGTTTTTTCGTCATTTCAACTTTTCGTTTATCAACTGAAGTTACTTTTATATCCGTATTTTTTATTCCCTTTTCAGAAAGAATTGTATCTGACTGAATTTTTCATTTTAATGAGATTTCACAATTGAAGTTCTTACAGAAACCGAAAGAGATTTTTCCAATTAATAAGACTGAGTGGAAAATATAAATTACGCAGAGTCAGCGGGGCAATTCTAATTAATCAGGTTCTGAAAAACAGTTAATATAAATCTTCGACTATTGGTTTACAGTTAACACAATAGAGTGTTAAAACTACAGTATAGTCCAAAATAAACAGTACTGAACTTTTAATTATTTTATTTAAAAAAATACATATTATTTACACTTTTTAACATGTTCTAAATAAGCTCTCTCTCAAGACAGAGTTCATACCGATATTCCAGATTTCTCGTAATGTTATGGAATAAAGGTTATCTCAAGTCAGCGAAGAAAGCTCTAACGGCATCCTTTCACTAATAATTAATGGTTTGTGGTGCCCGTTTACCAGACGTTTACAAGACCCCCCCCCCGGAAGACCACCTAAAAGATGGAGGGATAGTTGTCAATCTACCTCCCAAGAAATTAACCAGAGGCAGCTTCAGAATTAAACAGATCGAAAGATCTACAAAAAGTAGAAGAAGAAGAAGAAGGTGCTTGTTTAAAAACGTCAGTTTTAGCCATGGCCGAAATGTATGCGTCTGGCTGGAGATGTTAAGTCTGGATGCGCAGAATAGGGGAAGTCAGTAAATCGTAAAATGAATTTGTTTTTAAAACGTTCCTAAAGAAATTGACGTACTACGACAGCAGTATAGCAGGTTATCCATCCTGCTTGAAAAACTGGTCTCGAAATTCCAAATTACGTGCACGACAAAATTGACGTAGATCAGGGATAAAGCATGTTAAAATTTGTATGTACCTCTGTTGATTAAGTGTGACTTGCCTACCATTTTCTCCGGTAAAGTATGGACCAATAATTCCGTGTCCCAAAACTGAACACCAGACACTTACTTTTGCGCTATGTAAAGGAACTTCTTGATCTTCATCTGGAGTGGCAAAGCCCAGAAATCGATTTGTGCGAGGACTTACATGGCCTGACAAATGAAAATGTGCTTCGTCTGAAAACCATACATTTTTCAAAAATTTAGAATTTTCATACTGTAATACAAGAATTTGTATTTGGCACAAGAGGATCGGGACGCCGTCGTATCTCGTGGTTGAAAAATCTCCGACAATGGTTTGGGATGACCTCAGCGAAGCTGTTTCGCAGAGCAGTCGACAAAACCATGATAGCCTTGATGATCGCCAACAACCGGACCGGATAAGGCACTTAAGAAGAACATACAAGAATTCTGGCACAATATTCCACTGTACTGTGATAATCCCTGTGACGTAATTGTTGATTTACCTGAATCATATACGATGAGGCACCCAGGTCCTTCAGAATTCTTTGCAACGAAGTTCGTTTTAAGCCCAGATACAACGCTGTTCTTGTCTGGCTGGCTTTCATATTTTCCAAGATTCGCTTAAAAGCACGTCCATGGCTATCGTTGTTGTTAACTGTCCTGGGACGGCCTAAGTTTCCTTTTCGTTGGCATAATATATTACCCGTATTTCTAAACTTTTCAACAACCTTCAAAATTACAGCATTATTTGGAGAACGTTTATTAGACCGTTGCGTTGTGTGAATTGATCACACACGTATTGTAGACTTGCACTATTACGTCGGCCAATTCTGTATGAGCGAAAATAATGCTCCACAAGAAACACTTTTTCCTTTTTCCACATTTTTAGTGTTTTTCATTTCTGATGGTAATTTTTTCATTTCTTGATTGATACAAGTTGAAGTCTCAGCACAGATTATTATAGATTTATAGTTATTTCTTTCTTTCTTATGTAGTGGTGAGTTGTTCATAAAAATGTTCTATTTCAACTTCTGATTTATCCGCAGTTCGAGTATACACTTGTACTACATTAATGTTTATTGCCTTACCCTGTATTTGTAATAATAGCATTCTATCCAAAAAGGGAATAAAATTTACAACGGCTGCTTAGATGTTCCTGGAGATAATTATTCCAACTCCATATAGATGATCTCGGGTGTTATTACTGGAGTAGTATATCGTTTTATCCATGACCAATATTTTACTGGAACCAGGCCACTGCATTTTGCTTATGCCTAATATTTCTAGGTTCAGTCTGTTAATTTCCTGAATCCTGTTGTGCGTCTTTCCTTGTTCGAACAAACTCCTCACATGCCATTGCCCGAAATTTAAAAAGGATTTGTTCTCTATATTGTTATAACATTTTTTTCTACGGCGTTCAAATTCTTCGTAAATCGATCTTTTTGCATTTTTACCCTCCTACTAGGGGTTTTTTGGGGGAAGCCTGGGGTAAAAGTTGTAAACTTTTTGCATCCTTTTTGTGGTCCCAAAATTATTATTCTCGGCAAAATTCAGCTTGTTCGTATGATTTGTAGAGGTTCCTTGGCATTTTCGTATCTGACGACTGAAGTAAAAATTTTATTAAAACTAAAAAATTAAAATTTTTGTTTTTTTCTTATTGATTTATATGTTTTCTCACTTTAATCACAAAATTTTACTTACAAAAGTTGTACAGATTGTTATTACGAACATTTTGGTACTAAATTTGCTTGGTAGCCAACGCGTTTTGGGTTTATCGAAAACTAAAGCACTTTTGGCCGTTCGCCGCTCGCATATATAAATGATGTCAACATAGGATATTCTCATTCGACAGACTACTTAAAATATGAAAACGTATTATACACCTATTATTAACATTGCGAGAAAATCTAAAAAAAGAACGGGATAGTATGGATTTCCCAACGTCTAGAATAATTAGATCACCAGAAATAATCTTAGATATCTGCCAACACGTCATAATCACCTCCTTTATAACAACGACGTCATAGTTCACTGGAGTCAGTGGCATTCAGTAAAGAAATTTAACGTTCAGCGGTATATAAATCATTTTAAATAAAATATTATGAAAAAAAAACACATGGAACCTGTTTCTTAGTGATTAAAGTAGTCTTCTTCTTGTAGAAGAAAATAAATGGTCAAGTATTAAAAGGGAATCAATTCTCATACAAGAAGCTAAAGAACAAAAGCAAAATTGTCTACAATTTAATGAATTTTTTTATATTGATGCTTCTCTCTACGTCAGTCTTTATATAAGTAAAGGCGAATTTTTCAAATAAAAATACTGTTTCCTGAAAAATTTCTTTTGTGGGATACGGATGCTTTTGTCTGTTAGTTCCTTATAAGAAATGAAATGTGAAAATGAATATAACTTACGATTTTATAACAGATATTGTAAAATGCTTTGTCTTCACTTATAGCTTTAAGTCGGGAAAACTGTTTATCCAAGCACTTTTTTGATTGGTAATCATAGTTCTATTTAATAGACCAAACATCAAGGATATATTGTTCAAACGTACATGTTTGGCAGCCGCATGCTAGACAAAGTAGAATATACCTTACGTCTGTTTAGGGATAATAAAGAAATTTTCTATTTTTGCATATAGAAATTATTGACTATGAAGATTTCAAAGCAATAATGGGTTAGCGACATTTTTGTAAATGTAATAACCATCAATTTAATAGTTTTTAGTATATATTATTCTTACTTACTTACTTACTTAGTCTTTCTTTTACACCTTTCTACCGTTAGGTGTAAGGCTGGTGGAGTTAAGTTTTGCACTGTTGTCTCCAAGCTCTCCAGTCTTGTGTTAGTTGTCGTGCATTTTCCCATGTCAATCCTTTCTTCTCAACTTCTTTTCTGATTTCGTCTACCCACCTAACTCTTGGTATTCCTCGTTTGTTTTTCTCTTGCACTCTAGTTTCAAACACTCATTTTGTTAATCTTTCATTCGACATTCTACACACGTGCCCGAACGATCTTAGTTGCCCCTATACTTTTTTTTCATTTATTGTTTCTAGTTTTAGGTTTTGTCTGATTGTTTCGTTTCTTGTTTTGTCTGTCCTCTTTCTGTTTGCTATTTTCCTTAGGAACCTCATTTCCATAGCATTGACTCAAGATTTTTGTCTCCTAGTCAATGTCCATAACTCGCTATTATACATGATTGTAGGTCTAACTACTGATTTAACGACTGCCGTTTTACCTTCTTCGGTATTTCTTTTTTCCCCAAAAATGTTTTTATAGTGTTAAATAAGCTTCCTCTTCGTCTCATTCTCTTATTTATTTCCATGTCTTGTTTACCGTTTGATTCAATTATCACTCCTAGGTATTTAAAATGTTCCACTTGTTCTAGTTGTTTTCCTTTTAATTGTGTTGCGTGTGTCTTTCTCTTATTTGAAATTATCATTGCTTTTTTTCTCTGTATTTATCTTCATATTTATGTTTGACAGTTCTTCTTCTAGGATTTTAAGGTTGTTCTGTAGGTCTACTCTGTTTTCTGCTATCAAAACCATGTCGTCTGCAAATAGAAGCTCTGATAGTTGAGTCTGTTTCATTTGCCAGTATCCTAATGTTAGTTTTATCATTCTTCTCTTGGCTTTCTTTATTGCTTCATTCAGTACCACTAAGAACAGCAGTGGGATTTTATCCGTGGGGTTAAGTGGCACGGTTGATGCGGATAACGAAAAAGTTCATTTTTATCTTCTTCAACTGCTAATTCGACACAATTTTCGATGATTGGTAAGAGTTTTCTCTATGGCTTTACAATTGTTGAAGATTTTACAGACTTCCACGCAGATGCGAATTTCCTAAATAGAGTCGCGAATAGTGAATGACATCTAAAACTCTTTTTATTTATATCATTTTTTAATTGGTAACCGGAGTACCTTTGCTCTATAGTTTTTCTTCATAAACACAATGACGCTCCATAGGTTGAACTAACGCAGTCGTGTTTGGGGGCAAAAGTTGGCAAATATTTTTGGCAAAGATGGGGCGTTGCCATGTTTTTTGACCTTTGGTATAAATTTGACTTGAAACACTCAAAATATTTTTTATCCATCTACCCTTTCTTTTGGTTGAAGTGGTCAATATGTAGTTTTTTTGCTCTAGTGTCCTTAGAAAATCTAGTTGTTTTTCCTGCCAATTACTGTCATCTTCAGGTTGTGACTTTCTATAGCGCTGCTGCAAGACATAATCGTAATCTGTTATTTGCTGGATTTATGGCCTTTTGTTTTATCTCAAAAGCTAGCGTCTGAGTTGAAAGACATTTTCACAAGAGACCCGATTTGTTTGCGTTATCAATTTGGTCGTAGCTCAGATGATTTGAAGAAAGAAACTCTTTAAACTTTTTTTTAAATTTTCTCAGCTTCCTTTTGGTTACTATTAAGCTTTTTTCTCAGCAGCTCTCTCAGCAGCTCTCTCAGCTTCCTTTTGGTTACTATTAAGCTTCTCTCCATTAAGTGCTATATCCTTTATCCCATATCGTTGCTTAAAGTGAGTCAACTAACCAGATTATACAAATTTTAAAATCCCCTTTTAAGCCAAACACGTCAAAAAAAATGTTTGGCTTTTGGAGCAATTATTTTACCTGATATGGGTGTACCTGTGTTACGAACTTAGGCTATTCATTCTATCAACGCCGTCTCTTATTCTACGTAAAACGACGTTCTCATTGTTTCTCTTTTCTTCATGACAAAAGAGCTTTTTGAATTTGATGCAAATGAAGGAAGTTGTCTGAGTTTTAGTTTCTTTGAATCATTTACATTCTTTCAGCTAAATATATATTATATTATGTTTATTCAAATTTACTGTCGGATTTCAGATTTTTATTTCATTTAAACTATTTATATAATCTTTGTAGTTTTTTCCAAATGTAGGTATAACATTTTTTACTTTTTTGGCTCAAATATCTGGATATCTAAATACTTTCGAATATGTAAAATATACAAATGTATAAAGTTTTTTTTATTAAAATATTTTAATTCAAAAAATTTTCAAACTCGCCAGCTGTGCCACACAGGAAATCTCCAAGTATAAACAACTTGAAAAAGTCTCTAATTACAATTTCACTACAACATTTGTACGCTACTTCAGAAAGTATATAAAAGACGAAAAGTTTTGGGTAAAGTTGTTGGACCCTTTCTAACAACCCTCCACGATGAACATCGACGTCTAGAGCACGTTTCAGATTTCAGCATCCCAATTTTATCTGAAAAATGCGTTTGCGTGTTTAAAATTTGGTACAATAAAAGCAGAAAAGGCACTAACGATCGTATGAGAGAGTTGAAAATTTTTCTCCAGAATATGAGTGTTATTAAGATGTGCAATCCAATCTTTCCACTCGGCATTTTATTTAAGTAACTTTCTGTATGAAAATAAAAGGCAATCTTCTGGTTTTATCATTGTAAAATAACAACGAATAAAGCTTGAATATTATCAGATTAAAATTTTTTATTAGAAAGTAACGTTATGTTCTTATTTTATAGATAGCTTGGATAAGTAAAACCCACTATTAACTTTCTAATTCTTAAAAAACTATTACATACCTATGTTAATTTTTAAAATAATGATAGTATTTGGTACTGTTATAGTAAAAAAACAAAAATTTCGGTCTTTGCATTATACTCTTACAAGTGACAAGTCATAATTTCGATTTTTTTAAACGAGAAAGTTTATCAAGCGATACTTTACTTAAAAGCTTTTAAAATACTAATTTCAAAATTATATTTAGTCTCCAAATTAAAGTAATTTAACCCTTAAATGCCCAATCGGGGTCACTATGGGACCCCAGACATACATTTTTAGCTATAAAATCTTTATTTGAAACATTTGGCAACCGCGCAATCAGGTATTTGTGTGGACGTGTCTCCTACGTTTTCTGTTAGTATACCACGAACATTCGTGAGGTGCAGTGGTCTGTAAGAGAGATTTAGATAAGTGGGGTCTCGCTGTGACCCGATTGGGCATTTAGAGGCACGAGAATATTTTTATTATTTTTAACATTTTTCGTCAGTTTACATTGAAAAATGGACCGTAAGAGAATGAAAATGACAATAAGCGACCAAGAACATGAAAAAATTATCCGAAATATAGAAGAAGGGATATCAGACTCCGATTTCGACTATGAGATTACCGACGAATCAGATAGCGAAGAGCAAGATGTTTTTGAGGAAAATGTTTCGGAAACTGAGGACAATTTAGAAGTCAACAGTGACGAGGAATCAGATGCAGAACCTACCGAAGTGGACGATAATATTAGTGAGGTTAGTGGTCCAACATATACATCCAAATCTGGAATGCAGTGGAATAGCCTACCTTTCGTGAGATCCAAGAGGCAACAAAAAAATATTATAAATGTACATCCAGGCTTAACAAACTATAGTAAAAATTCCAACACGTTTTTAGACTATTTCAATTTATTTTTGACCGAAGAGATGAAGAATGTCATATGCCTTCATACTAATGTAGAAGCTGTTAGGCGTTATCAATAGTGGAACGAAAAACATCCGAATAACAAAAAAGAGTGGACGGTACTTACCAACAATGAACTGGATAGCTTTTTAGGAGCACTTATCAAAGCTGGTGCTTTAAGGTGTGGGAAAGAATCGACACGAGAGATATGGTCTACAGACACCTCAATACGCGGTCATTTTTTACAGCCGCATTAGCTAGGAACCGATTTGAAGAATTATCGAGTTTCTTGAGGTTTGATGACAAAGGGACCAGGGTGGAGCGGAAGGAACAGGATAAGTTAGCGGCGATACGAGTAATTTGGGACATGTTCGTCTCTAACTGTGACAAAGCCTTTGAACCATACGAAAGTGTCCTTTTAGACAATATATAAAATCAAAACCTTGCCGCTATGGGATAAAAATTTGGGCTGCCGCGGATGTTAAAACATCTTATTTATCAAAACTTCAGGTGTACCTTGGAAAACTACCAGGTGGTAGAATAGAGAAAAATCAGGGATTTCGTGTTGTGAAAGATCTGGTGGAACCATATCATGGCAGTTGGAGAGAAATTACAACTGACAACTTTTTTACCAGTGTTCCTCTTGCTCAATACTTGGGACCGTCCGCAAAAATAAACCTGATACACCACCACAACTAAGTTTGACAAAAAGACCTGCGGAGTCGTCAATATTTGCTTTTACTAAAGAATTAGCTATGGTTTCGTACATACCTAAAATACACAGGATGGTACATCTTCTTTCAAGTCAACACGATAGTGATATAATTTGTCAAGACTCTCAAAACAAACCCTTGATGATTTTAGACTATAATAATACCAAGGGTGGTGTTGATAATGCCGACAAACTGATTAGGGAATATTCCTGTAAAAGAAGAACTGCTCGTTGGCCATTCAGGCTCTTTATGAATATTATAGACATATGTGCACTAAATGCCTATATTTTATACATTGAAAAAAATCCTGATTGGAAGAAAAATAATTTTTCACGAAGACGTATTTTCCTGTTACAATTAGGGACTGAGCTTGCTCGAAACAACATGGAAAAAAGAGCGAAATATATAAAACATAAAGCCTATGTAAAATCTGCTCTAAAAGATTATGGCATACCAATGGTAAACCCAACTACCGAAGTTGCAACTCAATCCAATCCGTCCATTCAGCTAAGAAACGTGCTCGTTGTTACCAGTGTCCGCGAAACTGTGACAGAAAAGTGAATACCGTTTGCTCTTTTTGCAAAAAATTTATATGCCAGGTGCACAGAAAAGAAGAAAAAACTATTGTATGTAAAAATTGCAGCTAAAAGTTATATGCTTATATTATTATTTAATTTTAATTTTCTTCGAATTGAAAAGAATTTGTTTCTAGAAAAGCCGTTAATTTTGTATGAAAAATAAATAAAAATTATTCAAATATGCTTAAAATTATTTTTAACCGTGTTTTCCTTTTAGTCAGTGCTAAATGACGTTACTAAATTGAAAATTTTAGTGGGGTCCCTAGGAGACCCCACATGGGCATTTATGGTTATTTTCATATCACTGGCATTTAAGGGTTAAATTAAACCATTTTAATTTGTTTAATTGAAGTTTTTTGATTGAAATATATTGGAAGAGGTTTTGATTTAAAAAAGTAATAGACATTTAATTTATTAAGTTATAAATTATTACTGCCACTTAATTTTCAATTAAAGATAAGAACAAAGATCAACGAACAACTAATAGGTTGTAGTGAAACATAACTGAATTAGAGATTAATTAAAAGCTTATATAGCTGAGATATTGATGTTATGTATAAATAATGTCCAAAATGCTTCTCTTTTATTTTTTGCCAGTAGTATAACTAATTTTTTGTTTCAACTACCAGCCAATGAGTTATGTTTTAGTCCGTAGCAATGTGTTATAGCTAGAGATCGAACTTTATGAAAATTGCGTATTTATTGCACATGCTGCATATGTAATATAATAATTGCTTTTTTTACTGCTTCTGCATACTGTTTGTAATATTGGACATATCTTTTACAAAATCTGATTACGAAAATAAAAATATTCAGAAAAGTAAATAAATCTTAATTTAATAATAATATTTACCACGGAAAAGGAATATAATAACACACTACCTTTCCTGGATGTTTTAATCTCTAAGAACGATATCGATACATAACGAACGATATATAACGATATGAGAATAGATATGAGACTCAGGTGTATAAAAAACCAACACACACCAACAGATATTTAAATTTCAAATCAAATCACAATATTATATTAAAGAGGGAATCAATAAATCCTTATCCGATAGAGCTAAAATTGCTTGTTCTAATGAAAATTCGTTCTTGGAGGAAAAAGATTTGTTAACATCCGTTTTATTAAAAAATGGTTATTCTTTATCATTTATAAATAAGGAATTACACAAGGAACTTACACAAGGAATAATACGAGGAAAATAACACTACCATATTTATATAAAAGGATTATCAGAAAAACTTTAAGTTAAAGGATAGTAAATAAATTTAAGACGAAATTTATGAGAATAACGAAAACTCAAAGAAATAACGAGAATCTTCTAATAAACGGAACCAACGTCGAACAAGTGGACAAATATGCATATCTGGGAACAATGACTCCACAAACTCCACAAATGATTAAATTCGGAAGATCAAAATCAGTATAGAAAAGGCTAGAGCAAATTTCAACAAAATGAGAAAAGTGCTATGTACAAGGGATTTAAAATTGGAACTAAGAGTTAGGCTGGCGAGGCGCTATGTTTTTTGACTTTGTTTTATGGAATGGAATCTTGGACCTTGAATGCGACATCAATAAAAAAAACTGGAATCATTCGAGCTGTGGGTGTACAGAAGAATTCTGAAAATATCGTGAACAGAACACGCCACAAACAAACGGGTTCTGAGAAGGATGAATAAAAAAATATAACTTTTAAATACAATTAAAACAAGAAATTACTCTGACATATTACACGTGGAAAGAAATACACCTTGCTTCAACTGATTATGCATGGAAAGATCCAAGGAAAGAAAAGCATAGGGAGACGTAGAATATCATGACTGCGCAACCTGAGAGAGTGGTATGGATGTAGATCAAATGAACTTTCAGAGCAGCCGTTTCAGAAGTCCGAATAGCTATGATGATTGCCGATCTCCGCCGCGGAGATGGCACTTGAAGAAGAAGTTGAACAAAATTAACAATGTTATAACTTTATGGTTTCTTCAGGCATATGAAGCAGGTCAAGATTTAAAACTAATCCAATTTACCAAATCTATTAATTTGTTTTAGGTGCCATCATCTAAAGAATAATCTTAACATATTTTCCTAAAACACTAAAGAAAGGATTGACATTTTATATAATTATTTAAAGTAATGAAAAAGTATGTAAGATTAAAACTAAAAAAAGAACACCATTCAATTTTGTAAACCTTCTCTTATTCATGCTGACATTGGCAACAAACTGACTAGACAGCGAAGTACTTATCTGGATAGTCCTTTATTACATCGGTCGGAAAGAATCCAAATACCTTAATGGTCTTTGCATCCAATATTTTACATTACTAGAGGTGACGTATGCAGAGAAATCTATGCCTTCAATAATGCATTCGTTAATTCATAAATCCACCAGAAGGAATATTAGCGAAAATAGACTTCTTCTTCTTAAAGTGCCCTCTCCTCAATAGAGGTTGGCTACTACAATTTTAAACTCTTTTCTATCTTCAGCTGTTCTTATAAGCTGTTCAAAATTTAGCCCTGTCCATTGTCGGATGTTTCTGAGCCACGATAGTCTTTTCCTTCCTAGGCCTCTCTTTCCCTCGATTTTTCCTTTTACTATAAGTTGGGCATATTGGTACTTATTGTTTCTTAGTATGTGGCCTAGGTATGATGTTTTTCTAACTTTTACTGTGTTAACAGTAAAAGTTAGAAACTCTCTTTCCTTGCCTATTCTATGCAGCACTTCTTCGTTTGAGGTATGCGATGTCCATGAAATTTTGAATATTCTCCGGTAGATCCACATTTCAAAGGCCTTCAATTTATTTACGGTTGATGTTTTAAGGGTCCACGTTTCAACTGCATATAGAAGAGTCGACCAGACGTAGCATTTTGATAAACGTAGTCGAATTTCGAGTTTTATTCGAGAATCACAAAGCAGTTTTTTTTTTTTTTTGAAAGATTTTCTGGCCTGTTCTATTCTCGATCTTATTTCTTGATCAGGATTTAGGGTGCTATCGATCCAACATCCCAGGTACTTAAATCTATTGACCTGTTCTAAGATGTGCCCATTTATTGTGCAAGGTTCAGGTATGTTTTGGTTTTTTCGGATTGACATCACTTTGGTTTTTTTAATGTCTATTTTCATACCAAATTGCTCACAGGTCGAGTTGGTCTTGTCGATGAGTCGTTGTAGACCTGAGTCGGAATCCGCAATTAACACTGTATCATCGGCGTATCTGATACTGTTGATATTTACGCCATTCAACTTGACTCCATCCTTGGAATCCTCCAATACCTCTTTAAATAGTAACTCTTCTAATTTCTCTAAATTTCTACTTCTGCGGATTTGGAACCTTCGATCCTAACTCTGGCGTTTTGGTTCCAGTACAAGTTTTTTAAGAATTTGATGTCTTTTCCATCTAAACCGACTTCTTGCAAACGTTCTAATAGTAGGTCGTGTCTTACTCTATCAAATGCTTTTTCGAAGTCTATAAAGCATATAAATATATCTTTCTGTTGGTCGTAGCATTTTTGGGCGAGTACTAGTAAACTGAACAGGGCTTCTCTCGTTCCCATGCCGGCTCTGAATCCAAACTGATCATCTCCGATGATTGTTAATAGACAAAGGAAAATAGACAAAGGTGCAATATGGCAATTCTATGTTATTCTCGTCTAACACGTTAGACAATCGTAATACTATATACATTTTTCCTTATGCAATGGGATTACAAATTTGAAGCTATTTCGAAATCTTCTAGTTATTAAAATATAATCTATTTAATATCTAATGATTCTCCTGGCTTTGTCTGCCCCACGTGTAGATTCTTCGAGGTTGTATTTGGAAGTTCTGACTTGTTTCTGACTGTGCTCGGACTTACTGTGTTTAGATTTATAATAAACGAAATTTTATATTATATAGTTTTATGTCGTACAAAATGTAAGTAATTTCAATACTAAAAGTGATAATTTCTTTTATATTTTAGAGATATTTCTCTGATGAGATATTTCATTTAATTTACTTTCAGATCTCTTTTGGAATTGAATATAGATCTTTATGATTAAGTTATTTTTGTTCTCTATGCAAAAATTCTAGAAACCAAAATCGTCGTATAATTAATCACAGATATCTTAATTTAAAGCCAGGATTATTTAAAAAGACAGCTGCGTCTGTTGAGGTAAATTTGTATCGCGAACAAAAACAGAAGATTAAATGAGTCAACGATTTCTAAACAGTCCTTTGTTAACAAGAAAACCGAAATCAGTGCCAATGCTTTGTATATTTGCAATGAAGTTAGGAATAATGTCTATTTCTGCCGATTCGAAGAAGATATTTTGTAAAATTAAGGAGTGCAGTAGTATGAATATGGATAATAAGGTTATGAAAAGCGTTTTCGTGTAATTTGTCCAAGTTAAAAAATGTGTTTATATAGAATTAAACTAACAATTGATTGTAATAAAAATTAAATTTTAACTGATAATTTGAAGTTTAGATTTCCACTCCAAAAATCGTTTTCAAGAAAAGAGTATTTAATACTTGTACTGAAAAGAGTGTATATCCACCAAACATTGTTTAAAAATAATATGACCACCCCGACAAATAAATACAATTCAATATAAAATGCAAATAAATAAGCCTTAAGAAGATTGGCCACTTTTTGAGGTTTTTTGTTTATATCCTAATTACTACGGTTTTATTTTGGCTAATTATTTTATATGTTGCACTGAAGGAGAGATATGATTTTTTTTATTGTAAAATCTCGCAAAAATTTTTAACTAACTTTTTCTGCCTACACACTTGAAAGCAAGTCTTGGCATACTCTCACCCGTTTTTACTGAAATCTAAACTGACAATTTACTATTGATATCTACAAATGTCCGTAAAACCCACAAAAATTTCATTTTTGTAAGAATAGTTATCACTGGATTTAGACAAATATGCAAAATGCAAATATTGCATCTCTTGCATATTTTTTGCAAATATCTGGAGATTTTGCTTATTTATATAAAAAGTTGCATATATATTATTTATCCACCAGTGGACAATGGTATGACCAATTTATAATGGTACGTTCATTTTATTTCAAATTATCAGTCTTTAATATTACCGATAGTACCTATAGATACTACCTAATATTCTTGTTATTGTTGTAGCAGGTAACCGATTATAATTTCAAAAGTTTATTTTGTGGGTTTTAAATAAACTTGTCTTTTTGCAAATCATTTTGTTCTTAAAAGTGAAAGTGAAAACTTAAGCATCGTCGATCGAGCTTGTTTAATTTGTCAATAATTTTAATTTTAAAATGCCGAAATGCCGATAGAGCTTGGTGTTTATTGAGAGTATACTAAATGTAAGACCAAATACTTACATTGTCGAATATTACCATAAGGTTTGTTTTTCTGGTTGTTTTTCTTATGAGTTGCTATGAAATTACTAACAGGAGAATCTTACTGACATACTGGTATGTGGTTTTCTTTCTAACGACGAATTACATGCTATAATTTTTTCTGACGGATATTCTCAGGTTAAAGTTGATTTCATGTAATATAATAAACTATCATATAATAAAGTCACCCCAGGAACGGAAGTTAGCAATATTGGCAATATTATTTTTAAGTCATCTATTTTAAAATGTATATGTCTGAATTATCAATATAAATGATTCAGATAAAATCACGCTTTTAGATAAATTTTTCAGCAACTAACAAGAAACAACATTTGTTTAATTTATTAATGTTTGAATTTTAAGAACGATTTCCCAAGTGGAAATGTAAACGTCAGGTAACTTATTTTATACTTAAATTGTGGCTTATTACGATTAAAATAGTATTTGCTTTAAGACGCCTTACGAAAATAGCTTCAGAAATTAAATTTTAATATAATACCTATACCTATTTATGTACATTTTATTATAAAATTAATATTTAATAATTGCCAAAATATCAACTGCCATGCAATAATCGTGCAGTTACTTACATGGAATTTGTCCTACTGATACCTTCAGTTTTGGAGTATAAAGAAATCGGTTCTAACTGTAGCTGTTTATATTAAAAAATTAAAACTAAAATTAGAGGTTACATGCAAAAAGAAATTGCAGATAGATGAACATTTAGAACTGCGTCATATTTAGCCAAAAAAGACAAAACTAAATCTGAGAAAAAATATCAAGCTTCGGTGTCAAGTCAAGTCTTTTCGGTCAAGTTCGAAATAAGGGAACGAAGAAGATACTTTTACTGAAGACTTGGGCCGTGCATTAATCTCTTCAGACATACCGCTTTCAAAATTATCGAATGAAAACTTAACTTCTTTTTGAAAAAAATATTGTAAACATGTCAACTCGTTTAACTCGTCACTAATAGATAATATAAAAACTAATATTAGTGACAATTACTTCTAAGTGTGTGTTAACGAAACGACTGATTCGTCTGAAAAATATATCGCCCATTTAATTACTGGTGCTCTAAGCGATCAAATCTTAATAAAATCCTATATAATTTTATGCAAGCAATTAGAAAAAACTAACTCTGCAACAATATCACGTTTTGTACATCAGGAAATATTTATTTTTTTTCTTCCTGCAGCTATTCCTAGTAATAAATTATTGCTTCGTTTATCCGATGCTGCACCATATATCGACCCTCCCAACGAAAACTGTCGTAACTCAAGATCGCTCATTCCGAGATAATTGCGTTTAAAAATAATTGTGAAAAGTGACGTTCTGTAATTTTTTAATTATCGCTACTACGTTTTTCATTTTTTCACTAAGTAATTATTTGTGCAATCAGAATTATTAAAAACGAATATAGATGTCATAAGGTTATTCGATTTTAGATTTTGAATGAGTTACTACAGTCTTCGTCGACAAAAATTTCAGTTATAAAAACATACTACAATAATAAAACAAATAAAATTAACAAATATTTTATTTTTAGCAACTTGTTTATAATGGTATTATGACACTAATTATAATAATAATTAACGACTAATTGCTCAGTACAATATACTGCTATTGTTCAGATTCGGAACCAGTTTCTTGATCTGTAGAGCACTCTGGTAGAATGTCTTCACTAGCAGGCCGCAGGGAGTTATAAAACCCATGGTACATTGATGGTATCAAATTGGCTTTACATAAACTTAATAGACCATTTATTTTTTTACTGCCAATTGATAAAAGAGCCTGGTATAAACGTGGTAGTTTATATTCTTGGGGTTTACGTAAGTTTGATGTTGCGATGTCGAGTTCTTTTATAATTTTCTTCAAAACTGTAGGTAAAATAAACTGTATAAGGATTCTTCGGTTCGAAGTGAATTTCCCTAATTTTGCTTATCTTTACCTCCTCCGCAGTGTTAGTTCTCTTCCCGTTCTGTTTCTGAACCATTGGTTTAAAAGTAAAAAAGTCTTCTTGAGAAATTTCTTTTACTCTATAAAGTCACCGATGCATGAGCAAACATCGAAATAATAAAACGATTGCGATTTTGCCCTCCGCAATTGTCGGGGGATAACACGACTTTTCGAATGCAATCTTGTTTTGCTCCTTTTAAAAAATGCCAGTAATAGCTTGCAATTTCATTCCGCCCCCTTTTTTATATTTGTTCATGCCATACGTAGCAATATCATTGATTATTGCCCAAGTCGTAAATAGTAAAATTATAAGTTGCAAGCTTACTCTTATAATAAAAGTTACTTACCTCTGACTTGGGCGTTACTAATACTTTTGCGTTCTTTTCTCTGGATCTGTATTGTTATACGCACTGCATACTGAACACTGATCTGTCTTGGGCTTGAAAAATGCAATTTTGAATTATGAGATTAAAGTATCCCTGTATTGTCCAACTGTAGCGACGGCATCCCATTTTTTGAGTTTGGCATATTCAAGGTAAAGCAAGGTATAAGTGAAAATAATTTTATGTGTTATACAGTGTTATCTTTTATACTATCCGGGATCTTGTGCGATCTAGTATTATGTTTTCCTCTCTTATCTGCTTGTATAGTACCAGCTTCACTAATTTTTTTCAATGCATTGCTAACAAAAGTTTCAGAAATCGCAAGCATATTCAAGAACATTGTCTTGCAAATTTGTTTCTCGGTATTACCAATATTAAATTTATACTTGCGCGAAAAGTTTCTCCTAGAATTGTTTACAGTGATTTGCGTTTCACCTTGTTGTGTCACGCACGTTGCAAGTAAATCCCACTGGTATGATCTCAAAGTTTCCAAAATTCGTCAAAAATTACTTGTCTTGTTTCAAAATGTAATGTGCTATTACATTTATATCTGCAAATATCCTTAAAAGAAACCTTCATCTTCTTTGCAGGTATAAAGTTATCTTTGAGGTTCGTATGTTCCAGACCGCTATTAAGTTCTCTTCTCACTTTTTTTGTCAGTCCATTTGTTCTCATTTCTAACTCGTTTTCTTCCTTGCTTAACCTTTTCTGTTACTTTTCGCTTTCTTTTTGATGATAGTCTGTCCAATTACACATTACTTCTCTTGTTATCAGATAGATTTAAATTTTCGGTTTCGGTAGTTTGGATCATCATCGGAATAATTAGAAGGAAATATGTTGGTATCAATGACAACGGTATGATTGTCGTCGTTCATTCCATTTTCATTGTCTAAAACAAAAAAAAGATAAACAAATTTAAATAAAAAAAAAGAAACGTTTAAATGATTAAATACCTAGATTGTTCATTTGAAATTAACTTTTTTACTGTCCATGTTATGTAGAACATTCAGATTTTAAACAGATATTCAAATAAATATAATGGCAGCAGCTTTCCTGATGCTATCTGTGTATTATTATACGACATTATTATAAATTATTATAACAATAAACAAGGTTCTCTTTAGGACTTCATCCAATGTGAAACGACATTTAGCATAATCTATACTTTTATTCGCTTGAAACGTATAGCCGTATCTCAGTCCCTTCTCACAAATTTACAGCGAACACAACTCCATAATACTACTTTCTTCGCGGTAAAGTACAGAGAGCATTGAGATATTACATTTACATTAACGTATATTGTGTTGCCTGTATTACGATTTGCGTTATTATAGTATTCTCTGGAATAAATTTCGGTATCAAGAAATCTGATTATGGTAATAACTCAAAATTGAAAAAAAAATGAGTTACGACAGTTTTCGTTGGGAGGGTCATGATCAAAGCAGCATAAAATTAAAAAATATTTTATAATAACTTAATACAGTTCTACCCCGGCGGAGAACATAGTTGGAAGCAGATTTTTTCTGTTCGGACTATTTTCAGACGCATTAACAGATGAGAGCTCCCAAACTATGCTAGATGCTAAAAAAATTAAAAAAAAAACGTTCTTCAGCAGCAACTATTATTGAATAAATCAAATTTTAGTTTGTTTCAAAAAACTATTCCTCAATTAGAATCATCAAAGCTGTTCTTGGTAGAAAGCATAGTGAACAACTTCCCCTTCGTTGGCTCAGTGAAGATGTTCGTTCAGTTGTAATGGAAACACAAAATAATAGTAGCAGAGTTTATTGACGAGACGTACACTATGGGTGTTGACCCGGGATTACTTTAAGTAGAGACTGTTGCAGTTGAGCGTTGAAGACTATCACGTTTGTTGAGTGAATATTGATTGAATGCTTCTCTAAGCAAAAGATTTTAGTTTTATATAAGTTTTAATTGGGTCAATATATTCGCGGACCTAATGACATGTGTATCTAAGTTGTGTGTTTAATTAATTGTTAATTGTTTAATTTTCGTCAGCACTTTCGACTGATGTCCAAATTTTATTGTTGATAGTTGACCAAATCTAATGTAACCTAATTAACTACGTGTGTGTATTTAATAACAAATAAATTCATTCGGTCTACTGGGTGATAAAATTATACTGTCCAATTTCGGATATGAATTCTGAAGATTTGATATTGGACACATAGCCTTAATAAAAGAAATTAGATCAGCTTGTCAAAATGTTAAAGGTGACTTTAAAAAAGATATTTTTCAAAATTTTTAAATAATAATTAAAAAAAAACAAAGTTTTCAGAAACTGAAGTAGCTAATGTTCTTGTTGGTAGTTTGTGCGAAGAAATAAATTTAGAACCGAAATATTATTGTAAAACGAATATATTGCTCCCATTATATTCGTTTATATATTCTTCTTCTTAGGGTGCCTGTGCGTTCCGAACGTTGGCGATCATTCTGGCTAAGATGATTTTGTTGGTTGCTATACGAAATAGTTGTGTTGAGGTTTTTCTATACCATGCTCTCAGGTTAGCAAGCCAGGATATTCTTCTTCGTCCTGGGGCTCTTTTTCCTTCAATTTTACCCTGCAAAATGCATTGGAGTAGCTCGTATCTGCCTTGATATCTCATTATATGTCCCAAGTACTCCAGCTTACGGCTCTTCACAATGTTGGCCAAATCCGTGGTTGTGTTCATCCTCCACAGTACTTCTTCATTGGTGACTTTGTCTGTCCATGGTATCTTCAGGATTTTTCTGTATAACCATAATTCAAAGGCCTAAAGTTTTGATAGAGTTTCTGCCTTCAATGTAAACGTTTCTACTCCATACAGAAGCACTGAGTACACATAACATTTAAGGAGCCTTATTTTTGTTTTCAGGGTGAGGTCATGGCTTTTGAACACAGAGCTCATAGCCAAGAATGCACTTTTGGACTTTCCGATGCGACATTTAATCTCTTGGGTATTATCCCACGACTCATTGATTATAGTTCCCAAGTAATTGTATTGTGACACACGTTCAATTCTCATTTGGTTCACATACAGATGTTTCTCAATTTATAAATATATGTACACAGATAAAAGCCATAAGTTTTTATTGGAAAATTTTGAAAAACATTTAATCATGTATTGTTTCCATAATTCTAAGGAATAATATTTGAATTTTCATTTTTCACCTACTTTTAAAAGTTTTCAGCTAGTTTTTAAATTTTTTTATATTATATATATTTATGTATAAGGTAAACATTAATTATTGTACCATTATTAAATATACGTTTCCATTGACAGTACGCATATTTCTAAAAAAAAAAAAAATGTGTATTTAATGCATATTTTCTAAAACAAATGCATATTTAATGCATATTTTTGGCTGAATTAGTGCATATTTATGTGCATATTTTTTTTTTAGTTTAGTTATCATATTCCAAATATTTTGATAAAGGCAATTTTTTATAATTTCTTTTTAAATATTACACTTGTATATATGTATATGTTTATTCCATATTTTTGTTCGTGAGTTTATTCACGGTTGCTACTTAGATATTTATCGCGTTTGACAAAAGTGCCCTTTGAGTTATTCGTCGTATCAAAAAGAAATCTAGGTACGTTACAATACACGAAATCAGTGCCTATATTCAAGACATTTAGACCCCGGTAATAGGGTTATTTGGGGAAAACCTTCGCAGTCAAGATTGGGAATTTCATTATATATTTTTGGAAACAGGCGATAATGTCTGTAATGATTTATTGCTTAATTTGTTATACATAAATATTTTTTAATGGAAAGTAATTTTAATTATATAAAAGGTCTGCAAACTTTCACATTTAAATTAAACATTTAAGTTTAATTACATAAAAAGTAAACATTTAAATAATTTTAACAAATGAATATATTATCTTGTATATATTTTATGTTGAACAAATAAAAAAAAATAACTGACCGGTTTAGTGATTGTAAAAATTAATAACTACATTTTGGCAAATTCGAAAACAAATCGTAAAACTGCCTTTTTAGCTTATACAAAATGCAGTTTTATTATTATATCTGCCAGTGACGGAGTTAGCCCCAGAGGGGCCCCGTATCAAACTTTTACAAGCGCTTGCATTGAACAAAATGTTTATTTAATATAATTATAAAGTATTCTCCGGAGCATAAAAAAAAACATGAAGTTACGAATATTATGGAAGACTTCAACGCAAAAGTTGGTGCTGAAATAACGCAAGATATAAACGGAAAGTATGAACTTGGAGAAAGGAACGAAAGAGGGCAGAGACTAATCTCCAGCTGATCAAAAAAGAAAGGTAGTCAGGAATCAAATCGACTACATTATCATTAACAGAAGGTTTAAAAATAGTCTTGCATATGCAAAAACATTCCCAAGTGCAGACGCAGCAACTAATCATAAACAGCTCAGAAAAAAACATAATAATCGACTCCTAAGAAATGCCGTAATAGCAGATGAGTTTGGAAATAAGATAAATCATGACATTAAAAAACAGCTAGAAAGATTTTAACAAGAAACTATCGGACAAAATATAGATATAATCAATTCCGCTATGGTTACCATAGCCGACGAAGTTTTAAAATCAGAAAAAAAAGCCAGTAAAAAAGAATTGGATGACCAATAACATACTCGACCTTATTCAGCAAAGAAGAAATTGTAAAAATAAAGATGAGACTCGATATAGAGAAATATATCGACAAATAAGATACAACGTTAAGCGAGCAAAAGAGGACTGGATGGAACAGAGATGTCGTGAGACGGAAGATCTACAAAGAAAATATGACGAGTTAATATACACAAAAAACTTAAAGAAATTGCCTACACTCATTATTCTTGACTTAAACGAAAAAAAGGAAGAATGGACCAACTACATAAAAGAGCTCTTCCTGGATATGAGGCCACCACTTAACGCTGCAAAGTATTCGAATACTAATTAGTATTTTATGGCAAAAATGGTAAATCTCCAGACCCTGAGCAAATACCATCAGACTGGCTTAAACTTCTAGATGACGACAATGTCTCAGAACTAACAAACATTATTAACCACATGTTCGAAACTGGAACAGTGCCACAAATATGGTTAAATATACATTTATCCCACTTATAAAAAACCTAATACATTATCATGTAAAGACTTTAGACTAATTGGCCTCATGAGTCACTCTCGCAAGCTACTTCTTAGGATAATTCCTAATAGAATCAAGCAGAAATGTGAAGAAACAATGGGAAATAAACAATTCGGTTTCATAGAAGGATTGGGAACAAGGGAAGCTTTGTTCTCAATGCTAACACCACTTCAATGATCATGGGAAGTACAGAAACCAATTTACGTCTGTTTTATAGATGTTGAGAAGGCGTTTGATAGGGTTTAACATGGTAGGCTGTTTGAATATCTAGAAATAATTGGAATAGATGATAAAGATCTAAGACTTTTACATCTATATTGGAATCAAATATTCTGGTAAACGGCAAAGAAACAGACAAACTTTGTATTAAAAGAGGTGTTTGACAGGGTTGTGTGTTGTCCTTAACTTTGTTTAACGTTTACTCAGAAATAATTTTTAACAAAGCCTTTTAAGGGTAATGTGGAGTTCGAATCAGGGGAGAAACTATTAATAACATCAAATATGCAGATGACACCGAAATCATGGCTGAAAGTATCGAAGATCTTCAATTTCTTATAGATTGAGTCTTTAGAAAATGCTCTAATAACGCACTAAGCATAAATACAACAAAGACAAAGTTACTTGTGGTTAGTAAATAAGACCTCGGCGCTATAAAACTAATTGTCAATAATGGACCGATAACAAAAGTTAACCATTTTAAATATCTATGATGTTGGATAAACGAGACACTAAATCCGGATGAACAAATTAAAACGCGTATAGAAATTGCAAGAGGAGCATTTATGAAACTTAGATCTATTCTGGGCAATTCTGAGTTGAACTTACAGCTAAGAATTAAGTTCCTGAAATGTTATATGTATCCAGTATTACTGTATGGATGTGAAACCTGGATTATGAAGGTTAACATGATAAACAAATTAGAAGCCTTCGAGATGTGGTTATACCGTAGAATGCTCAGAATATCATGGGTTCAACACATTTTAAACAGAGAAGTCTTGAACAGAGTAGGTCAAGGTGAAAGTGACTTAATAAAGATGATAAAAAAGAGAAAACTCGAATATCTTGGGCCTATAATGAGAGGAAGCAGATACAGGATAATGCAGTTGATACTCAACGGAACGATCGACGGAAGAAGAAGAATTGGTAGAAAGAAATACTCATGGCTCCGGAACCTTCATCAATGGACTGGCTTATCAGCAGATGAATTATTACATGCCGCGCAAGATCGAGAACGATATCGGCAAATCGTCATGGAAGCTACCCACGCCTAAAACTTGGGCACATTACTCAAAGAAGAAGAAAGTATATATTCCTTCGAAAGAATAATATTTTAACAAAACGAGTGCAATAACGGACCAACCCACAAAAATTCAAAATTTATTTTATTGTAGAATATTAACTACTGTCTAGTTGAAATTTATCAGCTGCATAGTGGACCAATCCACGTTTTTTAATTTGTTACTAGATAGCTGCACTGAAGTAATTTTGGAACTTTATATTTGACAGGATCTTAGAGAAGCAAAGTGGACCATGTGCGGTTAGTCCACTGTGCTGCTGACAGTTAGATGTTTTTCTATCATTCTTGATTAATATTTTTGGATTTTTTTTAAAGATATCTTTACTAGGTACCAAATGTAGTTTTTTGACATAGAGGGCCTTCCATACTTAAGTTTTAAGTTGAGTACTACACGAACACCACATTATGATCACATTCTTATTATATTTACATTTCAGCTCAACAACATATCTAAACACACCTTCACCTACTACATCAATACTCAATAATAAATCTTTTAGGACCCATCTTCCCACATGTGCCTTTTTACCATTTTCTAGGTACCAAATGTCTCACAACATACAGGGCCTTTTGACAAAATCTTTAGCTTAAAATAAATAGATCCTTACACATGTATAGTTGGTTGCCTATCAATCCTACAAAATTTCATAAATTCCAGTTGACCCACATTAATTTTTAAAAAAACCAATTTTCAATGTTTCAAATAAAGCTATTTGATTAATTTACAATACAGATTACAATATTGATGGTTGATACTGTTACATTATTATAATTTTAAGTTTTTCAATTTTAAATAAGGCTGACATCTGTCATTTTTAGACAACTACCGTAAGATACACTGACTGCTCTGACCATCGAGCAAAAAGATAAAAGAGGGAATCTAATCGTTACGAAAAGGAGACCAAAAAAGTGGCCTCTGATGGCGGACATATCCGGAAATGCAAAGGCGCTAAATTTAAATTTTTTAACACTTATTAACAATAGCTATAAAATATTTTTCAGACGAGAAAGTTTTAATTAAATATTAACTATAATAGTCTAAAAAGTGACACAATTGGTAAAAAACTTCAATATAAATAAAATTTCATGTGACAGTTAGGACAAACAATAACATAACCAAACTAAATTTGACTTCTCAAACAAGGAAAGAGACTGTCTTTCCATGTTTAAAGTGGCCTCTCAAGATAGCATTTCCTGTCTAACAATATTTTTGTTCCCACTACCTTTACATTCCCTCTTTTATCTTTTTGCTCGATGGCTCTGACACAACATCCGTCCTAACATGTCAACAATGTCATTTTGATCAGTTGTTATCAACAGGTCCTCGTAGACACTTCGTCTCAGGACCATTTTACTGTTACCATGGGACCATGTTACCTATCCAACGGTAACTTAAACATCACAAATTATAACTACTAATAATGTAAAACAACTACAAATTTAAAACATTTAAAGGGTTTTGACCCATGTATTTTGGTGGCTACTAGCATGTACAACCGTAAGTATTAACCACATTTTGCTCTAACCTTTGTCAACATTTTAATTTAACGTTCTTTTTAATTAAAGTGGTTATATACTTTTAGGTTTGCACTGATGATGGATTGTTTATTACGAAAACGTTTTGCAATGTGTTTGTGATAGCCCGTTTGGGGCATTTTTATATACCTTTTATAAAGGATTTTAAACAAAATTTTTTTGTGATATATGGTATACAGCCAGCTACAGGAACTTAGTTTCCTCGTGAAATTTATTTTTTGTTAAAATTATATTTTTTATTCGATTTTGCCACCCTTAAGCAATGCCTTGTTTTTTATAACATAGTTATAAAATTTACTGCAAGTCCTGCTAAAATTAGTTTTAATTTGAATTTCTACTTTGACATGTTCGAGTGTCAAACGGTTTCGCCGCTTACACCAAATTAAATTAGCCTGAGAAAATACTCTTTCCGCAGCCGCGTTCGATACTGGTATTGAAGCCATAAACGAAAATATCTTTTGAAGATTGATAAAGTCTTGGTTTTCTTTAAAAATGTGCCATTTTTGTAGCGGTGTCAAATCTTGATTTTGCACTGCTGCCTTCACTAATTCTTTTATTTTACACACTTCTTCATAAAGTTGATCCATGCCTAACAAAGTATAAATTTTTAGATTTTCAATTATGTTAATTATTGACGCATAAGTAAAGGAGTCATCCTGAAGAGAAAATGGCTCTTTTCCAATTAGTCCAATTTGCTATCCTTAAAATTGTATCTTGTTCCTAAGTAATGTAGAACATTTTTGTACCTCGTACTACAGTCGTTTTTTATTTTAGTAACTTTATCCGCAAGCAACTTTTTAAATAAGTTGCTGCACGCAAATCCCACAAATTCATCTTCAATTCACTGCTTAAATTTTTTGCTTAAGTCAATCATGATTTTATGACCTTTAAAACACAGCGATGTTTCATTTTTAAGACATACTACTGAATCTTGTGCAAAACTTTCAAAGCATTTTGGTAAAATGCCAGACAAGGTTCGGTTTCGTTAGAATTTAAGAATTTCCATAGCCCAGTGGGACGTTCGTCTTCTCCATATGATATAAAATATCCTTTTAGAATATTGAAAGACTTGGTAGCACGTTACGTGGTATGGAGAAGTGATAACCATCGCGTCTTAACATATCGCAAGACAGGAACAAATTCAGCTTCGTGGATAACGTAAACATCTTTCAGAGCGTAAACTCGTTTTGCATAATATGAAAAATGGTTATTTAGCTTCAAAATAAAATTCTCTAAATTAAAATTACTCTTTCCTAGCCCATGCTTTACATTATTGTGTAAGACGTGTATAGGACTGATAAAATGTTGTCATTAACATGGTGCAATAATTGAAAAACTGAATTGTGGCAGCCAAAATTTACATTGCCATTATCCGCACAGTAACTGGTAAGGCGTTTGATATCAACATTGCGCTGTTTCAATGGTGTCACTAAATTCGTATGGATGGCTGATGCAGTTTCATTTAGATCTTCATAAAAGTCAAGTACACACGTTTTTAAATTTGTGCCATTATTGAAGGCATCAGTAGCTACTCTATAAAATGTATCATTTTGCAAAGTTTCGACAGCACTTGCCTTAGTTCGTTTAAGTGCCAATTTATCAGCTATTTTAGAATCACCATACAAAGTATGGTCGAGTTTTGTATCGCAATCGAGTGAATTGATTGATAAACAATGCTTGACCAAGTGGTATGACCTAGTGACTTCAGCTTCTATCACTTTTTCTTCTTGAGTGCTCATTTCATCGGTTTTCAAAAACATTTTTAGCGATGTTGATAAACTAGCACTTCTTTCTCTTTTTTGGTGTTCATTACATTTTTTGTGTTTTTCTATATCATTTTTGACACCATGAGATATTCTAAGCTCTTTTTGGCACAATGTACAAAGTGCGCTAAACTTTACCCACATATAAAATGTTCGGTTACCTAAAAACTGTCCGTTCAGCAGAGGTTTCCGTTATAAAGAGGTGTCCAATAACAGAAGTTTTACTGTTCGTACATTTTTGTGATTGAATATATTTTCTATACTACCACTTTTTGGGAAAAAATTGAAAATATCTAAACCTCACATGCTCTTTATGCATTTTTAATTTAAAACCTGTCAGTAAAATGAATTTTTTACTACAGGAAATGGTGATTTTTAGAAAATAAAGTTCACAACTAAAATATTCGACGTTTTTTGCTGCGAATTATGTTGTTGTCAGATTTTAACCTAGTTTGCAAAATAAACGACAAAAAAGACTACACGTGTTAAATGTTCAAAGGCTTTGATTAAAGTAATTTCTGACTACAAATAATTATCAGCCGGGATAACTGTTCGTAAAATATGCTTCAAACATTTACTCACACAAAATATTTGATTCACCAATAATTAGTCCAGGGAAAGGGTTTTTTGTTAGGACACTGCACAGCTAGGTTGCAAATTGGTTTTTTGGGTACTATATACCTAATATATTGTAAATACAAAAATGGCCGTTACAGTTCACAGGCATATAGTAGTTATTAACAAGTAGATAAGGGTCAAAACTGGCAGTTTTTTTGTTTAAATCGCTACAGGTAAAAATGGGGTAGATAAATATATATTATTTGGAGTATTTGTCTTTTAGTAGATGGGCAAAGGTTTAAAATTACAGTTTTTGAATCTTAATTGGGTTATTTGTTGCTTTGAAAATTGCAAAATAAAGAGAAAGTTGTCTATTTTACTTATCTAGTGGTTATTACAGAAGAAAAATGTCAGATTGACAAAGAAAAATAAAAAATGGTAAGCCTAAAACCGCTGATGAAATCCTAATGTGTATCGAAAAAAATTAAGTTAAGGATAACTTAAGGCTGACAGTGACGTATGGTAGTAAGATATGGATAATAAAAACAAACAAATATGAAGGAATCGGAAACACGGAAAAGAAAAATGCTTAGAGTTATATATGAAGATAAAAACACGTTTGAAGGTTGGGTACGACGAACAAACAATAAGTTAGAAGAACTGTATTACGAAGCAAGCATCAGTCACTTCATAAAAGCCCATAGTGTGAGATATATGGGGTACGTGATGAGAATGAAAAGGAAGAGAATGCCCTAGATGACCGCAAAACGTAACCCAATTACGAAAATAAGGAAAAGAGGACCCAGACAAAGATGGTTTAATATCGTTGAGGAAAATTTCAAAAAAGAGGAAATTGATAGTTAAGAAGAAAGAGCAACAAATGGAAATTAAAGGAGGAAAATAGTAAGTCAATTTAATACGCAAGGAGCCTGATGTTTACGAGAAGCCACCCCACTGGATAAGTATAAGTTTTTTAATGTCTTATTTTAGTATTATATTACTTGTATTTTAACCCCTGGGTCTTTAAGGTCTGTTGAGCTTTGTAAATAAAATAAAATAAATCCCTGTAATTACCCTGTTTGGAATTTATACTAAAATATGGTCTCTTTTAAATAAGTGATGATATTATAAATATTCAATTTTAAATTAAAATTTATTCAGTTTTAGATATTTTCACATAATTTTTAAATGAAAAATTAAATTAACTGAAAAACTATTCCAACGTGGTACTTAGGAGCAGCTCTACGGTTTTTCTCCAGAGACCATTTTTCTCACGCGATTCGCTTTCACCGATAATAAATGTTCCCGCGGAAATATATTGGTATAACGTTCATTTAACATCAACTGTGAATGTCTTACGTGATGAGTGTACATTTGAGATCATAAGATCAAATTTTTCTTTGTAATGATTTGTCTTTAAAAAGGATAATATATATATATATATATATATATATATATATATATATATATATATATTACCAAATACATGAAAATAGAAATTTAGAAGGCATTTACCTTGAACATTTTTTAACCATTTACTATCTACAGCAAACAAGCACTTAAACACAATATTATAAAATGGAAACACAGCAAAAATTTGGATTAATAAAAAAATGTAGTTCAGAAAATTTTTTATTCAATATTACAAAAATTAGACTATTTACATCAAGATATCGTAC
Source organism: Diabrotica balteata (assembly GCA_918026665.1). Lineage (NCBI taxonomy): Eukaryota > Metazoa > Arthropoda > Insecta > Coleoptera > Chrysomelidae > Diabrotica > Diabrotica balteata. Next base: position 125,645,400 of record OU898281.1, read on the forward strand.
ATCACATTGAAGTAATTTAAACTAATTTTAATAATTAATTGGCCAGCCCTTGTTTTTAATAACTAGTTCACATATTTTGAACATGGAATTTATTAATTTTTGCAGTTCCTTCATGGAAATATAGTAATGCCAAGCGTAGATTAGAGATTCGATTAATTTTGTTTTATTTGTGGGAATCTACACGCTTACGCCTGTAGATTCAGACTGCAGCTTCGTCAGTTGGATGGAATTAAGGCTTCTGACTGTCAGACTTCTTCTTAGTGCAGCGTCATCCCGAACAGAAGTTTTGTTTGATCGGCCACTACGCGGTGTGTCGTCGATTTTTCCTTGTTCAGCATACTTCTTAATAACTCTAATTACTGTAAATTGATCACAGTTTACTGCGGATGCTATTTCGCGACTGGATTTGTCGTTTTTATGGTAAAAAATAATTTCAAAACGCTTTTCGTCCAAAAACTGAATTTGTTTGGCCTGGAATGACATTTTGACCTTTTTATCAAAAATCAAAGAGCGAGTAAATGTGTTAGGCTAACTACAGTGTAAATATAATCAAAATGTGTGGCAAATTTGTCATTAAGATTCAAATCAATAGTACATTAACGACTTAATAATCACCTAATAATTTTCTCGGATTATGGGAAATCCCTTCAATCAGGTTATTTTGATCTTTTCTGTAGAATTTTGAGCTAGTAATTAACACCGATAATGCTAATTACAAGATCAAATTTAAAATGAATTAGCGAAAATATACAAAAAACTTGTGTTAAACCTCAAAAACTGTAAGGCGCTTAGGTTATGCAGGACTTTTTAACACCACCATAGTACAAATACAATTCAATATAAAATTAAAATTTAGTCTTATTTGTAAACTTCTGTCTTTTATAAAATGCCTTCTATTATTTATTTATATTCTACATAATTATATTCCATATTATCACAAATTTGGCCCACTCCTTCTTATTTCTGGCCAGCTTCCTTGCTTCTCTCCATGTTGTCCCTCTTTTTTCGATATTGTTTCCTAGGGTTCTAGCCCATGTTTGTCGTGGTCTGCCTTTCTTCTTTGCGTTTTTGCCTGTCGAATTTCTTTCAGCAACTTTGTGTTGTCCATTCTCTGAAGAACACATCACCAACTGGATTGCCTTTTTTCTACATATTCTAATATTGACACTATTTGCAAATCTTTTCTTGTTTGAGTGTTCCGTAGTCTATCTCTTTTGGTAACTCCTGTAACTCAGATATTTAATTTCTACTGCCTGTATTTTACTCTTTTGTCATTTTGTTAGAACCCACGACATGCAACCAATGTTGAATATTCGTCTTTACATTGACTTGAACACATTAATTATTGTTTTTCTTGTATTTTATTCTTATGTATGAATTTATTGTATATTGCATAGTAGAGGTTCATCGTTTTCTTCTATTAATAATATGTGTTTCCTGTCTTTCATTGTCTTATAAATCTGCTTCAAATTATTGGAAAGTTCGTGGTTGTTCTATATTTATATCTTCTATTTTTATATTTATCTTTTCTTTTTCGTCATTTTCTACTATCACCGTAACTTTTCTTTTATTTTTATTAATTGTCATTCCATATTTTTTTAGTACTTCACTCCATATTTCCATATTTCTTTGGAAAACATATTAAATATAAAAGCTTTGTTGTGCCGTAATTTGTAATATGTAAGCCTAGATATTTATAGTTTTCACCAGTCCTAATGTGTAATTCATTTTATAATAATAATGTAATGTTCAATATCTCCTATGCACATAGCTTCTTTACATTTTATTTACGTTTACTTCTAGTGTGTTCTTCTATACCCTCTTTACTGTGTTCTTCTATAAGTTTCCTTGTCATGTATTCCAGATGTGGTCCTGTACCATCACTATCACTATCTAATCGTCTGCGAAGCACAAGGTGTATCTTCCTCTTAGGGTGCCCTATCCAATTACTGGATGTTGGCAACAATTCTGGAATACTCCTCTCGATCTTGTGTGGCTCTAAAAAGTGCATGGGCATCGAGATTTGTCCAATCCCTTTTGTTTTTAAGCCATGAGAATTTCTTTCTTCCGATGCCTCGTTTTCCTTCTATATTTCCTTCCATAATAAGCTTTAAGAACTGGTACTTGGAATTTCGAAATATATGACCCAGATAAGCAGTTTTTCTTCGTTTTATTATTGGCAGCAATTCTCATTCTCTGCCCATTGGATTTAATACTTCGACATTTGTTGTGTGATATGTCTAGGTGTATAAGGCTTTATTATTGTTTAATGGAATATTCATTTCTTCCCATTTCCTCTTCCTTATCTTTAATGCCTGTTCAAGGTATATTTTAAAAAGCGTTGGTGAGATGCAAAAACCGTGTTGTATGCCGTTGGTTACCTCGATGTTTTCTGAGTTTATTTCCTATTTTTGCTCGAGCCTGGTGTTCTTATATAGTTCTTTTACTGCCTTTATAATGTATTAATATAGCTCAATTCTGAAACTTCCCACAATTTAATATAATAATGTATTTGTATATAATTGTATTCTATCACTTATTCGTATTTGTACTTCACAAATTAAAACTAAAAATGACAAATTAATAGTAAAAATTAAAAATAATGCGTGACTCGTGTATAAGAATTTATTATTTTATAAATTTAACTACCACAAAAAACAAAAAATGAACAGACCATACCTTCAAAATGCTCACGTCCAATAAATTCTTGGTGATTCACAAGGTTGTAACTTTTTCTCAAATTGTGTCGAATCAAATTTAAGACTGAAAAGAAAGTACTTAAAAATCACTTAGTAAACAACCAGTTCAGACTTTTTTACACGAATACGAATTACGATAGACAAATTAAAACGATTTAAAATAATAGTACAGTACTCCAGGTGGGATGATCCTATTAGTACCGCCTTTATCATTGATATCTATCGTCTGTTACTGTTAGCAAATAACATGTAATAACATGTCCATATGTATGTAATAAATTCATTTTTAGCGTTATTATGAACTACAGTAGAACTCCAATTGTCCGGATTAATTGGGACCGGACCCGATCCGGATAATCAAAAAGCCGGATAATTGGATTTTTCTTGAAAACCTTCCGGGAAAGAAACGTAATTACAGCAAAACACAATGGAGAACATATACGGTATTTATTATGAAAAACAATACAGTATACACAACAATATGTAAATGACAAAGTTTACATTACGTAATACTGACACACAATACTAAATCACAGTAAAATGAATGATATTTTTAACAAATCAGGCAGAGTCAGTTGTTTTGCTGAACGTGAGGAGTTGCAGGTGTTCACACTCTGTTTGCCACTCCATCCATTTAAGCGCGGTATCTAGCCCTACAAATGCCTCACTCGCAGTCGACCCCTCGTCTTCCGGTTTCGGGTCATCACTTCCTGCTGTCACAACACTTTGGACGAGTTTAATATCATCGAAAATCTAGAATCCGGGATCCGTAGAATCACTTAACAACCACTCATCTATATCCTCTTTACTGCACTCGGAACATCCGAAAATTTTTTACGATGATTCTCTGATTTCTTCAACTGTTACCTCGTCATTTTATCCTCTCTCTCTTCCTCTTCTTTTTGGTGCTGCTTCTCTTCCTTCTCTTTCTGTAGCTCCTCCTTTGTTGAAATTTCTTTTAATTTATTCCAAGCCCTTTTTAATGTTGTTGCCGTATCATACTCCACGCTTCTGCCACCATATACGAGCAATTTTTTAAATTGATTTTTTTGTGATGGGCGACAATGCCTTCTTCGTTTTCATTTTCTCTTAACAGTTTCCTAATCAATTGCCTCCTGTAACGATACTTCATTGTTTCAATAGACGACTGATCCATCGGCTGCAACAAACTCGTTACGTTTGGTGACAAAAACATTGCTTGAAATCTTCCAATTTTTTTTTAGCAGGTTTTCAGGGGATGGTTGTGTGCATTATCAAGAAGTAAGAGCACCTTGCTGTCTTCTTTTACCAATGTCTTTTAATGTTTTTTGACTTCAGGTATGAACACTTCATCAAACTACTCTGTAAATAAAGTAGCAGTCATCCAAGCCTTTTTTTTTGTTTTTATTGACTACGGGTAGTTTTTTTTACATTGTTGAATGCCCTGGGATTTTAGAAGTTTTAAGCAACTTCAGGGTTAGCTGAAAGCTTCTCTCCACTTAAGTGCAACTCCCGGATTCCGTGCCTGGCTTTAAAATTTTGTAGCCACCCATTACTCGCTTTAAGTGAACCCACACTGTCCATTCTCTCGGCTAAAAGCATAGCTTTTTTACAATTAATAGGGCCTGAAAGAGGGTTCCCCAATGTTCGCTGCTGCAAGAACTTAAACACCACTTCTTACATTTCTTTATTTTCAGCTGTTTTCACACTTTTTCTCGATAAACTTTCGTCTTTATTCTCGAGGACGGACACAAAGTTTATAATAGAGAATTTATTTTTTTTTTAATGTTAGATACTGTTAATGTTCCCACTTTGTACAGCTCGGCTAAATGTTTACCTGACACATCTTTGTCCAACTGTTCGATAATTTTAATTTTATCGGCCAACGATAATACCACACGTTTTCTCTTAGAACTCATCGTAGTTCACTGAAGATAATGATCAAAATACTAAGGACCACGGACAAGTCAACACATGAATTCACTCTACTGCATCATTAACAATAAAATTATTAGTCCTTGTTTTTTTTTGAGGGCACAGTTAATGGTGAGGTTTATCTAGATATTTTGGTTAACTTTTTAGTGCCTACATTACGAAGATTTTTTCCTGATGTTAACCATCCAAATGAGATAGATCGATCTATTTACTACCAACAAGACGGAGCTTCACCGCATTTTACGTATAATTAAAAATTCTTTAAACTAGGTTTTTCCCAGTAGGTGGATTGGAAGACGTTGAACGATCGAGTGGCCGACTAGATCCCCCGATTTTACTCCACTCGATTACTTTTTATAGGGTTATTTAAAATCTTAAGTATATTTTAATATAACAACTAGTATTGCCGGTTTAAAAGTTGGGATAACGGAAGAAATTACCAAAACAACCCCCGAGATCGTACAAAATGTAAGATCTCCAGAATCCCCTTGATTATTGTCAAAAAGTGAATGATTCGTTTTGATTCAAAGTGGTCATTTTAAATATATTGTAAATATTATGTGACATTATTATCTTCATTTAATCTAAAGTTTTGTGATAGAGACATTATCAAAATTTTACATCTTAAAAATTAATTTTTTTAGTTATGATTGCACCAAACTTTATATTGCTGAATAGAAGGCTAAAAACCCTTTCTAACTAGGTGCCATATGAACCCCTTTGTTATTAAAAATTTTCGAGGGGTGCTTATAATTCAAAGGGGGTGCTGGAGGGGTATAATATTTTCCTACTGTAAATTGTCAATTTAAGCATAAAAATCATCCTGTTTTAGGTTCTTTTCACATAGTACATAATAATGCTAAAAGTTAATTTATTACATACATATGGACCGCATGGAAGAACCAAATTAATTTATGGTTGGTATTATTATGGTATTATTATTATGGTAACTATTTTATCATTAATGTTTATTGATCCTATTATTTGCTTTAGAAAAATAATTCTGAGAACTAATATGATACGAAGGATATTATCAACACAAAAATACATAGTCAAGGATGTCACAGTGCTAAACCGTTTCACAACAGGCAGCGATCACCGAATGGTGAAGTCTAAGATACAAATTAACAGCCAATTTGAAACCAGAAAGAAAATTAAAAACGTACAAAAACTAGATATGGAGAAACTTAGCCAAAACGAAGAAATGTACAAAGAAGAAATAAAAAAATGCATCCCAAATACAACCGACTTAATAAATAAAAAAACAAACGAAATAAATGAAATACTAACAACTACATTGCTACAGGCCGGGGAAAGAATTGCAAAATCGACGACAAAAAAGGACAATTATATCTCAGAAGAAGTAGAAAACCTGATAAAGACAAGAAGAAGCCAACTTGAACAGGACAAAAGAAACACAGTAGAATATACTGAAATCAATAAAACAATTAGAAAAAACATAAAAGAAACCAAGAGAAAAACGCAGGAAGCAAAGATTGAAAGAGTAATCCAGCAGAACAAAAATATGAAATGCTTAAAACAACGACTCGGTAAAACTCAAATAAATGAAATGACAAACAGCGAAGGAACAACCATTAATGATATGAAACAAATAATAAAGTTGACACAAGAATACAATACGCACCTATACAGAACAAGACATAAACCACAGCAAGAAATTCTTAAACAATTAAACATAAAAATAAAAAATATAAACTCTGATCTACAATCAGAAATAAGTAAAACAGAAATTAAGAAAGCAATTCAAGAATTAAAAAACCATAAGTCACCTGGAAAAGATGGAATAACTGCAGAGATGCTGAAGAGAGGGGGGAAAACAACTAGAGAAGTCCTACATATCCTCATGAACAAAATATTGATCACAAAAGAAATACCCGATAGCTGGAACGATGCGGAGACACTATTAATGTTCAAAAAAGGTGACCGAAAGAACTTAGAAAACTATAGACCTATAACATTACTAAGTGTTGCATTTAAACTACTAACGAAGATCATGACAAATAGACTAACAACGAAGCTTGACGGATACCAAGCAAGAGAACAAGCGGGATTCAGAAAGGGTTTTAGTACTAGCGATCATCTGCTAACAGTAAAAATACTGATTAAAAAGTCAAACGAGTATCAAATCCCATTATACATGGCATTCATAGACTTCCGAAAGGCGTTTTACAGCATAGAACATTGGGCCATCAAAAACTCACTACAGAACGGCAGAATTGATTAAAGGTACACGGACCTAATAACAAACATATACAAAAATGCTAGTACCACAATAAAATTGACGAACGAACACGATACAGAACCAATAAAATTCGAAAGAGGAATCAGGCAGGGAGACACAATATCGCCAAAATTGTTCAATCAGGCTATAGAAGACATATTTAAAAAATTAGAATGGGATACATACGGAAAAAGAATAAATGGAGAGCTCTTGAACCACTTTAGATATGCAGACGATATAGTCCTGATAACAGATAAAAAGAAAGAGTTACAGAAGATGGTTACAGGAACTAGATAGAAAAGCGACAGAGGTAGGTCTAGAGATGAACTATAGTAAAACCAAGACTATGACAAACCAAGAAGACCAATTAGAAATAGTAGTCAAACAGAATAAATTAGAGTAGGTGGCAGAAGACATATACCTAGGACAGATAATAAAGCTGAACAGGGACAATCAAACAGAAGAAATAAAAAGAAGAACTAGACTAGCATGGGACTCATTTGGTAAACTATCATATATTCTAAAAAATAAAAAGTTCCCTCAATATAGGCGAACGAAAGTATTCAACCAGTGCATTTTACCAGTTATCACATATGGCTCACAAACATGGACTTTCACAAAGAAGAACATCGACAGGATATCCAAAACACAAAGAGCAATGGAAAGACAGATGCTGGGTATCGGTCTTAAAAACAGGAAAAGAAACTCATGGATCAGAGAAAAAACAAAGGTGAACGATGTATCAAGACAGGTTGCAAAACTTAAATGGAACTTCGCCGGTCACACTCTCCGGCAAAAAGATGAAAGATGGAATAAGCAAATTCTACACTGGAGACCATGGGAAAAGAAAAGAAAAATAGGAAGACCATAAATGAGATGGACTGACGATCTTAAGAGAACGGCAGGAAAGGACTGGATGCAGGTCGCCCAAAATAGAGACCAATGGAGATTAACAGGAGAGGCCTATGCCCAAGAGTGGGCGTTTAAGGCTAATAAGATAGATAGATAGAATATGATACGAACTTGCTAAAAACATGCATATTAAATCTTTATAACTCATAAAATATATTTATTTTAATTTTTTATATAAAAATTACCATTTTTAAAGTATAGCTTAATTACCTAACTGGTATTGATTTCTTTTGTATTATTGGTAGAACATTACTTTCAATACCGACATTTCCAAAGCAAACAAGATTCATTATTATTCTCCCTGTTGCGTTGTTTCGAAAAGTGCCTTTCTCTTACGTAGCCGAGCACTTCTTGCCTGCCACCAACAAAGGAAACAAAAGTGCGCGCATTTTTCAAGAAATCTCGTACTGAACGACACCGCAATAGTTTTATATCGAGCTACTTCACGACTCGACGGTGCGCTTTTGATGGTTTTAAACATTAAGTTTTTCAAAAGAGGTCTAAACTAGCATTTTATTATGGAAAAGTATAAAGAACTTAATTTATATTTTAGGATTAACGGAATGTAAAAGGGCCTTTGTTATAAAAAATTTAAGACTATTAGGTAATAAAGTTTAAAGTATAACGGAGACAATAGAAGTATTAGAAACTTCGAAAGAATATCACACAGAGATATATTTGGGGACGAACTGGCAGAAAAATACAAGAGGAAGACGATGTAGAGGAACGCTTACTGGAGAAAACAAGAGAAGAAATGAACGAAGTCCTAAAAGGATTCAAAACCGGGAAAGCATGTATGTGGATAGGACGAAATTGGGCCAGAAACAATAGAGTGTCTATTAGGAAAGGAAAAGGAAAGCTGTAGATAATATGCAAAGAAGCTTGTAAAAATTAAAAAATGTCCGAGTAATGGGAATAGTAATTTACGTAACAAGTTCCGAAAGTGATATCTTACGAGACGAGCAGGAAGTTTCCAGGGCGAGCCGTAGGCGAGTCCTGGAATCCTGCGAGTCTCGTAAAATTACTTTTGGATCGTGTTACGTACAATATTTTTTCTGCAGCCGTTTTGTATGTTAAAAAGACTATATGGATAAACTTTACTTATGAACTTTTATTAAAGACTTTAAAGTACTCTCGTGAATTCAACATTAGAAAAATTTACTTATAAATATTAATAACACAATTATAACAATTATTATTTACATTAAAATTGTTAGGAATATTACCGGAAGTGGCAATATTGAAATTAGTGTTAGACGTGTCAGTACTTTAATATTTTTTAAGACTTGGTTGCGGCCATTTTTATTCTGTAAAGCTATGTGAATTTTATTTCTTCAAGAATTTTCTACATATCCCTCTGCTACATAAGTTGATTTCGATCATCTGTGTCTATTCAAGTTGGTTATATTACCAACTCTACCAGCCAGTAAAGTGGCTGAGCTCCTTCGTAGACAGTGCCCGCTGTATTCTTTGGGATGCGGTAAGTTAACCCTTTAGCGGTTACTGGATGATTTTTTAACCACTTATTTTTTCTCCGTGTAGTATTAAGTTCGTAGTCGAAAAATAATCCAGATATCGTCGAGGCTCTTGCCGGCAACGATTTCAAGTAAAATATCAACCAGTAGTTAAAATCTGGCGCGCTTTATAGTGTATAATTCTACCTCCCCTGCTTCAAGTGGTCGAAAATCTGCCTCTGAACGTCTGCAGTTATCTATTATTTGTCGTTTTGGTGGAACGTGATTGTTGCTCTAGTTATTATCAAAAATAAATTGTGTATAAGTAAAAATATGGCAAGTATACCTAAATAAATATATAATTATTATGTTACGAATATTTTATTACTTTTTTAATACAATTTGTTCTAGAATTTGGAAATATTAAAAATAGCCTCACTTTATTTTAATACAGTGTTTTATACATTTGATTTTTTTTCCAAATTTCACATGATTTTTGTATAATTTGGTTTGGATACTTTGGAGTTGATTGTGGAGCAGTCCAATTTATATTCAAACCAGTCTGGAAAGACTTTAGACCTAATGCTGGAAGAACTAAAAGCTTTTTTGGAAATAGTTTTAATAATGGGCATTCATAAATTACCGAGCTTACGCATGTACTGGTCGTCTGATCAAAACTTTAAAGTTGATAGAATCGCTAATCTTATATCCCAAAAGCGATTTTTACAAATTTTAAAATTTTTGCATATAAACAATAACGAAACGATGCCTAAGAGGGGAGCCTAATTTTGATAAACTTTACAAATTTAGGCCTCTAAACGATAACGTAAACAATAATTTTAAAAGGTTATTTACGCCTTACCGACATTTAGCTGTCGATGAAGGCATGGTTGCTTTCAAGGGCAGAACAACACTAAAACAATATATGCCGAAAAAAACCAATCAAGCGGGGAATAAAAGTATGGTCCCTTGCTTGTTCCAAGACTGGATATTTGGTTTCATTTCAGATTTATCAAGAAAAACAAGGTACAATGCCAGAGCCTCACCTAGGAGAGAGGGTTGTTTTACAACTAAGTGAGCCTTACTGGTATAAGGGATACTGTGTTTACTCTGACAATTATTTTTCCTCATTTGATTTATTGGAAGGTTTATTAGAGAATAACACTTTTGGTTGCGGAAGATAGGGGATTCAGATTTTGCACAATCAGGGGAACTATCGGTAGTAAAGTGGAGAGATAGAGGAAAAAAATCAGTAAAAATAAGTTCTATTCATAATCCATGAGTCATAACAAACGTGAAAAGAACAAACAAAATAGGACATCGAGAAGAAGTCAGCTGTCCAGAGGTTATTGCTGAATATAATTTATATATGGGAGGTGTCGATAAATTTGACCAACATCACTCTGCATATTCAATTTGTTGGAAATCACAAAAATGGTGAGTAAAACTATTCTATTATTTAGTTGATTGTTGCATTGTGAATTCCTATATTTTATATAAAAAGTCCGTTCCTGCGAAAGAAAAACCTATCTTACACTTAAAATTTCGAACAATTCTCGCTGATGAGCTAATTGCAGACTATAACAGTCGAAAAAGAAGGGGCCCAGCTGCGACAGCAATTAAAAAAATTGGAGGAAGAGGTGTCTCGATAGAAACTAATATTAGAAAAACAAATTTGGGAGATCACTTGTCAGTAAAGGGGACATGTCGACGTTGCGCATATTGTAGCACCGCAAAGAAAGCGAAAAGAAGTCAAATTGTTTGCCGTAGATGTGAAATGGCTTTCTGTTTAGAATGCTTTGCACCGTTTCATGAAACATAAGAAAATGTTTGATATAATGATTTTTTAAGAAATAAATACTTTTTTCCTTACTTTTTGTTCTTATTTTGAAAAACACAAGTGGTCGATAATTTGACTAGGATTCAAGCATAGAGTATATTGTTCTTAACGTTCGCTGGTCGAAAAATCGACCACCCCCTCCATCTCAAAGTTCAAACTGAATTTTTTCTTAAACTTGGCAATATGCTTGTTTTTGTATATAAAACTCGTACATGTCGTTATTTTTTGAAAACACCGAAAAAAATAGTTTTGCGCGCTAAAGGGTTAAGAAATTAATAAAATAGCTGTTTTAGCAGTTGCAATAATCTATTTAGAATCATTTTGGCTTCACTTTCACTGCTGATTTAGATTTCTTGAAATTGAGAAATAAAAAACTGAGCAAAAACACGCGTGTTTCAAAAAATGACAAGCGATGTCATAATAAAATACAAAGTTGATGTTATTGTCAAAGCTACCCAAAATCGTCCCGAAAGTGAAAAAATTAATCCCGAAAGTAGCTACCTTCGGGACTAATTTCGGGAGCTTCGCAGAACACAATGCCCGAGTATAAAAGATGTAACCACGAAATACAACAATGAAAACCATGGTTAGGAAAGAGAAGCAGACGAAGACCACAAATGAGTAGGATTTTGACATTAAGATCATAAGACACAACTGAAAGCAAGTGGCCCAAAATAGAAAACACTGAATTGATTTGTGGGATGCTTATTTCCAAAGTTGGATTGCTTAAGGCTGAAGAGAAGAAAAATGGAGAACATTTTGAACATTTGATCTAGAGGATTCATTCGTTATTCGCTTAATATTCTGATTAAATAGTCACTTTAGAATTTATTACTATTATTAATTTATTTTTTAATTAGTCATTTTAATATCATTTTAGAATATGTTAGTCTTTATAGTTAGTCTTTATTATCTTTTTACAACTTTGAAAAAATGTATCGCAATGACATAACCATGACAACTTGCATAACGATTATTGTTTCAAGTTTATTTTTCAGGTGTAACTACAATGATATGCAAAAAACTGAATTTTGCATTGCAGATTTAAAATGCGTTTATCTCGAAAACGGTTTAGTTTAGTGAGATTAATGTAGTATATCTTTTTGAAGTAAAAATATTACGAGAATAAAAATTTAAATTAAAAAGTATGGCGCCCTCTAGATAATATTTAATTTTTGGCGTTGAATTTAGGTTTCTCTTCAGAAAAAACCTCCACTTAGCAAATTTTGTGTTGTTATCCCCTGCCTGTCCAAAAATATTAAAAAATAAACAAAATAAAAGTATAACTTTGACACCCTGTATTTTGGTTACTATTAACTTTCGTACGAAGGTAAGTTCATTTTATCTAAGAATAAAACACTAAAAAAATTTTGTGGAAGAAAACAAAAGTTCTCAGTGTTTTATTATTATAATTAATATTCATCTAAACAAGTCATATAGATAAAACGAGCGCGATATAAGCACATCAATTAGGATACTTTTGCAAAAATACTTTAATGCACAATGTTTGGTTGCATAATTTTTTACAAGATGTCACAAATGTCAATTATTTTGTTTTATCATACTTGCCGCACTTTTACGTAAACTTTAAAAGTTTTCTTTATAAAATGACTACTAGCTAACTTTCCACTCAATTAGTATTGATATATACATTAGTATAGCCGAGCTAGTTTATACATAGCAATTTTTGAAAACTTTCATATCTTTCATTGTTTTCGAGTTGGCAACTTTCGTTAAATATTTTTAATGAGATTTAACTCCCTACTAAATGATACATAATTTTGCCTCTACATTTTTAAATAATAGAAGATCAAGTGCATCTAATTGTCGTAAGTTTTGTTCCAGTATCTTATTTCAAAATACTTATTTTATAATGCCTTATTATCTTCGTGGCTCATAATCTCTTTTACTTTATCACTTTCACTCTTTCACTTTATTCTAAGCTAATTTAAGACCATCCTTACAAAAAATTTGTCAAAATACCCTATTTGTTTCGTTACTTGCATTGTTAGTCTTTTCTTGATATTCAGTTATAGTATCGAGGTATTCATTTGTCGAGAATTCTAAGCATCCACCTATATTAAAATAAGTTAAAACGATTTATAAACGTTTTATATTTCTCCTCAAGAGCCCACATTTTGATAGCATATAGCAAAACTGAAATTTGATCTTGGTCTGGACTGGACAAAAACTGTCAGTTTTTGTTTTAAGGTTATGTAGTTAACATGCAAGTCGGTATTTTAACCACTATTTTTCCTCCTCCTCAGTTCTAATCCCTTTTGGGATGTGGTGACACCATCAAGCCTTCACAGTTTTTTACGATTTCCCTTCATCCTTCTCTGTCCTGGGCTAATTGTTCGGCTTCATGTATCCCTTGGTTAACCAATATTTTTGTTTGATCTACCCAACGGCTTGGAGATCTTCCCTTAGGTCTCTTTCCTTCAACTCTACCCTCGAATATCAGTTTTTCTATCGTTCCTGTTCTTCTAGCAATGTTTCCAAAATACTGCAAATATCTCTGTTTTATTTGTTTAAGCAATCTATCCTTTAATTTAAGTTGTTCTAATATCGATACATTAGTGCGATGATCAATTCAGGATATTCTCAACATGCGGTGGTATACCCACATTTCAAAAGCGTCCAGTTTATTTTTATCCGCTTTCTTTAAGGTCCACGTTTCGGATGCATATGTGCGCAAGATTATTTCGAGCTTGGTCTACTATTATAATCTTTGTCCTTCACCTATGTAGCTTTAGTCCATACGTTTTGCTTTTTTTCTCTAAACATCTCATTATGTCTTCCATTTCTTCCTGATTTGCCGCGATTATTAAAATGTCATCGGCATATGCATATGTCTCAAGTTATTGATTTTTTGACCTCCTACTGATATTCCGCCCTTCCATGCGTCTAGTGCCTTTCGCATAATGTATTCGCTGTAGATATTAAACAAAGTTGGCAAGATTATTCATCCCTGGCTGACACCTGCCTCTGTTCTAAAATGATCGGAATGGGTGTTGTTTATTTTTACTGTGCACTTATTATTTGCATATAGACTTCGAATTATTTGAATTAAGTGGAGGGGTGTTCCCATTTCCGCTAGTCTGGACCATAGCTGCTGCTATTTAACTTTATCGAAGGCCTTTGTGTAATCCACAAAGCATATAAGCATAGGAATATTGACTTCACGAGTTTTTTAGATTAGCTGTCTGACATTAAGGATGTGTTCTCTTGTGCCTTGTCCTGGGACAATGGTATTGGCATTTAAAAACCTAAACAGGATACTTGTTCTAATTGTAATATTTTCGAAACAAAATTAAAAGTTCTTGGGGAGAGAGAGGAGAAAGAGAATTTGAGACAAGTAAAACAGTACAAATTAGACAGACAGTAAAAAAAGAGCATACACGTTTAATATTTAAAAGTGCCTTCCAACCCCCTTTTTAACAGCGAATACTGTACTTTATTAGCGTCAAATGTGGACGTTCAACCTTACCGTTCACGATTTAGCAACAAATAATATGTGTTTCATGCGGCAGGAATCAACTCCTGAAAGAGGTGGCAATCAAATAGCGTTTTATCGGAACTTTATGCTGTAAAAGAGGTAACTTTCCACTCAGATACTTGCTGAGGCCAAAATAAGAACCAGCAAGTCGCTTTTATGTTCACTTGCGCTTTCACAAAACTACCAAGAAACAAAGAGAATACACATTAAGATCACTCTAATGACTAGTATCGGCTGGTAAGATCCTGCAAAAGGAATAAACCATTTAAACTAGTGGTTTTAAACAAACAAGATTTCTTGGATTTCAGTAGTCTAGGAACAGAAGCATTAATCGTTAAAAAAGTTAACACCGATGGAGGGTTCTTCCTGGTACTTCCGGGTACTTCCTGTAGCAGCTAGTGCAGTGCTTCCAATATAATAGTAATATTGAAATAATAAAATATAAACATAGTTTAGAGGTCTTCAATCCTTTTAAACCTGTAAATTTCCGAAGAGGAGGGAAACACGTTTACCTCTTCTGCCAATTAGTAAGGAGAAAAATAGACTTACTTGATCTTTTGGTCATCGATGAAGTTTTTCATAATTTTCACTAAAATTTGCCCACTACAGATATGCAAGACTTGGACACCGATTTAGAAGAATTTGATCCAGATAATCAGTAGTTTTTTAGTATTCTTTTCCAATTAAAGTTAATGTTGCAAGTTGAGATATAAGATGTTGTGTGTTATAAAGAAACAACATACAAAAAAATGTTTAATTGTTTCTCCTGGAATTTATGTACAGTAAGTACAATTATAGTCGGTATCTCAATAAGTACACAGAAATTTTAAGTGAATAAGTGGGTAAGTTAGATTTTTTTAACCGTAAGGGATATGCTTACAGCCCATAATTATGTACGTCATTCGTTGCATGATTACCCACCAATTTCTATGAAAACAAAATTAAACTTAAATTTTGTGTTCTCCAAAACTAATAAAATGTTTAAAATGATCATACTGAAAAGTTTATATTTTTTATTTATCGACTTATTTACAGATGGTACAGATATAATGTATAAAAGTGTAAAATATCTAAGAAATTACTATATATTTAAAGGATTTGAATATATGCCAAGGTCAATAATTTACTGTAAATGTCTTCATTAAGGGCTATTCAAAACAACTTTGCGATTTTCGAGAATATCGGTGATAGCATACTATTTTCTAAACAAAAAGGAATTTTCCGCTAAATGTACAGAATGTCATTTTCGATAAAAAATAAAAAGCCTTTAGTAGATGTAATTTTCCAGTACATTACAGCAATTTATTTATTTTATTACCCTCCATAACTTCCTAATACCTATACAAGTTCAATAGGCTCAATAAGCCCTGCCATTAAAAAAATGACGCTATCTACGAACGTATAGGCTATTCCAAATAAAATATTTCCTTAATATCCCATTTAATGGAAAAGTACGCCATTCTTTTCGCCTCTACTGAAAGAGAACCAATAAGATATTTTATCGCACTTATAAATCTTTATTCCCTCGTGTCAGCTTAATTAAATACACCACGTATGGGTATTGTTTTATTACATCTAAATTGGGAATAGGAAACTTGTTAACAATATAATTTATCGACAATACTGAAGGGTTGCAGAAATTAGAGGAAGTCTTGCTAGGAATAACAATGTGGCTAAAATCATTAAGTTAACAGCAAGTCAATGAACAAATAAATATAGAGTATTTGATACAGTTTCTTTTTTGGATTTTTTTATTTACTTAAGTTGTCTGTTTGTGAATTTTATTTAACAGGGACGGCCCATGTAACCCACGAAACGAAGCTAACATTGTATAATTGCGTTTACTGAAAAAATGTTAAAAATATTAACTCGGAAGTTAATTATTATAATAGTGGACTGTCTGTGTATCTTTGGGCCATACTTATTAAGATAAACAACGCAAATGAACGGTAACTTAATTAGTAGTCTTAGCGCATGCGCATGCATATAAATGACAGCACAAAATGGAGCAAAATCATGTGTGGAATAAAAAAAGTAATAGCAATTTTGCATGTATCCATTTGTTACTTCGTGTTTATAGACTTTTACGTCCACACTTTTTTTCGAAATGTCATTAAAAGAATTGCAGCTGAGAAAAAATTAAAACTTACCACTGAAACCAAACATAAGAAATACTTATTATAAGCAGCATTTATTAATTAGGACAAGTATAAAAAAAAAACAAATAGAAAACTCTTACAGGTACTATTTTACCCAAATACTATTGGGTAGAATGACAAAAATTATCAAAAAAAGACTGGACGCTGAATTGAAATTCTATTAGCCAGAGCACAAGCTGGATTTAAATCGAGATACAACGAACACTTACTAGTGAGAGAGAACCATATAGAGAAGTCAGCAGAATACAACAAAATATTGGCACTGATATTTGTCGACTACGAGAAACATTCGGTACCATAAGCTATCAGAAAGTGTTAAAAGAATTTACAGAATGCCGAATAGACCATCGCTACACTAACATAATCAAATATATTTACCAAACAGCCGCAGCTAGCGTAGGACTATCTGAACAATAAACAAATGAATTCTGTATACAGCGAGGAGTACGGCAAGGAGACACAGTCTCTCCAAAGCTGTTCACGATGCTTTTAGAACATGCTTATAAGAAAGCTCATCTAAACCAGTATGGTGTCTACATAAATGGAGAGTATATCAGTAATTTGAGACTTCAGATGGATGATGCAATAACAATGTTTGAAAAATTATATCACGCTTCCTTGGAGGTCGAACTAAAGATTAATATGAACAAGACGAAAATAATGACTAGACATCGGCAAATATGCATATTGCATATTTTGCATATTGTGCATATTTTATGCAAATATTTCATATTTTGGCATATTTGTATAAAAGTTTGCATAAAGTGCATAAAAGTTCAGATTTTTATACTGTCTTTGAAAATTTTTAAACATACCAATTTATTTCAATTCTTGTATAAAATTTTGTAGTCATTTTAATCAAGAAATGATCTAAGTACGTAATCTCTACAGGTACAAAACATTTACAATTTCAAAGAAGATCAATTAAAGTAGCCCTCAACATTCTTAGAAAGTCTCGGTCACTGAGGCATTCAGTTATTGGATAATCGCTAAGGGTTCGCTCATTTGCATTTTATGATCTAATCCCCAAATCTATCTACAATTTATTGTATCTTAACAGCAGGTAAACGGCTAATAGTTTTGTTCCTAATTTAGGGATTTTCCAAAATCTCCCAGTTTATTGAATTAGGTACCTAAACATTTCTAAGTTGATGCTCAGATTTGTAAATAATTTTTATTTTGATATTCAAAGCGTAAACACTCGTTGTGCGTAACAAAAAAGAAGATTGTGATTTTATAATGCCTAAAACAACCAGTGCTTCAACTTGGATTAAACCTTATAAAGAGCCGTCTATGATATGGGAAAAATCTACTGTTCAGTCTGTGGCAAAATTGTAAGTATCTAATATTTTCTATTAAATATCTAATATTTCATACATACAGGGTGTTTCCAAATGACACTTACAACGTTTGACTGTAGATACTTCTCGAAAAATTGAACAAAACGATATAGTTAATGAGGGGTCAAACTTATTTACTTTTCGAGATACAGAGTGTTAAAATTAAAAAAAATTAAATTCTTTTAAAATTAACAAAAAAAAAACTTTTGTTGAATTTTAAAATAAGTTATATGATGTACTAATGGTTAGTAACAAAAACAAATTTGTGGATTAATACTGCATTTAAAACACTTAGCGAGTGTTTTTTTTTCCAAACCAGTTATTTAATTAACCAAAAACACCTTGTATATTTTTATATTTTAAAGGTTGGGTTAAAATAAAGGTTTTTATTTTTATTTATAGATAGCATGTGAGAAGAAATTTCAGATAGACCAACATGTGAGAACTGCTTCACACATTGCAAAAAAAGGAAAAATAGGAGGAAAACTTCAATGGCTAAATGTTTCCAATCTACTTCAAAAAAATTAGATGAGCAAGAAACTTTTAATGAAGACTTGTGTCGCGCATTAGTGTCTGCAAACATACCGCTTTCAAAATTAGCAAATGTAAATTTTAGTTCGTTTCTAAAAAAATATTGCAAACTTAATGTTTCAAGTGATCGGTCTCTAAGAAGAAATAATATGAACGGGCTATACTCGTCGGTGTTAATTAATATTAAGGAAGAAATTGCAGATAATTATTTTTACATATCTGTAGACGAAACCACTGATTCCTCAGGAAAGTATATTGCTCATTTATTGATTGATGTTCTTAAAGAAGATACCTTACCAAAATCTCATCTTATTTCATGCCAGCAACTTGAGAAAACAAATGCTTTAACAATTTCGCGTTTTATACAAAAAACATTAGCAACTTTTTTTCTTCCGACAAATATTCCTTCTAATAAATTACTGCTTATTTTATCGGATGCTGCTCCTTATATGGTGAAAGCAGGACAAAATTTAAAAATATTTTTTCCAGATTTAATACATGTTACTTGTGTAGCGCATGGATTAAACAGAGTTGCAGAGAAAATACGAAAAATGTTTCCTCTTGTAAATACCATGATATCCAGTGTCAAAAAAGTATTTCTTAAATCTCCTATAAGAATTCAACTTTATAAAGAAATGCTACCTAACATTCCTCTTCCACCACAACCTATTTAAACGCGATAGGGAACATGGTTAGAAGCAGCTAATTTTTATGCAGATCATTTTGTTAAAATAAAGAACATAATTGATACGCTAACAGATGAAAGTTCCCAATCTCTTTTGGATTCTAAACAAACTTTTCAGAGTAACTTGCTTCAACAAGAACTTTCATTTATAAAATCAAATTTTAGTTTAGTTTAAAAAACAATTACTCAGTTAGAATCACCAAAACTGTCATTGTTCGAAAGTACAGCATTAATAAAAGAATTTGCGTCATGTTGTCGGAACGTTAGAGATAATATTGGAAAAGATATTTTAAAAAAATTTGAAGCTACCATGGAAAAAAATATAGGTTACCATATTCTTTCTGAAGTAGTCAGTGTTCTAGCTGGAAATATTTCGGAAACAATTAATTTAGAACCAAATGTTTTGGTTAGTTTGAAAAATGCTCCCATTACATCAGTTGATGTTGAACGAAGTTTTTCCATATATAAATATATAGACAGAAGCCACAAGTTTTTGTTAGAAAATTTTGAACACCACTTGGTCATTTATTGTTACCATATCAATTCTATTCTAATTCAATTCTAAATAAGTTTATTCATACTTAAAAATGATATAGTTACTTAAAATAAATGTAAATCTTAATGAATAGTAGGAAATATTTAGTTATGTACACTTTTTTTTTAAATAAAATTGTTACTATTTTACGATTTTTTTATTTATTTGTATGCATATTTTGTAAAATATTTGCATATTTTCGGGTAAACACGTGCATATTTGTGCGCATATTTTCTACATTTTTATTTGCATATTTGCCGAAGTCTAATAATGACTAATCTGGTGCTAAATCGAAATATTGCTGTTAATGGAAGGGATACTGTATATACTACATCGTATAAGTACCTAGGACATGAAATTCGGTTGGGCAGAGATAATCAGACATGTGAGCTCCCACGTCACATGGGAATAGCCTGGAAAGCGTTTGATAAATTATACTATGTATTTAAATCGGATCTGCTCATATGCCTCAAAAGGAAAATCTTTGACCAATGTGTGTTACCTGTACTCAATTATGCAATGGAGACATTAACACTCACAAAAAAAGGTAGTTAATAAGATTCGCGTGACTTAGGTGGTAATGGAGTACCAGATGTTGGGTGTTTCTCTGAGATACCGAATCCCAAATGCAGAAAAACGTCGTAGAACGAAAACAATAGACGCTATCAAAAAAACTGCGTCATTAAAATGGAATTGGGCAGGACACGTTGCCATATTATCAGACAACTAATAAACAAAACGTATTTTAAACTGGACACCAAGGCAAGAAGCAATACGGAGCAAAGGACGCCCACCATGTAGATGGGCTGGCGACCTGAAGCCGCACAAGACAGAGACAGATGGAAAGAGCTGAGAGAGACTTATGTACAGCAGTGGACGCATACAGGTTGATGATGATGAAAACAGCATATCAAAATAAAAAGGTAACCCTTACTCTATATATATCGCAATTATGTGTTTTTTTGCCTATACCCACAAATTCGAAATGGAACCTTTTTGCAGAAATCTGACATCTGGTATATTTCTCTTAAAATCTAGAGTTTGAAAATAGCGCATTACAGAAGATACAAGCTACATCTTTATCGTTAGCGTCATCAGAACATAACTCTGACCTATCACTCTTTGCTTTCTCTTCAATCAACACTTTTAGCTTCATTATCCTGGCAGATATTCTTAGTCCTTTTTCTTTCTTTTTAGCAGTTATCTGTTTAGCTACTTCTATCCCAGGTATAGAGTTAAAAACTTCATATTTTTCTTGATTTCTGTTAGTCTTGCTTTAGTCTGATAGAAGAGGTGATATTTCGGCTACTGTTGGCATATGTACGATTATTGAGTTAGGGATATGTTTGTTACGCAAAGGATTATCACTTGATAGATTCTTGATTCTAAGATTAGGTTTAGCTACATTTGATCGTCTGAAGCCTCGGTAATATCGGTAGTCTTTGATGTGCAAAAGAAAAATTGGGAGAAATCTCTGGATTTAGTGAACACATTCCTGTTGAAATAGAACCGCATTCGAGCAGTTTCTAATCTTGCAGCGTTAACATAGGCTTCTTAAAAAAAAACTCTTTTTTTCTGGCAGCTAATAGGACCTGCCTTATTTTATTTTTATCTAAAGATTTAAACCGACAGACAATTAAAAGCAAAGAAACATTTAAAATAATATATTATTATTATATGTAATGTGTATATTTTGGAAAACATTAATATAAAATAAGTTAAAGCTTTATATACGATTTAGGAATAGATATTTTTAAATTGTACATATAAAATGAGTGTTAATACTCTTTTAAACATATCTTAAATATTTTTTACTGCTTATACTTTTCTGTTACAATAAGTAAACAACGAATTATATAGAACGCCGTATGCTTTAGTTTTCACTGAGAAACATATAAAATGAAAAAAAGCTATTTAAAGAAAATAAACTATTCAGTTTAACATGTAAAACAACCTGAAAAGCAACCGACCAACCGTTTAACTAAATGTGTGAATTCGCATCTGCAAATCAATGAATTTAACAGATAAGGGACGTGTAACAGCAAATGGGGAATTTTTTACTCAAACCACTCAGTAATTGGATATGTCTTTGCAGAGTATTTATAAGTTTGGATGTTTTGAGTGTATATAATGAATATAGCAGAAACCACAGCTAGAATGCAGTGTGGGTCTTATGACGCGCAGCGATGCCGCTGATGTCGACAAAGTGGTAGGTGTGTGGTAGTTTGGCGATAGACTGAGAAATCAAAACCGCACGCGCTTTGTTTCAAAATTTTTGCTTATTAATTTAACTGAATAAGAGAATAAACAACAAAAAACTAATTAATTTTATAAAAAGTGCCTGAATATATAAAATATCTTATATCTCGTAAATACTTATATACATTTATACTAAAATAATGCTACTAGTAAATAAGTCGTTTACCCTATACAACATGATTAATATATATACATAAAATACACAATACACAATAAGATCATAACTGAAGTGTAATGTAAGTACAGTGTAGTATTTGTAAATTTTTTGATATATATATATATATATATATATATATATATATATATATATATATATTGAAATGATTTCAATAGGTCAAAGAGGATATAACTTAAAGGGATTTTTATATGAGTTTGTTGTTCATGAATTTCATGAAGCCATCACAATGTGGGGTCGACTCTGAAATAAAAGGGAGAAAAGATTAGTAAATTGCTAAATAAATTAATTTTGACTTACCTGGTATAGTGTTAATAATTTCTGAATAGTATAGTTGCCTAGTGTATAGGTGAATCGTCTAAACCTTAAAAGGAATAAAAAAAGAAGAATTCTTAAAAAATTATTTAAACATAGAAATTTTAAAAATAAACGTCAGAAAAATAAACTGTCAAAAGTCTGTGGGAACTAAATTAATAGGGGTTTTGTTAAATAAATTACAATGATGTGGAGATGAAAAGAATAAATTATATTAGTATTGTTAAGTTTTATATCTGAATTTTTTTTTAAATTCCCAAATTAGATGTGATTAAAGTGCTTATGAGAAATTAATGTGGTTTGACAAATATGTCAAAACAGGACAGTTTTATGGTTGAATAAAATAGAAGACGGAATGAAAAAAGAAAGTGGGTTGCTGTTAGCAACGAATAATTTTGGTGGGTGCTAGCTATGGCGGTGAACAAGGAAGAATAGGTTGTTGGAGGCGACGAAAATTTTGGAGGAAG
This sequence comes from Diabrotica balteata, assembly GCA_918026665.1. Taxonomy (NCBI): domain Eukaryota; kingdom Metazoa; phylum Arthropoda; class Insecta; order Coleoptera; family Chrysomelidae; genus Diabrotica; species Diabrotica balteata. Next base: position 125,668,426 of record OU898281.1, read on the forward strand.
AGCCCTAAAAAGGTGGAATAGTCCGGGAGTGCTTTAAAATCGTTTAATTATAATTTAGTTTTTCCACATTTTCAAATAGAGATATCCAGAATTTGTTCCAGAGAGTAAGAGAAATTTTGACTTATAAATTATAATTGGAGTGCAGAAATGTCATTTAGATTGAAAAAGTAAAAATTCATGAATTAACTAATTGCGATAGGCCTTAAAAATTGAAATATTAATGATCATTAAAATAAAAATATAATAGTACGTACCTTTAACTTCCGAAGAGAGGATAGATATTCCAGTATCACCGATTATTTTGCGAGTAGTTAGTTTTCTTTAAAAAAAAAAATCAGAACTGTTTGAAAGTGAGTTTGGATAATAATTTTGGGGATCATTTGAAATTTTGATTATATTTTAATGCTAGTTATAAGTCAGCGGCATAAAGTGTTCAGTTTTCTTTTCTTTATATTTCATTTAAACACTTTATAAAGTTGCAATAGTCATTTAGATTTAAGGTAATTGTAGAGAGTTTCCACATTTTGTAATCAAATTCTATTTTCACGACACATTAAGGTTTACACGATTCCTATTTTTGTAAATTTTTAAAGGCAACCCAAGTTGCAGACGAATTTTATTGTTTATATTAAATTTGTTCAATATTGATAAATAACGTGCTTCATTTGGGTTAATTTATCAAAAATATAAAGTAAATTTTGGTTTAATTTCTTTTTGAACTCTACCAGGAGACTACAGAGTTGACGTCACACAGTGACAGATTGCTTAGAACAAATAATTGAGCTAGCCGAGGTATAGTATATTAACAACGAACTACATACTTTTAAAATTCACTTCAATTCAATTAAAATTATATTTATTAACAATAAAACATAAAAATAATAAAAACAAAACTATTACAATTGGCGCCCAACGTGGAGCCTCTGGGAAAACAGAAATAAGGGTGTAATTTTTAAGCAGATTTATTAATAATACACAGATTAAAATAAAAACAAATTGGTGTGATTAGAGTTGTAGAGATTCTGGGGTAGTTAAAGTTAAATTTGAGAATAAATAGAGATTAGGATAAAATGGCAGACCGAATGACTTTAAGAAATGGAAAAGAAATCGTACCGAAAGAGAGTGAAGGAGAACAGGTGTTAGAACAGGAACAGGGTATACAGGTAGATGAAGAAAGCAGAGGAGGATCAGGAGAATTTGTAGTACAATATTTAGAGCAAGGCAGACAAGAAGCAGGACAAGGTGATAGAGAGGGAAGTCTAACAGATAGTTTGAGAGAGGAGTTGGATGAGACAGTGAGAGATAGACGTGATGAAAGTGTGGATGAATGTAGAGTGCAGGAGGAGAGACGTAGGGAAGGAGATGTTGGAGAGTCAGGGATGACACAGATGGATATGAGGCAAATAATGCGGATGTTACAACAGATGGATCATAATATTAGGGGAGATATGCACAAAATGGATAGTAATATTAACAATATTAGGGGGGATATGAACAAAATGGAAAATAATATTAAAGGAGAACTTAGGGAAGAGTTAATTAAAATGAGGGAAGAAATCAAAGAAGAAGTGAAGATAGTCAGGGAAGAGATGCTACAAATTACCCAAGGTTTAGAAGAGAAAGTAGAACAGGTCAGAGGAGAAAGTGAGAATTTTAAGAGGAATGTACAGGAGGAGATATCCAGAGAAAAGGCCATAATTAGAGCGGAAATAGGACAGGAAATTGGGAGCAGATTTGTAGAGTTGGGAACAGCCATTAAAGAGAATTTACCAATGGAAATAAACAAAGAAGTTAATAAGCAGAATAAAGAGATTGTTAGGGAGGTAGAAAGTGTTAAAAGGCAAACTCAGGATTATGAGGAAAAAATTACCATTATAAAAAATAATATAAAGAAGGGATTGCAGAATTTGGAACTGGAAATGGGTATGCATGCAAATCAGGCGGAAAAGGGAGATAGAGTATTACAGGGACAAGTTGAGGAATTGAGAGAGAAATTTAAAAATGCAAGTGAGGAGATTCAGCGTTTGGAATCAAATCTAGGACAAACAAGAGTAGTGAGTACTGTGGTGCCGAGTTATAATGATGGGGGAATAAAGTTTGATGGAAACCTGAATCACTTACATCCTAGAATATTTGTAGATATCATCAAAAATAAGGTAAAGAATGTAAGGGATCCAATAGAAATGAAATTGAATATTCGAAACATGTTAGTGGGCATGCCATTATTATGGTTTTGCAATAATGAAAATTCCATAAATAATGTGCAGGAATTTGAGGCCAAGTTTATTAACTATTTTTGGGGAGAAAACCAACAGGCTAGTTTCAGGGAGCGGTTGTATTTTGGGAAATTCAATTATGAAAAAAGTACCAACTACAATCTGTACGCAATGCAGTTATTCCAGACAGCACAATATTTAGAACCGGCTATGCGAGAAGAGGAGATTGTCCTATACATTGCCAGGCAATATAACCATAACATGGCAGAAACAATAGCTCTCCACAATATAAAGACGATGGAAAGTTTGACAGGATATCTTCAGAGGATTGAGAGGAGTGTAGGGACGCAGAATCGAAATGGACAAGAGCAAGTGACATATAGGAATAACACAGCAAATAGACAGGGATATGTGAATCGAGGGAATAATTATAGGGAAAGAGAATTTGAGAGACAAAATAGAAGCAGGGATTTTACAAATAGGGGAGAGAATTTGAACAATGTCAGGAGAGATATCGGACGATATAACTGGGAACGTAGACAAGGGAATCCAAACAATGATAGAGAGAATAACTGGAGACAAGGGAATGACAGAGGCAATAATTGGAGACAGAACCAGGGAAATTATCCACAGGAGACGAGAAATAGGGAAGTTTACAGAGAAGGGAATCCAAGATATAATAGGGGGGAAAATGAGGAGAGAAGACAGGTGAATGTAGTTAGAACAGAGGAGAATAGGGGGGAAGCAAGTGTTGATGCAGAAGGGAGAAATTTTGTTTAGACCGCTCCTATGTGCATAATATTGTCTACTTATCAAAGTATGAACATCCAAGGGACTTTATTAGAGATACTGGGGAATTAAATAAAAACAATAACACTAATACTTTAAAGTTTATTGAAGGGTACATACAAGATTCAGTATACAAGTTATTATTATAGATACAGGTTCAGAAGTAACTCTAATCAACAAAAACATTGTAAATAATTTAAATAATGCAATATTATGACACGAATTTTATATTATTAGATATAAGTTTTGTAAATAGAAGGATAATTAATACATAAGCATATCTTGAGATAAATTTGATAATAACATGACTCAAATAATTTATTGGGAACAGATGTACAGAATAATGATGAATTTATATATAAAAAAAAGAGGTTGATTTATTTTCAAGTAAATTTATAGGAGTTACAAGTATAAATAAATGAGCAAAGTACTATGGACAAATCGATATTTTGTAGAAATTGGGAAATAGGGAATATTATAATGATAAATAGTATATGTGAAAATATGTGGGAAATAAGATGAAAAATAGAATTATAGGAAATATTGAAATATGAAATATAGAGAGTTATATGTAGAGATGATGAAATGGATATTATATGCGGATACAAAAAGAATAAATAATAATGCGGCAATGAATAAAGATACTGAAATAGTATATGCGGAAATAAATGAATAAAGATATAAAATAAAGAGGGGAACAATTATAAGAATTTCTACGAAATTAGTACGAGAAATAAATAGTACAGGAAAAGAAGTAATGAAATTGGGAAAGTACTTGGAAATTTGATTCTGAAGTTGATATAATTAGTGAAAGATTTGTAGATTTTGTTTGGAGAAGTCTGTATTTTTCATAGAGTAAATTATTAAAAAAAAAATATTCAAGAGATATGCTTATTAATAAAAGTCAGTTTATTGTTATGTTAATATTAATAAAATGTTTAAGTTTATCGGTAAGAATTTAGATTTAGTAAGTGCTGATAGTTAGCACTGAACAAAATCCAAATTGGGGGGAAGTTGAAATGATTTCAATAGGTCAAAGAGGATATAACTTAAAGGGATTTTTATATGAGTTTGTTGTTCATGAATTTCATGAAGCCATCACAATGTGGGGTCGACTCTGAAATAAAAGGGAGAAAAGATTAGTAAATTGCTAAATAAATTAATTTTGACTTACCTGGTATAGTGTTAATAATTTCTGAATAGTATAGTTGCCTAGTGTATAGGTGAATCGTCTAAACCTTAAAAGGAATAAAAAAAGAAGAATTCTTAAAAATTATTTAAACATAGAAATTTTAAAAATAAACGTCAGAAAAATAAACTGTCAAAAGTCTGTGGGAACTAAATTAATAGGGGTTTTGTTAAATAAATTACAATGATGTGGAGATGAAAAGAATAAATTATATTAGTATTGTTAAGTTTTATATCTGAATTTTTTTTTAAATTCCCAAATTAGATGTGATTAAAGTGCTTATGAGAAATTAATGTGGTTTGACAAATATGTCAAAACAGGACAGTTTTATGGTTGAATAAAATAGAAGACGGAATGAAAAAAGAAAGTGGGTTGCTGTTAGCAACGAATAATTTTGGTGGGTGCTAGCTATGGCGGTGAACAAGGAAGAATAGGTTGTTGGAGGCGACGAAAATTTTGGAGGAAGAGCCCTAAAAAGGTGGAATAGTCCGGGAGTGCTTTAAAATCGTTTAATTATAATTTAGTTTTTCCACATTTTCAAATAGAGATATCCAGAATTTGTTCCAGAGAGTAAGAGAAATTTTGACTTATAAATTATAATTGGAGTGCAGAAATGTCATTTAGATTGAAAAAGTAAAAATTCATGAATTAACTAATTGCGATAGGCCTTAAAAATTGAAATATTAATGATCATTAAAATAAAAATATAATAGTACGTACCTTTAACTTCCGAAGAGAGGATAGATATTCCAGTATCACCGATTATTTTGCGAGTAGTTAGTTTTCTTTAAAAAAAAAAATCAGAACTGTTTGAAAGTGAGTTTGGATAATAATTTTGGGGATCATTTGAAATTTTGATTATATTTTAATGCTAGTTATAAGTCAGCGGCATAAAGTGTTCAGTTTTCTTTTCTTTATATTTCATTTAAACACTTTATAAAGTTGCAATAGTCATTTAGATTTAAGGTAATTGTAGAGAGTTTCCACATTTTGTAATCAAATTCTATTTTCACGACACATTAAGGTTTACACGATTCCTATTTTTGTAAATTTTTAAAGGCAACCCAAGTTGCAGACGAATTTTATTGTTTATATTAAATTTGTTCAATATTGATAAATAACGTGCTTCATTTGGGTTAATTTATCAAAAATATAAAGTAAATTTTGGTTTAATTTCTTTTTGAACTCTACCAGGAGACTACAGAGTTGACGTCACACAGTGACAGATTGCTTAGAACAAATAATTGAGCTAGCCGAGGTATAGTATATTAACAACGAACTACATACTTTTAAAATTCACTTCAATTCAATTAAAATTATATTTATTAACAATAAAACATAAAAATAATAAAAACAAAACTATTACAATATATATATATATATATGTGTTGAAATCCCTCGTATATATTTAAAACATTGAAGAATAATTTTAGTGTATTTCAGTTAATATTCGTACAAGTTAAAATACCCAAAAAGTGTTTTCAATTCCTTTTTACGTGCTGACGTTAATGTAAACCATTTTATAGTTTGTTTATATTGCACAGATATGTTTTTCCTTGATATTTCTTTAATCAAATCGCCTTGGGATTTTTGTGCGCAAAAAATAGGATATTTTGCTTTCCCGTTGTAACTGTTTTGTTTATACCAAGTTAAGAATGATTTTTAAGAATTTACTTATTCTCGCTGAGGTCGCTGCCCGAAGCATTTGATTTCAGCGTGGATCCAAATTGTTCATCAAATTTGTAATGACCTTTTGTTCTTCGTCTTATGCTATGGAAAGTAAGTAGTTTTGTGGCAGTTAATTGAGCATGTAAGAGTTACAGTTTAAGTGAGGTTTGGAAAAATCGTTGTTTCCATTCTCGTTTTGTTTCTCCCTGGTTATCATCCCAGGTTTTTTAGCAGTTTGGAGATGAATTTGTTCGTGTGTTCGTTACTCAGAGAGTGTAAGCCCAGCTCTACCTCCACAAATTCCAGTGAAGCCCAGTTCTACCTCCAGAAATTCCAATAAAGTCTAGTTTCCACCCCCAGAAGTTTAAGTAAATTTTAGTGAAACTCAGGTAACATTTTTAGTTTGAACTTTAAAAGTAACGATAGACATTTTTTTTATAACAATAATTGCTTTCAAACAAGGTTAAAAATTGTAATATTTAAAATTGTAAATTTTAAGATGTGACTTTAACTTTGTTCTCAGATTTAAAATTTAATGTTGACATATGACAGCTAAGTTTATCGTTTTTTGACATTAGTTTGCATTGTTTTTTGTTTTAAGAAGGTTGACGCCTATGCAGTAACATTTTTTTGTAAGTTTTGTAGCATCTTTCACTTGTAAACAGAGTTTGTAAACAAATAGGACATATGTAAGTTTTTATGTTTTATTAGTTTGGTATAAGTCTCTGTAACTAATAATATAGTATTTTTTGTGCCATCTATATTTTGTAACTGTTTGTGGTGAAACACAATAAATGTTTAATTTTTTATAAACCATTTTGTTTAATTTTCTTAACTTACTCTCCAACCTTTTTTTGTTTCATTTAAAGGGATATATTTTTCATTGCTAATAATTATTTCAATAGTTACAACTAGTTATTGTAATCGTTATATTTATAGACCTCAAAGCGACGTCCATTTTAAATTGCTAGAGGTCTTTATTGTATTTTGTTTTATCTATTTGTCCAAAGACTTATGTAATTACCCCTTTGTTTCATTTTTGTAGTTGCCTCAATTCAACCCCCTTGCCATGCACTTATTCACGACCCAGTTACTCCAGATAAACCCCAAGTGCCGTTTGCATAAGTATCGTTTATTTTGCTTGCCCTATCTCCACCTCCAGTAACTTGTCCCAATTTTCTACCTCTTATAGTAATACCCTATGTGGTAGGCAAAATATTATTCGTTACAAGAGTACTAAAAAACAAATGAGCATTAAATTTGAGATAGTTCTCTGAATCATCTCCTATATTAATTATCACTGATTCATCGTCGTTCTGCAAATTGGCGGAAACCTCTTTGGATTGGAGCTTTAGTCCAGTAGAGGGCCCTTTTATGAAGTCATCTCGTGGATTTTTGACCGTTGTGTCCCTACATTCCTTTTTGCCTAAATCACTGACGTTAATCCAAGAGTCATCGCTATAAACAAGGTGTACATTACCCTTCTTCCTCAATGTGTTTTTGAAAAAGTTAGTAGGTCCTCATCATTCTTCACTTTGTTTACTATGCTGTCGATGGTTAGTGGTATGTTTTCAAGAAAAAAATCATAGATAATTTTCCTTCTTTAAGGGTTCACTCCCTTATCGTAAGTATTCTCAAGTTAATTGAACTGGAAACTATTTTTTTTCTTTTTTGTACCGGTTTCAGACCTCTTCGCAGATATAATAAATTTTTGGAACACTCACATCGCACATTTTCGAAACTTTTTCCACAGTAATAGTCAAGTTGTCACTTTGTTAGATGGTTAGATGATAGTTTAATACATTTAACACCACACGTTTTACTTAAACGCTAAGAGTCATAAACTGTTTGCAATTCACGACTGATACTAGCAACGACTCCATGATGTAGGTACTTTCTTCCGCTTGCGAAACTGAAATAAAACTGAGCTTTCATACTTTTAGCCAACAAGTGTTTGGTCTAATAGCTAGTACCCAAATCAACAAAGAGACATGTTTGCCTTGCGTGAACAAAGGGGATTGGAACTGATTCGCATCTTCTAATGACTTTATAATGATCTTTATTTCTCAAAGAATGTATCTACAATGGAAGCTATTGAAAAGTGATAAATATAGATAAGCTATCGACAATGAGTTTTACACGACATTTTTTATAGTATTTTTCTTCATGTTATTGTTTATTTCGACAATGTAACTCTCTTATTTATATATCGATGTTTGAATCATACCTTAGTTGAAACAATAATGATAGTCTTTTATACAACCGTAGGCAAATGTTGTGTGCGGGATATTCCAGTGATATGATTCTTAAATCCGGTCCTGATGCACCGCTCTGGGCAAACTAGCAACCTGGTTTTCCGTTCTCCCATAAAAAAATACATTGCCTATCTTATCTGCACTGCATTTTAACGGTGGCGTCTACTATAACATAGTAGACTACTTATAGAGTAGTATATCACAGGACTGCCACTGTAATAGTACCCAAACTAAATAAACCGTTCAATAAATCACAAAGTTTAAACTAACTTCGTCGTTATATACACCATTTATTCACAATTTCTACCATCAATAAATCTTAGTCGTCGAAACTTTCATTCTGTGCGCAGTAATGTTTTCATAAAAAACTCCTGTTATTCCTTCGGGTATTAGAGTATTGCCGTTGACCTTAGGAAAAATTGGTGAACATCAAAAAGTAATATTTCATCATCAAGTTCTATAATCATCAAGGCTACAAAGAGTCCATTTATTTTCAGAATAGGTTATTACTTCTATGTGAGTGAGGGATAATGGTATGGATATTCATGAAATAAAAAAATAAGTTCTTCGATATTAAAGTAATATGATGTTCTATATGATATATTGTGATTATTATATCTAAACAAACTGAAATATATATGGACTTAATAACTTATATCTCATTTTAAACTAAAACCTTTAAATTTAATTTTAATTTTAGATTACTGTTATTGTTTATTAATTAGAATGCAAAATGAAATGATATTCGGTAACGATTATTTTGCCTACCACCTAGGGTATTACTATAAGGGGTTGACAGACGAGGACAGAAATTACGGGGCTAGAAATAGGGTAAGCAAAACAAACCGAAACGTTTGCAAACGGCTACTCATGGGCTTTGTTTGGAGAGCTGGATCGTGGATAAGTGAATGACGAATGGAATGGAGTGGGGTAACTACAAAACTGAAACAAAAGGGGTACTTACATGAGTCTCCTGGACAAACAAAACACAAGAAGGTTCTTAAGCTATTTGAAATAAGAATGCCGCTTAAAAGAATCTTCCTGCTTGAAGAAAAAAAAAGTTCTTGCTAAAAAATATAAAAAGGGTTAGAAACTTTTTAAAAGAAATAATACTCTTTAAAAATAATTACATTTTTTTAAAGAGTATTTAAAATGTTAATGTGTTTTTATCTTTTTACTCCCCTTCGACTTCCCTTGTCGAAGGAGCCTTCGACCATCTTTTACACAAATAGTTGATATAACCTCTTCCATTTTAGTAAATTAACATGAAGTGTCTGATGCAAATGTACAAACAATCAACTCCCTCTAAAGTACCTAAGTAAGCAAAATACATTCTTACGCCTAACAAAATCAACAGATCTGTTATTGTAATCTTTTGGTAATTTATACAAGCTGAACAAAACTTTCACAGAAATATGTTTTTAAATATTTATTGCAATTTGGTTAAATATGATGGATTTATGTCAGTTTGCTTGGTCTTAAAATGAAATTAAATGCATTTTTGTTTGATTTTGAATAATTCATATAACAATATACATTGGATTTAGAGCATACTGATAGAAATCACAATCAAACTTACTCACAATCTTTAGATTAACAATTTCACAATAAATAGATGGTGAGTAAGTCTTATTTTTATTTCTTTTACCTATTTGAAACGGGGACTCACACAGGCAAAATATTTAAGAATAGTTCACAATGTAGATTAAAGAAAAACCAAGTACTTTGTGTGACTTAAAAAATGTCTAAAACTGGATTTATTGCTTTTTGCTCAGTTGCTAATCAGTTGTAATGTCTAATATTAAAGATTTACTTAAAATTTCATGGTACATCCTAAATATGTTTACGATACTTAACGTTGATTTATTATTTTGCATATATTTTACAGGATTTAGAGTAAAACAATTTTCAGCAACAAGTAAAGTTTTATTATTATACCAAATTCATCAAAATACAATAATCAGAGAAAATGTGTCATATAAGTTATGAAGAGAAGTTTTCATAATTAGGTATTCATCGTTTTGTAATTCAGGGCTATTGTTATTAGCCATTCCATTAAATTAGCGCAAGTATTAAACATGAATATACACAAGCTTAACGTTATCTCATTCATAAAGAACAATATCCATTGAGTTTCTATACAACAAAGAGATAGGACTAACCCACCCCAAGAACAAGAAATGTGTGCTGCGAATTTAAAGGAAATTTATGCTAGCCTAAGGCTATGTCGAGTTTGTTCGGTACCTGCTTATCGAAGAATTTTCCGACCTTTCATTTACTACTTTTTTAAGGAATAAAGAAAGGAGGTGAATTGGAGGAAACCAGTCTCAACATTCATGAAAAACTTGGTAAGAGGGTTCGAAAAATATCAAGAGTTTACTGGGTTTTGATTAAATACGTCCGAATTTTTATTTGTGTTGGAAATAACTCAAGAAACGCATATTTATTCAAAACGGGTTGAAAACATTTCTGGCAATTATCGAGTTGTTTTTTAAAGACTTTTAAAAGGAATAAATATATTTACTCGTATTACAATATATTTTCTCATATTGAAAAATCTTTAAATCTCTCAAAAAATACCGGTAATCATTTGTGAATAGTGTACAATTTTACTTTTACAAAATATAGCTCTTTATGGCAATCAGTAAAATTAAAACACAAAAACATACTACGACTTTGCTATTCTATTTGTTGTCATTTGGCTTATATGATCATTTAACTCTACTCTTCTATTTCTTACCTAAACCTTAATGTTTCCACCTTGTATCTACGTCGTATATTTGTACTCCTAGCTCTGTCCCAAAGTGTCTCTGTCCCATGAAGTTATTATCTCTACTGTTTCTAACATTATTTTTGTCCTCTCTCTGCTGGGTCGTGTTGCTGTCGCGTATGTCATTATTGGTCTGATGACTGTTTTGTAAATTCTGCCTTTTATTCCTTTAATAAGTACATAACTCTTTTGAATTTGAACCAGTCAAATGCCTTCTTAAGTTCCACGAAACATAGATATGCCGGTTTTTGTATTCTAATGATTTCTCTTGCACTTGCCTCATTGTAAATATAGCGTCAGTGCATCATCTTCCCGACCTAAAACCTTGTTGTTCTTCTGCTAATGTTATAATTTCATTCAGTTTATGTGATATCACTGTGTTTGTTAATTTTAATGTTGAGTTTAATAAATTAATTCCTCTGTAATTTTCCAGGTAAATCTATACAAGGTGTCGATCGAAAATCTTATGCTATGCTAAAGCCGTCTTTCAAATTTTTAGTTAATGAACCTTTTTATTTTCAAATCATTATTATTGTACCTAAAACACTATTTGAGAAAAACCTTATACTTTCAATAGGCCACGGAAGATTTGTAAGCAATCAGTTGTTACTATAGCAACAATGCCTTTTCATTACCATTCCCCACCATAAAAATTTTGCGTGTATGTAGTATTTTTTTTCTATATAATATGACACCATTTGTTTTCTTAATTCTCGTTTGCCAATTTTAAATTTAATTTAACCTCTTGAACTATACTCTAGACAAATTGCTGATCAGCTATCACATAAATTATGAAAGCATCTACAGTAAAACTTCTGTTAACTAGCACCTCTTCACAACACAAACCTCTGCTGAACGGATAATTTTTAGGGCACCGAACATTTCATATGTGGGTAAGTAAATAGGAAGTCACCTCCAAATAAAGGACCACGATTATTGTAATTTTATTTACCAAAAAATATCGGTAATGGAAGCATCTGAAAAAAATAATTATAGTGTTCGAGTTTTGACAGTTCAGTTTCAAATAGGAAAAACTCAAGTTAGTGACATTTAAAAAAAGGCCGGTTTAAAAAAGTGTTATAGTGAAATTGGAAATGTTCAACAAAAACGAGGATTCAAACTGAAGGCGTTGCTATAGATACGATAGTGTATGATTGGTTTTGTAAGAAGTTTTGTGAGAAGTACTTGAATAGAAGAATGTTATCATCTATAGAATGTTCTTTATCAATATCTGAATTGGAGAAGTCCATGGCGATTGCTAGCGACTTAATTTGGATTGTGGCAACATGGAGAGACGTTCTAACCAAAACAATTAAAAAATGTTTTATTAGGTGCTGTTTTTAAAAGAAACGATAGTAACGGATGATTGTCAACTTTTTGCGAAAGAAGTGGAGTTGAAAATTTTTTGAACTACCTAGCGATTAAAATCCACAAGGAAAATAATTCCTGCAACTGGCTGTATACCACGTATCACAAAAAAGGGGTTAGATCTTTGTAAATGGGTATATTTAAAAAACCCTTAAAAGGGCTACATCAAATTACACAAACGTTTTCGGAATATTAATTCCATCATCAGGTTTAAAAATGCAAGTTAACATGCCTGAGCCACCAAAATATCAGGGTAAAAACCCTTTAAAATACATACGGTTACAAAAGATTGTACATAATGTTGTAATTAATATTTGATGTTTAATATTAAATTAAATTTAACTTTAGGTAACATACACCTATGTCTTAGGTGAGTTCCAGCGTCCGGAGAGTAAACCTCTTCCAACGGACTACAGCTGGTAACTGTAGAGTTACGCCCTTCCGGTAGGGATCCATGGAGGAGTATCATCGAGCTGCAAGCCCTTATCTCTTGCCATACTGCACCACCACAGGCCAATCAGACACAAGCATATTCTAGTCTAAGCCGCAGATTAATTTTGGAATTTTAAACTGCTGCGTTAGCCTTTTTGTTTTCTGTAAACCGAGCTGGGGATTGAACTCACTTATTCTGAATCACTAGCACTGAAGCGAGTAAGAAGCCGGTCGCCCAGCCCGCTTGGCTATCTGACCGACTTACTATAAAATAAAACTTACTATAAAATAAAACTTACTTCTCAATAATATGGGACTCGCATTTACACAGCTGTACTTGTGGGACAATTTTAAACGGTACATTTTAAGAATGAATCAGAATGATAAAGAACATAATATTAAATAACCTACACACATACGAAATTTGTCTTCATTAGCATTTTTGGCGGACTAATGAAATACAAAAATGTATGCAACACAGCCCGAATTATTATCTTGCAATCTATGTAAGACTTGTAATCCAGACGATATCTCTTTAAATAACTATTTTTGGACGTGATAATCGCAGTTTTTTTGCATAATTCACTAGAAAATATCACAACAACTGATAATTTTACTATACGTAAGTTGTAAAATATGAGCTTAACTGTTTATTAAAAAAAATATGACATTAATATAAAAAAGCCTAGGGATTCAAGAAAAATTGTTTAAATCTTAGGCTAGCTTATAAACAATTTCAATAACCTCATCAATTTTTAATTGATTTTAATTATCGAAGCAGTTGTTAAAAGTGCGACAAAAAACGCTTCAAAAGAAATTAAAAATTAGATGATCGGTTTATTAGTTATAGAGTTATAATCGGTCAAATTTGACTAAAATTACAATAGAAGTATAAAATTACGTTTTGTTTTTTAAATAAAAACCTTTACTATACAAACATTTGAGGCTCTCTTATTATTACTGTTGTTGTTCATTTAATTCTTCAATGGCGAAAATTAACTTGTTTAGAAGATTACTTTTGACAGTTTTAATCCTCGAACATTCTCGAACAAAAACTCATACATCGACCAATAAAGTTTCAGGTAAAATATCAATTAAACCCATTGAAAATTATCAATGGAACTAAAATTGATTAAATTGTAGTTCAACTGACTGGAAGTCGCTTTATTCGAAAATATTTTGCAATTGAAAAATTTTAGTTGAAAAATGTGTGACAATAGAGCTTTTTGTTCTATTTTAGTATGCCTCTGGGATGAAGTCCATGACCAGTGACAGCGAAATTTTCACACAGAATATACGACATTGAGAAATAACTGTTTTTATGAAGTCAGGCATGGTTTTCACCACGCGATAGTGCAATAATAGGCTAGATATTTCACAATACTGAAATATGGACATACGCTATGTTATTTCTTCTTTATCGGCTCCATCCTTTTTTAAGTTTCAAGGAAAAAATCAAGAATTCTATATGCTAGAGGATTTATACACAAATAAAAAAATATAAAAACAAGAAAATTAATAGGTTTAATCATTTTGTAACATGTGCAAAAGCAAAAAAAGAAAGAGTCACACTTACCTTTTACTAATTTTATAATAGAGCCGATTTAAGTTTTTTTTAACTAGTTATGAGGGAACTGGCGAGTTAAATCATTTTTTCTTCAAACGTCAAATAATGATGACATTACTTATCTAACTTGATCCTGTCAAAGTTTGATGTCTCCGCCGGCAGCAGTTTTTTTTCCCCATTTTTTACGGCGGAGGGAAAAATGTTGTCATGGCAACAATATGAAACATGTCACAAAGCAACAATACAAATGTCATTAACAACAATTAAACATCATTTTTATTTATAGTAATATTAAAAGTACAATTTATTAATGAGGCATTTTCAAAATTGAAACCGTGCAAAAATGTTCCCGACTCTTGATACGCATTGGTAATTATTGATGATACTGATGGTCGAGAACAACTTTCAGCAATCATTCCCGATGTTGGCGAATCATGAGGGTTTAAAATTTTTTGAGCACTATCGTTCTTATTTCTTATTTAATCCTCTATATATACTTCGGCAACCGTGCTTGATTTCCAGCCCCCATGTCGTTTGAGGCATTTTAGATTTCCGCTTCCATCAATTAAAAGTGTTCTGAAGTTCGTTCTTGTTTTATCATATCTCTCGAAGGACTTTAACGTTTATTGTATCACTAACCCTTCGATCCGAATATTCTACTAATTCAAATGATTTCACATTTTTAACATTTCTGTCATAGCCCACGAGGCAACACTGTACACTGTACACTGGAGAAAACAAATTAGACCGAGAAAATAAAGTTTTTAAAATCGAAAAATTACTGGACGCGATTTTTCAGGTGGAAAGTGTTGGGGAAGCCTATGCAAACAGCGTCTCATCTAGTGAGTAACGTTTTTTTGGTTGGAAAATTGTTTATTTTAAACTTTTTTGCAAAAAAGTGGTATCTTTTCGTTCGATTCAATATTGCGAAAAACCCACGAGGGTTAGAGAAAAATGGTCTACAAATGATTTTTTCCTCGAGAACTGACGAAGATTTTAAGACTTGCTAAATTGAAATCCATAAATAAATAAAAAAGTTATTGCAAAATTAGTCCAAAAAACATTGTTTTTTACAATTGTTTATAACTTTTTAAATAATGTATAAATTCATTCAAAACTTTATCAAATTATGGGTTTTCAAGTACTTAAACTGTGTGCAAAAGATGGGCGCAATCGGTCGAGTAGTTTTTGCAAAATCCTAATTGTATATCCCGTTTTTTCAAAAAAGGGTCATTTTTGAATGGACGTATAGCTGGCTGGGTGACGACTAGGATACCCATTTTGGGCTCATTTTCTTCGTTTGGTCGTCAACTATCATATACTTAAAATTAAAAAAAATATATTGTAATTTACTTATTGAAAATTGTTAATAAACGAAGTACAATTTTTCGCCTTATAAACATTTATAATATCTCGGTTGTTTTTGAATATACAAAATAGCCAAGCATACCATTCGAAAGCTGGTCAAAAAACACACATAAAAAAAGAACTTCCTACGAGCAATTAAACCGGAAATAATTTTTTTTTTAAATCGCAGACCAATTGTTTATAAACATTAAGGGCTGCAATTTGGCCAATATTTAAATAAAGACCCAATCTTTAATGTACAATTTATTTCGGTTTTATTTGAACAAACCAAAAGGTTTAAGAGCGCTTCAAAAAAAGTGCTCGAAAAAAAACTATAAATTCTGTTCGATGAGTCATCATCGACTTTTACTCATTTTCAAATCAGCCAGCTGTACGTCCATTCAAAAATGACCCTTTTTTTTAAAACGGGATAAACAATTAGGATTTTGCAAAAACTACTAGACCGATTGCGCCCATCTTTTGCACACAGTTTAAGTACTTGAAAACCCATAATTTGATAAAGTTTTGAATGAATTTATACATTATTGAAAAAGTTATAAACAATTGTAAAAAACAATGTTTTTTGGACTAATTTTGCAATAACTTTTTTATTTATTTATGGATTTCAATTTAGCGAGTCTTAAAATCTTCGTCAGTTCTCGAGGAAAAAATCATCTGTGGACCATTTTTCTCCAACCCTCGTGGGTTTTTCGCAATATTGAATCGAACGAAAAGATACCACTTTTTTGCAAAAAAGTTTAAAATAAACAATTTTCCAACCAAAAAAACGTTACTCACGAGATGAGACGCTGTTTGCATAGGCTTCCCCAACACTTTCCACCTGGAAAATCGCGTCCAGTAATTTTTACGAATTTCTGATCATTTTATACCTCTTTTTCTTGGTCTAAATAGCACCTGATATCTGGAGTCAGTACATTTATATCTAGTTAAGAACAGCATAACATATTTCGTGTTTTGTAGATTTTTATTCATCTTTGAAAGCTCTCTTTAATTGAAATAAAACTGAGATTAACTACAAACTGAAATTTCATCTAATATGCCCTCTTGCTCTATCTTTGGAAACGTTATTTAATGCTTGATAAGATATTTTAGGTCCTCCTCTTTATATATTTTAAAAAACTATAATTCCAAAGAACTAATTATATTTTTGTATATTCTATGTGTTTCTAAATAGGGCCACTTTTTTAAAAAATAGCCTTTCCTCGACATCAAAATCGACATAAACGTCGAAGTCAAAAGGCCGATTCTGTTGAAAACATTATAAAGTAACTGCATACTTATTTGGGATTTTAAAATAAAAGTAACGATGAGAGAAGTGCTCACAAAACTCCGGAGTCTTATCAAGACCTGAATGTCTTGACTAATCTCACATTTTATGGTTGTAGGCGAGGTAAAATGAGACTCTATTTTTCTTTTTAAACTTTATACAGAAGCGATTTTTATTTGCTTTGAAAAGAAGCAGGAACGGGAAAATACATCAAATTAGGAAATATATCGGGCATTTTATTAGCCCATTGAATTGGCAGAAAAGGGAAAATATATGTGAATTAAAAAAGGAGAATAATAATTCCTAATATATATTATACAAATACAAATATATTATATATATATATATATATATATATATATATATATATATATATATATATATCACTCAGAAGAGTGGTGGGTTCTTATATCGGTCTCAAGGTGGAGAAATAAAAAACAAAGTTGATAGGCTACTTTATCTATTTTGAAAACGTTTTGCTTTCGTATTCTGAAAGCATCATCGGTTCATCTAAAAAGTACAATATGAGAACCACACAATCATGGAAAAGATGTTATAAGTGTTACCTTAAAAAGACATGTAGCAGTCAAAGATATTAACAAGTTTGTGAATAAAACTCAAGTAAATGGACATTATACGGTAGTATTGTATAAACAATCAATTAACTAACAACATTTAGCAACTTATTAAAAATTAGCATAGCAACTGACCATGTGGTCTAAAGTATAAGTGATATTTTATTTTATCTTAAGTGGTAAAAAGAATCAAGAAAATCATAGATTTACTTCCAACTATTTGATAATTATTTAGCTTTGATTTTAACTTTAGGTAGCATTATTAAAGTGATGTTTAATAAAAAATTATTTTAAAAAATAGTGTAAATGAAGTTACCTATCAAAGCCTTACAGCTGCTGCCGGGAAAATGGCGTTAATTGAAACAGACCGAACTAAACCGTGAAAAGACAGCCAACCTTGAGGTCAAAAATTTGACAGAGCAACAAGGTTGAAGTACCACCCCAAATAATTGGGCGGTCTATTTAAAAGTTTAGATGAGTTTGGATGACAACCTGCTTGTAAGAGACAAACCAATGAAATAAATTGGTATTATAATAGCAATTCCTCGCAATAACCAGTCTAGAACGAACAAACAGGAGAAATTCATTCAACCTCATATATAGTTAATAAACGTTAAACATTATGGCTGGATAATCCGCCACAGGTGATTAACGAAACGATAATTTCCACAGTCCAAGGTCCAAACGCTTGGAACTGTAGTTTGTAAAGGATTCTATGAATCCATTACAATATTTTGTATTATATTATTTAAGTCACTATTAAAAAAAGTATTCGATTATTTTATTTTATTATTGATTTATTTCTATATTATATATATATATATATATATATATATATATATTTTAATTATTTACTAAAAAATGTGTTTAAATTGTGCTCCTTACATGACACTTATATGGTGAAAAGATCATAAAGCCTAATTCTGCAAAATTAAAGCATGATATATTTGGCTTAAGTTACTTATATCAGTTCTCTTATTTAGAGCATTAGGATGTTTAAGAATTGAACACATTTCCAAAAACTGTCTTTTAGCTAGATTGCGTTCAGTGCCAAGAATCTTAACTTCATTGAAATCCACTTTATGTTTAGTATTGATCGCGTGTTGCGCAAGAGCACAAGTGTGTTTTGATTAATTAATCTCACTACGATGTGTAGTAAGACGACCTTTTAATGATCTACCAGTCTGACCAATATAACATAAATCGCAATTAGCACAAGGGATGTGATAAATATGGATATGAAGGATATGAATTCTCTATTAGAATGTTTTTTTATAACTTAAGGGATTTTCTTCGATTAATTGGATGTGTCAATTTATTTAATCGGCAGCTTAAAGCTTTTATAAGGTTTAATTTATATTTCATAGGATGACAGGAATGGTAATTAAGGAACCTATTAGAGGCCATTGGTTTTCTATACCAACTTGTGATTAGGGTGTTACCTCCCATTCTGATGACATGCATGTCTAAAAAAGGAATACTATTGGTGACAGTGTCCTCAAATTCAACAGTGAACTGTAAATGAGGATCAAACTCATTAAAGAAGGGACAAGGTACCCTGAACCTTGTCAGGTGGTAAGGCTAATAATAAATCATCCTCATACCTCTTAATAAAAGGGATTTGAAAATCCAAACGACCTAAACGGTCAGAAACCAAATCATCCAATACATAGTTGACTAGGATGGGAGAGATTGAGGAACCCATAGGTGTGCCAAATATTTGAAGGTCAAATTTGTCATCAAAGACCAAGAAATCAGTATCGAAAACTAGTTGCAAAAGCTCTGCAAATACATCCCAATAAATAATGCAGTTAGGTTTAATAGAATTCCAATGATTTTTTAAGGAGGTGATAACACTTTACAAAGGTAAGTTAGTGAAGAGAGAAACCACATCAAAACTTACTAAAATGTAACCTTGTGGTAGTTTGAAATTGTTAATAACTTCACTAAAGTTAAAAGAATCAACAATATTGAAATCATTGTTGTAATTATATGATTTCGATAATATATATATATATATATATATATATATATATATATATATATATATATATATAGAGAGAGAGAGAGAGAGAGAGAGAGAAAGAGTCATCAACATCATTAGTTCAATCTAAAAGTACATAAATAAGCTTACAAATATAGGGTTAATATCAAAGAAAAAAAAAAGAAATTTACGAAAAAAAATATCTATTAGCTTTTATTTTGTATATAAACAAATATAATATGTATGTAAAAACATATATAAGTAAACTTTAATTCAAGAAGAATAAACAGAGCATTCATCACTTATATGAGGTTGACAAAACCATTGATAAATTATTTATATTTAACTTTTGGCTATAATGACGTCGTTTTAAAATGAATTCAAATTCTTATTTAAGTTTTGTGTGTTTATTATCTCTAGCCCTTCTGTTCAGTTAGATTTTCTTTGTTAGTTCACCTCGGAATATCTCCCAATAAGTTCTCTTACTGGATAAGGTAGGGTTAATTTTATTTTTGATAATCCTTTCACTAATTGTGATGAAAACTGACTAAACTCAATGTAAATCAAAGTTTTCCTCTATGTCTATGTAGTTAGTGGATATTTTCCTTAATCAGAAAATATCTAACAAATCTGGTATTTTATCGGTTGTTGAATAAGCATCTAAGCTAAGCAGCAGTCTTATGTAATTCTTTTTCTTTTGTGATCGTTGGTTAGTCTTGATCCCGTGTGTTCTTAGTGTAATAATCTCTTCCTATTTAGAAATGACAAAAAAAATATTCATCGATATAGCGTATCATCTTATGACATCGTATAAAGATGCAATGAATGATGATGAATGTACAATGTATATCAATAATATGCAATGTTATGCAATATATCGATATATTCTTGTTTAATTAAATAACATAAAATATAATAAATAAAAAGATGAGGTTTTCTTCAAAATTTAAAATTTTAATTTCTTTCTAGTTTTATAAAATACAAAACAATATTCAACAATATTCTGCAAAATACTCAATACTCAAGATTGACCTCGATAGCTACTGCTGAGACACCAATAGATTATTTCTTTTTTAAATAGTTTTTGCGTTGCAGTATATAATACAATTATGTTCTGGATTATATTACATACGTGCCAATATGTTATATCGTTGATTGAATAACCTTCAATCAACGGTTATATTAATCCTCTATAAGCGATACATGGCTTCTACTGTAATTTTTTATATTTTAGTGTCAATGAGTAATTATTATATCTAATTGATTTTCTTCTTCTTGGATCCCTAGTTGTTCATATGATAGTGGTTGAATATCTTTTTTAGAATTGGAGATAACAGAAATAAAAGGAGTAAAAAATAAATAATATGATGTGCGTCATTGCGTTTAAAAAATATGAAAAGAAACTAAACCAAAAGAAACTGGACCAAAACTAATTTAACAAGACATAAGCAACATCGATTGAACATAGAATGTTACCGGACACTAAAAGAGATAGAAATACCAAGAAAATTTAGGAACTTAGCTGCAAACATAAGTATACATGGGAAAAGGACAGAAATCGGTTACAAAATCATAATTATAGAAGACACAACATGGAAATTCAACCAAAAAAGAAAATGAGAGAAAGACTTGCAAACACTGAAGTGTTTGCAAGTCTTATATTATATATATATATATCTTCTTCTTCTTCTTCTTAGCCTTCTGTCGTCCATGTTTGGACATAGACCTCTTCCAACTCCTTGAGTCTCTATCCTGAGCAACATATTTCCAATTTGTTCCGACTATTCTTTTTATGTCATTAACCCATCTCATTTGTGGTCTTCCTCTTGGGCGTTTACTTTCGTAAGGTCTCCAATGTTGTGTATTGTAGTATTCTAACGTTGGTCTTTCTGTCTAGCAGTGTGGCCAGCGAAGCTCCATTTAAGTTTGGCAATTTTTGTTGTTATGTCCTCGACGTTTGTTTTGGATCTTACCCAGTCGTTCCTCTTTTTATCTGACTGTCGTATACCTAACGTTGCTCTTTCCATTGTTCTTTCTGTTGTTGCTAGTTTCTTCATGTTTGCTATATATATACCACTATAATATAGTGCATATTATGCACTAGCGTAGGTAATATGTAATTTTTTTTTTATTTTTTTTCCGGGTTTAACACATTTCAATACAGTTAAATATATGTTGAATTATTCTATTATACTAAATTATCATATTCTACTTAGCGAAAATTTCTATTCCTTTTCTAGTTATTTTTAATAAATAATAACTTTTTAATATTTTTAAACTAATATTTTTGAATCAACTTTTTCTTGTTCTTTCTTTTCCCTTCTTTTTTGTAGTAATAATATCCTTAATAGTTTATTATTTATCCTTTGGGCATAAAATAGGAATTGCTTTTACGTGTAATATATGGTTATTTTTAATTTTCGCATATTTATTTCCTTTCATAGTTTTTAAATAAATACTTGCATAATTCGATTTACATTAACTAAAAATACAATGAAGACTATTGTATATTTTATTACATAAATTATCCAGATTTACGTCTCTCCGTACATTATAATAATCATCCAAAAATCGAAATTAATAAAGATCATCATTCTTCACTTCATATGCACTACATACACTATTACCCGAAAATAATATTTACAGATTTTTCATCGTACAATCGAGATCAGAGATTGTCTGTTTTCTTTCATCTAGAGCATGACGTCATTCGCCTTTATGATTTATATGAGACTATCCAAAAGCTATTTGGTGTTTTGTAACTCATAAACAGGACGAAAATAGATAATTGGGAGACTTGAACAAATATTCACGTACCTGCACTTTACTCGGGTTAAGAAGTTCAAAGCTGAGTTTTTGTGATATTGGAATTCACTTAAAAAACGAATTACTAGATACTTTAACTCAAAGTGAGACTTATAATTTGAAATTTTTTTTATAATCAGATTTTTAACTAATTTAAAAATACGTTAAATAGAACTAGTGGCGTATGATTGTTAAGATGATTGGAAGATGGTAATAGCCACCGGAATATCATGGCATTCATTGTACATAGAAAGTCTGTAGTAGTAATAAATCTGTTCTCTAAGCAGAATTCTACAAAATGATCTGAGCAGATTGTTTTGTAGAATTCTGCCTAGAGAACAATTTATGTGTGACAAATACATTCTTTAAACAAAACAAAAAGATGACAGTGGGTCACCTTGTCACTCCCCCTTGTTGACTTTCCACTTATCTGTTTCTTTTCCATTTATTTAACCCGATTCTCTGTTTTAAGTGTCATTTTTATAATTTTTAAAACTGATTATCCTACGACTGGTTTATTTTATACAGAGTAATGACAGTTTTTTGTTTTAATGCCTGTGGCTGGTGATGTTGCTTTGTCCCTCTATGCCGTCTTAAAAAATATTCGAAAGATATTTTGTTAAATATGATATTTTATATGAAACATTCATATTTTTAATATTGTTGTCATCTCTTTTTGAATATTTAAAACCATAATACTTAATTAATGTTGTTAATTAAATGTATTTTCGAATATTTTCCGCTTTTTCTTCATACTTATAAGTTCGAGATGATCTTACTTATAAGTTTCACGTCTATTTCTGCTCTTGTTTTTGCCGTATACTTCATGTGGTTATTTTCAATGTTCAACAGACCGTATTATAGTCAACGAAATATTATACTTAAGTCAGTTGGTTATTCTGCAGACTTTTATCAGATGTCTTTACGTTTTCTTTATCATAGTCACGTGTTTTTTATGGTGCAGGGCAGCACTTTTTCTCACTTAGAGAGAAAACAAGTTTACATCCTCCTCCTTGATCCTCTTTCCTGATTGCGATGAGTGAGTGGAACGGAAAACTAGCATTGCTCAGTCCAAGTAGGCCCCAACCTTGGCAACACCCTAAGTAATCTCCAAGTTGGGCTGGTTCTGCGTTGACCAATAAGGTCAACTGCATATGCATACCGAGATACTGGTAAAACTATTATTTTAAAAGGCGGCGATTCTCTGGGCCTCGATACTAATTTGGATGATCTTCGTACTAGGCGGGGTATTCTCAAGGAGGATCTCTCGCAAAGATTTTCTGATCTTGGGCTAGTCATGAAGCTATGAGATAGGTTAGGCTTCATATAACGGGATCTTCCAAGGGTTTTTCAACTTAATTATGTACTCCTTCTATACCGTGACAGGTGCTCTTTTGCGGTCACTATGCTCACTGGTCACTGTAGACTCACAGAGCACCTACTTGTACTTGGATTGATAAATACCCAAGGTTTCGTTTTCTCACATTATCAATAGGTGTTCAGTATGTCCTATCAGAGATGGCATAATCTTAAATCGACGGTCATCGAACTGAGCCAAGTAATAAATGTGGCATTAGGGAGACGTAATTTTCCGTGTGGTCCTAATTCTATTAACAGACTAGAAATCTTCGACGGTAAAATGGGCTCAGACCCTGGGTCCTTGCTAATTTTAATAGATAATAGGAATAGCTTGGTCTCTAGATGTGCTGAACACTGGGTCCTTTCAGGCCCAGACCGTGTAATACGAGGTAAAACAATGAACCGGCTAAGAAGTCTAAGCGAGTGAAGGGCATAGAAATGAGTAATTCGTATGCTCTATCATAACCTTTTTCACTATTGTTGTCATTTATAAAATGACCTAGCCTTCTCGGTAAAGCTTAGAATGATATATTTTGATATAATAATATAGTCTACTATTATCTTTGTTACTATTTGTGATTCAAAGGTTTGTTCTTCATTTAATATTTTTTGTTTAAACAAACATTAATAGAAGTTCTATAATTTGATTTTGTGTGTTTTTTTTTTCGTACTCTACAATTCTTGCATTAAAGGCTCCTAAAAATATTATAGCATCGTGTTTTTTATCCATTATTAACACAGATTAAAATTATTATTACTTTTAAACAACTTGCTACTACAAAATAAAAAAATCGATTCTCATTTTCTTTCAGAGATTGAACCTTACTTGATGTTACAAAAAAATATTTACGAAACTGGTTAAGAAACATGGGATCATATCCTACCGTTCACCCATTTACCCTGTGTGCACCTAAAATATTTACGTAATCGGAAGGTTAACCGAAGGAACGGTGTTTGTAAAGGGATCAGGACATTTCCGTCCGACTCTTAACCGCCCAAAAATGTTATATCTAAAGAGATGTTCAGATTTTTAGAGAGTAGTAGAAAAATTTTTTAACGACGTACTTGCAGCGTGTGTTTGAGAAGTATATTTAAGACTTTATTGCTGTAAGTTATATGTATGAGTGTCTGATTTTATTAAGGTTAGTTAATGTGTGTTAATTGCAGGGACGTTACAGTAATTATCACGTTGAAGATATTACACGCAAAAGTTATGACAAAAATAATTAAAGGGGTAGAAACAAGAAGCAGAAAAATAATATGCCTTTCGAGCAAGGTGTTCGTTAAGATTTATACATTACAATTAGCGGATGACTAGATAAACACATAAAAAATTATATGAAATAATTTTTTTTTATTAAATTTGCAAATTTATATCTGCTATCTTATATACTAAAACGCTAAGCCCTTTTCTTGTCCACCACTTTACTCAAAAACCATATTAGATAATTAACATATTTTTTCGGAATATTATTAGTATTACGTATGAGATTGTCAAGATACTTGTACTTATACTTTCGGTACAAAAATGCACTTCCGGTTTTGAGATGACCGGAAGTTAAAATTTACTTTAAGTTTTAGACCCCGCAATGTATATATGGATCGAAAGGTCTCGTCGAGACGAATCTAAATATGTACTTCCGGTTGCGATCCAACACCGGAAGTGACCCGAAACGCGCATAAAACGTCAAGATAGAGCAAATCTGACACCGGATTCGTGATCAACATGCAAAATTAACTGCTAAATGATATCCATGTCGACATTTGATGAACTAAAAATTGTATTCTGGTTTTGAGGTCGACTTCCGGTTTCGTTTTTATTAAAAAGTACCTAAAAAATAAAAGTTTACATAACTCCCAGTGCCAAGCAAAAGCTTTCAGAAAATGGAGTCATTGTAACAAAAAACATTGTTTTCGACGAAATATTTCGTGATATTTAATATACTTTTTACTTGCATTATTATTGATGAATGTTATGTATATTCTTGCTATTAGTAAATGTCAGTATTGCAAATACATGAGAGGAGAAATTAGCCACTGATAACACTCTCAATACTAACACTAACAGGTTAAATAATGTAGGATTATAATTTAAAACTAAAATTTAAGTGAAAATTAAAATTCAAATTGTAAATTCATTTGACGTATTTTTATGTTGATTAGGATTTTTTTTGCCAAGATGTGTGCTTTTCAAGTAAGCTTTTGATCAAGTGTCATTCCCAGGTATTTGACTTCTGTTTTTACTGCTAGTAGTATACTGATCAGTCTGATACTCGGACATATGATGTTCCTGTTAGTGAATGTAATTTGATAAGACTTAGTATGGTTAACTTTGATTTTTCATCTATTCATTCAGTCTTGTAGTATGTTCAGGTGTATTTCATCATCGATGGATATTATGTTGGTGTGATCTGTGAACATGGCTACTGTGGTCGTATTTGTTGTTGGGATATCAGCAGTGTATATGAGGTACAGGAGGGGACCCAGGACACTTCCTTGAGGAAGTGTCCTGGGTCCCCTCCTTCTTGAGGGACACAGGATTTTATGGGATAGTAATGAGAGGTTTCTGTAAGGAATCTGTCTTGAAAGTGACGTTCTGTGAGGTATGATTTAAAGAGTAGATAGTAAGAAGTGAGAAAGGATGACTTAAGTTGATACAGCAGGCCATCATGCCAAACACGGTCGAACGCTTGTTCTATATCCAGGAAGGCAACAGAGCAAATTTTTTTCTCTTCGAGGCATACATTAATGTTCTTAACAATCGTATAGCACTGTTTGGGCTTCGCGGAATCAAA
This sequence comes from Diabrotica balteata, assembly GCA_918026665.1. NCBI lineage: Eukaryota > Metazoa > Arthropoda > Insecta > Coleoptera > Chrysomelidae > Diabrotica > Diabrotica balteata. The sequence goes on from OU898281.1 coordinate 125,694,833, forward strand.
ACTGGTGTGTTGAGATGAACTGAATTAATTTCGATGTCTTCTGAGATTCTTTGGAGCAGAAGTCTTTCTAAGATTTTTGACATTATTGGAAGTAAGCTGATGTATCTATATGAAGTTGTAATATTTAAAGTAGTAACTATTAAAGTAGTTTATTTGGTTTACTAATCATAATTATTTGTGCGAACTTCCAAATAATCGGGTAGTAGGCCAATCTTATGATACTATTATATATTATTGTAAAAAGGACAATTGCTTCTCTCGTTATAATATTAGCCCGGTGATCATGTCTAAGCATGGTACTTTGTAGTTATTGCATCTAGAAATTTGTTCTTTTTTATTGTTATTAAGTTCAGGTGCACCAAGAACGGGTGAGAGATGTGCAGCAGAGCTTCCAGCCTCCATCGGCTTTCCTTGGAGGTGGTGTAGGCTGTCTAGGACTCTTGAATGATTTCGTTGCTTTTCAGATGCTGTGGTCTTCTTTTGACAGGCTGTTGATGAATAGTTCAAATATATTATTCGTCGCGTCTTGTAAAACAGTTTTAAGTTGCCGTGCCGTGTTAATCTATTGTATTCATTTTTATTTATAGGATTGCGACTTCTTTACCATATGCGCCTGGCTCTTCTTTTTTATGCAACAAGACGTTTTATATACACGAGTAAAGCACAGCATTATCGATATCGTCTGGTTGCTTTTTTCTTAAATTTAAATTTTCATTTATATAAGACTCGAATACATTTCAGTTATTCTTTGATGTTGTTACCTTAGGGATATTCGGACGTTTTATAATTTTCGTAGATAGTTTGACAATCATGGGAGTATGTATTTTGTATTTTTGTATTTTTGTATTTTGTATTGTACTTGTATTTTTTCCGTCTAATACATCGTTTCCTCATTGTGTGGTATGGTGTTACGTATAATAATAGCAGCGCCACTGCGTACTGTTCCATCAAGATGGTTCTTGTTGTCAATAGAATAATGAGAGATCTTGAACATCGTTCTGTCAGTGAAATGGGTTTCTGATAAGAGTAGAACATCAATTTTGTTATGTGAAGAAAGTTAGTAACTACTGTGTTATGGTTGCCTAGGCCGTTGGCATTCCATTGTGCAATTCGTAGTGACTAAAGTTCCGTTACTGTGTTTATTTATTACTGTGGAAAGCATGTTTAAGATCACGCTATTTTGATTTATTAGTTGTTAAAACATAGCTTTAAATTCGTTAAGGAAACTCTTTATCATCTTTCCAATGTCACTGTTTCTATTACTTACATGTGTTCCACTTGTTATTTGAGCGTAAGTTGCATGATTTTTGTTTTATGGGTTCGTATTATTATGGACATTATTTGTATTTTTTCTACCTGTTGCTTGTGTGTAAGTCGCGTGATTTTGGTTGTTTAAGTTCGGATTATTCTGTACTGTATTTCTGTTATATGGCAATGCTACTTAACTCTTTATATACTGTGCATCCTTTGTAATTTGCGGTGCGTGCTCCATTGGATACAATCCATATTGCAGTTGTGTCCCTAGGTTTTTTACAATCGGCTGACATATGGTTGCCTCCATATTTGACACAGTGATAAGGTCTATTACAGTATATCTTGTGTTCATACAATTGGCATCTGGTACATTGAACAATATTATTCTTTTTATATGGTCACTTAATAACTATTTTTGCGTTGCAAAATCTATCAGGCGTAAATCCACTCTGGTTCTCTAATAAGATGAATACATCATCTTGTATTTTTCCGTTTATTATCTTTCCAAACAATCTTCCGAAATAATCCTCTGTAGCCGTTAGAATATTTTCGATTACGCTTTTTAAAGATGGACACTTGGTGAGCGGTTTTCCATTCAGATGGTACTTTAAAATGTAGGCAGCATCGATTTATTGGAAAAGTTAGTCGTTCTATTAGGAGTGGACCTCCTGCTTTAAGTAACTCTACAGCTATATTGCCAGGTCGTGGAGATCGCTAATTTTAATTAACGCATTATGGACCTCGATATATATATTTCTTTCCCATATATTTCAATCTGGACTATCGGAGTAAATGTTTATAGTCATTTTCCCATTTTCTATAGGAATTAAGTTGCTTAAGGAGTTATGAGTTTTTTCTCTAGATAAGTGATTTTCGTAGTCTGAGAACCACCAATTAAATTTTCAACTTAGACAAATTTTTGTTCCCAGATATTGTTTTTTGCTCTTTTATTTGATCGCGTACTTCTCCGTTTTGCCTTTGATATGTTACTTTATTGATAAATATTTTTTTTGTTAGCCTTTTCTTATATATTTTGTTTTTTACTTGTATCATTTCTTTTACGTTTTCTGTCATCCATGGTGGGTAGTGGTGTTTTTTTTAGTTCTCTGTTCCTAATACTTTATAAACAATTTGTTTTATTATCGTTTTGGGGTTGTTGTACTCTTGTTCTACATCCACATTTCTTGGTTTAATACTTGGTTGGAATAAAAGGTGCAATGTACAACTCTTCGTTTTGTACTGTGTAGTATTGTTCGAATTACTTCTGGTGTTCTGCCTCTAGTATTGTCTAAAGGGGCACAAAAGATTAGCTAAAAGAAAGTAGTGATCTGTCCCACAGTTGTATCCTCCTTTTCCTCGGCAGTCTTGGCACTTAAATTTTGATTTCGGTCTCATTATTATATAGTCTATGATCGACTTCTGTTCGAGTGAAGGTCGTTCCCAGGTGTATTTATGAATGTTTTTATGTTGGAACTGGGTATTCATTATTTTTAAATAAAAAAGTTGACAGAACTTATTTAAGTTGTTCCCTGAACCATTTTTAACTATTTCTATGTGCCGTCCCACCACATCATCGTCTATTTGAGAACCTACTCTGGTATTTAGGTCTTTTAACAGTATCATTTCTTGATGATTTTTTATTTTATCGCAAATGTTTGATAACTCTTCATAAAAGAAATCTTTTACTTGTTGATTTATATTATATGTTGACGTATACACTTCAACAACTATTGTTTCGATACAGTACAATGTGACAGTGATTGACAGAATTCTTTTAGAGAGAGCAAGCAAGCAAGCAATTTGATTGAACCCAGCCTATGAGAAATGTTCACCCAGGTAGTACGATCGGGTGTAACAATTCATTGGAGCAAGGTGTGTTAACTCGAGTAAAAACAGGAGTCACGCCACCGTGCTCCAATGCTCTAGACCATCCCTTTCCCCCTATAGCAATCTGATTCGCTCTAGAGGCACAACAATCAGCCAAGTGCTCTTCATGTGAAGGTCCTGGGTAATAGAACCCCAACATGGTTTCCTAACCGAATGCAAAAACTCAGGACAGCGCATCTCCGCTATATTCCTGTTATCTTAATATGGCTTATCCGCGAACTAAAATTGCTTACTTAGGCCTCAAGTCTCCGCTCTGAGTCCCGGCTCAGTTCGGCGACTTGGTGCTCAAGAGGGTTGGGCCCTACGTGCCCGGGTTTTAGGGTTTTTGTTAGTTTTTTTTGGTGGCCAAAGCCGGTTTTTTGTGTTTTTTGTAATTTTTTTTGTAGGTGACCTGTGGACAAAAAATCATAATTAGTGTACAATCTATATTGTAATAAGGAAAATATATAAATATTATACGATACCACAATACAGACTGTATCCTAGCTGAGCTACTGGGCCTACTGTGAACGAGGCGATGTGCGATAATCTGGGCGATGTGAGCTACTAACTATCTTCCTTGTGTGTGTTATGAATTTGGAGTTTCTTCTCACTCTGGGCTTTTTGTGGAGTTTTGTCCATGTGGGGGGGTCTTTTAGAGAGACTATGCGTACATAGTCTTTTATATATTTTTTAACGATTTTTTTATAGAAATTGAGATCCCTGATTTAGCGTGTACGTGTTTCTCTACTACTGACCATAAATAAATGCAGTCTTTAATCTGTTGATTCCCTTGGCCTTTCTTTTTGGTTTCAGAGAGCACTATGATATCCATTCTTTGCTTCTAACTAAATATGTCATATTTTATTTAATTGGTTAAAGTTATTAAAACTCCTTACTTTCCTTGCAGGGCGAGGTACTACTTATTTCGGTCCATAAACTATTATCGTTAATATTATCGTCTCTGTAAAAATACCCTGTATTAATCATGTCTATTTTTAATTTTTATATTGAAACTATTCTGGGATATTTTTATGGGCTGTTTTAAAACAGGATTTTAATTATGTCTACAAACGTTTAACAATAGAAACCAATAAAACCACACTAATCCATTTCCCTATTTACATTGTTGTGCAAGGTACAATTTTTGGCAACTGTTGCAATGACGTAAATCTTTAAGATGTATGTAAGATAAAGAACAATAAATAAACGCGAAATAAATGATTTAGAGTTACAATACACTGTGCCATGATTTTCATATTTATTACTCATAAAATTTATTGTGAGCTTTATTTGTGTTCTTTATGAAAATAAAGCTCTGACATAAGTTTCTCAGATAGTAATACGGAGAGTTAAGCACGAAAGCTGTAAACTTTAGGAGTGATGAGCTTTTTTAGAAAACTCTTGACTAAATAATTATTTTTTGGCATTTTAAACACTATAATTAAAATTCAAATTTGATGCATTAGCTGAACATAAAGCGAATACCAAAATAATTTAAAGGTTTTTAAAGAAATCTAAGTAATAATGCGGAACATATTGTTTTTTAATTAATCAGGATCTAATATAATCATAAAAAACCAGGATCTAATATTATATTATTAAATTGGACTAATAATCCCGGTTTTCCAATCATTAGGAATCTTTTGATCAATCCAAATCTTGTACATGAGCATATGCATTTGTCCTACTAGGTGATCGCCACCTAGTTTATATAGCTCAGAGGGGACGTTATCAATATCTGGAGCTTTATTGTTCTTTTGTGCTTGTATTGCCAGTTGGGGACTCTTCCATCGTTAGGGATTCTATATTTTCGGTGTCTTCCTCATTGTGATGCATGTCTATATGCTCTTCATTTTCTTGTGTCCCTAAAATAGTTTGGAAATAGGTTTTCCAGACTGATTTTTTTTCTTTTGGATCACTGGTTATTTGCCCTTCTTGATTTCTGCATAGATTTGTTTGGGGTTTGTATCCTTCTCCTAAATTGCGTAGATATCTGAACGCCTGTTTTATATTGTTGCTTTGAAGATTTTCTTCCATTTTATGTATATTGCCGGTTTTGTATTTTCTTTACCTTGTTCGGCATATTTTATCGGCCCTCGGTTTTGCATCTTGGTAACTTGCCCTTCTTTCTCTGGTTCTTCTTTCCATATATTTCTTGTGTTCTTCATTTTTTTCTGTATGTCCTTATTACATTCGTCATTGAACCATTCCCTTTTTGTGTTTTTCTTTTTCTTGCCTATGATTTCTTTTGCTCCGTCAATAACTTTTGTTTTGATTTCTTCCCAATGTTCTTCGGTGCCTAGACTGCCTGTGTCTGTTAGTGTTTGTGTTATTTCTCTCTCATAGTTTGTTTGATATATTGTTGTTTCAATTTTTGTATATCTAGCTGTTCTTTGTTCCTGTCTTACCCTCCTGTTTCTCTGAATTCTGCATCTGTATTTTATCTGTACTAGGATATGGTCAGATCCGCAGCATGCTCCTCTTCGGTTCTTCACATCTTGTATGTTTGTTGCGGTTTGTCTATATAGACATGATCAATTTGGCGGTTGTTCCTCCATGCATAATCCATGTCGCTTTGTATATGTCGGGGTGTGGGAAAAAAGTCAAACCTGACTAACTCATCTATTCATTTCCTTCCTCTACAATAATTTTCGATTTCTTTTTTCCAATGCCATAAACAGTAAACAAAACTCACTACAATTTCTATCACATATTACCCACATTAAATGTCAAATCACTTCACTATTTTAAAAATACTTTTATGATCCCTTACTAATACGATACTTTACAATCACTTATCTTTGATTATTTGAAAAAAAATTAGCTTGCTCATATTATTATTTTAAATTAATTAATTTTACAATAATGCATTTAACTGATCCACTCTCAAACTAAAATAAAACTCGTTTTTCATTTAAAAATATTTGCACTTACATGTAATAGTATATTACTTTATGAGGCGGAGAACCATGACTTTTCTTGACCTGCCCGATATTACGTAATAGATGGCAAGTCAAGAAAAGTCGCTTCTTTGCCGAATAAAGTATACTATTTTTTCTTCAAACGTAGCAATTTTCAACCATAAATAGTACAATTCATACGCTATTTTTACTCGAAATTAAAGTGACAACTGTGACAACTTTTAAAGTCGTCTAGACGTTAGAAATTAAAATAATTAAGTCGTCGGTGGGATTTGCGTCTCCCTGGTTACGGTTGTTTGACAGTTGTCTGCAATTATTAATTTACCAATGCGTATCAAGAGTCGGGAACATTTTTGCATGGTTTCAATTTTAAAAATGCCTCATTAACTAATTGTACTTTTAATATTACTATGAATAAAAATGATGTTTAATTGTTGTTGATGACATTTGTATTGTTGCTTTGTGACATGTTTTATATTGTTGCCATGACATTTTTCCCTCCGCCGTAAAGAAATGGGAAAAAAAACTGCTGCCGGCGGAGACATCAAACTTTGACAGAATCAAGTTAGATAAGTAATGTCATCATTATTTGACGTTTGAAGATAAAAGTTATTTTAACTACAATCATGATACTATAATAACAAGATAGGATCTTCCCGTAGCACAAAATAGGTCGTGTTCGCGCATGCCGTCATTGGAGAGTAGAATTTGAATTCTTGTTAAAACTAAATGGGATTTGTATGCATTATGTGATGAAATTACTAGACGAAAATAAGTTAAGAAGTTTATTAATTACAATAATCGTACACATAAGGATATCTCCAAACTATTTATTAAAGATTATTTATTGATACATACAAAAATCTGACATTTCGAACGTCAAACTCTCCAATGACGTCACGACTTATGCGCAATATCTTATCTTCTTAGTCTTAGTATTATGACTACAATGGTATACAGCCTCTCCCAGGAACTATCCCACTTAAAGCTTATAGATAATATTATTCCCCGTACAAACTTTGTACGCAATTAGAGGGCGCTATGGTTTATTTTCTATACTGTGTTTTTATATATATTTTTTTTTTCAATAATTTCAAAGTTCGTTAAACTTCGGAATATACTTAATATATTATTTACTTAATTAATTCATATTAGTATGAAAAAGTTTTTTATCAAGTAAATCTTCCATATACTTTGTTATTCATTTTATTTATTTATTTAACCAATTTTATTTTTTGTAATTTGCGTATGAGTTTGTTAAATTTTCTGTTCTGATTTGTGTCGCGTACATACCTGTCATACGTGAAACGCCTTGGAAACAATAAAGCAATATTCAACTGCGAAATCCGCTTCGTATCTGAAGAATACAGACACTTGAATTCGACCCACGAGTCTACGAACGTGACATCAAGATATCAATTTGAAATCTGAATTCGTTTCGAAATGATTCTCTTGAAATATACTTCAGTATAATTCGCATGCTTAGCAACAATGGTACTTCATATATTTAATATAAGAGGTTTAACAGGTTTCATTACATACATATATGTATACAATTGTTACATGTAATAAAACAAGTATTCGCTCCGTGCGTGACCATGGTAGGGATACATTGAAACGGTACCAGCGTGTGTAGCGGCGAAATATGACAAAATTGGAATATTGGACAAAATATTTTTACGCATAAATTTTATCAAAAATGTGTGCAAATGTTGCGTATTTAATTGTGCTATAATAGCAAAAACAGAGTGTAGTTTTTATAGGTTCCCAAAAGTTACTTATAAATTAGAGAAAAGAAAAAGATGAATTCGTGCTATTAATTAATATGAAAAAGTAAATATCACATAATGTCATTTTTATGCAATTGAAAAAGGAAAAATTTAAATAATTTACCTTGAATGATATTTCATAAGGCTTTAAGCTAACTGCAGATGACTTTAGCTTTTATATCATAACTTTTACTATTATTGTTTTTAATTATATGCTCTTTTACGTGAAAAACTTGATTTGCCAGTACTAGATTTTTCCCTTTCTTTTCCGTTTGGAGTTGAAAAGATATATTATGATGAATTTTGAGAAACCCAGTTTTTAATACGACATTTATTTTGTACATAAACTGAAAAAATATATTTAAAAAATTAATTTATTAATAATTGTCAGTTTCGCATGTATTTAACAATGTCAAACATATGTCATATGTTTAATCTGAAAATTGGGACTCCAAAATTGTCAGATAAGGGCGGTAGGTGTCGCGTCAGTCACGCACGGAGCGAATAGATGACTGTAGTTGTATTACTTTATTTCGTTATATTATCAGAACGTTACATATTATTATTCCTAGGTTATATCGTTGCACCTAGCCTCATAGCATGTGGAGTGACGTTGTCAAGGAAGGCGGATGTCCCCGTTGACTCTGACAGACACACACTGTTCCCAACCTTCTTATTAAAGGTCACTTCACATGCTTACATGTGACATATTCCCCTTTACCCCTTTTAACAAACATAATCCCTAAACCTGGAAGGTCTTTTTACCCTCCTACCATAGTTTCCTTACTAGTTGAAGGAACTGTATCAGAACTTGGCAAAACATCAGTTTCTTCAAAAGGCACGTTGTATGACGTGTTTTGAACATATTTGTTAGGACAACATCTAATAAAAGATGAATTCCTCCTGTAACTATTACCAAAATTATCTTTTACCCAATAAGATCTTGGACTATTAGTAATACTAACAATTTCACCTGGTACCCATATTTTATATTTTCTTAACATTATGCTTTCACCTACTTTAAACTCACTTTTAACCCGAGAATGGTTATTATAATACTTAATACTTCTACTCCTCTGTTCTCTTAATCTATTTAGATCAACTATGGGTTTTTTAGATACAACTTTTTCAGATACCGGAATAACTGTCCTATTCAATTCCTGTTAAAGGAGTTGTTCTGTACTTTATTAATGCATTGTGTATATCTTCATCAGAGTCATTACATTTTCTAAGCATGTTTTTACAAATCCCAACTGCTCTCTCTGCTAGTCCATTAGACTGTGGATATCTTCGACTAGATGTGATTAGGTTGAAATTCCACTTTCGGGCAAATTGCCTGAATTCAACGCTACCAAATGGAACATTATCCGATACAAAAACAGCTGGGGATCCGTGTGCGGAAAACATAACTTTTAGTTTTTTAATAATTTCTTGTGCCGTTTTTGATTTTAACTTTACTAGGTCTAACCAGTGACTGAAGTAATCAACCACTACTAGATAATCGGAACCTCCATAATTTAAAATATCAGCACCTATTTTATAGTAAGGGATATCTGGTCTATCATGCTGAACGAGAGGTTTTTTCTAAGGTTTTCTTAGATGTTTTAGGCATATTTTACACTTTTCAACAAAATGTGTTACATCAGAACTTAAACCTGGCCAATAATAAAGACTTCGTGCTCTCGCCTTAGATTTCTTAATACCAAGATGAGCACTTTTGTGAACTTTGGCCATGATTGATTTTCTTAATGACCTGGGAACGATTATTTTCTCATTTTAATATAAAACACCATTATTACAAAATAGATTTTCTTTTATCTTGAAAAAATGTCTTAGCTTCCTGGTCCTGATTTATATTATTGGGCCACATTCTAGTTTCACAGAAATCCATTATTTGTTTAAGAATCTGGTCACTCTTTGTTTCTCTTTTAAGAATCTCTTAAGAAGTTTGTGTTAGGACCTGATAAGGGTGATTCAAATTCTAACGAGTGTACTCTTTTGATACCTGATCTAACATCATTATTTGGAGTTTTTAAGAATGCTCGTGACAACAGATCAGCTATGTACAGGTACTTGCCAGGTAAATATTCAATTTTAAAAGTATATTTTAATAATTTGAGCTTTAGCCTTTGTAAGCGACTACTTACTTAATCGAAATCTTTACTGCAGATTGAAACTAAAGGTTTATGGTCGGTTTTTATTAAAATTTGTCTTCTTGCCCAGCAATGTTTAACAATATAGCCACCTTAACCTCATCGTCTTTCTTGTCCAGCCCTGTAGCTTTTAAATATATTTCTAAGCCTTCCAGGAAAGTCGTTAAATTACTGTGGACATCCTGGTTGAATACAAGGGCCTTGGGTGCTTTAAATATTGCCTCCATTTTGTACAAACTTCAGTTTACTTTCAGCAGTGTAGACTTAATTTCCTTGGTCAAGGTTCTTCCAACTAACCTGACACCATGTTACATGTAATAAAACAAGTATAGATGACTATAGTTGTATTACTTTATTTCGTTATATTATCAGAACGTTACATATTATTATTCCTAGGTTATATCATTGCACCTAGCCTCATAGCATGTGGAGTGACGTTGTCAAGGAAGGCGGATGTCCCCGTTGACACTGACAGACACACACTGTTTCCAACCTTCTTATTAAAGGTCACTTCACATGCTTACATGTGACAACAATAAGTAGTGAGATGGATACCAAGTTTTTTGGTCAAAAAATAAAACGATTCTATTATCTCGTCAAACTCGATATTTCACTAATATTTATTAGATTCATCAAGAGTGAACTCAAATTATTCTAAAAAACAATGATTACATAGAACATACTCAGAAACAAATAAGAACTCACAGAGTGGAATCATTAAAATAAAAACTAGCACATCACAGACTTTCATAATTACACTAAAATAATTACTAATACCAATTTTAAAATATACGAACTTTTTTTGCTCAGATATTAAAGCCTAAATAAAATTATATAAAGCTATATGTTAATTCTGACCTAACTATAAAGTGTTTAAAATTATACAATATTTATTACTAAGATTACTAGTGTCTGTTTTAATATTAATGGCATTCTTAGTTTGATTGATATGACACATCTCGAGAAACAATGTATTTTCTATGTTTTTATAAAATCTTCGACAACAGCACATGTTTTATTTCTTCAGTTGCAGTCACTTTTGTGTTGTGTAATCCGCTGTTTCAGCTACTCTCTGGTTTGTACAATATACCATCCTTGGCGACTTAAGACTGCAATTGATATGTGACTTTGGTATTATACATTACTGATGTCCCATCTTGAATTTTAGATAAGATAATAACTTTCTTCCTGAATATATCTAAAATTTTGTGAATATTCCTGAAGGTACTAAATAATTCTTCTTCTTCTTCTACTTTTTGTAGATCTTTCGATCTGTTTAATTCTGAAGCTGACTCTAGTTAATTTCTTGGGAGGTAGATTGCCAACTATCCCTCCATCTTTTAGGTGGTCTTCCGGGGGGTCTTGAACCGGGCGGATTGTTTTCTAGGGCAATTTTTGGGAGTCTATTCTCATTAATTCGTCTTACATGGTTGTACCACATCCTCTTGCGCTGCCTTCCCCATCTTACAATATCTTGAATTTTGCACTGCTCTCTAATGTTTGTATTTCTCGCTCTGTCTCTTCTTGTTTTCCCCATTATTGTTCTTAGGGTTTTCATTTCGGCAACCCTTAGCATCTGTTTCGTTTTGTTAGTATCTTCGCGCACTTCTATGCCATATGTCATGATCGGTCGTATGCAAGTCTTATAGATTCTAATTTTACTATCTGTGCGCATAACGGATTTGACCAGACTATCTCCCGCAGACATCCTGACAGTGCAGATGCTTTGTTGATCTGATTCCTCAGGTCCTTTACTGGGTCGTGGGTGCTTGATATATCTATGCCCCGATATCTAAATTGCATCACCTGTTCTATGGGGTTGTCCTCAACCACTAACTTACATCTGAGCGGATCTTTTGCTATTGTCATACATTTAGTTTTGTTGGTAGAGATGTTCATATTTAGTAGTCGGCTTGTTTGAAAGAACTGAAAGAGCTGCCTTTGGAGATCATCTTCTGATTCGGCAATAATTGCTGCATCGTCTGCGTAACACACCATACCAATTCTTTTGTTGTCCATTCTATATCCGAGATTAAGAGATGTTACTTTGTTGATAATTTTGCCCATGAGAAGATTAAACAAGAAAGGGCTTGAACCGTCGCCTTGTCTAATTTCTCCCGGTGTTGGAATATTTTCAGTGAATTCGTCTGCTGCTCTAACTTTGGTTACGTTGTTGTTATTTAGTTTATGGAGTATCTTTGATATACTGGTCGGTGTTTCATTTTCTAATAATATATTTAGAATGTCTCCCAGGCGAGCTCTGTCAAATGCCTTCGTCAAATCAATGAAGCAAATATACGCTGGCATGCCGAACTCTATAGCTTTGTCTTTTATTTGTTTTATTATAAATACTGCGTCTGTTATAGACCGCCCTTTTGTAAAACCTTGTTGTTCTTCAGAATTAGTGATTTGCTTTTCCAATTTGTCCTTGAGAATATCCGTGAAAAGTTTCATTGTTGTATTTAAGAGGGTTATTCCAATATATTTTTGTGGGCAGGTTTTTTGTCCTTTTTTAAATATGGGGATTGTGATACTATTATGCCATTCCTCTGGTGTTTCTGTTCTGTTTAATATTTTGTTAAATAGTTGTGCCAGTTTACTTGCAAGTTCCGGGCCTCCATATTTTAAAAGTTCATTGGGTATACCATCCGTTCCCGGTGATTTTCTGCTTGCTTCTACTTCTTCGTCATTGATTGTAGTACTCACATCTGTTTCGCCTTCGTTTATATTCAGCGTTTCTTCAGCATCATATAGCTCTTTAAAATGCTGTTGCCATGTCTTTATAGGTACTCCTTTGGTCTGCATGAACTCGTTAACTGGTTTTTTCCTGTCGCGGAGCATTTTCCATACTTTCTTTTGGGCACCATATAGGTCGTAGTCCATGTCGCAAGTGAATTTGGCCCAATGTTCTCTTTTGATTGATTTTACCTTTGACTAAATAATTGGTAGATTTAAATTTAAATATATACTTTGCCCAAATTAAAGGTCAAGAAATGGTTGGTCTCGTATTGTTTAACTTTGTTCTAGAATATCTTAGCTTGCTAGGAGGCAATCCTCCAACAACCACATTAGTAATTCAGTATTATTTTACTTGTGAATATAGTATTAGTATTATTATTATTTATTAGAAAAACTTAGAATTTAAAGTAAAATTTAAATTTAACCACAATATTTTTCTCCTACAAATTCCTGAGCAACAATCCAAACTGTATAGGCTTTAAATCCCATCATTCATTCCTGAAGGATAATTGTTTTGTTTTACAACAAAGCACGTAACTTCGAGACCATAAAACAACACCGTTTCACCTAATTGACATTTTTTTCTAAGAATATTACCCCATTAAACGAAAAAAGGTTGGCTCTATGAGGACATATTATGAGCCAATAAAGTACACCAGATGTTACAACGTGTGGTTAGACTTTATAACTGCTATAAAATCCCTTATTTAAGCGTTATATCTGAAAGTTATATTCTATTAGCCGATATGATTTGTAGTTTCGTATAAATTTTTAATAGATGGTTTACCATTTGACATTAAGTGTGAAATGATTGCTGGATGACTACGTGCAGGATACTGATATTTTATGTTTTGTTTTATTTAATGCTTTTGAATTAATTAATCTTAAATTTTATAGTAAGTATAAATAATATTTACGAGGAATATTTACGAATCGAAACACGAATATTATTTCAAGAGAATAATAGCTGGCATCGCCAGTAAGATACTCTACTTTATCTACGACTTAGTTATGAACAGATTTATTTGTTGACAAAATTAAAATTATGCATGCTAAAATTAATAAATGTATTACTATTAATAACTTTTATGTAGGAATTATAAAATTAGCTATTAATTATATTATATATATATATATATATATATATATATATATATTATATATATATATATATATATATATATATATATATATATATATATATATATATATATATATATATATATATATATATATATATACAGTACAGGTTATTTACAACTGTCGTTGTTTTCCTGTCCCTAGTTTCCATCGTTTCCTATCTCGGGTGTCGGCTTCATTTAGCTGTCTTCCTTCCATGGCTTCATTAACGTTATCCCGCCAGCTTCTTCTTGGACGCCCTCTTTTCCTTCTTTCGGTTGGGATCCATTTTAATATTTTCTTTGGCTACCTCTCGTCTGCCATTCTGTTTACATGACCGAACCAAGTTAGTTGTTTTTTCTGGACTTCATCTATAATGTCTTTTTTTTGCTCCATTCTACGTTTTATTTCTTCATTGCGGATTCTGTCCATCCTTGTCAATCTACAGCTTATTCTCATAAAATCCATCTCGGTAGCTTCTAATTTTTTCCTGTTTCTTTTACTAGTGTCCCATATCTCTGCTCCGTATGTTACCACCGGCTCAACCATCGTCTTATATATTCGTTTTTTCGTCGTTCTTGTGATTTTTTTTATCCCAGAGAATGGAGTTTAGGCATTTGGTAATGTTTCTGCCTTTGTTTATTCTTGTATTTATTTCTTCATGGCTATTTCCGTCTTTTGTAAACACTACTCCTAGGTATTTTACTCTATTTGTTTCTTTGATTTTGTCACTCTCCAATGTCAGGTCTTAGACTGTATTTTTCCCCACTGAGAGATATTCGCATTTTTGTAAGTTCATTGTCAGTCCACATTCTTCGTACGCTGTTTGTAGTTTCCTAACCATATAGCTGAGATCGTCTATATCTTCTGCTACCACCAGTTGGTCATCAGCGAAGAATAGTGTATAGAGAATATCCTCATCTATTTGTATTCCCATAGTTCTGCATTGTCTTTGCCACTTTTGTAGAGATCGATCCAGATATATTTTAAACAGCGTAGGTGATAAACAACATCCCTGTCGTAGCCCTTTCGTAGTGTTGAATTTCTCACTAAGTTTGCCACCTATTTTAATTGATGCGGTGTTGTTTACATACCACTTTTGAGTTGCTATTATTCACGAAGGTTTTATTTCCATGTTTTGCATTTCACTCCATAAATTATTTATCGGCACGTTATCATATGCCTTTTCAAGATCTATCAGGGCTATATGTGTTTCTTTGTTTCTTTGTTGTCGCTTTTCGATTAATATTTTAAGTGTTAATAGATTATCTATAGTCGATCTTCCAGCTCTGAATCCGCATTGTTCTTCTGGTTGTTTCATACGAATATCTTCTTCTATGAGGTTTCTAAGTATTCGGGAGTACAGTCGTCCTATAGTGGGGATGACAGCAATTCCTCTATAGTTTCTGACATTGTTTCGTGCTCCTTTTTTGTATATTGGGGTTATATAGGCCTCACGCCATTCTACCGGGGTCTCTTCCTCATTCAGGCATCGTTGGAACAGATCTTTGAGCATTTCCCACAGTTTAGCTGAGCCGTATTTCTGGTAAGATGTTTCCTGGGCCTGGCGCTTTTTTAAGTTTAAAAGATCTTATCGCTTCTAAGATATTTGTCATGTTCAATTCAATGAATTCTTATCGTATGTCTCTGTTTGCATTTTCGTATTGAAAATTTTGTCGTCCTTCTTGTAGTAACTGTTTAAATAGTCTACCCAGTCTTTTTCTGTTATGTTACTTAAATCTAATTTATTGTTGGTTGACGTTTTCATAGATTTTAGCGTTCTCCAGGCTTCTGAACTTTTCGATCCTTTAATCATTTGTTCTATGTATTCGCATTTCTTTTCCCAAGATCTATTTTTCCTTTTTGTTACTTCCGTCTTCACCAGTTTATTTAGGTTTTTATATATTTCTTTAGAGGGGTCGTCTTTTTATCTAGATATGTTAGGTATGCTTCTTTTTTCTTCTTTATCATTTCATCTATTCCCTCATCCCACCAATATGGTTTTTGTTTTGCGCGTCTTTGAGTGCCTATTGCCTCTTTTGCTGCTTCTTTAATACTGTGTACTATGTGCTTGTATTCTTCTTCTATTGTTCTATTTTCTATTACCAGTTTTCCATCTAACCTTCTTTGGTATAAATACTGCACGCTGTTATCTTCTAGACTTTGTAGATTATAGTGCTCTTTATTTGTTGTTACGTTCTTATTTACATTTGCTGTTTCGTATTTTCCCAATCTCGGTATGGTCATATTTACGATTACTAGGTAATGATCACTTTCACAGTCAGCTCCTCTCTTTACCCTAACGTCTAAAACTGTTAGTGTTGGTTTTTGTCTCATTATAATATACTCGATGATGGATTTCTGGTCTCTAGAAGCGGTGTTTCCAGGTATATTTGTGTATATCTTTGTGTGCATAGAAGGTGTTTGTGAGTCTTAAATTGTATTGTTCGCACAGATCTATCAGTCTTTCGCCATTATTATTTCTTGTAGGTTCTCCATATCGTCCTACTACTGCACTGTTTTCTTCTAGGCCTACTCTAGTGTTAAAGTCACCTGCCATAATGATTTCGCATCGGTTAGGGATTTGATCTAACACATCTCTTAAAATTGCGTCAAAATTGTCTTTTACCGCTACTGTTTCGTTTTCATTTGGAGCATAAATTCCTATAACCACTATAGTTCGTCCTTTAATTTGAAGGGTCATTTTGATTATACTTTCATTAATACTCTCTCATAACTTTATTTGTTGTTTCAGTTTTTCGTGAATAATTATCGATATTCTTGCTTTTGCGTGGGATGACACCGCTGTAGCAGTGGATATACCTTTTCAATTTTTCACATCCGTTGCCCTTCTTTTTGTTTTCCGAGAGTATTGTTACGTCCAGCTTTCTTTCTTCGATTTCAAGTAACACTTCTTGTTGCTTATTTCTGAAGCCTTAAACATTCCATGTTCCAATATTCCTTTGTATTCCAATGTACCTTTTTCTTTGCAACTTTCGTTGTCCAAAAATCTGATCTAACATCCGAGGCCTATTTCTAGTGTTTTTAGCGTATCTTTCAATTTTTACATGAGTAGGTTGCTGGCCAACTGCACAACCCCCCTCTTAGGAATACCAGTGTATCTTTCTTAGTCTCGTTTTTCATCCCAGATCTGTCCGGCAAGGGAGGCCCTACCAGTAGCTACGCTACCGCCGGCATAGCGCCAGGAGTCATTAAAACACTCAAGCCCTCTCACCACGACAAGGTAGAGATACGTCGAGAGGGAGCTATTAATTTAAGCCGTAAAAAAATTAAATAAGTATGGGAGTTGTAACGATTATTTTGGCTACCACATTGGGATCATTATAGGGTTGAAAATTGGGCACAGAAATCACCAAAGTTGAGATAGGGTAAACAAAACAAACCGGAATATTTGCGAACGGCTACTCAGACTGTGGGAGCCTACTTTGTGGGAGCTGGGCCGTGAGAAAGTGAATAATTATGGGACTGGATGAGGTAACTACAAAAATGAGATAAAAAGGGGTACTTACATGGATCTCCTGGACAAACACAAAAAGGGTCTTAAGCTATTTAAAGTAAGGACGCCGCTTACAAGAATCTTCCTACTGGAAGAAAAGATATGGTTTTCTTTCCTAATAAATATAAAAAAGGTTAGAAACTGTTTAAAGGAAATAATACTCTTTTTGAGGGAAAAAATTACACATTTATTGTTGTCTCACCACAAACAGTTACAAATATAAATAGTATTACAAAATAACAAAAACAAACTTGCTATGTTACTGTCGGTTTACAAACTCTAGAAATCGGAGATACTATAAAAACTTACAATTGTTAAGGAGCGACATTTTATAGCAGAAATAAATTATTACAAATAAAAAATATCTTTTTAAATGAAA
Organism: Diabrotica balteata; assembly: GCA_918026665.1. Taxonomy (NCBI): domain Eukaryota; kingdom Metazoa; phylum Arthropoda; class Insecta; order Coleoptera; family Chrysomelidae; genus Diabrotica; species Diabrotica balteata. Next base: position 125,712,553 of record OU898281.1, read on the forward strand.
CTATGCATAGAGGTTTACCTTTCTTAACATTTACAATTTTACTTATTGCAATTTCTTAACTTATCATGAAAGCAATTATTTATGGAAAATGTCTATTTTTACTTTAAAAGTTCAACAAAAAATTACCTGAATTTCACTAAATGTTACTGTTTCCTTTAAAAGTTCTGGGGTTAGAACTGGACTCAAATTCACTGCAACACAACAACTGCGTCTCACTGCAAATACTCTGGCATAACCTGGGACAAACAAAATGTTAGATTGATAAGAAAATTAAATTTTGGAGAACAAAAATAAAAGCGAAGCGTAAACTTTAGAAGTTTCATTGCATCGATCAACAGTTCTATAACGTATATGAGTAAAAAGTTTTATAAAAAGATTTTAGAAAAAGATGAAACATCCAAATTTACCAATCATTCAAACTGTGTTAAATACATATTTAATAAAAATTAGAATAACGGTTAATAAAACGCACGATCAAATAAATTTGAGGAATACTTTGCTAAACCATATTGGATAAGTTTTATTTTGATGGCATCTACCACCCCTCCCAATATCTAATTAAATAAGTGGCACATTGTGTAAATCGTCAAAGTGCGTTATAAATGATCATTACTTTTTAATCAACAAGTTGTCACAAATTCGAACGCTACACCGAATACTACAATTTACTAACAAATCAATACGCATATTGTCTGTGGTTGCGAGCTTGGATACTCTATCAATGGCGCAAACGCTTACACAATACCATGTATTATTAGGGTTAACTACCCCTATTTTACGAATATAATTAGAAAACACTGAGAACTTCCTGAATAGATCGATTTTTGCTTTTCAATGTATAAATTATTTGGGTTAAAACAATACACTCCTCTAAAAGTGGTTACTTTTTTATATTGTGTTTATTATCTACCGTCAGTAAAACAGATTGCATAATATTAAAAAAATGTTATTAATATTAACCTAAATATTTCGGTCCCAATCTAAATCTAACTCATAGATATAAAGATCAAAGATATCAAAGCTCATTTCATATAAATAGTTGAAAAATAGTTGTAAAATAGTTGTAAAATAGTTGTAAAATAGTTGTAAAATAGTTGTAAAATATTTGTAAAATAGTTGTAAAATAGTTGTAAAATTGTTGTAAAATAGTTGTAAAATAGTTGTAAAACACAAAATAAATAAAACTTCACTTGAAAAGCAGCTGGGAGACAATTTGGTTTTTGGAATAACAGATTAACTGAATGTAATATACTAGTGTTTGTGAACTTCCTGATTCCTTAAAGGTCTTTGATCAGGTCAACCATATTATGTTAATAGTTAAATGGGTTAAAAAATGGGTGTTGATTGCTCACTTGCTCACAGAGATTGGCTACTTTGGAACTAACAAGTTGATATTGGCTGTTCTGAAATAAACAGACCAGAAGATTCGTTATTTTGTAATAAAAACCCAAATGTTTAATAACAGTACTTAATACATTAAAATAATTATTAATCCAAAATTCTATACTCTTAGGACTTCTTCATCGTTGTCCTTACCAAGCGGTTTGCAATAAAGATCGTCTTATTCAAGGACAGTGATAATGTAGGACGTTTTTGAAATAAGCCAGTTTTGGATCATTTTACCATTCTTCTCTGTAGTGACTTTCCAGTAGCTTCCTTACGTCTTTACCTCTTACATCCCGAGTTGTACTTTCGTCCCCTTTAACCAATACGACGTTATTTTGTTTTCTTAATCTTGCCTCACTTATCGAGGCGCCAAATTGTATGAAGCCTCCAATGAATTCCAAATCCCCGATAATTTGATAAAATTGGTTAAGGCAACAATGCGTAAAGTTGTTTGCAAAGTCGAAATACACAACGAACAATCACAGACATTTGAAACGCATGTTGGGCTGCGACAGGGAGATGCGCTGGCGTCTCTCCTTTTCAATATAGTTCTGGAAAAGGCGGTCAGGGATGCCCAAATAGACAACAGAGGAAACATTTTTAATAAATCATCCCAAATTTTTGGCGTGTGCAGATGATATTGACCTAGTTGCCCGCACAACGCGCAAACTAAAAGAAATGTATACCACCTTGTCAAATGCCTTAAAAAATATGGGCCTGCAAGTAAATGAGGAGAAAACTAAGATAATGGCATCTGTTGCTGTTGATAACTCTACTATTGAAGTGGTGGACAAAGTCATATACTTAGGCTCTCTGGTCACCAAGGAGAACGTCATGATGGAAGAAATCAGGCGAAGAATAATTCTAACACATAAATGCTATTTTGGATTGAGTAGACATATGAAAAGCAGATACTTAAGCCAAAAAACAAAAATAACCATATACAAAACCCTTATACAACCAGTGTTGACATATGGATCGGAGACATGAACCATTTCCAAGGTAGATGAAAACCTTCTGCTTACATTTGAACGAAGGATCATGAGAAGAATATTCGGTGGCATATGTGAAAATGGTGTTTGGAAAAGGAGGTACAACTACGAGATATATCACAGATATAAATATATATTTGATGGTAAAGACGTAGTCTCTCTTATAAAAATACGAAGACTAAGATGGGCAGAACATCTGGCAAGATTACAACAGCACAAGCCTCCTAGAAAAATCCTTATGTCACAACCTGTGGAAAGTAGAAGTAGGGGTAGGCAAAAACTTAGATGGAGGGATGGTATAGATGAGCATGGTAGAAAAATCGGCGCAGCAAACTGGCAACAGTTGGCAATAAATAGAACTGACTGGCGTAATAGACTTGGGAAGGTCGAGGCTCTTCTATAGGGCTGTAGAACCAATGATAATGCTAATTAATCTTGCCAAACAAATCTTTTTTTATTTTTAATATCTGAAAGTGCTAACTCTATAGTGCTTTGAATGTGGACAATGCTTCGGTTTTCCAATCGGAGAACTTGAAATCCATATTGGAGCGCTGCGAAAGTGTTCTTTGAGATATTATTTTAAAATAGTCCTCAGGTGTTGAAATAACTTTTTAAGCATTTTTTTAAAGTGTTCAAGCTCGAACGGGATACACTATTTCAATATATTTTATGTTTTTTGGAGCTTGTATCAGCCAGCGACTGACCATGGATAAAATTATTTTTCCGCAAATCGCCAGGAAATTTTGACATTCCTGTCAAAATTTCTTGAAGAAAAAGTCAGGACTTCCTTACTGTAAGGAAATGTCATTTCCTTACTGTAAGTAAATGATATTTCCGTACAGTTGTTAGTGTTCTACTTAATGATAGAAAACACATTGCTTATAAGGAATTAATTTATATTTTGAAAACATCAAGTCATTGCTGAATACATTTTTAAGATCAATTTGTTATATTTACAGTAATTTGACAGTTAGTACAATTATTGAACATTGGAGGAACACTCTTAGAACTATGAGAAACATTTTGGACAACATGCAGGGTGGAAGTGTCGTTTTGTTGAATATTTTGTACTGTGAAAATTTTATTTGACACCTCAACCTTATTGTTAAGCGATTCTTCGATATATCCTTCAGCAACGTTTGATGACTTCCATACGCCATGCCTCTTTAAACTAGTTATGTCGGCACCAGAGTCAACCAATATTGTTGCAGAAGACCGACGAAAGCAGTGACCAGTATATTCTGTCGGATTTACCAAGTTCAAATAAGTAGCAATTATTTTGGGCATTTTTCTAAATTGATGAATTCCTACCACTTGTCTACAACCCTTTCCGCTTTGATATTTAAAGAAAAATCGGTCACTGTTCATATTTTCTGGTCTTAACGAAACATACTTTCGATAAACATTCAAGTAAATCTGATTAATTACAAATGATCTTGGTTTGTTGGTTTTCGAATCAGGTATGCTGATTAAAAGCTTAGATTCTAAGTCTTCTATATCGTGTACAGTCATTCAGACTAACTCATCCATTCTACAGGCCCCAGAAATACCAAATATTACAGCCACCTAAAAAATAAATAAAGCTATAATCTAAATAGAAATTAAAACCTTGTAAATTACCTTAATCATTAAATTTTCTTTATCTGGAGCTTCCTGGATAAATTTCTTCCTTCGTTAAAATCTTATTTCTTTGCCCTATAACCTTGAGCTTGCCGTTTCAATAAAGAACGAAGTTTTGAGTATGTAGATATATCTACATTGTGTTTAAGTGCAAGGGTTGACTTCAGCATTGAATAATTGGACCATAATGTTGAAGATTTCATCTTTAAACAAAGGTCTAGGAAGTATGCCATTACAACATTTTCTGAGAAAGAACTCGTATTTTTACTCATGCGATAATCCATAAAACGTCTGTATGCATTTTCGTACTTTTCTCTTGATTTCTTTGGCAATAATTCTAATGAAGCAGTATTCACTGCCTCAACCAGCTCTGGAGGAGTCCCAGGAATGGAAATTTCATCATCACTTATCATTTTACTTTCGAGAACACCAGCAATTAAAGTTATAAGCGTCAAGTTTGACAATTCAACCTCAATACGTTTCCATAGTAACCCAAGTAATTTTATTAGGAATTTCAAAGCACCATTTATTTGGGAATAAAATTATCGCGTTTTTTTAAATCAATTAATATCTGTCGAATTTTAAACGATTTGTCTCGGCTTGCGCCTCGACTTAGCAATCTTCACAGTCGTCCAGGAATGTTAAGCTTTTCCTACCCGGTAAACAATGTACTATTATTCTTATTATGGCCTCCACATTTTATCCGGATCAGGATTTTTATCAGGATGTTATGATCCGATTTTAAGATCCTTTTTGAAATTTTTTTTAAAGCTCTTAAACAATGTCTTCATCTTGAGCAGGTGAGAACAAAGCTGTCGTGCACTGTTATATTGTTATGATAAGAATTTCTTGCTTAGACGCTTTAAATGCTTCTTTGTCGTAGATTATTGAATAAAAAAAATTTTTATAACGTACGTAATCTATTGCTCATGTCAGTGCTTACATAGGTGGAATATGGAATTAATACAACTCTGGTATTATATGAAAGGAGGAACATTTACCTTTTAAAATTTTGGTCTTAGTATCCATAATAATTAAAAAGTAACTATACAGGGTGGTTCTTAAGTAATTGTACAAAAAGAAACCGCAGATTCTATACTTTAAAATATTACGATTTAAGCCAACTTGCCTTAATAAAATATTGATATTAAAAAAGATACAGGGTGTTAAAGTGGAAATTTAAAATTTTATTTTTCGCTATAACTTTCATGTTTGTAAACATTTATATCCAAAAATTTACAGCTGGGTACTATTTAATATCTGGAATTATAATTTGATGAATACTTTGATATAGCTAATAGAGGGTGCCACATATGCCACATACGTGGCATTAATTTGCACTTAACTTTTTTGTTCTATAAGTTACTGGTATTTAAAATAAAAAATTATAAAGATACATTATTTTAACAAAAAAAAAAGTATATCTGTTAATAACTTCATAACTCAATAGTCTTCGAGATAATCGCATTTTACAAATCAACTGCATAATTCTGATTTAACGCAATTACTCCAGGCAATGAAAGAAAAATAGATAAAAACATCAATACTTTTTAAACTTTCCTGAACGTTGGATTGTTCATGGTAGTCATATTTTTGTGGTGAGATATTAATATAATTATTTAATTCATAAACATTTCAAAAAATTATTTATTATTATACTTATAACACTTATAATAAATACTGCAGCAGTTTCTTCAGAACCAACGACGCTATTTAATATGAGACGATATTTTATGGAATGTATTGACAAATGAATTAAAGAAAATGATGGACATAGTGAACACTTACTTTGACAAAAAGTTTAGTTTTATTTACTATAACTATTTCTTAATTTGGTTTGTAAATAAAATGTTTTGATTATGACTTTAATTTAATACAAAACGTAAAATGTTTGATGTGAAATCCAATTATTCTCCTATTTATCAAATCCTATTATTTTATTGTGCTAATATGTTTATTTTATGTAATAATTCATTAACTATTAACTTTATTAAAGGTATTTTATACCAAAATTCAGAAGTATTGATGTTTTTCTTTAATTTTCTTTCGTTGCCTGGAGTAATTGCGATAAATCAGAATTATGTAGTTGATTTCTAAATTGCGATTATCTCGAAAACTGTTGAGTTTTGAAGGTATTAACAAGTATTACTTTTTTTGTTAAAATAACGTATCTTTAATATTTTTTATTAAAAATATCGGTAACTTAAAGAGCAAAAAAGTTACGTGCAAATGTATGCCACATATGTGGCATATGTGGCGCCCTCTATCAGCTACATCAAAGTATACATCAAATTATAATTTCTGATATTTAATAGTACTCAGTTGTAAATTTTTATACATAAATGTTGACAAACATTAAAGTTATAGCGAAAAATAAAATTTTAAATTTCCATTTTAACACCCTGTATCTTTCTTAATATCAACATTTTATTAAAGCAACTTGACTTAAATCGTAATATTTTAAAGTGTAAAATCTACGGTTTCTTTTTGTACAATTACTTAAGGACCACCCTGTATAGTAGGAGACCAAAGCCGGCTATCTTCTTCTTCAAGTGACGTCTCCATCAATGGAGGTTAGCGGTTATGGTGGCAAACGTTTTTCTATCTTCAGCTGCTCTTAAGAGTTCCTCAAATCCAAGTCCTGTCCAGTTTCTGATATTACGTAACCAGGACAATTTTTTTCTTCCAATTCCTCGCTTTCCTTCTATTTTGCCTTTTATTATCAACTGAGTGATGTAGTATTTCTCGTTGCGCAACAAATGCCCTAAATAACTGGTTTTTCTTCTTTTGACTGTTTTCAATAGTTCTTTTTCTAAATTGAGTCTAGCTAGTACTTCTTCATTTGTTTTTCGTGCTGTCCAAGGAATTTTTAAAATTCTACGGTACACCCACATTTCAAATGCCTCGATTCTATTCAGGCTCTTTATTTTTAAAGTCCACGTTTCGACTCCGTAGAGAAGAACAGACCAGATAAAACATTTTATAAGTTTTAATCTCAATTTAATATTTATATGTGTATCGCAGAAAAGAACGCGCATCTTAAAGAAACTATCCCTAGCTTGAGCAATGCTCGCTTTAATTTCTTGTCCTGGGTCCAGCTTGCAATTAATCCAACAGCCAAGGTATTTGTATTGGTTTACCTGTTCTAAAATATTCCCATTTATTTTTATAGGTAAGGGGATATTTTGTTTTCTTTGGATCACCATAACTTTTGTTTTTTTTTTCGTTGATCTTCATTCCAAACTCTCGACAAGCATCCTTAAGGTGGTCTATAACCCCCTGTAAGTTTGTGTCTGTATCAGCCAGTAGGACAGTGTCATCTGCATATCTTATGCTAGATATTGGGTTCTCCATTAATTTTTATTCCTGTGGAAAGGTTTTCCAAGGCTTGCTTGAATAGTAGTTCCGAGTAAAGATTGAACAGCATAGGGGATAGTATGCATCCTTGCCTTACTCCTTTATTTATACTAATACTTCTAGCCGGCTATATTGGCCTTAATCTTTAAGATACCTTTATTTTACGACTTATACAAAGGTAGATATTTTCTTGTTTACCTTGCGTTTACTTTTTGTATATATTAGCATAAAAAACTAAATAAAATTAAAAAACAACATATAGGTACTTAATAAAAATTAAGAGAAATGTGTCAATACCCATCTAACTTAGTATAAAAAGGGATATAAATAGCTTCCGTAAAGTGTATCAAATATCACTTTTAATATTAACAAACTAATTTATTATTGACACACACCTACAACTGTTTCCTTTAAACATTAATTTATTCTCATTTGCAGCGAAAAGGAACAAAAAAGATGATCTTTTAATACAGTCAGGAGACTATTAAAATCTCCCGACAGAGAGATGACTGTCTGGAGGATGATATATACGTGAATATTAAAAATAAGGAAATAATATTATGGCAGGTACGGTGCTGACATTCTAATGGATAGTGTTTCCGCTATCAATCACTAGGTGCACGACAAAAAGAAACGTAGAAGACGTGAAAGAAAAACTTTATAAGGTCTTGGTAAATTATATATTGTAGAATACAAAACCGTTTAAAGTGATGGTGATTGGAGTTACTATAAATAACAACGTAATTGTTTCTCTTGTGAAAGAAACCCAATCTTTCTATTGGCATCACCGTTATCTGAGATTTTATGTTTAGAAAAAAATCAGTAGTAGTTTTAGAAATAAAGTTCAAATAAAGTCATATTTTTTTAATTGTATTAAAAATATAAAAACGTTTTAACCATGGACGTATAAACACAGATGGACACAGCAATAAGATATCTTTAACATACAATGTTTTGAAGCTTCGATAGAATATGATGCTTCCTTAATGAGCATAAGCGTGCTTGAATTTTTACTCGCGGGGATAATTATTCAGACTTTAAAAATTGGAAGTAGTAATAATGTATAAAAACACGTTCGAAGAATTAAAAAAAAAGAGAGAGTTCAACTATTAACAAATCACGTCTTTATAGAAAAATTTAAATATAATTTTATTTGCTTTAAAATTAATACAATAAAATATAGTTGAATTCAAGTTAATCTTTTAATATGTATCAAAATAATGCTACAATAAAAAATCTTTATGTTTTCTCCTAAATTTGCTACCCAAATAGTTCGATTGTCAATATTATTTGGAAACCTACATAGAAAAATAAATGAGTTTTATTCATTTCACTAATTTATTTGTATCCATGAGAAATATTAAACTAAAAAGGTACTAAACAGATATTTTTTAATCAGATGATGTCTACTTACAATTTAAAAATGTCTACTAATTTCATAAACTCATATCTTATTTTTAATACATTAATGAACATGAATAAACCCAATGGTACGCCAGTTCCTCATCTTAATTAATGTAAACAAACATTACTTACAAATGAAATGAGAGATCGGGATGTAAATATTTCGTTTTTTTTGCAAATGCAAAACTGTAGCACCATTATTATAATATGTTTATTTCACTTTTAACAAATATCACTCAAAATACAGCCAAAATATTGAAAAACAACTTTTCCTCATCTACTGTAAAAATTAAACAAATATGCATTTGAAGCTTGACGTAGGCCATAAGACAGAGAAATGTAAACACCGTTGCCATTTATAAATAGTTTTCAGTGCTTCTACATATAAAATAATTGATTGATATCTATTATACGCTATTATTAAATGATAATGCACACTATGTGCACACTTGATATTTGGATTACAATTAAATATATTAATATAACAATAAATTATTATTTTGGTTTGATAGCACCTGTAGAGTATAAAATATGGAGTAATATTTTTAGTGACTCGCGAATAAGAAATTTTAATAAAAAAACGTGACAGGTTTGAAGGTGCTGAGAATGTGACCTATTCAAATAATTTTGACTTCACAATTTTGTGTAAATAACTGAGTCCATCTGTGTTTATACGTCCATGGTTTTAACGTTTTGAAATTTTTAAAATTTGGAAAAAAACTATCTCACACACCACTAAAAAAATATTATTATTTAAGTGTCAAATAATCTCCATCATTTTTTTCAAATTTTTATAGGGGGAATCTTGTTCAAAATAGCAAAAAATCATTTTTGGTCTAGCCGGTTAAGTAAGTAAAATTTTCTCCGTAATATTCCAAAAAGAAACAATTGCATTGTTTTACATAAAAAATACTAGATTAAAGAAAATTTTAGATTCCTAAACTCAAATATAATCGCGAAGAAAAATAAAATCGTATTTTTTCGTTTTTTGCCTATATATTCGGTTCTTATCATCGTAGAAACTTACTCTTTTTTTTAATTTGTAGGTTATTTTATTACCTACATGTTAATTTTTTACAAAATTTTTGGCAAAATTTCATATCGCTTTTGAAAATTTTAAAAAATTTTTAACCCACTACTGCATGAATTATGTTTTAGATGAAAAAAAATGTTTGTAAAATTTAGGATTTTGTTGTTATAAAGAAGTATATTTACCAAAAGAATTTACAACAAATTTCTACTAATTGAGAAAATAAAAAATAAGTCATATAGGAGTGAAACAGGGGTGCACATTTTTGAAGAGGCTCTAAAAGATATTGATGGAGCTATCTCAATAAATGGAGTCAAGCTCAATAACCTGTGGTATGCAGATGATACAATAGTGTTTTCCAATATCCTAGAAGGGCTGCAAAACTTAATGAACAAAATAACGAAACAGGTAGAAAATATGGACTGGATATAAACACCAGCAAAACCAAGCTAATGATCATCAGCCAGGAAAACATAACTGGAGCAAATCTGTATGTGAACCAAATGAGAATTGAACGAGTCTCACAATACAACGACTTGGGAACTATAATCAATTAGTCGTGGGACAATACCCAACAGATTAAATGTCGCATCGGAAACGCAAAAAGTGCATTCTTGACTATAAGTTCTGTGTTTAAGAGCCATGACCTTACCCTAGACACAAAAATAAGGCTTTTTAAATGTTATGTGTACTTAGTGCTTCTGTACGGAGTAGAAACGTGGACATTGAAGACGGAAACTTTATCAAAACTTCAGGCTTGTGAGCTAGGGTCATACAAAAGGATCTTGAAGATACCATGGACAGACAAAGTCATCAATGAAGAAGTAATGCGGAGGATGAACACAACTGCGGATTTGGTCAACAGCGTAAAGAGCCGTAAGCTACAGTTCTTCTTCTTCTTGTGCCGTCTCCTAACGAAGGTTGGCGATTACTTCTTTAAACGCTTCTCGATCTTTTGCAACGTGAAATATCTGTTCAACACTGAGGTTAGTCCAATTTTTGATATTCCTCAGCCAAGATTTATTCTTTCTTCCTCCAATTCCTCCAATTTTTTTTATAGATTGGGCTTTTAGAGTCCAAGCTTCTACCCCATATAGTAGTTGCGACCAAACATAACATTCGACGAACCTTAATCTGATGGCCATACTCAATTTCTTATTTGTAAACATTGACTTGTATTTTATAAAGCCTTTTCGAGCTATTTCTATTCTGACCTTTATCTCCTGCTCTTGATCTAACTGTGAGTTTATAATTGCTCCGAGGTATTTATATTTGTCGACTCTCTCTAGGGGCTTACCCTCTAATGTCAGTTGTATGTTGTCAACAGGGTTTTTTGAGATCACCATGTATTTGGTTTTATTTATATTCATTGTTAGTCCCATCTTTTTGCTTTCTCTGTTAATGATTTCCAGGAGAGTTTGTAAATCGTCTATATTCTCTGCCATGATTGCGGTATCGTCTGCAAATCTTATGTTATTAATGATGCTCCCTCCAATCCTTACAACTTCAGTTCTTTCCCATAGTGCCTCCTGAAATATTAGTTGGAAGTACACATTAAATAATTGACAGCACACATCCCTGTCTGACTCCTCTTTGAATTTCCACCTGATTTGTCTCACTATCTTCCACCCGTACGACCGCTGTTTGATTGTAGCACAGATTTTTGATTAAATTAATATCCTTGGGAACTAGGTGTATATGTTTCAATGCATGTATGAGTTTACCATGTTGGACTATATCAAAAGCTTTTTGGAAATCTATATAACCTATGAATACGTTTTTATTATATTCCCTGCATTTTTGTAATAGTACCGTCATTGCGCACAGTGCCTCTCTTGTTCCATTCCACATCTAAATCCAAACTGTATATTGTCTAATTGTTCTTCACATTTTTTATATATACGCTGCTGAATAACTTTGAGTAGTATTTTTAAAGTGTGGCTTATAAGGCTAATTAATCGGTACTCATCGCAAGATTTAGGATTATTTTTCTTACGTAAGGGTATAAAGATTTTAACCGATAAGATTTTCGTGGTATATTTTATTAAATAATTTAGTTAGACACTCTATATTTTCATCATTTAGGACTTTTAATATCTCTACAGGAATTTAATCGGGACCTGGCGCTTTACCATTTTTTGAGATTTAAATTGCCTGTTTAACCTCTGATATCAGAATTTTTAGATTTTCATTAGTTGGTAATGTATCATTTATTTCTGCAGTACTTGGGACATATAATGAGAAATCAAGGCATATACGAGCTACTTCAATGCATTTTACAAAGTAAAATTGAAGGAAGAAGGGCCCAGGACGATGAAAAATATCCTGGCTTGCTAATCTGAGAGCATGGTATAGAAAGACCTTAACACAGCTATTTCGTATAGCAACCAACAAAGTCATAATAGCCAGAATGATCGCCAAAGTTCGAAACAGATAGACACCCTAAGAAGAAGAACCAAGTGCTCACGATCTTTATCCGGACTTGAATTTTATATTTCAATAGGACGGTGCTTTATGCCATATAGCTAAAACAACTACAAAATGATTTGGAGACAATAACAGTAAAGTACTCTCATGGCCTTCGAATAGTCCAGAAATTTTATTGATATATTGCGACATACCTAATATGAAACAAAAATTGCCTAATGATCCCCTGAGAGCCGTCGTCGATTAGAAGAGTAAATTACATGAGTTATTGGATAGTCTCGACCCTGACTTGTGCAAATCCTTAGTACGAACAATGCTAGACAGAATTGCCGCTATTGTATGTATATATCGGCAAATAAAGGCGAGAGGCGATGTAACCCCATATTAAAGTAGTAATTTTTTGAATTGAGCGAACATTTAGTTGTCACGATGTTATGCAACATTCTCGTTTATTTTGCCGCCAACGCTGTTATTCAAAGTTTATAGAGACCGAACATTTCAATATTTTGTTACTAATGATATATTTTAATGTATTGTTGATCTCATCCTTTGGTTTAATAAGCAAAGTTGTGAAGACGAACGTTTTTAATAAATTTTTGTTTGTCCGAACATTTAGTTCTTACGGCTCGTATATTACCCTTTCTTCTTCTTAACGTGCCCTATCAAGTCCCCTTGACGTTGGCGATTAACATGGTGAAACTGTCTCTGTCTCGAGCTATTCTAAATAGTTGCTCAGCTTTCTTTATTCCTGTCCACTCCCTGATATTCTTCAACCAAGAGGCCTGCTTGCTACCAATTCCTCTGCGTCCTTCGATTTTACCCATCATAATAATTTGAAGAATATTATATCGGTCTCCCCTTACTACGTGTCAAAAATAGGCCATCTTTCTACATTTGATGTTATCAAGCAGCTCGCGAGCAGCATTTGCTCTCTCAAGAACTGCCACATTTGTCAGCATAGCTGTCCATGGAATTTTTAGTATACGTATGTGCAGCCACATTTCAAAGGCCTCCAGACGATTAATGGTGGATATTTTAATGTCCATGCTTTGACACCGTATAAGAGGACTGACCAAATGTAGCATTTAACCATGCGCTTTCGAAGTTCAAGTTGCAAGTTATCATTACAGAAGAATGACCTCATTTTTAAAAATGTCGTGCGGGCTATCTCGATTCTACATTTTATCTCTTGTTCTGGATCTAGTTGTTCAGTAATATGGCAACCAAGATATTTAAAACTGGACACTTTTTGAATTATATGACCATGAACATATAATCGTGCATCTTGATGTGCTAAACGGCTAAACACCATGTGTTTTGCTTTTGCACAGTTTATGTTAACGCCATTAACTTTCAAGCCCCATTCCAAATTATGCAGCGCTTTTTTAAATATTATATCTGAATATAAATTAAATAACAGTGGAGATAGTATACAACCCTGTCTGACACCTCTTTGTATTTTACATATTTCTGTTGATTTTCCGTTTATGCAAGCTGTCGCTGTTTGACGCCAGTATAACTTTTCTATGAATTGTATGTTTTGACTATCAACTCCTTTATCTTTTAATATTGTAATTAATTTGTGATGCTTTACTCGATCAAAGGCCTTTTCATAGTCAAAAAATACAGCAAAGACGTCTTTCTTTTGATCTCGACATTTCTGCAGTAATACATTTAGTGCAAAGAGGGCGTCCCGAGTTCCCAGTCTATTTCTGAAGCCAAATTGTGTTTCATCCTGATCTTCTTCACATTTATCTCTGATTCTACTGTGGATGATGCGTAGAAATATTTTCAAAGTGTGGCTCATAAAGCTATCATTCTAAAATCGCTACAGTTTTTCGGACGTTGTTTTTTTTTGGTAGTGTTATGAATTCGGACTTTAACCAATCTTCAGGGATATCACCAGTCGAATAAACATCATTGAAAAGTTTGACCAGTATTCCAATGTTCTCCTCATTTATAAGCTTTAACATCTCTGTCGGTATGTTATCAGGACCAACGGCTTTCTTGTTCTTTGCTAACTTTATAGCATGCAGTATTTCTGATTTTAGTATTTCTGGTCCTTCACCTTCAACTAAAGTCTCCGGTTCTTCGGGTCTATCATCATTATACAGTTCACTTATCTAATTACACCAGGTTGTTCGAATTTCATGTTCGTCTATTAGCTATCGAATTTTATATTCGATAAAGACCAGCTACTTCTCTAACTTTTTTAAACATATTAAACGTATCATGTTTTTCATTCAACTTTTCTAATTCCTTGCATTTATCCTCTATCCATTTTTGTTTAGCCACCTTTATTTTTTGTTTAATTAGTTTCTGTTTTTTCTTATATTCTGTCTTGTTACCTTTCAGTTTCCTTCTCTGCTTCATTAATTCCAGGATTTCATCAGTCATCCATTGTTGTTTTTTGTGCCTGTGTAACGTTGTTGAATATTTTTCTATTGCTTTCAATGTATGATCTTTAAATGTGTTCCATATTTCTGTGTTGTTTTCATTTATTGATTTCTTTAGCTCATTGTTTAAGTTATTTTCTATTATATCTATATTACCCTTTAAAAAATATACAACAATTTGAGCATACATGCTCTCTCATGCTCAAATTGTTAACTAAAATTAAAAAGCAGTGCAAATTTTATTACTATCTACATATATACTTAAAATAGATTTATAATGTTTGTTAGCTCATAACAACAAAGTTTTAAATAAGTTTAAAACTCCGATTATCTTATATTAATCCAATTCAATGAAGTTCGTAGCGCAGTTACTAAACTCAGATTCTCAAACTCGCTCGACTATTTCTCTACTAACAAGATTTAGAGTGTTCGGGTTTAATATTTACGGTAAAAGGAAAATTATGAATACAAGACATACTGGTTCATAAATTAAACGAAAGCTTTCTCATCCCAGTTGTGGCTGGTCTTGGTATAATTATACAAGTTATCCAAACTCCTTAGGATTAATTTTGTTGTACAAAACTCTTGTACATTATCCTTGTTAGTTATATTAGAATTAATGAACTCCTTAGCAAAACTAGAAAGTTCTGAATAGACATGTTTTGGTTTGCTATGAACAGAAGATATAGAGAACTAAATTTACTTGGATTCCAATACGAATTGTATACACTAGAAAAAATATCAAATACTTCATATGGATCTATACAAAGCAATATGTCTAAAAAGGTATGCGAGAGGTACGCAGGCAAGGTTTAAAAATAAATCGAATAAAAGCACTTTATTACATAACTAGTGATTTTGACCGTCACATGCGACGGGAAATACAATCAGTTGCCATATGATATTTTAGTTTGTATTACAACTTTAATAACAAATAAGTAAGTCACTATTGAAGAATCGCTGATGTTTTGCGCAAAGTTGTCTTATGAAATGGATCTATGCACAAATCCAGCGTAATTGTAGATTGGCAATTTATTTTTTGGGAAAGCTCCAGTTTTGTATCATATTTTTTACCGATCACCAAATTCTAAGCCAATATTTTAGGATCAATAAATTTACAAAATAATTTAAAATTAAATATTTTTAAAATAATAAACTTCTTGCATAAAATGACCTGAAAATAGATGTCTTGTATGACAATAGGCATCTTCTGAAAAAGACATCTTGTAAACAAAAAAAAAGATGGAATCATCTATTGGTCAGGAAGAACCGACTCAGAATATTAATATGGAACGGCTATTATTAGTATCAGACAAAATTGCGCAGTCAGTCTTAGACTTCATCCCTCTAAATGATAAAGTAGCAATGCTGAAATTAAGAACAACCCATAAAAACCTAAATGTTATTCAGGTCTATGGTGTATTTTCTCGAATCTAAACCAGGTGTATTTTCTCAAATCTAAACCAGGTTTATTTTCTCAAATCTAAACCAGGTGGCTGGAAAAACAAAAGCCGATATAAAATTTGTCATAAAACGAGTTTTGTCCAACAACAGAAAAATTCTAGCAAGCGGAAAGCTCTTCTGTCTAAGATCTGCATACCGACTCAGAATTCTCTGATGTTGCCAACACTCACGAATTAGCAAGTGCAATTAATAGAATAATTAATTATTAAATGGAAAACGAAAAACCATAGTTGTACGATTCATGCTAGTGAGATTTATATTGAATTATTATTATTACAGCAAGTATAGGTAACAAGAAAACGATAATAAAAATTATAAGCGGTTTTTAAGTACTATGGTCTGTTTTTAAACCAGGAGGAGTAATTCAAATTTTCCGCGCCATAATGCTTGTTTGTAATTGGTCGAAGCGCAGGCAAGTTTACTCCACTAAATTATGACATATTGACACTAATGACATTTGTGAAATTTTAAAATTCAAAATTTATATCGACAATTTTTTGTATTTTCTGTGTTATTTCTTACATCTTTAGATTTTTCGTTTGCATTTATATAAAAAACAGTTCTTTTCAGAACTATTTAGCGACATATTAGTGTTATTAAGATAACAATATGGATTCACTGCCAAGTACTAGTGGTAATTATTCTTCTCCACCTTAAAAACGCCGAGTAGATTTGGATCATTTATCATCAAATGAGAAATAATGTACTATAAACATGTACAAACATGAAAATTGATAATTCTGGAATAAAAATCACAGCCACGGTAGTAAAAATAAAACAGGCTGCAGGTTAGTTTTATTAAAATCAAGACTTAATAAAGTAATGTGCTAATTTTAGGTGTTGCGAATTCAACTATTTACAACAATAGAATTTAGAACAATTAAAGAATATAAGCAGGTAAAATGTCCTAAAAATATTGAATGTCGACCTTATATTCTTGCAACATAAGATGAAAGAATTAAAACATCCATACGACAGATAGTACACAGCTTCTTTTTCAAGAATGAAATGCTCACCTTAGGTAAAATTTTAAGTGAAATTAACAACCGCTCACATCTTCCAAAATATGTGTCGTTCATTATTATATAAATTCTTGAAGCAAATCAATTTGAAGTAAGTACAAATATCGGTATGTAAATATGGGTTAGCTACAATTATATAGTAAAATTAACTAAAACATTTTATAGATTTCATTTTTATAATTAGGTATATTATTGTTACTATTAAATATTAAGTGTTAAGTTTTATTTGTATACTCTACTGGAATGTTGTCAAGTATTTTGGTTCAACAGATATAAGAACATGGAAAGGGAAGAAAAGAAAAAAAAGGATATTTTTACTTTACATATGCAGATTCAATGCAGCAAATATTACATAGCATAACTATAGATTGTTTATCTTACTGTTTATAGGATGATTGATTTATTGTCTATATTATGAATGTCTTACCATAGTTATTTTTAAGGGGAAATTATTCAAAGAATTGTTTATATATTGAGCTGCTGACCAAAAACAAAACTTTCTTGCTCACATATCTAAAGTAGATTCAGTTTTTGCTGAAAAAATAAATCAAGAAATTCAAAATGGTGTAGTTGTTCATAATTCTCAAAAAGACATAAATGGAGAGATTTTGGAAGACTAATAAAATTATTAAATTTTTATTTTTACATTCATTCCGAATATATATTATGCACAGAATATTATATAAATCGATTTCTGACTCTTTAAGTTGTTTTTTTGTAATAACTTGGACTTGGTGATATGCGATAATAGTATTTAATGTAATATTTTTCTAGCTGATATATATATATATATATATATATATATATATATATATATATATAATAAATAGAGTTTACAATGTTTATAAATTTATAAATGTATGATATTTATATCTAATTATCATAAGAAAAACGGCAACTATCTTTTAAATTTGTGTATACTTGTTTAGAAGCATTTTCATTTTCATCACAATAAAAGAACATTAGTAATATTGTGTTTTACTTTGATTGTATTGGTACAGTTGGTTTTGTTCTTCCTGTTGTAGATCATCACAAGAAAACTGTAAAATTATACTAGAATGTAACATAATAGATTGAATTAGTAAGAATAGTTGATTATCTCACAGAAATCCAGTATTTTTAGTAAATTTTATTTATTGATAACAAATGGGACAAACTCACTTTTAAAATTAAACAACAATCCAGCATTAAAGATATTGCAAGTACACACTTATTTATACAAATTTTATGTTTTGCATTTTAGTGCTTCAAATAGATCCTTAAGATATTGATACATAAGTTAAATCTTCATAAATAGATTCAAGAAATTAATCACACCAGAAGAATATGGTCTACGCAGTTTAAAAGAACAGTATTTCAGAAATCTTTGAACTCTCTCTAACTTTTTGATACATGCATTTGCATAGATTTGTTGCATATAAAATCTATTTGCAAATTAAAAGACAAATTTCTGAGAAAAACCATACTTAGATCTGTAACACTATTGACTCTGTGGATCAAAATGTTCTCTAAATTAAGTACCATCGACTCAAAAGATCTATAAAACTGGATCACCCGGTATTTAAATATATATACATGGGACCAAATGTGAAAAACGTCCTTTTTTATTGTAATAATTGTAATATATATTGGAAGTGAATTAAAAAAAATATTATTCAAACATAAAGTTAGGTTAGAATTGACGTCTAAGGTTGTCCGATATTGATTACTCGATTACCGCAAGGCCGAGATATACAACAAAAAAAGAAGATGTATTTGGTGACTTTTCTAGTAACTTTCTTGAGTGTGAATCTGTCTTTTTGGTTTACTCCTCCTGGTTAAAAAACAGAGTATAGCGTACACAAAATTATAAGAAAAACTAACAGTGCTCATGTTCTTGATTAATGTATGAAAATATGTTGTCGTTGTAAAAAGAACAAAGTATTATTATCCAGACTGTTGGAAGTTTCTGACCAAGAAGATCTATTTTTATTGAGTACCTTGTTGGTTGCTGGTTTGTTTTAAAAAGGAAGTAAATCGAATCGGATTCATACAAGTAAATTATATAGTAGTAAGGTTTTTGTTTCTTGTATGACAAAGTAAGCGCAGGTACAACTACGATGGGACTTAAGAAATTAATCGGTCAATTTATTTGTAGTAGGAAAATATTGAACTGAAATATAGGAATTAAAACAAAGGAAAAAGAAGTTATTATCAACTAGAATCAAATAGTATGAGCAGAAAATAATGAAAAGTACTTTGAAATTAATAAGAAAAAAAATGTAACGTTTTAATCGACACAAGCTTTAATTTTTGTGGTTTTAAATTTTATTTTCTTATCAATCTAACGTTGGGTCAACTGATATGGAAAAGGGCTCGTGTATAGATATCTTCTTTATTAAGAAAAATGTTAAAAAATGTATTAAAATTTTTGATAGATAAATGTTGAAAGGCTTTAGTGGCGTATAAGAAATTTTTTAGGGGGTCTCACTAAAAAAATATAATACCTTCTGGTTTTCTATATGACACCCCATATATTTTGACATTTTTCGTTTTCATTTTTATTTCTCTTTTACCTGATAACATGTTATATATCTATTCAGTTGTTAAAGCTACTTTTTAAATAAATTGTCTAGTTGATATCACGTTAAAGGCAATTATATAGAAAAAAACACTCAGTAACACATTCTAACATTGTATTTTACAGATGTATTAATCCGTTACAGTTTTATTTTTCAGAAATAAGACCAACCAGTTTAAAAACGACATTAAAATATACCATATAAAATAACATAATAAATAACAAAAATATAAAAATTATAATAAATGTTTAAAATAACCCCCATTTTGTTATAATAATAATTTTAAACTGTAAAAAGGATTTTTATGTAGTTAAAACAAATGTTAAAAAATTCTATTTATTATAAATATAATACGTTAATATTTATTTATAAAAATAATTAAACTATTGAAGAAGACTAATTCTGTTTTGTTTGTTTCAGGTAAGCTATTCGACCAACATGGACTAAATTAATTAGAAGGCAAATATCTCCGTTGCACAGGGTAAATAGGATTATCGATAATATACAGTATTACATGTACACTCAAATTGATTAGGTATATTAGTAAAAGAAAAAAAATCATAATCTTCAAATTTTGTGGGTAAGATAAACTTCTTTGTGATTGGAATGACTAAACACGCAATGTATACTGTCGGTTAGCGAATGAAGTGGACATCCTGCTTTACATTAAAAGAATAATTTTATAAAACAGTAATTTAAATATTTTTTAACTGCTTAAATAAATTCAATGATTTATTAATTAATTTTAAAATAATTCCAATAAAAACAAGAATAAAATACCTTAAAATTAAAGTTTTAATCAAACAATAGCATAACCTTAAAATATGAACTTTCATAGTAAATATCTTAATCGTTTGATATTCTTGCCTCACAAATTCACAAGCAACAAATAATACAAATTGCACAAAATAAATTTTCATAACCAAAGTCCTTAATTATTGTTCAAACAATTAAAAAAAAACAATATTTCCAACTTCTTATGTGACAAATACACACAAATTAGAATTGTTTGGAAAGGTATTTAAAATCCCCGCCCATTGTGACGTCAGAGCATAGGTAGTCCACTGACATATCTACCTTTAAGAATTGTAATATATTAATAATAAATGCAAAATAGTTGCAAAATTAAAAAAATAAAATTATTTATAACTAAAAGTTAGGTCCTTTAATGCTTAATATGTGATAAAAATTTAAAAGCGATTCATTAAATAGTTTAAATTATATTCTATTTATTTAACCAGAAAGTTGTGTTTTGCAAAAGTAAAAAAATTCAGTTGCAACAATTTTTCTTCCTTTCAAATAAAAGAGTCAGTCGTGTTCCTAAAAAATAGATAGTAAAAATATTTAAAGAAAAAAAAAATTATTATTAAACAATAATTTTACAAAAATATGCTAATTTTTTACGTATAAACAAATAGAATAATTTTTTTGTTATTGTTCATAAAACGATTATTTTTACATATTTCGAATGTTTATATTTTTTTATGATTGCAAAAAGCAAAAAGTTTGATTTAGGTCAAGTAGGGCGAAAGTTGTCCAAATTTAATGATATCTTCATAGGTTATTTGTTTATAAAAATTAGTGTAAAATTAGATTAGGTTAAGTTATGTCAGATTGGGTTAGCCAGTTAGCTAGTCGGGCCAAGGTTAGCCGAATTTAAAGATAACTTGACCGCTTATGTATTTATAAAAATTAATGTTTATATTAATTTTTTAATTATTATTATCTAATTTGCACTTTAAAAGCATCGTCGGTAAAACTTAACTTAAAAAATTAACTGGGGCTGACCCCTTTAATGAAGTGCAAAAGTTCCAATGGAGCAATTTTCTTTGTTCTTTTATTAATCCGAAGTAACTCAAGCAAAAACTCCTAATATATGCATTAACAAATTCCAAAGATGCTTTAGTTTTGTTAAAAATTAATTAACTTACAATTTAGTCAAAAATACAAAAATATAGGAAGTATAGACAAAAACGCCACATAATAGATTAATTTTTTTGACGTATTAGGAACTAATTCCATCTAAAAATAATAAGTTTTACACAAAAATCTTTTATTTTATAACAATTACAATACTTACCTTAACGGTGATAAGTCCCTAAAGACTGATTTCTAATTTGAACGTGTTCACAGTACCCTAGCTGAATACTCACTGAATACCCATGGTACAATGAATACAAGAGGTATGATACATAATGCTCCAAGATCGGTTCGATTTCGCGCATGACGTAGTAAACACCGCTGATTCCCGCAACATTTGAATGAAGTTGTATAGTCCTCCTCCTCCTAAGTGCCTTCTCTATTGAGGTTGGCGATCAATATGGCAAATTTCTCTCTGTTCTGGGCTTGATGGATTAAGTCATTTCATGTTGTGTGAGTCCAATCTCTGATGTTTCGGAGCCAGGATTTCTTCTTTCTTCCTATACCCCTTTTACCCTCGATTTTGCCTTCTTATATTACCTGACGTCTTTCTAATTTTGATTGTATTAACCAGATGAGGTCGTGTGTTCATTATTTCCAGTACCTCTTCATTTGTAGTTTTGCTGGTCCAGCTTATTCTTAGCATTCGGCGGTACATCCACATTTCGAATGAATTCAGTTTTTTGACGTCATACTGTTTTAATGTCCAGGTCTCACAGCCATATAGTAGTAGAGACCACACATAACACTTTAGTATTCTTAATCTTATCATGAAGCCCGATCTTGCTATTTCAATAGCTTTCTGCCCAGGTATATGAAGCTTTGGGAGCTCTGAGGAGTGATACCATTGATTTGTATGTTGGGTGTAATTTGTTCATGGGGGTTCTTGTGGAATACCATGATTTTGGTTTTGGAAAGATTAATATCCAAACCTAGTCTGTAACTTTCTTCTGATAGTACGTTCATCAATATTTTTAGTTGGTCTTCTGTTTCTGCTAATACTACGGTGTCATCGGCATATCTTACATTGTTAATGATGATTCCATTGACTCTGGCACCTTTAGGGCGATCTTCAAGACAAGCTCTGATGATTAAGTTTTTTTATATAATTGTGCTAATTTAATTATAGTAATTATAAAGACATAATAAAATTATGTTATTATAATGTTTAATCATAAATAAAAATCGACGGTATGTTTTAGTACCAGTTGAATGTAAGGATATAGCTTGGGATATTTCTTCCACAGACTATACGGTACGAATTTTTGGGTTTTGCAAACGTTTTAATTGTCTCGGTGTAAAAAGTTTCTCTACTGCTGATTTTATCTGAAGTAGTTCAGCTACTTGTTCATTTAAAAGTTTTATTTTTTCTTTCGATTTTGCAAGTTCCAAAGCCTCATTGGTGGTATTAATGTTTATCCTAAAAAAATAAGCACATTAGTCTGCATACTGTTTTAAATAAGTTTTAGAAAACAATCAAGTTGCTACTGGAATTATTATTAGCATACTCTATTGACTTACATGTTGATGGTACATCTTCAATATTAAGTTGACTACAGTATCCTTCTTGAGCTTGAACTTTGAGTTGACTGAAAAAATAACATATATTTTTATTAAGACTAAAACAAGTAGTAAATTAATGCCAGCTACCATGCATGCAGATGGTTGCGATGCATCTGATGTGAGGTTTATTTATCATTTTCTTAGAAAGATAGTTAAGTAATATCCTTTTAGAATAATGTAACCCGTTATACCTACTGAAAAGAAAAGTATGCTTTTCCTTTCTAGGCATAAAAATTGATTGTTTCATGCATTGATATTTTTTATTTTTCATGACCAATATTATTATTAACATACCCTATTGACTTAGATGTTGATGGTATATCTTCAATATTAAGTTCACTACAATATCCTTCTTGAGCTTGAACTTTGAGTTGACTGAAAAAATAACATATAGTTTTATTAAGACTAAACCAAGTAGTGAATTGATGCCAACTACCATGCATGCAGATGGTTGCGATGCATCTGATGTGAGATTTATTTATCATTTTCTTAGAAAGATAGTTAAGTAATATTCTTTTAGAATAATGTAAACCAATATACCTACTGAAAACAAAAGTATGCTTTTCCTTTCTATGTATAAAAATTGATTGTTTCAGATATTTTTATTTTTTCATGACTAATAATTAATAAAAATAAAAATTTAGACTTACGTCGCGTTGACTTAGAAGTAGTAAGAAGCTACTCAACATACTTTTTGGACTCTCTGTGTTCGGCTCTTTGTATGCGTTTCTTTTGGTTGATTGAAACGGTAGCTGATTTTGATTTAGGCAAATAAAGACTAGGTACTGCCCCAGGTTTGAGTTTTAGACCCTTTTTAGAAACGTAATTTAAAAGTTCCTGTTTTAGATTTCTTTGGTAATCTTCAGTTTTGAAATGTTTAGGACAAATTCTTGCAATATTACAATTAAACTTATCCTGTCTACAACAAGATATTATCCACAGTTTTCTGGTCAAACTATCTTTAGGAAATGTATGAAACCTAAAGATTTTATCTTCATTGTCACTATTGCAACAAGCAACTGCACAGCGCATTTTGAAAAAGGTATAAAACCAGATATACAAATTGACAAATAAAAACTTTTAGTTTTACAAAAAATACTATACAGTATAAATAAACAGTAACTCAACACCACAAATACACATAAGTCTCAGACACAGGCGCGCCTTACTGGTAATTTTTTACGCGCTCGCCTGGGATACGGGCGATATTAAATTTTAACCATCCAATTTTTTAAGCCCTTGCCAAGTGGATATTTGTATAAAGAGACATAAATATGTCAGCATATATCTAAATTATTTTTATATTATCAAATAGATGACTCTTTAAAATATATTTACCTATTATCTGATAACTTGCAATTTGCATCGTCACCATTGATATTCGATATTAATTGTTGAACTTTTGATTTTTTACAAGCCTTTTGAGTGACAGTGAATCAGAATACTTTAAATCTACTATTTACCTATTCACAGTATTTCCTCTGCACAAAATTTTTAAATTTCAACGGATTTGCATACAAAAAGAGTGCTTATATTATTAGTATATGTATGAAAACAAAAATAAATATTTCGCCTAAATCCCCAGGAAAAGTAAAGGTTTTACGCTACTGAAAATATATTTTTTATTCAATTATAATTAAAACAAAACATTTAAAAAAAATTCGATCATTTTTTGACCCTAATTTCAAAATTCATGTGTACGTTAAGCTGTCATAATGTATTCGAGCGGTCTTGACTAAGTCACACTCCTGGGCCAGCTGATGACCAACTGTCAAATGTCATGCTCAATATCATACCTTGTATTCATTGTACTATGCTGAATACCAATAACTACTAATAATGACTTGAAGGTGCATGAGCACGTACAAGATTCAAGGTCACCAGAAAAACAAGTTTTACAACTTCTAAAGTACTAGGTGTCTGCGTGACTCCAGCTCACCAGTTACGGAATATGTATAATATTATTATATATTTAATGCTCTATCTCGGAAATTTGAACATAATGAGTTGTCACACGAATTCGTAGTAAATATTTTCACATCGTTTTAATCTGTTACAACACATTTTTATGCAAAATATCGGTTCCTAAATAAATTCAGACTAAAAATTCTTACTTTTTACTTTTATGTTCTAAATCCGTTACAAGGATTTAGAACATTAATTCGAAAGGATTAGCTAAGTTCCGAAACAACATTAAGACAAAACTTCAGAGTTATAATGTCTAAAGTAGTAGAGGCTATAACATTCTAAATACAATTCATTAATATAACGAGGAGATTACAAAAAGGGATAATTCATTTACGAAAGTTTTGTTGAAACCCTGTCGTATTTTAAAACTTTGAAACATTGTCAAATCTTGATGATAAAAGCTGAGTGGATAAATGATATAATCATGTTTATACATTAAAGTTAAGTATCGAAAATATAATTGTTTTAATGTTGTATATCTTCTTCTTCTTCTTCTTCTTTTTTATAAGCAAAATGCTTGTTCAATGTCGATTAATGCCTCTATTGGAGGTTATCACTCCATCTTTTGCGTGGTCGCCCGATACTTCTTCTACCTTTTGGTGATTTGTCCCTCGCTATTCTGACTAATCGGGTCTCTTCCATTCTGTTTATGTGTTCGTTCCATTCCTTTTTTCTGTTCAGTGTCCACTCATTTATTTCTGGTATATTGCATTTTCTTCTAATCTCTTCACTTCTCATTCGATCCCTCAGTGTGTTTCCTGTAAATCTCCTCAGTAAACGCATCTCCGCTGTTTCTAGTAGTTGCTGAGTTTTGGAGGTATCCGGTCTTGTCTCTGAAGTGTATGTCATTATTGGTCTTATTGTTGTTTTGTATATTCTTGATTTCACGTCGGTATTAATGTGGGGATTGCGCAATATCGTGTTATTAAGACAACCTGCTATTTTATTAGCCTTTTGTACTTGATTTTTCACTTCCTTCTCCACATCTCCGTAGCTAGACAGTGTAATTCCTAGGTAATTTGTCTCCATTACTTGCTCAATGCTGATACCGTAGATTTCCAGTTTACATCTAATTGGTTCTTTACTGATTACAATTGTTTTAGTTTTCTGTGTAGAGATCACCATATTAAAGTCCTTTGCCCTTGTGTTGAATCTATGGGTTAGTCTTTGTAGATCGTTTTCATTGGATGCAATGTTATATATACATATATATATATATATATATATATATATATATATATATATATATATATATATATATATATATATATATACATATATGTATATATATACAGATATATATATATATATATATATATATATATATATATATATATATATATATATATATATATAAACAGGGTGAGTCACCACTAACGACCCGGGAAGATTACAGCGAAAGGGTGAAAGATTTAATTATTTTTACATGAATAGTTTGTAAGTTGATAAAAGCTACATTTAAGAAAATTGTTGTAATATACAGGGTGTCCCAATAAATTGCGGCGTATCTTCGGGATCTTCAGAGCGGCTATTCACAGACGCTCTGAACGTGAAAATAAATATTTCCTGTCGTAGTAGAAGCAACACTAACATGGCTTCTGGCACTAAGATGGCACAGAGCGTCTGTGAACAGTTGCTTTGTAGATCGATTTTAAGGTGAAATACATATCAGTGGATATACAGACGCACTATACGTGAAATCCAATGTTAACTGTATTTTCCTTTTATTCCGATTTGCTCTTTATGAGTACTAAAAACCAATTCGCTGAGGATTTTTGCTTAGTTGAGGAGATATGTTGTGGAACCCAATTTTAGATTCCCCATGTCTCTAATAACGTCTTTATTAACGTCTATTTTGCCTTTCAATTCTTAAATTCAGATTAAAGCAATAATCTGAATTTGGTTTCGAAAAATTAGTTAACGGATTTAAAGTTATTACTTTTTGAGCTAATATTTATTATTTTATTTTAGCAGCACAAAGTGATAGAAATGGCACGTTTAGAATTAAACAATGAATATTCCGTAAATTTACTTTTAATACATTCAGAATGTAACAGAGTTTTTGTTGATTTCTTAGATCATAAATAACCAAAAGTTGGCAATCATTGACATATACCTGTTAATTTTTTAAGGTTTCTACAATGGTTTAATGAAAATATTGACATAATATGTCATTAGTGCTATGATAAAATAATATATAAGTTAATAATCTTCATGCTAA
Source organism: Diabrotica balteata (assembly GCA_918026665.1). Taxonomy (NCBI): domain Eukaryota; kingdom Metazoa; phylum Arthropoda; class Insecta; order Coleoptera; family Chrysomelidae; genus Diabrotica; species Diabrotica balteata. Next base: position 125,739,884 of record OU898281.1, read on the forward strand.
CGTTATTATTAGTTTGATAAAGCCTAATGAATCGTAACTTATCCTCATCATCATCATTATCATCCAGCCTCTATTTATCACGTCCACTGCTGGACATAGGCCTCCCTTAAACTCCTCCATTCCTCACGATTTTGTGCTCTTTGTTGCCAATTTTTAGTGATACGCCTGATGTCGTCGGCTCAACGTGTAGGTGGTCTTCCTCTACTGCGTTTGTCTGCTTTTGGCCTCCAATTTGTAATTTTGCTCGTCCATCGTGAATCGTGCATTCTCGCTACATGACCTGTCCAGTCTGGACCATGGGTCCTTTCCACTGATCAGGCCATGTAACTTATCCTACTAGATTCAAAATACGACATTTAGGAAATATGACGTACTTTGAACATAATTTTAATCTAAGTATACAATACTTTTAATTATCATTCTTTTTTAACCCTTAGTTATTTTTCTAATCAAATTTTAATATTTTGCAGGATTGTTTAAATTAAACTATTTGCACATAACTTGGATTCAATCAAGTTCCAAACTAATTGCATTCAAACCACATTGACATAATCCAAAACTTCATTTCACATCATGTTCAAATAACAATATAAATAGCCCTATAACAGCACATTGTTCACAATTCGCAATAAACTTTAATTCATTCAAATGAATAGATACAATTTATAATTCTGTCGAATATACTCATTTTGGCGTTGTTACATTGCTGACAACATCTAAAAATTGTTGTCCGATAACCCGTGTCAAATCGATATGTCCGAAGTAATTGGCATTGACATCAACTAATTAATGGGATTAACTGGCTACTAATAAATCTGTAAGTTCTTGGATGTTCGTACGTTAACAATTTTTTGGAGTATTTTTGAGTAACAATTTTGGTCAGAACCCGACCATAAACAAAATTTTTAATGTGTTTTTATGGAGTCTCCATGGGTAAGGGAGACTTTACAAAGAAGGGAGTCTCAATAGTAATATAATCTATTTCAGATGTTTTTTATTTAACAACTTTCTTAAAAGTGTTTTAAAAGAAAATTTTATATTTTTTCACCAACGGAAACTCTCTTTAAAAGTGATACTCTATAAAACTTAACCAATAAACTTTCTTAAAATAAAGTAGATACAAATAAGGCCAGCCCCACAAAAGAAGAAACACCAACAGTTAAAGGACGATTCAGAAAAATCAGCAACGAGCTGAAATAACTAATACAGAAAAAAACAGGATAAGAAATAGGGCCAACAGAACAAAAAAACAGGAGGACAGAAGAGTTTAAGCTAAATAGGAAAGTCAAAAAACAATTAGGAGAACATCAAAACGAAAATTGGGACAACTATATCCAGCAACAAAAGCCATATAAATTTGCGTTCTGGAAGCTAAAATACTAAGAAATGATTAAAAACCAATTCCATACTTACATGTAGAAAATGAAATTGTGAACGAAAAAGAAGACAAAGCGGAAGTTATGAAAAACAAGTTATGTTTCAAAAATAATCATCGCGATGAAGATCTGGACTTCACAGAAAAAGTGGAAAGAAGATACAGTGCAACAAAAAAAGAAAGGGCAGAGATATTACTCACACCTCCCCCGAAGAGATCAGACAATTAATCAAGCATACTATAGTCAAAAAAGCTCCAAGATTAGATTATATTACGAAAAGAGCTCTGTAAAATCTGTCAGCAAAAGTAATAGTATACATAATAAATTTCCATGGCAGATGGAAGGAAGCTCACGTAATAATGATAAAAAAACTAGGGAAAATTGGCACACTTTCACAGAATTATCGGCGATAAGCTTATTGCCAGCAATAAGCAAAATTGCAGACCGGGTCATATTAGCTAGGCTAAAACAAGCATCAGATGGAAAATAAAATGTAATGGCATGGGAGTCCCTCTCAATGACGATACTACACTGTATACCTTATGTTTAGCTGATGACCAAATACTAATTGCCCAGGATCATGACGACTTAAGTTACATGACTCGGAAGCTAATAGAAGAATATACCAAATGGGTTCTCAAAGTCAACATTAAGAAAACTGAAGCCATGTGTATTGGAGGGACAAAACAGTCCATTATGTTAGACGATGAGTTTGGCCAATGAAACAAAGAACAGAGAAACTGTTACTAGCAACAGAAATGGACTTCTGGAGAAGAGCAGCAGGCAAATCAAGAAGAGATCGGATATCAAATGAGAGAATACGAGAAATGATGAAGCATACAATAGTTGATGACATAAAAACAAAACAGTTAATATGGTACGGCCATGTACAGAGAATGTCAGATGACAGGATTCCAAAACAGATTTTGACGTGGACACCACAAGGGAGAAGGGAAAGAGGAAGATCGAGCAGAAGCTGGAGAGAGGGAATTGAAAAAGAACTAGAGGAAAGAGAAATCACTCCAGGCCTATGGCTGAATAGAGAAGAATGGCGGTTATGAGTAGGAAGGCGTTGAAGAATGCTGTAAACCGATAGTAGTAGTAGTAGTAGTAAACAAGAATCAGAAGAAATTGGAACAATACCTGAAGCACAGTTCGAATTAATATTAAGAACACTCATGTAAACCTTAGGTACTGCGTCTAGAAGAATATATCACAAAAAGGTTCAATGAAAAAGAATATACAGCAGCCGCCTTTCTAGATGTCAGTTAAGCATTTGACAGAATCTGGCAAGAAGGCCTGTTTTATAAAATGAACCAATATGGTTATAGTGGCAATGAAGTCTGGTATGCCACAGGCAGCGGAGTTGATTCCGTATTTATTCTCCATATACACAGCACATACTCCAACCGAACACAGATTGTTGTTTAGTCTATAGAGGCAATAGAGCGATAGCTGCTAACAGCACCAATCTAGATCTAACAACAAGACACCTAGAAAGGGCACTTAACGAACTTTAAGATTGGTGTGTACAGTGTAAGATACTTGGCAACCCTGAAAATATACAGGCCGTCATGTACCAAAAAAAGAGGAGAACCAAACGGGGTTCTATCTCTATTCGATACGCAAATCTAATGGTCAAATCAAGCTTAGCGTAACGTTGGACAAAAAGTTAACCTTCACAGAATACGTGAAACAAAGCGGTCCAGAAAGCTGAAATAATTAGAACTCAACTCTCATCATTAATAGGTCGAAACAATGTATAATTTTACCAACACTACCATACGCCTCGGCCGCATGGGGACACACTCGCAAATCGAACAAAAACAAAATACAAATAGTCCAGAACCCTATGATCAGAGAGGCTCTGAATATACTTAAGTACGTTCCATTTATCTATGTATTTAGGGACACGGGAGTAGGGACTAGGACGAAAGAAAACTCCTGACAACAATGATACAATGAATGAAAAAGCACAGGTGATTTTTAACGATCTCCGGAACCATCCTAGTAGACTATTAAGAGAGTTGACAAACTATGACGAAATCCAAAGGACAAGGGACGTAGGCAGCTCAGATACCAGCTAGCTCGATATAAAGAAGACCCAGAAGAACAGTAAAGAAATGCAGTAGTAGAATGTACGCAGTAACAGAAGATCCAAAAATACCCTATATAAAGCAGCTATGCAGCGCCAATACAATACAGAAAAGTAGAGCGAATGCTGATCAGCAGCACAGGCAGAAAAGCCGTTCAGAAAAAGGCAGTTCAAGTAGGACAAAAGAACCAAGCTCGGAACTTGAGCATCAAGGTCACGTACCGAGGCTGACGATAGAAAGACTATTCGGGCACTCTGCCGACGAGAAGAACAAAAATTATTTTGCCAATTTGTCGGTTGAGTGACTGAGCACACAAAATCCGGGCGGGGAGTCACCTAGGTTAGGTTAGACTCGCTGTCTGGAACACAGATTTTGTAACACAACTCCAAAGTCTCTTAGAAGTTAACTTCAGTTATTCATATGGAGAAAAGCTTTTCTAGCTTTCTGTAAAATGAGGTGGCTGAACCACATAAAGTAAAACAGAGGATGTCAAAATACTCAGCGCATCCAAAGTAACTTTCAGTACAAAGTCTCCTCATTCGTTATGTTCTGCGATTGAAAGGGGTAGTTGGTTATAGCTTGGGGGTCAGATAGGTACCACTTCATTACGGAGTGTGATTGATTTGAGTTTTGGACATGTGGGTCCCACTGTTTCATTGGAAAACACATATAACTTGGAGCTGGGGTTCTACAAAAAGTGTTTTTTTTTTTGTTAAATAAATTAAAGAATTGAATGAGACCACCAAAGAATCACCAAGAGTTGGATGAACATGGGTTAAAAAAAATAAGAATTATTTTATTTATATATTTTAAACCTTACATAAGAATTATCATACAAATGATAGAACAAAATAAGTAGGCAAAACATTAACACAGAAATAATAGATTTATTTTCAAATGTAAGATTTTAGTTCTTTTATTACTTATATTTCCAATAACTTATCCTTTTACTATTTCTTCAGTTAACTCATTACCTGCAGTAATTTTATAAATTAAATTTTAAGTTCCTATTACTTTTATCTGACTATTCGTTTCTGATTTCGTTTTCTCGCGAAGTACATAAATTAAAGCGAAAGATAAATAATCTTTAGCAGACGTTTATAATCTTGTCGTTTACGCCAGTTCCGAAAAAATAATGAGTTTTATTTCTGTGTCCGGGTCAGTAGCAGGTTTGGATTTAGACCATTTTATTGTTACTATACCATTAATTATTTATTTGATAAGATGTTAAAAATTGTCTTTAAAAGTTTTTTTATTGTGTAGGTAATGGCTTTGGCATAGCCAATTAGCCAAATTATTTGTGGTAGTTACAATTTTTAATTTTATTACCTAAGCCTATTTATAATCTAAATGTACAGGGAGTAATATGTTCGTATACACATTTTTTGAGTTTTTGACATATTTGCAATTTTTAATTTTATTACCTAAACTACTTATAATTTAAATTTACAGGACGTTATATATTCGTAAATACATTTTAATATCTGCTTATTATTTGAAAAAATAATTCTATTCAAATTGATAGGCAATGGACAATTTAGTTCAATTAGTTTTTCATACATTATTTTGATTTTTTTTTTTTTTTTTTTTTTTTATTTATAGGAACAAATTAGTATTTCGTGGAGATGCACATAATCTGGATTTGAGATATCCTCATAGTCTTATGCTGCCTAGGTATAAACTAGCTATTTTCCAGCGATCGTTTACTTATAATGCTGTTTTAGTGTTTAATAGTTTACAATAAATTTAAGAGGTAAATCTCTTGATTTCATGAAGCGGCATTATAAGAAATTTTTACTACAATCGCAGTAACGTTATTATTATTATTATATAGTATATTGTTGTCGTTATTTTTACTATTAGATATTTTTGTTTTTGTTTATCTTTTATATCATATCATATATCACACAACATCACAAATTATTTTTGTTTAATTATTTTTTAAATTATTTTTTTCTTTTCAATTATTTTTTTTTTATATATTATTTTTCTAGTAGCCACATGACTATTTTTTCACTTCCAACTTTTTTCATTTTCAAATTATTTTAAACTAATTTTGTAAACTTGAGGTTAAGTGGAGTAGCTCTAGCTAGACTTCGCCTCATGTACCTAGTGTTTGTAAAATTTTACAGACTAAATATAGGCAGTTTATTATTATTATTATTATTATACTTTTTCTGTACTGTCCACACTCCAGTATAAGCTGCTGTGTAGATCTCCCACTTTACCACACGAGCAATATGGGTTATCAGTGATACTTCTGCTGTGTTTGTATGCAGGATTGAGTTCATGGTTTGACCTTATTCTGTTTATTGTTTTTATAAATGACCTATTAGGCTCATATTTAAACCATCTTTTATTTGGAATTATTGGTTGACAAGTTCTAAAGTTTATTCTAACGTTGTATAAACGTTGCGGTCTTTGTTTGCAATTGTTTTTACTAATATTATCTATGGCTATTACTGGTAGAAGTATGTTATTTATATTATGTTATGTTATATTATGTTGGGTTAAAACTGCAGATTTAGCTAATTTGTCGACTTTTTTCATTTCCTAATATTCCAGAGTGTCCTTTTACCCAACAAATAATAATCGAGCTACCTGCGGATATAATATCATAATGTAAACTCTTTATTTCTATCTCAATATAGTTTAGGTTTTTTGTGGTTTTGATAAAAGTAAGTTTGTGTACAATGCTTCTACAATCGGTTAGAATGATATAATTATTCATACCAATAGAGGCTATATATTTTAACGCAAATAATAATGCTGATAGTTCGGCAGTATATATTGAAGATCCATTGGTCAATCAACATGATTCTTTGTAATCAGAACTCCAGTGATATATTGCATAACCAGTTTTATTTTGAATTTTAGAGTTCATTAAAAAAATATTGAAATGCAGGCCATTTATCTTTAATTATTTTGTTGATCATACTTACTGGAAGGTTTGAATACATATAATATGGTTCTATTACCTTAAAGATAAGACTCTTGTCTTAGGAGGTTGAGTATAAATTGGGGGTATTTTATTTAAATACAATTGTTCTTCAAATATTGTCAATTTCCTGTATTTTCCAACGTGTTTGGAAGTTTTTTTGTTACGCCAATATTTGTGGCTTAAGTCTAATATATTCAAGTTACGAATATTTTTTAGCTGAAGCTTTTTGAGATAGCTCTAGCTACAAACTTATCTGCACAAAACTGTCTGCGTAGTTTAAAGGATCTCTCTTTAGCTTCAATTTCGATAATGGTAATTGGAGTAGATTTTGAGTAACCAAGACATAATCTCAAACATTTATTCTTTAGGGTTTTATTAAGATGTCCAGGTGACTCAGACCATATAAATGACAACTATAGTCGAAAATTTGGTCGAATCATTGAGCGATAGAATAACAATGCAATATTCGGGTCAGCTCCCCAACTGGTTTTACAAAATGCTCTAACGATATTCATGGACTTTTCCGATTTTTTTTGATAAAAGAATGAATTTGATCCTTCCATAATAGTTAACGATCCTAAAATGTGCCTAGATATTTTACACAATTTTTAATTGGAAATTCTATTTTTCCTAATTTAAAGTTACCTTGAGGAGTGGCTTTTCTTAAAAAAAAAACAAATTTCAGTCTTTATAGTTAATATTGATAAGCCTGGAGAATATTAATTAATTTTTTATACAATCTAGTGTAAATTCGAGTTGACGCCTACAAATGTCCAGTGTAGTATGGAAGATATACAACACAAGTGTTCATGAACATCATCTTCAAACTGTAATATATTAGAGTGTGGAGGTACTATCTGTTCTAGATCTATATTGTACAATAAAAAGAGAAGTGGACTGAAAATACTACCCTGTGGTATACCTACTTTCCTTAGCCTTGGACTAAAAGTTTCTCATTTATTTTTAAGTAAGTCCATCCATTCTTATACAAGAATCTAATGAAATTTGAAATTTTAACTGACATTCCAAGATATAACAATGTCTTATGTAGAATATATACCTAAACTTATGTTATCAAATGCAGAGGTTACATCTATAAATGCTGCAGCTGTTGATTCTTGATTTGTGAAATTGACCTGAACAAAGGAAACTAGTGAAGTAAGAGCATCGTCTGTGGATTTACGGAAGCCATATTGAGATTTGGGAAGGATATCTTCGGATTCAAGTCAGTATTCAAGCCGATTTTTGATTAATCTCTCAAGAGTGTTTAGTATACAAGAACTTAAATATATAGGTCTGTAAGACTCAACGTTGTTATCTGGCTTTCCTGACTTCTTTATAGGTAATACAATATAGTCCTTTCATGTGTTGGGAATTAAATTCTCATTTTGCCATATATTGTTAAAAATTTATAATAGTAATGATTTGTATTCTGTGAGTAAAAACTATAGCATAGAGTATGATATACAGTCCATACCTGGAGAAGAACTATTATTTTGACTCCATGGTTCAATTCCTACAATTCAAATGGTTTTTCTAGATCGGAGACTCTGAAAACAGTGACTGTAGCTTCGTTTATTTGATTTTGTAACCAAGTAGGTGAAATTTTGAAGTGGAAATCTTCTATCCATGCAGCTTCGCAGTTTATTATGAGTTTATTGGACAGCGTTTGGTTTTTGTAGCGATGTACTTTCTTCCAGACGTCGCCGATTGGACAGTGGGAGTTAAGACTTTCGCAGTAGTTTATTTAACGTTGTTTTTTTCTAATTTTAAGAGTTTTCTGTGCTAATGCATCCCATTTTTTGTATTCAATTATATTATACATATTGGGATTTGTTTTATAACGTCTATATGCTGTTTTACGATTATTTTCAGCTGTTTTGCAGTTATTATTCCACAATGGTTTTGGAATCTTTTCTGTATAATATGTCTTACATAGTTGTTTGCTGAAAGTTAATTCGTACACTGTTAGTGACTATAAATTTAATCGCGATATATATTTATCATTAATTTATTTTTATGTAACACTATAATTTACCAAATGTTGACATTTTTTAAAATATAAAATCTCCTTTTTTGATTTTGAACTTTGGACTACATTATAAAACCAGAAAATATACAAAAGTTTCGATTTTATAGAACTATGGCTACACTTTTACACTTTTTAGGATAAATGTTAAGAAGCACGAAAACTCAATAAAGTAGCATTGATGAGATTTTTAAAATAAGACTTAAAGAGTGCACAAGAGAAGATCAAATAAAAAAATGAGCTAAATTATCCACCATAAAGGAAAATGTATTATATTGTAGCATTTGCAAATCATTGATTCTTTGCAATATATTGACATCCCCTCGTATATGTAATATATTGAAATCCCCCATATATGTTTACAAAAACGAAGATTTTTTTCCATTTTTGTTAGTTCGTATCTTTCAAGTTAAAATACCCTAAAGTGTTTTCATCATTTTAGCGTTGAGAAAGTAATATAAACCATTTTAGAGTTGTTTATTATTTTAAAGATGTGTAAGTACTTTCTCGGCATTTTCTTTTAATGTTTTATTCGAATTCGCCTTATAATTTTGTACGCCGTAGAAATGGAATCTTTTACGTTTTATTTTTCGTTGTGTTTTGTTATTACAGCGTTTGTTTATTTTCAAGTTAGGTGAACAAATTCTTAAGAGAATTTCGTCATTCTTACTTGGGTCGTTGTAGGTGCAGGTATGGATCCAAATAGATTCTTACTTGGGTCGTTGTAGGCTCAATTATGGATCCAAATTCATCCGTCGAATTTGTGGTTTTCTGTTTTTCTCTTTATGGAAATATGTAGCAGTGAAAAGTAGTTTTGTGGCAGTTAATGCTTCAATTAATGTTTTTGAGTGAGAGATTGGAAGAATCGTCGTTTCCATCCTAGTTTTGTTTCTCCCTGTTTGTCATCCAAGGCTTTTTGGCAGTTTGGAGATGGAGTTGTTCGTTACGCAGAGAGAGTGAAGCCCCTAGTTTCAGTTATGGTTTCGTAGGTTCCAGTGGCGTCTGGTTCAACAAATTTTAGTGCAGTTTGTTAGTGAAAAATCCAGGTAACTTTTTTTAATCAAATTTTAAAGCAAAAACAAACAAGTTTTTTAAATAAATAATTGCTTTCGTTAAAATTTAAAAATAGTAATATTAAATATTGTAAATTTTGGGTTTTGACTTTAGCTGTTATCGTATTTGTTTTCAGTTTTTAAAATTTAATGTTAACATATGACAGCTAGCTTATTATTTTCGATATTTGTTTGTTTTGTTTGTTTAAAAAAAAGTTTAATCTCTATGTGGTAACATTTGTAAGTTTTTTGTAGTATCTCCAACTCCTAGAGTTTGTAAATGGATGACATGTAAGTTTTGTATTTTTGTATTTTGCGACTATTGAGGTAATATTGTTGTATTGTCCTTTTTGAGTATTCGTGTACTCTCTATGTTTTGTAAGTTTGTGGTAAAACACAATAAATGTTAAATTTTGTTTTCTTAACATTTTGTTTATTTTTTGAACTAAACCCTTTTTTCAGTTTTATTTGAATCGATATGTTTTTTATGTTTAATAATTATTTCCCTAATTACAACTATTGGTTGTAATAGGTGTAATTAGAAACCTCAAAGTGGCGCCCTATATTAAATTACTAGAGCTGTTTCCTGTTCCTTTTGCTTTGTTTATCCCAAGAAATTCATTCTTATTTCATTTTTTTGTAGTTGCCCTAATCCAACCAACTTATCTTTTACTTATCCACGACCCCAGCTCTCCTAACAAACCCTGAGTGCCCTTCGCACAAGTAATAATTATTTTGCTTGCCTTATCTCCACCCCCTTAGTTTCAGTCCCCTATTTTCTACCCCTTGTATTAATACTCCATGTGGTAGGCCAGATATTTCGTTACAATATCCACGAAATATAAAATAAAAGAATAAAAGAAGAAATAAAGAAGACGAAGAAGAAGTCTCACTAAGAAAATAAAGTAACACCAAAATAAGAATAAAAAGGCAGGGATATCGCAATGAAAGTGGTAGAAATAAAATGACGATGGATCGACCACATAACCAGATAAAATAATAAAAGGTGAACTTGATGATTGGCGCAAAACAGCAGAACATAGAGAGATAAAAGCAGTTGGTACATATCTACATTCAGGAGTAATTTGATAAGGGTTGACAATGGAAGAGAGAGATAGTATTAAATTATGTAATATTGCAACTTTTAACTTTGCTTCTTATTTCTAAGACTCAACATCCTTTCCATCAAACCCCTACATATTACGTAATGTATTTTTACTTGGTTTTTCCATTTTCATCTTATTTCATGAACGTATTTTAAAAATATGTTTAAATTTCCAATCATTAACTCACTACCGATTACTCTGAAACTACCTACAAAAAAAAACAACTGTCCAACCATGAATTGTTTTCATTAGAGCTTTTTCTCTCGGGGCTAATAGTTGAGTTGTAAATTACTCCAGCATAAAAACTATGGAACAGGTGGTTCGCATTTTATCCTCCGTTTTACTCCTAGTGTTTTTATAGTCTGTTCTCCAAATTGTTCAATTTGTTACCGGAGCGATATTGATCTTTATTATTTTCATCGCCGAACCAGTAAATTTTTAATTAAAAAACAATCATCTCCAGTAGGTGTTAATTAAAGAATAATAGAGGCCTTTGTTTAATTAACAATGTTTTTAATATAATTGGCAAAAAAACTAGCAAGTTATTTATGAGGTAAATAAGTTAACGCATGTGCATTTATTTAATGCCACAAATCATTCAACTTAAAATATTTCCCACTTAAAAAATAAAATAATTGAAACTGACAAAATTGCATGGACTATCTGACTTATTTCACAAATAAAATAATGTTTTTTTTAACAGTTATGTTATCCTTCATCTGGTTCAATAACTTCTTTCTGTTCTGTACCGTACAATTACAAAATCCCTTTAGCAAACATATTGTTAAGCCTATCTTGGCGTTTAACAGTTACCTATACGCTAAACTCAAACACGGATGTATACTAAAACAATTTTTAATTGAAGGTGATTAGTTTGCAACATCGCACTTAACGAAGCCCTTAACGATAACTTTTCAACGAAATCGTATTCCACTTATCAATTTTGCAGAGGCGTACCAAAAAAATGTAATTATTTATTTCAACACATAAGTAATTAATTAAATCTAAGATCGATATAGTTACTAAATTATCATGTGTCTTTTAACAGGTATCTTATTCGCTCCGTGCGTAACCATGGTAGGGGTACCTTGAAACAATGGCAGCGTGCGTAGCGGCGAAATATGATAAAATTGGAGCTATATTTTACGCAGTACATCAAAAACAGAAATCTTTGCAAAATACTTATTTTTTCATTAGACTAAACAATCTGAAATATTAACATACGATCTCGTCGTTGCACTTCATTCTCTATTTATAGAATTGCTGTCTGCTATGAACGTTATATTTGTTTTGTTTTAACTTTAATTGGATTGATTTAACTATTTATTTAAATATAAGTAATTACATAAAAATTAAATTTAAGACCGATATAATTATTAAATTATCATGTGTCTTTTGATAGGTATCTTATAGTAGTCTCAAAAATAAAGTAAAATTGTATTTTTTTATAGAGAGTACCTAATACAGCACTTCAAAAAACAGAAAACTTTGGAAAATACTTATTTTTTCATTAAACTAAACAATCTGAAATTTTAACATACGATCTCGTCATTACACATCATTCTCTATTTATAGAATTGCTGTGTCATCTAAACTTTATATTTGTTTATATAAATATACAAATATATTGTTCATATAAATTAAAATGAATTAAGCTGAACTAATATCATGTGAATGCATGTATATAGTAGGTATGGCATTAACTACTAAAGAGTTAATAGCTTTGTTGGAAGAAGACTCAGATTGTGAAAATGCTGTCTCACTTAAAGTGTTTTATTTGCCGCCGAAATTAGATAAGAAAGTTTCTTATGTAAAAGACATTGATGATAATATTATTTGTATAGAATCAATAAAACTGGATATTGCAGGTACATATGAAATACAAGTGATTGGAAATTCTGACGATTCTGATTGGGATATTCCTCTGAACCACAGATAAAACGTCCAAAGAAAAAAACAGTCAAAAATAGTAAATCCAAATTTGTTCTTAAGTTGTAACAAGAGATGTTCTTTGTGCTGCTTTGTGCTCAGCAGTAATTTAACATCAGTCTAATTGATATTTAGACAATATAAAAGCGAACCATGGAGGCAAGTCATATATTGAAGTTTTTCACTCTTTTTTGATAAAAACGTAATTGAGAGCATTCTATATTTTACAAATATTTATGCATCGCAGAATAACCGTCACAATTTTGAAATGAATAACATAGATTTGTATATTATCTGGTTCACACTCTGCTTCAAGTTGATAAACATTGGTTAAAGGATGAGGATAAAGAAGTGAACATTATAGAGAAAACATGAGCCGACATAGATTTATAATTTATAATAGTGAAGAATCGCTACATCAGTGTCAAGCTTAGTACAAGTACGTCAATCTTAATTTGCTTTACCAGATGACCAGATTCGACAATATTGGCCACATTATAAAAGAGATGATAGTGCAAGAATGTAGGATGTGCAAAAGTACTACTATTTATTTATGTAAAAGATGTAGAATGCATCTATACCCTGAATGTTTCGAAAATTTTCACCGTACAATTAAATTTACATTTAAGTTGCAATATGTTCCTTTATTAAAAATTGTACAGTTTTCCTTGAAAATGAGAAAAAAAAATCTTTTTGGTTGTAAATTAATCTTAATTTCTGTGTTTTTAATGCAATCTAATCAATTAATTGTTAAATTTCTCTTTGTATACTGACCGGCCGTTAACGGTTAATACTATATAAAAAAAAACTTGCCCCAAATTTACTTTACTTACCTCAAAACTATTTTAAAGTTAATAATAAAGTGTATTTAATAAATATATTCCCAAGAAATGGAACACACTACGCCTATGCACATAAGAATTTGGAACGAATAAACATAGACTAAAATATCATATTTCACTCATTACCATTCTTTCTAAGAACGTCAATATATATAGACCAGCAAAATATTGATAAGTTTGCGGATGTTTTAAACTATTCAATAAATTTGTCTCACTACACACTCGTGAATCGCACCAATTTATATTGTTACGGTGGAAAATGTTATGAAGATTATATTACTTTTTCGCTTATTTACACGGGCGAAGTATACACAATAAAAATGACCCCTGTAAGAATTTACTACTGACATTTTACACGGTTGCCGCTACCGTTTAGTTCAATTTGTAGATTAGTCACCTTTAATTGAAAAGTGTCCGACTATAGAAATATAAATCTAGATCTTAACCCGGCGTCACTCAGGTGAAAAATGCGTGTATAATAACCCAAGTGGGATATTATTGACCCCATTTAAAATTAATTGGAAAAATTCAACAAATATTTCGAACACGAATTTATTTTTTTTAATATTTGATTTGACTATCTAAGTTTTTATAAATACCAGCAGTTTTTACCACTGGATTAAATTTGACCGCGATTCAAATAAGAGATTTTCCAAAAAAAGTTTTTCTGTTTTTTATGCAAATTGGCTGTTGATTTCAGCTGTGTCCATAAGTGAAAAAAATATTCTTAGTGACCACCTTCTACAATTACGAGCTACACTGTAACTTCCTGTCAACTCATCCACCGTATCAACCCCTCCTTTTGTAAAGTTATAGAAACTTATTATTTCTTATCATATTAATGATAATAAAATCACGTTTTTCATTTTTTTTTTGTACAAAGGATACCATAGTTATATGTTTCTGAAATCCAAATACCGAGGAATGTGGTTGTCTGTTCTTAATCTGTATAATTTCTTGGGGAATATTTTGCTTGTTTTTCCTCAAAGTTCCTAATAAAGTTAAACTATGTGGTTCACGCAAAATTTTTACACGTTCGTAAGAGGTATGTAAGAGGTAATTATCAAAAGTGATATTTCGATTTTCACCAGAAAATGGTGCTATCAGTCTTTGGACAATATCAATAGGTTTATTACCTATTTGGTACGGCCCGTCTGGTTGGTTACTTGCATAAATTTCCATATTAAAAGCTTAAAAAGTACTGGAGTCTGTTAGGGCCTGAATTTTTATTCCGTATTTCGCGGGCTTGTTCGGAATATACTGCCGGAATGAGCAACGCCCACGAAAAGACTCTAACTTCTTGTCAATTCTTCTTCTTTAAGTTCCATCTTCTATCGAAGTTTGGAAATCATCATGGCTATGCGGACTCTGTTGACTGCCGCTCTAAAAAGTTCTGCACTACTGCATTCAAACCATTCCCTTAAGTTCTTAAGCCAGGATATTCTTCGTCTTCCCACATTTCGCTTTCCTCGGATTTTGCCCTGCATAATAAGTTGTAATAATGCGTATTTTTGCCCTCTAATTACATGTCCCAAGTACTCAAGTTTTCGTCTTTTAATAGTTATAGTTCTTGTCAATAGTTAAGTACTATCCTGGTGAGTAAGCTTGTTGACAATTTGCGACAATTTTTTTAAAACTGACCTAATAGGAGTGAACTTATCAGACTTTTGCCTTTCTTGTCGATTGTCTACATTATCGAAACGTAAGCACTGCAAAAAAATGTAAATCTATTGAGTGCAATCACTGAACAAAATAACGAAATATATCGATTCCTGCACCATTTGTTCGCCAAAGGTCTTTTATAATACAATGACCATTTCTATATACACCCGCTAGGTAGAGGAGGCTAGATAATGCCTTTATTTCAACAATATTGGTCCTGCTACAATATGCTTTATCTTTGCAAGCTAACGCTTTTTCAACTATGAATACATTATACATTGGTGCAGACCGTGATACCTCCAAGCATTTCTTTGTCAAAAAAAAACCAGCAATCTAAAAGAGACTCAAACTAAGATTTAGATGCCGTTTTAAGAAAGCTTGAAGCCAGTCTTTACCGGCCATTTTTTTTTGTCATCGTTGAAGCAGTTTTTAATATTATTTTTAACCGCAAACTCGTAGACGATTCTTCGTAAATTAGTGGCCGTTAGACCATAGAACATCTTCGCCAGATAGATGCAGCAATCAACCACTTGCTGTTCTTGTTCACTGGAAAATATAGGATTACGACCTAGTTGTGCTGCACAAGCATTGTTGGCATTAAGTCTATCTTTTAATGTAGAATATGGATATTTACCAGAAAAAAGAACATTAGAAAATGGATTAAAAAATAGAAATCCTATATTACCAAACTCTCCTGCACTTTGCCTTTTTCCCTTTCCGTTTATAACTGCAGTTATAGCTTCCTGAAGTTGTTCTGCACTCCAAGTTGCCTTTTTCCGTGAATTTACCGTTGCCTTTGGCATTCTTTATCTTAAATTAAAAATGTATACATTACTGTTTAATACCGCTCACTGGAGAGTAATACCGCCCAAGTTGGGCGAAATTACCCGACATCGCCATATTATAAGCAAAACAATTATTGTTAATCGTTATTTCTCAAAATATTGTAAGAATTTGTTTCGATCCCTATATATAAGAGAACCGGTCATTAATTAATAAAAAAATCAATAAATGAAGTATAAAAATAAGCTACTTACAAATTATTTTCGAGCACGTAAATATTATAGCGGCACCACACAAAACACGTTTATCTCTGTCAAACAACTAAACGTGCTTATGGCTGGCGATCTTGTGATCGCTTCTCTCGGTAGTATCGTAACGTCACTTCAACCTGTCAAAGTTACTAGAAAGTTACTGTCAAAGCTTTATTTCTCTATGTTTAACATATTGTATAGAGTGGGCGGTATTTGCCGCTGGGCGGTAATACCCTCATTTCCCCTACTATGGTGTTTTTTCCATTTTGTTTTGGAATCCTTACTTAAATTAAATAAATAATTAAAATTGTCTTAGTTACCTTGCGAATTAAAATTGTGTCTTCGTCACCCAGGTGTGGTCTAATCGGATGGCAGCACACTGTACTCACTTTGACGATAAACTGAAATGGGTTCAGAATACCCAACAGCAACAGTTTTAGGAAGCTATAGGCAACCAATAGAACATCCGTGTATTAACCATAGAATTATGCTAGTTCTAAGTATGCTTGCCATATATTTTTAAAAGTGATTCATAGATCTAGTTTTACCTAAAAAAAATGAGAAATGAAATACTAATGCTCAGACAAAAATCCGCTGCTATCAGTATATAATTACATCTTTTTAATAAAATACATATTTTAAATCTTATTTCATCCACTCTTAATCTTAATCCTATCGTTTGATATATTAAACCAATAAGCCTGACATCTTTTAATCTCGGAGAATAGTGAGAATCGGATAAATAAAATAACATAAATCCATGAACTTCTTTCTATAAACTTTTTTTAAATCTCTTTTATTAAGTTGCGTAGTTTTGACACAAAAGATTAACTGTATCTGTAGAGCTGACCGCAAAGATATTTTTATTTTTCTTTTTATTGAACAAATATACAGTTCTATATAAAGAGAAGGTTTGTATATTACGGGCCGATAATTTTTAAGACTAAAAAAATAATTACAAGAAAATATAGCAAATATTAGAGACAAAATAATTTATTTGCGATCTGAAGTCAGAAAGTGAAAGAGGGTGAGTGTTTGAGGGGAAAAACGGTTTATCACGGCCTCAAAGGAAAGTCAAATGAAAAAATAAAAATCCTGGTCCGGCTGTAATTTACTCTATTTTGAGGTTGATAAGACATTAGCCTTATACTACTCTTCAACCCTTGCTTCTTAATAACAGACATATCAGTATCGTTGATTTTGTAACATTTCTTGGCACTTTAGAGACAGCAACCATAAATGGTCCATGTTATGCAATAAGATCTATTTCAAAGGAACAGTAAATTAATCCAAAATAACATATTTATCTTTGTTCGAGTCTCATCTTCGATATGGTCTTTCTTTTTGGGGTTCTAGTACAGCTGCCCAATCTTATGTTATTTTTTAATTACAAAAAAGAGCAATACCGTATATTTTGGCCTCCGAAGAATAACACATTACCGAAACTACTTTAAAAAACACGGGATTTTAACTCTTTTCTCTTTATATATTTTAGAAACTGTTTGCTTAATTTGTAACCACCTACATGTTTTTCCAGCAAAACCTAATCATGACTTCTCCACCAGAAATTCAAACTTAGATGTGTATTTACCGATCCCGTCCAATGAGCTAGTAAAGAAATCTATATTATACAAATAACTAAGAAATTACATTATGTTTGTGTACAAGAAACTAAAGTATTATATATATATATATATATATATATATATATATATATATATATATATATATATATAAATATATATATATATATATATAATATTATATATATATATATAATATATATATATATCTATATATATATATAATATATATATATATATCTATATATATATATATATATATATATATATATATATATATATATATATATATATAAGGATCACTCAGACGAGTGGTGGGTTCTTATATCGGTGTCAAGATGGAGAAATAAAAGACAAAGTTGATAGGCTACTTTATCTATTTTGAAGACGTTTCGCTTTCGTAATCTGAAAGCATCATCAGTTCATCTAAAAAGTACAATATGAGAACCACACAATCATGGAAACGATGTTATAAATGTTACCTTAAAAAGACAGCATTTAGCTAATTGGCATTTTATGGCATTAGCCTTAAATGTAGCATTTAAGGCTAATTGGCATTTTAAGGCTAATTAAAGCATTTTTGCTGCTGTACTTAAATGAGTACAATGGGACCAAATGGGTTAAAAGAAAATTTTTTTTGGATTTAAGGGAATTTCCATGTTCAGGTAACCTAATAACGTCTATTGGATATCACAATGTCCAAAAATATTCGTCTTAAAAAGACAATAAGTTCTGAGCGTTAAAGGGTTAATTAGTCTAAATTGAACGACCATACATGCGCAAAAACCCACTGTACCAATTATTTAGGGTACACCCGTATATCGAAAATAAAATCTAAAAGATTTACTTGTCCTTAGAATTTACTTGCATTTACATTATTGATCAAATAAATAAATCAAATTTATATTCTAATCAAGGTGATTATTATTCATAAAGTAATAAAACTCTCTCTCAGTCCATTATGCTGCAAACATACTTTGCATGATATTCTCGAACTATTCCAACACCGCCCAATATCTGTACACCGTATCCTATTCTCTTCCTCCGCAATATCGGAAGTACATACTTAGGAAGCTTGGAGGTCAACGTTCTTCATATGTTATGTTAATGTTGTCGAACTAAAGTTCCTGGCTAATTCCCTATTGGCACGTCCAAGGGTTCACACCACAGTTCCGTATATTGGTTTGCATAAACGTGTTTTACGTTTAAAGGACATTCCCAATCCTAATTGATAGGTCGCTGAAACGTTTTAACAATAGAAAATATATTTATAGCTTTCTTAAATTATAAATATAAAATTTTACAATCAAAAAAATTGTTGGAAATTGATTCCGACGTATCATTGATTTATTAAGAAAAGTAAGATCTTTACTAAGATTTTGTGAAAAATTGAGCAGGATTATCCTTTGACACGTAGGGGATTTTCATTATTATTCTTTCTAAAAGGAAATTAGTACCTCTTCAGTCTAAACTAAACAAAACAAATATCCTGAGTTAATTTACTGCGCCCAATGTTTCTAATCTATTTTCCACTACCTTTTAATGTTTTCACTTCTTTTCGTACCATATACAGTTTTTCCGATCATCTTCTTAATGTTTTCATCTCTGCTGCTTTTATTATTCGTTTTGTTCTATGACGTAAAAGGGGGAGAGAAAAGAATTTAAGTATCACCAGCCCAGGCTGGGATAAAAAGCAGATTAAACAATAACTTAAATTTATTTCTATGATTAAATAGCAATTTCTGATTTAAGATAGACATTAAGTAACGTTCATGGTAAGAACAGATAGCGAATGGGGGTATTGTCCGATAACACTGTTTTGTGGGTTATTTCACTACACTTCACTGAGGTTTCTATGTTAAAGGCGAACTACTGGCAAAACTGGTGGTTTGAATTAAAAAAATTAACTTATAATTGCGGTTGTAAGAAACACTAAGTACTATCAATGATTGATTTATTAATATTTATGAAAGAATAATGCGATGCAAATTACTTAGTTACAAATACTATATACTAATAAACGACGCGAATATTTTGTAAGTCAGCTAAGAGGCTAGTAATATCCAAATGGAGTAGGCGGGTATTTACGGGGACGTCAGTTTTTATCTTAAAGAGCTTCGTTATTTTTTCTAAGAATCACAATAACGACATGATTTAGAATATACACCGGATGAAACGAAATTTCATCATTCTGCTTGTATCAGGGTTTGTTTCTCCAATATGCATCATAATAAGATGTATTGTTGTCTTACAAACTTAAAGTCTACATCATGGTGACTCTGGTGATATAGTAAAATTGAAGATCATCTTTTGGAAGCAAGTGAAGAGTATGATCAGCAAGTACTACTGAGTGATAATGAAAGAATGTGCAGCTACAAGTTTCCAGACTTCCGAGTGTGTAATTTTTGAAACTAAGTATATAACTAACTGAAGAGTCAACCACAACCGACAGGACGTATGCGATCCTGCGACATAATAAATAGCAAAGTACACAAAGTAATGTTAGCCCCTGGTCAAAGTGTAGATGATCATGTTGATTTCTTTATTGGACTGCTTTATAGGAGCTATATGCCTTTATTGGACTACTACTAACTGCAGGGCACCTGAGTGCCAACATCCATAATGTAGATATACTTTGGAATAAGTTTTATGGACCTACTATATTTGAAGCTATCATGGGGTAGCACGATTTAAAAATTTGCTAAGATTTGTTCGATTTCACTATAAAAACACGAGGTCTGGACGAAAAAGGAACGACAAATTAGCAGCAATACGCGATGTATAGAATCAAGTCAACCAAAACTTTTAGAAATACTATTAACCAGGAAAAAACATGTTGTTCCAGCTTGTTCAGTATATGCCAGATAAGTATGACATGAAATTATGGTGGGCAAGTGACTTGGAAACATATTACTCTTTAAGTGGAATACCATATACAGAAAATGACATTCATGGGTCGTTAACGACCCATTCGGCATTAATGGGTTAAAACATTTAAAGATGCATATAGAATACAATATATTTACTACATCAAAACCATGTTGTATCGATGTTCTGATCGTTCAACAGTTCGAACCGTGGGAGTGTCGATATTCGAGCATCCACTTCTACGACGAGACGATGAAGTGGGATTCGGAGCGGCTATATAAGACAAGCGACTGGCGGAATTAGATAGTTTTATAGCTAGCGCTCTAGGCTCCCTGACTCGCTGGTGTAGTGAACCTGCGAGCCAACCCGGACAGAGAGATTTCCGTATTGAGGATCGTACTTTGTCCTTAACCAAGCAGAGCCCATCAGTATTGTCAATTGAACATTACCGTGGATCTGCTCAACCGAATATTTTGTTTACGAGTGCGTTCAGAGCTTCCACTGAATTGAGGTGGAGGCGACTATAAGTCTGCGTGCGATCGACTTCGCGTATTTCGTTTCTTTGTTAGAAATAATAAATTTTTTTCTTGTATAGATTTTCGCCCGGAGTACACTCATCGCCAGATCCATACGGGGACTTAGAATTTATTTTATTTTTATTTATTGTATATACGTTAAGTTAATGGATTTATTTTTATTTCAGCATGTGTTTTACTGAGTCTTCGTCTCCGTCTCGAAAGAGCTATCACAAACTGGCGCCCGAGCAAAATTGAGGAATTGCTAAAAGCTACCGAAAATTAACATGCCGACAGATAAAGACACAGACTCAGTAACAGGTACGTCGTGGATAAACCGACTTTGCAAAGAGGAATTGCAGGGCAACTTCTTAAAACTGTATTATAATCATCAGAATAATTAGTATGGATCTATTTGCTAAGTTTCAATATTTTTAAAGTGTATTTTCTAATACCCTAAAACGTTTCATTTACTAAATATTTTATTATTGTATTCCATCTCTTTTATATTTATTCTTTATATTGTAATTACTCTAACGAGGTCGCCTTTCTCCTGGGTTTAAATGTTGCCCTAAACGTTATAAAATATGAATCTGGACTTGTGGCTTCAAAAAGGGAATGTAAAATTTCCGCAAGCTCGTTATCTCATCGTTTAATTACATTCAAGTATTTCGCATACCGACAGCGCCAAATTTAAATTCTTTTATTATTAACAAGAGCTCCTGTAAAAGTGAAAATAAATCCACCCCTAATCCCTCTTAAGCCCAATTATACAGACGAGTGCGAGAGATAATGAATTGCCTGCTTATTTTACTTTCAAATGGTGAATTGTCGGAGCCGCAAAAACAAGAGAAGCCCATTTTACACCCGAATCAACGACCCTTCGGTCTTTTTGTGACATTACTACATTACAAGATACCGTTGATCCTTTTTGCGACCTTTACGGTGGCTTCAGTTGAGAGAACTAAAGGTAAAACAAAACATTACGATACATAGGTATCATTAGTTACATACCATAGTTTTGCTTATTTCTAAACTACATTTTCTATTTCTTATTGCATGATGATTTATCATAATAAAACATCTTGGTATTTTATTTCGGGAAATTTAGTTGGTTTACAGGATCACTATTCTAGGAGTACATGCTTCCTTTAATCTTTGCTTTCTATTTATTTTTCAGTTCATTTGAGAAGGTTAATGATGTTCAAAAATTCTAATATAAGTAGAAATAAGTATAATTAGTAAAAATACTTTTGTACAAAACCATAAAAATGCCTTAAATACTTTAATTTAATTTTAGACTCGTAATTAAAATCAGAATTTTAAAAATATAACGTAAAATTGATTATCTGACCCCAATAGGTTTATTTATATAGAATATAAATGAACAGCTGGAAGCCAAAGTATGTGTATATTTTTAAACGAATCGTAAAATACAATAATATGTAATAATGTATTATTTGCATATTTTGTTGAGTCAGTTTCTATGTAAACAAAGCTCGTAATATTTTAAAATTACTAAATTTTCCATAATAATTAATTGAGCATTTTGTAATAATATTTTTCTATTCTGGTATAATGATCGAAGTCCGATATAAATACACACACACACACACACATATATATATATATATATATATATATATATATATATATATATATATACGTTTTAAACATGTTAAACAGTTTTTCCAGGTGGAATATGGAGCTTGTAAGTCAAGTTTAGAAAGTCGAAAACATTTAAAGGATTAACTTTGTACACATTAATATTTTTTTGTACTTTTTTTTCCAATTATTGCTATTTTTTCAACAATTAAACATTTTCAACATTAAATTTTCAATTTCTAGCTAACGAAATTTTGTGTAAAATTGAATAACAAAACTTTTAACTTTTTATCATTTTTTCTCTAGAATCAATATTTTCCGAATTATAAACGAAAATAGGAGCAAAAAAATGGGAAATTTTTAATTGTTTTCAGATTTTGTTAAATAAAAAATTTAGCACAGGGTTAGCGACTGGCGCATATCGTGATTATCGATACTGGACACATCCTGAAGGGATTTCAGCAAAAATAGCTTCCTATGGAAAATGTCCAATCCAAAACGGATCCCGCCTAGACTACGAGCACAGTTATATTAATTAAATCTTGCCCAAGTACTTTGGCTTCCTAGAGCATCTTCAGGGCCATTTCGTCAATTTTGGGTCATCCAAAAATCGCAAAATGCCATAAACATAAAATTAAACATAAAATTGTAGATTACACTACACTTACACTTTAAACAGTTTAATTTTTTTTTAATAGTCGAAACTACATTCTGGTCTGCAACAGGAGAGAGAATCTATCAAAAAAATAATTCTCTCTCCTGTTGCCGACAAGAATGTAGCTTCGACTATTTTTTAAATAATATTAAACAGTTTGTCGTTGTTTAGTGTAGTGTTTGTACAATTTTATGTTTAATGTTATATTTATTACATTCTGCGCTTGTTGGATAGCCCCAAATTGACGAAATGCCGCTGATGATGCTTTAGAAAGCGAAAAAACTTGGGCAAGATTTGATTGTTAAAATTGTGCTCGATATCTGCCTTTAATTTTATCAAAAAAAAAATAGTAGTTTACACATTTTTTTAATTAATTCGTCAGACGAATAGAATAACAAATCAAATATCTATTAATTAACTAAAATTAACATGCAGACAATATTGTCATCAAACAACAAACAAAATAAAATAATTCATTTTCCAGGAAAACCCCAAATTTTTTATTTGTGTCAAATATAAACACTTTTTTTAAATTTTCTCAAAACTTGATTCTTATGACTTATATTCTTTCATAAATAAGCGATTCAATTCATATCTTTCACCTCTCAACACAATACTCAAGAATTGTATTTTTCTCTCCTTGATTATGCTGAGTAATTTTATTTGTTTACTTAATTATTTAGAAATAATGATTTTGACACTTACACATTATTTATTTCAAGTTTTCAATTAAAGATTTAAGGAACGAACTCCAAGATTAGGTTCAGTCGACCCCTTTCGACTAGAGGTGTGCTTACTAGTTCTTTTCGACGAACTAGTTCACGAGAACCATTTCACAAAAATGAACTACTTCAGTAAAATATTTCGCGAAAGAACTATTTGTAGGACCGAAATCGAAATCCAACCCTAACATAATTGGTTGCCAGATGTCTCGTCTCTATGATCACACAAACTCGACGCCGGCCGCCCGTTTTCTTTGGTTTTCAGTCTTTCACTACCGTACGGCGTACAAGGAGTTCAGATTCAGAACCATTTCTTTCGATCGTATGTTTAGGTTTAAATGTTGTAAATTATTATATGATTAGTTAGTTTTTCTTTAAAATAATTTATTTTCTTAATCAATCCCTAAAGATGAGTAACAGACGAAATAGAAGTTTTTCATGAGATCATTTCGAGAAAAAGGATAAAAATCAAAAATCTGCAAAATGTAATTACTGTACCGGGTGGTCCAATAAGCCGATCTCTCGGCTATATATCAGAAACTATTCATGTTATAACTTTAGGAAAAAAAATTCCTTAGTAAAAGTGGCCAGCAGAAATCGCTGGAAATAACTTTCAAGATTCTGGATTAACCGCTAGGGGGCGTAACCTGCGAAGAAAATTTTGAAAACCAGTTTTTTTGGAAAAATGTCCAATTATACCAAGCGTTAAATAAGTAAACTAGAAAGGGCATAAATTCTGCACAAAGTTGTTCAAGTTTTTTTTTTTTATTTTTTCAAATAAAGTGTGGGGGAGAGTGGGAAAGTATTTGTAGATAAATACCTATAACTTTGGTTTGGATCAACCGATTTTAATGAAATTAGTGTCATTAGAAAGAGTGTGGATGAATTAATTCATATCTACTATAAAATACTTGCATTCGCTTTTCATAGTCGTAGGTAGAGGGGACTTTCAAATAAAAAAAATTAAAATATGTTTTTCTTCAAAATTTTTAATGGAAACACCTATTTATTGTAAATTATAATGGAACTGGAATAAATTCGTAACAAAATGGAGCAAACCGCATGTTAATAGCTTTAGTTGAACTCGAGGTATGAATTAAAACTCATAAACATAAATAAGTATAGTATTGACACACCCTGTATTATAAATTACATTAAAAAATAAGTCAGTAGGTATTTTCAAATTGTTTTATAGCAGAAGAATCTTAATGTTGATACCTATTTTGTAAAAAATAGTTTTTTCGAAACTAAGTAGTCTACGACAATGAATTTGACGGGGAGTTCATATTGTTTATTTATTGACAGCAGTCAAAACGTTGTTAAGAAGTGCTATATTATAATTCGAATTAAAGATTGCACTTTTTTCAATAGATATTAATATTGGTAATATTAGTAATTAATTATCAGTACAAATAATTCGTGATGAGTATATCAAATTGTATGATATGATTGGAGTTTATTTCGAATGTCGCCAAAATGCCGCTATTGCCTCACGTATATATTTTGTAAGATATCGTGTCAGGAGACATTATGGCAAAGAAGTATTTGAAAGAAAGGTAAAATGATTAAGAGAAACTGGTAGTTTTTCTCGTCCTTGTTTTAAACGGCGTAGTAGAGTTATGACCGAATATAATTCAATCAATGTTCTTGCTTTAATTCAACAGAATCCTCATATGAGTAGTCCGAAATCTCTACTTCTTTGCCACAATATCTCCCGCCAGGATATCTTACAGAATATATACGTGAGGCAATAGCGCCATTTTGGTGATATTCGAAATAAACTCCAATCATATACAATTTGATATACTCAAATACTACAATAACTAATTACTAATATTACCAATATTAATATCCATTAAAAAAAATGCAATTTTCAATTCGAATTATAATACATATAACACTTCTTAACAATATTTTGACTGCTGTCAATAAATAAACAATATGAACTCCCTGTCAAATTCATTGTGGTAGCCTACTTAGTTTCGAAAAAACAATTTTTAATCATATGAAATAACAATGGTCAAAATAGGTATCAACATTAAGAGTTTTCTACTATAAAAATTTTTGAAAGTACCTACTGACTTATTTTTAATTTATTTTATAATGCAGGGTGTGTCAATACTATACCTACTTATGTTTATGCGTTGTTGTTCATATCTCGAGTTCGATAAGAGCTATTAACATGCGGTTTGCGCCATTTTGTTACGAATTTAGTCCAGTTCCATTATAATTTACAATAAATAGGTGTTTCCATTAAAAATTAAAAAAAAACAAATTTTAATTTTTTCTATTCGAAAGTACCCTCTACCTACGACAATTAAAACTAAATGCAATTATTTTATAGTAGATGTAAATTAATTCATCCATATTCTTTCTAATGACACTAATTTTGTTAAAATCGGTTGATCCAAACCAAAGTTATAGGTATTTATCCACAAATACTTTCCCTCTCTCCCCCACCCTTTATTTGAAAAAATAAAAAAAAAAGTACTTGAACAATTTTATGTAGAATTTATGCCCTTTTCTAGTTTACTTATTTAACACTTGGTATAATTGGATATATTTCCCAAAAAATTGGTTTTCAAAATTTTCTTCGCAGGTTACGCCCCCTAGCGGTTAATCCAGAATCTTAAAAGTTATTTCCAGCGATTTCTCTTGGCCACTTTTACTAAGGAATTTTTTTTCCTAAAGTTATAACATGAATAGTTTCTGATATATAGCCGAGAGATCGGCTTATTGGACCACCCGGTACATGTGATGTTAGTATTGCAAGTGGTTCACTGGGCAATTTATCAAGACATTTAAAAATAAAACACCCTGCTATCAATCTCAAATATCTTAATGTTGAAAGATACATAGAAAAAGGACCCGAAAAATCAAAAATTTCAAGAACCTCAACCTTCAACGTCGAAATCAGTTTCGCTAGTAGGACAAGCAGGAGAGATGAAGAGAAAGCAGTTATAATTCTTAAGAAAAAGCCTGCTCCTACTCCTCTTTTTTCTATCAGGGACTATGTAGTTCGACCCGTTCCATTCGAAATATATGATCTCATTCATTCATTATTTTCTTCTTTAGAACATAGACATAAGTTATAATACAAATCGTTCGCAGTGAACTAGTTCTATGAAAGTTAATGAACTAGTTCAATTAGTTCAGTTGAAAGAATCGTTCCTTTGAACTATTTCGATGGTGAACTACACATCTCTACTTTCTACTGCAGAGTGTTAAGTAACTATGCATCCTCTATAATTATTAAAATACTAATATTCTTGCAATATTCACTGTATTTAAATAAAACAGTATTTTTATAATTGTTTAATAAAAAAACAAGTTTCACGTATTATTACTTTTACAGTAATTTATTCGATTCGTCTACATTAACTTAATTAATTAAAGTCATAATCATCTCGTTTTATGAAAATGACGTACACGAAAGCATGATGAAGACGTTTTGTATAAATTAATCAAAATCATTTTGAATTGCTTTTTGACGAGTTTAGAACAGTTTGTTGACGAAGACGTTACATTAAATATAGAGCGTTTAAAGGAAAATCCTTAGTCAATTTTAGCAAATTATAAAATACTCTACAATGTTAATAAATTGGTATAATATTATAACCATTAACAATAAATGAATATGTCTTTATTATGATATTTTGTTAAGCAACAAAAAAAATTAAGTTAATTTTTAATTTCATTTTTCATCTCACAAAATATCATTTTATATATTCGCAAAACATAACAGTATCAGTGCACAAAAATATAAAATAAAAAAAGTGAAGTGATTACTGGACTCGTAGCAGTAAAATAAACAGTATTTATTGAATACTTTTAATAAGAAGAATGTTGATAGCCAGCAGCCCTTACAATAACATAATAATAAACAAAACAAGTGAACTCTACTGACTTATTCTAGTTACAGTTTGACATGACATGTCACTTTTAAAATCAAGGCGGGAATTGTGGTATTTTAACAAAAAGTACTTATTATATTTTAAAAAAGCTTTCAAGCTTTTACGCAATAATAGATTGTAAGTAGTGGAAAGTAAGCATATCGATAAGAAAGATCTGCGAATAATACATACTTTGATGGTATACAAGGCAACTATCGAACACAGTGATTAATTAAATCTTGCCCAAGTACTTTCGTTCAATAGATCATCTTCAGGGGCATTTCGTCAGTTGTGGCCTATCCGACATGAGTAGAATCTCATACATGTAAATTTGGACATAACAATACAATACACAAAGACAAACAAACACTTTAATTTTTTTTTAAGTGTTTGTTTGTCTTTGTGTATTGTATTGTTATGTCCAAATTTACATGTATGACATTCTACTCATGTCGGATAGGCCACAACTGACGAAATGCCCCTGGAGATGATCTATTCATCGAAAGTACTTGGGCAAGATTTAATTAATCACTGTGTTCGATAGTTGCCTTGTATACTATCAAAGTTTAATTATTCGAACATTCAACCTTATATTGAATAATACATACATTCAGATCAACATATCTCAGATCATCACTTAGATCTTGTGAGATACCTACAGAATGGCTACTCGACCTTTTATCTGCTACCAGAAACCAAGAATTACAAATACTGATTAAACAACTTAATGCAAGACTTATTAAAAACAAATCTTAAAGGTTATACATGCAAGATTATTCAAAAAGTCTGAAGCGGAAATGAGTAATACACAATTTGGCTTTCGTAATGGTTTCTGAACAGTAGAAGCTCTGTATAGTTTCACAACTGTTGCTCAAAAATGTCGAGACCAATAAAAAGATCTTTTTGTCGCATTTATAGACTATGGGAAAGTTTTCGACAAAGTTAAACTGGCATTCCCATGGAATATCTAAAGCGAAAGGGACAAGATAAAAATAATATTAACATAGTGAGAAATCTCTCTTGGAATCAACAGGCTCTGGAAACATTAGATGGAAACAGTACGGATACGCAACAGATAAGCAGAGCAGAGATGTGAGACAAGGCTGTGTACTCTCACCGGTACTATTTAATATATACTCCGAGAAGAGTTATTTACACAAGCACTTAAAAACTGTACAGAAGAGATAAAGATAAATGGTGAAAATGTAAAGTATAGGTGTCAAGAAAATTAAGCTTAATAAATCTTACTATTTGTATGCTGCAGTAAAACAAAAAAGTAAGAAACTAAAACGTATCCGAAATTATGTTGAAATAACATTAAAATCATCTAAAATTCATCAGTAGTTCACTTGAGCTGCTTATCTAAGACGGAAATGCTATTACAAAAAGTACGTCTGCTGTTGTGCTCGTAAATTTTTAATACGATCCTTGTTAATAAAATACCGAACAAATCCCTGCCTTTCTTTGAACCCCAAGTTTCTTAATGCAGTATGAAACATTTTGCATGTATTTTGAAATTACTTAAATATTTACGAGTACAAAACAATTCCCAGTTCCTGCGCTTTACAAATAATTCTAGACCATTAAGGCTAATGTATGCGTTGTATTTACCTTAAATAGAACTTTTATTAGTTTTTTTTTGTTTTCGGGTTTTATAGCTTGCACTTAAATTTTGAATTTAATTTGCGATGTTTATGTTATTCGATTTAAGTTTAATAGATTCTTTCTTTTTCGCATATTTACAGCTATTTTCGTTTTTTTTAGATGACTCACATTTTTTGTTCTATTTATACAGTATGTCTTAAAAAATTATACAACTATTTTCGAAATAATAAGAGTATTTTGTTTAAAAAAATCGTCAACAAATTTTTTAAGTCAAAATCATGATATAAGGATACAATATATGATATTGCCATGCACTAAACTCGGACATCTCGCGCATGACGTCACCTTGTGCTAAATTTTCAAAATGTATCCACTCTTGCGGATAAAACGAACTGTTGAAATTCTAATATAATTTAGTAGATGTTTTATTTATTTATTTATTTATATACGGCATCCATTTACTTACAATTTTTACAAAGTTACATCTTAAAAACAATATATTATTAAAATAACAATCACAAGTTTTACAAAGTTACACCTTAACAACAATAAATTATTAAAATAACAAAAACCTCAGAATAATACAAATATATAAGAATAATACAGATGTACAACTAACTTATTGTAAGATATTTTTTAGTTGTTTTTTAAACAAACTAATTTTGGAGTCAAAAATATCTATTTGTCTTGGCAAGCTATTAGCACTCCGGACCAATCGTGTAGTTGGTTCATTGATACCATAATTAGTGTGGTGAAATGGTACCGAAAAGATTTCTGATTGTCTGTTGCTTCTACTAGGAACTTTAAGATTAACAAGCGATAAGAGTTGAGGACAATCTATAAAAGCATTGATAACTTTGTGTAAGAAACATAAATCTAACAATGTCCTCCTTGACTCAAGTGTTGGTAAGTTAAGTCTATCTCTTACCCACTGATAGTCGTATTCCTCTCTCCTGTATCCACTCTTATAAGCTGCTACCCTCAAAAATTTATTCTGGACTCTTTTAATCTGTTGAATGTAACAGTAGTATGATGGGGGCCATACAACTGATCCAAACTCAAGAATGGGCCTAACGAGACCACAATAAAGTCTTCTAAATGTAAATAAAGACAGATCCACAGATGTGCGTTGGATAAATCCCAGCACTTTCATCGCTCTGTTTGTTATCTGGTTAATGTGGCTTGAGAATGACAGTTTGGTGTCTAACCAAATTCATTAATCTAATACTTCATTTTTCGAGGCTAATGGCAAGTTATTTATGTAGTAAACAAATGTAATTGGATTTCTTTGCCCCGAGAATGTTATTTTATTACATTTGTTTATATTGAGTGACATTTTGTTTAAAGTGCACCAATCATAAAACGATTTAAGATCTTTCTGTAATATAACAGCATCATTCCAGGATTGAATTTTTCTAAACAGTTTTGCATCGTCAGCAAACATAAGAACACTACAATTTTTGATTTGTTGTACTAAATCAACCAGAAAGAAGCAAAACAAAACAGGGCCACAATGGGAGCCTTGTGGCACGCCTGATGGAACTGTTATTTCAATTAAAGTGTCACTTCCCAAGTTAACTGTCTGCGTACGGTCACTAACAAATTCTCTAATCCACTGAAGAAGGGGGTCCAAAATACCCAAAGCTCAAAGTTTTTGTAAGAGGACCCCATGGTTTACCCGATCCAATGCTTTGGAAAAGTCAGTATAGATTGAGTCAACCTGGCACCCCTCTTCAAACTGTTATATATATGATTGACATATAAAACCAGGTTGGTATCTGTTGACCTCCCTCTCATAAAGCCAAATTGTTCAGGATTAAAAATGCCTCTATAACTCCATGTCAGTTTATTACTAACGAAACAATCAAGCAACTTGGGCAGCTCCGACTGATTACAAACAGGTCGATAGTTTGATATATCAGAACTACTATTTACTACGTGAATTTAAGCTTAAGTATTTAAAACCGTATATACGTATTTCTGAGTATTCGTCGTCTTCAGTACGGTGCAGCCACGTTAGAAAAGGAGCGTATTAACTTGGAAAGGTTCACTACAGGAGCTCTTCTTTTTTTTATTCTAGTTTTAAAATTTCGGTGTTTTCAACATCAAATTTATGCTTCCTCTCACTTTTATGTTTTGTGAGCGCAGTGACATCGTTCTTGTCATATTTGTGAGAACAAATTCTGGATTGAAGCAATTGACTGGTTTGACCGATATATACACCTTCACAGTTAATGCAATGGGTGCAAGCATTTCTAGTCTCATTGCCCAACTGGTTCTGGAAGACTTAGAAGAATCTATCATGAGTCATTTAGATTTTAATGTACCATTCTTCTACCGCTATATCGATGACTGTATCTGTGCTATTCCAACAATTAAAACAACCGAAATTTTAGATATTTTCAACAGTTACCATTTAAAATTAAATTTCACTATAAAAATTGAACAAAATAATAAAATAAATTTTCTGGATATCACCTAACATCGCATTAACAATACAGTTAAAACCATGTGGTTTACAAAAGAAACATGGTCTTTACGATATCTTAACTACAATTCCCATCATCCATTTTCCCATAAGAAGTGTATAATTATAAGTCTCGCTGATAAATCTCTCTCTACAACTAACAGATCCAGAATACAGACCAACTGCAATAAAAAAAGCAAAAAATGCCCTTCTACAGAATGCATATCCCGAACATCTAATCGAAACTACTATTTTTAAATCAAGACCATAAATTTTATAACAATACAACTAACAACAAACCCAACAGTATCAAAACTACTTATATAAAAGATTCTTCCATATACCTATACTTCCATAGATAAAAGGTTTATCCGAACAACTAACAAATCTTTTAGCCAAACATAATATAACAGTAACACAAACTCCAAAACTTAAAAAATCACATGTTGTTTACGAGATACCATGTATTAACTGTGAAGGTGTATATATCGGTCAAACCAGTCAACTGCTTCAATCCAGAATTCGTTCTCACAAATATGACAAGAACAACGTCACTGCGCTCACAAAACATGAAAGTGAGAAGACGCATAGATTTGATTTTTTGGAAACACCAAAATTTTAAAAACAGTACAAAACAAACAGAAGAGGGAGATATACGAATCAATAGAAATAAAAAGAAATACCAACGCAATAAATGACAAAAAAGATACACAAAACCTAATTAAAATATATTTCAATCTGATTTAAATAATAATAATATAACATCATAAAAAGCTTTTAAAGTCACAACTTATCTAAACTTTACCTTTCTCGAAAACATCAATGATATGCCCATATAAAAATAATTATATACTAATGACATTAAACCATAAGATATCAGATATCAACTTTTATTTGTCAGTTTGTTAATGTCTGTCTGTGTCCTGTTTTACGTTTTGGTAAGTCATATATATATATATATATATATAATATATATATATATATATATATATATATATATATATACATATTTTACAATATCTTTTTGTCCTTTTACATGTACATTTTAGAATCTTGACAAAGGCAAGGGTTTCCTGCCGAAACGTTGATTGCTATATGTATATATATATATATATATATATATATATATATAATTATTTATTTCTTAAAATCTTTAATAGACAATTTTTACCATTTTTTTCTCTAGACAAAGTAGAATTATAGAATTATTGGAAAACAACACTTAGAACTTATTAATTCCTTATAAAGTTCGTTTATATTATTAATTTCCAAATCACATTCTAATATAATATGTGTTAGATCGCCTATTTGCCACAAGTACAATTGGGAGTATTTGATAAGCCGATTCCATGCATGTAAGATGGCGTAAGAGCATGATTTGCTCGCAGCCGATTAATGGTCTTTATAAAATGTCGATTAGATTCTGTGTAGAACCATCTTCTTGAGGGTATCCTAGTGTTACAATGATAAAAGTTTAAGTCAGTCTTACATTCTGTGTAATGTAAATGCCAATTATTTTTAAGTTTTTGTCTATTAACGGTGTCAATATCTGTCGCTGGAATGAAATTTTTGTTTACTTTTACTCCAAGCATATATGCCGATTTAGCCAAATTGTCAACAATCTCATTGCCTTTTATTCCCGAATGGCCCTTGATCCATG
Organism: Diabrotica balteata; assembly: GCA_918026665.1. Lineage (NCBI taxonomy): Eukaryota > Metazoa > Arthropoda > Insecta > Coleoptera > Chrysomelidae > Diabrotica > Diabrotica balteata. The sequence continues at coordinate 125,773,524 of OU898281.1, forward strand.
TAATTATTACATTTAATCCTAATTGTATAGTTTCATAAAAAATTTTAAGAATTTTCAGTTCAATGTGGTTTATGTGTTTGACTGTTTGTATGTTGTTAAATCTGTCTACCACGCTTTTACTCTCAGTAAATATAACATAGTTGCTAGTAGTATTTAGTACTACATACTGAAGAGCAAACAATATTGCCATCATTTCTGCTGTATATGTTGAGCATTTACTGGGTAAGCTATACTGATGATGGCAATTTTTATTTTCGTTAAACATTGCACAGCCCGTTCCATTTGCATCTTTTGACCATCAGTAAAAATGTACTGATAATTTGTCCATTTTTCTTTAATAATTATATCAAACATATCAAACATGGACGAGTTTAAATTAAAAAAACGGCTAAGCTACATATTGTTTAGCATCAGGAGAAAGAAAAAATGTTTATCCTTGTGTCATGTAGTGTTAATGTATAACTTTATGTTTATGACATTCTCAATAGACTGTTGCATAGGCCAAATTTGACGAAATGCCCCTGAAGATGCTCTAGGAGCGAAAGTACTTGGGCAAGAATTAATTAATAAACTGTGCTTGATATCTGCCTTTCATTTGATTAAAGTTCATTTATTCGAGCATTCAACCTTATATCTAATACATTATATATTAATAATTTTTGTAAAATAACCGCACCAAATTATCATACCATATTTTTATTTTCTGTATTAGGTAATTTTGTTTAAACCTTATATTTATGAAATTAAAATCTTCTATTTTAATTAATTTTTCGACGAGAAACAAAATTTCTTTCATTAGAGTAAAAATATAATTTCAGACACGTAATATAATTTCTATAATCAGACATGTAGCCGCGTTAATTGCGCTAATGTTAATAATTCTCAAGCTTCACAGCTATGTAAATACCAGCAAACCGATTCCAATTAATTAAATTGCGTAAATATATTTTGTGAGTAAGCAAATGCAAAGGAGAGATGTATAAATGTAAAGGGGGAAAGTCTTCATGACACGGCAAGTTTTAGTTTAATTAAATATTTAATAGTTTGTGTATATTATTTGCATCTATAAAATACGATTTATAAAGCATCTATTAATGCATGCATTAAGGAGTAAATAATTTAATAAATTCAATGACTCGAATAGCAAACACAACATACAAACTCTAGGTTAAGGAACGAATTATCGGAATAGTAATTGCCATTACTAATTAAATAATAATTTAGAATGGAGTTCGGCCCGGAATGAGATACCGAAAGGCGTGTTTGTTTTGGTCTCAACAAATTTGCAAATTTTATGCAGTAATTATAACAGTTTATTTATAAATCGTTAAGTGACAATTACATGAAATACCAGTAAGTGAACACATCATATTAGTTTTCATTAATATAACGTGCTCAACAGTTTTTTGTTGATTTGTAATTTAACAATTATCAATAAGATACGACTCAAGAAATATTATTCCAGTTTTATTACCTGTTTGATTACTCCTCAGGTCCGTATTATTTTTAAACACATGTCCCGTGTTAAAATCAAAAATGGAACCTAATATTCAGAGTCTCTCTAACACACCACATGTATTGCAATCACAGACAAATACCAATAAAACCTATTTATCAGCAGCTTCTACACAATTTCCCTCAAAACATCAAGCAATTGTCTTCAGCGCTTTAGAAAATACGCGACTGCAAGATTACTTAATTCCTTTGGGTAACCTAATTCATCCCAAAAATATTATATTTTCCTCCCGACTATCCAATAATCGGATTTCCATGTACCTTGCAAAAAAACAAGTCGTATACGAATTCATGCAAAATCATGGACAAATAGAAATCCAGAACAATATTGTACAAGCTAGAAGATTAATCTCACCAGCAACACGTATTGTTTTTTCAAACGTATGTCCAACAATACCACACAGTCTGTTAGTTGAATATCTACAAAGTATTGGACTTAATATGGTCTCTCCTGTCACTTTTCTAAAAAGCAGTTCCACTCTTTCCGAATATAATCAGATTTTAAATTTCAGAAGACAAATATACGTTAGTCCCCATAATATCTCCTTACCCGACTCATTCACCGTAGATTTCGATAATACAACCTATCGAATATTCTTATCTCAAGAAACTATGGCCTGTTATAACTGCAAAAAGTCTGGTCATATCGCCACCAACTGTCCTGATAAACTAGAATCAACAACAAACTTAATTGATTCTAATAACAATCAATCTACTACTTCTTCCTCCCCTGACATCATGCCTCAACCTGCAGCAACATCCATATCAAACGAACAAATGTCCGTCCAAGAAAAATTAGCAAACAATCTTAGCAATCCTAACATTGCTAATGGTCAAGAAGAAGTTAACACCATGGAAAGCTGCAAAGTAATTAATATCGATCTCCAGCCAAAACGTAGTATCAATGATGTTCTTACGTCTCCAGAAACAACTTCTGAAACAACAGAAAAATCATTTGCTGTAACTACATCCAAACCTAGAGTCAAGAAAGTTAAAAGCAATGAGGAGCATACATGCATAAAATCAACAAAATCATATGACCTTGAGCCTGCCAAAGATTTTATCCAAAATCATCTACCCACATTTGTTCTCAATTTTGACCAATTAAATCGACTTCTAAGCAATGTTAGCGGCGTGCAGGATCCTTCTAACATAATTCAAGAGTTTACTTCTGACCTTGTGGGATTAGCTAGTATGCTAACTAAAGTTCATCCACAATTAAAAGATAGATCAACCAAACGTCATATCACCTTCTTAAGAAAGAAAATCCTCCAACACTTTCGTAACGACATCTCTGAATCCGAGGGCGAGTCATCTCAGGATAACCCGTAAATTCATATTTTTTCTTATATAATATAATTCACTAAACTACTGTAATGGAATATACACTTCATCTAATTTATATAACGATGCACGTCATGGGCGTCATAGCCTATGACGTCACATGATACCAACACAAAATATTTAGGGTGTACACCTTGGAAACACAGCTTGGAAACCCTCAACAAGGAACAGAAGAGAACAATTGGTGATAACGAGATTACGAATTGGACACACGAGACTTACTCACTCATACTTATTTACCAAAAGTGATCCACCTATTTGCGAAACATGTAATGTACAATTAACCATTAACCATTTATTAATTGAATGCCATAGATTTGCCAATTTTCGTGTTACATTTAACATACCTAAGAGTTTAAGTAATTTATTGTAAAGTTCTTAAAATCTATAGGACTATTTTATAAACTCTAATTTTGTATATCTGTAGCCGCCGCTAATAACTATTATGGTGGATGCGGCTGTAATTTCTAAATAAAAAAAAATAATTTAGAATGGTTAGATGGTTAATATAATGAAAATTGCATCCATCACTCAGCTGTATTGAAAACCAAAAATATATTTTGTAAGGCTTAAAAATTATATTGTTACTATGGATAGCAATCCAGCAGCATTTTCAGCACAGCTGGATTTTCGCAAAATTGACCTGCATCCAGGTCTTCTTCTTCTTCTTCGTCTAGCCATTCACGTCCACATCTGAACATAAGCCTCTTCAAGTCTTCCTGCATCCAGGTGGATCCAGCAAAATGTGGAATCAAAATAAAAACACGATTTTAATGTTTTTTTTTTGTTAATATATTACTTAAACATTTTAATACGAACAAATAAAATAAAAACTCAAAATAAAAATTATCTTATATATATATATATATATATATATATATATATATATATATATATATATATATATATATATATATATATATATATATATACAGTATTGGAAGATTTAAAACGGAACATACAGATTATTAATACAATTAGTAAGATCCCCTGACCTGCAATTACCCAGTGTAAATTTCAATATAACGTCGCGATGTCTTATAATTAATTCATTTGTTCGACTGGGCTCCTTCTCAAGTCGATATTTTTCGACTGCTGCGCACGTGCGCACCTTACCAAACACAAAGCAAAGGGCATATATTTGTTTTGCTCGGCCAGTGATGTTCCTTGGGACTGTTGCCAAATCGGTAGATACCTTCGGCAAAAATCTGTAGATTTTGATGTATCATATACATCCTTTTAAATTTTAAATTATCAACAATATTTGGAATAATAAATATATTAAACTTTACACTAACCAATTCAAATAATATCTAATGAACACAAAAAAATTGTTATTAATAAAACATTGTTATTATCTGCACAAAAACACAGAAAATCAGTGAACGATAGACAACAGTGTCGACGTAGACCTGCCGAATACGCTACTAGAAATCGCGAAGGAGTAGCAATCCAGTCGAACAAATGAATTAATTATAAGACATCGCGATGTTATATTGAAATTTACTTAATTTACACTGGGTAATTGCAGGTCAGGGGATCTTACTAATTGTATTAATAATCCGTATGTTCCGTTTTAAATCTTCCAATACTGTATATATAATCAAATAAAGACGTATAATCAGTCGCAATTCGCAATCAATCCTACCTCTCTTTAATTTAAAATGGCTAGAGCAAATGCCATAATTATCATGAGATTAAAAAAAACTCGTACTTAGTAAGCTGTGGAAGTGAAACATAGGGCTTTGCTTGTGTCGGCTGAGAATTATCACGAATGAAATTTTATCCAAATGAACTTATCTGTTGTAAGAGTTGTTTATTTGAAGCAAATTTCATTGATGGCAATTTTGAGCTGACACAAGTAAAGTAATATGTTTTTTCCATGGCTTACTCGGGACGAGTTTTTTTTAGTAACATGATAAAAATCAGTGTGTATTCTAACTTTCTATATAACCGAAACATGAATTATTTAGTTATTTTGTAAGTGAGAATTTAAAAAACATATTTTATCTATCGTCTTATCGCCTAACCTACTTCACACAGATCTGCACATATAGCTGGTTGCGGAGAAAGCCCTTTCGGCCTCTACGCTGGTTGGTTTTAAGGTCATCAAATAGTTATAAACCGTGGACAAATGATCGCCTTTCACTCTTTCGGTCTCATAAACAGTCATTTGCTTTTTCAAAATCTTTTTGTAATCTCTTTGAAAACCAGTTTTTTTTTGGTTCTAAAAGTTTTCTCTCTCTAGTTTTAGTTTAATCTCAAGTTCTTGTTCTAAAGTAAAATTTACGAGTTCCGGATTAGCTGGCATATCTTTTATTTTCATTATGTCCTCTTGCACTGTTTCCACAATCACTTGTTTATGTATACGACTTAATAAATTTTTCATCTCTTGTCGAATTGCATTCTTTTTCAGCATGGGGAAATAACCAGGATTGTTTAGTCCTTTTTCATACTTTTTTGTATTTTGTAAGTACACTAATGTACCTGTAATTTCATATAGGTGCCGTCCGCAATCCTGTTGCGTAGTGCTTCCGATAGCTCGACACTAAAGCTAGAGTCCTGGCTATTTAGTTTGTCTTAGACAAATTTCAAGGTTGTGTCGGCCGTTATTAAAGTGGACTCTCTTCTGCAAAGGGCTTCTACAGCCAGTTTCACCGATTGAAGAGTCGTAATCAACTCATTGATTATTGACCACTCGCCAGCAGAGAACTTTATCGCAGAATCAATGTCTATCAACGCTTTATAGGTGCAAACTTTTAGGCTGTAGAAACGTTCCAGCATATTGAGCAAACTGTTCTACCTGGTGCGGCAGTCAAGAATCAAACTTAATTTCTTGCCTTTATCTTCCTTGACTTATTTTTTCAAGAACATGTTGTCTCTGGCAGGTGAGTTTTTGGACGTTTTAACAACTTTTCGTATTTTCATGAGTAGATCGCTGTAACGTGGAATCAATTCCACAAGACTCGCCGATGTTGGTTCTATTGTTACTGCCAATCCTTCCTTTATCTCTGTCTCTGTATTTTCATTTTTATCTTCATATTCATCAGTGTCGTCTATTTTCTGCTTGTTCAACTTTTCTTTGTTCTGCCACTAATTCAATGCAGTGTTCGGCAGTGCACGAGCCGTGAATTCTGATCAAACCTAGATTAAAATGTTTGGCATTGTGCACTTAAACTTTTTATTTTAAATAAGTAAATTCTTTTATAAGATTTTCTTGAATTTTTTCTGCATAACTGTAAATTATCTCTCTTATAGTGTTCGGAGATGTTGGTAATTGAAATTCACTTTTTGCGAATAATTGTCTCAAGTCGGGTGAGGTACAAAATGAACTCAATTTATAATCATCCTTGCAAACTATCCTAGTAGCTATATCTTCCATAGAATTTTCTCTTTCAAAGTAGGAATCAATAGTCTTCTAAGACTTTTTGCTCATAACTACTTTCTGATTATCTTCATTTTTTGACGAGGTTGCTTTGCGGGCATTAGGAGCTGCATAATGGTGCTGGTGCGGGAACTTGAAGAAAAGACATTGTGTATCTTTTTCAGATGTACTTTTAAGCCTGTTGTTGAGCGGTTGCTAATCAACAATTTTTTTGAGCATAAAGAGCACCTTGCCCCTCCAGTTTTGTGAAAAAGTCAAACAATTTTTTTTATCATCTTCAAGAGACATTTTAATTTAAATTAGAGTAACTGGAGCAGCATTAAATCTAAAAAGAAAAAGAAAACGTCTGTAAAGTGTAGGTATAACTCATCCAGATAAAGAAACAAACTGTAAATGGCAATGGATATCTGAACATGAGCGTGATTGAGAAAACAAGAACTCCTGATATATGTGTGAGCCTTAGTCTTAGTGTGAGCGAAAAAGCATGAGCACCGGCAGTCCTTTATAGCATGTTTCTTTATCTGGACGAGTTATATCTGTTGAATGTTTGGATTGAAAAAAAAAAACCTAAAAATTAAGGGGTTACATAGGTCGTTTGTAATTATGACATACAAAAGTATAGTACTTAAAGTACTATGAAAAAAAATTTTAGCCAAAAATATTCATTTTTGTTAATTTCACGGTAATTTTTCGCCAACAGCCTTTTTCTTGTGTGGACATGATATCTAGGTCTAGCTTCATCTGAAATTAAAAAATTAAAATTTTTCTTGTAGTTTGTACCTCTGACTAATGAATAAACGAAAAAATTTTCATAAGGTCAAGTCGTTTTTGTTTTATACAAAAAAATACTTTAAAAACGGTCAAATTTGAAAAAATGGGTAAAAATTGTGGTCGAAAATTGAGTTTTTTATTAAAAACTTATGTAGAACCTTCAAATTTGGTTTTTTCTTTAATTGCTTCGTGTATTCACTAGCCAGAGCTATAAACTAAAAGATTAAATTTTTCACTTTTTGATTTCCGACGAAGCTAAACCTAGATATCATATCCACCACAAGAAAAACGGCTGTTAGCGAAAAATTGTAGTGAAATGGGCAAAAATAAATATTTTTGTAAAATAGCGCACTCGCACTGTGATAAGATCGGTATTGATAGTTAGGTGTTTACTATTGACTGGTGGTCTTTATTTCATTAACTTACATAAATCATCAAGTGATGTTCTTATCATAAATTATGCTAAATTATTAGATATTTAGTCAATTACTTTGCCATTCTTGCCATTTAATTTCCAAAGAACACACGCGGAAGTAAAGGAGATTGAGAGAGGCACTTATTAGGCGTGAAAAACTTTTATTGGCGAGAGCAGAAAGTCAAATAAAAATTGGACAAATAGAAAAGTCAATGAGTAGGCAGTGCAGTTGAGAGAAAGAGAGGGCGACACATTGTTGTTGTTCAATCGCACTTGTGGCACGTCCTAACGTAAAGACGGAAAGGTTCTATTGTAAGTGGAATTATACAGTGCATAGTACAATGCGTTTCGTACGGAAGTGGCGACTAAACCAAATTTCGTCTACTGCGCCGTGGTCAAGAGTGCATGCACTATACCTGCTCTAGCGCGATAGAATGGCAAATTGCCGACTCACGGCATTGAATAAAGAGGCTAATGAAGACACAAAGTAACTCATTTCGAATTGGCACGTGTATGAATTCGTGCTGCTGGATCCAGCATGGTTTACTGGATCCAGCATATAAAAAACGCTGGATCCAGCTAAATTGCTGGATGCTGGATCCAGAAATTGCAATCTCTAATTGTTACGCAAACTTTTAGATTCTTACACCCCACATAATCTCAAAACACGCTAAAACTTGTTCTTTTTCTAAGTATATCTTCGATTTTATCATTGTCGTCATAGGAGCATCTTATAGGCAAATAGATTTTGCTATGTACGTTCAAGATCGATGACAAAGTACCTATATACAAAGGTATACACAAAAAAATAACCGCTTAACAACTTTTTTGGTTTTAAAAACATTTCACTATTTTTTTAAATAACGTTTAAAATCATATCCATACAATACCTAGACTCCGTATTACAATATAAAACCCTTCCCTCGGTGAGAAAGAGAAAAAACATGCAAACAGTCCTTGCACTGTTTATACTGGGCGAGGTTTATCGACCACGTGACCTTCCCACTACTAAATAATCTCCAACTCTCACTGTTGCGTATTGGTCTGAAATCTCTCTATTTGTGATAGTCTCTCATTATCCGTTCGTGTAGCTTTCTAATTTTATTCTTGGTTCAAAGGTTTCAAAGTAAAATTAAGATTGCTATGGTAGTAACCAACGTTCTGGAAGAACATAATACATCAAGAAGAAGTTCAAAGTCTTGTTGCTCTTCACAAATATCAGTGTTTAAGCTTATTGATGAAGAGCATATTCATGTATTGGTAAATTTATTTAACACCATTTTTAATTTGAAAATTATTCCCCAGAAAAGGTTGATATTAACCTTTGTAACCATATCAAAATGGCGCAGTCAAAGATATAATGTAAAAAGCTGTGGCTGTAGTTACAGAATGAGCTTTAAATATAAAGCTTAACATATCCTAAGAAGTAGAAATTTATGAAATTTCCCAGAAGGAGGATTCTAGACACATCTAAATGGTATAGATCTAAATCTGGTGACTAAAGTAAAATATCTTTTACATCGTAAAAAATTATTTTTAACGTTATTTACGTGATTATTAAATATGTTTATTTAATTTAATTCAATCAGATTTTTAAGCTTAATACGCCTAAATACGTGTTTTCCTATTTTTTCTGCTTAGGGGTACATATATAACGTTTCCAGAGAAGGGGGGACAAGCTTAAATCCAAATTTTTAACTAAATCTATGCAGTCCCACAGAATTTGGAGGTAAAAAAGGACCATTTTTGGCCCGAGTTACTAAACTATTATACTTATTACACAAATATTAACGTCTAGAATCATTGAAGTACTCTTAACTTAACATGGCTTTGAATTGCACAATTAAGTTACAAAAAGAATATTCATCTTTTTAACTCTACAAGAAAGACTGTGTATCGAAAACGTTTTGTGCCTCTCAATACTTAAAATTCAGGATTGTTTAAACTCCAAATGGAATAACTGTTGACACTCTCATTTTATTTTGCCGTTGTGTTGACAAGATCCTGAATAAACATGACGTCCATAAAGTTCGGAACGTGATTGAACTGAAGATGTTCACTAGAGCTCCGAAAATTATAAAAAGGTAAATGAGGTTGATGGAACAGGGAAAATATTGGCGTTGGAAAATCTTTTAACATTTTTCGTTCGCAGGTAGGGTATTTGGGGTTCTCGTTTAGAAAAACAGGCTCAGGAAAAAATACACAACGGAGTTTATTTTATAAAAGTACATTTACCGATTTTAGCAGAATCGTGTATCGGGCCATTACAGTACGTTAAAATTTACGAACAGGGAAATAATTATAATTTATAAAAAAGCTGTTGAAGTAATGATGTGGCCATTTCAAATTGGTTCAAAATGTTCATATAGTGACGAATTTGTATAGAAAACATAATTTTACAACAATTTCATTTGTGAATTTAAGCAAATAATAAAATGTTACGAGCTCTAACAACTATATGTTGAAACAAGCAGTTATTTTGTGAATATAATGCCAATTTACCGAAATTATTTTATTAAATTTTTATTTAATTGTAAATATGAAATTAACTACATTTTTTATGATGTATGGAATTATTCTTGCGACTTAATTATATATTTTATATTAAATACTATGTAATTAATTGTTTGATAATCGAAAACTGCTGACAACTAAATGTTGGAACATTTTTTTCTTTTCCTCTCGTTTCCCAAATTTTATCAGCCTGGCACACAGAAAGCTTTAGAATCAAATATACAAGTAGATAGTGCGTTGTCAACAATAATTGCCATGGCTCATTCGAGTCTGAATAAAAATAACTGTCAGTTTTATTACGACGTAAATATAATAATGGAACATGAAAATCCTACTGATCCAAAAGTTCGAGAAATTATAATTACTCAGTACCATGAAGGGAAAACAATGTCTGAAATTACCAGTGAATTGTGGTACCATAATTTTCACATGTGACTTATTGTCGTATACATGTGTTTCTTTGGAATGAAGGGAGGACGGTATGATTTATAAGGGCATTGGTGAGCGGAACAGGGACAGACCTTTTTTAAAAAATTGACCAGACCAGCCGCTCTCTTTAAGGTCGACCAACGTCCCACAAAAGCGACATTAGGATTTCTAAACCATCTTGTGCCCTTGCACTTCACGAATACCAAAATACTGTGCAAACAAAAAAATTATTATAAGCGATCCGTCCTTGAAATGTGCCAAATTCAAAAACATCCATCGTCCAAAATAAGAGAACCGATATCGACATCTTAGCCAGATATATCACTCTCTCATCATACAAAACAAATAATAATAAAAACAAAAACCCCTTACAAGACATCAACTTCATTCTTATTCTTCTTTCCATATTTTTTTGTTTGTTTGTTCTTTAAAGAAAAAGAAAAAAATAAATCCTTTTTTAAAAAAGGTCTGTCCCCGTTCCGCTCGCCAATGCCCTTAATAATTGTACCGTCCTCCCTGCATTCCAAAGAAACACATTGTATACGACAATAAACCACATGTGAAAATTATGACATCTTAGAGTCATAACAAACAATCGAATAGATTAGTGTGGTTTGATCCTCGAAAGAGCTTAAACCAACATTCAAATGAAGCCATTGGTTAAAATTAAATAAGCAATAGTGTTCTTACAGTTTTTCTTGTATTTTATTGTTTCGTTTCTCTCGCTTAGTTGTTAATATTTAATGTTAAGTTATCGTAGAGATTTTATAACATTAAAAAAAACCTACGAATTGTTTTTGTAAGTATGAACCCTGTTGGTTGTTTACTTATATAGGTTATTCCACGAATATACGACTGTTTTGGATTATTGCGACAACGCATATTTTACTGTTCAAGTAGAAGTATGAAGGTAAATTGGTCTAAACAGTATTTCAATAAAATGGATCCACTGTTAGTTTGACACTTAAACTAAAATTATTTCAGTTAATAGATATTCAGATAGACGCAAAATTTATTGTGAAATTTAACCCGAAAATAACAAAAATTTTACGCAAACGGTCCTACAAATAAATACAACGATGTCTATGAATGAGTTGGGTTTCCGTGAAATGTAAACAACAAAGAGGCGTGCCGGGTTTCTTTATTACACTATTTTATTACTTTATTAGGTACTACAACTGTAATAAAAAATAGATACTATTTTTAATATAAATGAAAAGAAATTGGAAGAAGGATAGTTCAGAAACCAGAAAACGGATCTAACATTTCATTGTGTTAGCTGTAAATATTTGTTTGCTTTGAGTGGATGTACTCTTAAAAGCTCCAAAAGTAACGGGTACAACATACCGGCTATTCATAGTTAAAGTACCGAGTCGTTACAGATATAGTCGTTTAGTATATACAGTCGTTTCATATATCGCCGACTGATTTTAGTTTTAAAAACCGTTCGTATAGAGGTGTCCGGTGAAGAGAGGTGCCGTTAAGAGAGAATTTAGTGTAGTGTATTTGTTTATTGAAGCCAAAAATGTCGAGATATTTTATATGTAGACAACTTTCTATTTAATGTACTTCCTATGGTAAAGGTCTGTGAATCTGATGGTTGGTGATAGTTTTAGGAGATTATTAGAATAAGAGAATAAGTAGGTTTTTTTTAATACTAATTGAATATTCGACTAAATAAATTACACCATTTATTCACCTAAGTATTGTTACACTTCATTTAAATCACTTAATTCAAAAACCAACTTGTTTACAATACTAAGCTCAACGACAGTAATTATATACTTCAAAATCTGCATTACAACTGTTCTATAATCTATCAGCTCTATATTTATTATTTATCATGACTTCATATTTAAATCTAAGGTCTATATTTGTCAATAGTATTTTAAAAATAGGGAGAATTTACTATTGTACAATTCAGCACATTGGACCATTCAAATCGATACCTTAAACCAAATTTAAAACAGTCGTATATTCGTGGAATAGAGTATACTCTAAAATCTTTTTTATTTGTGGTGAACTGATGATGCTTTTAAAAATAAGAGCGAAACGTATTCAAATAAATCAATAAAGTAGTTGACGACTTTTATTTGCCAATTATTGACCAATAAAACCTCTGCTATTCAACCATTATATATATATATATATATATATATATATATATATATATATATATATATATATATTACTCTATATTTCGCTGGTTTTTGTCAGCTTCTTCAGGAGACAACTAAAATATGGTTAAAATTTTATATACATAACAGGTGATAATAAACAATGAATTTACTTACAGATTAAGAGTTAAAATATTTAAAAATGTTAAACATAATATATTCAAAACAGTACTGACAGTATTAGTTAAAAGCACCTAGTCACTAGTAATTAAATATAACAAAAAAATATATAATAAACAGAAAACAAAAACAACCAAAAAACAATAAAAACACAATAAAATTACACATTAAAAATATACAGGGTGATTTAAAATTTAATTGTAAAAAGAAAAATTATTTGAACATACTAAGAATATTACAGTAGATATTGCTTAACTGTCCCGTATCTGCCTTATAATTAACTGCATATTTTTCTTTATTAATGTGACACATTTCTAAAAACAATCTTTTTTTGTAATTGTTCTCTTGTTGTAGAACCCTGACATTTGAGTAGTCAAATTGATGCTCAGTTTTTAGGTAATGGTCAACTGCCGCACATGTATTCTTCTTTTTTGTGCAGTCACTTTTGTGTTGTGTGACCCGTTGTTTTAGCCATTGAGAAGTTTGGCCAACATAACAGCTCTGGCAATCCAAACAAAGCAGTTTGTAGATGACATTAGTTTTATTTACAGTTGGTGTCTTGTCTTTTAGTTTAGTTTAGTTTAGTTTAGTTTTGGTATATATATATATATATATATATATATATATATATATATATATATATATATATAGAGTTTGTATAACGACGCTAAGAATACAATTCTTACAATTGCTAACTATGAAAATGTGCAAGTACTAAAGAGGGTTGACAACCAATTTAAGAGAAACTTCATAGAAATGTGCTACATCCATAATTGCAGTTCTTCTATGAACTGTAAGAAAGATGTTGAAAACTTAAGTTGTATTTATTCCTTTCTACTTCAACAGGACTTGACAAGATGTAACAAGCTGGAGAATGTAGGGAACTTATCATAACATGCATAGATTGCCGACCTGTACTTGAGAAAAGACTTCATTTCCCTGCTGATTGTGTTTCCTGTGGTTCTTTCTTTCCATATCCATGAGGTTCTAACGTGAAAATTATAACCTCGTTGCATATGACACCCGGATATTGACAGAGGTCAGAAATATGTCATCAAAAAAGAAGAATAATTCTTCTTTTCTACCTTTAACATGAAGTTGCAGTTTTTGTAGGTTGTAATTTTTAGATTTTTGTTGTGTTTGTATTTTAAATAATACCCTGTTGTGTTGTAATGTTTTTATTCAAAATTTTAAATGTATTTTTTTATATTTTTAACATATTTGTGACAGTGTTCTTCACTTCTAGGACCAACTGAACATTTTCAATGTAGGTTTTGAATGTTAATTTCCACCACTTGTACTAAAATAGGTTTTCCATTTAGGTACTGATGAAGGTGACAACATATCACCGAAAATTTCACATTTAGAATAAAGTTCTACATCAAACTGGCTTATACCATCTCTAGCTGATCCTTGTTTTGACGCTTTCCCGAAAGTTACCCTCCAAAGAATTATATATATATATATATATATATATATATATATATATATATATATATATATATATATATATATATATATATATATATATATATAGAGCAATCAAGCACATGTTAGGTAAGTCATTTGGATATTTTATTCACGGGAGTAGAGATCAGATTCATCATTGTACCCATTTGATTTATAATCATCATGGATTTTAATTCTGTCCTATCATTAGATCAGATGTGGTTTGGTAACTTATTTGGAGTTTGTATGATTGTGCTCTCTGAGCGTATGTGATTTCTGGCTGAATGTTGGATGTTTTATTGTTATTTGGATGGTCTTTTTTCTGTCTTAGTTTTGGATACATTTTTTCTTGCACTTGCATATGGACTATGCAGCCTCTAATTTGCTGGACGATCTTTGTTATAGTTGACACATCTAACGTTGGTATATTAAGTTTTCCTGGAGCAATCTTTCGTAAAATGACTCTATGTGCATTTTACACAACGGAGTTTTCTGTGAGAAAAATTTTTTGTGTCCATATCCTTGACATCGCAGGCACTGTGGTATCTCCCTGTTGTAAATGTCCAAATAGAAATATTTTATTCAAGTTTCTTCTTTTTAAAAAACACCCATCAATCTATAATTTGAATTGAGAATTGTTTTTGTGATCAATTTGTCACTTCACTTTTTTGACCTTTAGTCAATTTTAATGTGTATGCAATGTAATTATTTAAGCTGAGATTTATGTAATTTAAGTTAAACAGTCTTTGAATCATTTCACTTTTCATTGTAAATTTCAATTTTTCAACAACTTTACAATTTTGAATAATATTAATTTCTTAATTATGACACTTGTCATTTATTTAATAGCCAGCAAAGGATTCAGTGCTAATGTCGCATCAGCTCTCTCCTGATGAATGGTTTCTTGCACTTGTACCATAACCAAACATTTAATGTGTTTTTCCTACTATATTTTTAATGTTTTAAAAACTTTTAACTTTTTTATATATTGATTAAAAAATTTGTTTCCCTTTATGAACAAGGAAATCCCTCTTTTGTAGCTGTTTTTTACTATGCCGTAGTTTGAACATTGTTACATTTAAATAATTACATTCATTAAGTTATTACATTATAACAAAGCGCTCAGCTAGGAATTTAAATACTTTACACACTTAAAGTACTTTTTCTTTTAATTCTTTCAAAAAATAAAATGTTTGCACCACAATAATACCCATTATGACGCACACTGTAGAAAGACTACCTGACATAAGTAGAACAAAAAAAATAATGGAAACAACATCCAAAAAAATTATTCTTCTGTTTCAATCAGTATTTTTTACATTTTTTGCGAGATTTATATCACATTATTTCAGTTGTCTTAAGCACACACAGTAAATTCCCTGTAACTTTGTAGATCTTTGCTGCTTGTATAAACACGCCACCAGCAGTAATTCGATTTTAAAGTAGAGTGAGTAAAAAGTTGATCAAGTAACCATCTTCTGATTAAACTGCCGCCAGCAGGTTTCACATCGATTTTACTGCAAGGAAAGGTGTCCAATGCGTTCAACTGAAGAGCGAAAACATTTTTTGCGCAATTATGAAGCCACTATTGCCTCTCACAATAGCTCGAGAATTGAAAAGATCGAGCGGAAACTGAAAATTTTTATTCTGATCTTTGAAATAGGTGAGATGCCCTACTGAACATCTCTAATTAAGTTTTACGTGAGATTTAAAATAGAACTTGTGTTCAAACAATTAAATTTGAATTTTGAAATGAAAGTTAAATAGTATCGTGGAGGCATTTTTTTGTTTGAGTTATACAGGGTGATACAAATTTCGAATCTATGAAAACTTTATTGTATAAATATATAAATTAAATGAAAAGGTTTTGAAGCAAACAAAAAAACTAAAGAAGTTGCACTGTTTTATTATTTTTCTTTCACTCTACATTATTTAACAATAGTTTAAAGATATTTTCTTATGGAATTTTAGTATAGTTTACGATACAAAATGATTTTCATTAGAGTGGGCTCTGATGAACAGTGATAGCTATACAGCGCATATCTATAATTAATCACACGGTAGGTTTTGTTTAACCAAATGATCTCATAGCACACTCAGCAGAAACGATGTCTTATGCCTATAAGATTTATTTATTTAGATTGCTCCCAATTAAATTATAATGGGAAAAAATTGATTTGTTAAGTGGGTGTCGTTAACAGTAAGTATTATATTTTTTATTACCTAAGGTGACGTATACTTAGAAAGTTTTAATACGACATTAGTTTCGGCGTCGCAATGCAAGAAAGTTTTTCAAATTTGTATAACATATTTTTTTGCGTCTCATAGTCTTTAAGCATATACCCAAACTACTATACTCGCTAAAACGACACTCAGTCCTAACAAGATACAAGAGTCTCCCAGGCTTCGTCTTGCTTAAATCTTGCACGGTCAGTCTTGGTCTTGGTCTTCCTAAAAGTAGGTGGTCTTGGTCTTGGTCTTGGTCTTCGAAAACGCAAGAACAAGACCAAGACTGCAAGGACAAGACCGATTTTGGACAACACTACTCGAAATGTATTTTAGAAATGGCCAAAGAATTAAAGAAGAATAAGTTTACTCTAACCGAGATGCGTGAAGAATTTTCCAATGTTGCGGTTCATTATGACGTTTTTTGCAGAACTATTCGTTGCGTTGTAGATGTTCCTAACCCTCAGCAGGAAGTATGTCCTAAGAACCATAGCTGGCTCGAACAACCGAGCAAAACAAGTACTAAAGACACCTTGCACACATAGAGGGCAAATACTCATCAGGTATCCTACTAAGAAATTTCCATTTCCTCCAGCTGAACTTCTACACAACGTTGGAACTGAACTTCCTGATGAGTACTTTGAAATTCTTGAATCATTCCCCATCTATTATCGCAGATAAAGACTGCGCGCCACAAACGCTAATAAAGAGCCGTTCCTACTATATGGCTGGTAACCCTTGAAGTACCTCACACGGCATGCTAAGCAGATCCCACTTCTTCTTGTGTGTTCTATCGATTCTTATCGATCACACACTAACCACCTTCTTTTCTCCCTGCTCCTTAGTAGTCTGCTACTTCTTAGTTCGCGTTTCGACTAATTGACGTTTTCTCACACCCATTACAACTCCGTTAAAAAAACGGGAAGCCTAACTCACAAGTGAGGGGCAGGCAGGCTTAAAGTGCGAACTGAAGAAATCATAGAATTAACTAACAATTATTAAAAACTTAATTGACTCATTTGGAAGCGTTTCTGCTCTGAATATTAATAGTTGTTTTAGAAAAGCTAAATAGCTACGTCACAAGTTAAAAAAAAGAGTTGTTACACTATAATTAAATTCATAAAATAGCTGATGCGATTATCACAAGAATGGCTATGGAAATTAAAAATTAGCGTATCATTATCGTCTTTGGCTCTACAATCCGTTGTAAATCCTGGACTGCTCCAAGATTCGTCGCCATTCTGTTCGGTTTCTCGCTACCTTTCGCCATCTTTTGATTTGAATACCCCTAAGTTAATCTCAACTTCAACCATTAACCGAATTCGCGGTTGGTCACCGCTTTTTCTTCCAACAGGTGTTCCTGAGGTTAGCTTTTTAGCAATCGTGTTGTCTGGGATTCGTATTATGTGTCCAGGTCATTTAAGTCGCTGGGTTTTAATGAACGTTACGATGTTTGGTTCATTAAAGAGTAGGTATAATTCGAAGTTATATATTTTACGCCACTACTATTGATCGTTTATAGCTTCAAATATGTTGAAGAGTATTTTAAGCTCGAATATTTCCAAAAGTCATCCTAATCTTTCAAATATTTCTACTCCAGATGTAAGAACCAGCCTTAACAATGCTCTATTCGTAAGGATTATGCGTCTTTCAATTTTTTCGCTTGTTTTGTAATTAGTAGTCATCAGCGAGCCAAGGTATGTGAAGCTGTCAACAGGTTCAAAGATATGACTTGCAAAGACTGTTTCCCGTTTCTCAATTACTATAAGATTCTTAATATTCAGCATATATTTGTTTTTGTCTTCGTTAATAATTAGACCGACCTGCTCGCCACCGTTTTCAAGATTACGAAATATTATTCAACATGACACTTGCTACGTCCTCTTACGTCAATTTCATTAGCGTATAATACGATTTGTATCAATCAATTGTAAATATTATCATTGTCTCTAATTCGCGTGTCTCGCACTGCCTTTTCCAAGACAATATTAAATAGAAGATAAACTAGCGCATCCTCTTGTCTAAGTACATCGTTTATGTAAAAAGTTCTAAAATTGGTAAAGAAATAATAAATAAGACTTACTCACAATCAGTTTAATTTAACTATCAGACGACCGGTTTCGCTTTCTACAATATGCAAAGCATCTTGAGGTCTCGATACAATTCTTTCTATGCATTTTAAGACTTACGTTTTCGTTAGATATTGTCATTCTCATTATTTGAATATTTTTTTTGGTAGATATACCAAACTCATGCATTGATTAATACAGTATTGTTCTCTTGACACTGTCTTACACGGCCTTGAAGTTCACGAAGAGTAGATTGGTTTCAATGTTAAATTCTAATGTCTTCTAGAGGATCTGTCTTTTCTAGAGAGTGGTATATTTAATATACAGTGGTATTTTTCTAGAGTATGTCTGCCTGGAATTTACCAGTTATGTCCACCGTGTTAACTTGTAGATTTTCGTAGAAAAAATTTAATAGTATTTTGTAAAGAGTTCATAACAGGGTTATACTCTTTAGTTTTCACACTGGTCTCATTTAGGATACCTCCCTCCCCATCCTTAAAGGCTCTATTTTTGTCTTAAACTCTTTTTCTGCTTTTGTTCAGATTTCTGTAGAACTTTGCAGTTTCGTTTTGAGTGTATTGGCCCTTCTATCCGTTCTTACTGCTTTCTTTAAATAAGCTCTTTTTTCTTCTATGTAACCTTTTTTTCTTTCTTTATAGGTTCCAATTTTCCTCCTTTGCTCTTCTTGTGGATCCTGTTTGATTTGTCTTAGGGTATGCTCTATTTTTTAACTGTTGCTTCTTGGTAGTCCAATTCGGTTCACATTATCTCGCAACTGTATCAATGCTCAAATTATCCACAGTAATTATATCTTGTTTTACATGTTTATCCTTCTTAAGAATTTATATTCTTCCTTTGGTTTTTGCCATTAGAAGAAAGTGGTTACTCTTTATGTTTAGACCTCAGTAGATTTTGATGTCTATGAGATTGGAAGAATGCCTTGCATCTATCAGAAGGTGATGTATCTGATTAACGGCTTCATTGTCAGGGATTTTCATGTTATTGAGGTTAAACAATAACCTAAGACTTTTTAATTCTCCTAATGTAAAAATAAAAAACCTCACAATCACCGATATTTTACTAAAATTGTTAAAATATATTTTTTATATTTTCCCACAAAGATTATATTGTATGCTATTTCATATACTCTCTAAAACTCAATTCAATTTAACTTAATGAGCACCTTTTTCGACTCACTCCATCGGATTATTCGACAAAAACTCACTTTTGTTGCCAGAAGCAGGTGAATGATTAGCTTGTGTCACACCATTATTAAAATTTTCGGAAGTAGTAAAATGTAACGGATAAAAATAAAATACCAGGTAATTTGACTGGAGACAATCCAACATTTTGGATTTTGAGAAATTGTTCACCGTCTGGCAGAAGCAACTTTCTATTAAATGATATTTCGTGTATATAAACTATGGAAAAACACAACGAGATGTTATTTGAATAGCCTGTTACGCACAGGAGTGAGATTTTCCAATTCACATAAATTCAGAGGCGTAGTATCGCCGTATCAGCAATATTAAAAAATTAAAAAATATTAATATAAAAATATTAAATAGAAAAAGCAAATTACTTTAAAATAGATCTTGCCTCTTGTAAGTGGTTACCAAACCAAGTTTTTGGATTTTGCGAAACCAACTTTAAGTCAAGTAAAATAAACACGAAACATTGAAATTTCAAAATCAGTTACAAGTCTTGATGGATTTGAAACGACACCAACATCTTCGAGACAACGAATTAATTGAGTTAAGACCGTGGCGTTCATATTAGTAGCTAATTGCAGTGCAGAAATGCTTAAAATTCTTATTTTCAAAACTGTAACAGAATACGAAATGTATTTATCTAAATGTGGAGGGCAGGGTTACGATGGAGAAAACGTTATGTCGGATGCATGTGGAGAATTACAAGCACTTACAAAAAACATGCACCCAACGCAGATTACATTCATTGTGCGGCACATGCATTAAATTTAGCGTACTACATGTAGAATTCTCTGAGACCTACTCCCTCTAAAACCCAAGTCAGCGCGCTTTCCACCTTCGCGCAAAGGAAGCCAAGCGAAAACTCCAAATTGTGTGAAATGGTAATACATTAGAACACACAAACCAACCTACATATCTTGGAGTAACTCTGGACCGGTCCCTCACCTACAGATAACATTGCATAAAAACGAGATGGAAAGCAACAACTAGGAACAGCATAATCAGAAAGCTAACGGGAAGTAAATTGGGCTTGGCGTTTTAAAAATAACGGCACAGGCACTGTGTTTCTCAACTGCTGAATATGCGTGACCATTTTGGGGCCGATCTGCGCACACCAAACAAGTTGATACGGCGCTAAATGAAACATGCAGGATAGTAACGGGGTGCATGAAACTAACGCCACTGTCAAATCTATATAAAGCAGTGGGTTTTGCAGAACCCTCAATATGCAAAGGCGTTGCAGAGCTTATAGAGAAAATTAAACAGATCGCGGATGAGTGGCATGCCCTATACAAAGCTCGAACACTACAAAAGCGATTAAAATCTAAAAAAAAGCTTTCTTGGAACAGTGCAAGATAAACCGCCTGAGTATTTTCCTCTTCCCCAGGTTCAATGGACCGGTCAGTCCCTAGACTTTAAAACGCGGAAAACTATTAATAGGATAAGAACGGGGGTCGCTACAGTAAAATCAAACATGGCAATATGGGGAAAAATAGACCAAGATGATGTGAACTGTGACTGTGGAGAAACACAGAATATGAATCTTCTTACATGCAAAAACTGTCCTCATCGATGTACCCTTGAAGATTTGTGGCTCGCCGAAGATGAAACCGACGTAGCCCGATACTGGACCGAAATTCTATGAATGACATGTCCGGACACGATAAAATAAAGTAAGTATTAAATTTAATTTTAAAAGATGTCGTGAAACGCATTTCTGAAATGTTTTAAGTTGGAAAAAGTATATAGATACATTTTTTGCTAATAGTATAAAATGCTGGTCAGTGTAAAGTAACGATAAATTGGAAAAATATCTATAGAAAGTAAAAACAAATTCAAATTAAAACATAATCACATTTTAAGGCTACAGGATTCCTCACTTGGTGAATTTATATCCTGATTCAATAGAAAAATTAAGTAAGTTTTACTTATTTGTAAAATGTTTCTCAATATTTAATGTTTTCCTAAAATCTTGTTATGTCAGTTGTACAGTACATCAAATATACAGATAGTTTTTATATATATAGTTTCTAATATTTACTCGACCTGTCAAATGACGATGAAAAACTGCAAAAGCCGCCTGATGCCACAAAACACGGAAAAATGAAAAATCGCATCAACAGATCAAACCGCTTTGATGTTTTTCTGTTTTAACAAATTGATTTATAGTTTTGAAAACAAGCTAATAGTTTAAAAATAAATTGAAACATTAAATAAAACACCAATGTTTTGTTTCTTTGAAATTAAAATAATAGTTTATATACAATAATTTATTGTTTAATAATATTTTAAATCTATATTTTAACCTGATGTTTGTCCTCATTTGAGCATGTTGCTGATTTTTTTAAGGAAATGGTAATAAAATAACAACACTGTGTATCAGGATGGTTCCAGTAGTTCCCGGCCTGGCCTAGACATGGCGGTTGTTGTTTGAAAAATAACTGTCTTTTTTTTAGTTGAAACTGCTTCAACCACAAGGGTTATTAGCAATGGCGATTTTACAGACACCATAAATATAAAAAACATAAAGAATACAATTAGATTATATTAATTAGTCCTGAGGAAACCAAAAAAAAAGTATGGTACGATTGCGGTCACTATGTTCACTTAGAATGTCTTTTATTGTTGTAGGTAACTGTTCATAGTGTTTGGGTTACTTCTGTGGTAGGGAATCATGTGTGATCTTGGCGTGTCCTAATCGTACTCTGGACATAAAGTTTTTAAGATTGTGACACAAATTTCCTTTGAAATGTGTTTCTTGCAAACATAGGATGGATGGATGAAATTTATTTATAGGAATTTAAAGAACTTCTAAATGGGTATAGTACCCATGTAGGTTTCATTGAATAATAGAAATAAAAATAGTTTAATTAATCTCCGCAGAGGAATCCCTAGGATCATCGGTAGAAGTATGACTTAAAATGTGTTTTGTAATTTTGTTTTTAATTCTAGAATAACGGGATTTAAGATATCTTGGACTTAACACAGGATGTATTTTCTTTAGAAAGTCTATCAATCCTTCGATATCATCTTAGTAAGTTTTGGCGATACTGAGAGTATCTAAAGAACCATGCGCATTTTCAAAGAAGTCAATAAGTTCTTCCTGTGTCAAGTCTCCATTGTTGAAGTTTTCTTTGAAGAATTGATTGGTGCATTTGGTAATATCTTCTACTAGGTTTCTGTTATTTTCTTGTTAAGTTTTTGGTTTTTTGCTTCGTGGCTTCGGTTCAGCGAAGTCATTTTCGGTATCTCTTATTGGGGAGGGGGAGATTATTTCAGATAGGTTTTGTTTAGGGTGCTGAAATGAGGATGTATCTTGATCAAAGTTATCCATTTGAGTCTTATTGGGTAGGTCGCAGCTTATCGGAGTATGTTTATTTGATTGAGACGTAATAATTTTTGTAGACGTTTCAGCCTCAGTAGGAGAGGATTATTTTTATTGGGACACTGAGATGAAAAATTTCCTTGCTGCTTGCATAAGTAGTAAGATTGCTTTTTGATTAAAAAGAAAATGTGATAGTTGTTATCCTCATTGTTAATTAACATAAAATCAAGTAATTTATCTAAGTTAGTTGGTACTATAAAAGTGTATGGTCGGAAACTCAAGATATGCTTGAATGCTAGATTTAAAGTCCATATCCTGAAAAAGTCAATTTTCAGTTGTTCTTCACTCACGCTGTGCGAAATACTTGGACATACGTTGGAAATGATCAATCGTTCAATTGGTCTTCGGGATTAAATACGTTTTTGATTAATTACTACAATTTCATTGTCGCTTGCTAGAAACTCATCGACTATCTGTTCACTGGTGAAGAAAATACAAAAACCATCATTTTTAATTTTAGAAATAGAATGTATTCTTCTGGGATCCACTTTAGAAGTTACTGCATTAAGGTAAACTTCGATATTAGAGATTGGGAGTGAGTAAAGTAGAATTGCTTGTGTTTTGTTTGGAAATTTATTTGTAGGATAATTAAAAGCTGTAAAATATAATTTTGATGGTTCATTTACAAGTAGATTGCTAGTGGAAGAAGTTCCCGCTGTTAAATCCATTTCCATGCTTATGCTAAAAATAACCTAAATACGACCTTGTGCTTATAATAGATCATTAGCGGAAGGACTGGTAATTAACCTTACACCAAATCGGCAAAATATTTGTTTACCCTTCATTTGTTATAGATAAAATAGGAAAATCAAACCTACAGTTTTTAGTTTAGAAGAGGTAACACTTTTACACTGCACCTTTGTTTAAATTTTAGATACAAACAAAATTCTGCATTTAAATCAAAAAAATTCCATTCACCTGTCTTTGAAAGTTCACAGTCTACAAAGCATATTATTAAAGTTTAAAGATGCCACTTTATTTACAATTTTTGAACATAAAGCAAATTGGTCATAGTTATGTGAAGCAATGCTTTTATTTGAAAGACCTACATCCAACTGGGACTGGGCAAGTCTGCTGTTTCGCGTAAGAAAGTAAAATATTGGGTAGCAAAATTTAAACGAGACCGTACGAGCTGCCAAAATCAGATTGCAGTGATCGACCAAATGAGGTGAAATGGTGAGAAAAATTCACGAAGTTGTTCTTTCTGTCAAAAATAATTGATATAATCCCATAGTAATAAAAAACTCTATGGCTCTGACCCGTGATGTTTTCATACCCAGATGGAAAATTGAAACTGCCGATTGGTTAAAATTCGAAAATTATATCGACAACTCAATGCCTAACTGTAAAATGGCTGAAAGCATTGATGAATCCTTACACAATTTGAGTAGCATTAGCATAAGTACTGCTGAGCAATTCGTTGGAAAATCAAAAAAGACAAAGAATAATCAGATTCCTGTACCTTGGTGGAATTCAGAATGTGGAGCAGCCATTAGAGCAAGTAAAACTGCATTTAATAAATATAAAAGACAAAAAACTCCTGAAAATAAAGTTATGTTTAAATCACTTAAATCTAAGACAAAACTTATTATAAAACATGCTAAGAAGGCTTCCTGGTCCAAGTATGTTTCAGAAATAAATTCCCCAACTCCTGTCAGCGAAGTATGGAAAAAAATAAGAAACATTTCTTGAAATACACGCCAATGATTTCAAAATTAAAAGTTGACACTAGGATTTCAACTTCTCCTCAAGAAATAGCTAACACCCTAGCTGAATCTTTTAAAGAAATGTCTTCAAACAGTAACTACAATGATACATTCCTTGAAAGGAAAATAATAACAGAAAATACATTTTTTTGCAAATGACAATTTAAATGATCCATTAGATCTACCTTTCACTTTTGAAGAACTGGAAAATGCTTTATCCGAATTAAAAAATACTAGCCCGGGTCCAGACGATATCCCGGCAATCTTTCTAAAACATCTTTACTCAGCAAAATTATTTATTCTTCAACTTTTTAACTTAATTTGGCAAAATAATAAATTTCCATCAATTTGGTCTAAAGCTATTTTATTACCTTTTTTAAAACCTCAAAAATCAATCCTAGAACCTGACTCATACAGACCAATCAGCTTAACATGTTCTATGAGCAAATTGGTGGAAAAAATAGTAAATCTTAGATTAACGTGGACATTAGAATTATCAAATCGTTTAGTTCCGGAACAAAACTGTTTCAGACAAAATCGCTCGGGCATTGACAATATTCTTGATCTAGAATCTGACATTCATGAAACGCTAGCAACTAAACAACATTGTATTGCAATATTTTTCGACTTAAAAAGGGCATTTAATACTTGTTGGAAATTCAACATTCTGAAAGAACTTCATTCATGGAATATTCGTGGAAATTGCCTAAAATTTATTAAAAACTTTTTACAGAACCGGTCTTTTTGCTTAAGAGTACATAATCCTTACTCAGAGGAGAAAAGTAAAGAAAATGGAACACCCCAAGGATCAGTCCTAAGCCCTAATTTATTCTTAGTGGCAATAAATAATATTATTAATAACCTTACTAAACCTCTAAATGCTCGACTTTTCTCAGATGACCTTGTTGTCTATATCAAAAGAAATAACACTGAATCAATGACAAACGCTTTGCAGTGTTTTCTAAACCAATGAGAACAATGGTCTCTATCGACCGGATTCAAATTTTCAGTAACAAAAACATCAGGAATACTCTTCTCCAAAAAGGTTTCATCAATGCCCCCTACATTAAAATTATACAACACTATGCCCCCATTTAAACCAACGGCCAAGTTCTTAGGTATGTGGTTTGATGAACAACTTACTTGACAAGAACATATAAAACAAACAATTTTAACATGTCATAAAAGACTGAATCTAATGAAAACATTGGCAAACCGAAATTTGGGATTAGATCAGGAAACTCTATTGAGAATATATCAAATATTATTAGATCTAAATTAGATTATGGATCAATTGAATATGCATCTGCTTCAAAAACACTACTTAAAAAACTTGACAGCATACACAACGCATACACAACTTGTGGATACCATATCATACAGGCATAGAAGGGAATGAAGAAGCAGATACTAGTGCGCGTAAATCTATCACCAGTGACGCATTAGAAACAGAGTGTCGGAGTGTCGCAGGCGATCTAAAAGTTTATTTTAAAAATAAGGTGTTAAGTGCGTGGAATCGGGAGTGAAATGACTCTAGTTCGAAACTCAGAACCATCAAAAGTGACATTTTTTTATGGAAGTCCACAGCCAGAAGTATAAGATGCCAAACTATTATTACACGTCTACCACTTGGACACTGTAGGTATATTCATGCCTATCTCTTCTCAAATAGTGAACCTCCAAAATGCGAAAAATGCAATACAGTGGACAGTATAAACCACTTCTTGATAGACTGTCCTAAATATGTAAATCAAAGACAGTCTTACAATTTGCCAAATAACCTGAAAGCACTCCTCAACAAAAGTTTAGTTCCGAACAATTTATTAGGTTACTTAAAATGTATAAATATGTTACACAAAATTTAATGTATAACTGTTACAAATGTTCAATTGTTCACAAATTGTAATTAATTGTTACAATGATTGATTGTTAAAAAATTTAATATTATTACAAATGTTACAGAAATGTCGCTAATACCCTTTGGGTGGATGCGACTTTGTCTCTTTAAATAAAAAAAAAAATATTGATAAACTAGTTTTATTTTTAAAAGATTGTAATTTAATAAGTAAAGTGTAATTAATTGTTATCATTCCGCCAATAACCTTATTAGCTTAAAGCGGGTGTTTTGTAAATAAAAAATAAATAAATAAATAAAAATGTACAAATGTGTTGTGACGAAAATATTTCAGTAATTATTGTATAACAATAGTTATCGCTTAAATATGTAGTGATATACATTTTGCTAAATGTATTAACGTATGGTCCAATTATTTTTTTTTTTTTTTAATGAGGATTACTTCCAGTAAAAATACATCTTAATTACACAAGGAACTTGAGATAATTAAATTTTTAACTTACCACAAAAGACGAGATTACAATTAAAGTTTAAAAGATTCGTGTTCTGTCTCCGAACTGCCACGATATCATTGTCATTATCTTCCTGCAAAGGTATTATTAATTCATCTACAATTATATCTAGAGTTGGTGTCTTTTTCATACAAAGGTTGAAGAAAAAAAGTGTGCAATATTTTTTCCACTCATCTCGGGAAAATTTGGAGAAATGTTCATCATAATATTTATTAACATTTTGAAATTTAAAGGCTGAATTTTATTGAAAATCTGAGTTTCAAGTAAAGACACTATTTTCCGAATGTATCATTAGTCCCCTTATTTCAAATAACTCAACAACTATTAGTTAAAATGGATAAAAAAGATATAGAAAAAATGCTAGAATACCAGAAACACCTTTTTTGTACTGAAGATTTTAATTTTTTTTTATTTATATATGTAAACTAAAAATTTTTTTTTATATTTACCTGCTCGGAGAGTATGGCCACTCGCATGGAGCGATTAAGGCGATTACAAACAACAATGTAAAAGGTATAGTACCATTAGTGCTACTAGCAATAAAGTTGTTTCATATAAAAATATTTTAGAATTGATAATATAATAATATTTGTCTAAAAAACTAAAGAACTCTGCCTCTCTGGTTGGGATCACTTAGAATGTCGCCTAGCTGCGGTTTGAGATTTAGCTGTCGTCTTACTTCACAGTATTGATGACATTATTTAAGAATAATATGTTTTACGGTTAGTTCGCACTGGCATGTTTGACAGATAGGCCGGACAATATATACATGATATATTACTATATATACTTCTTTTATTTCTCTTTTGTGCAGCGTACATACTGGAGAATCGTATAGCATATTTTGTAAAGCATATTATCCCCCGAACAAAAATATTTCCATTTGTACAGACGCTCTAGCTTTCATTTTATGAATTCAGAAACTATTTCCGATCATCCCCTTGTATAAAATATCCATCACTCTTACCACCACCTTTCTATATTAAACGCTAAGATTACCTTTATATGGATTCCGTCTCACATTGGTATACCTGGCAATGAACTCGCAGATCAGCATGCTAAAACGGCTTCTACAGATAAATAACCTACAAATTTGCAAACATTTAAAAACAGAAGCATACAGATTTACCAGGAGATTATGGCAAACCCAATAGAGCTCATTAAATACATCGTTACGTGGAAGCCAGTCCTGATTGATTAAGCCATTATACACTGGTGCCACGGGACAGGAACTATTTAGAGAAGACCTTACAATTATACGAAGAATCTGTATAGGCCACAATAAACTAACACACATTATTTTGTTGATGACATCAACTAAAAATTAAATGAGATGTTATTCTTCAAAAGTTGTATTCGCATACGATTAGCACCATCTGCACGCCTTTTCAGTGAAACTCTTTTTAAAACAAACTTTATTTAAAAAGTTAATTAATAAATTAATATAAATCACTTTGTAGCTTTTAAAATAAACTACAAAATAGTAGATATTCAATTTTTTTAAGATCTTCGTTTTGAAACGGGCTTGAAGATGGTGCTAAATTCATGCAATTAAAACCTTTAAATAATATATTATATTTAAATAATATATAATATATTTAAATATTTCGTTTAATATTTTGTTTATAGAAATAAAAAATTAAAATCTTTAGTAAAAAAGCTGTTTTTTATATTTTAGCATTTTTTCCATAACTTTTTTAGAGGTTGAACAAAAGAAGATTTTTTGAGAAATTACGAAAATAGTGTCTTCAATTTAAACTTTTTTTCAAAACTAAATCTTTTAAACTAGTTAAACTTCTAGAACGTAATATTTATATACAGGAAATTTTCAAGCAAATCCATGAATATAAAAAGAATTGGGCTGGGCAGAAAACCGTCATATCCTGGATTATCGCTAATTTGGTTACCACTAAAAGACTTAAAGACGTTTATAAATAAATGTTTAGTACGACTGTTTTTTCTACTACATTATTTTTAATATGAAGAACCAAATACAATTTCCCATATTAGGCGATTAATAATTAAAACAAAATTTTAAAATCTAGTTGGCTTGGGTCAAATTTACTTCTCTCCTCTCTCTCCAATGGCGCTAGAGCACAAATCGGGCCTTGGCCTTCTCCAAACTATGCCTCCAACCTTGCTAGTCCAGTGCCTATCTTTTTCAGGTTCTCACGTCTAGCAAATTTTGCCCGTAATTTTATATATTTGTTGTCCAATCTTGAATAAGTGAGACTGTTAGCGGACTAATTTAATATTGAAGATTTGACCTTCACGCGATAGCATAGAAAAGAAGAAGAATTATTTATTGTTAGGTTATGTTAGTTCTTGTCAAACTGTTTTTAAGGCAAAAGTTAACATTCTTCATCTTATTGTTTAATAAACTCTTTACTGATCTACCGTCAGGTTGTTTTATTTAACAATACTTATAATTCAGACTTGCTTAATGAGCGATAAATTCGGCAAAAAGATAACTGCAAAAAAATATTTTTATGGCCTTTTTATACATTTTGAGTAAATCTCTCAATAAATCAATTTTCTTAAGAAAATCCATGTACCTAACAATAGGGATTATTATCATTAGTTTACATAGTATTTATATTAGTATATAATTTCATTTTACCGTAACGTTAAAAATTCTAAGAAGCAGTTATTGTTACATTGTACTTTATACCTTGTTGGATAAATTCCCGACCAAGAGAGTTTTAAAATAGTATAGAAGTAAAATTTTATGTGCAATAAAATCTTGCACTCAGGTAGCATCACCATTGGCACATATATGGAAGTAATAGGAAAATGGTTATAGTTTATACAATGTCTACAGAATTATAGAATGTACAAAACTTAATAAAAATTATATTATATCGATATAAACGTCCCATCTTTATCAATTTATATTTAAATAATTATTATATTTTAATTTCTTTATTAATCTATTAATTCCTTTAAGTTCAGTTTCTTTTTACTATTGTTTCTTCAAAAAGTAGTTGGCGCCCTCTTTCTCTTTCGTTCCAATAGAATAAATATTTGCCTTCTCTCTCTCTCTTTCTGGTAGACTAAATATTCTGTTCTATGTTGATAGAAGAGCTAATTCCGTCATAGGCATACATCCTACGACATATGTGCTATACTTCATTATAATCTCCATCTAGTTAGAATATATGGAGAACCTATGAGCATATTAAAGGTGTGTATTAAAAACGGCCTCAGTAGGTGTGGCTAACGATCATAGCAATATGGCGGTAGAATCAGGGCCTGACTCAATACCTACTACTACACAAATATGACTAATTATTCAGAAGATTTAATCATAATCTAAAAAAGTGCAATACATTTTTAATAAAATATGATTTATTTATCCCGCGTTAACACTAAAAACACGACATATTATACATAAAGATAATACAGTCAAATTACAAGTTATATCTGAAAGAGATAATAATATAAATAATATTTTAAAGGGTAAAATAAATATAGGGTATGAAACAAAAAAAATTCGTTCGTTTTACAACTTATATATTTTATATCTACAAATTAATAACTGACACTTAACTTAACAAAGTTAGAAAAGTTATTATTAAAAAAAAATTGAATATCTGCCGAATATCACAATTGAAATACTGTGTAGAAATAAAAATAATTATACTGCCGTAGTTAATAAGAAATTTTAAGAAATTTAGGATGAAGATATTTGAGTATTATTAAGAATAGCACGATCCATCTTACTTATAAGATTTTTATGAATACTATTAATTTATTATCTGAAGTACTGGATATTACTTTGTATGTTTTATTTGAAAAGTAACAAAACATACACTAAAAATAATATAATAAGAGCAACTTGATCGTTATAGGTAACAAATAGTACAAAAGATACACCAACTAGAGTAACTTTCGATCTTCATGGTCTGCACTTTTTACGTTTCGTTTCTCTTTTTGTATTTTTCTCAGCCATTTTGCTCAAAATATGCCAAGTAAATATTCAGACAAGTTATTCAATGTTTTAGGAACATTTTGCTAAGGAAAGCGTAGTAAATTTCTTATAATTTCTAGTCAAAAGTCATAAAGAGACAGTTTTTTTCAGAATATCTTTTAAATAAAAAATAAGAGTTCACTAAAATCACTTGTAGTATATGTATGCAAAATTTTTTGTACCAACGAAGGGTTTTTTTTTTCAAGGATAGTAAGATAACATTAAAATTTGATCTTTGCGATCAACACCAGTCATATTTTTATTATATTCGGCGATTGGAAGAGGTTTTATTTTATTTTTTTTTTTTTTCGTTTGTTCTCCCATTCTACCATAACATTGCTGAACCCAGTGGATATATACATTACTTCCCGTTTTGTGACCCATTTGCCAACAACAACGCCGTTTTTATATTTTGCTACTGAGTCGTCTTTTTTTAACTTGGCTTTAGTCACTTCTACTGGATTTCCTTCTCTTCTTTCCAGAAGACTTCCCGTACAATATGTTTCGTTCTTCCTGCAAGGTCCATATGCCTGTGTGAACCTTGGTGGTATCAAATTTACCAGCATAAACTTTCATATTTTGAACTAATTAGTTAGGTTCGGCAATTACATACATTTTTATATCAAATTTATGGCGCCTATTTTTAATATACATTCTACAACAGAGATCACCACGCCATAAAACTACTGATTTATCAAGGGAGAGATTTTTGTCAGGCTGATATATGTCATTAATTTTTTGATTAAAATAATTTAACAATGGACGAATTTTTTACAGCTTGTCCTCGATAACTTCTTCTACCTCTGGATTTTTGGCAAAGTTATAACACCGAAGAATTAACAAAAAACGGTCTCTACTCATATTTTCTGGAAAAACTTTATATTAAAAAGACTATCAGTTTTCCAATAATCTTGCGTTCTGTTGGTTTTCTATGCCCCTATCTGTAAAAGTAGCCCAAAAAATTTATGTAATTGTTCGGTAATGAGTGATTTCCAATTTGTTACTCTAAATCTTTCTGTAACACCCTATAGAAATAACTGTTCAGAATACAGATTCATGTCTGTCACTATCTGCTCAAAAAAATTTTCATCCGCCAGAAGGCGAAAGTAATCAAATGTGTCTTACTTCGCGGTGGCTCTACCAACAAGTTGCAACATCTAATAAACTCAAATTGTTTCATCACATCATGATCATTTTGCCATTCATGTGTATTTGAATTTCCTGCATTTGGATTTAAATTTTCATTCAGTTTCTTCTTGTTGTGCATGGCTTGCACAATACCCGAAATATCGTCGTCACCTACAAAAATACAAATTTAACACTTATTTAAACTCACTTGTTTACCCAACTTGTCCCTATCCTCATCGTCTGTAGATGGAATATATTCGTCTTCCGATGAAATATATTCATCTTTACGTTTTTTACGTTTTAGCTGAAAACAACCTGGCTCTGCGTTCTCCATCATTGCAATAGTCAAACACGTGTCAGAATTAAAGGAAACAACAAAAGTGACAACTAGGACGTAACTTCCGTTACCTGATGCTACTCTTAGATGCTGATGTATCAAATAAACGCACAACTTTGGTGCTAATAAAATATCAAACTATAAAAATGGAATGAACGGCCTGGACGTGGATCCGCGCCTTACGCAATGAACCTATTAAACATTTGGGGTAGGAGATAGGATAATTATGTAACAGACACTTCCTTTTTTGAAGAAACAGTAAACGGAGAGTTTTATTTATACTTAACTTTAGTAAATGGTTAACCTATTTTAGTCAAAAACATGCCAGTCAACATGCGTCAACAATTATAGTATTAATATGATGGAGCTTCTTCTCATTATGACGCAGTTATATAAGGTGATTTAAATGAACAATCTCCTAACAGGTGTATGAGAAGAGAAGGACCAGCTAAATTATGGGCCAGATTTATATAAAGTGGACTAATTATTGTGTGGCTATATTGAAGATCTAGTGTATCGTGAACCTCCAACAACAATTAAGGACATAAAGGTCAGAAGTAGAAACCCATTTACATTGACAAATTCAAACCATAAATGTTACGCAATTTAGGATGGTGACTATGCTACTACCAGCTGTAGAAATACATGGCCTTCTCAATATAAATGAGCATATAAAACATATCAAATTAAATGGTATTAGTTGTTAATTGATAGCTACTTATAATTTTAAATGAAAACAATCAGGCCGTACAAAATAACAGTCAATTATAAAATTAAAAGTAGATACACGCTGTTATTAATTACGGCATTATTTTAAATTACAAGCTCTTTTAATCGAAAGAGATATTTTAAATTGATTAAATATATAATTTAATTAGCCCATGGTGCGATGTTGTATTGTAGATTTAAAATACATCGCTCTAATGGAATATATTAGTAAAAAATAACCTTTTGTGCAGTTATTTATTGCATATTTTTTTGAATATGCTGCATTTTTGTAAAATTAATTAATACAATAGTTATTCCATTTCGAATATGAGTTTCAAATAACACATAACTAAAAAATATACCAACAGAACGTAATATACGGAATGATATATGTCATCAAAAATAAAAAAGTGGTACAGTGGCGGTACTGTAGACTAGCGCGAGGCTTCATATTAAATTTTCTGTATTTTTAAAATTTAAACAATACGTTTAAAATTAAATAAAGTAATTTTCTTATTTATTTATTTACAGATTCATAATTATAATCTTCAGATAAAAATTGAAAAAGTTTACATGTTTATCGTATTTATCATTTATAACGGACATTACTCGTCACGTAAATGGACTCTTCCAATTGTTTACTGTGACCACTATTTTATAAAAGCCATATTTAATGTGCTGATTTTTATAAATCTCTTTCAAAGTATAAATATGAAAGTTTAACTTAAATTGTTTTTAATAACTCTTATTGTTACACTTTAATAGAATTTTTGAACTGAATTTTAAAAAATCCAACATTATATTTATATGAAATTATTTTAAAACGAGAAGTGAATAGATAAAGATTAAAGCCCAATATTATAATCAAAACTAAACCTTTACTAATATTTACTTTAAACTAAAATACACTTTACACTGTCACATCTGGTTTCATAGTACTTACAGCTCTTTTCATTATGAAAAGTCAACTTTGGAGTTTAAATTAGTAGGTTGGTAATTGTGTTTCTATCAATTTTTTAATTATTTATTTTTTTTTGTCGAAATATCCTTGTTGTATGTTAATTCGTGTTAAACTTTTAATTCATATCAATTATATCTGTATAAAATGGAAGTCGTTCTTTAAATTTTACAAAAAGAGAAACTTTTACTTATTGAGGAAGTATCCAAATATAAATCAATTATAGAAATCAAGAAAAATATTTTTGTTTATGGTATCGAATGCTTTCTCGTTTTCTTGTAGTCGAAAAATATCAGTGCCCATGGTCTGTTGTATTCTGCAGACTTCTCTATCAGGTTCTTAATCGTTAGTAAGTTTTCGTTAGTGCTATATCCAGATCTAAATTCAGATTGTTCTCTAGGCTAATAGAAGTCTAATTTAGCGCCCAGTCTTTTTTTGATCATTTTTGTAAAATGTTTATATATGTGTGAGAGTAAACTGATAGAACGGTAATTTTTTAGATCTTTTATTACTCCTTACTTGTGTAATAAAGTAATGACTGCATTATTCCATTGAGGAATTTTTCCTTGGTAATTCCCTATTACACCTACTTAAATATTTAAATTACTTAAATAAAACATTATTTAAGTTATTTCGTATCTTAACACCGTACATTAAGGGCCCTCCATCCTGTACATTCTATTTGTAAACGGTTGATTCAGCTGTGATATCAGATAATCCTAGTTGTAATCCTAATCAGATAAACAATTCAAGATAACGATGAGCAGTTTTACTAAAAAAATATGACCCTATAATATGATTAATTATAATTCCCGCCCTAAACAATTACCTTCTCAGAATAGTGTGTCCTATATTCTTCCACTTGGCCAATTTGGATATGTCTGGTAGTTTACGTGACCATTGAGCATAAAAGCCGCTCATCTCAAAGTAACTCCGATCTTTGTTTTAGAAAAGTCAGAATTAGATTCTTTTAGAAGTAACTTCTGGAACAGTGAAATAAATATTAATATATAATTAAAAGGTTATTAACAATATTCAAAAACAGCGATTTTTTTGTTCATTTTGCAATAAGTTTTTTATTTATTAACCGATTTTAATTTAGCTTATTACATTTTGTGTATCTTTTTTTGTCTGAAAAAGTTGTCTGGTGACGTGAAATCTCTAAATATACAAGTTTTTATGTTATGAGCAAAAATAATGAGTTTGACATTTTGATTGTTTATTTAAAAACATTTTCACTAAAAAATTGATAAACCCCTAGATGAGCCTTTTTGTAATATCTTATACTAGACATTCTATCTGTCAAACCCGTCTATACAGTTGTAACGAAAAAAACCTTGTTTTCCTAAAATTGGTCTAATAATTCAATTCCTTGGTACAAAATCGGCAAATATTTTTTTTTCTTAGCAAGTTATTTATTTATCGTATGGCAATTACAACACATTTAGAACAAAATTACAAACACTAGTAATATAGGTATATGACAAACTTTAAATAGTTACAAACAAACATCAAGTGTATTAACATAATCAATTGACTCTGAAGTTGCAAACAGGAAGTCTTTAGGGCTACAATTGTATGATCTTAAGGGACACTCTTCAATAATGTGGTCGATCGTTCGGTTCTTTTCACAGTCACATTGAGGAGACGGATTCTTTCCCCATTTATGTAGCATGTATGCACTTCTGCCATGTCTGGTTCGGATCCTATTTAGAGTGGAACATGTTTTACGTGGAAGATCAACACCTGGTGGCTTGTGGGTAATGCAGGGCATGTTATTTTGCCATGAATTCCATTCCTTGGACCATGCGTTCGTGATGTTGAACTCCTCATGTATCATTCTTGCCGTTTTCATTGGTGGTTTTCTAGAATGTAGACGGGTATTTTGTGTATCCTCGGTATCTTGGTGGATCGGCAGGTTTATATTGTTCATGATCTTTTTGTATTCACGTGTAAGTGCGTCAACTCATCGTAAATGTGGAGGTGGAATGTGACTTATTACTGAAAGCCATTGGGTGGCAGTTGATTTAATTGTACCAGCTATCATCCTCATAGTGCTGTGTAGCTGTCGACCTTTTTTACGTGTGGACTGTGTAACCAAACTGGGGCACAATATTCAGCAGTCGAGAAAAAAAAGGCTAAATCAGTAGAGCGGAGAGTGGAAGCCGATGCTCTCCAGGTTGTACCGCAGAGCTTTTGTATAATGTTATGTACTCAACTTTTGGGCAGTTTCGTTAAATGCTCTTTAAATGATAGCGTTCTGTCTAGTGTTACGCCCAGGTACTTCGGTGTTTTGTTGTGGAAAAGTGTAGTATTTTCAAACTGTATGTTGAGTTCCTTTTCAGCAAGTTTATTGTTCAGGAGAAAGCAACTTACTTCTGTTTTGGATGCATTTGGTTGAAGGCGCCACTTGCGAAAATATTTGCTCAATATAATGCTACGACATCTGGTTTTACGGCTGGCCCTTGGCGTTTCGTACGGACACCACTCCCTAATTTTCTTAGTAATGACCATGCCTATCTGTTTGACTTCTGGAAGTTTAGACTTTCTACTGTTTAGGTCCACTTTTGGCTTCTAGTGGCGTCTAGGCTGTACAGTAGTTCATCCGCTATTTCTTGGTCGCCAGTTTCAAGAAAGCTCTGATATAGTTCCTCGCTATTTTCCGACCAGCCAGGAACATATTCTTTGCGATATCCTCTTGGTATGTGTTTTTTGGTTACACTTAGCACGGCACCAACAAATCTGTGGTAGTTTTTAATATTCGGTGTAATCCACCATAGACATTTATCTAGATCCACAGAGAAGTCAATCCAGTTGGCCTTTTTAAAATCCCATCTTGGACTTGGGATAGAACTAATTAAAGGGATTTGCGTCCCTACTTCTATTATTAGTGGTCGATGTTGGTTGTGTGGAAAGTCAGTTAGAACTTTTCGTGAAGCTCCTAGAGGTAAGTCTTTGTTGTCTTAGCGAGTAAAGACACATTTGCAATGAAGAAATGCTTAGGAGTCGCTTTATTTTTTTTAGTGTTTCGGACATTTAGTGTTTTGAA
Source organism: Diabrotica balteata (assembly GCA_918026665.1). Classification (NCBI taxonomy): domain Eukaryota; kingdom Metazoa; phylum Arthropoda; class Insecta; order Coleoptera; family Chrysomelidae; genus Diabrotica; species Diabrotica balteata. The sequence continues at coordinate 125,810,757 of OU898281.1, forward strand.
TTTATAACGAGTTGCTGTTCTATTCAACTCCAGAGGACAGAATATAATTTACCATACAGACAGAACATAATTTCTCAAAAACGCACGCCTTTAGATGGTAACACTCCGGAGTTTTTTCATATGAATGGATATATGGGTACATTGACCGTATAAAACAATAAAATCCCTTTAACGTTTTAATTCCTTTCTAAAGTACAAAAAGCTTCATAAGTACATAACAATGGCCAAAAAGAAAAATACTGTGGGTTATATTAATTACACAATATAGATACAATACCAACGTAACTTTGGGAGAAACTAATAAGAGAACTAAAATAATAATCTCAAATTTAATGTGAATTCTCTAATTATATAATGAGTTGAGCAAATATACAATTTGTATACAGAGTGGCCCAAAATCCTGGAAACGGCCAATTATCTCGTAACTTAGCAGACATAATTATGCAAAATTTGAGATACACCTATTTTGGGATACGGAGATTCCATATTTGATATTTGCAATGTTGTCAGGTTTGCTGTTTCTCTTATATTATTAGTAACTTTGGTTTTTCAAATTCATCACCCAATATAATTCACTCATTATTGGAATCTCCTTTTCAATACGATTTCAACCATTTGTAACACTTATGATTTTATGTAGTCTGAAAGGTCTTGAATAGATAAAACAGAAGTCTGGCAACGCCTAATTGTCTCAATAAATGTTTTAATACTAACTATTTTTAACTACATTAAAACGTAACAATTGATAAATTACAAAATTTTTTCACACAATAGTTACTTTATCAAGTGTTCAAAATGTGCTCCATTTATGAGTTGACACTACCGTAATCGATGGTAGAATGCGTCTACCACATTTTTCCATGATTGTCTAGAATTTATTCGTCGATTTTTCGTTGCCTTAGTTCTGTAAGACCTGCTACTTTAGTTTTGTAAACTGAATTTTTCAAGTATCCTCAATAAAAATAATCTTTAGGATTGAAATCAGGTGAACGTGGAGACCATTCAATTCTACCTTGTCTACCGATCCATCGTCCTGGATATATATCTTCCATTATGTTTTATCTATTTAAGATCTTTTAAACTACATAAAATCATAAGTGTTATATATGGTTGAGCTTGTATTGAATGGGAGATTCCAATAATGACTGAATATACAGGGTGATGAATTTGAAAAACCAAAGTTACTAATAATATAAGAGAAACGGCAAATCTGGCAACATTGCAAATATTAAATATCTCCGTATCCCAAAATAGGTGTACCTTAAATTTTGTACAATTGTTTGCAACTAGCAATTTACAAGATTATTGGCCGTTTCCAGACTTTTGGGCCACTTTGTATATCATGATGAACGTTACAAAAACAAGTATAATAATTAAAATTATATAATAATTAATCATATATACTCACAATAACAACATTCATTTGAAAAATTGTGAACTAAAAATCCAACTCTAATTATGCAATTATTAAATAGGATACACAGGAATATTGTTTAGTTATACGATAGCACTGTAAATATGTTCAATAATTCGATAAATCGTTATGAAGCTTGTTTCCAACACGATCGTGCATATTATTTTTGTCAGTTATAAAAAATATCATTAAAGATAATGTTCATTTTTAGTATTGAATATTTTCGCGAATATTATATAACAAGCTATAAATACGTAATCATTTATTACTGCTGTTCTATATCTAAAACCCCATTTTAGTTTTAGATCTTAAAATGTTGAAATATTTTACGCATGATTAAATTTAATATAATAAAATAATCAAATCCGTTATACACAAACAATTTTAATAAACTCTCATATACCGTCTATTTACCATAATTTAAAATACCGCCACCACCACCGTCGATGCGTATATAATTTTAATAAAACCAATAATGTCTGCCCTTCATGCAAATAAAGCGGCGTTTATGAAAATTTCTATCCGCAGTCGACAATTTATTATCCGATCTAAATCCCACGAAAAATCTCTGTAATAACCCTTGTCGTTCGGATAAAACTAGAAGTGGAGAAAAGTATTTTTCGTCGATTCGAAGGCTAGGAGTTTGGAAGTTTAATTAACCCTTTATTAATCAAACTTGCTCACACAGGTAAAACAATAAAACAGTGTCCAAAAAAGTTATTTTATTTTGATTTGAAATAAATTACATTTCCAAAATCGATTCCTTTAAAATATACAGAACTTTAAAACAGTTTTTGTGTTAGTTTTAATGATTTTTAATTTTTTTTTTTTTTTATTTTTTAAGTAGAATAAGGTAGGAAAATTGCCAATAAAATGGTAATGGTACTTCATTCTGCATCAAATATTTATAAGTAAACAGTTAAAATTTATTACAGTTTTTAAAAAACATGAAAATATGATCCACAAAAAACTAAATTCCTGTAGCTGGCGTATTCACTGCATCATTCACTAAAAATGAAAATATCGTCGTGGTACATGCGAAAGGTCGAATGTCAATAAAATATATTTTTTCTTTTTGGACCTGTAAAGCTTGTCGCTTACTTATGCACTGCAACGCGAAGCGAAGCACGGAGAAAAGGTTGTTATGAATTTTCTTCATGTAGTTAAATATACTCGCGCGTATCTGTGCGAAGCAAGGTCATTGTATTGTAATTGTTGTACTTTGAGGACGTCCATTAGCTCTTTGTGGCGGACTTTATCGAAAGCCTTGTTGTAATCTATGAAATAAGACGTACATATCCTGGTTCACATCCAAGCATCTCTGGATTAGTATGTTGAGCGCATAGAGAGCTTCACGGTACCTAAGCCTCTACGGAATGCAAATTGGATTTTTTCAATATCCATATCAAGTATTTGGTAAATGCGTTTATCGATGATCTTTTAAAACATTTTAAGTGTGTGAGACATCAGGCGTATGGTGCGGTGATCGGTGCATTCTCTAGCATTTTTCTTTTTCGGGAGACAAATTAATGTTGAGATCAATTATTCAATGGGTATGTAACCCGACTGACAAATGTCATTAACGAGCTGTAAAAAGACATCCATGTACTAATTTTCTATTATTTAAAAGATATCAATAGGCAGTTGATCTGGCTCCGGGCTTTTTTCGTTTCTGTTGTTGGTTAGTGCATACAATATTTCTTTCTTAGCAATATCTATAATTGTTTCTCTGTCATCGAAAGATATGTCTTGCAGGTTTTCTCTTTCATCGTCGAAGATTTTTTTTATCATTTTTCTGATTTCGTTGCTAATAATTTTGTAATTGTTACTGTCTTTGTTTTTTTGCTTGTGATCTTTACTCCATCCTGCCAAGTATTTCGTCGGTCATCCATTTTTCTCTCTTTCTTATCGGTTCTTTTAATATCTCTTTGCATGAAACGAGGAGGCAGGTTTTTTATGTTTACTATAGTTAATTTATCTCGTTAATAGATATCTAATTTATCAAAATATTCGTATATTTTTGGTTGGATTTTGTTTTTTTATATCAGCTTCTTTTAATTTTCTAATTTTGGAGTTTTTTGGGGTTTTCTAATACGTTTAAGCTTAAACGTGACATTAGTGATTAGTGGGTTATAGTCTGATGTAATATATGCTCCTGAATATGTTTTAACTAATTTGATGGTATTACGATATCTCTCTTTAATCATTATATAATCTATTTGGTTTTTTACCACTTTTTTCGGTTTATCTGCTGGTGAGTGCCATATATATAACCATCTCATAGGTAATTTATAGTCCTTGATCTCCCATTATTGTGGCAGCTCTTCCCTTGCCGACTTTTGCATTGAAATTGCCCATCACTACCGTGATTTCCCTTCTACTTCTATTTATACTATTTATACTTCTTTGAATTTGTACTATGTATAATCAAGCTATCAGTTGTTCTGAAGCTATTTTCTTGTGGCATTTTAAATTAATTGCTATTTAACTAAGAATAAGCAACAATTAAAGATAAAAATACGTTTATTGACGTTTCAATTTCCACTTCGGAAATCGTTCTCAAAATACAAACAGTAAATTAAACAAATTTTGTTTTTTGTTACATAGTGAAAAATTCTTCTAATAATTTAATTTTATCTGACTCATTTATATTGACAATTCAGACATACATTATGCATTTTAAAGTAGACGACTTTAAAATGATATTGCCAATATTGTTATGGCATATGGTTACTGGAATACACGCAGCTTATTTGAAGCCGGGAAGCTGGCTAACCTAACTCAAGAAATGAGCAGATTAGATCTAGATATTCTTGGATCTCAGAAACCTGGTGGCCTGGATCCGGTAAATGCACTACAGAAAGCGGAACATTCTTTTACGCAGGCAATGATGACCGCGATCATAGAAAAGGTGTCGGGATTATGATAACTAAAAGATTGGTGAGAGCTGTCACAGAGTTTGTACCATATTCCGACCGCACAGCCTTAGTAAAACTTGAAGCGAAGCCAAATAATCTCAACATCATACAGGTTTATGCACCAACTACAGACGCATCAGATGAAGTAGTGGAAAACTTTTATAGTGAAATCAAAGAACTACTTAAATTGACAAAGAAACATGATGTCAACATAATTATGGGAGATTTTAATTCCAAAATAGGGAAGGGCAGCTTTGAAGACATAGTTGGACCCTATGGTCTTGGAACAAGGAACGAAAGGGGCGACCGACTTATACAATTTTGTCAAGAAGAAAACATGAGAGTTACTAACACATGGTTCCAACTCCACCCCCGTCGCCTATATATTTGGAAATCTCCAGCCGATAGAGCTCATAACATAATAAGAAACCAGATAGACTTCATCCTTATAAACGGTAGATTCAGCACAACTGTCAAAAGAGCTTGCACATACCCTGGAGCAGATGTCCCTTCTGACCACGTACTATTAGTGGCCGTCATAAAGACCGCTCTTTCATGCAAGAACAAGCCTGAAACTCAACAACAGATAGCACTGGATAAACTGAAAGACCCAGTGATACAAGCAAAAATAAGCAATGAAATAAACGCACAAATTCAAATATTAACGACATACATTACCGAAGATATAACACCAACATGGAATACGATTACAAGTGCTGTAACAGACATCATGAAAAACAACTTAGGGTACAAACGAAATAACAAGAAGCAAAAATGGATGACAGAAGAAATACTATTACTAATGGAAGAACGACGAAGACACAAGAATAACCAAGATGGCAGCAATATGTATGAAAACATTAACAGGCAAATAAAAGCAAAAATAAGAATAGCAAAAAATGAATGGCTTAAGCAACAATGTATCGATCTAGAACATTTACAAAGACAACACGACGACCGTAATTTACATAAAAAGCTTAAGGAGACTGCTGGAATATACAGAAAACGAAGACCAACTACCATAGTTAATCAGGATAACCAGATAGTGCTGGGTGAAAAGGAGAAAATTGATATATGGGAAAATTATATCCAGGAGCTCTTCCATGACGAAAGACCCATGAGTAAAGTTTATACAGACGACCAGCTGACTGGCCCTTCAATCACCAAAGAGGAGATAGAAAAAGCAATATTAAATTCAAAAAACAATAAGGCACCTGGACCAGATGAGATCCCGTCAGAAATACTCAAATTACTAGATGAAAGGGGAATTTCAGCACTACACAAAATATTTAATTTAATTTATGAAACTGGCTGCTATCCACAACAGTAGTTACGCTCTACCTTTATTCCCCTGCCCAAGAAAGTCAATGCAAAAAGATGTGAGGATCACAGACTCATTAGCCTGATGAGTCACACTTTAAAGATATTCTTAAAAATACTACATCAAAGATTATACAAAAAATGTGAATGGGACATCAGTGATTCCCAGTTCGGGTTTAGGCAAGGTTTAGGAACACGAGAAGCAATAGTAGCAACACAGGTACTGGTCCAAAATTGTTACAATCAGAGAAAGGATGTGTTCTTATGCTTTTTAGATTACAAAAAAGCGTTTGATCGTGTCCAACACCACAAGTTAATGCAGATTCTCAAGAAAGTTGATATAGACCAAAAAGACATAAGATGCATTGAAAACTTGTACTGGCATCAAACGGCACAGCTAAAAATAGACAATTCTATATCTAAGCCCATACATATAAGAAGAGGCGTTCGACAGGGATGTGTGCTTTCCCCTCTTTTATTTAACATTTATTCAGAAGCCATATTTCAAGAGTCTTTGGAAGATGCAGAGATGGGAATCAAGGTGAATGGAGTATTGATCAACAACATACGATATGCTGATGATGGTGTCTTTGTTTGTGACAACATAGTCGATCTTCAACAACTTGTCACTATAATCGGAGAATACAGTGAGCGAATGGGACTAGAGATTAATACCAAAAAGACCAAATTCATGATCATCTCCAGAAACTTGGATGCATTTGAAAACTCCACCATAACACTGAATAGTAAATCCATAGAAAGAGTGAGTAAATTTAAATACCTGGGATCGTGGCTTTTTGAAGACTGGGCATCGGACAGGGAAGTAAAATGTCGCATTGAGCAAGCTCGACAAGCTTTCGTACAATTCAAGAAGGTACTGACTTGTTCTGAGTTCTATCTTCAACTGAGACTAAGGTTTACTAAGTGCTACGTATGGTCAGTGCTGCTATATGGCGTAGAGGGCTGGACACTCAAAACGAGGGATATAAACAGATTGGAAGCTTTCGAAATGTGGCTTTATCGCCGTATTCTAAAAATACCATGGACAGCGAAAATCACAAATATAGATGTCCTTAAAAGAATAAACCAAGAACGCCAACTTTTCGAAACCATCAAGAAAAGGAAACAGCGTATCTAGGTCACATCATGCGAAATGAAAAATACCAGTTCCTCCAACTTATAATCGAGGGTAAAATTGATGGCAAGAGAGGAAATGGGACGCAAGAAAATGTCCTGGCTCCGAAACATAAGGCAATGGACAGGGATTAACGACATACAATATCTGATACATATTGCAAGAAATAGAGAGTTAATGGAAAATGTGATCGCTAACATCCATTAGTGGATTTGCATCTGAAGAAGAAGAAGAATATTGTTGAGTTGCGCTCCTGGGACGACTTTACTTATAAGATAGTTAATTCGATTACATGAAATCAACTTTAACTTGAGAATATTTGTCAGAAAAAAATCATAGCATATAATTCGTCTTTAAAAAGACAAACACATGACATGATGACAGTAAAATTCTCCTGTTAGTGATACCATAGTAAATTATGAGGGAAAAACCAGGAAAAAAACCTCATAATACTATCCCGACATGGTAAGTGTTTGTTCGTGCAATTAGTTTACCTTCAATAAACACCAAAATTCTGATTTTATATGTTTCATTATTTAAAAAACATAAATGATGTATCCTCTATATGTTACTGACTTACTAATACTGATATTTTTTTATTAATAACTTCCTCTTTCAATATTGGTAACCAGATCCTACTACATTCTGCCGAGGAATTTGCGACACAATTGGCCTCATTTAGCATAATTAAAGCCGCTTCTTTGATTTTTCTTTTTTTACCATCCGTCTCTTTTAGGACTACATTTAAATTATTCCATTGAACCCTATGTTCATTATCCCATGCGTGTTTACATATTTGAGATCTATCAAATTCTCTATTTTTAATATAAGATTGATATGTATAATATCAGCATATCTCAAATATGTAAACACGCATGGGATAATGAACATAGGGTTCAATGGAATAATTCAAATGTAGTCCTAAAAGAGACGGATGGTAAAAAAAGAAAAATCAAAGAAGCGGCTTTAATTATGCTAAATGAAGCCAATTGTGTGCCAATTGTGTGCCAATTCTTCGGCAGAATGAAACCTATAAAACGTTCCACGAAACATATAAAATCAGAATTTTGGTGTTTATTGAAGGTAAACTAATTGCACGAACAAATACTTACCATGTCGGGATAGTATTATGAGGTTTTTTTCCTGGTTTTTCCCTCATAATTTACTATGGTATCACTAACAGGAGAATTTTACTGCCATCATGTCATGTGTTTGTCTTTTTAAAGACGAATTATATGCTATGATTTTTTTTCTGACGGATATTCTCAAGTTAAAGTTGATTTCATGTAATCGAATGAACTATCTTATAATAAAGTCGTCCCAGGAGCGCAACTCAACAATATTGGCAATATCATTTTAAAGTCGTCTACTTTAAAATGCATAAGGTATGTCTGAATTGTCAATATAAATGAGTCAGATAAAATTAAATTATTAGAAGAATTTTTTCACTATGTAACAAAAAACAAAATTTGTTTAATTTACTGTTTGTATTTTGAGAACGATTTCCGAAGTGGAAATTGAAACGTCAATAAACGTATTTTTATCTTTAATTGTGGTTTATTCCCAGTTAAATAGCAATTAAATCAAGCTATCAGTAAGTCAAAGATAACCGAGAACCTCAACTAAAACAATAAATATATGTGAACGAAAACTAAAAAAGAAATGTATCTGAAATTACGTTAAGCTATCATAAAATAAAAAATAAAAATTTCACTACGATCCTGTCGAGTTAATAAGCTAACCAAAAATGATCGATAGAGGACATAAATCTTATTTTATTTCTTTGTTCTTTTTATGAATTATTTTTCAATTCGTTAGGTCGCCAATTATGAGAGTAATTTATTTAATTTTTCAGGGTAGCTGCTGAAAAATTTAAGTTCATTATAACTTCCAAAAGCGTCTAATACAATTATTGCCGTTAAGCAATTCGAAGTATACCTCAAAGAGACAAAAAGCGTAAAAAGTTAGTTTGACAGACAAAGTAGCCGAAGCAGAAACTTATACTAATTGAGTTATCTTTAAAGTTTTGAAATCATAAAATTATATAATATTTTTAATTACAATTTTCTTTGTTATTGGAAGAAATAAAGTAAATTAGCATTGTTGTATTTGAAGATCTCTATCGAATAGAAAACACTAGATAAAGTTAAAATAATATAGTTATTACAGCTACAGTGTTATGGTATAGACCAAATCAAATGGCGTTGATCAAAATAGACAATCGTCTGACATCGGAATTGACAATAAAAAGACGAGTTCATCAGGGCTCTTTCTCTACTGTTATAGAATATATACTCAGAAAAGATCTTTTAAAATGCCCTCTAAAATATTGAAGAAGGAATAAAAATCAACGGAGAATACGTAAAAAACGTCCGCATTTCAACGAATGAAAAAATTCCTAATAAACTCTATGTTATCGTTGAATACCCGATACCAATTTGTTAAAACGTTCATTTATTCCATATTGCTATAAGGAGTGAAAACAGGAACTCTCGGAATTAAAAGTATGGGGTGCATAGAAACCTTTGAGATGTGGGTTTTTTGAACGATACTGAAGATGTTTTCTACAGAGCACGTGACCAACAACGAGGTGCTAAGAAGAATTGGTACTTAAAAAGAACTCCTAAATATTGTAAAAAACAGAAAGACGAGTTATCTAGGACATATTTACAGAGGAAAAAATTATAACTTCCTACGACTTATAATGGAAGGGAAAGTGGAATAAAGAAGAGCTCCAGGAAGAAGAAAATGCTCCTGGTTGAAGAATGTAAGAGACTGGACAGGTATGGACACATATTCGATACTAAGAACAGCTCAACATAGAAAGCAATTTGCTATAGTTATTGCCAACCTTATGTAATGGAAAAGGCCTCTTAAAAAGAAGAATTTATGTAGAAGGAAAACTCCAAAGCAAAGAAATCATTCTCTAAGTTATGCTTATGAAGTTTCAGAATCCAGCGACTCCTCCGAAGAGGAATCCTCACTCACACTTAAGTGTATTATTATTTTGTCGAAAACGGTATCTACCATTTGTCCAATCTCCACATTTTCCCTTCTTCCTTAATCACGTGGGATACGGCATTAGCCCAATCTTCCTTCTGGATCCGTTCTATTGCAAGTTCTAACAAACGTTGTACATCAGAAATTTTATATTTGACGAGTTATTTAACCCTTTACTTAAGCCAAAATTAATTATATCAAGACAAGACTCTTTTATTTCTTATTAAGAAGGAGTTTAATAATATTAAAAATATCATCATATCCATCCATCTATCTCCTATGGATCTACAGCCCAATTCGAGCCAAGGAATCTCTCAGCAAACTTTTTCATTCATTACAGTTAGTAGACATTTTCATCCACGATCGGCTGCCAAGGAACTAAAAATTTACCGACTTATCCTGCCTTCGAATAAAGTAGGGTATATGTACACAGCCTCATACTTTCTATAAATGGAAATCATTATACCCAAACCAAAAAACAGCACAATGAAGTAACATCTGATTAATCTATCAACCTGCTTCTAACCGTAAGCAAACTTCTTGAAAGATTACTAATATAAAGAATTTACACAGAATATGAATTACTAACATTCTTACCAAAACATTAGTTTTGTTTTCGAGAAAATCGCTTCACTGCCCAATAAGTCCATCGAATGATTAAAAAGAAATATTAAACTGTGTACCCCTCGATATTTTCCAAGCGTTTGACTAAGTCTTGTACAAAAAACCTACTATATAAAACATATCAAATAGACATTCCTCCGTTGAATTTAAAGACTAAAATTCCAACTTTTTTTCTATATGCTATGGAGCCCCGCAGTGTTCTTAGGGCTAGACCATTATCGCTCTACATACTCGATATACCAGAGTCTAATAATACTACAATCTCATCCTTTGCTAACGACGACGACGACGACGATATAACGATACTAGCTGAAAACGAAGATCCCATATTAGCTTCACAGGATATTGTTACGATTTTAAATGTTATGGCATATAGAACTGTAAATATTTTATGACTAATTCTTTTTATTGATTCTCGTAATTTGTAGGTCAAAATATACCTGAGCTTCGCTACCAGTTGTTTACAGAAATCTCTAGACACTAATGAGTCATCCACGTCTCGAGGTTGAAAAACGAGTCGAGCGCCTTCACCAAAATACGAGATTATTCAAGAAGTCCGCCGAATTCTCTGGATGACAACAGTTGTGTATATAAATGAAAGATTTTTATTTGGCAGTCAGTTATAAGAAGCTCGCGAACCGCGATATTTAAATGTAACGAAACGTTAATAAATTATTTGTAATTAGGATTAATAAAGACTTTAATAAATTCGTAATTAGTTATCGTGAGTTTTAATAAATTAGAATATAGACAATAAATTAGAATAAAGACAAATAAATTAGAACAATATAAATAAATATATAACAGTGGAGTCAGAAGTGGAATATTCAAATAAAAAAAGCGGGATTTTAAATAAATCTAATTTGAATTTGAAATAAAAAGAAGTGAAATATGGCTACAATTAATGAGCTCACAGTTACGGATTTAAGAAGACATCTTGAAGACAGAGAATTAGCTTCTACCGGAAAAAAGGCTGAGTTAGTCCAACGACTAAAGAACGCTTTAAAAGAAGAAGGTTTGGATCCGGAAACTCATATATTTGAAGACAAGCAGGTTGCTGTTGTCATCTCGTCGATTTCGAAATTAGAGAACAAGGTTTCTGAAGATATTTCGAAAGTTTCTTCAGATGTAGCCAAAGTCTGTGGTGATGTAGCCAAGGTTTCCTGTGATATCGCTTCTTTAGAAAGCAAAGTTTCTAACGAGATTTCTTCTCTGGAAAGCAAGGTTTCTGCTAACATCTCTAAAGTCACCTCTGAGATGTCTGCCCTCGACGATAAAATGTCTTCATTAAAGAACCAAGTTGCTGCCGATATGTTGGCCTTCGAAGAGAAGATAAAAGAGATGGAAAGGAAGATGGAGGAAACAGGGACAGCAGAGAGAGAAAACAATCCAATTATAGCAGAGACAAAAGAAGAGGAGACGAAATGTAAGTTGGAAACACGCCGAAATGTGAAGGAAGTGGAAGTTCCGTTCATGTCAAAGTCCCAACTTTCGACGGAAAATCATCATGGAACAACTACATGAAACAGTTCGAATCAGCTGCAAGAGCGAATGGATGGTCTGAAAAAGAAAAGGCTGTAAACCTGACTATCGCTCTTCGAGGAGATGCCTTAGATGTGCTCCAGACCATAGCCGTAGAGGAGACGGATGATTTCGAACAACTGAAGAAGAGGTTAAATATGCGATATGGCCACGAACACTTGGAGCATGTATATCAGTCGCAGCTCAAAATCGAAGACAAAAGAAAGATGAGGCTCTTCAAGAATATGAAGTAGATATCGCCAGATTAGTGCGATATGCTTATCCAACAGCTCTCGAAGACATGATGGAAAAGTTGGCCGTTCAAACGTTTATTGATGGTCTTCGTGATCATGAGATGCAAAGAACACTACGATTAGCTCGTCACAAGACGCTGGTTGATGTCTTATCCGCCGCTCTTGAATACGAGTCAGCCACGCAGGCCTCTGGCGGGTACAATAAAGTTAGGACTGTAAAAGAGGAAGGAGATGAAGATAAACTTGACCAGCTCGTTAATATGATAAAAAGCATGACATACAAGAAACCGAAGACCATAAGACCGAAGACAAAACCAGAACGCGTCGGCCTTAGGGGAGCAGCTTCGACCCAGAACTTTACCAAAGACCCTCTGATACTAATAGCTTCTTTGAAATGTCGTGAAGATAGTGTATATGTAGATGGAGAAATAAATGGTAAAAAGCATACGTTGTTGGTGGATACTGGAGCGACCAGAACCATTATACGCCCGACAGTTATAAACAGCCGAAAGAAACTGTTACCAACGAGGTTGCGACTTCGGACCGCCACAGGTGAAAATGCCAACATTCATGGAGAAATCCAGGTACAATTAGGAATTGGAGCAGAAAAGTTCGTCCATACTGTTATAGTTGCTGACATCGAAGAGGATGTTATATTAGGAATGGACGTAATGAATACGCATGGATTCCAATTGGATTTTAAGAATAAGGTAATCAAAGTTGGTAACGAGGAGGTATTTCTCCATCCACATGATGACAACACTATGCAAGCAGCCGTTAAAGAAGATACAGTCGTGCCTGCGAGAAGTGAAACGATAATAGTAGCGCGGCTACAGGGAATTGTGGACGAAGGAACACCTGTTATGATGGAGCCTTGGAATCATGACGACGAAGTTGGCCGTGGAATCATAATTGGAAAAGAATTAGTGACTTCGGCTAAAGAAATTCCTGTGAGACTTATTAATGTCAATGACTACCCAGTGACCATCAAGAAAGAGACAAAAGTAGGAACTTGTGTACCTGTCACATCCATAATCCGTCAGACGACAACGTCTGATAATTCCAACGATAAATTTGATCAAATGGTTGCGGTTGCTGGACAGTCTCTGAATCAGATCGAGAAAAGGAAATTAAGGGAATTTCTTCGGCAGTATCGTGATATTTTCGTACCGAAAGGAGGAAAGACGGAAGAACTACCGTTGTTAAGCATAAAATCGATACTGGTAATGCTAAGCCAATTCGTCAAACAGCTCGACGATTACCACAGGCGAAAAGAGAGGAAGCTGAAACGATTGTTCAGGAAATGAAGAAAGACGGGGTGATAGAACCTTCTACGAGCCCATGGGTCTCTCGGTGGTCCTGGTTAAGAAGAAAGACGGAACAACGAGGTTCTGTGTGGATTACCGTTTGCTGAACAACGTTACCAAGAAAGATAGTTATCCTCTGCCTCGGATCGATGACACATTAGACACATTGGATGGAAGTAAATTATTTTCTACTTTGGACTTGAAGTCTGGATACTGGCAGGTAGAAATGGACCCGGTAGATAAAGAAAAGACAGCCTTCACCACAGGATCTGGATTATGGCAATTCAACGTTATGCCATTTGGACTTTGTAACGCTCCTGCGACATTTGAGAGACTTATGGAAAATGTGTTGAGAGGGTTATCTTGGAAAACATGCCTAGTTTATCTAGACGACATAATCGTCTTGGGGAAGACATTTGAAGACCATCTGAAGAATTTAGAAAACGTTTTTAATCGACTTAAAGCTGCCCAATTGATGTTAAACCCCAAGAAGTGCCAGCTATTTCAAGGTAAAGTCAATTATCTGGGTCATATAGTCAGTAAAGAAGGAGTGGCCGTGGATAAGGGAAAAATCGATTCTATTAAGGAATGGCCAAAACCAACTGACAAACATCAAGTGAGAAGTTTTCTGGGACTGTGTACTTACTACCGGAGGTTTATTAAGAAGTTTGCAGATATCGCTAAACCATTAACGCGCGACTTACAGAGGAAGCAAGAGAATACCGCTGGGATGTAGACTGCCAGAATGCCTTTGAAACCTTAAAAAAGCATTTAATCACAGCACCAATTTTAGGGTATCCACTGCCAGAAGGAGAGTTCATCTTAGATACAGATGCAAGTAATGTGGGAATTGGAGGAGTGCTGTCTCAGATTCAAGGAGGACAGGAAAGAGTCCTTGGATATTTTAGTAAAGTTCTCTCAAAACCTGAGCGAAATTATTGCGTCACGAGAAGAGAACTTCTGGCAGTAGTGAAATCAGTAGAGCACTTCTATCAATACCTCTATGGAAGAAAGTTTTTAATCCGAACCGACCATGCCGCCCTTAAGTGGTTGATGCAGTTTAAGAATCCAGAGGGTCAGATAGCCAGGTGGATCGAACGACTTCAAGAATATGATTTTAAGATTGAGCACCGGGCCGGAGTTAGCCACCGAAACGCTGATTCTCTTTCCAGAAGGCCATGCCCAGCAGAGTGTTCCCACTGCAACAAAACGGAATCCAAGGAAGCAGCAGTGCTAAGAACGACGGTGATCAACGACGACTGGACGCCTACCAAGATCAGGGAAGAAAACAAGATAGAGATCCAGTTATACAGAAAATCCGAAAATGGAAAGAGGAAAACCGTCGACCACCTTGGCAAGAAATATCGAACCTAGGCTCAGTAGTTAAGACATATTGGGCCCAGTGGGACTCATTTATCATGGAAGATGGCTTGCTCAAACGAGTCCTGGAAAATGATGACGGTTCAGAGAAGAGAAGACAGTTGGTGATTCCAAAGAGCAGAATAGCCGAAGTACTTCGTCAGTTACACGACAGTCCATCAGGAGGGCATTTTGGTGTGAAAAAAGACCCTTCAGCGAATTCGGGAACGGTTTTATTGGATGAACAGTTCCGACGATGTAAAAGACTGGTGTAAGAAATGTACTATTTGTGCTACGAGTAACGGCCTTATCGAAAAAGGAGAGCTCCTATGAGACAATATAATGTTGGAAGCCCGTTTGAAAGAATAGCTTTGGATATTGCTGGGCCATTTCCAGAAAGTGATAATGGAGGCAAGTACATGTTGGTAGTAATGGATTACTTCACTAAGTGGGTCGAGATTTACGCACTTCCAGACCAGAAGGCACCACCGTTGCAGATAAGTTGATCCAAGAATATATCAGCCGATTTGGAGTGCCTTTGGAGATCCATAGTGACCAAGGCAGGAACTTCGAAAGCGATTTATTCCAAGGAATATGTGATAGACTAGGTATGAAGAAAACAAGAACTACGGCTTATCATCCGCAATCGGATGGTATGGTAGAACGAATGAATAGAACAGTTGGCAAGTATTTGACAAAGATGGTGTCCGATCATCAGCGAGACTGGGACCAATATCTCCGTTCTTCACAATGGCCTACAGATCTGCTGTTAATGAATCAACAGGCCAGACACCAGCCAAAGTCCTATTCGGACGCGAGATGCGACTACCTTGTGATCTAGAGTTTGGGTGTCGACCTGGAGAAGATGTAGCAGGTGAAGATTATGTGATCGAATTACGAAGAAGAATGGACGATGTACACGAGTTGGTCCGTTCCCATCTCCAGATCGCTAGTGACCGAATGAAGAAACGGTACGATACGCAAGCCGAAAAGGGGTGTTTTAAGAAGAACGATAAAGTCTGCTTTATAACCCCAAAAAGCGAAAAGGTTGTTCTCTCCAAATTGCAGCAGTTTTGGGAAGGTCCATACCTCATTATGGAGAAGATCAATGATGTTATTTACCGAATAAGCAAGATTCCGAGAGGAAAGCCGATGATAGTACACCATAACCGGCTGGCGTCTTTTCGAGGGTGACCACGACGTAGATGAAGAAGTGGAAGTAAACCAAGTCCAAGATGTGTCTGACCTCACGTTTGAGGAATTCATGGGTGCCTATGGAGGTACCGGTAAAGCAAGACATGGTGTTACCACTGAAGAAAGGCAAGATCTACTCGCGCTTCCCGATGACTACTCACTGGCCCTTACCATCCCGGCCAGTATCAAAGACGCACCAGGGTTGGCATCCGTCTTTCGAAGGAAGTTTGGTCGAGTTGCAGAACTTCAATGCCAAGTGCCAGCTCCTGGTAAAACCTTGAAACTCCAAGATGCATCACGTTACCTTTTCTACCTGGTAACAAAAGACACTGCCCGTGACCAACCTACCTACCGAGATGTATGGGAAGCCTTACTTCAGTTGAGAGAGCACGTACTAGAGTCCGACGTGCAAAAGTTAGCCATGCCAAAGTTGGAGTGCCGCCAATTAGATTGGAGGGTTATACGAAACATGGTGGAGGAAATCTTTAAAGACACCGAAGTCCAGGTGTTAGTCTGTTGCAATCCGCATAGTTACTGCTGCGGAGAGAAAACCGTCCCTTGTCATTTCTATACAACTGGAAGTTGTAAAAGAGGGTCCAGTTGCCGATATCAGCATGTCGTTCCAGTTCCAGTCCCGACAAGGTTCCAGGAGGAACCATCTTTTAAGAGGGGGGGCAATGTTACGATTTTAAATGTTATGCATATAGAACTGTAAATATTTTATGACTAATTCTTTTATTGATTCTCGTAATTTGTAGGTCAAAATATACCTGAGCTTCGCTACCAGTTGTTTACAGAAATCTCTAGACACTAATGAGTCATCCACGTCTCGAGGTTGAAAAACGAGTCGAGCGCCTTCACCAAAATACGAGATTATTCAAGAAGTCCGCCGAATTCTCTGGATGACAACAGTTTGTGTATATAAATGAAAGATTTTTATTTGGCAGTCAGTTATAAGAAGCTCGCGGAACCGCGATATTTAAATGTAACGAAACGTTAATAAATTATTTGTAATTAGATTAATAAAGACTTTAATAAATTCGTATTAGTTATCGTGAGTTTTAATAAATTAGAATATAGACAATAAATTAGAATAAAGACAAATAAATTAGAACAATATAAATAAATAAATAACAATATGTACATTACCTAGACTTACAACAGTAAACAATTTAACAATAGTAAAGAAAGGAAAATCAAGCGAAATAACATTTACCAACCGTCGCAATACGTGCACACGTGTAAGAAAGGATAATTTACGCATATCAACAGTAATAGAGGCAAAATACCTTGGCCTGCATCTCGACCATTGCCTCGCTTAGAAGAAATATATACAGACCAAAAAAGGGAGCTTAACTTAAAATTCCGACAAATGTACTGACTTCTTGGAGAAAAATCAAAACGTAGCATCCAAAACCAAACCAATTTATACAAAACCATACTAAAAGCTTCTTTGGTACTTACAGATTATACCTATACGACTGTGCAAAACCTACGTCGCTGAATATCATCCAAAGATTGCAGTCTAAACTACTAAGATCTAGATACACTATGATACATAAACTACTAAACTAAATGACTGATATTTTATTATGACCTAAAGCTTCCTTTATCTAAGGCAAACTCCATAGAGGCAACGAAGCCACAAAATTAACGCAGACCACAATATAAAAATTAATTAATAATAGAAATATATAACACTGGTCCAGCCTCAGGAAGTTTTGATTGAACCTGGCCCTAAGATCTAATTCAAGAATAACCCACGTAGGATAAGTCTCCCCTTCCCGCCTGAAATACATATAACTCATTTACTTAGTTCTCTGTATATGCAACTATGTATATTGTAAATGACCATATTAAACAAAAAAAAGTGTACATAGCGACCAAAAATCGTTTTTTCATATGCTAAATGTTCACAAAATGGCAAAAAGTTTGTAAGAACATTTTAAAATAGATGAAGGAAATATACATGACCAACCTTCTCAACCCAAAATAAAAAAGAAGAGAACAAGTAATACCTATATTTTGCACACAAGATTTAAAATCTATTGAACCGAGTTTATTCACGCGTGGATTTGCTGGAGCCAGTACCCACGCCAGTCCTGTTTGCACGAAAGTAAACATTTTCTCTCTCTCTCTTTCTCTCTCTCTCTCTCTCTCTTTCGCCTTAAGTAATCCAACTCTGGACATAGGCCTCTCCGAATCAATCCAGTGTTTTCTATTTTGCGCCACTTGCTTCCAGTTGTATCCTCCGATCTTCTTAATGTCATCGACTCATCTCATTTGTGGCCTTCCTCTGTTTCTCTTTTCTAACCATGGTCTCCATTGTTATATTTCGTAGTTACATCTTTTATCCTTCAATCGAGCATTGTGACCTGCGAAGCTCCATTTTAATTTGGCAGCATGTTCTCCTGCGTCTTGTACTTTGGTTTTGCTTCTAATCCATTGGTTGATGATCTTTCCATCGCTCTTTATGCCTTAACTATTTTATCATTATTAGACTTAATTACTATTTAAATGGAAATAAGCCACAATTAAAGGTTAAGTATCCGAGGATACACTGATCGTAAATTCTGGTTTTCAAATATTATATTTTATTTTAGTGCTTTTCACTGAGATCCAACTTAGTTTCCAAATCCTGCTTACGCTAACCTTATTCTTCTGGTAATTTTGGCAGTTTGATTTTCTTTGTTAACTTTTATTATCTGTCTCAGATAGATGTATTTATTTGCTGTTTCTAAATTTATGTCGTTCAACGTTATTTCCGAAGCATATTACTTCTTCCGAAGCATGAAATAGTTGCGTCATCATGATCTGTAGTTCTTCGAAACATGTAGCGAATATTACACTGTCATCAGCGTATCTCAAATGACCCAGTTTTTTTTTTCATTAACATTCTATTAAGAAGGAAGATGATGGAAGAAGATTTATACTAGATTTAATAGAACAAAATATTTTGGCATAATAATTTTAGCACCTAAATCGATTTTTTGCGTTTTACCCCCCTGCAAGGGGTGTTTTAGAGGGAAGCTCAAAGGTAAAAGTGGTAAACTTTTTTGCAACTTTTTTAAGGTACTAAAATAATATGCTTGGCAAAATTCAGCTTGTTTGTATAATTTTTAGAGGTTCAGTGGCATTTTCGTCTCTGACGACTGGAGTATATAATTTAAAATATCCACAAAACACAAAGGTTTACACGTGCAAATTTAATTTAAAACGCCGATCAAATAGTTACTGGCGCATGAAACGTTGGAAGATTCTAATTTTACTGATACCATTTTGTTTCACTGGCACGCCAACAACTACTGACGCCATCAAATCCATCCATCGCCTTTATTTTAACGAAAAAATAAACCCCTGTGTGAATTATGATTCAGTGATCTAACAGTAAGATGTTTCCTGATACAGTGCCCTAAATATGTTAAGCAGCGAGAAAAAGATTAAAAATTGCCCTAGAAAAAAACCATTGAGCACAAAGACAAAAGAGGGAATGTAAAGGTAGTGGGGGGCAAATATTGTTAGACAGGAAGTACGATCTTTAGAGGCCACATTAAACAAGGAAAAAGAGTCTCACTCCTTCTCTAACATCAAATTTAGTTGGGTTAATGTTATTTTTGTCCCAAATGTCACATGAAATCTTATTTATATTGAAGTTTTTTAACAATTGTGTCGCATTTTAGACTATTACCGTTAATAATTAATTAAAACTTTCTCGTCTAAGACACATTCTGCCATTTGACATGACAAATTTGGCGCATTCGCATTTCCGGATATGTCCGCCATCAGAGGCCTGGTCTCCTTTTCATAAGGATTAGATTCCCTCTTTTGTCTTTTTGCTCGATAAAAAAAAAACAACGGATAACCGTCTGCTTATCTTAAACTGTTTTTTAAATTCTAACTTTACATATTAAATATTGGACTGTAGAAAAAATGGTTAAGGCGATCAAATATACAAAAACGTCAGTATTAAAAGTTATTAATGTAATAAAGAACAACTCTTTGTTCTACTTGTCCTACTTCGAAAACTGCTATGTATTATATAGAGCTTGAATACTATAAGTATTATTCTGTCTCTACATACCATTATTGATAAGTTTTCAATCGGTATTGTGTGAAATAAACATTTATCTTGAAATAGATCAAATCGACATCATAAAATTTCCGATGAAATGCCGACGAATGAAACCCGCAGCAACCTTCTCAAATCAAACGGTTTGTCTTTCCACATTGTTTGTTTTCCATTATTCCACTCTTTACATGGAATGCATACGATACGAATGATCAATGCTTTATTTATTTCATGTATTATTTTAGAATGACATAAATACTTTACAGTGTAGTCATAATTGATTATACGCGTTAAACAGCTATATTTTTGTAGTGCAGAATATTAAATATTGATATCAGTTTTCCTGTTAACCCAGTAATGCTTGAATATTATTTTACTGCCGTTGTAGTACTGATTTTTAGTACTACGGCACGTAAAATATGTTAGTTCATATACGACAAATATGTAAAAAATATTAATATTTTGTAATATGTTTATCTGCATTGATAACAGCTTGTAGTCTTCGGTCCATCTACGTGAAAGGAAGTATGAAATTGTCTTTTTCAGAGAGCTCTTCCCAAACCTATTGTATACCGTGCCACAGCTCTTCAGTATTTTGAGGTATACAATTTAAGCCGATACAATCGTTTTATAATAATCCCCCACACATTCTCGATTGGGTTTAAATCTGGACTGTAGGTGGGCCATGGTAAGGTTTTCATATTATTATTTTGAAGCGACTGGTTTATTATATTTGCAGTATGAATAAGACAATGATCTTGTTGAAGGATAAAATTATTTTCTGGATACAACTGTTCTTCATTGGGAAACATAATGTTTTCTAGAATATTCAGATAAGTCAAATGACCAGCTGATTGATATATATCAACATATACAGGATTAAATCTTTTATTATCTGATAATAACACCCAATTTTGCCCTTTTTAGAAGAATGAACAATTTTCTCATATTTAAATGTTACCCTGTCACAAAAATTTTGATTTTGTAGCTGATGGTTTAAAGCAAATATGTCTTAATTGCTTCTGTTGTGGTGTAAGAGCTTATTTTTCCTTCAGTTTGATACCTAAGATGCAATGCTTTAATTCTGCGCCAAGTTGTTGTCTTTCTTCCCGAAAACTGTGAGACATAATTCTTGCAGTTTTCGGATCTTCAAAATCTCTTCTAATCTCTCCAAAAGCGTACGATCTTCATCAGCGGTAGATATTGTTGGTCTTCCAAAACCTTGCTTTCTTTCGAGAGTTTCTTGTTCACTTCATCTTTTATCAATATTAAAAACTGTTGTTCTGTTTACGTTAAAATGGTTCGCTACGGCAGATAGTGACCAGCTATCTTCTAATTTCGTTGAAATTGTTGCTTTTAGTTATTTGCTAGCATGTGGGCAAGGGATATGTAAGAGAGGGCATATGACACAAACGATATTTCTGTATTTACTAAATGGGGCCAGTTAATTTGACACTATGTACAATCCAATATGGCGACGGGTAGGTCCGGATTTAAATTAATATAAGCTATATTTACGAAACCCTTATATGTAAATTTTTTCCAAAAAAAATATGAAAAATTTCGATTCTTCAACATAGTTTTGGGTAATATATTAATACTTGGTGTGGATAACTTACATTTGACAGAATGTACAATCCAATATGGCGGAAGTAAACCCATCTACTTAATTAAAAGCTCTAGTCCACCGTTATCTATCCAGGTCAGAATCCACATTGATATTCACCTAAAATTTGACCAGTATTGTTTGATAAATGTGTAAATTATGTTAAAAATATCTAATAGATTCTGTACAAAAGCATTATCCCTCTTTAAACTGTTACATAACCAGAAAACTAGAATACCTAGGCCATGAAGGGTGACCATAGGTGACGAGGGGACCAAAATATGAAATTTTGAGACTGATAATACAGGGAAAGATTTAAGGAAGAAGATCTGTTGGCCGAAGGCAGAACTCATGGTTAAAGAATCTACGTGATTGGAATCAATGTAGATCGATTGATTTGTTAAGAGCAGCAAGTTCTAAAATAAAAATAGCCATTATGATTACCAACCTCCGTAGGTAGACGGCACTCTAAGAAGAAGACGAACTGTTACATTCTAGCTGGCCTTTCTTTTGTAATAGACATATTGAATCAATATTTCTTGTGCACCTTACTACTTATAGAGTTCTTCAAGGATTTCATCAGCTATGTTCTAGTTTTGAATAGTGCCTTGTTATTTTTTAGTTTTTGAGTTTAAAAAATTATAGTAGAGTGACAGAGACATTACAATAATAATAAGAGATTGGAATGCGAAAATTGGGAAGGGAAAATGTGGCAAATAGGTTGGAAAATATGGTCTGGGCCAAAGAAATGAAAGAGGTGATCGGCTGTTGCAATTTTGCTAGAAAAATAATTTTATAATTAAAAACACATTTTATCAACTACCTAGAAGACGAGTATACACGTGGAAATCTCCTAGGGATACTAAAGACCATATTATATGAAATCAAATAGATGATATAACCATAAACAACAGATATAAAAACACAATCCAATCTGTAAAAACGTATCCAGGAGCAGATATAGGGTCAGACCACAATCCAGTAGTGGCACAATTCCGAATAAAACTTAAAAAAGTACAAACACCTAAGAGCAAACAAGTAAGAACTATCAATCGTTTAAAGGATGAAACAATCAGTTAGAAACAAGCATTAAGGCAAATCTTGAAAAACTTGAAAAGACAGAGAAGATACCAGAACTAGACATTAATAAACACTGGACCATTATTAAAAAGAACGTGCCAGAGCCCGCTAAAAATATTCTAAAAGAACGAAACCAAACCGAAAGAAAAACCAAAGAAACAGAAAGAATGGATTAGTGACAAAATTTTGTTATTGATGAATTCCCGAAGACTATCGAAAGGTAAAAGTGAAGAACAGTATAAGCAAATTAACACAGAGAACAAAGGAAAAATCCGCGACGCTAAAAAATAATGGTTAAAAGACAAATGTAAGGACATTGAAAACTTGGAAGCCAAATATGATTCATTATATCTTCACAAGAAAGTTAAAGAAATGATCAATAGAAACAGAAAGCAGGCAGTACTTATGAATGAACAAGCGAATATGATAATGGAAACAGAGGAGAAACTAAAACATTGGCAGACATACATAGAAAAACTGTTTGACGATAAAAGGCAGCCTCCTTGTGATAATTTTCTAGAGGAGACAGGGCCAGAAATAAGCAAAGAAGAAGTAATGCAAGAGGTGAAGTCATTAAAGAATAGCAAAGTTCCAAGACCAGACGAGCTACCGAGCGGATATATTAAAGTTAATAGACGAAGATTGAATCCATTGTTAGTAAACTTATTTAACAAGATTTATAAAACAGTATAAATCCTGAAGAATGGCTAAGATCAACCTTTGTCCCTCCTCCCAAGAAGGCACATGCTAAGCAGTGCAGTGATCATCGCACGATCAGTCTGATGAGCTATACTTTAAAAAATATTCCTCAAAATAATTCACAATAGAATTTACAGAAAATTGGAAGAAGGTATCGGAGAAACTCAGTTTGGAATCCGGGAGGGATATGGAACTCGCGAAGCATTATTTTGCTTTTAACGTCTTGACACAGAGGTGTTTGGATGCGAATCAAGATGTATTTGCTTGTTTCATTGATTACAATAACGTTTGATAACGTCAAGCATGACCAACTTTTTGAGATCTTGAAAGCTAAACAGTTAGACACTCGCAATATAAGAATAATATCTACTCTGTATTATAATCAGAAGGCAGTTGCACGCATCGAAAATACCACAACAAATAAAATTCAAATTAAAAAAGGAGTTAGACAAGGATGTTTGATGTCACCAATGATATTTAATATCTATTCGGAAGAAATTATGAAGAAAGCATTGGAGGAAGAAGAGATTGGGATAAAAGTTAACGGCCAACCAATTAGTAACATTAGATACGCAGATGATACGGTTTTAATAGCGGGAACAGTAGAAGACCTGCAAGCCATTTTAAACAAGGTAGTCACAAATAGTGAAGAGAAAGGGTTAACAATGAATGTCAAGAAGACGAAAATCATGATTATTTCAAAAAAACAAAGATTGAATGCAAACCCTTACATTCACAATAACGAAATCGAACGGGTGCACAAATATAAAAACTTGGGAACAAGTGTTAATAACAACGATGACATCACAGAAGTAATAAAAACTTGAATTGGAAAGGCTTGAGCTGCTTTTGGTAATATGAAGGACATTTCTTGGAAGTCCATGACAATAACTTAAAACTGAAATGAGATTGGTTAGATGGTACATCTTTTCGATACTGCTGTACGGAGTAGAGACTTGGACTTTAAACAAGAGCAATATCGATAAACTAGAGGCCTTCGAAATGTGGATATATAGAAAAATTTTGAAAATACCTTGGACATACAAAATAACAAATAGTGTAGTTCTTCGAAGAATGAACAAAGAACGGGAGCTGTTGATCACCATCAAGAGAAGAAAGCTGGAATATCTTGGTCATGTAATGAGAGGTAAAAAGTACCGATTGCTCCAGTTAATTATCCAAGATTCAGGGCAAACGAAGCGTGGGGAGACGACGTATATCTTGGCTGTACAATTTAAGAGACTGGTTCCAGTGCACATCTAACCAATTATTTAAAGCAACAGCTTCAAAGATACGAATAGCAATGATGATTGCCAAACTCCGTAGCGGAAAGGGCACTTGAAGAAGAAGAGTGACAGAGTGTAGTATAACAGAGTTACTAATTGATAAATGATTTTACTTCCCTTAAGGTAATCAGGAACGTGCGGAAACTATCTGTGTAGGTGACATCGCAATAGCCAAAAGTAGCGACACAGCGCTAATATAAAAGACTCTTCCTAGTCATGTCAGTTGTTATTTATGAATATAATGTTACATTCACAGATCGATCACATTCGACCGAATAATGATCGGTAATGTGGCCAAAATACACTGAAAGATCAAAAGTTTGTCTAGACAGGGCATATTTTAGGCCATTTTACAGAGTTCTAGTTTTACTCCAGAGTTTTACCTTGTTCAGACAAGGACTTTCAATGTTCATGAGGTTAAGATTATAGTAAAATAAGGTCTTTAAAAAATCGTGGTCATTGTAATTACCTTTATACCGTACCATAACATACTTGGTCACATTTAGGTACATTTATTTTACATATTTTATTACGATAAAAGCACAATTTCCTAAATATGTAACATTATGCATAAAATTTTTATATTAAATCTAGTATAGTAATCAAATTTCTAATATCAATAATTTCCTGGTTACGCATGACGTACACTCTCAAAATTGAGTAATAGTTGTTATGCACATCTGGACGACATTCACACAACCTACACTCTCAACAGATACGAATAACAGCCAAAAGATTAGTCGAAAGTGCATATTATATATATAAAAAAAGTTGTTTACACCAGACGAAATACTTATTTCCTCCATTCGGCGTGAAACATATTGAAACTATTTTGAATGTTATGAAACTACGTTCTTATATCAAAGCAATGCTTATTTTAGTTTGTTGTATTTTGGTTTTAAATGCTACAAATCAGATATTGAATTTAAAACTTATTCTTTATTGTAAGACATATTAATATTTAAAAAATAACTTGGGTATATAAAGGAAACTGACCAGACCACAAAGGTACTACTATTTTTTCTCGTTTAATAGCGTCTTAACGCCTTTCGGTTGGGATTAATAAATGCACTCATCTTGCTCTGCACTGCAATTAGCTCAGCTCGATATAACGGTTCTATATGAAATACAGTATATGAACTACATTTAGGTGATTAACTGCAGACCGTTGAACGGCTTCATTTCCAGACACTGGCGAGTACATACCCTCCTTTAAAACGCTCAAAGCTTCTACCTTGGTGACTGTCAGTAGAGAATTCCTTGTACCGCATTGTTGTCATTGTGTTTCTTCGAAACGGCTGTTGCTAAGAATTGGTATGTGTTAATTGTCCCGTTAAGGCATCTTTTTGGGCCTCTTCATGATATATCCTTAGTTGAATGTGGCGGCACTGGATTTGTTGGTTATTGAAAATGACTGGTAATACTGATAGGTGTCTAGCGTTAGCCAATTATTTCATTCTTTGACACCATTTTCTTCTTATTCTTTAAGGTAATTCTTAAAGATTAGCGCTACCTTGATTTTAACCAAAGTTCCAAAGTTTGCTCTATTTTGTATTTTTTTCCATTCACTCTTAAGCACAAAAATCTATTGCTAATATTATCTATGATAATTTTTGGTGTGAGTTCAAAATCATGTTTTGCAGACATAGTGAATGTGGGCATCTTTATAGATTGCATGGTTCCACGTCTTCAAATCTCTAAATTCCCAGTCTGGTAGTTGGACTGCCGGATTTTAGACGCTAAGCCTGTGTTACTCTTTCTAGAGTTATTATTCTTATATGTATAAGAGGGAAATGCCTAGTATTACCCTCAAGTTTGTGGTGCAGTATGATCTTGATTCTTTCGTGCTTCCTACAGATGCGAGATTTGCCTTTTTTACAACTCTGTTATTGCCTAGAATTTCCTTAGTTTACTCGGTCGAAATATTGTAAGTAGTTTTATTATTTTTTTGGTTACTTCTCAGAATTTCCTGTTTCTTTATTTTATTAATTTAGTCTTCTGGTCCCCTTAAAGGTCCATATTGGTCTGTCAGATAGTCAAATCGAATAGATAGGTGAATAGCATTTACTTTACTGTGAATGATTAGTGGTGCCCTGGCCAGGCATCAAAAAGGCCAATGTAGAAGTGTAAAATTCAAATGAATCTGCTACTTAGATTAGAATATGCTGGAGTATCAGATCGACCTACGTATGAGCAGTAATAATTAGTATTTTTACCTCGGAGTTACTCCTAAAGCCCTATCTGGAGAGCGAGTACTCAAAAACTAAAATATAGATAGATACACAGAGCTTTTAATATATGTAAAAGGTCTCAAACTTCTAAGGATAAAAAGTCACAGCATCTTTGTTCCATCTAGATTGAGTTAGTCCAAATGATGCAGAAGCAGATCCCACTTGCACAGAACCTTGTCCAGCTTGATCCTTGCTCCACGTATAAAAATGGGGACGTTTTGATTCCATATCAACACAGCAGAAAACATAAAAACTTACTTGGTGTGTATAAAATGCGTCAGATATGGGTGTCTTAGGTAATAGCTGGAACTGCTATAAGTCAAATCAAAAACTTAGTAAAAGTTCTGGGCGATTTTCACATAACTCGTAGAATACTTTAGCTCTTTTGTTGTGAATGCTCTTGTGTACAATAAATATTATTCTTTTTTTTTTAAATATTTTTCTATTTTAATTTGGTTTGTGATTCTTAAGCATGTTGCATGTACATCTGAAGCAGATGAGGAAAAACCTAAATTAAAATCCATTCTACAGATTTTTGAAAACTTGACAGTGAAATTTGTTTTTTCTTAAACTTTGTGTAAATAAACATTTTAAGACTTTGATATATTGTAATAACTTTCTCGTCTTCTTAAATTGACTATAAACTCTCTAACGCAACTCCTATAAGTTGTTTGTTTTTATTTATGATCTCCTCCTTGTTTGTCTTTTGATACTTCCCCTGCATAAATGGTATTTGCAACTCTGGCTACGTGCCGTGCTTATTGTACGAATAAGGAGTTCGCCTTAGCGAACTTTGCTGGAAAGATTTTTCTTATCGCACAAAGCTTCTGAGATACTCCTTAGCTTCGAAGGACCAGCTACAGAATCCAGCACCTGAAAGGTTGTTCTCTTGACAAGGGATAGGTGTAAATATTAAATAGGTAAAGCCTTAAAATTTATGTTTATTACAAGAAGAAAAATAGCCTACATCACTGTAGAAAATAGCATTTAATAAATGTAGGAAATAAGTTTATTGTTTATGGATAAAAGTAAATGTTTATAACATAGATAAAATGTAAATTAAAATCGTTGTTGGATCAGAAATAGTTTATACGCACTCGCGGCACGTTATGGAAACACCGCGACTTGAAACAATTGAAAAGTTGAGATTAAATATAAGTTTTCTACTTACAATAAGGCACAGCATCTAACTCTTTTTACCATGCACTCACTGCCAACAATACTGGCCACAAAAACTATATAATAGTAAAATAAGGAAATAATGAATAAATGAAGAAATGAATTTGACGGGTCGCAAGCCCTTGCTTGTCAGAACTTTTCTTACGACGGTTGCTTGGCGACTATATGGTTTTTAGGAACTTGTTGGTCTTGTTAATAGTTCAAGGCCGAGAATGGACTGGTTTTTGGGACTAGTCCAAGTTTAGATATAAGGGGAGTTTTTATATGAAAATATAAGATTTTTACAATATACAAATTTATGGTAAATTTGTACACTTATAGACCCATAGATGAGGTAAAAAAATTTGTCAAACTCTTAATGAATGTTAAGAATTTATTTTTTAAGCAGTATGTTACTGCTAACTTAAAAGATTTTAAAGGCATGGATTCTCTTCGTCAGTTTACTTTAGAAACATTCATCATATGACACAATTTTACATCTTGCTTATCAATATCATCCACTGTAATATTCCTACACTGGTAACTACGTCAATATAAAAAAAGATAATTAGATGTACAAAAAACTGGATAAACAAATAAAATACAGAATTAAGAAAGCGAAAGAACAATGGTTAAAAAAACAATGCGCAAAAATAGAAGACTACCAGAAAAGACATGATAGTTTTAACACACATAAAAAATTAAAGAATTAACTCACAACAATAGAACAAGAAAACCGGGAATACTGAAAGATGCAAATTAAAAAATTGTATTGAATACTAACGACAAATTAAAGAGATGGACAGAATACATCAACGAACTGTTCAAAGACAATAGAACAGAGCAGATGGGGATAAAAGTAGAAGAGGATATGGTTTTAAGGATAATAAAAGAGCAAATTAAAATAGCATTAAAAAGCAGCAAAAATTATAAAGCAGTAGGTCCAGACCAAATCCTTATAGAAATCTTAAAATGCATAAATGATGGGACCTTAGATATTATAGTAGACTTATTTAACTCAGTATACAAAACAGGACACATACCGAAACAATGGTTACTCTCCACCTTATGTGTTATCGCTAAAAATACAAACGCTAAATATTGCAGTGGATACAGAACAATATCACTAATAAGTCACATTCTCAAATTATTTTTGAAAATAATACATGGTTGTATAAATAAAAAACTGCAAGAAGGAATAGTTGATAGTCAGTTTGGGTTCAGAAACGGACTAGGAACCAGAAAAGCGTTATGTTGATGTGCATGTTTGTTACGTTGATTTTGAAAAATCTTTTGACAAAGTAAGACATGAAAAAAAAAATTCAAATTCTAAAGACAAAAAACATAGACCATAGGGACTTACGAATAATAACAAACCTCTACTGGAATCAAAGAGCACAAATCGTAATAGATAACGAACCCAGTCCAGAAATTGAGAGAGAAGTTAGGCAGGGCTGTATTATGTCCCCATTTATTATTTAATGTATATAGTCAAGCCATTTTTGAAGAAGCATTACTATCTTAAAGTGAAGTAATAATTAACGGAATATCTATTATCAACATAAGATATGCAGATGACACCGTGATTATGGCAAGCTCTGCTAAACAACTCCAATTACTGCTAAACAAAACAAACAGTTTCTGTGAAAAATATGGACTAAAAATGAATATAAAAAGACCAAATACATGATAATAACAAAGAAAAAAAATATACCAACAAACTTACATTTGGGAAATGTACCGATAGAAAGAGTTGATAAATACAAATACCTAGGAACCTTAATTTCAGACAATAATGATCAAACAACTGAAATAAGAGCCAGGATAGAAATAGCAAAAAATGCGTTTGTAAAAATGAAAACAATTCTCTGCAACAAAGACCTTAGATTAGAACTGAGAGTAAGAGCATGTGTTTTCGATACTGTAATATGAACTTGAAAGCTGGACATTGAAGCAAGAACACATAAATAAGTTATAGTCCTTTGAAATGTGGTGTTATAGGAGGATGCTTAGAATAGCATGGACACAGAAGAAAAAACAACACGGAAGTATGGCGAGAAATGGGCAAAGAATGCGAAATAATAAACATAATAAAAATAAGAAAGTTACAATATTTGGGACATGTAATGAGGGGACCGCGATATGAACTGCTAAGGCCGATAATACAGGAAAAGATAAGAGGAGGAAGGAGTATAGGAAGAAGGAGAGTGTCCTGTTTTGAAGAATTGAAGGGACTGGTTTAAATGCAGTTCTATAGAGAACTCTTCAGAGCAGCAGTAGATAGATTAAAGATAGTGATGATGATATCCAACCTCCGATTGGGAGCCGGAACTTAAAAGAATAAGGTAACTTCGGTCATCATGATTATATCGTCTTCTGAAATTTGTCAAAGCTACATCTAAATCACCATATCTAAAAATACAAAGTAATAACTCTAAACTGGATATCTCATGTAAAAAAAAACATTTTATCATAGGCGTTTCCTACTCGCATGTTTCGAAACATTGTCACTCATTATCCTAACAACTTTTTCTTTAACAGTCACATTTAACTCGTCAGAATAGCTTATTTTACATACAAAATGAAACTACAGAAATAATAATAACGCCACAAACCAAAACAACGTATCATATTAAATTATTTTTAGGTTAGAATTATGGAGACAGAATATCGCCACATAATATTGTCATAATATTGCCAGAATAAGTTATTAGGGAGTACTTGTCCCATTTAGTGAAAAATTCTAGATTAATCTATATTACTTACTTCTATTACAAGTATCTATGGTGGATTTATGGCACTTTGATTGACTCTAGGAACACAAATGGATTTATTTCGTTTTCATTGATTTGCACACTTTCGATAGCTATTTTCTATTAGAAATATTGCGTTTGGAAGAAATTGACTGTCACCACGAGATATATTTTATGACAAAGCTATTGAGTATTAATTTAACTAAAATTCTGAAAAAAAAACAGTATTTATTACGTTTTGACTGTTTTCTCCTCAATTATACTCTGAATTTTGTCTTCGTCCAGTAACAAACATATTAAGTGTTTATTTTGTCAGTGTTCAGGTTTTTTACTTTTAGTTTTTTACTTTATTACTAAGTTTAAATAGATAATGATTACGGTTACTAGATTTTGATAAGAAGTAATAATATTGATAATATTGATAAATAATATTTAGATCTCTCTTTTTTATTGTGTGATATATAATATAGATGAGACCTATTATTATACAAAAAATAATAAATAAATCTATATTTCGGCTATTCGTGGCTCATTCAAATTTATAGATTTCCTGATAAACCTATTTAAACAGCTGATTATACAAAAATTATATAAATATTATTTAAAACATGTAGTATTTAGCAAAAGAAATAAAAGACCTGACCTCGTGATTCATGTATTTTTAAACTAAATTATCTATCACATGTAATACCTAGAAAA
The DNA here is from genome assembly GCA_918026665.1 of Diabrotica balteata. Lineage (NCBI taxonomy): Eukaryota > Metazoa > Arthropoda > Insecta > Coleoptera > Chrysomelidae > Diabrotica > Diabrotica balteata. Next base: position 125,842,384 of record OU898281.1, read on the forward strand.
ATATATTTTTGTGTTATAAATATTTACTCTAATAACTTAATTTTTATAGGAGTTTTTACGTCAAAAACAGGTGAGTTTGGTTTGAAGTTTTAGCGAGTTTTGTAGAATATTTTGATAACATTCGAGTGTGTTTTAGTTTGATATAAGGTGCAGATATAGCTACACCCAGATTTACATGCATTTTCATTCATTTGGTTTTAGTGTTAACCTTTTAGTATACAGTATATCTTTGTCATGCATGACTTTCCCGTTTAATAAATATCCACAAGCCAACCATTAGCTTAATTGGAAAAATTTAAAGCTGGAATTTACAGACCCGATTCTGATAAATATATAATATCTTCTTTAGGTTAAACTTATTTGTTATATTTATTTATTCTAAAATGATAATTTAAACAAAGTTGATTTTCGAGCCAATCAATTAGCGCCAGGGAGTGGCATGAAAACTCGTGCTGAAATCCAAAAAAATAAAAACCGAATATAAATACAGGAAAACTGATGCCAACTGCTTTTGACATCGTAGGGCTTTAATAATCCTCCATAATTTCTTCACAAGAAAGTTAAATAATTAGCTGAGGTCTTCTTCTTTGTGTGCTTGTATTCAAGCGTTGGCTATCGTCATATTGACAAGCTGATGAAATGATTCTCGGTTGGCAGCTAGATAAAACAGTTCCTCGACCGTTCGACCTGTCCATTGTCTAATGTTACGCAGCCAGGACAGTTGTTTTCTTCCGACCCAACGTTTTCCTTCGATTTTGCTCTAAATGATTAACCGGAATAAGCGATATTTAGGTCCTCTCATTATATGACCGAAGTATTGGACCTTTCTCATTTTGATAATGTTGATCAATTCTCGCTCTTTTTGCACGGTCTCTAGCACACGTTCGTTAGATATGTCTGCTGTCCACGGGATTCTAACCATGCGACGGTAACACCATAACTCAAATGCTTCTAATTTGTTACGATTTTTTATTTTTGTTGTCCAGGTTTCACATCCATAGAACAAAGTAGACCAGACGTAGCACGTCTACATCCTTTTGGTCTTGGGATTTTGTCTCACATCCATAACTTGCTATTGACTTGACAATAGTTTTGTAGACCCTAATTTGTGATCTTCAGTGTGTGTTTTTGAAGCGGAACATATGGGCGAGTGAAAAGTAAGTTTTGTTTTCCTTTACTATTGTTTGAATTTCTGGTTCTTCTGTTCCATCCGTGTTTAATGTAACTCCCAGATATGTGAAAATTTGTACAATTTCAATATCATCCTTTAATTCAACTGTACGTCTGTTTCCCTAGCTCTTGCCTGTGTTAATTTTTTGTCTTTTGAATATTTATTTCTAGTCCGGTCTCTTCTGCTCTTGTTTTTAATTGTAAATATATTTCTGCGAGACATGATGCTAATTTCATCAGCATAGACGACACATAGCAATATATGAATAGTTGATCAGTTGTAGGTCTTCCTTATCGGAAACCTTCCTTGAAGGTTTGATATTCCCCGATAATATTTTTAGTTAGTTGTTGGAGTCGTTTATTTAGTCTATAAGTTGAAACTTTGTATGCAGTGCACAAGAGGGTTATGCCGCAATAATTTTCGCATTTCAGTTTATATCCTTTTTCATAGATAGGGCATGTAATCCCGGTTTTCCAGTCGCTAGGGATCTTTTCTTTATTCCAAAATCTTGTTCATAAACATACGCATTTGTCTTACTAGGTGTTCGCCACCTAATTTGTATTGATCAGAGGGGACGTTGTCAATACCTGGAGCCTTGGTATTCTTCTGCGCTCGTACTGCTTGTTTTACCTCTTTCATCGTCGGGGTTTTATATTTTCTGTGTCTCGCTTAATGGGATGCATATCAATATGCTTTTCATTTTTTTTGCGTCTCTAGGAGAGTCTGAATACTGATTTTGTTTTTTTTTGGATCACTGGGTATTTGCCTTCTTGATTTCTGCATAGATTTGTTTGGGGTTTGCATCCTTGTCTTAAATTGCATAGATATCTATTAGCTTTTCTTATAGCCTTGCTTTCGGGATTTTCTTTTTCATTTTCCGTATATTACAGTTCTCGTATTGTCTTTTCTCTCTGCGGCATATTTTATTGGCCCTCCATCTTTTATCTTCGTAGCTTGCTCTTCTTTCTCTGGATCTTCTTTCTATATATTTTTTGTGTTCTTTTTTTCTTTTCTATATAGCTTTTTCACACATCGTTTAACTATTACCTTTTTGTTTGTTTCTTTATTTTGTCGATGATCTTTTTTGCTGCGTGAATTATTTTTGTTTTAATTTCTTTTTCTTCGATGCTTCTGTTTGATATCTTGTTGTCACAATTTTTGTATGTCTAGTTGTTCTGTTGTTTGTGCCTGTCTGTCCCTTCTGTTTGTTTAAATTCTGCATCTGTATTTTATCTGTACTAGCAGATGGGCAGATCCGCTGCATGCTAATGTTCGCTTCTTTATATCTTGTATGCTTGTTGCGGCTCTTTTGTTCATCAAGACATGATCAATTTGGTTGTTGATTGTTTCACGCAGCTCCACGTTACATGCATTTTCATTAATTTGGTTTAAGTGTTAACCTTTTATTAAACAGTATAATCTTTGGAATGCATGGCTTTCCCGTTTAATTAATATCCACAAGACAACCATTAGCTTACAGATTTAATTCTGATAAATACACAAACATCTTCTTTAGGGACTTCTTCTTCTTTCAGTACCCTTACGATTATCGAACGTTGGCGATCATATTGGCAATAACTTTACGGCGGCTCTAAATAAATTAGCGGTGGTCTCTTAATACCATTCTCGTACATTTCGGAGCCAGGATATTCTTCTTCGGCCTGGGCCTCTCCTTCCAGCCTTCTCCTTTTATTATGAGGAGTAGAAGGTTATACCTCTCTGGATGTCTCATTACATGACCGAAATATTGTAACTTCCGAATTTTTATCGTTTTTGTTATTTCTGTGCTCTTTTTCATTCGATGTAAAACTATTTCATTTTTTTTTTTCGATCAACCCAACTTATCCGCAATACTCGTCGATAAATCCTTATCTCAAAGGCCTTTAATTTTTTCATTAGTGTCTCTGTAAGGATCCAGCTCTCCATACCATACAGCAATGTTAAGAATATGTAGCAGCGTATTAATCTGATTTTAAGGTTTAACGTAATATATCTAATAATTAGAATTTTCTTTAATTTATAGAGGTGGCTCTTGCTTTTTCAATGCGTATTCTTATTTCTTTATTTATATCGAAATTATTGGACAATTTTGGACTCTTTCTAATTCTATTCCATACGATCTGATGTTCGTTGGATGTAACTCCGTTTTGCTTACAACCATAAGTTTGGTCTTAGAAGTCTTAAGTTTAATTTTATATTCATCAATTTCCGATTCATCAACTCCCATATTCATTTAAGTGATAATTTTCAATCGCAGGCGGTACTTTTGCAGTCCTACAGCCTGTTATGGACCAAAGTATTTTATAAAAATAATCCTCTTCTGGCAATTTCATCAGACTTTTTATTGCATGTATTTCCCGATGATACAGCTAGTATATCTAGTTCTTCTATGAATTCCTATACCAGCCAAGGGTTTTCTTGTAGCCAAGAAGGGCACTTCTGTAGCCGCTTGATATGAAACATATCATAATGTGATCAAAATGTAATGTAATATGTTAAATAGAAGCGGTATAACACTCATGGCTTCGAGATACGTATTACACCAGTAATTTATCCAAATTTATTAATTGACTTTATTAATTAGTCTGCTAGTATTGAGTGGCTATAATAAGCTTCTGTATTCTGTATTGCGTGTGTCTAACAATACATTTTCAAAGAACTAATTTCAATCTAAATTGAAATGCCTTGTTTAGTTTCTCAATGACTTAAAACAGTAAACTGTATTTAAAGTTCAAAATGATAACGCAATTAAGTGTGTAGAGAGCTCCCTCGAAATTTTCTGCATATCCCTTGTTAAAGTTGAGTATTGATTAAACCGTACAAGTTTATTTCTTGAAAGATCCTTTACAAAGAGCTTTTAGTTATCCTTAAGGATATTGTTAACAAATGCGAGTAATTTTGTAGCAAAAGCTTGAAGGATGGGCCTTCTTTGGTGTAATGTGTAATTAATTAGTATTAAAACGTCTACTCTATTTTAGCTAACTTATTTGTCTTCTTTTTAATATTTATACTTAGCTAATTTAGTGTTTCCTCAAGTCATTTTTATTTTATCTATTTCGTGAATATCCTCTACTAAAAGCTATCTGAGATTTTTCTTGTACTATTCTTGTTCTTTATTTTTATTATTAATATGTTGTTTATTATTCTAACGTGCTATTTTACAAATGAATAATTAGTTGTTTATGCTTTCAGTTTGTTCAGTCACAATCTTTTAACATGTCTTATTGCTTATTTACATATTTTTCAAGTGATTTATAATAAGATAGGCAATGTATAAGCTAAAAGACAAGTAACGATCCTGCTACATAAAAAAGAGATAAAACTGATCTAAAAAATTATCGGCTCATTAGCCTGTTAAGCCATATGTACAAACTTTTCACAAGGATGATAACAACGAGATCTATACAAAGCCAGAGAGCAAGCGGGGTTTCGATCAAAGTTTTGCACCAACAACCTCCTGCAAACCATAAAACAACTCATTGAAAACTCTATAGAATAAAACAGACCAATAGTATTAATGTTTATAGATTTTTACATAGCAGTTGATTCGGTGGTAGAACAAGAGAGTGTAATTGATGCATAAAAGTCGTATTGATAGCCGCTATTCCAGATTAGTATACATAATTTATATAAAATGCGATAAAACGTAATAAGATTACATAAAAATAGTAACGAAATAAGAATTCAAAGTTGCCAGTTGCTATCATCAAGTCCTCGTAGACACGTTGTCTCAGGACCAGCAACTTCATGTGGAGTCATACGTCGTCATGTTACCAAATCCACTGGTAACTTTAACATCTTAATATATAATGCCATATAATGTAAACTAAATTTAAACAGATAACTTTTTATGGGTTTTTACCCAGAATTTAGTGGCTCAATACATGTACACCTAGACACTGATGATGGAACATGGATTCCGAAAACGTTTTGTGATATAGCCCAATTGAGTTTTTAAATTATATACCTTTAATGAAGGATTTTTAATAATTTTTTTAGGAATTGTAAAAAACTTGTTGTGTCTGACTAATTAATTTAAGTAAAATTAATTTTCTCCTTGTGAAATTTTATCCTAGTCTCGATAAAGAAACTAAGAATTAAAAAATCAGAAGCAACATTTTATAGAAAAATAATAGATTAAAAGTTAGACAAACGAGTTTAACTATTGGTTAACTATTTTTTATCTCGAGCTTTTAATTGTGTTTACAATTATTATCAAGAGCTGCTAAAAATACAAAATATCTTACAAAGTTGAACTAGAAAGAAAAAAATTTTGTTAACTCACCAAATAAAATTAGTTTGGTTAATAAAATTGCTGCTAAGACATTTGAAGTTCTGATCTAATAAATGTTTCTGTGAAATTTTAATATAATTTTGAAAAAGTTTCTTAAAACAAAAACCATTGAATTTATAAATAAGATAGAATAGCAGTAGACAATTAAGCATCAATGTCATAAATGCCAACTTAAAATTTTTATTTTTTAGAATTATATTGTCAAAAATAAAATTTTGTTTAAAATATTCTTTTTTGTTTAGTAACATAAAAGAAGAAGATTTATTCACCATTGATAGATGCCTGAAAAAATGTAACAAATACATGGAAAATTAAATCAAAATGTGATATTTTACTGATTTCATATATAAACTACATAGAAATAATATACAGTCCTCTCTCTCTATAACGATATGCAAGGGACCGGAAATTTTCATCGTTATAAGGAGAGATCGTTATACAGAGAGAGACAAAATTCGGTACTATAATATTAATAATACTGTACTAAATAACCTATTTTAATTTAAAAAATTAACATTGTATTCCACATAGATTTATTAACGAATAATATAAAGCAATACAGTATAAAAAATGACTGTGCAATTAAAACATGTATACTGTACAATAAAAAAATAAAATGCTACTGTAAAATATATTTAGCCTACATTATCAAAAAAATCTGTCACCTTGGTCTGTCTTCTTTTCCCTTTCCACAGAACTGACCTGACCTTGTCCTGAAGACGTATCGAATCTTCTACAGCACTCATATCGTCTTCCTGGTGGATGAAAAATCGATGCAGTACTTTTGCCGCATCCAATGCCTGCTGAGGGGTCGGAGCTGGTTCTGACTCTGCTTCCACTTCAGAGTCAATGTTTTCTTCTTCTTCTACACGAACTGCTTGCAGGATGTCCTCGTCAGAAAGTCCAGATGTTGTAGCTACATTTTTATCAACTTCTTCAAAATCTGTTAGCTCTTTCGGTCCGTAGGTGAGAGTAATTTCAAACTGTCTGGCCCAAACATCTAATGGCAGGTCATCTTCATCATAAGCCAATCCTTGATCTTCCAGCCATCCTGCGTGTTTGAAGGAATGTTGTATTGTATTACTCGTCACCTCGTCCCAGGATTTACTAATCATTAGGATGGCGTCAAGAATGTTTAGTTTAAGATCGCCATTATTCTCAACCAATGCCATCAAAAGTCTTCTCCTGTAATGGTTTTTTAAACTCTTGATGACACTTTGGTCCATGGGCTGAAGGACACTCGTTGTGTTTGCTGGCAGAAAACAGAGTTCGATGTTTTGAAGGTCGTGCAATACAGGATGAGCAGACAATTGTCTACAAGCAAAAGAATTTTTTTTCCTTTAAGCTCGATATCCCACTTTATTATCGCTTCTTCAAAAATTTCCGAGGTTATCCACGCACTCTTGTTTGCTTTATATGTCACCGGTAGATTTTTTATGTTTTTAAAGCAACGCGGGTTTTTCGACTTCCCTATCACTAACAATTTTCGCTTCACCGAACCTGTCATGTTAGCGGCTACTAAAACTGTAATGCGTTCCTTAGAGAGCTTTCCACCAACACACTTTTCCAATTTAAATTTTAAAGTTCTGTTGGGTGTCATTTTAAAAAACAATCCAGTCTCATTTGCATTGAAAATGTCTGACGTATATCGTGCCTTCAGTCCAGGCCACACGTTTTCTAGCCAATGATCCGTTACGTTTTTGTTAACATCGCGAGCCTCTCCGCTGATTTGGCCGTAGTTGATCTTGTGCCGCATCTTCCACTTACTCAGCCAACCCTCAGATGCTTAAATTCTCAATTCCAAGTTCAGTTGCAAAAAATTCAGCTTTTGTCCTGACCACAGGCCCAGAAAGTGGAATATGGTTCATACGCTGCTGCTGGAACTACTGAAGCATAGCGCGATCTAAATATTCGTGCTGAGATTTCCGCAACTTCTTCCTGCTACCGCCCTCCATCTCCGCTTTAAGCCACTTTTTTCTGTCCTTCCATATCGTAGCCACAGTTGACTGAGACAGCCCCGTCCGGTGAACGACATCCGATTGCTTTTCACCTTTCTCTATTGCTCGAGTTATCGATAGTTTTTCCTCCACCGAGAGCACTTTACGTTTTTTTGAAAACATGTTGACTGTTGGCACACTAAGACGCAACTCAAACTGGAAATTAAAAGTCGTCAATAGATGACAACATCTGTGTGATAACAGTTAATTACGCCGCCCGAACAATAAACGTCACTTAACCCTCTGATAAGAAAGAGTGTATGCCGCATTCCTTAAACGCAAAAACAAAACAACCGCTGAACAATGACCTTTTCATTCGTGACTCAGGTAGTCTGAACTTTATATACAATAACACATTTGTCATCAACTATTGAACGCTAAAAAAGTTATCGCTATAAAGAGAGAACGATATCGGTATAGAGAAAGAATTAATACATTGTTCTTATGACGAACCAACCAACGTTTACTATTTTCATCGTTATAGAGGAATTATCGTTATATAGGGAATCGTTATAGAGAGAGACTACTGTAATTATAAATTTTGCTTAGATTTTGAATTTCTGACCTTTCTGAATTTATTACTTTCACTACATAAAATTTTAATATTATCAAAATCCATAATATGGTCTTTGTCTATTACATGCTCTGCCAAAGCACAAGATGGTTTCTTAATTCTGCAATCACTTTTGTAAGAAATAATGCGATTTAAGAGATTTCTTCCGGTCTCACCAAAATACTCAGCTTCACACTGAGTACAACTAATGTTGTATACTACATTTGTTTTATCTAATTTGTCTATAAGATAATTAGTTTTGGAATATAAGGATGAAATGGTTTTGATGTTCTTTGTAGCTATTTTTATATTGTCAATAACCTTTTAACTTTGATGGTATACAAGGCAAATATCGAACACAGTAATTAATTAAATCTTGCCCAAGTACTTTCGATCAATAGATTATCCTCAGGGGCATTCGTCAGTTGTGGCCTATCCGACATGAGCAGAATGTCATACATATAAATTTGGACATAACAATACAATACACAAAGACAAACAAACACTTTAAAATTTTTAACAATGGAGAAGCTACATGTTATATAGAAGCCGGAGACAGTTTCTAGAGTTTCACACACCTAGACATCAGATTCTGTCTCTGGCTTTTATATAACATGTAGCTTCTCCATTTTTAAAAATTTTAAAGTGTTTTTTTTTGTCTTTGTGTAATGTATTGTTATGTCCAAATTTATATGTATGACATTCTTCTCATGTCGGATAGGCCACAACTGACGAAATGCCCCTGAGGATGATCTATTGATCGAAAGTACTTGGGCAAGATTTAATTAATTACTGTGTTCGATATTTGCCTTGTATACCATCAAAGTTCAATTATTCGAACATTCAACCTTATATTGAATAACCTTTTAATTTGATTAACACATAAATTATTACAAACACTAAAGGTTATTGACAATATAAAAATAGCAACAAAGAATATCAAAACCATTTCATCCTTATGTTCCAAAACTAAGTATCCTATAGACAAAGTAGATAAAACAAATGTAGTATACTGCTGTATACTTAGTTGTACTCAGTGTGAAGCTGAGTATTTTGGTGAGACCGGAAGAAATCTCTTAAATCGCATTATTTCTCACAAAAGTGATTGCAGAATTAAGAAACCATCTTGTACTTTGGCAGAGCATGTAATAGACAAAGACCATATTATGGATTTTGATAATATTAAAATTTTATGTAATGAAAGTAATAATTTAAAAGAACTTTTTTGAAATGGTTTGTATTAACAAAAGTGATAATAACTTAAACGAAAGGTCAGAAATTCAAAATCTAAGCAAAATTTATAATTATATTATTTGTATGTAGTTTATATATGGAATCAGTAAAATATCACATTTTGATTTCATTTTCCATGTATTTGTTATATTTTTTCAGGCATCTATCAATGGTGAATAAATCTTCTTCTTTTTTGTTACTAAACAAAAAAAAAATTTTTAAGAAAATTTATTTTTGAAAATATAATTGTCAAAGATAAAAATTTTTAAGTTGGTATTTATGACATTGAGGCTTATTTGTAACTATTCAATTTTATTTACAAATTCATATTACAAAGCATTTTTTATACAAATCTAATTTTATTTGGTGAGTTACCAACATTTTTTATTTCTGGTTAAACTTTGTGAGATATTTTGTATTTTTTTAGCAGCTCTTGATAATACTTGTTAACACAATTAAAAGCTCGACTAAAAAAATTGTTTCTAGCTCTTCAAATTAATAGAACCATAAGTATAGCTGCCTAAATGATTACTGTTAAACATTTTTTGTCGCTTATGCAATGTAAACCCATGATTAAGTTATTTATGATAGGCTCAACAAACTCTGTTTAGGAATATTCGATGAAATTGTCAACATGGTGTAAATTATTCAATGTTTTCATCAGATTTTCCGTGTTCATGCTAATTCTCTTGTTTTCGCACCGTGGTGGTGATGTTTAAATAGACATTTTGGCGTAGTAGTAAATACCACGCCTGAGAGACTACAGTTTTAATTTTGAAAACCCTCGAAAATAATACACGGCCGCCCCCGTTTAGTTAAAGCTCGGAATCACGAAATTAACGAATTAAAAATACAAAAGACATGGTATAGAGCCTTAAATATTCATGCTATTTGCGGAAATCGACGAAGATAATCATAAAATATTTATTTGCCAATAAAATTTAATGATAGCAAGAAGTTTTATAAAAAACTGTAAACTTACGTAATTTTTAGTGATGCATATTATTATCATCATCATCATCAATAGCTCTGATTTGACTATTTTTTGTCAATAGGCAAAAGTTATAGCAAATATTTGTTCTAACATCTCCCAGAAATACATCCGACTAATAAACGAAACAATGAACTTATCAACAGCAACTGTTATAGTACAGAATGAGTTTACTGAGAACTTCTCAATGGTCAAAGAATTAAAGCAAGGGGCCGACACTATTTAACCTGACATCGGAATATGTGATAAGACAGCTGAATATAAAAAGAGGTAATCTACTTCTTCTTCACTGGCTTTACAACTCGGGGTGAGTCTTCGCCGCATCCACTATCGCCCTCCATTCTCTACGATCTTGCGCTTCTGTTTCCCATTGTCGTACCCCAATTTTAGATAAATCCGCTTCAACATCTCCTTCCGTTTTTTCTCGGTCGCCCACTGATCTTCTACCATCTGGTCTTTCAAAAAACACTTTATTTAACACTCTGTCATCATCTGATCGTATCACGTGACCTGCCCATCTTATTCAGTTTGCCTGGATAAAACGAAAAAAAAAACAAATTAATCAATACAGATTTGGCGCCTATGCCGATAACATTAGCATTATGTCTCGCAAAACAGACGAGATGACAGAAATATCTATCTATCTATCTAATGTTTTAATTATCAGCTTCCACCAATTTAAAATATTTTTCTTCTTAATAACATTATGTTTATTCTTGTTTTTTATATACCAATCTCCAATCACCATATAACTATTATAATTTTAATTTCTTGTAATCTCCAATCTTTATCCAAATCCAATCCAATCCAAAGAAAGAGCTTTAAAAGAACTAAAAAATAATAAAGCTCCAGAACACGACGGTATAATTGCCAAGCTCTTGAAAACAAGCAAGACATTATCAATACCTATACTAACAGAGCTATTTAATAGATGCCTCCATAATAGCCAGATCCCTAAAGACTGGAACGAGAGTCTAGTAATACTCTTACACAAAAAAGGGGACAAATGTGATCTACAGAATTATAGACCTATATCGTTGCTCAGTCAAGTATACAAACTATTTATGAGAATTATTAATAACCGGTTAACCTACAAAATGGATAATTACCAACCGGTTGAACAGGCTGGCTTCCGCACAGGATGTACATCAGACCATCTGCTTACAATGAGAACATTGAGAGAGAAGGCAAATAAATACCAACTACCCGTATTTCTTGCCTTCGTCGACTATGAAAAGGCGTTTGATAGTATCGAGATGTGGGCCATAGAACAAGCTATTAATAATTGTAGAATGGATTCGAGATATAGGCAACTAATACATAATATATATGAAAATGGAACTATAATAATACAACTAGAAGAAAATACAAATCCCATCCCCATTAAGAGAGGAGTGAGACAAGGAGACTTAATATCGCCAAAGCTTTTAAACCTAGCCCCGGAAGACGTCTTCAAAACTACAAATTGGTCAATCTATGACATTAACGTTAATGGCAACAAGCTAAACCACTTCAGATTCGCTGACGACATGAGCGAATCAGCAATATGAAAAAACAAAAATAATTACAAACACAGATGACCCCAGAAATATGACTATAAACGGCAGTGAGATAGAACAAATCCAAGCATATATCTACGTAGGCCAAATCCTGAGACTTGACAAAAAAAACCGAAGTGCGGATATTACTAGAAGAGCAAGACCAGCATGGGCAGGATACTCCAAACAATATTCCAATAATCGGGCATATATCGTTATTAAAGTTATTTGATAAAATAGAAAATCAGTATTATCATAAATCAATTTATAGTTCTGCAAAGTTGAGTAAAATTTTCCTTTTTCGACTAGGAAAACAGACTCGAATATAAATATATCTGAGCGGAACACATCCACGTCCTGAATAAAAATGTGAAAATTTTGCATACATCCCGACCATTCCCTAACATCACACCTAAAGCCCTTTTCGGTGTATATAAGGGGATAGATTACCTCCAATATAATATATCAGCAATCTCGCGCCAAACCCTGTGTCTGAATTGAATAAAAATCCCGACTTTGAATCAGCCGGAGCTTACTCACGTGACAACATTTTTATTCTGCCGAATTCCATTTTAGTTAATAGCTTCTTTATCTTGCAGTCCATCTGTATCGCGGTAATATTGGGAGACACTATTAGAGCGTGCCGCGCTGGTAAAATTTAGACTAGCGTGGGAAAAGCTGGTGTTAGGATAATCTTATCAATTTTCTCAAAGAAGAGTTTGTATCAAAAGGGACCAAATTTCTAAATAAAAGAAACATAAAAAATAAAGACATAAAGATACATCAGAATATTTGAGATAAACCAAGCAAATTGTAGTAGAAGAATATTTTACAAAGCGATAAGAAAATAATCTTGAAAACACCTACATATGCCAATGCATCATAAACAAAATAGGAAAGTACTTAAATAAATATATACAAATACATTAATATATACTATAGCATTCTTCTGTGGTAGAGAATTTTCGTGCTCTCATTTTCTAGGTATTAAAACCTCAATACCCTGGGGTATTGTAATTTAGGGATAAGAATTTACAAGGAGGAGAATATGGAGTAAAGTTATTAAATGTACTAATAAAGAATGACTTAGCTCAGAGGAATCAATGTAAAGGGCCGGAAAGACATCAAATCTCAAAGGAGAATTGAGCTAGCTTTTCTACACTTCGGATTGTCTTAGGATAGGATTGGCAGATTTGCGATATGTCCTAAAAGACAATGGCTTTTATGTTCGTTTTCCTTGTGTTTGTGTATCTTTTCGTAGTTCTCACATATACCATTCCACATGTGCATGATATTCGGTATACTCCGGCCGTTGCTAATGGGTCGCATTTGTCCTTCAAATGATCTTAGACACTTCTTGATATTCTTTGTAGGCTTAAAAAATGGTCTTTACATTGGCGTTTTTAAGTATTCGCCCAATTCTGTCTGTTACCCTCGATATATGTGGCAAGAACGCTTTGCCTATACATGCTGTTTCTTCGTCTTTTCTTCTAGAAACGTTGTTAATTGCTTTATGTATTTCTCTTTTGGTATAACCATTAGAAGTGAGCGTTTTTTCAATAAGAAGAAGTTCACTTTGCAGATGCTGGGTTCACAAATTCTCTTCGCAATCTCCGTCAGAGTTTTGATGATACCTTGTTTTTGGCTTGGATGATGATTTGAGTTCCTGATTAGGTATCTGTCGGTGTGTGTAGGTTTTCGATACACTTTATACATACATACAGCGGACAAAAATGAGGGAAGCCTGTGTTCAGCAGTGGACGCAAAGCTTGACGGCATGACAGCTTACCTAAGCATGACAATAGTTTGCCAACACCTTTTAGTAATTTCCTTAATTCCAAAGTCATCAAGATTAGAAATTTTAGTTCCGTCGGTTGGCCAATAAGTTGGTTCATCACCTGTGGATATCAAGTGAAGACTTTTGTTTTCTGTTGGTTTTAATAGTTGACTACCTTTTCCTCGACATTAGTCTTGAGCTTCATTGTATATGCTAGGCATTATTATCACCAGCTGCAATCAATATCTTGCCAAGTATAGTAAACAGCTGCTCATATTGTTCGCTAGTTCACTGCAGAAACTGTCAGTGAACCATACTAGTCCTCTATGCTTGTATTGGTTAAGACATTCTAAAAAAATTGATCATATGTACAGTTAGAGAAAAAGAAGTTAGCTGCATTGTACAATTAAGTTAATAAGCAAAAATTAAATTAAAATATTTCTTAGAATAAACATCCATATCCTAAAAGAAAAGAAAAATTCTGAATAAAGGAAGAAAGAAAAATTAAAAACAAATTCTAAATCAAACAGCAATAGCATGCCATAACTGCACTAAGAATAAGAAAAATAAATTGAAAAAATAAAATCTACCACCATATTTAACACCTTAAAGCTACTGTTGTTAATAAAGTTTTACAAAGAATCCACCTATAATAATTTAATTAAAACCCTTATTTTATCCTTTTATCTGTAGCCAGTACTGCGACCTCAGAGGAAAATACAACAAAGTAATAGTTAAACACATGTCTAATGTGTACTCCAGAAAACGCTAAGAGCTAGGTAATTGCATTACAATGCCTCAATTGAAGAGTAAAATACGAAACCATTTTACTGTTTTTGAAATTTTCTCTGCGACATTGTTCGCTTCGTAAAACAATAAAAAGTATCATTTCTCTTTGCTACTTTGATTTTAATTAATTCGTTTGTGGATAGAAGATTTGTTAATATTATAATTCAACAAAGAACATGTTATTTACATTATTTTTAATAAATACGTAATTATTTCAGGTCTTTTAATATGGTATTTCGTTAAGAAATATTTTATGCAACGCAGATGGGGCTGATCTCTTTGGTATTTAATATAAAACTAAGGAAAACGTGCTTTAAAAGGTTTTTTGGAAATATACAGAGTGACCCAAAAATCTGGAAACGGCCAATTAACTCGTAAATTGCTAGTCATAATTGTACAAAATTTAAGGTAGACCTATTAAATGTTGAATGCTGTGATCATCGTCAATCATACTGCTTAATTGACTTAAGCTATTCAAATAAATAATCATATGTACACTTCATTTAATTTACATACCGATGCACGTCATCGGCGTCATATCCCGTGACGTCACATGATACCAACACAAAATATTTAGGCGGTAGGTGTGTTCTTTTTTAGAATCACTTTGCCGAGTAAACTGGCATTACAGCCACTAGACATATTTTATTATATACGCATAGAAATAATATTTAAAAATTTCTATTAATGTTAACTTAAAGAAATGCACAATAATATGTTTCATTTAATTTGTATAAATGCATTATAAAGCATTTTTATGAAGAACATTTGTTCGGAACACACTGTAACTGTAATTCGAACGAAGCTGAAATTTTGACATAAATTGGTAACACTTATTTGACAGTTGGGTGTTGAGACTTTTTGTACTTTATTATTTTGAATTTTAAAGTGAATACCTCTTGTTTTATAGTTTTACCTATTTAATAAAATCTGTTCTTTTTAGAACACAATTAGTGTGTTTTATTTCAAAAATGTCACGTAAGAATTTAAATAGTCGTTGTAAAGAAATGGTAATACTTTTACAATAATTATGTGACCTATTTGATTTAAAATGGAGTCAGGATTTTTTTATACTTTGGCAACTATGTCAACTTCGATCTCTGACGTAGATAATGACGTGCATTGGTATGTAAATTAGATGAAGTATATCTATCCATTGATTGATTACATTTGGCAACATTGATTTTATCCCAAAAATGTGTTTGTGTTTATACCGTTATTTCAGTAATTTATATATAAATTTCAGTTATTTGTTGCTATATAGTTGGATTTTGAAAAACCTGTAAAAGAGTTAACTTCAACTGCTTTGCTGGAATTATATTTACATCTCAAAAACGTCTATTTTATTTCTATTCACTTTCTTTAAGGACCACATTCCAAGTGCATATGTGACTATTGAAAAAATTAGAGCTCTTACAGCCTTAATTTTATGTAAATTGTTTTCCAACCCGTTACCAATTTCATCATAGCTATTCCTTCAATAGTAAGCCTTCTATGTATGTCTCTGTCATGTATCTTTTCTGCCCAAAAAATATTGGGTGATCCAATTTTATCGAACTCTTGAGCCTCTGGTTTTTAATTACAATTTATAGAGTATCTTTCTTGAGGGTTTCTAATGTGATTAATGAGCAGAATGGCGAAGAAAGTTTCAGTAGCAAACATAAGTGACATTCTCATACAAAATTGAGCATACAGAACTCAATGCCGAATACAGGAGCTGTAGAGGTCATTATATAATATAATATTTTATTTTTAATAATTTATTTAACAATATTTAATAAATTTATATATAACATTTATTCTTAATAATTAAGAATAAATTAAGAAGAATTTTTTTCACGAAAGAATGACTGATGTTTGTAACGGAATAAGAATAATCTGTTATATAAAGTCCTGAAAGTGTTAAGATTATATATATAATATATATATATATATATATATATATATATATATATATATATATATATATATATATATCGAAAATTGTAAAATATAAAATTTATATCTATAAAATTTCTATCATCGGTGCAGAAACATTTTTTGCGATACCGGCTACATTGAAAAGGGGAGGAAACATATTTCTCCACATCGAAGTCAAGTATCGAGTCCGGAATCCGACAAAATCAACATTTTTCAATAACGAACGAAAAGTATGTGAAACGTATGGGACATACGATAGATTTTTGGAATAAATCACTTGGAAAGCCCGAAAATGTAGCTATTGTGGTATGGCGGAAAAGATATCTCCATCTAGCATATCGGAGACATGTGAACCGTTATAAATATATCAGTCGACAAATAATTCATAGAGACTCCAAGGGTAAATGATGTAAACATGAATTTATTTGTAATAAAATACTTTTTGATATGAGTTTACTTAAATGTAAGTTAGTGCATTTATGATGACGTTAATTATGTTTTTTAAATATATATCTATAACCAAACGTTATGGCTAATTGGCTAAGCCAAAGCTAAGATCAGAATAGCCATGATGATTGCCAACCTCCGTCGCGGAGATGGCACGTGAAGAAGAAGAAAGCCATTATAAAAAAAAAGCCAAACATTACATTGACAATGACAATATAAATGTCATATTACTCAAAAAAATTGGTGGTTGAGTATATTGCAGACTTATCTAAAAGCCTAATAATATATGGGAAACCTCGCAGTATCCAGAAGATTGGAAGAAATACATTATGATTCCAATGTTAAAACCGCAAAAAGATCCAAATCTAGCAGAATCATACAGAGGTATATCACTGGTATCCTGTGTACTTAAAACATTCGAGCGAATGATATTTCTTAAACAAGAATGGAATATTGGCTAGAATCCAACCTCAAATTACCAAAATATTAGTTTGGGTTTAGAAAAGCGCATTCCACTATAGAAAATGTTAGTCATCTAGTCACTGACATTAATATCTCATTCTCATTAAATCGTTCTACCATAGCGTTGTTTATGGATATTCAGGGAGCCTACGATAAAGTAAATCTAGGAATTCTACATCAACAACTGGTGCGAATTGGTTTTAGTTGTGAATTTTCTAGAAAAATAATAAAATTATATCGTAATCGCATAATAAACCTTAAAATAAATGAGGAAATTACAATTCAATTAGAATACAAGAACAACAAGTCTGGGATTACCTCAGGGTAGCGTTTTAAGTCCTATATTGTATACAATATATACCTTTGACCTAGAAAAGCTAACAGACGAATTCAGGGATACTAAGATACTGGAATATGCTGACGATATATGCATTTACATTGATAATTGTGATTTTGAATCTGGTTACAATTCTTTAAATCAACTTTTTTTTCGATTTAACCAATGGTGTCACCAATGGTGTAACCAAGTATATTCACCCGGAAACGAACTATTTCAATCAGATTGTTTTACAAGACCATAGTTTTCCCATTATTTCTCACGTAACATACCTAGGAGTAACAATTGATAGAAAATTAGTCTGGAAAGAGCACATAGAAAGAATATTAAAAAAAGCGAGAAAGGATTAAAGATATTAAGAGCTGTAAGTTCTTACAGTTGGGGAGCTGATTCAGAAATGCCCTGTTATTATACAGGTCATTTATTAGATCCATTCTGGATTACGGATGCTTTCTATACTCTCAAGCAGTCTTCAGTAACCTAAAAAAGTTAGATAATTTAGTGAATAAATGTCTAAGATTATCCCTTGGAGCTTTTAAAAGTACACCAATTTCAAATCTTCAAGTCGAATGTTGTGAGATGCCTTTAGAGCTAAGAAGAAAATATCTCTGTAATTAATTTTTGTGCAAAATTTCATCTAAAAAATAGTAGTTTAGTTAATAAAGTTCACAACCTTTTTATAATGGATTTAACTAATAAGTACTGGAAGAAAAAAGAATCACTGGTTTTATGTAAATCATATCAAGACAGCTTACAATATAAAGAAAATATGTATAAAAACGAACTGTTACCGATATACCAAACAAACTTAACTGATTATTCTAATTACTCCATGTCGTTGAGAAATATGATGTTTAATTCAGACATAGAAAATGATTTTAAAAATTATCATATCATATTTACAGATGCATCAAAAAAAGACGAAAAAACGTCCTGTGCATTTTGGGACCCTACACAAGACTATTTCGAGGCTAAAAAACTTCCGAGTGAGTGAATTTTCAAGATATTCAGCTGAACAACTCGCTATATTAGAAAGCACTAAAATATATTAAAAATAATTTATTTAATAATAAAAAATTTTTAATAATATCAGATTGTAAAAGTGTTTTACATAAACTTTCAAACATATCTACTAACATTAATATTAATTATATCTTACAAAATATATTAATCAATTTTAAATACTTGTATGAGGAAGGAAAAATAGTTAAGTTTGTTTGGGTTAAAGCTCATTGTGGGATCATCCACAATGAAAAAGTAGACATACTGGCCAAGGAAGCATTAAATTCCGATACTGTTGTAAATTATTCATTAGTTCCCGAAGACCTTTATATTATTTCAAAAAATATAATTAGGCAGGAATGGATGAATAAATATGATCATTCCACCAAGGGACTTTTTTATAAAGGCATTCAGCCGAAAATTCCTACCAAACCATGGTTCTGTAATTTTGTAACAAAAAAAGATGCAATCAGAATTATCTGTAGAATTCGATTTAATCATTTCCTAGCACCATCTGACTTATTTAAATTAAAATTTGTAAATTCCCCAAACTGCGAATATGGAGAATATGGCACGCTAAAACATATGATATTAAATTGTAGTAACAATAGAATAAAGACCAATATTTTTATGGAAACCATTATGAAAATAAAAATTTTAGTAGTATCCATCAACCTTTATGGGTTAATAGTTTCTAACAATTTAGAAATTTATAAGTTGCTGTATCAATACATAAGCAGTTTAAAAATAAGAATATGAAACAATAATTTATAAAGACCAATGTATACCAAAACTTGTATATAAATGAAAAAAAAAAAAATATTAAAAAAATATATAAAACAAAAAAAAAGCATTTTAACAATAAAAAAAATATGTATATATTAAATAATATTAATAAAAAGAAGTACAGAAAAAATAATGAAAATAATAAAAAAAAATAAAAAAAACAAAAGAAAAAGAAAAGAAAAAAAAATAAAATAAATAAAAAAATTTAAAAAAACACTGCTTGCGGAATTGGATAATACTGGATAAACAACCACTGGGCACTGGATGCATGGATACGAGACTGGATACCGTCTACTAGAAAACTGGATACAAAATTGTATAAAATTTAAAAAATAAATAAATAAATAAATAATATGATATTTGTAAGTTTACCAATTATATAATGTAGAATTTTTAACGTAGTGATATTGTTTTGAAAATATTAATAATGTAAATTTTAAATATTAATAGATTTTATTTTAATCATTGTTAAGAATCAAAGTCAAACATGATTAGGCGAATGAAACCATAGGTTTCGCAGTCAATATTCCAAGTACACACATATCTAAAAGCCAAGTTCAGGGTTTTCTTTGTTAAACTTAAAAAAACTATTGATCTTTCCACCATATTCCTTTTTTGAATTATGTTTCTTTATTATTTTGCATTCTTTATTTGTATAACACAATAAGACAAAGCTGTTCTCTAATTATAGAAAACAAAACCTCTTATCCCATCACCATCAACAATGCTTTACCACATTCACGTAACGTTCCATTATTTTAATTCTTGGTTATTTGAGAAATGCCCACCCTGCTGATACCTGTAACTGCTACTGCTACAAAAAGTATAATCTAAAGATAAACACAATTCTAGGCTCATAAACGCAGTTTGTAAATTGCCGATGGTGAGGAAACGTATTCACAAAAACAATCCACAAACACGCAACCCAACACTTAAGCTATATATCAGCATTCGTTCGCTTTTGATTAACTGCCTCAATTACCGAAATTCACATCTTGCGACTAACGAAAAAAAAAAACAAAATCGTTAATGAAAGTGAGAAGTTAATGGGAAAGGCTACAAAATCGGATTTCCGTGTATGGTATATTTTATATTGGTGATCCTAATTGATGTATCGGCATTAGAAGCATTACATATCAGTAGAGCTCGAATGAAATTAAAATTATCTGTGACGCATATGATGCAATATTGACATCAAAATGGAGATAGCCTTCAAAGACTTTAGACAAAGAGTCAGATTTAACACAAGAGCAAAATAATTTAGTATCATGTCTTAGTGACATGCTTATCTCTGATAGTGTTGATTTTGTACAAAGAAGAATGTGATCTGCTTTTTCTGAACATATTTTAGTCTAAATTTTCTATTGTTTTTCAACTTTTTCGCAAATTTCTGTATCTATTATCTCGTTACTTTCAAGTATGTAATCATCTTCGATAATGCTAAAAGCTTGTGTTACTAAAGAACAGACTATTTATGTGCAGAAAGGATACTTCTCATCGCAATTTTAGCCCGCCACCCCCTCCCCCCACCCGCTACCAACCAAAAACGTAAATTTTTTGTTTTTTATATTTTATATATTATGTTATAAGGGTGGTCCATCCCCAACATTGTTAACTTTTATCCTTTTATCTATGGAATTTTATTTATAGAATTTATTTTCAAAGAAGCCTTAGTTGAAGATACAGGCATTAAAATCAATGGAATTAATGTCAACAATCTCAGACATGCAGACGACACGGTACTTATTGCCTCCAATAAAGAAGACTTGCAACGACTTATAAACAGGGTAACCGAAGCATGTGATGGATATGGGCTAAAATTTAATACTTCTAAGACAAAACTTATGGTTGTTAGCAAAACGGAATTACAATCAACGAACATCAGAGCGTATGGAATAAAGTTAGAAAGAGACCACAATATTACCTACTTGGGTGCAAACGTTAACAATAACTGAGATATAAATAAAGAAATAAGAATATGCATTGAAAAAGCCAGAGCCGCCTTCTATAAGTTAAAGAAAATTCTAATTAATAGAGATATTACGTTAAAGCTTAAAATCAGATTAATACACTGCTATATATTCTCCACATTACTGTATAGTATGGAGAGCTGGACCGTTACAGAGACATTGATGAAACAATTAGAAGACTTTGAGATGTGGATTTATCGAAGAGTATTGCGGGTAAGTTGGGTTAATCGAATAAGAAATGAAATAGTTTTACATCGAATGAAAAAGAGAACAGAAATAACAAAAACGATAAAAAGATAACACCTCTCTGGAGACATACACAAAGGTATATCCTTCTACACCTCATAATACAGGGTAAGATTGCCAGAAGGAGAGACACAGGCTCACGAAGAACATCCTGGCTCCGAAATCTCCGAGAATGATATCAAGAGACCACCGCTAATTTATTTAGAGCCGCCGTAAACAAAGTTATTATTGTCAATATGATCGCCAACGTTCGATAATCGGACAGGGCACTAAATGAAGAAAAAGATCCTTTTGTTGTGTGAAAAAAATACATTCAACCCTTAATTTTCACCCTTCTATCGCCAACCCCTATTTTTTAATAGCCATATTAGTTTCACAGAGTTAGCTATCATACACCCCCAAAACACCTTCACCGATTTTTATAAAATTTGGTATGCATATTAGATAGGTTTAAGAATCAGTTATATTTTATTTTACATACCCCTAAGTAGTAAGGGTAATCCACTCCAATTTTTTTTTTATTTTTTGGAGAAATTTCTTTATTTTTTTCTTAATTTGTTATTAAAAATACACCCTTCTAATAGCAATCGCTATTTTTAATAGCCGTATTAGTGTCACAAAGTCAGATGCCATACTCATACGAAACGGCTTGACCGGTTTTTATAAAATTTTATGTGTATATTCGGTAGGACTAAAATTTGGTTGTAATTTATTTTTTATACCCCTAAGTGATTAATTTTTATCTTTGTGTCCCCAACCTCTATTTTTTAATAGCCATATTAGTGTCAAAGAGTTAGTTGCCTTTCACCTCTGAAACGGCTTTACCGATTTTTATTAAATTTTATATGTACACTCAAAACGTTTGAGAATCGGTTATTATCTATTTTTCACTACTCCAAATGGCAAGGCTGGTCCATCAGAAACATTTTTTTTCTAATTCTCCAAAAGCAAGTTTTCATTTTTATTGTTTTTTAATGTGGCAATAAAAAATGTATACAACCCTTAACTTCACTCTTCTACCACCAATCCCTATTTTTTAGTAGCCATATTAGTGTCACAAAGTTGACATACTTCTACGAAACGGCTTGACCGATTTTAATAAAATTTTATATGTATATTTGGTAGGTATAAGAATCAGTCGTATATTAATATGTTTTTCATACAATTTGATAAAACATAGTGTGTATTTATAAAGTAAACAATATAGATGAAAACTGAGAAAAATAATTAATAAGCCAGAAGAAAGAAAAGAAAGAAGTTAAGAAATAGTGTCAACGTTAAAGTAATATTAAAAATAACATCTTTAATTATGATGATTGTAAAGAATATTTTTCCATTACAGCAAGTTCTGATGAAGCCCAAAATTATGTGGCGAAAGCTTGACTTTTAATAAAAGACACTCACGTTGAAGCACCCGTTTTTTATTGCTTTCTTAGTATTGGGTCGTTCCCGGTTACCTTCAACTGTCTATATATATATATATATATATATATATATATATATATATATATATATATATATATATATATATATATATATATATATATATATATATACCTTAACAATAAAACATAAAAAATAATAACCATTAATATAATAGTTTTTTTATATTTAAAAATTTTCTTTTTTTCCTATTTAGAAAGTAAAAGTCACAGTCTGACTTCTTGAAAAATGTACGCCTATGATAAGAATAAATTGGAAACATTGGATCATATTGGAAGCAGCGTTATTCCACCGAGAAATTGTAATGACTATAAAAACAAAAAGCATTTTGATGTCTCCCGAATATAGTCCTTTCTTTCAGAATTATATGAATCTCCGTCGCCCTTGAAAATCTTGAAAGCTTTTAGCTTGATCTGTTCAGTTTCAAAAAAATTATCACAAAAGTCATACTTTACACTTAATAGAAAGTTTTCTTGAAATAAATCAAAGTAGAAAAACTTACCAGAGGCGGAATGTTTTATGATTATAATGTAAAATAAAATAGATTTTAGCATTTTGTGTCTATTACATTGATGCTGGGTGTCTGGTATCGATTTAAAAATATTTTTTTTCTTTAAATGGCGCATCATCCACGCAGGATTAATAGGGAGTATTATTATTAGATTATGATAAGAACTTATGACTAATAACAGTAGATAATTAGAAGTAGCTTCTTTTATACAAACCAAAGTACTAGATTTTTGATGGAAATTTGCAGTCTCTGAGGAAGGCGAAAAAATTTTTCTAAGAATATTTTTTTAAGAGCACTTTTTAGTGTTAATGGTATGTTATACATTTCTCGTTGTACTTCATACTTACGACACTGCAATAAACAATATTTTACCAATAAAACACTTTCGCACATCTCACACACAGATTTAGTAGCACGTTTTAAAAGTAGTCTTATGTTAACAGAGTGTGACCAATCCGGAGGAAAGTGAAGGTTACTTGTTCTATTCTATTGTTTAAATTTGGTAGTTTATGATGGTTCATATTAAATTTGTACACCTTGATTAGAGAGTTTTTCCATGTACCCTGCTACAGTATAGTATTTTACAATTTGTAATAATCCTCTCCACTTTTCTTTTTATTTTATATTGACACTCGCTCCGTGCGTGACTGATGCGACACCTACCGCCTTCATCTGACAATTTTGGAGTCCCAATTTTCAGGTTAAACATATGACATATGTTTGACATTGTTAAATACATGCAAAATTGACAATTATTAATAAATTAGTTTTTTAACTATATTTTTTCAGTTTATGTACAAAATAAATGTAGTATTAAAAACTGGGTTTCTTAAAATTCATCATAATATATATTTTCAACTCCAAACGGAAAAGAAAGGGAAAAATCTAGTACTGGCAAATGAAGTTTTTTCACGCAAAAGAGCATATAATTAAAAACAATAATAGTAAAAGTTATGATATAAAAGCTAAAGTCATCTGCAGTTAGCTTGAAGCCTTATGAAATATCATTCAAGGTAAATTATTTAAATTTTTCCTATTTCAATTGCATAAAAATGAAATTATGTGATATTTACTTTTTCATATTAATAGCACGAATTCATCTTTTTCTTTTCTCTAATTTATATGTAATCTTTGGGAACCTATAAAAACTACACTCACTGTTTTTGCTATTATTATCACAATTAAATACGCAACATGTATTTGCACAATTTTGTCCAATATTCCAATTTTGTCATATTTCACCGCTACGCACGCTGGCATCGTTTCAATGTACCCCTACCATGGTCACGCACGGAGCGAATTATAGTATTAAATCGCCATTTTCCACCAATATTTGATCTTTTTAATGTTAACGTTTAAATCCCTTATTATATTTTCTAGTCATTTAATATTTTGCCAACTAATTATTGGCTTGATCAGAAGTGTACTGCAAGTGATTAAACAAAGAGGTGTATTAAACAGTAAATTATTATAAAAACAGGCTGTTTCTAGAAATGTGTTATATTAGAAAAACAAAACTGTAATAAAATCGTCAAATAATGATTTTGCCTGTTTCGGATATCATTTGGAAATCTACATCTTAAAGGTAAATTTTCTGGGAATAGATGTTGCACGGGTGAAAATGCTTACAGTGTAGAATTTTTAAAACTGAGGTTTTGCTGATTCCTAACACTGAAGATAAACATCGTGTACTTACTTGAAAATCATCGTCAACGCAGACAATTACTTCACCTTCTTGATGAGGCGTAATAATTTTTGGTCGGCCTAAATTGTCACGTTTAGGAGGAAATAAACCTTTCGTCTTAATTCCGAAATAGACTTTAAAGGTTTGGTGCAGCCTGTTTGGATATCTTCTTAAATATTTCCCTTTCGCTGCACGTGCGTTAAAATATTGCTGACAGTAAATAGAAATCAAACGTCTCATTATAAAATAAGCTAGATATTATAAAAGCCACTGATCAATCGAAAAAAGACTTATTTTTAGTTGTCAAAAGCGTTCGTGACATCAGCTTGTAAGCATTAAATAAGATAGGGGTTGTCTAATGATGACACTTAAACTGGCTTCAAATAAAACATTTAATAGGCGTAACAAAACTAATAATTATGGTTATTCACGGGTATTTGGTGCTTTAAAACAGAAACATCCAAATCCAAATATAAAAAATAACTTACCGTTACGTTTAGATTTAAAACCTTTAAAAATCTGTACGTTAAAAAGTGACATAAGACATTTTTCAAAACATTCTCTCGCGTCTCTCCAAAAAGTACACACTCGATAACTCTACAGTTAAAAAACTGATATTTTTCTTAAGCGTTTTAGTTCAAGATTGATAATTATAGCGGTGAATTAACTCAAACAGATATTCTAACTAACTACCAGCGTAATCGTTGATTATAAAAAAGCATTCGACTCCATAGAATTTTGGGCAATAGAGGGAGCTATGAACAACTGCAGGATAGACTCCAGATACAGAATGCTCATAAATAATATTTACAAGAAAGCTACAATAAAAATACAAATAGATGCAAAAACCA
Source organism: Diabrotica balteata (assembly GCA_918026665.1). Taxonomy (NCBI): domain Eukaryota; kingdom Metazoa; phylum Arthropoda; class Insecta; order Coleoptera; family Chrysomelidae; genus Diabrotica; species Diabrotica balteata. The sequence continues at coordinate 125,868,386 of OU898281.1, forward strand.
AAGCTGTACCAATAACAGAAAAGTTCAGCAGGGAGATGTTATCTCACCAAAGCTATTCACACTTGGACTGGAAGACGTGTTCATAGACACTGGGGTAGATAAAGGAATAAATGTTAATAGAAAAAAACTAAGTCATTTGAGATACGCTGATGACATTGTAATATCGCTACAAGTTTCGAAGAACTACAGACCATGATGACGCAACTATTTCAAGCTTCGGAAAAAGTAGGTCTTACGATGAACTTGGAAAAAAAAACAAAAATAATGAAAAATACACCGAACATTAGAAATAACGTTGAACGACATAAATTTAAAAACAGTAAGCGAACACATCTAGCTGGAACAGAAAATAAAAGTTAACAAAGAAAATCAAACTGCCGAAATTACCAGAAGAATAAGGTTAGCATGGGCAGGATTTGGAAATCTGAGTTGGATCTTGAAAAGCAGTAAAATAGAACAATATTTAAAAAACATAAATAATGATCAGTGTACTCTCCCTATACTCACGTATGCTTCACAGACGTGGACACTCACCAAGTCCAGTATGGATAAAATAGTAAAATCACAAAAAGCGATGGAAAGATCAATCCTCGGGGTTATAGACAAAAAGCAAACAAATGGATTAGAAGCAAAACCAAAGTAAACGACGCAGGAGAACATGCTGCCAAATTAAAATGGAGTTTCGCAGGATACAATGCCCGACTAAGGGATAAAAGATAGAATCACGAAATATAACAATGGAGACTACGGTTGGGAAAGAGAAGCAGAGAAAGATCACAAATGAAATGGGCTGATGACACTAAGAAGATCGGAGGACACAACTGAAAGCAAGTGGCGCAAAATAGAATACACTGGATTGATTTGGGAAAGGCCTATGTCCAAAGTTGGATTACTTAAGGCTGAAGAAAAAAAAGAAGACCATTTCAAATTATTGAAAATTAGTAGATTAATAAATGTTGTAATGTTCGAAAGAATAAAATCTCAAGAAAACCAAGTTGTATTTTAATAATACCATATCCCGAGTTTAGAAGACGTTTTGCTAGGACTACGTCCCCAACCAATCATTATGTAGCTGATTTATAAAATGCGATTATCTTGAAAAGTATTGAGTTTTGAAGTTATTTTCAAGTACATATTTTTTTGTTGCTGAAATAATGTATCTTTAATATTTTTTGACACAAATAGCGGTAACAAGATCAAAAAAGTTAAGCGCAAATGCATGCCACATATTTTAGCATAAAAGCCCCTAGTTATAATTTAATATCAACATTTTATTGAAGCAAGTTGGCTTAAATCGTAATATTTTTAAGTATAGAATCAACTGTTTCTTTTTGTACTCGTAAAATTACTGAGGGACCACCATGTATAGGACTAGAGCGGGAGTGACATGTCATTGTACACTAAAAATAAAGATTATTATAATATTTATTATATATATATATATATATATATATATATATATATATATATATATAATATATATAATATTTATAGTAATAAAATTATAAAAATACAAACAGATATTTCAAATTTTCTTTTTCTACCTATACTTGAATGTGTGTATACAATTATTTCTTACGCGATGATTTTATTTTAAAAATGCACAAAATATATAAATATATACTATATTTTTTCAACCTAAATTAATGTTTAAGTTTATACAAAATACAGTTAAAATATCGCTTTCTTTAATGTCTTAGTTTTACAGTTTCTATTAAGATCTGCAAAGCAGATTAGAGTGTCTCAAAGTCGTTCATTTTAATTACAGCAATATTTAAAGCTGAGTTTAAGAAAGTAGTCAATAATTTATCAACCGTAGAAATTTACTGAATGCATTAGTGTTCTTGATTACAAGTCTAAAAGAGTCTCAAATAGAGGCGATTTGCTATTGGCATATATCCAAAAGTATTAAGTATTAATAGCAGAAAACTAAGTTCATTAATTAAACGGTTGAGTACACAAAATATACATGCATATCGCAGAAAAACGTGCGCCGCAGTCTTAAGATTCGCAATTTCTATTCCTCTCTGTTTTCCACATGTCATCTTCCTGGCTACTCTCTCGTATCTCTTTGTCAACACCTTCTCTCCAACTTCTTCGTGGTCTTCATCGTTTTCTCCTTTCTTTTTGGGTTCCATTCTAACACTCTCTGGCACTATGTGATTGGCTATTCTATATGTGTGTTTATACCATATTAATTTTTTTTTGTTCGTATTTCGTCTATGATGTCATATTTTACCTCTATAATTTGTCTGATTTTTGATGTCTGATCCTTTCTATCTTGATCTTGATTTTTTTGCTACTCATCTTCAGTAGTCTATTTCTGTGGCTCTTAGACTCTTCTTTATCGTTCTTTTAAAAGCTATACTTTGCAGCTATATATTATTATGCTCTTTACTATAGTATTGTAAATCCTCTTTTATTCACGTTGACTTCATTAAACATTAATATTACTTTCCTTCCTTTTATATCTGCTTTTTCATAGCGGATTTTTCTAAAATCAGATCCTGGAATATCGAAACAGGTCTAGCAATACGTAAGATGCAAGAAATAGCCCTAGAAATGAAAAAATATGAACTAGAAATTTTAGCTCTGCAGGAAATACGATGGAAGAATCAAGGAAAAATTGAGGAAAAAAATTGTGTTTATTCTTTATGAATGTACTATGAAAATAGGACAGCTTTTAGTGAATATAAGATTAGGAGAAAAAGTAATACAATTCAAAGCAATTAATGGAAGGTTATTCTATATCTGAATCTTCTTCTTCTTCAAGTGCCATCTTCGCGGCAGATATCGGCAATCGTCCTAGTTATTCGGACTTTTAAGACGGCTGATGTGAAAAGTTCATTTGATGTACATCCGTACCATTCTTTCAGGCTGCGCAGCCATTTCTACGCCTCCCTGTGTTTCTTTTTCCTTGGATCTTTTTGTGCATAATCAGTTAGAGTAGAGCGTATTATTTCTCTTCACGTGTAATCATCATCATCCAGCCCCATTTTAACATCCATTGTTGGATATAGGCCTCCTCCAAACGTCTCCAGTTCTCTCTATCTTTAGCTGCTGCAATCCAGTTTGTTTCTATTCTCCTTAGGTCGTCGGTCCATCGGGTGGGTGGTCTGCCTCAACTTTGCTTGTCGGCTCTTGGTCTCCACTCCAATAATCTCTTCGTCCATCTTTCGTCTTCCATTCTAGCAACATGTCCAGCCCACCTCCACTTTTGTTGATTGATTCGCAGTATAATATCGTCTACGCCAGTTCGTCAGCGTATCTTCTCATTTCTCACGCGATCTTTCAAGGTCAGGCCCAGCATTGATCTCTCCATTCGCCTTTGTGTTACCCTCAGTTTTTTGGCAGTAGCTTTCGTTAAAGTTAAGGTCTCTGCTCCATAGGTCAAGACTGGTAAGATGCATTGGTTAAATGCCTTTCTTTTCAGGTGAATTGAGATATTTGTTTTAAAAATGTCTCTCATCCTTCCATATGCCGCCCATCCCAACGTGATTCGTCTATTTAGCTCGCAGGTTTGGTTGTCTCTGGTTATTCTAATTTCATGACACAAGTATGTGAATTTATCGATTAATTCGACCTTGTTGTTATTAATCTGTATCTCTTCGCTGGGAACAATATTGGTCATCATTTTGGTTTTCTCGAAATTTATCTCCAGCCCAGTTTCTTGTAGTATGTCATTCAGTTCTTGGAACATGTTTTTTATCGTCCGCAAAACGTAGATGGTTTAATCTTTCTCCATCGATGGATACTTATTTCTTTTTCTTGCCATGTTAGTTTTTTTAAATGCATACTCAAGAACGGTAATGCACAGCTTTAGTGACATGGTATCACCTTGCCTGACTCCCCCTTTTTATCTTTATTTTATTAGTTGCAGAATGTAGACTTATGGTTGTTGTGGCATTTTCATATATATTTTTGACTATATTACAATATCTGTGGTCGACCCTGCAATCTTGTAGTGCTAGTTAGTAACTTTAAATTTACATAGTAACTTTTACATAGTATTACATAGTAATTACCTTAAAATGCCACAAGAAAATAGCTTCAGAACAATATTAAATAGTCCTGCATATACATTTTTTATATCAACTGTGAATGGTTTTAAATTAAAATATTAATTTAGATCTGAAAGAGTAGATTAAGTATTGACCTGTTATATACAAAAAAGTAGCAATTTTAAAAGTCCAACCTTCAAACCATTCACTGACCGATAACGTGAAAGTGAATCATAAAATTCGTAGGTATTATACTGATTACCAATGACGTATCGGAAGGTTTCTAAGTATTACAGAAAATATATTATTAGTCAGGTAATAGTACCGCCTCCAGTAATCGTACAAATCAACATATTAGACAGCGCAATAGGCGGATCCTTTAAGAATACTACTAATGGGATTAAATGGTCAAATTTTTCACTTGTAGCAAAATGAATCTAATAGTTAAATAATTTAAGTTCTAATAATTTATTTGTAACTGTCGTGATATTCTAATTTGGACGCCAATTTAAATCGGTAACTATATTTTCCGTGATATTTATTTGGTCATATTACATTAAAATTTACCACCAATTCTTTTAAATATAGAAACATGGTCTAGATAGTCAATATTTTTTAAATACTCAAGGTTTTTATTAAAATTAGATGGCATAACAGTAAAAGAAGATAAAATATTTGTCGTCTACCAGGATCCCTTTTTCCTTCGATTTTACCCTTCATAACCAGCTGCAACAACTGGTACTTATCATTTTTAAGTAAGTATGGCTCGTTATCAATTTGTGTTGGTTCCGTTCTTGATCCGTTGGATCCATTAAAATATCTTCAATATATTTTGTCCATACTTGTTTTATTGTTTAATAGGTTTATTGTTTTTGTCCATTAATCGGTTAGGTGTATTTGTTCGTAATTTTTCAGATAATTATTTCACTTTTTTATGTAAATTATAATGATCATGTTTTTTCTGCAATTCTTCCACTTCAATGAATGTTTCCATCATCAACTTTTCCTTAGCCTCTTTTATTTTGTTTCTTATTAATTGTACTTATTTGGGTTTTTGGTTCCATATTGTCTTCCATGATTTTCAGTATGTGTTTACGAATACGGTATTTATTATTTTAATTATGCAAATATTTGCAGTTTCTGTTAGTATTCTTAAAAACAAAATATGAGTATTTACCTTTTCTATAACTAAAACTTTTTGCCTTCTTCCAATTATTTAAGTAAACATAAATTCGACAAACACAAAATAAAGTCAAGAGAGACAAATGTTTCTACTCACTTATTTTGTTAATGTGTCTATATATAGATGGAATCGATATAAACAACACCAAACCTAAATAGCACTTTTTAAAATCAACAGACAACCAATTATTTCAACAAATAATTATACCGAAATCAAAGTTATGCTTTTGACGTATCGATGAAAACCGCCTGATGAAAAATGAAAGGTTTTCGGTTTTCTGTTGAAAACGAGAAAATCCCAGATAATAAACTGAGCGTGAGGATGACATGCCTTTAAACGGATCATTGATATCATCAGTGCTTTTTTCGTTGTGAATGTAATGCCTAACAATTTACACCCAATATTTACATATTATGGTAAACTGTTTTTAATGTATGTCTGTTAGTTACCCAATGAATTACAGAGAAAAAAAGCTTCCTTTAAAAAAATTCCTAAAACGCATATGAGTTAAAATGCGATACTATACTAAATTAGATAAGATTCTTGTGTTATTGGCTTTACGTTATACTGTTGAGTATCCTGCCTTCCAATTTTTAAATTTTAATAGATGCATAGTGCTTATGAATGTTGCTTTTCTTCCAGAGACCATTTTGCTCTTTTGACGCCCTCTCCATCCATCCTAATTTTGGGTGGCAGGAAAATTGATCCAATCAGTGTATTGTCTGTAAAAGGATTTTACTTGTACGTATTATCAATCAGATTCTTCTATAGTTGTTGCAGTCTGTAACCTCTTAGAACCTCTGTAGTCTCTTGAAATCTATTTATGCAAAGAAAAAATTACGAAAAATTTAGGAAAGATTAAACTTCACGATAAGATTATGAAAGAAAGAACAGCTATTTTGCATAAAATAGCTTGTAGAGCAAAAAACAGCCAGAAACTTAGAAATATATGATATTCCTAGATTTAAAAAGAGTCTATCACAGCATAGCCCGCAGTAAATTGTGGCTTGCAATAAAAGAGAATGGTGTAATTGATGAAATATGTATCATGCAATGGTTCCAACCGTTATCTTATAAAAAGTTCAATAAAAAAATTAAACAACATGGAAATAATGTAGATTCTAATGTATAAATATACAAGTTAAGCTTTTCTATTGTTTCTGATATGGAAACATGTTGTACCTCTATTTCAATGATTTTCAAAGCTTTTTCCAGTAAAGCTTTTAAAGTTTCTAATATAATAATACAAAGTTTGTTGAAGTGTCATATTAATGTCAATAAAATGTTAATTTAGACGATTCGCGATTTAATAATAATGTGTAATGTAAATGTAAGAACTATTCACTATTTGTATTGTTTAATTTATTTTTCAAGTTATAATAAATATATCCCTCATTAGTATCTTTCACTTCAATACATATACACATAAAGGATAATAGCCAGTATGTTTGTTTATGTACTCGCTTATTTAAAATTACTGTTAAACAGTCAACTAGTTGAATAATTTAACTAGTTACTTGTTTACGAAAAACGGTTCAGTTTCGTTAACGATAAAAACGTCAACGACCCACCTCTATGCATTTACCACGTATTAAAATAAAAATGTACGTTGCCGTTAATGCAAAATCTCATATGTTAAAAAATTCACTTTTCAGGAGACAAAAACACTGAATAATATTTACTGTGTGAGTAGTGGTTTTCTCCAAATTAGAAAATATACTTAAAAACAAATGACACATATGTATATCTTCTAATTTGGAGGAAAACACTACTGACATAGTAAATATTATTCAGTTTTTTTTGTCTCCTGAAAAGTGCATTTTGTAACATATGTATTACATTTTGTATTAACGGTAACGCTTACTTTGACTACGCGACGTTGCAAAATAATTTTGTATGAATCTTTTTTATTGTGGCGTCATAATGCAGTTATGTAGTTTTATTGGAAATAAGGCACAATGTGACTTTAAAATAAGCTTATTTTGATGTTTAGATTTCCAATTCAGAAATCGTACTTAAAATACGAAACATTCATAAATATTATTTATATAAAACGATTTCCGAAGTGGAAATCAAAATGTTAAATTAAACATATTGTAAATTAAAATTGTGGCATACTCCAAATAAAAAACAGTAAGCTGCCATTTAAATCAATTCGGCCAAATTTGATTATCTTATAACATTGTTCAAATGCTAAAAAGATAACAGGTGAAATAAAACCAATAAGTTTAGCAACGGTGCACTTCATACATTTTCGACGATATAAAGGCCGGACCTAATATACTTCTCTCTTTTTAATCAGGTGTTTCTCACTCCATCTCAAGTAAGCTCCATACCGCCCATAAACTTTTACCTACACTGTATATTGTAACACATCATAAACTTTTAGCTATCACTGATGATGGTATAAAGTATACCGAAATATGTTTGATTACTGAAAAAAAGAGTAATTCAGCTGCATACCCATTAATTGTTGGTTGCTATATCGAATAGCTGTGTTGAGGTCTTTCTGTACCATGCTCACAGGTTAGCCTTGTCCTGGGCTCCTTTTCCTTCAATTTTACCTCGCAAAATGCATTGGAATATCTCGTATCTGCCTTGATTTCTTATTATATGTCCCAAGTACTGCAGCTCTCGGCCCCTTACGATGTTGATCAAATTCGCGGTTGTGTTAATCGTCCGCAGTGTATCTTCATTGGTGACTTTGTCTGTCCATGGTATCTTTAGGATCCTTCTGTATAACCATAGCACAAAAGCCTGAAGTTTTGATAGAGTTTTCGCATTCAATGTCCACGTTTCTACTCCGTATAGAATCACTGAGTAAATCATGGCTCTTGAACACAGAGCTCATAGTCAAGAATGCACTTTTTGCCTTTCCGATGCGGCATTTAATCTCTTGAGTATTGCTCATTTGGTTCACATACAGATCTGCTCCAGTTATGTTTTTCTTGCTAATGATCATTAGCTTGGTTTTGCTGGTGTTTAAATCCAGTCCATATGTTCTATTTGTTTCCGTTATTTTGTTTATTAAGTTTTGCAGTCCTTCTATGGTACTGTAAAATACCATTGTATCATCTGCATATCGCATGTTATTGAGCTTAACTACAGTTATTGAGATACATTTATCAATATCTTTTAGATCCTCTTCAACAGTGTACTCCGAGTACAGATTGAATATCAGTGGTAAAATTATGCACCCATGTCTCATTCCCCTTAAGATTTTGACCTAATATGTATATTCTCCATCTATTTGGAGCACCGCTGATTGATTCCAATACAGATTAGCTAATATTTTTAAGTCTCTTCCATCAATTCCTGTCCTCTTCAGTATTTCCATCATTTGTGCATGCCTGACTCTATCGAAATCCTTCTTGTAGTCAATCAGGTATGCAAAAACATTACAGCTGATATCTATACATTTCTGAAACAATACCTGCAAGCTAAATAAAGCTTCTCTCGTACCACCGGCGTTCACAAATCCAAACTGATTGGGCGCAACTTGATCCTAGCATTTCCGGTAAATTCTTTTGTGCATGATCTTTAAAAACAGATTCAGCAGATGGCTCATTACGTTTATGATCCTATAGTCTTCACAAACTTTTGCTCCTGGTTTTTTGGGCAATGGTACGAACTCCGATTTGAGCCACTATACTGGTATTTTCCCTGCCCTGTATATTTCATTAAATATTTCATTTATTATTTTTATTTGTTTTGCATCTAATAGCTTTAGCAGTTCTGTAGGAATTTCATCAAGTCCCGGTGACTTTTTATCTTCCATTTGTCTGACGGCTGACTTTATTTCTTCTGGTAGGATATCGAGGCCTGAATTTCCTCAATGGTGGGCTCTTGTATTGTTCTAAGGTCATGAAAAAGTTTCACCAAGTATTGTTTCGAACATTTCTTTTTATTTTCTTTGATTGTGGCAAGATTGCCGTCATCATCTATTATTTTTCCGCTGTTGATTTTTCGGAACTTTACAGCTATCTCCTTTACCTTTCGGTGAACATTAAAGTTATCATATCGAGTTTGATACATATACTTATATGATGATATAGATCATATATATATATATATATATATATATATATATATATATATATATATATGTTTATTTTTTCGTTTTTTTAATGTTTTAATCAGACAGAGACATTATAGCAGGCATATTTTCCACCAAGATCGATATTGAGTGATTTTGCATACGATTTCCTCGAATACCCATCTATATAAATAGTTTTTAAGATTTTATTATATATAAATAAAGAAATTGTTAGGTCTGAGTTCGGTCCAGGATTTGCTTAGAGTTAAAAAATGTTCACATGCTCTAAAAACTTTTCATTTTTTTAACGTATGAGACCTAAACGATTAAGTAGTCGGGCGGAAACTACCAGTGATTAACTGTTACAGTGTAATACAAGCCCAGCAAGCATCATCAGCATTCGGTGCCCCCGGCGCTCCTGTTTATCAAACCGCACAAATGAACATACTTCCTATTATAGGGATCTGTTAGTCAAGGATCAATTTACTCTGCGTGTACTTACCCTCTCCTCTGACTTTCGGTCGAGCAGCCGTTCCCGTGAATATTTCAACGCAACCGCTATTGTTGGAAGAGATTCAATTGTGCGTATACTGATGGTCGAATGAAAAGAGCTAAATTAGTATAAAATTGATGTTGAATAGGTTATGTATCGTGTTAACTTTGATCTTCCAGTTGAGTGGATTGGTGACAAGGTAAATTTTAAACGAGATAGAGAATTTCGGAATTTGGTATTGTATCAAAGCAATCGATCAGTACAATAGAACTACATAAATGAACGGCAAATTATATTTTGGGACAAAAGCGATTAATTCCAGTCGTAATAGTATCAATTGCTTAGAGGTTTATTTAGCTTTGTGTATAATCGAGTGATGTAGATATTGATATAGAACACGTTTAGTTTGAAACAAAGTATAAAGGTATAAGAAAAAAAATAAAAACGTGGGCAGGTAGAAAATGTAATTAAAAAATAACAGAGAAGTAATAGAGGAAAAGTTAAAAATAAAAAAATAAAATCTTTCTACCAAGAAACAAATAAAGCAGTAAGAGGTTTTGAGCAGTAATAGAAATAGATAGACGGAATCGTTGACGGAATAGATCATTGGCCTAAATTTTCAGAAAAGCGCAGCCGTAGCAAGAAACTGTGATGCCTAGACGTGCCAAAAATAATATGTGAAAAATGTAATGTAAAGTTGTGCTTTAGGCCAAATTCTAATTGCTTTGTGGACTATTATAAACATGAACTTTTTTTCACTTGAGAGTCACAAACTTTATTAAAACAAAGGATCTAAAGAATTTAAAAAATCTTCAAAAATGTTTTAATTTGATCCTATCCGGGAAGTATATAACAGTAGAACTTTTTTTGCAGTTCAAATAATGGGCAGTAACTACAGGGTTAAATGGATGGTCCTTATTGTACAAAAACCTGGATATGCCTATTCTGCAATATGGCGATTTCAAATGTTATGATTGCAATATTGCGATACTTACCATTTTACTCACTTTGTTTTTTTTTTTTAATACAAAACCCTGTATATTGTACCTTTGTTGAAATCTTCTACTTCAATTTGATGCAGTCAGGAACATCTTAAAAAGATAACACAGAAGTGTAGAAACGCCTAATCGTCTCAATAAATGTTTTGATACAAACTATGTATATATAATTTGAACTAATTAATTAGTAAGTTTACTACATGGCTAAATACTACCTAATCAAGTGTTCATAATGTTCTTCTTTGTTAATTTGACAGTATTCTAAACGATGGTAGAGTGCGTCTATTACATTGCTCCATATTATCTAGAAATTAATATGGATTCATCAATAATTCCTAAATTTCTTAAATTCTTAAATTTTGGCGACTTAGTTGGCTTGTACTAATCGTTGGATAAACTCGTGGTCCTTTCGAGCAGGAAAGATGTAGGTTCCCTTCATGGGAAATCTTGTAACATCGACCTCGTGTTATTAGATTGTTACAATTAGCCATGGTTTTCATGTAATGTTTCAAATATTTTTACACCTATTTTCATAGCTATAGTTTATTTTTATGAACCAGAGAGTAATTAGCATAATTTTAACTGGTACCTCCGACCACTCCATGGGCGTGCTCAAGATTAATTGAAAAATTACTTTGAATAATTGTAAAAAATAAATGAATTATTTCAGTGTTATAAAGTGTTATGTGTATGTAAACAAAAGTGACCTCTTTTATCACACACTATATTAGAACTGACTGGCCTACATTAAAAAGGGTTTTAAAAAATTCACATTTTTTTTAATTTTTAAAAATTACAAAAGAGAACAAGAGTTTTTAAAACCGTCTAAGGTATGTTAAATAGATGAATAAAAATATTAATATAAAATTTACAGCTACTTGTTACAAATCCAAATCAGATTCAGAAGATGAACTTTCAGAACCAAGATTTATAATAACTGGCTCGATCATTTTATCAGTAATATTGTCCCTCTTCTTTAATAGTGTGATTTACTGCCTTTTCCAGTTTTCAGGTTTTACATTATTTACGGCCTCCAAAAACAACTGTTTAACATCATGAATTTTAAAAGTGGTATTTTTTCTTGAAACTTCACTCTTTATCTGTGCCCTGTAGCGTTATAACTGCTACATTGCCTGCTTTCTTTCTTATGTTAATATATTTCGTTAATTCTATTCTCCAATTTCCGTATCTTCTGTCATAATTCATATTCTTCTATATCCTCCATTGTATCTCTTATTTTTCTATATATTTTCTAGGATATAGATTGTATCAGAATTATGTCGTTACTTAATTGATTCATTATTCTCTTTTCATTTTTACTGGTATTTGGTATAAAAACCAGTTGGCGTCCAAATCTATCTTCTTTATATATATATTTTAGTATCTACCTTTCCTATTTTCTTAATAATCATCATTTTTATCTTTTACTCAAGTTTCTAAAGAGTGAATTTTATTTTCATCTCTATTTCCGTTACTTTGGAACGAGAGGTCCCATCTTTATTCTTTCGACATTTCTCCTTCCCATTCGATACAAAAGTCGATATAAAGACTTCTATTTTCTAAAAATGTCGATTTTCTTCATGACTTCTCTAAGAATAGAATAACCAATTGTTGTGTCGTCTCCAGATTTGGAGGTAAGTGTATAATATATTTTATCGATTTCCTAATTCCACCTGTTGTATAAAAATCTTTTTATAATTTTAACTTTAAAAATTCTAAGCTCATTATTTGTGAATGACATGTAAGTAGATACATATTTTTTTTGATATCTCTTATGTTTTTTATTTAATATAAAAAACTAGCGATAAGAAATATATAGTTTCTTTAATATAGTCTGTAAAAGTTTTACGAATATTTTTATAGTTTTAAATATGAATTTTAAATCCATAATATCTTTTGATTTTAATGATAATTAACTTTTGACAAACTACCAGTTCTATATAGCAATGTTTCTAAATTATCTAGCTTTTCACTAAATATATCTTGTCATTTTTTTTAATTAATATTAGAATATTTCAGTTTTAAAAAAGTAATTACCATTTGCATTAAAGTTATATCCTTACTTTTACTTATTTGCCTATGATAAGTGCATGAATAAGAATTGTTTCTCGACTTGCTTGGGTGAATAATGATAAAATTTTGTTAAATTTGATTGGTCACCTTATTCATCCCCCAAGCAAGGTCTCTCATTTTGGTTTCACCATTTTCTAAAGCAAGGTGTGTTTTTCTTCATTTTAGTCAACCTCCGGGATACATTTCTCAGGTGCGGGTCAAATTCTATTACCATCCAGAAGACCAACCGGCCTGAGAATGGAACCATTATTCCAATAGGAGAGTTGACTCCGGAGCAAGAAAATCCATCACTACCAACATGGCTTGCTAACAACCAGAGCAGAAAAGACCAGGATAAAACTTAGGATTTGGTGACAAAAATTGTTCTTTCATATACCTAATGTAACACTGTAGCAAGAAGTCGAATAATTTTTATTTAAATTTAATACGATACTTAACATTTATTTTTCTGTTTTTTTTTATATCTTAATAAACATGTGTTAATTTAACTGTGTATTGTTTCTTCTTTTTACTTGTTTGTGTGTGTTGCTCCAGAGTAGGCCATATTCACGTCCTGAGTGAGCTAGCCAGGGAGTGTTTCGTATAACGTCTAATGTAGCAATTTTGTAATTGATACATTGGGGGTTATGACGTTAAAAATTGGTCCCAACGAGAAACGATTTGTCACTCCAACGTTGTTAGTGATGTTAGTCAGGTTGTAGCAGCAAACTAGGGTTTGCGGTTACAGGTTGACAACAGCAGCTCAACGTTGGGATGTTACAAATTGAGCCTCGAAGGGTTACAAATTGGCACCCAATGAATATTTGTTGGCACGTCATAGATTGACGTCCAAGGAATGTTCGTTGGAACGTTACAAATTGGCGCACCAACGTAATATACTCTGAGTAATGCATACATTCTTGTATTTAGTTGAAACAATACTTTTATATTTTCTTGCTATTATTATCTTTAACATTTTTCTTCCTTTTTGGAGTAATAAATTTATTAAATTTCAGTAAAAATATCTATTTTCTATCTTACTTACTTTTTGTACTTAGTTTTTTATCTAATTTTTACTGATAGTTTTTTTTTGATCACCAACCTTTTTTGTCTGCTGGTTATCATTAACCTTGACAAGTTCATGTGTTGTTGGGTAGTGTTAAAACTTAATTAAATATAAAATAGTAGCTTTATATTATTTTCTTAAAATTTAATTATCTTTATCTTTAAAGTTAATTTGGTTACTTGGTTTATATAAATTATTGTTTGTTTAAATAATCTTAAAAAATGGCTACCATCAACCCTAAGCATTTGAAAACTGATGAGTTAACTTATGAGTTAATTATTAGAGATCTTGAGGTTCCTTCTACAGTCGATGAGAAAAGAAAAGTCCTTAGTGGAATTTTGTCTCAGGAAGCAGCAGACAGAAGCTTCTCTGAAACAGTTGTCTCTCTTGATTTTGATCAAGACCATAATCAGGCCTTGGCTACTCTTAATGATTTATCAAGTATCATCGATGAATTTTCAGGTAGTAAGTCCGATTATAGGTACAAATGTATTTGTTCTCGTTTAACTCATTTGTCTGGCCGTGTGTCTCGTCTGAAAACCACTTCTTCGACGCAGAAAAAAATCAAAAGACAGTTACGGAGTAAACTATTGTCAATTGAGGGTGTGCTTGTGGAAAAACTTAATGTTCCTTTAGAATCTACTCCAGTTAGGGTAGAATCACATACTGCATCTTCAGCAGTGAAGTCTGTGCCCATTTATAAATGGGGAATTCAAAAGTTTTCCGGCAAACAGCCTTTGATTCCTTTTCTCGAACAAATTGAGACTCTTAAAATCTCCAGGAATTGTTCTGATGATGACCTGTTTCTTTCTGCAGGAGATCTGTTTGATGGCAATGCTTTCACTTGGTGGCATAATCATCTTCTTAAAAAGACATTTCAGTCATGGTCTGACTTAGTTGCCGCTTTAAAGGAAACTTATCTTCCGGCAGATTATGAGAGGAATTTGTGGGAACAAATTCGTTCTACAAGGCAATCTTTTCGAGAACCTGTATCTACATTTATCTCTAATTTTGAAGCTCTTTTCTTCCGTTTACCTTCTGTCGTTTCAGAGAAAGATAAAGTATCTGAAATTAGACGTGGTCTTTTGCCAGACTACATCAAAGCTTTGGCTTTGCACGATATAGACACTGTATCTGATCTTACCTCTTACTGTAAAAGAATTGAGTCTGCGTTATCTATACCCCACTTTAATAATAAGAAGTTTTCATATGAAACAAATTCGCTTGATGAAATTTGTTGGAATTGCAACAAACGAGGTCATGTGTATCCTCAGTGCAGGTACCAGAAAAATAAATTTTGTTATGGTTGCGGTTTTAAGAACGTTATTAAGGCACATTGCCCCAAATGTTCAAAAAACGAAGCGCGAGGTTGTTCGATAGCGGACAGGAATCAACCTCATTGCAGTCAAATGTCTGCATCAAACCTAAAAGGGAAGAACATACCAGGGAAAAATTTGAAGAAAACTTCAAACAAAGGACAAGCAGAGTAACATTTCAACTACCACCTATTATTACAACGCGAGCTGAAACTTCTGATTCTAATTGTGATTTTAATCCTTTACCTGTAGATAAAACTCCCATAGATACAACGCACAAGGTTTCTTTAAATCCTGCGAATATTTCTTTTCCGTTGATTTCAATGTCTGATACTTTATGTAGAACTAATCCTCTTCTCGATATTCGTACACAAGATAATCGACCATATATTTCAATAAATATTGGCAGTGAAACAATATCTGCACTTGTAGACTCTGGTAGTAATGTCTCTATTATTGGCTCTCCAGCTTTATTTCTTCTTAAGAAGCTGAATTTGCATCTTCACTATGATGTTTCAGTACAGCTAACTACTGCTGATGGTAATGTTCAAAGTACCTTAGGTTATGTGTTTTTACCTGTTACCTTATCTGATAGCACACAAAAGTTAAAAGTTTTAGTGGTTCCTTCTATCTCACATAAAATGATTTTAGGTATGGATTTTATGAAATTGTTTAGAATTTCTTTGGATTTCTCAAATTTTTCGTATAGTACAGCTAAACTGTCAACTTGTGTTGTTAATACTATAGTAAGTTCAGAGAATTTATCCACCTATCAGCTTTCACAGCTACATTCGGTAGTCAAACTGTTTAAGGAAATAGGCCCAACAGATTCTATTGGTAGAACCCACTTGTATACTCACCATATAGACACTGGTGATGCGAAACCAATCAGGCAAAGACAATATCCTCTTTCGCCTGCTATGCAGAAAATTCTCAACGAAGGAGTTGATGAGATGCTTAAGTTGAAAGTCATCGAACCATTAACAACCAGTACCCTTGGTTGTCTCCTTTGTGGTTGGTTCCGAAGAAAGATAGTTCCTATAGAGTTTGTTTTGATGGTCGAAAACTTAATTCGATAACAGTTCCTGATAGTTACCCCATGCCTTTAATAGATTCAATCATATCTAAAGTAAGAGATGCTAAATTTATTTCGTCAATCGATTTAAAACAAGCTTTTTATCAGATACCTTTGGATGATCAATCCAAATTAAAGACTGCATTTACAGTTCAAAATAGAGGTTTGTTCTGTTTTAATGTATTACCTTTTGGCTTAAATAATAGTGCACAAGCTATGTGCAGAGTTATGGATTCAGTTATAGGTCCTTTACTGGAGCCTTATGTTTTCTATTATCTTGATGATATTATTGTTGTTACTCCTGACTTTGATTGTCATATCAAAATTCTTAAAATGTTGTTTAAGAGACTTAAAGAAGCAAATCTTACAGTCAATTTTGAAAAATGTCAGTTTTGTAGACCTTCTCTTAAATTTCTTGGTTTTGTTGTAGATCAACAAGGGTTAAGAACTGACCCAGCTAAAGTAGAAGCTATTTTGGAATATCCAGTTCCAAAAACTACTACTCAAATTCGTAGACTTATCGGATTGATAGGTTATTACCGTCGATTTTTGAATAATTTTGCATCCATTTGTACTCCCATTTCTGATTTACTCAAGGGTAAAAAGAAAGGACAGTCTATTGTTTGGACTCCAGAAGCTAACTTAGCTTTTAGTCAGATTAAACAGGCACTAACATCTGCTCCTGTTCTTGCTAGTCCAGACTTTGACAAGCATTTTTATCTTGCTTGTGATGCAAGTGACACTGGTGTTGGAGGTGTATTATTCCAAAAAGAAGATGGTTTAGAGCATCCTATAGCTTTCTTTAGTAAAACTCTTTCTAAAGCTCAACGTAAGTACACTACTACTGAGAAAGAACTGCTGGCTATTTTATTATCTATTGAAAAATTTAGGTGTTATATTGAAGGAAGTGAAAACTTCACTGTGATTACTGATCACTCATCCTTACAGTGGTTATATTCCATGAAAAACCCTTCTCCTAGAATTGCCAGATGGATAATGAAATTATCCTGTCACAAGTTCACTGTCATTCACCGTAGTGGTTCTTTAAATGTTGTGGCAGATTCTCTTTCTAGAATACCTGAACAAAATCCTGAAGTTTCTCTTTTAGATTTATCTAATCTTAAAACAGATTCTTGGTATGATAATATGGTACAAAAAGTACAAAATAATCCAGATCAATTTCCTGCTTTTAAAGTTCATGGTAATGTTCTTTACAAGCATATCTTTTCAAGGAATAAGTTTTCAGATCCTTCCCCAGAATGGAAAATTTTCGTTCCGTCTCCTCACAGAAAAGAGATTTTGAAACTCTTTCATGATGATCCTACTGCTGCTCACCTAGGAGTATATAAAACGCTCTCTAGAATCACGGAATTGTATTACTGGCCTAGAATGAGACTTTATGTCGCAAACTATATCAGTAAGTGCAAAATCTGTGCTGCTAGTAAACCAAGAAATGTACCTCCTGCTGGTTTAATGGGAAAGTACAGGGATATTAATTTTCCATTTCAGTTTTTATCTGCTGACTTATTAGGTCCTTATCCTAGATCTAAAAATGGAAATCGTTTTCTTTTAGTTGTTGTCGACTGGTTCACGAAATTTGTTTTTGTCCATCCAATGGCAAATGCTACCTCTACAGCTATTGTTAAATTTATTGAAAATCAAGTTTTTCTTATCTTTGGGGTACCACAAATTTTCGCAGTTGATAATGGGAAACAGTTCGTTTCCAATGATTTTAAAAATTTAATGAATAAATATAAGGTACAAAAAATTTGGTATAATGCGAGATATTTTCC
Source organism: Diabrotica balteata (assembly GCA_918026665.1). Lineage (NCBI taxonomy): Eukaryota > Metazoa > Arthropoda > Insecta > Coleoptera > Chrysomelidae > Diabrotica > Diabrotica balteata. The sequence continues at coordinate 125,886,399 of OU898281.1, forward strand.
TCAAATAAATCCTACTGAGAGAGTTAACAAAACTATCGTAACAGCTATTCGTTCTTTTATACATGATAATCATAAAGATTGGGACAAAGAAATCTTTAAGATTGCCCAGGCTATTCGCCTTGCCAAACACGAAGTTACACAATTTAGTCCTTCGTTTCTAACTTTTGCCAGAAATATCCCTTTGGACGGTTCCTTCTTTGGTGCAATAGAAGACAAAGCAAGCAATGTCATTAATATTAATAACAAGCTATTCGATCCAAGACCACTAGAAAATATGTCTTCTATTTTCAAAGAAGTGCAAAAAGAATACGTCACTCTTATGCGACGAATTCTAGCAGGTATAACCTTCGTAGACGTGATGTCAAATATCACGTTGGTGATAAAGTCTGGAAGAAAAATTTTGTCCTATCAAAAGCTGTCGATGATTTCTCTGCAAAACTAGCACCAAAATTTGTCCCTTGTATTGTCAATAAAGTTTTGTCTAAATTAGTCTACAATTTAAAGGATATAGATGGAAATGATCTTGGAAATTTTCATGTCAGGGATATCAAATTAGATGTCACTGATTCTAGTGACGATGAAAATCAGTAATGCATATTAAAAATATATCTTTTGAGTAAAACTTGCAGTTATACTATTATATCTTACCTTTAAGTGTAATTTAAACTTACATATATCTTGTATTGCATATATTTTAAATTATCTTCTTATCTCTTTTGTTAAGCTTATACATATTTTTTATTACCTACGTTAACAAATATCTTCGTTATTTATGGACTTTTCAATAAAATATTTCGTTATGAGAACCTTTGCTAGAAAATTTATCTACTACCTTTCACAAGTTTGATTGTTATTTACTTTTCTTTATCTTCGTTTAATAACACATTATCTATTACCTTTGCAAGTTAGCTACTTGTATTACCTTTATAGTGTTATTAAAACTATTGCGGTAATAACTTATGTCTAATTTTCATACCTAGTGCAAGTGTCTTGTTTTTCCGTTGAATGGGTTCAAATATGAGATTTGTTCGGACAAGCACATAAAAATTGCCTAGGATGATTTATCTTCGCGGGACTTGAGGTCACTGCAGGAAAACTATTAACAAGGGCGTTAATATTTTCCATTTACCCATTAGGGGTGTTGCGTTAGGCATAATTCTTTATCTTTTGGAGTGAAAGTAATCTTATGCATATATCTTCTTTTAATAGAAACCTCTGGTGTAAGATTATGAAGCTTTGAAGTTTTTGATTGCATTTGAATTGTCTTTAACATTTTAAATACATACGTCTATATTTATGCAGTTCTAGTTCTATTTCTTTTGTGTAGATCCCTGGATAGTGTTTAGTGTTATAACAATTTTATATGATATTACCACAACTTGTCTTATCTTTGCTTTGTATTTTCCTTTATCATAAGTAAGCCAAATTTTATGCAGTATCTTTAATTTCTTTTGTGTAGAACTTTGACTTACTAGGTATTGTGAAGAATATACTTATCTTTATCTAACAATCAAAATTACTTGTGTTACTTAATTATCTTGATATTTACCTACCTTTAATTTTTGATACTATTTGGTACAAAAATTACTTTATCTTATACTAGCTTAATGTTAATTTGCTGTTTTATTGACTTGCCTTAGTCCATAAATATGCATATGCAATATGCCGAGAATTCATTCTCATTATCTTATCTTTAATAAACAATGTAATTGTTTCCAGACCATACTGTCTATTAAAGTTTAGTCATAATAAGTTTCTCTGATTTAGTTCACAATGATTGCCCTCATCAATGCATAACTATAATGGATTTTCTTTTTCTTGAGTGTTATATTTTAATGAAATTTTTTTTATTGCATTTGCAAGGTAGATTTAACCTTATGCATACTACTATTTAGAAATCTGGTGTAGGGTTGTGTCTCTTTGAAATGACAATGAAAAGGTTTTGTTTTTTATACCCTCTTGTATAACTTTGCTCTATACAATTTTTCTGTATAGATTACTTTATTATTCTAACAGGTGCATAACGTTTGGATATAAATCAAAGTATATTTATGACTAATTTTTCTTCTTCAGTTCAACTGAACATAATTTTGCGCAGTTTTCTTTTCATCTTGTGTAAATTTTATACTTAGTAGATGTCTAGATTGGTCTTACTAAATTTTTACTTATTTCTTTTATATTTTGACGTTTACCTTATCTTTCTTAACTGCTTATAATGTTCTACTCATACTATCTCATGCAATATATGCAACTAAAATCTAGATTAGTATTATGATAACTAATATTTGGACTTATATACCTACTGCATTACTGATGATTATGATATCTTATCTTTTATAACTTAATGATTATATGCATATCTAGTGATATTGCTAATATCATAATTACCTATGCTTAAAATTAGCTTCCCTTAAGAACTAACATTCTTGAAAGAATGTCTTTCTAACGATGTTTATCTACATGAATGATAGATACATCGTCCCCATATTAGTTGTTTTTGTATGATATATATGTAATTACATATATATGGGACCGAACTGTGGTGGAGATGTACATTTATACCACTGGATCTTCCTTTAATGGTAAGGTTGTCTTTAGGGTATGGCGTCGGGGGGTTCATAGTACACAGGACTGTCGTCTCTGAGGAGCGCTTTCGAGGTTTAACCATGGATTATGGGCTACTGCGTTCATACCAACATGATTTCAATCGACCCAGTGTATAATCGATGTACAGTACCAAAGGTTGCGGATAACCCTTAATGTAGCTTTTCTCCCTCTTGGTATACGACCAATTTTAGTGTGACGAATACTACAATTCGTTGGGATAAAATATTTCCCTGAGTATTAACTCTAAAGCCTTGTAAGGAATTGCTATAAGATATAGCATAGGATTATTTACCTTACAATTTTAGTGTGACGAATACTATAATTCGTTGGGGATGAAATAATACCCAGAGTTCTCACTCTAAAGTCATTTAGTGTATATAGTATTACAATACTGTAATACATAGTTTATAATTATGTAGTTAAAATTTTAGTTTAACGGATACTATAATTCGTTGGGTGATAGTCATTTATTTTTTGACTTAGGTTAATATAAGTATATTAATTTTTATATCTTATAACAAGTTAACCATTTTCACTTTATTTTGTTTAAATAATAGTATCTAAACTTACAAGTTAATATACCTATATCTAGGTATCTACATAACTTTATTATTTGGTAAAGATTACCTTTATTATTATTTTGATGATCATAACATATAATGAGTTTAGTGATGAGAAAAATTTCTCAAGGTACTTTCGAAATTTTTCTACCGGGTGGTGGAAGTGTGTAGCGTTATAACTGCTACATTGCCTGCTTTCTTTCTTATGTTAATATATTTCGTTAATTCTATTCTCCAATTTCCGTATCTTCTGTCATAATTCATATTCTTCTATATCCTCCATTGTATCTCTTATTTTTCTATATATTTTCTAGGATATAGATTGTATCAGAATTATGTCGTTACTTAATTGATTCATTATTCTCTTTTCATTTTTACTGGTATTTGGTATAAAAACCAGTTGGCGTCCAAATCTATCTTCTTTATATATATATTTTAGTATCTACCTTTCCTATTTTCTTAATAATCATCATTTTTATCTTTTACTCAAGTTTCTAAAGAGTGAATTTTATTTTCATCTCTATTTCCGTTACTTTGGAACGAGAGGTCCCATCTTTATTCTTTCGACATTTCTCCTTCCCATTCGATACAAAAGTCGATATAAAGACTTCTATTTTCTAAAAATGTCGATTTTCTTCATGACTTCTCTAAGAATAGAATAACCAATTGTTGTGTCGTCTCCAGATTTGGAGGTAAGTGTATAATATATTTTATCGATTTCCTAATTCCACCTGTTGTATAAAAATCTTTTTATAATTTTAACTTTAAAAATTCTAAACTCATTATTTGTGAATGACATGTAAGTAGATACATATTTTTTTTGATATCTCTTATGTTTTTTATTTAATATAAAAAACTAGCGATAAGAAATATATAGTTTCTTTAATATAGTCTGTAAAAGTTTTACGAATATTTTTATAGTTTTAAATATGAATTTTAAATCCATAATATCTTTTGATTTTAATGATAATTAACTTTTGACAAACTACCAGTTCTATATAGCAATGTTTCTAAATTATCTAGCTTTTCACTAAATATATCTTGTCATTTTTTTAATTAATATTAGAATATTTCAGTTTTAAAAAAGTAATTACCATTTGCATTAAAGTTATATCCTTACTTTTACTTATTTGCCTATGATAAGTGCATGAATAAGAATTGTTTCTCGACTTGCTTGGGTGAATAATGATAAAATTTTGTTAAATTTGATTGGTCACCTTATTCATCCCCCAAGCAAGGTCTCTCATTTTGGTTTCACCATTTTCTAAAGCAAGGTGTGTTTTTCTTCATTTTAGTCAACCTCCGGGATACATTTCTCAGGTGCGGGTCAAATTCTATTACCATCCAGAAGACCAACCGGCCTGAGAATGGAACCATTATTCCAATAGGAGAGTTGACTCGGAGCAAGAAAATCCATCACTACCAACATGGCTTGCTAACAACCAGAGCAGAAAAGACCAGGATAAAACTTAGGATTTGGTGACAAAAATTGTTCTTTCATATACCTAATGTAACACTGTAGCAAGAAGTCGAATAATTTTTATTTAAATTTAATACGATACTTAACATTTATTTTTCTGTTTTTTTTTATATCTTAATAAACATGTGTTAATTTAACTGTGTATTGTTTCTTCTTTTTACTTGTTTGTGTGTGTTGCTCCAGAGTAGGCCATATTCACGTCCTGAGTGAGCTAGCCAGGGAGTGTTTCGTATAACGTCTAATGTAGCAATTTTGTAATTGATACATTAGGGGTTATGACGTTAAAAATTGGTCCCAACGAGAAACGATTTGTCACTCCAACGTTGTTAGTGATGTTAGTCAGGTTGTAGCAGCAAACTAGGGTTTGCGGTTACAGGTTGACAACAGCAGCTCAACGTTGGGATGTTACAAATTGAGCCTCGAAGGGTTACAGTGTTATAAAGTGTTATGTGTATGTAAACAAAAGTGACCTCTTTTATCACACACTATATTAGAACTGACTGGCCTACATTAAAAAGGGTTTTAAAAAATTCACATTTTTTTTAATTTTTAAAAATTACAAAAGAGAACAAGAGTTTTTAAAACCGTCTAAGGTATGTTAAATAGATGAATAAAAATATTAATATAAAATTTACACCTACTTGTTACAAATCCAAATCAGATTCAGAAGATGAACTTTCAGAACCAAGATTTATAATAACTGGCTCGATCATTTTATCAGTAATATTGTCCCTCTTCTTTAATAGTGTTATTTACTGCCTTTTCCCAGTTTTCAGGTTTTACATTATTTACGGCCTCCAAAAACAACTGTTTAACATCATGAATTTTAAAAGTGGTATTTTTTCTTGAAACTTCACTCTTTATCTGTGCCCATTCCAGTTCAATCGGGTTTAATTCACAATGATATGGTGGGGATCTAAGTACTGTCATTCCACGATTTTTGCCAATTTCATCAATTTCGTATTTTTAAAATTTTTCTTTATGAAGGCCACACAACGAATAAAGTTCCTTTCTTATAGATCCGGGATGGTACGTAATATTTTTTGAACTCAGCCAATTCTGCAAGTCTTTTTTTAACCACTTGAAAGACATCATCGTTCATGTCTTCATGGTAGTCACCGGTACGAGTTGATTCAAAAGTTAATAAACCACCTTCAAAAAAACCGTCTGAACTGCCACTGTGTACTATTATCAGCCTGCGTCCCTTTCCTGATGGTGGGGTTAAACCAGTAGATAAGTTATTTACAAAAGCGTGCCTTTGACTTGTAACAGTTTCATCCTGCCAAAATTTATTTGGTGTATGACCCTCGTTGATCCATGTTTCATCAAGATAAAATATTTTTCTTTTTTGGTTTCTCATTTCCTTTATGGTTCTTAGAAAATGTCTTCTCCATATGACAATATCGCTTCTTTCTAATAAAATAGACTTTCTGGGATTCTTTTTCCAGCGGAAGCCTATTTCTTTTAAAAGTTTCCATAACGTACTTCGACTCATTTCTGGGTAATCCTTATCATCTCGAACTGAGACAAGAACTTTATCCAATGTTGGAAATTCTTGTCTAAAGAAGAATTCATGCACTTTCCGTCGAAGTCCTTCTTTAAAATGATATTCTATTTGAAATTTTGGTTTCCCTGGAGCATTACGTGGCATTTGAAAACTACCACATTTCTCTTCTTTAATAACTCTGTCAATCGTAGATTTCCCAACACCAAGTGTACTGCTAACTAACTCAACGGTCTCATCAACACTTTCACATAAACGTTTGTCTGTAAATGATTTAAAACAATTAAATATTAATGTTTTTTTATTAACTGTTAAAGGACCAATTTTTCGGCGTTTACACGGCACTTCCAAATTTTCCATAACACTAGTATACACAATAAACTGCACCTTGCAACTGAAGTACCTACTTTTAGTGAACTGTTAAGAATTTTGAATACGCCACTTGGACCTTCCTACAAAATGGAAAAACCCACTATCACATTTTCTGTGGAATAAGTTTAGAAGGTAATTATCTAGTCAATTACTGTCGTAGATTCCTGGAATTAAAGAATTAAATGTTTGATTGTTGAAACCCTTACTTCGTGGAATGCACTCATTTCAGATAAAATAAAACGTTTTATTTTATCTAAAGAATTAAACTTTATTTTGCAAATAGGTAGGTACTTATTAAACTTTTATTGGTTATATATAACCAATAAAATAAACATCTTACATTTCTTGCAAATTCATTAGTACCTGTTAACCTCCATCACTCCGACACTGGCAACCTTATTTAGGGATTAGTAACCCTCACAACTATTGTATTCTATTCTGCTCCAACCTTTATACCTGGTGGTCATACTCAATTTAAAATTGTTTTCCTATATACTTCTGTAAACTTGTTGACAAATATCTGTGTTTCATTGAGTCACCCGTATCAACAGTTTAGGGATTTGCATACATAATTTATTGTTTTATTGCTCTCTCATACATAAAAATACACTATAGTTTCAATTACTTTTAAAATGTGTCACTGATGATGGTCCGACTGGACCTAAAACATTTTGAGAAATTGTAATAATTTTGGATAAATTGTTAAATATATCAATAATACACCAGAAGTCTGCAGAATGCGTTTTGCGCAGGGACACTGGATAAGCCCGATTCGTCTATGTTCCATATTATGTCATGTGGCTCAAAATTATTATCTCTTATTAAATATATTAATTTTTCGAACTATTATCAAATTTCTGCTTTATTAAAAGACCATGCAAGTGACGTTGACGTTAATTCAGGTACTCTTAGAAAAATTGAGAGATTTGTATCCCTAAATCCTCTTAACCAATCTCAACCTGCCATTGTGGTTTAATGCGAAAATCTATGAGGGATCCTTTTTGCCTCTCCTACTTCGTAAGCCAATCTTTTGACTACATATGTTGTCGTATCAAAAAACCTGCATTCCAATTTCTCGAGGTGTTCAACAATTTCTCGTTCCAAATCTTGACTAAACGTAGACTTATATCCGCCCATATTGCCTGTTTCCCATTGCTTATTCTTGGATGCACATTGCCTAAACGTCATAGATGGAACACTATAGGTCTTCGATGCTAAAAGCCAACCCATTATTTTTCTCGGACAGCTAATATAATCTGCTTCATTTAATTTTCATCCCAAGATTACTTTTAAGATTTACGTATATATTGTATATATCCCATATCTATAAAAAAATAAACGAATAATTACGAATCACTCTCTTCAATCCTGACCCCACCAGGGGGAGTGTAGTCGACGTGATGTCGTGTATTGTCCGTCTCCAGAGATCTCTGTCTCTGGTCATTTCTTTTAATTCATGCATAGGTCTTTGGCATATTCCTGTAATTTGATCTATCCATCTTGTTGGGGATCTTCCTCGTGATCTTCGGCCTTCTACCTTTCCTTGTATTATGAGTCTTTCCATGTTTTCTGTGTTTGCTCTCATAACATGCCCAAAATATTTTAATTGTTGGAGATGGACTTTACTAGAGAGTCGTTGGCTAACTTTTAGCTCTCTTAAAATTGAATTATTTGTTCTACGGTCGGTCCAAGGAATTCTTAACATTCGTACCCAACAGAACATTTCAGTGGCGTCTATCTTTCTTCTCTCCCATTGTCTCAGAGTCCAAGATTCACATCCGTAGGTCAGTATTGGGAATATTAAGCAGTTGATCAACCTCATCTTTATCGCTCTTGAAATTTAACAGTCCTTCCATATTTTGGTCATTTTTGCTGTGGCAACTTTTGCTAGATCACATCTACGTTTAATCTCTTCTTGTAATGACCCTGTGTTTGTGATTAATGATCCCAGATATAAGTATGAGCTCACAACCTCGAACCGGTCAATTGTGGTTATGTGTGGATGATTGTTGTGTAGTCTATCCACTATCATGATCTTTGTCTTTGATATGTTTAATTGCAGACCAAATATTTGACTTTCGTTTTCGATCAGTCCTATAAGTTCTATCAGCTCTGCTTGACTATTTGCAAGAAAGGCTGTGTCATCTGCGAAACGTAGGTTGTTTAGTTTATGACCATTTATTAAGATGCCCTTTTCCCATCCTTCAAGTGCTCTTCGCATAATATACTCCCCATATATGTTGAATAATTGTGGAGATAGTATACATCCTTGTCTGACACCCCGTTCTGGATGAAATTCGTTCGAAAGTGTGTCAAGTACTCTAATTACGAATATGTAAGTTTAAATTGAGATCCATGCGAGATGGCATACCATACCATTTCAGACTTATGACTAGTATACCATCTTACCCATATGTTTATTAGAATATCTCATTTAAATTTTTTAAACTATTTTAGGAACAAGAACAGCCAAATGTCACAACTAATGTGCTACTGAATATACCGATCCAAATAAACGTATTTACTTACCTCAATATTATTCAGTTTTTAAATTAGACATTTTGCACGAGCACCACTAGAAATTTTTGCGCGTGTTGACAGAGTCAAACTTTATTAAACACTAAATGTGTTTCTACAGCGAGGTAAATGATACGCATAGAAGAAATACCACGTTTATCCCCCACCAAGTAGCCTACAGCCATGCCAAATATATTAAGAATCTAGGAAGAATCTGTACTATGCCATCTTACAGTATGCAGTCTCAGCCATAGTCCCCCTACTGTGGACCTTATCCAAATTCATACTAGTTTTCTTTTTTGACGGCATACAGTTTTCCCTCTGTCACGAGGAATATCACGTCCTATTGGCAATTCGTCGTAAGTATTACGCCCTCTAGCGGCTATTGCAGTAACCGAGTTAAGAGCCATTATTTATTTTCTTTCACGTTGAGTTGAAGGCCATTTGAAGGCATATTGTGTTTTGGTGTCATTGGAGATTATAATAATAATAATAAAGGTCTTTATTTTTCCTTCAAATTCATACAATACACAAAATATATAAAATTATACATGCATATAATACAATAAGAAAGAAAAAATGCCGAAGATCAGGTAGTGCTGATTTCAAGAAATCAGTACCTCTGCTTTTCATCTTAACCAAGAGAAAAAAAAATGTAATATTTTTTTACATGTTCTGTAACAATCAAATAAAAAACCATAACTAATAGAAACATTTAGCATTTAAATATTGTCCAAGAACTATCACACAGTTTATACATATTTCATAACAGGTCATCAAATAGTTGCACATGTTTTAGTCACTTAGCAATTTAGATTAAGAGATTTCTTAAAAGATATAATCGATTTTAATTCTGTTTATTTAATTGATAGTGTATGTACTTTTGTACATATGATAGAGTATGTATTTTTACTTTCTAGCCCAGAATAGCACTCTTTCCTCAAAAGATGCAGTTGTACAAGTGAACACTCCAAAAGTGCTTACATTGTATGAAATCGTTAATGACATTAAATTAAAAAACTGTACTTGTGTACATAACTTCACTATTTATAACTGTATAGTAAATATGACTGAAAATTATATTAAGGACAAACGAGTTCATAGGTTAAACATTCGACAGCGGATAATGTTAGTTCTTACAAAGTTTAAGTTAAATTTGACTTATGCCACTTTGGGTTCTTTGTTTGGTCTAACAGCTGACTTAACAAAAACTTATATTTATAAATTAATACCTATCTTGAGTCACAACTTACGGCCTTTGGTGTATTTTCCCACCAAAGGAGAAATTCTTAAAAACATGTCAGTTTGTTTTGCTGATTTTCAAAATGTTAGGCTAATTTTGGACTGTACTGACATTTATGTACAGACTCCAAGTGTTTGTGTTGCCGAATACTATTTTATTCTCAATATAAATCCCATTTAACAATTAGTTTATGATTGGTGTTTCACCTGGTGGGTTAATAACTTACGTCAGTGAATTTTCCAGTCAAAATAAGATAACCGAGTTTAACACTTGTTCTCCTTCTATAGCGCATCTTGAATTTTTAGTACCACCCAAAAACTTACATATATTCTAAGATATTTAACTTCAGGACTAAAAAATAGAACTTTAAGTTCTTGTTAACTCTTTAACTCTAACAAGTCTAAACTAAAATAAAACTTATAATTAACAAAATTGTCTAATAATCAGTAGGAATAAACAATAGTCAAAAAAAAAAATTTGAATTTAAAAAACCATGGATAAACGAACAAAACTACTCCAAAAACATAAAACTAACGCAATCGCAATATACAAGATGAGGTGTAAACAATTATTATAATGGCTCCAAACCTAACCTTCTTATCTATGAATGGATCTTAGCTCGGTTCAAATTGATACCGCATTGGCGCTGCGATCTTAATCCGAATAGTCAATCCCTGTGAACGCTAAACTAGATCTGTACTTCACTATAATATATATTTCTATCACCGTAGCACTTTAATAATAAAACAATTATTCGCTCTTCTTCATTAAAAACAATCTTTATTGTAAAGCTTTTAAAAACACATAATACAACTACTGTCAGCTTTAGAAATTAATACAATTTAGTTTACAAAACTCTTCAATAAATGCCAGCCTATTCTTAGTTTTATAAATTAATGTCAAAATCACAGCGTATTTATCATATTTACTGAATTACTTCTACACTATTTGGCACTGAGAAGATTCATGTATTAAATATATTGTGAGATTGTGAGAGAACTAAAGCAATGTGTACTAGCAATTCAACGTTTGCAGTAACCATAAAACTTTTGTAATAATAAAAAAAATGTGTCACTGATGCAACTTTTTAGTTCGAGTATTAAAGAAATTAATAACTATAAACTATAGGTATACTTATTATTTCAGTATATTAATTTCAGCGACTGCCGAATTTTTTTAGCTAATTATCGGCATTAACAATATAATGTTATTAAAAGAAAAACAATAGAAGTTTATATAGATAATGGAGGGGTAATAAAGACAGTATATTACTTCTATCCACTCCAGAATTTAAAGATATTATTTTAAATGTTTTACAGGATATTTAGTGAGCTTTAATAATTATAAGATATCTAAGACAAAAGTACAAATCTGTGTTCGATAAAAAACTATTCGAAATTCAGATTTAAAATTTCTCCACGAAAGAAATATCTAGCGATCCCAAAATTTCCGAATGAATTCTTTCTTTCTGTAATATCCAATTTCCATCATTTCACCCCGATTATTCCGCATGACCTTTAAACGTCGAGAAATTAAACCTTTATATATTTTTTAATAACGCAGTTATTGTTTGCTTACTACAATCACGGGAAATATTTTTATTAACAGGTTTATGGATCATAAATTGTGTTAGTTATTTCATTTATAACTCAAGAGATGTTAACGATTTTTTATGATATGTGATTGTTGGTAGTAGTCTTAGCCCCGATTAGTAGAATAATCATTAAAATATCATAAAATTTTACGAAAAAAAGCCAATGCTTTTTTTTTAGCATTACTTGAAAAGTACAAAGATGCCATATTATATAACGTCCTATATCTAATCTAGAGGTGAATCAGGGGATAAATAACCAGGCATTGTTTTTGATCGAAGACAAGTTAGGAATGGCATCGGCAAATCATGAATTAAGCTACCCTGACAATCAATAATTAGAACGGGAAAGTTAATATGATCGGATGCATTGAACCAATTAGTTCGAAAGAATAGACCAATGTTGAACCCACAATAGAAGGAAGTGAGAAGGACAACAAGCAATGAGTTGAATTGTTTAATGATATTTCTACAGAAGAGTTCTCCAAACAATTGCTGGCTATCGTTAATGGTCGTATGAATGTCCACAAATTAAAGCGTCCCATTTTTTCCTCTGAATTTTTGACGTATTAACTTAATCATAATATACCATGACGAAGCAGTATAGGCACTATGATTTAATACCTTGAGTTTGTTTTTAATCCAACGTCGGCCGACGTCGCCCGATATCGGATCGGGAAAAATACGGTTCCAATGTAGGTTTACACTAATTAGGCTCTATCGTAAAAGAATTTATTGATTCCTTTTTTAAAATTGATGTTATGATTTGGTTTGTAATTTAGATATATGTTGGTGTGTGTGGGTTTTCTATACACCTAAATCTCATATCCAGTATCGTTCTTAGATCTTTAAGACATCCAGGAAAGATAGTGTGTTATTATATTCCTTTTCCATGGTAAATGTAATTGCCTCTTCTTTATCATTTATATCATTCAGGAATGTCTCCAACAACTCTGATTCATGAGGACATATTGAGAATACATCATCTAGATATCTTTACCATACTGTGGGTTTTAAATTTTGTTTAGAAATAATATTTGTTTCAAAATCTTCCATAAATATATCGGCTAATAATTGAGATGGACTAAAGCCCATTGCTTGACTAAAATTTTGTTTCTAGAATTTATTATTTAGTTGAAAATGGGTAATATCAGTAAATAATATATTTAGTCTTTTTTTTATTTACTTTATTTACAAATGGCATATTTGTAAATAAACTATTTATGCCTTACTAAAATTTTATTTGAATTAAATGCAATATTCCATAATTTATTTAAAAAATGTTGTATATTTTTTATATTTTTATTGCAAATTTTTGTATAATAATTTTTGTATAATAATATTTGTTAATATTTATGAATTATGAATTTTGAAAGTTCACTACAAGGATAATAATTCATGATACTTCCAATAAGTATAAGTGGTGTATTCGTTTTATGAACTTTTGGTACTTCATAAAAATGAGGTGTCTTATTATAATGAGGTGTACTTTGTCTTCTTTGGTAATTTGTTACATAATCTTTAAACTTAAATAAAGTTCTGTATATTCTATTTTTTAAAGGCTTCGTTGAATCCTTTACTAATTTTGTATAAGGTCCGTTTATCATTAGATCTTTAATTTTGTTTTCATATTAAATTTTATCCATTATTACAGTTTCATTGCCTTTGTTTGCTGTTAAGGCTAGTTCTCACGATGACAGTTACTGTCATGACGGAAATGTTTGATTTTCTTCTTGAAAAAGTAAGTATAAAATCCTAAAATTAACGCTTTATTTAGATATCTACTTGGTAACTATATATAGAATGTAGCTATATGTTCTTTGTCATATTTTCAGGTGGCAAGCACCATACAAAGGGAAAACACAGTTATGAGAGAAGCCATACAAGCAAAAATAAAGTGGGAAATAACGTTTTAAAAACCATTTTACAGAAAATATTATACCTGCCTCATGGCGGAAGACAAGAACAGGTCAAAATCAAGAGGGCTTATCAACATCGCACCCGCACAACACAGAAACTCTCTTGTAGAAGCTAGAGAAGAAAGGGACAAGTTGGCTTCTTATTTTGTTGGTGAAGGAGCTGTCACTTGGCAGGATAGAATGATGGATTAATTAATAATTACTGTGTGAATTATGGTTAGTTATCAAATGTGTAAAAATAAAGATTGATGTCATTTTACCACCTATTAATATCGTACTTTTTTTCCTGTTGTTGGGGTGACGGGTGACGTAAGTACGTGTATTAAAAAAATAGCTCACACTTACGAAGTTTGACTGTGTTTCGTGTTCAGCCTCATTTTGTCTTAAAAACTGGTCAGCAAACTCATACCAAATCAGTTTTGGTTTATAAATGTCATCACGTCCACTACCAGTAGTAATAGACTTACGGACTTTGGCCCTTTCAGCATTATAGGTGCCTAAATAAAATAAATAAAACATTATAATATTAATAATAATTTTTTTATAAAATTTTATTAAAATAATAATATTATCATAATAAAATATAATACCATTAAAATAAATAAAAATAAATAGGTACCTCTTATACTTCTTATTTTCATTCTTAGAAGTTTTGTCGATTCCAGGCCTGACACTTCTAAAATGGCCTTTTCTGCCCCATCCCGTTTACTACGGTTTTTAAAATCAGAGCTAACTTTAAGCCACAGACATGGGTGCTTTTGATACTCCTCCAAGAACTCATACGTGTTAAAAACTTTCCCACTCTCAGTCATTTTATTCAAAAGACTTAACTATCAACAAAATTATGTTTCAACAAATAATTTACTATTTCTCTATAAACTACGAGTAGTATAAAGTAAAAACTCAGTTCGTATTAATTTCGTCTAATAACAATAATAATAATAACACAAATGATACTCAACTGTCAAAGAGTGCACAGCTCCGCGTTCACACCATGGCAGTTTAGTTGACGGTGACACTATAGTCATGACAGCGCTGTCGCAAAATCAAATTATTTTGATATTGTGACATGACAGTGCGACGACGCTGCCTTGACGGTAAAGTTTGTTCACACCATGACAGAAGTCACGACAGTCGCTGTCCTGGCAGCAACTATCGTGACTTATGTCATCGTGAGAACTAGACTTTAGGGTAATTATGAGAAATTAAGGCAGATACGAGCTACTCCAATGCATTTTGCAGGATAAATTAAAGAAAAAAGAGCCCCAAGACGAAGAAGAATATCCTGGCTTGCTAACCTGAGAGCATGGTATAGAAAGACGTCAACACAGCTATTTCGTATAGCAACCAACAAAATCATCATAGCCAGAATGATCGCCAACATTCGGAACGGACAGGCACCCTAAGAAGAAGAAGGGTAATTATAGAATCGTCATTTTTTAATGTTCTTATAGCCTTGACTTCCTCTTTGCTTATGTTTTGTTTGATTTTATTTGACTTTTCCAGTTCAATTTTACATAATACTCTATATTCTTCTTTTTCATGGGTTGATAAATATTGAGATATTTTGAGTTGATTTCATATAATTGAATGAACTATCTTACAATAAAGTCGTCCCAGGAACACAACTCACCAATATTGGCAATATCATTTTAAAGTCATCCACTTTAAAATGTATCATATATGTCTGAACTATCACTATTTAAATGGAAATAAGCCACAATTAAAGGTCAAGGTAAGTTTATTGACGTTTCAATTTCCATTTCGGAAATCGTTCTCAAAATACAAACATTAGTTTGTATTTTGAGACGAATTTCTCGATTTCCGAAGTGGAAATTGAAATGTCAATTAACTTACTTTAACCTTTAATTGTAGCTTATTCCCATTTAAATAGTACTATAAAAATGTCACGAGAAAATGCCTTCAGAACATCTGAACTATCAATATGAGTGAGTCAGAAAAAAATATAACGAAGTAAAAAAACAAAATTTGTTTAATATATTAATGTTTTGTATTTTGAGAACGATTTCCGAAGTGGAAACTGAAACATCAATAAACTTATTTTAAACTTAAATTATGTCTTATTCCCAATAAAAATAGTAATTGATTTAAGATACCACCAGAAAATAGCCTTAGAACATTATTTAGAACCATCTTGTTACTGTTCGATCGGTTGCGTAAATAAAATAAATTTCTTTATATACTAAAAAGTGTTTAAATGATATTGATTAAATATCTAACATAAAAACACGCCATTTTCAGTTCAAATGAATGTCGTCAACTTGTTATTTATTTAGCTGATTACCTATCAAGTCCTTAGTATTTTTTTTTTCTGTTTTTGAGTTAATTAAGAAACCAACCCACGCATATCTTGTAAATGTAATAGACAGAGAATTAGTGAAAATCATGTATAAGCGTGGTAATGAGAATCCAATTAATGAAGGTTAATCCTTGGAGAGGCAATAAATCTGTAGCGGTTGTGCCCAGGCTATCCAATAATGGAAATGTCTTTCATGCTATAATTAAGTTAACAGCTCGGTGAAAATTCAACATATTCGCATATTTGAATAATTTAAATGGGGAAATTGGGGCTAATGTGTTGTTGAAAAGTAATAATTGCTGTAAAAATAATGTATTGATCATGATTAAATATAAAGTGACTTTATCAGTAGTAATATCCTAGGACATTGATAACAGACGAGATAATTTCATGACAATAGAAAGCTCGTTCCTTGGTAACAGCACGAAGCCGAAGGCTGAGTGCTGTTACCAAGCAACGAGCTTGAGAAATTTGTCATGAAATTATGAGGCATTCATCAATGTCCGAGGGATATTCGGCGGATAATTTTTCGAAAAAAAAAATCATAACTCAACATAACGAAACATTTATTTATTAAAAGTACAGTTAGTGAAAGTACAATTATTAAAATTTAAGTTAACATTAGAAACGTGACATTTTATCATGAATGCAATTTATTATGAATGCAATTATCAGTCTAATGTTGACATGATTGGGTGAAATTGTTCCACATGATACAAAATGACGAAATTTGAATGGTTGTTTTTCGCGAATTAAATTTTGACACTTAAATCACGAAACGTCAGTCGAGTGATTTTGTCAAAATTTTATAAGCCATTACCAAAAGGCAACAAACTAAATACCAGAAGAAAATTTTGCCGGTAAATAATTTTTTCTCGAACGATATTCGACAAGACTATTTCACAAGACAATTAATGCACCACATCAATGAAACATAATCTTTATTTATTTGTTAACAATATTAGTGGTTTGCCTATTGTTTTCTGGCAAAGCATGATTTTGTTTCAGACTGCCACAATCCTCAGACAATGGCTGCAATCAACCTTTGTAGCAATTCCCAAAAAATCAAGTTCAACAACTTGCTCAGACCACAGAACAATAGCTTTAATGAGTCACACACTTAAAACATTTTTGAAAATAATTCACAGCAGAATTGTTAAAACTCTTAAATATGAGATTAGTGACACACAATTTGGCTTTAGAAATGGTATGAGTACAAGAGATGCTTTGTTCGGCTTGAATGTGCTGGCTCAGAGATGCATGGACATGAATCAGGATATGTACTTATGTTTTGTAGACTTTGAAAAGGCATTTGATAAAGTTCAACATAAAAAGCTTGTAGATATATTAAAAAGCAAAAATATTGACAGTCGTGATCTGAAAATTATATCTAATTTATATTGGAATCAAACTGCCAAGGTTTGCCAAAGAGTTGACAGCCAGTACACCGAAAATATCAAAATACAGAGAGGAGTCCGCCAGGGTTGCGTGCTGTCCCCACTACTTTTCAATGTCTACAGTGAAGCGGTATTTCAAGAAGCGCTCTCAGACTCAATAGAAGGTATATCTATCAATGGAGAAGTACTGAATAACTTACGTTTTGCAGATGATACAGTAATAATTACGGATAACAACAATGATTTACAGAACGTAATGCAACGCCTTAATGAACGCTGTCATGAGTACGGACTGAAGATGAATTTAAAGAAAACTAAATGCATGATCATGACTAAATCTGCACATGCAAATATCCAATTGACTATTAAAGATACTGCAATTGAGAGTGTTAATAACTATAAATACTTAGGAACATGGATAACATCAGATGTAGACCAAACCAAAGAATAAGACACGTATTGAAATAGCACGTACATCATTTATTAAACTTAAAAAGTTTCTTTATTGTCGGGATATAAGGTTAGAACTACGCCTGAGAATGCTTCGATGTTACGTGTTCTCTACTCTTCTTTATGGTCTGGAAGCTTGGACACTAAAACAAGTTCATCTGAATAAGTTGGCCGCCTTTAAATTTTGGTGTTACAGAAGAATCCTACGAATATCATGGATTCAAAGAATGTCAAACATGGAAGTAACTAGAAGGGTAGGAAATGAGGCGGAAATAATATGAACTATTAAAAGACGAAAACTTGAGTACTTGGGACATGTGATGAGAGGGCAAAAATACGCATTATTACAACTTATTATGCAGGGCAAAATCCGAGGAAAACGAAATGTGGGAAGACGAAGAATATCCTGGCTTAAGAACTTAAGGGAATGGTTTGAATGCAGTAGTGCAGAACTTTTTAGAGCGGCAGTCAACAGAGTCCGCATAGCCATGATGATTTCCAACCTTCGATAGAAAATGGAACTTAAAGAAGAAAGATGATTTTGTTTATTATTGATCTGTTGCATTTGGGAACTCGTCTTCGAATATTTAAGGCAACATAGTCGAACAATGAACTACTGCTAAAACAATACTAATAGACAAAACGGGAGACACTACAGCAATCGGAAAGCACTCATACGTACTTAAAAATAAAAACATACCTCAAAGACTGTAAACTAAAGTGTATAATTCGTGTGTCCTACCTTTACTTGCATATGGAGCTTAAACCTGGACATTTACTAAAACAAACATGGAAAAGATAAGAAAAACTCAGAGAGCTATGAAACGACAGATGCTGGGGATCTCACTCAAAGACCATAAAACCAATAAAGACATTCGTAATAGAACAAAAGTAAAAAAATGGGTTGAACATAAAGAACGTATTAAAGATGGCCAATGGAATAAAGAAATCAGGAACTGGCAGCCGTATGAAACCAAAAGACTACGAGGAAGACTGCAAATGCGCTGGAGCGACCATATTAAAAGAACTGCAGGACCAATGTCAAAACGTCTTACAAACAACAGAGATGAATGGGGATAATTAGGAGAGACCTATATTCGGCAATACGAATACAAAGAAGAACTTAAAAAAAAATGTGGGAACTCGAAGGTCCAGCTTTGTTTGTTGTTCTGAGATTTTCGATCATATTCTGGTGGTGTCTGAAATCCAACTGCAGATATGGCTTTAGGGAGCTTGCATTTGACTGACCCGTTAATTTAATTAACTTCTCTTCAGAAACACCTTGCTTGAATACAACACCTTTACTCACTTAGATACGGTGGTCATTCTAAGTGGGCTGTTTTTGAACCAAGTTTGATCCTTCTAGTTGGGGTGAATGGTAAGAAAAAAAAATGTATGTCTGATAAAAATCTTTAGTACCCTTTTTTCCATTCATTTTCAAAAATAATCTCACTGGGCATAAGATATATCTGTAAAAGGGTCAATTTGTATGCAGTATTTCATAAAATATTTTTCTTGTATCATTTTTGCTGTAGTATTCCATATTGACTTTACAGACTCTTCATAGTCTGTGCCATTGCCTTTTTTCATGTTAAAGGCATAATCCTCGAGACTTTTTGCTAGTTTAGTTATGGTAGTACTAGTACATCTTTCAAGCGTAAAATTTCTAACCCGTAGGAACTTCAAAAATTGGGTCCAAATAGAGCCAAATAGAGAACCAATTTTTTGATTTCATCATCTGACTGGCATCCAAATCTTCATTTTCTGGATTCTGGATCTGGATTCATTATATCTGTCCAAAATTGACTACGTCCCAATGACGTTTGTCAAATAGACAAAAATAGAATTACCAGTCACCTTTGTGACGGATCTGCGATAATTTTGTCGCTGAGAAATCACGGGCAGGAAGGAGTTTTGTCAGTAGGAAACGTGGCGCTGCTATGACGTTTTATCAGTTAAAAATAATCTAGTGAAATAGTCCACAATATTAATTCATCTTATTTAGAAGGTATTGTCTTGTGACATTTTAAAATTAGTTACATCTTTAATGCAGACGTTTTGTCAACGTTTTATTTCTCACCCATCACCATTACAGAATTATGAAGCCAGCGATTTACATCTAGTAAATCGCTGAGCATAAGCAAGCCACGTGAGCACATTGCTGTTTGCTTGAAATAAATAATAGTTTTTTTAAGGGATTTATACGAAATACTAAGCTAAGCGACTTGCGCGACAATTTTTGACAAATGGTTATAAAACAACTGATGAGGGTTCAATAAAAAGATTAAAGATAGTCTTAAAAGAAACAGATGATAAAAAGGGAAAAATAAAAAAGCGGCTCTAATTATGCTAAATGAGGTCCATTGTGTCGCAAATTCCTCGGCAAAATGCAGTAGGATCTAGTTGCCCAGACTAAAAAAATAAATCAATAAAGATAAATTACCCCTATTAGTATGTCAATAACATTGAGAATAGCTGGGTGTTTATTGAGAGTAAACTAAATGTAAGACTCAATACTTCCCATATCGGGATAGTATCTTTTTTTCTGGTTTTTTGGTTATAAGTTACTATGGAATCATTATCATGAGAATTTTTTATTGTCATCATTGTCCGGTTGTCCTTTTAAAAACGAATCACATGATATGATTTTTCTGACGGGTATTCTGAAGTTAAAGTTGATTACATGTAATCGAATGAACTGTCTTACAAGAAAAACCGTCCCAGGAACGCAACTCAGCAATAGTGACAATATTATTTTAAGGTTGTCTACATTAAAATGTGTAATATATGTGTGAATTGTCAATATAAATGAGTCAGATTAAATTAAATTTGTTTAATTTATTAATGTTTTGTACTTTGAGAACGATATCCCAAATGGAAATTGAAACTCGTAAATTAATTGTGACTTATTCTCAGCAAAGATAGTAATTGCATTAAGATGTCACAAGAAAATACATTCAGAACAGTATTAATAAATGAGGAAATTAAAACCAACATTATAAAACCTGAAACCTGAAGAGAACACTTCAATATTATGTAAAACGACACCAATATATAAAATAAAGTAAGGTAAAGTATTTATTAATTGTCCTGTTAATATACTTCTCTTAAAAAAATATATTGACGCTAAAACAAACAGAATGAATTTAGAAATTGTTAGTTTTTATTATTATATGCAAAATGTATGTATATTTGACTATTTCACAACTTTCACCTTAATCAAAAGAAATAATTTATACCGTACACCTAAATCACGTATTATTTGACTTTTAACTCCTATAACCATTTGTTTTGATCTTTAAGTACTTCCAGTAACAAGTGAATTGATTCCCGTCTATTTTCAGAAAAAATTGGAGCACTTCCAACTGGTGGGAAGCAGTTGTAAACAAATTCAGGAAAGAGAAATAATTCAAAACATTAAAAATGAACTACCGATCATCTGACACACACATTAACAGCTTCGTTTTTTACAGATATTAATCATTCAAGCAAGGAAATCCTATAAATTAGGTTGTTATAATAACGCATAAAGAAACAGGTTTGTTTAGACTCCTGAATTTTAATAGTATCTGTAATGTGTGCTATACTTTATTCAAATGATTAAAAATTCTCGTAGATCGTAAATTTTAAAGGGGTCGTTTTGCCTCGTAGATTGTATCATACTTCGATTTAAGAGACCTTTTACATCTATGTCGTTTTTCAAAAGATCTCGACTCCTAAGAAAACCTGTGTCGAAACTTCCTTTTTTACCTGATCAGATTCTAAAAAGACCTGCCTTCAGGAGGACCGGAGTTTTGATTTCAAAGAGGGTTCCCCCTAGACTGGTTGCCTTCTTTGCAGCTCAAAAAGATCTGTCTTCCCTTATTTTTAATTTTATACTAGCTCCAAAACCAGGGTGCTGCCGTTTTCGCCCTTGAGACCGTTATGAAGACTTTATTCTCCGCCATGAACGTCGTTGTAGACTTCATCCGTAATCCTGGACGAAGGACCCTTAGCAGGTACTAGTTTGTCGAGTCAGGAAACACCTAAAATCGGGGGAAAGTAGGCATTGATTCACTTTCCTTGATAGTTTCCCTGATAGTTCCTGATAGTTCTCTCCAAATGGAGTTCGTACCTGCTACCTGTATGTAGGAATTACATAGTAGGTATGTGTATGGGAGGACAACAACAAAATCTAATTTTGGAAGAGCAAGAACAATAAATAAATTACTGTAAAATATGTAAATATCTATTATTGTTCTGAAGCTAGTTTCTGGTGATATTTCAAAGTTTTTACTATTTAAATGGGCATTTAAAGTCTAATTTAGTCTTATGTAGTAGAACATTGGAATATAGCAGTATTTAGTAGTAATAGTAGAAGAACATTAGTCTAATGTTTATATTTTTAGATCGATTTCCGAAGTGGAAATTGAAACGTCATTAAATGTACTTTAACCTTTAATTGTGGCTTATTCCTGTTTAAATAGTAATTATAAATATCTAGGCAGACACATAACCAATGAAGACAATTTCGATGAAGAAATTAGACACAGAAATAATCAAGGAAGATAAGTTATTTGGCAATTGAACAGCATCCTGTATAATAAAACAATTTCGGGAGAAAATAAACACAGAATTTATGATTGCATTGTCAAAGCTACATATGGAAGCGAAATATGGGCACTAAAGCACAAAGCCATACAGACTTTGAAACCAACAGAATTGGATTATTGGATGTAAGCAGCCGGTAAATCAAGATTAGACAGAGTAAAAAACAATAAAATTCAAGAAATCCTGGCGTTAAACTTAGAACAACAGAGGACATCAAAATCAACCACCTAAGATGGTACGGACACGAACAAAGAACAGATGACAGCAGAATCCTAAAAAAAGTATTAAACTGGACACTTCATAGAAGACAAAAGAAGGGCGGACTGAGATTAAGTTGGAAAGAAAGGGTCAACAAGAATATAAAAGCAAAAGTAAGCTTTTGAATGACCGAGACCAATGAAAGTTGGGAATTAAAAAATGACAATCAACGTTATAAACTGATTGTATATTTATAATTGTGGTTTCAGAATTTCCGGTTTAAGTTGCTATTCTTCAATATTTTTTGTTCTTGCAAGTTTGGAATTAACGTCTTCTCAAACCATTTTTTATATACATCCTCGTCCATTTAGACGAGGTAATCAGCGGTTGTCCTCTTGACCAAGAAAGTTAATTCGGCCCATGCCACAACCAGTTTCACTTTCCAGTTTCACTTTTTTGACTGAAACACCGCCGTTACTCCAAGACTCATTGGTATAAATAAGGTTTACATTAGCCTTCTTCTTCAATGTCACCAGGATTTGATATATATTCTATAATATTCTAGCTTGCTTGTAGTGTGGTTTTTCATAATAAGCCTAATTAATAAAATTTAAATTTACGGTATTTACAATTTAATGATATATTGATTTTATCAAAAAAAATTCCAGCTTTATTAAGCTGGATTTAAGCTTAAACAGCTTTATATATGTCAAGACTTATCCTAGAGCAGAATTAGAGACGAATCGAATGAATGAATGAGAAAAGAGAAGAGAAGCCAAAAATAATCCAGACAAATATAAAACCATAAATACTTTAATAAGAACGAAAATCAGAGAAGCGAATGAAAAGAAGCAAGGGAAAAATGTGAAGAAATTGACACTCTGCAGTCAAAATACGATAGTCAGGACTTAGAGTTAGACATTATCTTGGATGAACAGAGTAAAATAAGAACGTTTAAATAATATCTAGAAAAACTATTTGAAGACCAAAGAGATAACACCTTTGAGCTAGAAGAAGAGGCAAATGATGGACCAAGAATATTACAGCATGAAGTTTATTCCACAATATCACAGTTAAGGGATAACAAAGCGGCAGGCCCTGATACGATACAAGCAGAACTACTCAAACTAATGGACAACGAATCAATAGCAATAATCGCAAAGATATTCAACAATATATACAACTATGGAGAAATACTATCAGAATGGCTGAAAATCTGAGTTTATTGCACTTCTAAAAAAACCAGGATCCAAAAAATGCGAAGATTGCCGTACTGTAAGCCTCATGAGTCATCTCTTAAAATTGTTTCTTCTTCTTCTTCTTCTAGTTCCATGACCATTATCGATCGTTGGATATCATGTTGGCTACCATATTCGCTATCGTGACTTTATTGACAGCAGCTCTAAATGACGATGTAGTAGATTTTCCATACCATTGCCTTAGATTTTTCAGCCATGATGTACTTCGCCTACCAGGACCACGATTACCTTGGATCTTTCCCTGAATGATCAGATGTAAAAGATCATATTTTTCAGGGTGTCTCATAATATGACCGAAGTATTCCAGCTTGCGTTTCTTTATTATATTCACCAGTTGTGTTGTTTGGCTCAGCCGTCTAAGGACCTCCTCATTTCTAACTCTGTCGACCCAGCTTATTTTCAGTAGTCGTCTGTATACCCACATCTCAAAGGCTGTCAAGCGTTTAAGCATAGCCTCAGTTAGAGTCCACGCTTCCACTCCATACAGCAGAACAGGAGAGATGTAGCAAGATGTCATACGAACTCTAAGGTCAATGCTAAGATCGTGACTGCAAAGTACGTTTCTCATTTTTACAAAGGCAGCTCGAGCTTGTTCTATTCGGCTTTTAATTTCTGCTATTGGATCCCAGCTCTCATTGATATTACTGCCGAGATACACGAGTTTCTCTACTCTGTCCAGTGTGGCATCTCCGACTTTTATACCGTCATCCTGTATATCTACAGGCATATCGGCATATCTAATATTGTTGACGGATTCTCCATTCACAATAATACCTTCGGTTGTCTCCATTAAGGCTTCCTTAAATACTTCCTCCGAATATAAGTTAAAAAGTAAAGGCGACAATATACAGCCTTGTCTCCCTCCTCTTTTTATATTTATTTCATCCGACAGTTCTTGTTCAACCTTTATTCTTGCCACTTGATGCCAGTATAGATTTGTAATTATTTGTAGATCTTTATCGTCCAATTCAGCTGTTTCCAATATTTCTAGCATTTTGTTATGTCAGACTTTGTCAAAAGCTTTTTCAAAATCGATTGCACAAATGTACATATTTTGATTTATATCTCTGCATCTCTGTACCAGCACCTGTATACTAAACAAGGCTTCTCTTGTACCCAAGCCACTCCTAAAACCAAATTGAGTATTGCTAATTCTGTCCTCTAACAGCGTATAAATTCTGCTGTGTATTACTCGCAGGAAGATCTTCAAAAGGTGACTCATCAGACTTATTTTCCGATAATCACCGCATGTCTTTGGACGATGTTTCTTAGGTATTGTGACAAATGTCGACTTTAACCAATCAGTTAGTAATATCCCAGTGTCATAAATTCTGTTAAAGAGATTACACAGAGCTTTAATTTCATTTTCTTCCAAACATTTTCGTATTTTAGCACTTACTTCATCAGGGCCAAGTGCTATTCCATTTTTTGCCGTTTGTTTTGAACGTGAATCGGTGTATAGTGTTCTACTCTCTCATCTTCAAATAATTCAGAAATGTAGTTTTCCCATTCTTTTAACTTTTCATTGATGTCTCATATTCTGTGTCCGTTTTTTGTCTTCTAAACTTTGGGATACTTGTTTCCGTTTGTTTCCAGCGACCTCTTTTAATTTCTTGTGCAGATGAAATGTATCGTGTTTCTTTTCATATTGTTTAATTTCATTACATTCTTTACTATGAAATTGTGTTTTCGCGTGTCTTATCTTCTGCCTGATTATTGCGTGGATCCTCTTGTATTCGTTTTATCTTTATTTCTGACTTCTCTTCTTTGATCCATAAGTCTCAGTATTTCTTCTGTCATCCACCCTTGTTTTTTTTTTTGCTTTTAGCGCACTCAATTTTGTTTCTTGAACAGTCTTTAAGATGTCTTTAATTCTCGTCCAGTTTTCCTCAGTACTTTCTTCTTTGCTTGATGTTAACTTCATTTTTTGTTCTAATATACTAGTTATTTCTTTTTTTACAATATCATTTAGCATCGTTTCTCTATCAATAGTAACTGTTTGCTTATTCGTCCTTGCAACTCTTTTTAATCTCAGTCTTATTTTTCCTACTAAAATATTGTGATCTGTTGGTACATCTGCGCCAGGATATGTTTTTACTGCTAATACTGAATTTCTGTATCTCTTATTTATACATATGATGTAAATTTGGTTACGAACAACTCGTTCAGGTGTATCTGCTGGTGATTTCCAGGTGTAAAGACGACGTTTTGGAAGTTTGAAAATTGTGTTCCTTATTATTAATTGCTTTTCTACGCAAAAAGATGCCAACATATCTCCTCTTTCATTTCGTATTCCCAGACCATATATTTCCCTATGATATCTTCCTGTTCTCCTTCACCAATTTTTGCATTAAAATCTCCCATGATAATATTGAGATCGTGTTTCTTTCTATGTGCTAATACTTTTTCTAAATCCTGATAGATTTTTTTAATTTCTTCTTGTTCATAGTCTTGTGTGGATTCATATACTTGTAATATGTTCACATTGATCGTTGTTGATTGTATTTGTATCATCAGTATCCTGTCTGAGAATAGTACGATGTTTTTTACAGCTTCATCTGTTTCCTTCGACACAATTATTGCTACATCATTTTTGTGTTTTGAGCTGCCTTCTCCTGAATTGTATACAATGTGATCATCTACAGTTACTTTTCCAGACCCCGGCCATCTCATTTCACTTATACCAAGAATACTTATATTTAGACGCTTCATTTAAAATTGTTCCTAAAGATAATTCATAAGAGAATCTACAAGCTGTGTGAAAGTCAAATTTGACCCAACCAGTTCGGGTTCACAAATGCTGTTGGTACTAGAGAGGCTTTGTTTTTAGTACAAGTCTTATTCCAGAGATGCAGAGACGTCAACTGCGACGTATACGCATGCCTGGTTGATTACGAGAAAGCGTTTGATCGAGTACAGCACGCCGAGATGATTCAAATACCAAAAGAAGCAGGAATTAATAACCAAGATTTGAAAATAATTAGAAATCTTTACTGGAATCAGATAGCAAATCTCAGACTTGAAGGTGAACACACTGACTATGTAAAAATAATGCGTGGAGTGAGGTATATAATCTTCAACCTGTACTCTGAAGAATATTTATCGAAGCTTTGCACAAAACTGAAAAAGGTATTCTACTAAATGGTTTCCGGCTAAACAACATTAGATATGCAGATGACACCATAGTATTTGCGGACAACTTAGAAGACCTACAAGTTCTTATGAACAAAATCACGTATAACAGTCAACAATATGGACTCAATTTAAACGTTAAGAAGACAAAGCTTATGATAATTAGCAAGAAAAGGATAACAGAAGGTCAACCCTACGTCAACCAATCTCCTTTAAAAAGAGTGACGCACTGCAACTATCTCGGCACCATAATAAATGAAGAATGGACCAACAACCACGAGATTAGAGCACGGATCGAAAAAGCTAGATCCACCTTCAATCGGATGGGGGCCTTCTTCACGAGTCATAATCTTTCTCTTGATACAAAAGTAAGAATGCTGCGATGCTACGTCTTTGTACAAAAAGGGTGTACATATGTGGGAAATTATTAGTATAATTTCAGTGTATGTGGACTGTATTATATAGGGCTGGTTCAAATAAATTAGAATATGTAAAAAAAGGTATACAGACAATAGCAAATTAAGTTTATATAAAGTCTTACCAATATTTCTGCTCCCACACTCTCGCGGTTTTTCTGCTCCACACTCTTGCGGTTTTTGCTCTTATGCGAAATATGTCCGGGCACAAAACTGGAGAGAGATAATTAGCGATAGAAAAACAGCCAAAATAGATGCTGTTCTTCTTGATAAGCGAAGAGAGAGAGAGAATGGTCTGTCCTTAGCGACAGCCAACCATCAAGAGAGCGTCTTTTTCCTTGCTATCTTGAAACTGTTTGTATTTGTAATGGAGGGGGGTAAAATGTGAGTAGGGAGGATTCAAGGGTTTGACTAAGATAATAATTGTAAAATTGTGATAAAAGGATAATTATTAATACAGCGAAAAAATAACATGATTTTTCGAATGTGAAAAAATTGAACAGTCTTCTCTGTCCTTTTTATGGTGTTGAATCATGTACCTGGAACGAAGTTATGTGCAGAAAACTAAAAGCATTTGATATGTGGCTATATCGGAGAATACTTAAGATCCCGTGGATTGACCGAGTCACAAATGAGGAGGTCCTCAAAGAATGAATAAGAACCGAGAGGTACTGACCACCATCAAATCTCGAAAAGAGGAACATCAAGAAGAAGAAGAAAAACAAGCGGTAGATATGATAGTGTTTATCATATTGGTAGCATCGCAATCGAATCCTAATCTAATTTAATTAGTCTCCTAATCATATATACCTGAGTATATCTGTCTATGGTACGAATATTGTGAGTTCGATATTAATTTGTATAACTACAAATCCCGAAGTAATACAGCCGGGTACTTCAAATTGGATCAGTTTTGGGGCAGTGTAGCACACTAAAATATATGCACTGATTAAATCAATATTTACAGAGCTAAAGAGCAAAATATATTAATATTACATAAAAATCAATATATAATAACTAATAATGTTATCATTACCTAGCCGTCAGTAAACTAGTAATATTAGTAAAGAATATTTACCCAATATATAACATCAACCCTTACCAAAAAAATATAAATGATAAAATGAAAAACCTTTAGTAATAACGTAGATAACTAATTCTTAATTATAATAATAAAGTGAAAATATCTCAAAATTATATCGTGATCATCTTATAATCCTCTTAGAACATCCTATCACCAAGTATGCTAAACAATTTTCTGTGCTTCGAGCCGAGGACCAGAGGAGCCGACAGGAATAGAGCTAATGTAAATACCTTTTGGGGGCATAGTCTAATTATTCAGAGGTTAGCTATCCGGCCAACGTTTCATTAAGGAATTATTTGCATAGACTAGTCGATAAGTCAAGATAAGGTGTTCCAGTATGCTAAGTAGATTACTTGGATTAAGATTGTTCGAAATCTATTTACTTGTTGAATATTCTATGTATTTTTTTGTTTGAATTAAAATCCATAAATAAAAATAAAATGTGAACTAAGTGAAAGTGATTTGTATACTAAATATTGGAATCGGGAATAGATAAAATATACATATTTCATCTATTTGGATTTAGATATTTAAGTAAATCACTGCAATTAGTTATAAGTATTATCCAATTTCCATGAATTGATATCACAGCGAAATTTGTAAAACAGCACCTGTTTTAGTCGGATTTTAAATCGATTTAAAAGATGTCATCTTTCAGTCAGCTACCACAAAATGCATCATACTGAAAAGCAGTTCTATTCTATTTAATACTCTAGATAATTGTACAATTAATGACTATCTTGAAGCATTGAGTCAGCATATAGAACTAAAAAAATATAATTTTCGTATCCCGTATATCCGTATATCAAACGGTAGAATATGCATGTATCTATCATCTAAAAACCTAGTAGATACAATCATAACATAAACAAAGAAGATAATAGTAAATGGAAATATACTAGAAGCGTGAAGATTAATCTCATCATCATAATTAACTCCATCAGTCCGGTTAATTAGGTCCAATGCATGTCCAAGCATACCTTCTAACTTAATATTGGACGAATTAATAAAACTAGGTTTAAATCCTCTTTCAGACATATCATACCTACGGATAGAAGCAACCAATCCTGCCTTTAGTCATATTCTAAGCTTCCAAAGACCAATTTTCGTTTCACCTTTTCCAGACAACTTTGTACTACCTGAATCTTTTATCATCGAATTGGAACAAACATACTGCATATTTATAGCCCGAAACAAAACATGTTTCAAATGTATATTAACTGGACACCAGGCAGCTAATTGTCCAAATATTTCCCCTTCTAATCATTCTCACAATGATAGTGCAATGCAAACAGAAATGAAACAAAATTCATCAATAAATCAGACTCAACAAGATAATCTACACAATACTCCCACAATCTCAAATACCACTCCCTCCATACTTACTACGTTTTCTTAAACCACATTACAAACAGTAACAATCCCAAATTTATTAATAAACCAAACCCAACAGAGCTCACTACAAAATGCATTTATATATTTGACCAATTCTTCCGTTAACACTACAATCGCAACATCTACATCGTCTGAGTCATCTTCTAATATCCAAAAACATAAATCAACCTCACCCGAAACAAGTCAACACTTACCTCCAAATAAAAATACACATATAAATTCTCACACATCCCAGATAACTTTGAACAAAGCAACCGGAAAAATAATTCTAGAAGATGCAATCACGCCACCCGCCGAAGAAAACAATTTTGGAATTGCATCCATACTACATCGACAAAAGAATGAAAACCAAAAGCTTCAAATTACTACGAAAACTTGGCAAACTCATGGGTTTACTCTCTTCAGTGAAAACTTCATTGTCGGAAGAAGATTCCGACAAATTCCTCTAAAGAACAGTACTATTACAGACTCTATTCTTATTAATAAGGTTTCGACTGATGACTTCGAGTCAGAAATCAAATATAAAGTGTTAAATGCGTGGCAAAATAAGTGGAGTGCATCACAAAATAAACTCAAGGAAATCAAACAATTAGTGAAACCGTGGTTCCAACCCACAGCGAGTAGACACGACCAATTAAGAATAGCACGTTGGCGACTAGGACACAGTAACTTTACACATAAACACCTCTTTACGCGAACTGTGTTGCCAATATGCGAAAATTGTCAAGTAACACTCTCCGCGAAGCTTATACGAAGCTTATAATTATGTTTTGCACTCAGTGCAAAACATAATTATGAAGCAGCAAGAAAGAATTCGACACTATGTCGAATAATATAAAGGAAGCATTTGAAAAAAAAAACATGAAAACTGAAAACATAATAAGTTATCTTAAAGACTCAGGACTGTATCAATTATTATATTTTTTTCCAACTTTACTTGTATTATATTTTTTAGGTGGCTAATAACCCTTGTGGTTACAGAGTAAATAAATAAAAACATAAATAAAATGTATCATCGTTTACGGCTTATAGATGTATTGATTTTTTTAATACCGTTAATACTTTCCGTGAAGAACACTGATTGAAAACAGAGATCACTCATTCAGAATGATTTTAGATTTGTCAAAGGCAATCGACAGTTTAGGGCACTCAGTGGAGCTGAAAAAATTGAAGAGATATGGTATCTTATTATTTGATAAGATCTTATTTAATAGGACGTATTAAAAAAATAAGGTATATAATATTCTTCTTGTTGACGAGTGTAGGAAAAAATGGCGCAAAATGGTTTCCGTAATTTTAGGCTCAAAATAAAAAAAAAAACAAATAATTAAATACAGCTCAATCAAACAAAAAGAGAAATAAAGGGGACCATACATCTTTCAAAAAATTCTATCTGATTTTGCAGTTAAAACACTATTTTTTTACCTCTAAAGGAACCGTTTTATATACATAAAATTGCTGCTTTCTAATTATAATTAGTTATACATATTACCCGACAAGTGAGAGTTGGCGGGTGAGCTGCGCCAAAATAGAAAAGGAAATATTCTGGAAGAGGGATGGGAGAGGTACTTAATCGCGGGTGTCATAAATGCGTAGTTACCGTATCAAAAATTTAGTTGGGATCTGAAAATTGCGTTAATAGATATGTTCCGTGGTTGTGTCATTGCGTGTGTAATAAACTTATTTACCACGAAAACAAAATTAAAATAATAATAATATTGAATAAAACGTAGAAAAAATGTGTTAATAATATTTATTTTCATAAAACGTAATTAATTCTCAAACGGAAGGTATTTTTGTATGTATCGCGGACTGATACTAAATTAAACACAACACAGAACACACATTCTTTGTTTATTTTTCTAAGCCAGACGGTAAACTCAAGTATTATAGCCCTTTTATATTGTGATGTTATTGCTTACAATATCATATTTCGTTTCCCACTTATGAAAAATGCAACGTATTCAAATATATAATTAAAGTGTCCAACATATCTGTAGTAAATAAACATGTTGTATGACCAATAATAGTGAACTGTAAAAAACTAATTAACTGATCTATTGTTTACTTATTATTTACTTCTATTTTTTTGTCTCTAAGTTTTTATTTATTTATTGATTATAATTTTATTGATTGTAACTTAAATTAAATTATTTAAATCTGAATTTATTTTGAAAATGAGTATTATAATTTCCAGTTAATTGAGCTACACGTTCTTGTATCTTTTTTAAATCAACTAATACTTTATCTGCATTAGCTTCTTCGGTTGTAAACTTACAAACATTGAAAATTATTTTTCGTGCTTGAGATCCCAAAGATTTGCCTTTTAATACACTTGTCATTTTAATAAATATAAATAATAGTTTATAATATAGGGCCACTCCAAATAAAAATGTAAATACTTGACAACACTGTCAGAAATCTAGCACTAATTACACGATGTGAACTCCTAGTCGACTGCAATAGAAATGAGCAATCCCTTCCACTTTTCAATTTGTTCTATGCGCAACCCGCCAGCTCTCGCTTGTTGGATAATGCCAGTTATCCGTTCCAGTGATATGAACCCTTTCCCATATCAATTGACTCAACATTATATTGATAAAGAAATAAAATTTTAAAGAACAACATTTTTTAATTTCCTAATTATAGAAAATAGTTTATATAACGTAATGAAAATTATTGATTAAACAGAATAATGATGAATTAAAAAAACGCATAGAATATGTAATATTAACAAAAAAAATGTAAAACTTTGCCACTTAGTTCCATTTATTTTTAATGATATCCACAATTCTTCGAGGCATAGTGTTTACCAAGTTCTGACAAAATTCTAATGTAAAGGAATCCCATATTTCTTGCAATTTTTTCTTTAGTTCATTCACAGACCTGGCAGGATGTTTTCTCAAAGCTTTTTTCATTTCGCACCACAGAGTCTCTATCGGGGACAAGTCGGGACTGTTAGAAACCCATTCCAGAAGTGGTATGCCATGGTTTTCAAGTCATTTTAATTTTTTTTAAGTATGACAACCGGTGCCATCCTGTTGGAAAACAAAATTTTCCGCTGATGTTAAACGGTGTTAGATAATCGGTAAAAGAGATTCTTTTAAGATATTTAAATATTTGTCCGTGTTTACAATCTCATCGATAAAATGTACCTTTCCCACAACTTTATACGGCATGCTGTCCCAGATGCAGGAAATTTGCTTTTTCTCTTCAGACAGTCGGGATGGAAAGCTTTATTTTTCCTGCGAATGACACGACTTCTACTGTCTCCAACACACACTACAAATCTGGACTCTTCACTCCATTATATTGAATCCCATTGCGACTGAATCCAATCTTTATGCTCTTTTGACCATATTAGTCTATTTTTCTTTTGTTACAATATTAAAAGTGGGGCCCGCGTAGCGCAAGCGGTAGTGTGCTTGCCTCGCATGCCGGTGGTCGTGAGTTCGAATCCTACCGCCGGCAAGAACAACTAGGCATTTTTAAAATGTCTATAGGCCCCAGGTCGACTCAGCCTGAATAAAATGAGTACCTTGGGTAAAACCAGGGGTAATAATAGGCGGTTGAAGCGTAGCACTGGCCATGTTACCTTCCTTGTATACCGTAGGCCCTAGATATAGCAGACTACCCTGCTATACTCCCAAAGCCGCGTGCGGTATAAAACGGGAGACTATTATTATATACAATATTAAAAGTGGCTTCTCTTTAGTCTTAAATAAAATGAGATTTATTTAAAACAATTCGTACTAATTTTTTCAACTATAAAACTTACTTTGTAAGTACCAGATACTAATGTGTGGGCCTCTCGGTGACATGTTGATCGAGAAACATGTCTTCCAATAACGTCACTCCATAAAACGCCTAACTCCATATAATTTGCTCGTCGATTTTTCACTATAATACGTCTTAATACCCTTCGATCTGCTTCGATTATTTTACTTTTTCAAGAACGCCTTGAAATAATAACTAACTCCTTTTTTGCAAGGTAATATTACTACTGGGTGGATGACTTGATCCTCAGTATTTCCACATAGAACAATGGTAATATTTTGTCCCCTTTTAGCGCTTTAGAAAACCAACCTGTTTCCGTCCTTTATGTGCTATAATTTTGAGTAACTTGCTAGGGATCATCTGGATACCAGACTCAACATATATATTCTCATAAGTTTGATGTTTTATTTTGAATTTCATCATTTCAAAGGAAAAACATTAGCGACTGCCTCTTTATTAAAACCCCTTGTCCTAGTTGCTGAGGTAGGTTCATGAGTTCTAAAGAAAATCTCTAGATGTCTCTTTAAAAAATTTCTAAACCAAACCAACTTTTTGTTTTTAAAAAATCATCATCACCTTTGGCTCTACAACCCTGGGTGGGTCTTGGCCTGTTTAAGAATTAGTCTTCATTCCCTCCTATCTGTCCAATTTGTGACCATTAATTTCCTCAAGTCATCTTCGACTTGAGTTTTAAATCTAGATCTTGGCCTGCCTCTCTTCTTAGTTCCTATCTGTCTTTGGGATCTCCCAAAGTGTCTATTCTTTTAAGATTCCCTAGCCACCTTAGTTTATTAATTTCAATATACCGGACGATGTCGCATTTTTCATAGCATTGATACAACTCAAAATTGTAACGCCTGCGCCATATCCCACTTTCTTGTACTCCTCCGTATATGTGTCTAAGTATTCTTCTTTCAAAGCGGCCTAACAGTTCTGTTCAATTTTTTCACATGCGAAAAATCATGTCATTTTTTCGCTGTATTATTAACTAACCTTCTATCACAATTTTACAATCATTATCTTAGTCCAACCCTTGAATCCTCCCTACTCACATTTTAACCCCCTCCCTTAAGAAATTCAGACAGTTTTAAGAAAGCAAAGAAGAAAGACTTGCTCTCTTGATTATCGGCTGTCGCTAAGGACAGACCGCTCTCTCTTGATCTGGCCACCGCTAGGGCCAGTTCTCTCTGTTGATCCGACTACCGCCAAGGCGAGTCGTGCCTTTTTGGATTCTCGGCTGTCGCTAAAGACAGCCATTCTGTCTCTCTCTTTCTCTTCGATTACCAAGAAGAACAGCATCTATTTTGGCTGTTTTCTATCGCAATTACCTCTTTCCCGCCTTAGTTAAGCGAGAAATACCGAAAATACTGTTTTAAATCGTGTACAGACAAAGTGTGCTCTATCTCGCAAAGTGTAGTACCGTGAAATACGTGTTTAGAAAAACCGCGAGTGTGCCCGGACATATTCCGCATAAGAAAAGAAAAACCGAGAGTGTGTGGAGCAGAAAAAATATTGGTAAGACTTTCTATAAACTTAATTTGCTACTGTCTGTATACCCTTTACTACATATCCTAATTTATTTGAACCAGCCCTATATAATACAGTCCACATACACTGAAACCCTTTTTGTACAAGTTCTTCGTCGCTTTTTACCATAGTCTATGTCTCTGACGCGTATGTCAGGACAGGTTTAATAAAAGGTACATATATTAGTATCTTGGTTTTTCTGGTAATTATGTATGATGTTGAGAACTGCTTTAGTCCAAAGTAAGCTCTGTCCGCCAGGTATATTCTTCTCTTAATTTATACGCTTACTAGGTTGCTGTTATTTAGTTATGTTCCAAGATATATAAACTCCGAGATCCCTTTGAATGTGTGTGCTTCTGTCACCAGATCTTGTGGCGCCGCTATTTGTGTGCTGTTCGCGACATTCATGTATTTTGTTTTGGAGACGTTGACCTCCAGTCCCATTGTCTTCGCGGCTTTTTCTAATGTTTCAAAAGCCTGTATCAGGTCTCTTTTTGTCTGTGTGACTATGTCAGTACCTTTGATTGTTATGCCCGATTTCTCTATGGCTCTTTCTAGGGTGTTTTTAAAAAAACCTATGTCTTATACTGTTCCTCTTTGCAAGCTTGTAGTCTATTTCACAAATGTTTTCTTCGTCATGCCGAATACTCGGTGTTTCATCTCTAAATGATAGTTTAATAAAGAAATATCCAATTCTTCTGAAGCCGTTTCTGTTTTACTATTTCTTTTAAATAAAAAAATGATATCTACTTTCCAGGAAATAGTTAAACTGCTAGAAGTTTTAGTAACTACGCCTATGTCAACATCCGAAGCTGAAAGATGCTTCTCTATGTTAAAGAGAATAAAAACTTTTATGCAACTCGATGTAAGAAGAAATACTAAGTGCATTGGTAATGGTATCAGCTAAAAACGTGTCTTTTAACATCATTGAAGACTTTAATAAACGAGTTATTGACCGTTTTGCTAGTAAAACAGAACGGAGACTAGATTTCAAATATGTTTCAAATAGTTTAAATTTTCATTTTATTAAAAAGTTTTGAGGTACCATAAAAAATTATCGCTATATGCGAATTCTGATAAATTTTTATTATTGTTTATGATTAAAAAATACTAAATACACAAGTTACTCTTAAAATGTTTAATATTTTGTTTTTGTTGTCAGTTTTTTATGACATAATATCGTTATTCATTACCTCATTTTTAGAATTCCTTATCAATACGGTCATCTAATTATAGATAAATCTTAATTTTTAAGGAAAGTTTGCCCAAAAACGAAAAAAAAACTCCTTTTTCATTCACCGCCTCTTTTAGTAATCACGAGCCGCCTTTGGGTACGAACATTACTATAATTTTTTTTGTAATATATAATTTATCAATTTGGTTTCTCAAGGATTTACGCTAATAACGTAAAAATTAGTTTATTGTTACACAAAAGTTATTGAATTATGGGCAGATCCAACGGATTGGAAGTGTATTCAAAATTTATTATAGAGTTATCATAAATTCTACGATTTTACGATATTAACATTTGTCATAGTATTAATATATTGCCAAATAATTCGATAAGAAGAACTTCTCATAAATATTGAAAAGAGTTCCAACATTAATCAACCCATCCAGAAGTAGAAACTTCAACAACATGGATTTCTCATTTCAAATAATCCAATACTTAGTTTTAAACAATTATCATGTAGTTGAAATTCCGTCTAAGTCAGAAATAAGAAATTATTTTCATTAACCTCCAACGCAGACTTTTTGTTCGACATGTTCTGATTCCGACGCGATTGAAATGTTATCAGCAGCTTTGAAATAGTCTGTGAAGCTTTTGAATCACGAGTCACGTCGCCGCTTTGTTTCGTGTTGCCGCTATTGCAACGAGGTAGGTAGCTACCAGAGCTGGGCATAAAGTGAATAGTGAAGACTTAGACAGCATAGCGCTACTATTAATAGCATTCGCTTTCTGCAGTTTCTGCGAACATCGAACTAAATTTATTGAGGACAATAGACTGGGAATAAGTGAAACTTATTGGAGTTATTTGCTGCATTTCGACAACCGAACAAATGTATAAGGTTGAATCGAGAATAAGTATGAGTGAATTCAAGCGTAATATCAGGAACGGATTCATTTGTTAAATTAAAAATGGGATATTTTTGTAAAAGTATTCTCTATAATTGACAGTTTTACTTTTATAATTAAAAAATATAAGAACTCTATGTAACATTTTTGCTTTGACATGCATATTTTTTGTGTCCGGATCACTTCTTTAAATCCTATACTGCCAATAAACTCAGCCATTTGGGAGGCATGTTCATTGGCTGCCATTTAATCAAAAAGAGTGTACTCTCATTTAAAGCACATGAACTAATAAGTACTGAGGCTTGTGTATTTCGCCACAATTATGTCTGTTATCATCTGAATACTCCCAGTAGTATTGTCTTGTATCATGATGTGCTGGTTCTGAGCCTATTAAGGGATCCCCATATGATGTAATGTAATTGATAATCCGCAGCTAGCTCTTCTTTAGGATCTAGGATACCAACGGACTAAATTTCTTAGCAAATCTAAATTTGACAGTGTTCAACAGTGGTTTTAATTGAAGTCATGGAAGTTATGGAACTGCCATGAGATTTCAGTCTCGTTAAATACATTTTTTAACCAAAATATGATTGCACATATCACATACTTGTTTCTTGTTTTCAACTTCAGAAACTGCGTTTCTTATGATCTTAATGTTTAGAGTATCAATTCCTATTATAGGATCATCATCATCATTACCCAGCCCTTTGCGTCCACCGCTGAATATAGGGATCCTTCATTTTTGTCCGTTGTGCTTTATCTGGAGCACCTTTCATCCAGTTTCTTAACATTTCCTTAAGATTATCAGTCTAACAAGTAGAAGGTCTTCCTCTACTTCTTTTGTCTAGCCTTTTGTGGCAATTCGGAAAATAACATCGGTAACTCCTGTTCTTCGTCTTAGTCCTCATTTCTAACTCGGCCACGAAGCGATATACTCAGCATTGACCTTTCCGTTTTAGAAGTTGTAGCGATCTATGTCAAAGATTCGGCATCATAGGTCATCACAGGAAACACACATTGGTCAAATATTTTACGTTTTAAAGAAATTGGTGTCCATACCAATTAAGTCAAAAGACTTAACTGGTATGGACACCTTCAGAGAATGCCGGAAAATAGATGGCCAAAAAAAATAGAAGAATGGACTCCGCCAACTAGAAGAGAACGAGGTAGACCAAGACGATCCTAGAGAGACGATGTCGACGATGCAATGACCGCCAGAGATCTAACAACTGAAGATTGCTTCGACAGAAAACGCTGGAAATTAGGATGCGAGAAGCGGCGCCAGCTGTAGAAGACTCGCTTGTTATATATAAGAAATTGGTATCTCCATTTTAAAAATGTATTTAAGTTTTCCATAGGCTGCCCATGCTAGGTTGTTTTCTGAGTAATTCGCATATTTGTCTTGAGATGAATTTGCATTGTCTCTTGAGATCCTTATTTCGTGTAAGAGTCTTATATATTGAGATCTTCGTTAAATTCTTTTTTATTCTCCGCAGAGGATTTCATGTAGCTGCGTAGAGGTAGCTGGAAGAAAGTATTCATTATTAGTAAGTATTCGCTCTGGTAACACTAACATTTCTGTACGATGTTGTCTAATTTTACCAACGGGATATCAACCAGCATTTCACTTTTCATGTAGCAGTTTTGAAACCTGTTATTCGTTTATTTGCAGAAGAAGCCTTATAGTCTTGTGATGATCTTTCTCTGTCGGATCTTGGTCCCTAACCTTCGGGTTACTAGTAGTTTAGTAGTTTTATGATTTCTGCTATGACGATAAGACTTAGGGTACTCTACGAGTATTACCGTTACCTGGTATATCCTTATGATATTGAACCGTTATTGATTTCGGAGTCAAGCAAGAACAATAAAGAGAAAGAAAACCTACTTCTCGCTGAGAAATAGATTATGCAAGAAAACCGTATATCGCAAATCAATGATCGATTCGACAGCAGTATGATATGGAGTGATAAATGGGTGATGGCTTGAGAAAATTAGGAGTTTTCGAATAAGCTCCAAGGACGATCTTTTGGCCAATTTCCGAGAATGAACATGGAAGACGCTTACCTGGAATACAAATACCAAATCATAAAACAAGGGAGGTTCTGAAACTATTTCCTTTGGTCATGTTTAAGCTAAATATTATTTTATACTGGATTAAACTACAGTAGATTTTAATAAGAATTGCATTTTGCATCTGCCCTGTTTTTAATATATGATTCATGCTAATTTATCTTTACACTTAATGATCTTGATGTTTTTCCTAGATAAAAATTGTTATATTCACAAGGTATTTTGTAAATGCAGTAGATTGATCTCTCCAGTGTGTTATTAGGTTTGGTTTTGGAAAGAATAGACCTGTCCTTTTTAATGTAACGCTTTTACATCGGTTATTTTTGTCATCTTCAAATTCCTTTTTGTGAGAACTTCTGGATGGTAAAACAAAACATTACCTAAAATATTAAATTTTTTACACACAACAGACGAGTAAATATTCCACTAAATATGCCGCATGCTACTAGTTGGTGAATAGGTAAAAAACACCGACTACACCCTTTCCACGTCCAGAAAGTTTAACCGGTGAAAGCGGAAAAGTAAAAATTAAAGAAGTTTAACTAGATGTTTTTAAATTTTTAAACATTTTTCAGACTGGATTTAATCTCGTTAATTGGACGTTTGGCTGTTACCATACCCGAAATTTAAAATTTTCCGTAAATCTTTAAAACAAAAAACAGTACGCGAAATTCGGCAAGATTAATTTAAAAACACTGTATAATTTTGAGAAATCCTATTGCCAACCGCGCCAATTATAAATTGGCGTTGACTCGAAAACACTGAATAATTTTATAAAATCCTACTGCCAACTGAGCCAATTATAATTCTCACATCCAATTATAATAATAAGATTTATTTGTTCAGAATTTATATTTCAAGTAAAGTAACAACTTCAAACTAAAAAGCTTTCAATATAATAAAACGTCGGTATATGTATGTCTTGTCTATATGATACAAAAGCAATATCAACAATACAACTATTATTGTTTGCTTTATGTATTAGTAGAAAGCTTTTTCTGAATATTCTATAAAATCTTATTACACCGAAAGTACTGTCTGAACTTAATAATGTTCGAAAAGTATTCTATCGTTGTTATTTTTATTTTCATTGCTGTTATGGTCCCTTCGTAACGCTTAAAACTATCTCCCCAGACACGTTTTCTGTGTAGTGGCAGCTTTGCGGTTTTCTGCACTTGGAAGTTTCTCTGCGAATCTGAGAAATGTGCAATCTGGTTTTCTGGCTTCTCTAGTCACGTTTATATATCAAATTCTCTACTCGCTGCAGAGCTCTTCCAGTAACGCAACGGTCGCATTTAGCGAAATTGAAATACAAAGATTTTTATATGAACTCTCTCTAAACTGCAAAACAGAACTGAGTAGTTTAAATGAAGTTTTATTGTATACACGTGTCGATAAAACTTTTGATAGGGAACCAAGATATTTTTTAATATTTTTATACTTTTTAAT
The DNA here is from genome assembly GCA_918026665.1 of Diabrotica balteata. Taxonomy (NCBI): domain Eukaryota; kingdom Metazoa; phylum Arthropoda; class Insecta; order Coleoptera; family Chrysomelidae; genus Diabrotica; species Diabrotica balteata. Next base: position 125,927,333 of record OU898281.1, read on the forward strand.
TTTCTATATTTTTCTATATATTTTTTCAATATTTTCGGAATAATATAAGTAAAACTCTTTGAGCTTACTCGAGCTTCGAAAATTTTATTTTCTTTTTTAAGACATTTTAAAAATGTAACTTTAATGAGAATGTTTACATTTAGATCAATCTGTAGAAAAAGAACTTACTGCTCGTGGTTACAGACTAGTTCTATTCACTTTGATGAACATGAAGATTATAAAAGCATAGCAATTAGGCATAATACAATTTTTATATTACACCAACTAAATATCATTTTAATAAAATAAGTATTCAATATGAATATTGGATATTACTCACATGTCGTTTGACTATTACAATAATTCGGTAGGATGGAAAAGAAATTAACGGAAACATGAAACTGTACCAACATGATAAAAGACCTAACCGATCTAGAGATAAAATTAGAAGTAATAATGAATTAAAAATCAAATATGGAAAGATATGAAATGTCAAAATTGGATTTTTTTTTGTTCACATTGCTTTAATTTATATTTTATGTACATTCATTTTCCTTCCAAGAAATTGTTTCTTCTTGAAAAGAGTGTTGTACCACTGATTGTAAAGTCCTACCAGAGATCTAAGCTGGGCATTCACGTTCCGACTTGCTTTCCCACTTAGTAGGACTACTAGTTGGATATTCGTCTCCACTCTCGCTCCGACTTGCTATTCAACTACGGTGTACATCGCTTAACCAAAAAATGCATCGAGTAAACACTACGCAAAATATAACGAGGAGGAGCAAAATTACAGCATTGTGCTTGTTATCCTTATCATTTGAAAAAAGAAGAAAACATTTTGGATGAAGAAATTATTTGTTTATCGTGTGAACTATTGTGACACGAAATTGCTCAATGTATTTGATGAGGATGATTACAAAAACTACCTCAAAATAGACAACTCAAATACCGTAATGCGTGAAAGTGTCAGTACTGATACTGAACTAAGTCTTGTAACAGCTTTACGCCTTCTGACAACTGGAAGGTCGTTTGAGGATTTTAAAATATCTTCACAACTATTATGAAAGGTGATACCAGAAACTTGCAGGGCTATAATAATTTTTCGTGCAATTGAAAGATATTTTCTATTATTTATTTACGAACTAAGAATCCTTGCTCAGCGATGTCGGACAAACAGCACCAATTGAAATTTTGTTTGGAGCTGATGTTGTAAGCAAATTGTATACAGGGAGGAAATATTAGTTACAAAATGATCTTGTAGTAAATTTACTATTTTAAATGGGAATAAGCCGCAATATGAGGTAGAAATTAAATGTATTTGACGTTTGGACTTTCACTTATCAAAATATTCCGAAGTTGAAGTCGAAACGTCAAATAAATTTAATTTCTAACTAATATTCAGGCTTGTTTCCAACTAAAATAGTTAATTTGCATTAGATGCCACAAGAAAATAACTTCAGAACAATATAAGTGAGAGCACCCACCAAACTGGCGTGGCAAGTGGCAAGTACCAAGTAGCACCCGTCTAGCATGTTACTTAAAATTTAACCAATGGAAACAAATGATTAGAATGATTGACGTCACTGTAATTTTGGTGAGCGCTGAATCATTCGTTTTCATTGGTTACATTTTAAGCAACATGCTAGACGCGTGCTACTTGCTACTTTCCACTTGCCATGCCAGTTTGGTGGGCGTTCGCCCTGTGAGAGCGCCCACCAAAGTGACGTGGCAAGTGGCAAGTAGCAAGTAGCACGCATCTAGCATGTTACTTCAAATGTAACCAATGCAAACGAATGATTAGAATCAATGACGTCACAGTCATTTTGGTGTGCGCTGAATCATTCGTTTTTATTGGTTACATTTTAAGTAACATGCTAGTCGCGTGCTACTTGCTACTTGCCACGTGCCACGCCAGTTTGGTGGGCGCTCCTACTAAAGAAACAGTTACTTCTAATTTCGGTATAGCTATGATTTAATTTTCGTTGTTTGTTGATAATTCTTCTGTAGCCAATCCGGAGTGTTGGAAATTGTACCTGTGTGGGAGTGTCCGAAATAGATCTACAAAAAGGAAAATTATTTGTCCTAACAAAAAGTAGATGATGATTAAGAATCGTGTTTTTTAATAGAGGTAATTTTCGTACAATTGAAAGATTATTTTCTATTGCGAATATTTCTATATTCTATATAAATATTTGCGAACTAAGGATCTTTGCTAAAGTAATTCATAGAAATTTCATACGTAACAGATGCCGAAGGTTAACTGACTGATAAAAGTTTCGATCCGACCTGTGATCCGACTTCCAACTTTACCATTGACGATCCGACTTTGTCGCAAGTCAGAAGTCGAACCTTCAAGTCGTCCCTCTAGATATTCCGACTCGTACCTGTAGTTGTCCAACTAATCCAACCAGCCTACTCACGGTCCGATTTCAGATCCAACTGCGGAAGTTAAACTACTAGTCGGACTAAAAATCGGAACATGAATGTCCTGTTTAAGAGAGTTAATAATATTTATTATCGATAAGTGTCTACCGCAAGGCAGCGGGGGATCGCCTCTGGATAGGATCGTAATAGCGGGATAGTATTGTTCCAGGTGTAAAATTATATAAACAACGGATAATTTCATAAAACAGGTTTATGGAACTTGATACCAAGAGCAAGAGCATCCCTTTGAGTCGAATATTAATGAGTCTCTTAGAAATATGGTAGTACTTTACATATCATTATTTGCGCTGGTGTATAAAATCACAAAAACAGAGACAAAATCAGCACCGCATAAAATAGGAAAAAAACAATTGAAATAGTATTTTACGTTGCATTTTAAGTACATTGTATAAAACTAAAATATGGGAGCACAGAGTACTGTCGAAATGCCGGTCACCCCGCCAATACTGATTGTGAAATCGCGGAGTAGTCGCCAATCGCCATTAATAAGTTTAGTAGGTATTTGACTCAATAAGTGAGTACCGTAAACTGGGGTAACTTTGCTCCACTTTTAGGAGTTATTAAGGAATTACGAGGAAAAGTGTATAAAATTGCTACTAGTACCTATTATGTTTTTTTCTAATAAGTGATAAAGAAACTATATAATGTAATAACTGTATGGTATTTTTTATTCTAAAAATAATTAATTACATTTTTTTATTAAAAAGTGGAGCAAAGTTACCTATAGGGTGAGGTAACTTTGCTTCACCTAATAAAAGTATAGTAACATATAGTTGAAGCAGAGTTAAAGGGTTGCTTATATTAACCTTGCTCCAAAAATTGCGCAAAAAAAACTAGAAAAGAAGCAGCGTTATTTATTTAAAAATAATAAAAAAATAATAATTGTTAATTAAAACGTGAACTTAATTTAGGAATCGTAAAAGTTCTACTTTAGAAACTTGTTTTGGAGTATTAATATAGCCTAGTACATCCATCAGTCCGTTTTGACGACAGAGTTGAAGTGTATGTGCTGTAATATATGAAGAGAGCTTGTCGCATACCTTTTTACCATTCAGCTTCCTAAGCCTAGGTACCAACTGGAATTTAAGCCAATCTGCAAAACTTATTTGCATCGAACCATCCTGAGCTGCTAGCGTTGTAACAGCATCCTTTTGGTCCATTCTCGGCCCAAATAGTCCACATTTTAGCGCCTGGTTAACAACATAGGGCGGTGAAAGTTCATCTTCGCCATTTCCACAAAATATAATGGACACAGAGGTGTTTGAAGCGTTTCTAATTAGTTGAGGATACTTGCAACCTCTCTTGACAATGACTTTCTTTTTGCCGGGATCATCAGTGAGATTAGTTTCATCCCAATTCCATATATTTGTTGGAGAGACGCTGTCTACCTTCGTTAACTCCTGCTCGTACACGTTTAATATTTTCTGCAAAACGTGGGGAAATTTCAGGATGTCTGACCATCAATTTTTTGATCCAATTCTCTCTAGGGAAGTTATCCTTAAAAATTTACTCCACAAGGGTTTAGTACTCCTCAATTCCCTTGCGTTAATAGGGAAGCCATACTCTCCCATATAAATCACGCAATGGACCGCAGGAGTGTGACGTCACGACTGTCACATTGTCATTATTACTTTCCAAACAAAAGTTGAAATATCAAATCTCAAGACTTTTTAATATCTATAAAGTTAACATTTTGCTCCTCTGCTGCTTTTTCTTGTAAGCATAGTATGTTTTACGATAATTCTGAGTTCTATTTCTATGAAATATAGTTTAAAAGTTTAAATTAAAGAAATATTAACCTTACTTTATTGATACATGCATTTTATAGTTATTAGCATAAAACAATGTGTTTTATTATTTACACAACCTTGTAAAATTGTTGTAGTAACTATTAGAATACTTAAATATTGCAAAAAGCGGAAAGATTCTATAAAATAAATAAAAAAAATAACTAAAAATACAAATTATCCACACTAAACAAGGTTTGTTTGGAAAGTGAAACTGACAGATGTCAATAAAATCTACGTCATCACTCCTGTGGTCCATTGATAAATTGGTTTTCTTCGCCGGGCGTAAATACGTTTTGCCTCTATGATGTGTTGACATGTTTCTCTTACAGTTTATTTAAAATGGTCCTTCTTGTAATCTTATATTTTTTTATGCCTTTCTGTGTGAGATTTCACCTCTTCTTATTTCATTTAAACACTCTTGTAGAGTTTCGTGTGTATAGTCAGCATAGTGCCGTGATCCTATTACTTTTTTAAGTGTCTTAGGCATATCTGCAACAAATATATATATTAAACATAATATATATTTCGAGGTAACTTTGCGCCACTTTTTTTAAGCAAAGTTAGCCCGAATTACGTAATAATTTATAAAATTAGGTTAGAAAAAAAACATTTTATCATTTGTTCATTTATAAGTCACAATTTGGTGAAAAAGTTGATAAACAGTTAATACTTTACGCATACACAAATACTTACTTGCGAGATAATAGCACAACTTTCTACGCATACCAATTTTTATATACACAGGGAATTCACAGGGATCTGTTTTGGCACCCATCCTGTTTAATTTATACATCACGGACCTACCTTCGACATATTCGTAGAAATTTGGCTACGCTGACGACTGGGCCAATAAAGCAAGATATAATGACATAGATATTACAACAATACTAACGGATGAACTTGTCTTTATGGGAGAATACTTTCGCAAATAAAGAAGAAGTTGTTTTCATCTGAATAATGCCTAAGCCAACAAAAAACTCTTCGTTCACTTTGAAAATAGACTGCTCACTCATAATAACAATATATTTTGGAGTGACTCTGGACAGAACACCTACAAAGAACGGCAGCAAATCTGAGAACGCAAAATAATATAGTCCAAAAGCTATATGGTAACACATGGGGGTCCTCAGCCTCCGCACTCAGATCATCCGCCCTCGGACTTAAAATGCTTTCCAGGTATGGCTTAATAGCAAACATACAAAGATTATTGACACCCAATTAAACCAGACAATGCGAATGATCTGAGGTACAGCTAGACCTACACCAAACTATTGGCTTCCCATTTTGAATCACATTCCACCGCCGAAACTGCGAAGTAGTTATTCTTGTCTCAGAGAATATCGAAAAATCGAAACTAATCATCAACTACCCATCCGCCATGATAAGCTTGACATCGAAATAAACAGACTGCGCTCCAGATATCCTCCATTGGTAAAAGCCAACTCATTACATCAGGAACATTTCAACCTCACCAACGCTTGGAGAAAACAATGGGAGAGCGACTAACCACATGAAGCACACCAAATGGCCTGTATCGATCAGAAACCGCCAGGCTTTGAACTGACCTGCAATACATGTCATGGACAACGCTTAACAGGATAAGATCAAGCAGCGGTAGATGTACTGACAGCTGCTATCGATGGGGAGAAGCTCTTACTTCTGAGTGTGACTGTGGTGCACAACGACAGTCCGTCCGTCACATTGTTGAAGAATGCCCCCGAAGGCGATTGCCTGAACGTTTCGATAAGTTCCTGAATGCGACCGAAAATGTTTTACAATATATTAATAATACCTTAGATGTTCGTTTATAATACTCCATGTAACGTTTTATATTGATTTTTAATGATGTGTTCTTATTGTATGTCCATACGATAAATAAAATATCTTTCATTCAGTCATGCTCATCCCACATAGTTAGTGACAAAAAGCGAGCATAAAGGGCGTAAAGATCTAACTGCTCTTACAGGGATATAATAGTGTTAACGATCAAGCTTATAATAATAGGATAAGAGAACTCTTTCACCAATAAATAAAAAAATACTAGAAAAAACTATGACTAAAAGACTTTTTAGACAATTTTACAGTGGAATAATGATGGATTGTATCATAATACAAATCCTTCTTCTTGTAATAAATTTACTATTTGATGTACTATTTAGTGGATTGTCAATTTTATATGTGGAAATGAAAATGTATTTTCGTCTAATATCATTTAGAATATCGTGTTTTCAACGATTAAATATCATCCGAATATGTAAATATTTCATTAAATATACCTGAATTTATAAAGTAAGTGTTATAAAATTACACTGTAATCCCTTTTTAAAGCGGTGATAAGTACCAGCATATAACCCTTTTCTATTTTTAGTATCAATTTAGAAACGGCTGAATTATACAGCCCAAAATTATCATCCCATTCTAGTTTCATCCTGCAATAACCTTAATTCATTCCTCCCAAATTCGTAACCTGCCTTGTCGGTATAGAATAATTATATACCAACAACCCTTTATTGGAGAAAGGTAAATGAAATATGGCAAAGGCAGGCAATTTGAATATTTTATTTAGGTAAAGCGTAAGAAAAAAGTGTTTTGAAGTCAAGTAAGATTTAAAATGAGAAGAGATTTTATAGCATTAATTGATTACTGATAGAGATTATCATTAAAAGTGGAGGAGATAAATCATGGGAAATAGCAAGTTAAGAAGTCAATCAGTGTAACTCACCAAACGCACAAGTGAAATAAACTGGTTTTAGTTTTAAACGGGATTATAGTTGTATATCTAAAAATACCAACTCCTGTAAATTTAAAAAATATATTTTTATTGAAAGATAACACACTGAGATCGCACGTCGAATTACAAAAAAAGATAAAACAAAAAAGACAAATGAGTCCGCTAGATGCAAAACTCTGTATTTGCAAAAATTGTAAAAATTGAGTTTTAGCTGACAGTTATTTGTCACATGTTATAGCTATCTACTGATGTAGAAATTCAGCAGCAAAGTAAGGTATTTACTAAGAAAAAGGAATTAGAAATCTTGAGTCAGACGCAAAACTCTGTATTTGTCAGCCTATGCCAGTTGCATAACTGTGTAATTGCAATTGGCCAATCGCTTACATTGTTTGAGTCACATGACACGTCTCATGTGCACTTGTCAATTATTCCATCATTTGCCATTACCGGTTTCACTGTTTGTTATTTGAGTACTAAAAACACCAAGTTTATTGCAAATAATTAACATTATGGATTTTCATGTGCATATTAGACCTTGTGAAAAAGGAAAAGGGAGAAAACGAGTTGTACAAACAGAAAAATGGAAACGAAATGTAATGAAACTTAAGAGGTAAGAGGTGTCTACAATTAACTAGATAGGTTTGGGACTTATTGTCAATATTTTTAGGCATAAACCTAAGGATTTACCCGGTTTTCCCACCTGTAACCATACAAAGAAAGTGTATGATTGTGTAGATTTAAAGATGCAAGAAATTCAGCGTTTCCATAATAATATGTATTCAACAACTGACAAAATAAAACAAGATATTTTTTTGCTGAAATTTTGTGAAGGTCAAAAGCCCAAGAGATCAGGTACAAACCTACATAGAATTTCAATTAAATATTTTGTTCCTACAGTAGATGGTGGACTTTTAAGAGTATGCAAGACAGCATTTCTTGGAATAACTCATTTAAGTTCTGAAAGAATAGAGCGTGTTGTGAGAACGTTTGTTATCCGGGGTGAAATACCAAAAGTGAGAAGAGGGGGAGATACAACAAAAGGTAGATTTGATCCAATAAAATTATCTATCCAAACATTATTTATGGGGCGCTTGAACGGTGCAGAGAGTCATTATAATAGAGGACGATCGACTAGATTGTATTTACCATGTGAACTGAATTTTACAAAGCTTTACAGCTTTACAAATTTTGAGAAAAGAAAATTCAGAAGAAGAAAAGTTAAAGGTTATAACAGAGCAGAGAGTTCATACGTTAAGAGCTAAAGCCTTTTATTCTTTGTTAAAAAATGAATCAAATCATAACATACAAACATTTTCTTTTGATTGTCAAAAAAATCTTTCTTTGCCAAAGCTTCCCGACCAGGCGGCTTATTTCTCACAGCAAATAAATTCTTATAATTTCACCATCGTGGCTGGAAATTCGAAATCCCATCTTTCTTCTGCAAATGTGACGTCATATGTGTGGCTGGAGTTTGAACATCCAAAAGATTTAAATGCTGTTGCCTCTGCTGTACATGATACTCTCATAAAATTCAACTTTAAAAATCAAATCGAAAAAGTTCACCCATTTGCAGATGGATGTGGTGGACAGAACAAAAATAGCACGATGGTGTCTATGATAATCTACTGGTTGGTTTATGAAGCACCTCGTCACATCAAGGAAGTGGAGTTTACGTTTCCTGTTGTTGGTCATTCCTTTTTGCCACCAGATAGGATTTTCGGTATGATAGAAAGGGAGATAAAAAAGAAAAACGTTGTAATAAACAGAAAAGAATATGAAGACATAATTGGAAAATACTAAAAGGTGTTGAGACTTGGTAAAGACTGGCAGATATCAGACTGGAGAAAGACGATTGACGTTGTTGTTAAAAAACCTTCCCAGTGGCATTTTAAATGTAATGCAACGAAATGATTTATATTCTCTAAAGACAAAGATTATATGGCTACGGTAAGGGGGGAAATATTTTATCGTTCTGACATAGGGTTCAGCAAGTCTATAATACGAAAAGGGAAAAAGATTTCTTTATTGAAACCAAAGTTACAACAGATTGGATGTTCATTGAAAGGACATAAATCGTCCATAGCCACTCTCCTTAGAAACCATTTTGGTGAAAATTGGAGAGACCAGCCGGATCTCAAATTTTATAAAATTATAGATACTGGCGTACAAGCAAATAATAACGAGAGTGCTGCAGTAAATGATCATATTGATGATGAGGACCCAGAGGAACTTAGAGTTAAGGAATTAATATAAATATATACATATTATAATTTGTAATACCTGTACTTTGGATAACCCAATAACTTTTTTAAGAAAAAAATCATTATATTTTACCTAATAAAGCATGTATCTATCACAAAAAGTGCCATTTATTATGTCTAAGGTTTTTTTCAAAATTTATCAGTTTTTTTGCAAATAACTCAGTTTTACTTATACAGTAAATACAAAGTTTTGCATATAGCGGACTCAAATATTAGGGATCAAACGTACATTATTTTAACTACAGCTGAATAAAATGTAGGTCAATCTTTTGACAGAATTTAGCATCTAGGTCTGCTGTTCTAAATTAAAAAAATATCTACCAATTCTTAGCTTAAACTGCTAAAATTCTATATGAATAAAAGAGAATTTAGAAAAAAAATTAACAAAAACTGACCTTTGGCTAACTTATGTACGTATTATACGCTACGAGTCTATAGTTCAGTATCAGAATTGTAGACACTAAAATTGAGGTACACCCGTACCTCACTAAACAGGTACTTCGCTCAAAATCTTAAGGTTATGAATCACTTGAAGATTCGATTCTTACCTTTTTCGCAGTTTAATATTTTTTTTGCTAAAAAATCGGGATGTAGTTCAACAAGCCGCTTGGCATTTATTAATTCTCTTACCTCTTCATGTCGTATCTTTAAAATACACTTCTGATCCTTTATTACCTCTTATTTTTCCAACCTTTGCTTCTCTGGTATATTTGTATAAATTCTTGATTTTCCAGCCTCTTTCCCCCTTGTTCATTATTCTTAAACTCTAGTTTAGAAAGTGGTCTAATCATTTCTGGAGTCAAGATTGTTTCTGTTGCTTTAGATATTGATGGTAGAGGTTCTGTAGATGGTATCATTCACACATTCAGCTTAATATCACACTTATTAAAACCATTTTTAAAGATTACACATGCAAGAATATTCAGAAAGTGCGAAGCGGATATGAGTAATAGACAGTTTAGCTTTCGTTACGGCTTCGGAACCGTGGAAGCTCTGTATAGTCTCACATCTCTTGCCCAAAAATGTAGACAGGAACAAAAAGATCTTTTCGTTGCATTTATAGATCATGAAAAAGCTTTTGACAAAGTTAAACGTAACATTCTCATGGAATATCTAAAGAGAAAAGGATTCGACAGAAATGACATTAACATAGTGAGAAATCTCTATTGGAACCAAAGGGCTGTAGTAACATTAGATGAAAATAGCACGGATGCGCAACAGATAAGTAGAGGAGTGCGACAGGGTTTTTTACTTTAACCATTACAATTTAATATATATTTCAGTTATTTACGCAAGCACTTGAAAACTGTACAGAAGGGATCAAGATAAATGGTGAAAATATAATTAACATCCGTTATGCTGACGATACAGTCATTACCGCTGAAAGTGAGACAGACCTGCAGCAGTCGTTACTAAACAAAATTTGTTATACTGGGGAACAATTTGATTTAACAATAAACATAAAGAAAACAAAACCATAGTTATCAGTAAGAGAGGAAAAGTCATTACAAGTATCCAGATAAAAAATGAAGATATTGAACAAGTTGACAAAATGAAATACTTAGGACTCTGAATTACGGAAGATCTGAATCCGAAATCAAAAATTTCTGAGTAACCAAAGACTCAATCGGCAAATCCGATATCGGATGGTAAAATGTTATATCCCACTATTCTTCTTGATGGTATCGAAACCTGGACTGTTAATGTTGATTTAATGAGAAAACTGGAAGCTTTTGAGATGTGGCTGTTTAGGAGAATTTTGAAGATACCATGAACCGATCATACAGTGCGTTAAGTTTTTGATTAGGTATTGCACACTATGGGGAGCGCTAAAATCGGCAACGTTGCAAATGTTCGTTCTCCGACCCGAGACTATCTTCACCGACAGAAAATCATTTTAGTTTAGTAACTCACAACAACGTTTGAGATGTACTTCTCTGTCGTCCGATCTCATATTTCATTACGTATAGCCGATTTTAATAGTAGGAAATTCGATAAAAATGCACTGACCTAATCGGTGCATTGTTATCGATTTTTATTAATGTGAAAATTTTTTTGTGGTCAAATTAAAAATAAAAGCGTATTTCTTTAAAAAGATAAAATAAAAAATATACTCTTATTGAAAATTAAAATAATATTCCTAATAAAATAAAAAATAATTATTTATGACCTACAGAAATGGTTCAAATAGTTGACCTTCTACGGCCGAACAGTACCCCAATATGTCATAAAAACTTCTGCGAACAGATGAAAGAGTTTCTGCTGTAACAGAATTGGAGACTTCTCTTATTCGATTTTTTAATTTATCCAAATTTTGGGCTCTAGCCTTAGGATGATCGTAGATAATGTTTTTTAAATGTCCCCAAAAAAAGAAGTCCATGGGTGTAAGATCTGGAGATCGCACAGGCCACTTAATATCGCCTGTTCCACTGATAACTCGATTCGGGAAAGTATTGTTTAAATACTCCCTAATAATCCGAGCGTTGTGAACTGAGCAGCCGTCTTGATGAAACCAAACATTCTCCAGATTTACATCAGGAAAATTGAGAATAGCGGGAAGAACATGATTCTGTAACAAATCGAGGTATACTCTACTATTCAAGTTGCCCTCAATAAAAAATGGACCTATTATGTGGTTTCCTAAAATGCCAGTCCAGACGTTAACTTTTTGAGGACGTTGAGTTCGGTAAACAACACTCCTGTGCTGGTTTTCCCGCGCTCAATACCTCGTAATGGAAGGATTGTGTCTCCCTACTAACGAAACAGAAGATTTATCAGTGAATAAAATGTTTTTAATAAAATTTGGTTCACTATTAGCCTTCGTTATTAGAGTTTCACCAAACTTAATTCTTCGAAAGTAATCGTCTGGATAAAGCTGCTGCGTTTTTGAATATTTAAAATTCTTGTAACCGTGCTTTTTCCATACTTTCGTTACAGTAACATTGCTAACATCTAACTCTCTAGCAACGCTTCTACTTGAACGTGTTGAATCTACCTCAATTGTTGCACAAATTTGTGTATCCCGGTATTCTCTTTCCTCAACTTTTTTTGGTAACACTTCTTGAGCGTGACATTTTCTGCAATTTCTGAGGCAATAACAACTCTTAAAATGTTTAACAATATTATAAATTGACTGTACACAAAGAATTCATCTTCCCTCAAAAAACACAGAAAATAAATCTACAAACTGTTACGCAGAATTGACACTATAAAACCATTTTATTATTTGAGCTTTTTCCGCGGCCATATAAACAGACATGTTTACAAAAATAAATTAAAACTCTACGCTGTTATACCTTTAAACAACCACGGTATAATGACAATATGACAAATTTGCCGACGGGCGACGAGCAACGACGAGTCAACGAAGCAGATATGTAGTGGCAAGTCGACGACGCGCAGTGTTGCCATTTATAGAGTGTATACCTAATCCAAAACTTAACGCACTATATTACGAACGAAATGGTGTTGCACAGAATGAGAAGAGACAGAACTTTTGACCACCATTAAAAGGCGAAAGACAGCATATTTGGGGCACATACTTAGAAATTATAAGTACGAGTTGTTGCATCTAATTATGAAGGGTAAAATCGAAGGAAAAAGGGATCCTGGTAGATGACAAATATCTTGGCTGAAAAAAATTCGCGACTGGACCTTGTTAAGCACACGGACGCTCTTAAGAAAAGCAGAAGATAGAGACGATTTTGCAATGGTTTATTAGAGTCATAGTCATAATCAGTTCATTATAGTTCAGTATAGCCAACCTTCATGAAAACAATTCTCTGCAATAAAGTGAGAGTAAGAGCTCTGGGATATTACGTGGTTTCGATACTACAATCTGGACTTAAAAGCTGGACCTCAAAGCAATAACACATAAATATGCTACAGTTATTTGAAATGTGGTGTTACAGAAGGACGCTTAGAATAGCACGGATATAGAAGAAAATGAACACGGAAGTATTGCGAGAAATGGGCCAAGAAAACATAGTAATAAATACAATGAAAATAAGAAAAACACACTATCTGGGACACGTAATGAGAGGACAGCGATATGAAATGTTAAGATTGATAATACAGGGAAAGATCAGAAGAGAAAGGAGTAAGTATAAGAAGAAGGAGAGTGTTATGTTAGAAAAATTTATGGGACTGGTTTAGATGCAGTTCAATATAAATCTTCAGAGCAACAATATTGATAATGTACGATGATGTCCAACCTCCGATTGGGAGACGGCACTTAAAGAAGAAGAAGAGCCTTACAGCTCTGTAGACACCATATAGCGTGTGAAATTGTGTGGTCTGAGTGCTAATAAATGTATTATTAAAAAAAACATATTCTTCATCTATTTCTTCAACTATTTGTTAACTTTTTTCAAGATTTTATGATCTTATTTTTAATTTTTACGACAAAAAACTTAACACTATTTAATTTTCAGTTATATTCCACGCGCACTATTGTTTGCATCATAAGCATTCTGGTATCTATTCTTAGGCTTAGGTACAATTATTTTCTCAGCTCAGCGGAATTTGCGTTATCCAAGTTTATTTGGGTCTATCATAATTATATTATCAAACTGTCTGTATAATTAGCTCTAGTGAAGCTTACAATATTGCAGCTTGGAAGGTAAACTGTTAAATGCAAATACCAAAGAGAATTGTTAGATGCCAGTAGTTTAATTCGAGCATAAAGTGTTCAGAAGTTACATGTATGCATTATGGAATAAATCAAATGTTCGTTAGTCGACCGAATTAATAAACTTGATATACATATTGATGGAAAATCTAAAGCTAAGGTGTACGTCGTGGCAAAATATTATAAATTGAATTTTCGTGTAAATGTAAATATGGTAGAGCATGTAAGCATACATACTCGTAGAGAATGTTATTTTGATCATGATAAATATTATTTGGTGTATTTCTATCTCAATCTCACTACTTGATACAGTACGATATCTTCCAGCTTATCAGGGTGATTTGCTCATTTTTCAGCTGGAATTTGTTTTAGTACAATAATTACAAGGGTAGAATATAAAAAACGTTTGATACGAAGTTTGATTTTAAAAAAAGAAAAGACTATCACATCATAATTTAAATAATGTATCTACAAGCAAGAAATGAAAGGGATATCGAAGAACAGTGCTTATAACGAAGGAAGAAATAATATATATAAATAAGAAATAATTAAATAAATCATTAAAAAAAAGAAGTATGGTCAAAAAGGTCTTACAAAAAAGTGAGAGAAGATTTTATATATAAAGAGGGGGTATAAAGGAGAAAATAAAAATGAAATATTTGACTGAGACCCACCGAATTGAGATTTTAATGATGACCGGTTACGATGAGAATTGTAGAAGTCAAGTTGAAGTAGCAAACTTATTTAATCAGAGGTATACTCAGATGCCTAATATTTCACAAGATACTGTGTCTAAAATTTAAATAAAATTCAGAGAACTTTGTCATGTCAAACCATTAAAAAGAAAACCGAACTTTATTGAAGATGAGGTGAAAGTGGATATTTTGTTAAGTGTCGCAGAGAATCCAACGTCAAGTTCACGTCAAATTTCACGGCAAAACCATACACCACATGCACGTCACCATAACAGATAGTGGATGTGAGAAGGTTGACGTCACCCAATGTGGGAAGCGATCACTAATTGGTACTTGGTAAAATTTGATTCAATGAAAGATGGAAAGAGAAGCTTTAACAAACTAATTCAGAGGAAATAATAAAAATAGAAAATTTAAGAGATGACTCCATAAAATCATTATATCAAAAAAGGCTAGAACAGAAAATACAAATGAAGAATATCGAAAACGAAAGCAATGTAGAGACTAGCTGAAGAAAACTTAGGAAAAATATTCTGGATACTTCCCGAGAAGCCCTTGGAACGAAAATAATAAGCAACAAGTGGTCAACGAAAACACCATGGTTTACACTAGAGGTTAAACAAAAATGTCACCAAAAAAAGAAAGCTTTCCTAAAATATAAGTCAGAAAAAATGAATGAATCATATGAAAAATATAAAAGAATAAGAACTGAAATCCAATTGGTAAGAAAAACAAAAACAGATTACTGGGAAAGATTCACAAAAGGACTAGAGATGGATTTCTATGGACAACAGAAACAAGTATGGCGCTTCATAAGACAATAAAGAAGCGAAATGAAGGAACTAGTTGAAACACATACAAGAAAATACATGGGTGGACTTCCTATCAGAAATGTTTAAAAAACAAAACGAAGAACCTTCACCAGAAACGCCAAATATAATAACTGAGGAAGATCTAAATCTCCCAAAACGATGTGAAAGTAGGAATCAACAAATTAAAAAACAGAAAGTCACCAGGAGAAGATCAAATACCAAATGAACTCTAAAATGTGTCTAAAGTTTATGCACAATTCAGAAAACTTTGACATGTCAAACCATTAAAAAGAAAACCGAACTTCATTGAAGATGAGATGAAAGTGGATATTTTGTTAAGTGTCGCAGAGAATCCATCGTTAAGTTCATGTCAAATTGCACGTCAAAACAATGTGAGTCACACAACTGTCACAAGGTTTCTCCATAAAGAATAACTTCATCCATATAAATTGACTTTTATGTAAAAGCTAACAGAAGACGATATAGATCGTGGAATGGATTTCTGCGAAAGAATGATGGATAGCATTAACACAAATGAAATAGCTCTTGGCACAGTTCTTTATTCTGATGAATCAACATTTACATTGAACTGGGAGGTAAACCGACAAAACCGTAGATATTGGTCAGCGAATAATCCTCATTGAATGCGTGAGACACACACTCAGTATCCTCAAAAGTTGAATGTTTGGGCGGGTATTATAGGAGATCATATTATTGGTCCTATATTTGTAGATGGTAATTTAACAGCAGAAAAATGTTTAAGCATGCTAAGAGACGATGTTCTTCCTCAGTTGGCTAACTTATATCCCAATCCAATTGATCCGACCCTACCCATGAAACTGTCTGGTTCCAACAGTACGGTGCAACACCCCTTTATACTTTAATGGTGAGAAATTATTTGAATAAAATCTTCTTTAATAAATGGATTGGACAAAGGGATACTATTAAATGGCCAGCTAGGTCGCCAGATCTTACGCCTTTGGATTTTCTGTGGGGTTATGTTAATAACAAAGTATATGCCACACAACCAACTAGCATTGAAAACCTCAAAGAAAGGATAACTAGAGAAATATGGAATATTTCACCTCAAACTGTAAACAAAGTTCGGGATGAGTTTTATAGGAGATTGTGTTATTGTCAACAACAAGTTAGAGAACATATTGAGCATTTATTTTAATGTAATCCAATCAATTACCTCGTGTATTCTATGAATTAATTGTCTTGAAAAAAACTATACTTAATTTTAAAATTTCGCCTTGTATTATTCTTAATATTATTCTTAAATAAAATATAAAAATATACAGGGTGTTTTTTTAAAATGCAGATTATAGACTATTCCAGACTTGCGTGGATCACCCTGTAAATTCAAATTTATGTCTAAAATGCGCATATTTTAAAATAAGGACACAAACAATGTTATTCCATTAGTGGTTTCCACACTGTATAAAATAAATCCCTAAACTAAGCAAAAAGATAATATTTTAATTCAAATAAAAGACCTATGTCACATTTAGTCAAACAAATCATTTAAAAAATATATTAATGGTATCCAAGTTAATCAAATAACTTAGTTTAGGGGATTTCATACAGTATCTTTTGGGGGTATAATTATAAATGAATTTGGCAGATTCTGTAATTTACCAACTGATAGTTTACACTGGGGATTCCACCTGTGAACACCATCATTTACTCGTTTCGGTATTAGAGGTAATCCAAATGTATGAAGGTTTGTGTTTATTCAGCAGACTCCCCATTTCCACACATTTCATACCTAACGCTATCTTCCAGGGAATATACGAAATCAGTGGCGTTTCCTGCAATAATAAAGTAATAAATTTACATTAAAAACTTACTTATTTCATTGTTCTGACTTTTATATCTATTGTGTACAAAGTCGCACTCTTTATTTTTAGAGAAGTCTTTCTTAGTAGTGAGTAAGCAATATACTATATAGTGCCTACATACCCTCATTTTCAACTGAGTCGTAAGACATCGAATTAAATCAAGTTGTTTGTATTTGTGATACAGAAATATATTATTTTTTTTATTATTGAGTTAATGCCTCGACAACTAAGATAATTTGCATGGTACAGTCAGGTACCTAGTGTAGTGTGTGTGTGTGTGTGTGTGTGTGTGTGTGTGTGTGTGTGTGTGTGTGTGTGTGTGTGTGTGTGTGTGTGTGTGTGTGTGTGTGTAGAGTAATTGTCTACTATATGAATGATAAATTTCATTTACTTAGAATCTTCTTTTATTTCAATTTTACTAAACAATACTCGAATAAATGATACGACCATTTCTCCTCCATATTTCAACGAACCACTTTTATAGTTTCTGGTCCGACTTATTGTATTTAGCTTGTTTTAATGCTTTGTTTACATCTTCTATTTCTATGATCTCAGCTTAGCCATTCAGTTGCCATGATCATGCGTCTCATATTCGGATGTATTTTCTTGTAGCAATACCCAAGAAAAAAATATTATTTGCCATCTGAATTTTTATTATCTGATACGCCATTGAATAGTAGAGTGCTGCCTTTGGGAAACAGAAATTCGTTTTTAGCAGAGATTTTTTGTTACTAAACAATATAGTGTAAGATAAAAAAATAAACAAACATGAAAAATATACTGACGTAAAAACATTCCCTGTTTAGATTAAAAATTGTTGAAGTAATAAATTTAGCAGTCAAAGTGAAATATTTTGGTATACATTTAGTACGGAAAAGATATGGGTATCAATACAATAAAAATTATTGGTCAGTTAGAAGAATTCATTGTTGGCATGTTTTAATAATTTTTAAATACTTTTAATGTCTTCCCCGACACAAATACCTTTCTATAGACATGAAAACTAAGAGTTCTCTCCACTATGCATTTATTCTTTGCTTAAATATCTTCCATTTATATTTGCTATCTATTCTATTTTGTCACGGTGTCTTCCAGATAATAAACGATAAAGTTATAGAAAAAGTTGAAGAATATATACGAGTATACTTAGGACAAAAAATAATACTAAATAGGGAAATTCAAACTGAAGAAATAAAAAGAAGAAGAAAGTTAGCTTAGGCAGCATTCGGTAAACTAAACTATATACTCAGAAATCAACAAATTCAATTACATCTTAGATCTAAAGTTTTTGATGCATGCATTATTCCGATATTAACTTATGCGGCACACACATGGACAATCACAAAAAAGAATATGAATATACTTAGAGTCACTCAACACGCGATGGAAAGAGCAATGCTCGGTATATCACTTAAGTACAAGAAAACAAATACATGGATAAGACAGAAAACCAAAGTCACCAATGGGGAGCAAAAATCATTAAAGTTGAAATGGGAATACGCTGGACATGTAGCTAGGAGCGATCTAAACAAATGGCACAGATCAATTTTAACCTGGAGACCAAACCAACACAAAAAACCCAGAGGCAGACCCCTATGAGATGGACAGATGATCTGAAAAGGACTGAAGGGAAAAATTGGCTACAAGTAGCGTGCAATAATAAACAATGGAAAGGAAGACTTAAAGAGGCTTATGTTATGATGTGGTCGTGAATGGCTAGACGAAGAAGAAGAAGAAGAAGATCTATTCTACTAAATTTGGGATTTTTAATTACCGATTTATAACTAAGTCAACTGTTTAGAAATTGCCTAACAAGACTTAAAATTTGTTTATTAAAAAGTGCCGAGCTAAATTAAAATGTCGTCTTGTTCGATCTGGTGTTGATTGATACATTCTTCAAATAAGTATTTAATAAGTTAAATCAGCACAATTTATTTCACAAACAAGAGTTATCATTATTATCCATACAAACAGATTGCAATCAACAATCAAAATAATCTTTTAACATTGCTAATGTTAAAATTATATATGAGTTAAAATAATATATGAGTTATAGATATTATGTATTATCACTAAAAGCTCTTTTCAAAAAATGCACATGAAAAAAGTTTCCAAAAAAAGTTTCTTTCCATTTCTATTCCAAAAAAGAATTACCAAAAAAAGCAGAAACACATATATCACAGAGAATGATTGAGTCGAAGAAAGCTGGGCAAACATTAAGTCTTAGCCTCGGTCAAGGAAGTTCTTGGTGAAAGAAATATAAATACAAATAAATCATTCCAAGGGCAAAGAACTCCATGGTTTTGTACAGAAGTGAAGGAAAAAGGTAAAGAAAAGAAAAAAGCTTACCTGAAATACATGTCAACCAAAACACAAGAGGCATGCCATAATTACAAGACAATTAGAAACGAAAAATGCACTTGTAATAAAATAAAAAAGAAATGGAACATAATTTTTACGGTTTGCAAAAGAAAATATGGCGGTTTATAAAGGTCTAAGAACGGAGGTAAAGGAACTGATAAAACCAAAACACATAAAAAAGGATACGTGGATTGGCTACCTAAAAAAGCTGTATGCAGATGAAGAACAAACGACGCTAGAACGGGAAACATAAAAAATTACTACAAATGTAGAACTTAACATAAATGTACAGGAAGTTCGGTAAATACTAGGAAAACTGAAGAACAGAAAAGCAGCAGGTAAAGACGCGATACTAAACGAATTACTGAAATATTGTAAAGCAGCAATCACAAAACAATTAACAACATTAATGAATAAAATTATAAAACACAATAAAATACCGGAAGAATGGAGAACGAGCCAACTAATTCTACTATTAAGAAAAGAAGATAGAAACAGCCAGAAATCTACAGAGGTATAAACTTATTAAATATTACCCTAAAACTTACAACCAAAATTTTACAAGTGCTAACAAATTAGAGAATAAGTTTAGTAGATGAACAACAGGGTTTTCATATTGGAAAATCGTGTACAGATGCAATATTCATTATAAAGCTAATTACTGATAAATCACTAGAGTGTTATAGACCAGCATTTCTGTGTCTGATTAATCTAAAAAAACCGATTGATAGAGTAAGACTCAAAGATATAATCCATTTTCAGTATAATAGAGAAGTTCCCATAAATATTATAAAAACTATCGAAAACATCTACCATAACAACAAAATAGAAGTCAGAATGGACAACTTACAGAACATACAAAAATAGGCAGCGGAATAAGACAATAGGATTAATTGGACGTAGTTATCCAGAAGTGATCCATTCCACAATTTCTTAAAATATGAGTTAGACACAAATTTGCATCGGTAAAATTTGGAACTAAATTATGCTGAAATGATCCAACCTTTTCTATGCAAGACAACAGTAATAATAGTAAAATGTCCAACCTTAAACGCTCTTTTAGCTTTAATCGATTGTGCAGTAATGATTCATGCTACTTGAATCTTAAAATATTTGAGTAATTTACAAAAATGAACCAACACATATGGATCATTAATGCGCTTTAAAAATAATTTTAAAACCAGGCTTTATTTTTTAAGCCAAAATGATCCAAGTGGCCCGAATCATTTTAACAAAATTAAATGAAGTCAATAACACTAACGTATTTAACACTGTAATGATTCAAAAAGCTTGAATCATATCAGCAAATGTTATTCTCGCAATTTTCTTTGGTCATTATAAATGCAGAAGTGTTACATCCCATAATGTAACGTTTGTGTAAAACAAAACAAAGAAAAGATCTTATACCACATTAAACGAAGGTTTACAAAGGAAAATTAAAAATTTTAGTCATACCTATACTTTAGCAGGAAAAATAGTGTGCCGTGATATGTTTGTAAAAACATTAGGTATTTCTCCCCAAAAAGTGACGTATCTTTAGAAAAAATGGATAGCTCTGATAGCATTGTTGATCAAAGAGGACAAAAGCAGGGAGGTTGGAATAAAACTCCTTCTGAAGACCTCAAACTTGTAATATGTCATCTAAAATCAATTCCAACTTACACATCACATTACAGAAGAACAAATTGCTCTGATGATTTATTCCTTCATCCAAATCTGACTGTAAGAAAACTGTGTGAGTTGTATACTGCAATGGTAGTTGAAAAATATCCTGTAAGAAAATGTGTTTCGTTTGAAAAATATAAGTCTATTTACTTAATCAAATTTAATTTACGAACAAAATCGCTTCACAAAGATACTTGTTTAAAATGTGATTTATTTAACACAAAAATAAAAAACGTTGCAACTAAAGAAGAGGGAAATTATATAACTGACGAACATCAGAAACATGTTGAACTTTGTCAAAATGCAAGAGCAAAAATAAGGGACGTTCTAAAAGAAAGTCAAATGTCCCAGGAAATGGAATGCATCACATTTGATTTACAGAAAACTCTCCCACTTCCAAGAATACCTACAAACATCGTTTTTTATAAACGACAACTATGGGTATATAATTGTGGTATCGACTTAGGATCAGAAGACAAAAGTTACTGTTATGCATGGATGGAAGGAGAAGCAGGGCGTGGAGCTCAAGAAACTGGTAGTTGTTTAATTAATCACATGGAAAAATACCTGAAACCTGATGTGACACATTTAATACTTTGGAGCGATTCATGTGGGGGGCAAAATAGAAATATTAAAATTGTTTTGCTACTGAAACTCTTTTTGTCAAAACATTCAACTTTACAGAAAATTTCACAAAGATTTCTAGAACCAGGTCATCCCTACCTGCCAAATGACACCAATTTTGGCAAAATAGAATCCGCTCTTAAGTTACAGCAGCGAATTTATACACCAGAAGAGTACATGGATGTCATGCGTTCGTGTCAAAGGAAGAAACCAATGGTGGTTACTAGAATGAAAAAGAAAAATTTCTATAGTACACAGAAACTTGAAAAACTTATCGTCAATAGAAAATTATCAACAGATAAGAAGCCCATAATATGGCTAAAAACCAAAGAAATTTTATTATCGAAAGAAAACCTGTATTCCATTTTCATGAGAAATTCTTTTGATAGTGAATTTGTGGAAGTGGATATTAAAAAAAAATCTAAAAGTAAACTTTTGACAGAAATATTTACTCCAGAAAATCTTTCGCCTCTATGGCCTAATGGTAAAGAGCTTTCAGCTCCAAAGTTAGAAGACATTAAGTCGTTGTTAGTTCTTATTTCAAAAGACTGTCAAAACATATATCTACAGTTAATAGGAAACAAAAATATTCCCGATGACATAGATGGGTATGGAAATGAACTAGATTTTCCCCTAGAAAGAAAGAAAGTTCTACAGAGTAATGTTTCTTTGTTCTAAACTTAAATATTTTAATGTTTTTATAATGTTAAGATATGTTACCAAAAATAAATCTTTGTTTTATGTACAGACTTTGGTAAAAATAAATATAATTTGACAGTAATACAGACAAACACCGCTTTGGATCATATCTGCAAATAATAAAATTTGCTTTGTACCACAAGAAACACAATTTTGCAGAAATGATCCAAATGTTTTTTTTTTATTTAATGACAAAAATAAATATACTTTATTTTTTAAAATATGCACATAAGATGCAATAAACACCCTAAAATAACTTGTGCATATTTAAATTAATAAACATAGTTATTTCAAATTGTTATATTAAATTTTCTTTAAAGTTAATTATCTCAAAATTATGTTAGTGTGGGATGGATCAATTCTGCATAACTATGTCCAATTGAACCCCATGTCTTTAATTTATTCATAGATAAAATCATCAAAAGTGTTAACAAAGGAAGAGGATACGCAATGGAAAACAATGTAATAAAAGTACTCTGTTAGGCAGACGACGCAATATTGACAGCACAAGATGAAGATAGTCTGCAAAGACTGGTTCACAGATTAAACATAAGAACAAAAGAATTTAATATGGCAATCTCATCTCAGAAAACTAAAACAATAGTAGTCAGCAAAGAACCAACCAGATGTAAAATAGTAATTGGTGGCATCAGTATTGAACAAGTAATGGAAATAAAATACTTGGTTGTTACTCTGTCCAGCAATAGAGAACTGAACTAAAGAAGTGAGAGATAAAGTACAAATAGCAAATAGACTGGCAGGATGCCTTAATAACAATATATGGCAATACAGACACATTAACACTAAGATGAAGTCAAGAATTTATAAAGCCAGTGTAAGACCGATCATGACATATGCCTCAGAAACACGACCCGACATAGCCAAAACACAAAGACTACTGGAGATGGCAAAGATGAGAGTACTGAGAAGAATTATAGGAAATTTAAAAACATCAAAAGAGAACTCCGAAAAGAATCACTATTAATAAATGTGCATGAATGAAAAACAAATCAAGTATAAAACTTGCGTGAAAAATTTGTTAACCACACTTCCTTACAGACACCGTGTCTCTAATAAATCCATTATTAGTAATTGTAATTACTTAAAAAAAAACGTTATGTAACTTGCATTATTATATTGATAGCTGCCGGTATGATAATCAAAATTTAGTAATTTTAAACTCAATGGAATCATCAATTTCGAAGCCTTTCAAATTTTTGAACCGCTTCATCAGCATACGACCTAAATCAACGTTCAGGGGAACGTTAATCTCTTAAATAAATCATTTTGAAAAGAAGATAAACTTTTAAATAGCTGGTTTCGCAGAGTTCCCCTTAATAAATCCTCAACTTCACCATTACGGCTACAACATAAATTTACAGTATCGAAATTATACAACTCGGTAAACTCCCTCAACTCTTATTACCGTTATCCATACTAAAAGTTTCGATTTCAATTAGGAAACTTTCAAACTTTCAGCGTGCCACAGGGCTCCGTATTCTTAACTGAATTAAAACGACACCTCTTCTTTATTTGAATATATAGCCATACTTACTAAACTAATATCAGCACCAAGTTACTATTCTGTCGGTAAAGGTAGCAACAAGAAAAGTTGGTTGAATGTTTTGTTCGAAAATGCACTCTATTTTCCATTATATTCGTTATATGTAAAAAGTAAAAAAATTCATTACTTAGTTAGAATAGTTTAAAAGAAAATGAAAGAAATTCAATATGAAAATAAATAAAAAAAAACAAGCAAACAGATTAAAATTAGTATGAGCATAGTTGTCTAAAAACAAAAATAAATATAACGACAATATAATTACATCACCGCTATGACAAAAACAAAAACAATAAACCATTGGTAATAATAATAGCAAGACAGCAAAAACAATAGAGTAGTTGGGGGCAAAAACACGCAGTATCGTTAGTTCCTGTCGTTTTCTAAAATTATAACAGCTTAGAACTTTTCCAATGTTATTACAGGAGAGCTTACATATTGTTTTTTTTTTTATTTTAAGTATCGACATAAGTCTATAAGTTCACTAATAAATGAAAAAAAGTTTTTAAAAAATCTTATCATCACAAATTAATTACAATATTAAAAGATAAAGGAGTTGATAGTCAAGAAATACGATTCATAGAAAAGTTATACTGGTGTCAAACAGCGACAGCTTGCATAAACGGAAAATCAACAGAAATATGTAAAATACAAAGAGGTGTCAGACAGGGTTGTATACTATCCCCACTGTTATTTAATTTATATTCAGATAGAATATTTAAAGAAGCGCTGCATAATTTGGAATAGGCCGTGAAAGTTAATGGAATTCTGTTAAATGCAATCAGCTATGCAGACGATACAGTTATTTTAAGTGATGACATGCATGGACTACAATACCTTTTAAATGCCATTGATACAGTGGGAAGAGAGTTTGGTCTAAACATAAACAGTTCAAAAACAAAACACATGGTGTTTAGCCGTTTAGCACATCAAGATGCACGATTATATGTTTTCATAAATATTTAATTCATAATTCAGTATTACATAAATATGTAATTCAAAGAGTGTCCAGTTTTAATTATCTTGGTTGCCATATTACTGAAGAACTAGATCCAGATCAAGAGATAAAATGTAGAATCGAGATAGCCCGCAGGACATTTTTAAAAATGAGGTCATTCTTCTGTAATGATAACTTGCAACTTAAACTTCGAAAGCGCATGGTTAAATGCTACATTTGGTCAGTTCTCTTATACGGTGTCGAAGCATGGACATTAAAAATATCCACCATTAATCGTCTGGAGGCCTTTGAAATGTGGCTGCACAGACGTATACTAAAAATTCCATGGACAGCTATGCTGACAAATGTGGCAGTCCTTGAGAGAGCAAATGCTGCTCGCGAGCTGCTTGATAACATCAAATGTAAAAAGATGGCCTATTTTGGATACGTATTAAGGCTAGGCCGATATAATATTCTTCAACTTATTATGATGGGTGAAATCGAACGACGCAGGGGAATTGGTAGAAAGCAGGCCTCTTGGTTGAAGAATAGCAGGGAGTGAACAGGAATAAGGAAAGCTGAGCAACTCTTTCGAATAGCTCGAGACAGAGACAGTTTCGCCATGTTAATCGCCAACGTCAAGGGGACTTGATAGGGCACGTTAAGAAGAAGGAGATAGGGCAAGCAAAATAAATCTAAACGTATGCGAACGGCACTCGGGGTTTGTTAGGAGAACTGGGGTCGTGGATAAGTAAATGGCAAGGGGTCGGATTGGTGCAACTACAAAAATGAATCAAAAGGGTACTAACAGCATCAATCAGAAAAACGGGATTCTCCTCTGTTGAACTTGTATGTTTTTTAAAATGATCCAGGTACTTGATAAACGTGGGAGTGTTCATGTAACCACTATCAGTAACAGCCATGTCGCAGGCAGTCGGCCCGTCTTTGATTCATAAAAGGTTGATCCGTTTCCGGGCAAATAAGAAAAATGGAGGGACATGGTGACCAGTTGCACTCATACAGTAAACAGCAGTAATTGTTTGTCCTTGCTCGGCATCTACAGTTTTTGCTACATCTCTCTTTTCAACTGGGGCAACATGTTTGGGCAGATGGTTTAGGACTGTCTAAATGCCCGTTTCATGCACATTATAGATACAGTTGGGAGGTAACTTATATTTTTTATAGTGTTTTCCAAAATTTTAAAATACTGAGCTAATTGCACTCTATTGAAGCCCATGGTTATAGCAATATTTGTTTTAGTGGAACTCATAAAGATAGTCGGTTCACAAAACTTATGACAAAGGTTTACACTCTGATTTTCTTTTGAAGTTTCTGGAAAACATAAACTATGATTTACATTAATTGAATATTTAATTCCGAAATTCGTAGAAACAAAATTAATTTATGGTAATGGGGAAAAATATAGATTCGTAATTTTGCCCCATATCTCTTGCGTAATTTTGCATCATTCAGCCAGACTGTCAAAACCATCTGTTAAGATTTTAAGGACCTTACAGTCAATCGAAAACTCTTAACATAATAATCCACAATCAAGCCAAGAAAACATATGAATAAACTAATTCAACGAAAAATACCAATTTGATTTTATCACAAATTAAGTTTGTTATGCCAATATTACAGTGTAGTAGTAAAAAATAATATTTACCTCATAATTTGTAAATAACATGTATGGCACACTGTTGCCAAACGTTTTAACTAAAATGGGTTCAAACTGGACATCGGCGGCAAATTTAAATGGGGTGCGTTCTTTTGCCCTGTGCGTGTTTTTACCCCCAACTACCCTAATACGAACAAACAATTTTCATTTTATACTAAGGAACAACTTGCTGGTGTGAATCGAAAATATAATTAACTATATTAGCGAAGAAGAAACAAGTACTCTCAAATAAAATTAATTATTTACATATTATTGTAAAATGGGCCAACCTGTTTCGATTGATTTTGATTTTTAATTGTGATTATGGGCTCTTAGTTCAATTGGTTCTGATATGTTTTGTACTGTCAGCGTTGCTCCACTAGAATAAGTATTTCTTCCATCATCCACTTGTTTTTGTGATACTCTTGTATTTTATTTGCGATTCCTTCGTCAGCCTTCGTTATAGCCAAATGTCAAAATTGAATGAAGTACAATTAAAGAAATAATGTATAGTGTATTTACATCATGTTTCTTATTTTTATTTGATAATGTTTTTATCTCAATAAAACAAGTTGAAACCATCAAAAATGTTCGGTCTACTTGGATCCTGTTGTATTTCTTTTTCTACGATTCAGTATATCTACCCAAATATTTTGCCACCTGCTTTTCCTACAATAATTTTTTTTTTTTTTTATTATAACTAATAAATTAACAATCAGAATAAAACAATATATTCTATAAGTTAATGTGATGAGTTTAAGTCCTGTCCCTTGGTTCTGGCGTGATGTGGTCCCCTCCAGTGAGAGAATCACGGGTCTATGTTACTGGTCTGTTGGCCAACGTCGCTTTAGTCTTCGGATAACTTGATGTTGAGGTATTGCGGAAATTAATGGGTTGGAGTGTGTGTTCACTTTTTGAATGTATTGTAATTTCTTTTGCTGGTATACTTCTTTCACTGTTGAGATATTGAGATCCTCATAGATTCGTTGGTTGGTTACGTACCAGGGTGCATCAACAATTGCTCTTAAGATTTTTGATTGACATCTTTCCATAATAGCAATATTAGATTTACTACTACAGCCCCACAGCTCTATGCCATATGTCCATATTGGTTTAATAACTGTTTTATAAATTAGAATTTTATTATTTATTGACAGTTTGGAGTTTTTTCCAATTAACCAATTGATTTCTTTTTGTCTTAGTTGTATTTGTTTTCTTTTTTTGGTGATGTGTTCTTTCCAACACAGGGTTTGGTCCAGGTGTAGCCCTAGGTATTTGGTTGTTTTAGTCCTGGGTATTTCCTCATTGTTGATATATATTGGTGGTGGTGTTTCTCGTCGTAAAGTGAAAGTTACGTGGGTTGACTTGTTTTCATTAATTTTTATTTTCCATTGTTTTAGCCAGTTTTCAAGCTCATACAAATAATCTTGGAGTTGTTGTGTAGCTATGTTAATGTGTTTGTGACTGGTAAGTGCTACTGTGTCATCTGCAAATGTGCCAATTGTTACGTTATGCGAAGTTGGTAGATCAGAAGTATATAATATATATAATAAAGGTCCCAGGACACTGCCCTGTGGAATTCCCGCCTTAATGGGATGCATTTTAGATATTTCTCCATTTACTTTTGTTCTAAACTGTCGGTTTTCCAAGTATGATGTAAGTATTCGAAAGAAGGGTGGTAATATTTGTTTAATTTTATAAAGAAGTCCTTTATGCCAAACCTTATCAAAAGCTTGACGTACATCTAGTGATACCATTGGGCAATATTCCTTTTCTTCTAATGCGGAATTGATTTTATGGGTTATTCGGTGGCATTGCTGGATAGTTGAGTGTTCTCGTCGAAATCCAAACTGAAAATTTGGTATCCAGTCTGCGCCTGTAAGGCCTGGATCTATTCTTTTTATTAAAAGTTTTTCTAGTAATTTGGAGATTGTTGATAACAGACTGATAGGTCGATAGGATGAGACTTCACTTGGATCCTTTCCTGGTTTTGGAAATAAAAGTATTTCTGCAATTTTTAGATTGTTAGGCCAATAATTACATCTTAATATTGCGTTAAATATATATGTAAGGATCACTATACCCTTTTTTGGTAATTCCTTTAGCATTTTTGGAGTTATTAGGTCAATTCCTGGTGACTTTTTGATATTTAGTTTTAAGATTTCTTCTTTAAGTTCTTTGGGTGTTGTTAATTTTATTGGATTTACTGACGGTTGTTCTGAGTTTAAATAATTAATAATTTCTTGATCTTCTTCATTGTTGTGTGGTTGGAATACTGTTGCTAAATGTTCAGCAAATAATTCGGATTTTTCTTTATCGCTTCTTGCCCATTGGTTCTGTGTGTTTGTGGTTTTTCTTACTGGTGGCGATATTGCTTGAGGTTTTAAGGATGATTTGATTGGTTTCCATATTGAATGGTCGTATCTATTAAGTTGTGTTACATATTTTTTGACTGACTCTTCTCTTGCAATTTTTAGTTGTGTTTTTAATTTATTGGCTAAGCGATTGTAAAACGTTTTATCCGCTGGGTTCCGACTTTGTTGCCATTTGGCTCTTGCTCTTCTTTTTTCAGCAATGAGCTTTTTAATTTCTAGTGGAATATTTATTCTATTCTCGATTTTATTTTTATCTGCATCGTTCGGTGTCGCTTCTTTTGCAGCGTTTTGTAATAATGTCATAAAGTTGTTTGTAGCTGCTTCTATTTCTGAAGGGCTTCTTAGTCTTACATTTAGTTTAATGTTTTCATCCAGTATTTTTCGGTAAACGTTCCAATCTGTTCTAGGTCCATGCAGTTTTGGAGTAGGTTGTTTGTTAATAACGCAGGTGGTAATTGTTGCAATAATTGGTGAATGATCTGAAGATAGATCATAACTTGGAACTATGTCCATAAAGGTGTTAGATATTCCTTTTATGATGCAAAAATCTAAGAGGTCTGGTCTTTTTTTGGGGTCCGTTGGCCAGTACGTTGGTGTTCCTGTTGATAAATATGAGTATTTATTTTCTTGCATTAAGCTATAAAGCTCTCTCCCCTTTGTTGTTATTAATCTTGATCCCCAGTACGTGTGTTTACTATTGAAGTCACCAGCTGCGATAAATTTTGGACCTAGAGTATTGAAGAAGGATGCGAAATCGGTTTTTTTAATATTGTGCTTTGGAGGGCAATACACTGCTGCTATTGTTATTTCGTAAGGTAATGAGCACACTTTAATTACTGTAGCTTGGATACAGTCTGTTATATAACTTTCCATCATGAAATGTTTAATTGATTGTTTGATCAAAATTGCTGTACCTCCATGGGCTGTCTTGTCTGGATGGTTAGTATGGTACGTTAGATATTGAGGTATTTTAAAATACGATTTGTCTGTAAAATGTGTCTCACTTATTAATAATACATCTATAAAATTTTGTTGTAGAAATATTATCACCTCGTCCTTATGATTCAGCAGGCCATTGGCGTTCCATTCTGCTATTCGTAGAAAGAATTTTATTTGCATATGAGTTTACTTAGCATGTTTATTACCATGCTGTTTTGTTGCAAGATTTGATTAAACATGGCTTTGAATTCTTCTAAAAACTTCATAAGAATGGTGTTTGAATCTTGGTTATCTGAAGGAGCAGCAGGAGGTTGTCTATTACCCGCTGCATTAGCATAGCTTACATTTGGTCTTACTGTGTTGGGTATAAAGTTTCTGTTACGTGCTTGCGACATATTTTGGTGATGATTATATGTAGTTTGTGCTATATTTTTATTTCTATTTAAATTACGATAATATTCGCATCCTTTATAGTTAGCTGGGTGATCTCCTCCACATAAAGCACATGTAGCTGGTGTGTTCTTGTTCTTTTTACAACTGCTTGTACTGTGCTGTCCTCCACATTTCACACAGACATATGGTCTATTGCAATATGTTTTTGAATGGCCATATAATTGACATCTCATACATTGGATGATATTTTTGTTTTTTATAGGTGGTGCAATATAATTTGTATATTGCAGTGTTGTAGTTTCTGAATTTTATAAATATCTTGGTTATTGTCTGATGGTTCAAGGTCAACAAAGAACATATTTATCGGCTCTTTTGTAATCCTATGTTTAGCATTAATGATGTTTCTTACCTTGTGACCCAGTTTTGTCAGTTCTTCTTTGATGTCTTCTGTTGCATGTGAATAGTGAAGGTATTTAATTACGACTCTATAGGCCCTTTCTTCCTTTGGTTGATATGTGTGATGAATAATGTTGTTCTCTCTCATATATCTGGAGAATTTTCTGTATATTTCTGGATCGCTACAAATTATTTTGACTGTATTATTTGCCGGGAATGGTATAGTTGGGAATGTAGTACGGGAATGGTATAGTTGTAGCAACAACGAATTGTTTCGGTCAGCAGTTTCGAAAATACGTATAGCCCTGATGATCGCCAACCTTCGGAACGAAGATGGCACTTGAAGAAGAAGAAGATTATTTGCCATAGTTCTGGTTTCGTATTGTTCAGCTTCAGCTATTTCTGTAAATTTTTTCCTCATTTCTGGGAAGTCGCTTACATCGTAAACAAATATTGGTGGTGGTTTAGGTATTCTTGGCGCTGTTTCATTTTGATTGGTTTCATTTTCTTGGGTATCCGTTAGGGTATTATATTTGTTCGATAGTGTAATGGTATCATCTTCTTTGTCTGTTTCTACATTTGATCTGATTTTTCTGCGTTTTGTAGTTTTAACTACTTGCCATGAGTTATTTGTTGACACATTTGCACTTTCTGGTTCGTCATCGCTTGTTGATGACATTCTGTAGTATTGCTGGCTATTTCTGTTATTTATATTGCTGTTGTGTGCCGCGTTTTGTTGATTTATATATTGTTCTTGATTGGGCGGAAATATCATATTCGTCGAAGAATTAGTGGTTGGTTGATTTATTTGCATATTGTACATACCTGGTATTTGTGATGAGATTTGTGGATAACCCTGTATATTGTTGATTTGTGATTGACCCTGTGTGTTGTTTGGAATCTGCATTTGTGGGTAACAATTCATTTGGTTTGATGGATACTGGATTGGTAATGGCTGGCTGTTTACATTTTGTATTTGTTGGCTAACTATGTAGTTGTCGAATCCTGGTCCATTTCCCGTTGGAAACATTATAAATAAATTACTGTATTGTTTTTAAATTTAATTTGATGAGTTTATTATTTTTAAGTCTATTACTAATTGATTGCTTTTTAATCACTTCACATTTATCTGTTCAAATCGAGAAAACCGGTCGAATGTTGATAACAGAGAACCATTTAACGTCCGCTCGGTATGGAGTATCGATGTGAACTCCTACAATAATTAAAATTGTTTTCGTTTAACTGCAATTTATTGATCTAAATATTACAGCAATAAATGGTTTATATATTCAACTCTATTTCCTGGAAAACTAAAATTTTCGAAATAAGCTGCTTTACCTTCACATATGAGGGACTTCTATATAAATTCTGTTTGTACTCGACACGTTTACAATCGCTTTCGAAATTGTTTTATATGCGGAACAGCGTAAACCGCTTTGCTCCTGTTTTATTTTAATATTGTCGCATTTAATTGTTTTTCTGTTGATCTAAATTTGGAAACTTACGATTAGTTTCGGGGTACTAACTGCGTCGACCCTCTGACAAGCTTCCTGTAGCGAAATTATCGATTTCAATTAGAAAACTTTTCGAATTCCATTTCCTCGTGGGTCGCTATTTTCTTAACTAAATTAAAACCGTTATTTGTAAAATATCTGTTGTCTGCAAATATTTGATCAACGATCAAAAAAGAAGAGCTTTAAAGTTGATGCTAAGTGTTATAACTAGCAAAAAGAAAAATTGGCAGTGTTATTAATTCTTACAGCGTTTTATTTTAAAAATATCAAAAATTAGAATTATTGGAGAGAACCCGCGTTTTTAGGTACTGGGGGTATTTTTTGTTCTTCAATATCTAAGAGAGTTTACTAACTGCTGTTAATTTCATTTACTTACAAAGATTCTAAAACTGTTTTCAAAGCACGTGGTGGTCGTGTGTATTAAGGTATAAAAAATGCTTATTAAAAGCTTAAAACTTTTATTTCTTTCTATCTTTCTTTCTACCATCTTTCTATCAGTTACCCCTAGACTCCAGCACAAATCAGAGGTAATGTAAGTCAATAAAACCTCACCAATTACAGGGGGTCATGTAAGATGCCCCCATTTTCAGTTTTTAGTAATCTACAAATCAACAGTCTATTGCATTTACCTTCATAAACACCTTGCGGATAGTTCTTTAATACGGAGTCCTCTACTATTTTTTCATGTGGCCATACAATGTTTTTTTGACAACTTTTTATGTAAGTAGTAAAAAACCAACGTGTTCCTTTTATATATTTAAATGTTAACTTACTTGTTGTTTAATATTAGTATTTTTACTCTCTCTTTTAGTAAACTGATGATGGAATGAGTTTATTCCGAAAAGATCTTCTTTAAAATAAAATTTTAAGCTTTTAATAAGCATTTTTTATACCTTAATACACACGATCACCACGTGCCTTGTATTCAACAGGTATACTAGCCACTCCTGGATATCTCCACTTCATAGTTTGTTCCAGTTTCACTTTTAATTTTAAAACTGTTTTCATGTGGCATGCCTAAGTTAAATATTTGACGTTTTCCTGAAAGATAAATTAGAAGGGGAGGAGCCTTAAAGTGGCCTCCACGATCTTCAGTGTTAAACAAGGTAGACTTTTTAGACAAATAAGATCTTCAAGAGAAGCAGGAAGATCTTCAAGAGAAGCAGGTTGTAAACAGACTAGAGGAAGAAATAAATAAAAAACTAGAGAATCTAATCAAACAGGATATAGAAGAAAAATGGCCGACCATACAGACAGCCATGTCGGAAGCAGCGGAAAAGTTTATAGGAAGAGATCATATAAAAAGGCGGTAAGACTGGTTCGATGAAGAATGTAGGAATGTTTTGACAAAAAGAAATAGGGCAAAACTACAAAGAGATAAAGAAAATAACCAAAATGTGATCGAAAACTGTGTGGCAAGAAGAAGGGACGTGAAAAAAATTTGCAGAAAAAGATAAGAGAACAGCTAAAAGCAATTGAAAAACATAGAAGAAGCCCACATAAATAAAGAGGTAAAGAATTTCTACCAAGAAGTTAATAAATTGCGAGAAACTACAAAAATAATCCACAATATCGCAGATACAAAGAAGGTTTACTTCTAGTTGAAACAATGGACAAATTAAACAGATGGGCGGAATATTTCAAAGATCTATTAAATACAGATCAACAAGAGGAACTTGGTATTGTTCTTAATTTAGAACAGTTCAGTCTTACTATGCCTATTCATGTATATTTTCCTCCTTGGATGATTAAACCTTCAAAATAGATGCCTCTAAAAGAAGTCCAGAAACATTCCACACATCCTTTCCCTATACAGCAAGCTTATAAAAATGTAATATCCAAATACCCAACATCCCATCAAATCTTCACTGATGTTTCCAAATGTAATGAAGGATATGCTGCAGCCTACATCAACAAAAACGTCAAGTCTACCATATGAATCCCAACAAATTGTTGTATATATACTGGAGAACTTACGGCAATTCACCAGGCTATGAAAAAATGTGGTTCTATTAATGAAAGAAAATTTGTTATCATCACCGATTCAATGAGCGCATTACTTGGAATAAAACAGTTATATACAACTCATGCCATACTTCTCAAGATCAAAGAAGAGCTATCTTATCTACAGACTCAACAAAAAGATATTTTCTTCATCTGGGTACCTTTCCATATGGGAATAAGTGATAATGAGGAAGTAGACTCTCTGGCAAGCAATGCAACAACCGACCAAAGTATTTCTATCATAAATCAACTACGTTGGACTGATCACAAAGAAAATATCAAAGCCCACATGTATAGAGCGTGGCAAACTACTTGGGATCATACTGCCAACAAACTCAAGGAATGTCTAAGTCAAGTAGGAAGCAAACTCATCTTACCAAGTAATAGAAAAGACCAAGTCATCATCAACCGACTCCGAATAATGCATACTTTCTTTACTCACAAGCATATCTTTACCCAGGAGGCTGCTCCGATGTGTACCAAGTGCAACACTCAGTTGTTAGTGAAACATATAATTGTCGAGTGTCCAGTGTACCAGAACGAAAGAATCGCCTGTGCCCTTAGTGACAATTTAAAAAGTGTACTAACGTCAAACTTACAGTCTTTATAAGTTATCTTAAAATGACTAAACTATATAAAATATTTTTTTTTATTTAACAATATGTATCTTACACTGTTTGTGTATGTCACGCTAATAACCCTTAGTAGCTGATGCGAGTATATTTGTTTAAATAAAAAAAAGTTTTGATTTCCTAAAAAAAATGATTACTACAACGTGCGGTAACGATTTTGAAATGGTTTTTTAGTTTGCTTCATCTCTAAGAAATATAACGCTTCAAAGAAGTTTCCCATTAGCTTTTGCCATGTTACATATTATACATAATTATTTCACGTCACTTCGTATATAAATTTGTACCAAACTAGATACATTATTCAATCACCGATAAGTATCTCATAATCTAATATATATTTCATATCTAGACTTTTTAATAACATTTCAGCATACGAACCAATAAAACTGCCACTCCAAAAGATGTCTGGTAAACATTATTATGATATTTTTAGATTAAAACATGTGGTTTTATCTATGGCACAACAAATATACGTCAACAGTGAAGAGGTAAAGAGGTTATCTTCAGTGGCATGTACCGTTATTAGTTTTCAATACCTTATTATTGATAATTCATATTTACATGACATAGACTATAGTACGTAGACATACGTATTATGTTGAAAGGTATTCATAACACTGAACATGAATATCCATAACCGTAACTTTATTTAGTTCCACTGTTTAATGATAAATGTTTAATATACAATAAGGTCTCATTTTATGCGGTGGATACGTTCCACAAAGAAACGCATATAATAAAATTGCGTAAAAAGATATTACTTGCCTTAAAAAAGTAGGGAAACGTCCCGTAGCCTTCTAAAATTACTTTAAACCAAGACAAAAACAAAAGATTTTGAAGAAGTTAATAAAAATGGGCTGCATGATAAATTACTTCGAATATCTGAAAGATTCATACAAAAGCTTTAAAAAAACTTATCCATATTTCTAATTCCTTTTGTGACTATTTATATTTTATTCATATTGTACCGATAAACAGGATAGTGGGTGAACCTGTTTATTTTTTACCAGTATTTATTTTACCAGTATTGAAGTTGAAAGTAAAGTAATATTATTTATAAACGTCGTCTGCAGGTGAATGTTTTCCTAAATTGTTTAATTCTAAAACGTGTTTAAAATAACCTCATTCTTCAATACTCTTCCAGTTTTAATCATAATGTTTTTCTATTAATTTTCTAACATCAACTGATTTTGCTTGTTTTATTGATAAAGTATATTTTGTTATTATTCTAGGACAAAACTGCTATTATATTGTATAAGCTTGATGGAATGTATCATAAATAGAACAAATACTATATTATATAACTGTATAAGCAACAAGTCTATTAACTTAACACGCCAGTAACCTAACTTCACAACATTGTCTAACCTAATAATCTGTCTCTGTCACCTCCTGTCATGCCATCTTGTTACCAACATGAGTAATATTATTGTCACTTAACTGGGTATCATACATCCTCTTTTCTTTTTCCTTATAAGTTTAGCTTACAAGGTTTTTTAATTTGTCTCCCTGACCTTGTACAGTAAGTAGTACTATGATTTGATGTTTCAAGTACATGATTATTCATCACACAGCTAAATTTGTGTAATATGATTATTATCAGGGATTAAAACTTCTGTTGATTGATGTTCCTGATGTGTTTCAATACCTTCCCTGTCTGGCAATTCATGAAATAGACTACCATCGCCACCCAAATGACGATCATTAACACAGTCTACAACATGTTTATTTACTGATGGTCTTATGTGAGATCTGTTTCTTCTGATAATGTTTCCACTGTCATCTTGCAGGATGTATGATCTAGGCGATTTATGTTGATTCAAGATTTTTGCAGACTTCCAAGTGTTATTACAAGGACTGTTACGTCCCTGTTCAATGGCTTCAGTATTGTTGCATTTTTATTAACAGTTGTCTCATTCAATTCTTTTTTAGCTTTCATTTTCATTTCAACATTTTCACGCAAACATGGATGCAACAAATCAACTGAAATTGGAACTTCTGTTTTACATCTTCTGCTATTAAGAAGTTGTGATGGGAAGTATCCCATACCTTTTATTGGATAATTTCTATAATTTATTAATGCTGATTGAAGGTCTGCATGCTTTCTTTCATCTATGGTTTTCCCTAACATGTTTTTTTCAATTGACAGTGCTTTTTCTGTTAATCCATTTAAAAGTGGATAATTAGGACTACGAAAGATAAAAGTAAAGTTCCAATTTCTGCTTAACTTTCTAAATGTATCACGATTATATGGTACATTGTCAATTACAAGAAAATCAGGTGATCCAAATAGTGCAAAAACTGTCTTAGTTTCAGCAATTAATGAAACAGCACTTTTGTCTTTAATGGGTAATACCTCTAACCAGTTAGAATATGAGTCAAATAAAACTACGTAACTTTTTACAGCATATGTGAAAATGTCGGACCCAACCCTCTCCCATGGCCTTTTAGGTAATGGATATGATAATAGAGTTTGTTTTGGTTTTTTTTAGCAAATTGTTTACAACTCTTACATGCCCTTTTATATGATTCAATATCCATCGCCATACCAGGCCAATAATAAATTTGGCGTGATAATGCTTTTGTTTTTTCTATACCTCTTCTTCTTAAGGTTCCATCTTCTAACGAAGGTTGGATATCAACATGGCAATTCTTATTTTACTTACATCAGCTCTAAATAGTTGGCTAGAGCTCAGACTAAACCATTCCCTTAGATTTCGTAGCCAGGAGGTTCGTCTTCTTCCTACATCTCTTTTACCTTTTATTTTGCCCTCTATAATCAAACGTAGTAGCCCATAACGAGGACCTCTTAATATATGACCGAAATATTCAAGTTTCCGCCTCTTAATTGTCTGTACAATTTCTTCCCTCTTATTAACCCTATCAAGGACTTCAATATTGGTAATTTTGTCTACCCATGCTATTCGTAGCATCCTTCGATAACACCAACGCTCAAAAGCTTCCAATTTCTTAATCTCCAGTTGTTTCAATGTCCATGCCTCAGATCCGTAGAACAAAGTTGTAAAAATGTAGCAGCGCAATAACCTTATCCTTAGATCCATTCTTAGGTCTCTACTACACAATAGATGTTTCATTTTTACAAATTTTGCCCTTGCTATTTCTATACGGCTTTTAATCTCTTGCGTTTGTTCTGCGTTTTGACTAACCAATGTTCCTAGATATTTGTATTTATCTACCCTTTCTATCTGGATATTATTAATATGGAGTGTCTCGTTGTCTTTTGGATGTTTTGTAATGACCATGAATTTTGTTTTCTTTAAGTTCATTTTAATACCATATATGGTACACTTTTCATTCAGCCGTTCCAGTATGTTTGTTAGACTTTGCAGAGTTGAAGTGAATATGACAGTATCATCGGCATATCTTATATTATTAATAATTTCACCATTTATTATCATTCCATCGTTACACTCTCCTAAAGCTTCTTGGAAAATGGCTTCGCTATATATATTAAACAGCAGTGGTGACAATACACAGCCCTGCCTCACACCCCGAAGAATTTCTATTTCTTCCGACATTTGATTTTCAATTCTTATTTTGACTTTCTGGTTCCAGTAGAGGTTCGAGATTACTCTGATGTCGCGGCTATCGATGTTTTCATTTTTAAAATATTAATTAGTTTATTGTGCTGTACCTTGTCAAATGCCTTTTCAAAATCAATAAAACATGTATACATGTCTTGGTTCATATCCAGATTTCTTTGCATGAGCACATTTATACCGAACAATGCTTCCCTGGTTCCCGTGCCGTTTCTAAAGCCTAACTGACTATCACTAATTTCATCATCCAGCTTTCTGTAAATTCTGTTGTGGACTATTCGTAGAAATACTTTCAAAACATGGCTCATTAATGCAATTGTACGGTGTTCTGAGCATTCTTTTGCATTTTGCTTTTTAGGAATAATTACGAATGTGGATACTAACCACTCCTTTGGTAAAATACCTGTTTGATAAATATGATCATAAAGTTCTACTAGAATGTCTATCATTTCATCATCGATCAGTTTAAGAAACTCAATCGGGATTTCATCCGGACCTGTGGCCTTTTTCCCTTTTGTCTGTTTTAATGCGTATTGAACTTCCTGTTTTAAAATTTTTGGTCCCGATTCACCAGAGTCCTCATCTATGATTTGTTGTCTGTCATCCCCGAATAGTTCTTTTATGTATTCTGTCCATCTGTTTAGTTGTTGTTTTGTATCTGTGAGAATGTTACCATTCGAGTCTTTTATAACATGTATATTATTTTGTTTTCCCGACGTCATTTCCTTCACTTTCCGATGAATATTGAAACTATCATATTTCTTTTCATATTCTTCTATTTCGTGACACTGCTCAGTTAGATATCTTTCTTTTGCTGTTATTATGTCTTTTCTAATCCTGCTGTTTAAGGATTTGTATTTGCTAGTGTTTATGTTTTTATATTTTCTTCTTTCATTCATGAGAGTTAGTATTTCGTCTGTCATCCACATATGTCTTTTCTTTGGTATTGGTCCACGTATTTCTTCTCCCGCTTCTTTTAAAGCTTGTTGAACCTCTCTCCAATTTTCATTTACGTCTTTAGAGTTGGTGTTTTTTGACTTGATGGGTTTAAGATTATCATTGATTTTCTGTCTAACTCTTTGTTCTATCTGAGTATCTTTTAATCTTGTCACATCGAATTCTTTTCTAATCTTTTTGTTTTTTAACTTTTTTAATTTTGCTTCCATTTCGACAATAATAGGGACGTGATCCGAGTATATATCGGCACCTGGATAAGTTTTTGCTGATTTTATTGAATTTTTAAACCTATTTCTGATCAAGACAAAGTCTATTTGGTTTCTGACGATGTGTGATTCTCGGTCTGCTGGTGATTTCCACGTGTATAGTCTACGTTTAGGTAGATCAAATAAGGTATTTACTATAACCAGATCTTCATTTTGGCAAAATTCTAAGAGTCTATCTCCACGTTCATTTCTAACGCCCAATCCAAACTCACCAATCCATGGTGCCACTGCTCCTTTACCAATTTTGGCGTTAAAATCCCCTAGGATGATTGTTATCTCACATTTTTTTGTCAATTTTCTATACCTAAATGTCCCTAAGGTCTATACCTAAATGTCCCTAAATCTAGTTTGCAGTCTGGTGTGGGCATGTCTAAGATTGCTTTGATGTATTTATCACTTGTTTTCACACCATCCTTTGAAAATATCAGACCCATGTATTTAACACAACTTTGTTTGAACTGTACCTTGGACTTATGGAACTTTATGTTGTATTTGGTAGCACAGTCAAGAACCCTTTTTAAATTCCTGTCATGTTCTGCTTCTAAGGCACCAGTGACAATTAAATCATCAAAGTAAAGGCCTACACTTTCAAGATCTCCAAATATTTCAAAATTCTTTTTCTGGAATACTTCTGGGGTTGAGCAGATACCGAAAGTAAGTCTATTAAATTGATACCTACCAAATGGTGTACCGAAAATCATTAAATCTGCACTTTCATCATCCAGCTCTACTTGTAAATAATCATCCTTTATGTCTAAATCGGTGAAAAACT
Source organism: Diabrotica balteata (assembly GCA_918026665.1). Lineage (NCBI taxonomy): Eukaryota > Metazoa > Arthropoda > Insecta > Coleoptera > Chrysomelidae > Diabrotica > Diabrotica balteata. Next base: position 125,967,832 of record OU898281.1, read on the forward strand.
GGCCTCTACTAAGTAGAGTTACAATCTCATCAACAGAAGGAATTTGAAAGTGTTCTTTCTTGATGGCCCCATTAAGTTTTTTTTGGATCAATCAATCATTAAGTGACCAGTTGGCTTTTCCACAATGACAAGTGGGCAAATTCACTCTGTTGGTTTATCTACCTTTGTTATGACTCCTTGCGCTTCAAGATCACGCAGTTTATTTTGTAAACGTTTTCGTAAAGCATGTGGAACCCGTCTTATGGTGCTTATTCGAGGTTTGGTATCTTCTCTTAAGGTTATATGGTGTTTTGTTGGAAATTTTCCTAGAACTTCAAACACGTGTGAATATTTTGTTACTAGATAATTTAAATTGTTAAATTTAAAACTTACTAATGAATCTACCCATTTGAATAAATTTAATTTTATACATTCCTTAAACCCCAGCAAAGAAACCTGATTTTTTGTATCTACAACTAAAAAAGATAGAATACCTACAGTTTTAAGTTTGAACTTGAATCCCCATACGATACTAATGATATATTAGATTTACGGATATGTGGTGTTGGGGCTATTTCTTTGAGAATACTTAAAGGCAATGTGCTTACCTCAGCCCCAGTATCTAATTTAAATAACACAGGCTTATTGTTGACATAAATATTAGCTGACCATATATCTTGTTCAACCTCGTGTTTACATTTAGAGTTTACTGACCTGACAAAATACTGATACTTACTACCTTTACTGTCACTTCCTGAACTGTGCACATCACTTACACTAGATGTTTTTGTTACTTGATGCACTTTCTTTTTCTGCTCTTTTACCGCCTTTCTTGGAATTTCTGGTTTTCCATCTCATATTGCTCCCACTAGGTTAATGGTCTTCTCTAAAAACTTTTGCAAAATGGTTATGGCCTTGATACTTGACACATGTTTTACCCCAAGCAGGACATCTTGGTTCTCTTCATTGAACTGCATTTATTAATGACTCATTCTGTAACACTTTAAACTGGTCTTTACTTATTTCTATTGCTCGACATATGTCAACTGGTTTCATTAACGTTAACTCTGATTCTCTGAGCAGCTTTTCTTGTGTTGATTTGTTGTGTATGTCCATTACTATTATATCTCTGATCATCTGGTCTTGTTGACTATACTCTCTAGTTTTAATGGCTTTCTGTAGAAATATAACAAAGTCAAATGATTGCCCTTCTTGCTAGCTAATACTATTAAACTTAAATCTTTCAAAAATGACATTTTTCTTTGACTGAAAACACTTTCAAACTTGTTTTTTACGCAAGTTATTTATTTTAACAGAATAACAGGTTATACCTTTCAATATGAAACTCACAATGATAAAATAGGGACATCATGTAACAACGGAATCCTCGAATCCATAAAAAAAGAGACCTTACTATGTATATTTATATTATATAACAATTATACATTGTTATATAACAATTTTTAGATTTTTGCCAAAGATATACTCTTATCAAGTTAAAGGGATAAAGTGAGGTAAGTAATTGTGTTTCGAAACTATTTTACGATTAAAGGGATAAGTTTAATGCAGAAACTCGGAGATCATAAATTAGGAATTCTATCGAAAGGAGCTTAGCTCGTAGGTTTTACTGTTTGTCTAGGTAGAACTGATCAAGCAGCATCATCCGACTGACTTTTCCATCTTATGCTAAACTTTCCAGATTATGATAAACTTTATTAATTTATCTGTATATGTGTATTGTATATTTTGTATTGTTGGTGCTTACCGCATTATACATTTAAACTCCTACGGAATCCAAAACTGCAATAAAAAATTGGAATTCCCATTTAAGATTTCAAAGTTGTCCACTTCCGTACTAGAGGATATAGTTGAGGGCTCATGTTTGGTGTCATTCGACAGATATTTGAAAAATATTAAACAGGTGTTTCGCGAAATATTCGACAGTCCCGCTTCTTTTCACACACCCTGTATATAAATAGGTATTATATTCATTTCTGTTGCATTTAATAGAACAAAATCCAACATTCTTACACATAAAATAAAGGAAATTTGATATTTTACTTTTCAAGTGATCCAAATTAAATTTTAAAGCCACTGTTTGAGGTCCACTTATCATCGCCTAATTACTTATAGTCTTCATAATATATGGTTTTACCTTTTTTAGTATAGACCCGAGAGACGGTTCCCCAATAGGAAGACGATCAGTAGGAAGACCACGAAAACGATAGAATGATAACTTACTGGAGCCACTTCTAGATAGAAAAAAAAGTAGAAGAAATTTACTCAATACAAACTACATGACAATTAATGTTCAGCCAGTAACCTTACTTACTAGTTAATGAGAATAATAGCAATAACATTGTAATTTTACTTTCTGGATACGCATTTAAGTTTTGCTTCGCCTTTTACTACATTTTTATACTAATTTTATGAAAATAATTATTTTACTTATTTAAAAAAGTTTGCTCATTGGTTATTCAACCAACAGACATACGCAACGTGTAGTATATATACCTACCCACTTAATTTGCCCTACTTGCTAAAAATATCGCGGCAATTCTAAAAAAACTATCTAAGTGTCAAGTGAATTTTAAAATAGAATAGATAAGAATCAATCTCGCTAAAAATTTCACGTCAAGTAGCAGAGCTTCCTGAATATTTATCCAGACCAACCTTTCCGAAAATATTTACATTACATAAAGATAAACAAATTTCAAATGAAATGTATCTTGTATTTTTAGCAGAATCGAGCTTAAAATACACACATTCAATATAAATTCGGTGTGACATCAACGATGCCAAATTTATCTACCTGCAATGAATACATAGACAATTTTTTTCTACACTTTCTTTGTGACAGCCTCTGGTCCACACTTTTATTTACCATATTCCTATTTTAATTTTCTCAGTCGTATTTTATTTTTTACTTACCTATGTGAATTGGTATATTTTTTTTTGTTTTATTGATGCATTTCGTTACGTTTAATGTTTGCTTCCCATATTATGTAATTTTGGTATTCCCGTGCTTCTTTTACTTGCCCCCTTTTCTTATATTTTCTATACACTTCAATGGTTATATAATATAAATTTCATATTAGAAGTAATGGATTTTGACAAGAGCTATGAGTCATGCCGATTTAGTACATAAGTTTACCTGTTATTTTCAAGGTCATAGCTCGTGTTAAAATCTATTACCTATAATTCCCACTTGTGTTAATTTGGCTATTCCCAGTTTACGTAGTTTGATGACGCATATTGAATATTCTTTCATTTTATATTAATACATAAAAACATGAATAACCCATCTCTAAAGCATAAAAATATAAGAGATACATAGGGAGAACTTAACATTTACCTGGAACAACCAAAAAGTTACAATTTGACATATCGACATTGCAGGAGACGAAACAGGTGAAAAATAATATATTAGAAATAAGAGATGCAGCAATTGTGGTTTTGTCGATAGGATATTCTGATTAAAAGATATCACATTTTTACCGTCGAATTGATACAAATTTAATTTTTGCAAACTTGATTTTGCGCTCCTAACTAACATTCAAAATCTCCGGTCCCTTCAAGTGTTGTTTCTGAATGAACGGTTTATTCTACACAAAAAGTGCTAATAGAGATTTTTCAGCTACATTTTTTATTTTAAATATCCCCCTTCCAGCGGGTTTAGGAGAAGCCCATTAACCACACCATCATCATCATCATCATCCAGCCGAATTTTCACATCCATTGTTGGATATAGGCCTCCTCTAAACGTCTCCAGTTCTCTCTATCTCTAGCTGCTGCAATCCAGTTTGTTTCTATTCTCCTTAGGTCGTCGGTCCATCGGGTGGGTGGTACGCAATCTTTCAAGGTCAGGCCCAGCATTGATCTCTCCATTCGCCTTTGTGTTACCCTCAGTTTTTCGGCAGTAGCTTTCGTTAAAGTTAAGGTCTCTGCTCCGTAGGTCAAGACTGGTAAGATGCATTGGTTAAATGCCTTCCTTTTCAGGTGAATTGGGATATTTGTTTTAAAAATGTCTCTCATCCGTCCATATGGCGCCCATCCCAACATGATTCGTCTATTTAGCTCGCAGGTTTGGTTGTCTCTGGTTATTCTAATTTCATAACCCAAGTATGTGTATTTATCGATTAATTCTACCTTGTTGTTATTGATCTGTATCTCTTCGCTGGGAACCATATTGGTCATCATTTTGGTTTTATCGAAATTTATCTCCAGCCCAGTTTCTTGTAGTATGTCATTCAGTTCTTGGAGCATGTCTTTGATCTCTCCCAGATTATCTGACAGAAGCACGATATCGTCCGCAAAACGTAGATGGTTTAATCTTTCTCCATCGATGGATATTCCTTTCTGTTGCCATGTTAGTTTATTAAATGCATACTCAAGAACGGTAATGAACAGCTTTGGTGACATGGTATCACCTTGCCTGACTCCCATTTTTATCTTTATTTTATTAGTTGCAGAATATAGACTTATGGTTTTTGTGGCATTTTCATATATATTTTTAATTATATTACAATATCTGTGGTCGATCCTGCAATCTTGTAGTGCTCTTAAGATGGATCTATAGTTCCACTGTATCAAACGCCTTTTTAAAGTCTACAAATATCAATGCCAAGGGACGGTTATATTCGTTAGTTTTTTCTATTAGGGTTTTTAGGCACTGCAGGTGATCGTTTGTGCCGTAATTAGGGCGAAAACCAGCTTGTTCCCGAGGTTGGTAAAAATCCAGCTTTGTCTCTAATCTATTCGTTATTATTCGGGTGTATAATTTATAAAGATGGTTAAGGAGACTAATTGGTCTGTATCTTTCCAGGTCTGCTATATCTCCCTTTTTGTGTAAGAGTACAGTTATTGACTTATTCCACTTTGTTGGGATATTTTGATTCCATAGGCATAGATTAAAGAGTTTTTGAATTTTGGCTATCAGTAATGAGCCTCCTATCTTTATCGCTTCCGTGACGACACCGTCCTCCCCGGAGCTTTGTTATTCTTCATCTTTTTTAGGGCCTTGTAAATTTCGTTCAAGGAGATTTCTGGAATATCTTCGGAACCCTGATTTTGAACCTTCCTCTGTTGATATTCGACTATATCTAGAGTCGATTGGTTGCTATATAATGTCTCATAGAATGATTCCACAATTTGTAACAAATGTTCTCTGTTTGATGTGATATTGCCATTTCTATCCTTGAGTTTGACTATTTGTTTATTTTCATTTGTGAGTTTGCGTCTCATTATTTTCATACTCTTATTTTCCTCAATGGTTTTGATGATTTTCTCATCTTTGTATTTTCTTAAGTCTTTTCTGATTTCTCTTGATACTTCCTTATTCATTCTGTTTATATCGTCGTTACTAGAGTTTTCGTCGCTTCTCAGTATTCTTCTTTGTTCCATTTTTTTCTGTGTTTTCAGACTAATTTTTTCTTCCTTCACGCTTTTTGGGCAGCATTTCTTTTGAGCTTCTGTTATTGCTTCTACTATTATGTCATTTAGAATGTTAATATCATTTGTTGATGATTTTTCTTGAAGGAATTTACCGATATGATCTTCAAAATTTTGTTCGTTGTTTGGATGTGTCCATCTGTTTATTTGCTTCTTTTTTATCATATTGTGTCGTTCATAGTTGGTATTTAACACAATGGTGGCTCTCACCCTACGATGGTCGCTTGATTTCGCAAATTTATTTAGCCCTGTCACATCTGTAAATATGTATCTTTTATCAGTGATAAAGTAATCGATCTCGTTTGTCGTGTTCCCATCTGGGCTTTTCCACGTCCATCTGCGGTGAGGTTTCTTGTAGTAGTAACTGTTCATTAGGAATAGGTTTTTCTCTAGTAGGAAGTTTAAAAGAGTGTCGCCACGGTCGTTCCGTCCCTGACTTCCGAAATTTCCAAGAGCAGTTACTGCTGGATCCAGTTTTGTTCCTATTTTGGCGTTAAAGTCTCCACATATAACTGTGAAATGTGTGCGGTTGTTTGTGATGGCTGTACTTAAATCATCATAAAAGACTTCGATCTCCTCGTCTGTATATTCTGTTGTTGGAGCATAGACTTGGATAACTTTTAGATTATATCTAGTATTTATTTTAAAGGTGGCATATGTAACTCTAGTGGATACTGACTGGACAGTTTTTAGATTTCCTGCTAGCTGTTTGTTTATGAAGAATCCGACGCCTCCTACTGACGGACTGGACTTAACCACACCATAGAAGTGGTTAATTTTTGCATATTTTTTGGAGCCCCAAAATTGACATTTTCAGCAAAATTAAACTTGTTTATGTAATTTTTAAAGGTTCACTTACATTTTCGGCTCTGGCGACTAGAATGCGATATTTAAATTTGGAGATAGTTATGAATATATTAGTTATATTTTTTATAGACACATTAATAAAGTTTGTCTTTTTATTTATTCCAGGTATCGTAAATAGAGGTGACTCATTTAGAAGACGACGTTCAAGAAGTAACAGCTTAATCCCACCGTCGATAGGTGGCACTCCCTCCCCTGTCCTAGACATGCCCGACCAAAACTTGTCAGAAGTATTATCATATGTCGTATCATTATTAGGTGCTCAAGGAGTTGGTAAAACCGCTTTGATCAGTCAATTTATGACATCAGAATGTATAAATGCCTACGATAGACAAAAAGGTAAGATAATTAAAAAATAATTAATTGTATGTTTTTTTTCTTTTACAACGGGCATACTGCAACCAATTGGTTTATTTTACATCTATTATTAAGTATTGTACAAATACTCGGAACTTCGATTTATAGATGTTACAAGCAATGTCCGAAATTGGACAATCCTAGCATTGTACGGAAAATCTTGTCCACTTCTAGCATTGACCTCGTTTGCTGTACAATCTCCGAACTAGACATAATCGTCGGAATGTGTATAAAAAAATTGCTCTACAATGTTCGGATTTCAATTGGTAGTTATGCGTCAAAGTCTAGGAGAATAGAACTGATATCGATTCATATCGATTTTTATGATCATTCCCCATTTGCTATTAAAGACAAACATCAATGAGGTGATAAATTTATAACTAATTAGGGCTTCTGACTTCTGGATTGTAAGATTAAATTTAAATTAACACATCTCTTAAAAATCTTAAATGTTTCACAAACATCTTCCCTCTATTATCGTGACTAACATTATCACGCTATTATAGAACAATTTCTTCTTATTATTTATCTTTTAGTTTGATACATCATTTTATCACATTGTCGATTCGAAAAAGAACAACTCTATAAACAGAAAATATAAAAATATCAAATAATTAACAAGAATGTTTGATTTTTGATTTGATGTGTCGCTTGTCAATAATAATCGATTCGAATCGATGAGAGTTTCGATAATCATTTTTAATTTTGATAATTTCGTACATCGTACAGTTTGAGGCTATAATGCTAGAAGTGGACAATAATTTCCGTGCAATTATCCAATTTCGGGCTTCAATCGTAACATATACATACGCTCTCCGTCACCACCGGTAGACCTATTATTTGGCCCTGATGTACTCAGGCCAATACGAAATAGTGTACTTCAGTGATCGATAGTACTGGGGCTCGTGTATCCCGTTGCTTATTACTGTGCACCGGTCATACTCATCAGACCGCACACCAAACGTGTTGACGCTCAACTAAACTAGGCTTCACGTTTTATATCAGGCACAATTAAGGCCACCTACCAGCCACATAGCCGAGAACATACGCTGGTCAAGGACTATAGAAGAATTAGGCAGAGGCATAAGTAGGCTTCGCTCAAGAAACGGCCGTCTAGAAACGGCAAGAATTTTAATTGAAACAAACTTTAAGATAACCGACTGTTTATGAGAAAAATGGTAGAAGAATGCACCGTTTACCTCCCGTAATATGCCATGTATTAAAAGCAAGCCAAAGGGTCTTGACCAACCAAGACGAATCTGGGCCACACTAAACAAAATAAGAATCAATTGTAGCAGCTGCTCCGACTCAGTTTTCAGGTGTAGAATAATTACTATTGCGATGTTGGTGTTGCAAGGGGAATGGTTAAACATTTAGTGGAGGAATGACCTATCAGACCTAGTGCCAATCCATTCGATTTCTTAGTTGCGACCAAAGAGTCGATTGACATTTAACAAAAAAAGCTAAACTACAATTACTAACAACGAAAACACTACTGGAAGCAATAGAAATGACAATATAAGACATTAGAATCGATGTAAACATACTTGTAATGTGTTTACAGTCATTACAAGCAAAATAAACATAATATTATTCGCTTCAGATAAATCACTGGTAGAACATCGGAATGTGTTCTGTCGTTTTATCTCTCAACGATATTCCCAACATTTGTCTTTCCATAGCTCTTTGAGTTTTCTTTATTCTAGCTAAGCTGCTCTTGGTACACATCCACGTCTGGATACTATATGTTACAACAGGTAGAACGCGTGCATTAAATACCTTCGTTTTTAATTTTCAAGGTATTTTTTGGTTTTTGATAGTATATGAGAGTTTTCCGAATGCAGCCCACCCCATTCTTATTGTTCTGGTTATTTCTTTAGTCTGGTTACTTTTGTCTGCTCTGATAGCTTGTCCTAAGTAAATATATTCTTGGACGTGTTCTATGTCTGTTCCACCTATGGTAATTACTGATCTGTCTTCTGTATTAGTCATTATTTTACTTTTCTTTAGATTCATTTTTATTCCTTTCTCAAGACATGTTGTTTCTAGGTCTGAAATCATTATTCGTAGTTGTTCCATAGTTGTTGCTATCAGGAGTACATCATCGGCGAATCTTAGATGATTTAAATATTTCCCGTTTATTCTCATCAATGCATTGTATTAAATCCCATTGCCACTGAGTTCAACATTTATCTCTTTTGACCATCCTAGTCTATTTTTCTTATATTGTGTTGTTAAAAGTGGCTTTGATGACCCTAAAATTAAAAAAAATCGTACTAATTTTTTCAGGGATAAAACTTACTTTGTAAGTACCAGATCCTAATTTGTAGACCTCTCGGTGATATTTTGATCTATAAACATATCTCCCAATAACGTAACTCCACAAAACGCTTAACTCCATATAATTTGCTTGTCGATTTTTCACTATAATGAGTCTTAATTCCCTTTGTTTTGATGTCATTTTTCCATAGCTCCCTACCTCTGGATTTAACGTAATTATAAAAAAATCAACGCATGTTGACATACACTTCATTGGCGTCATAGCCCGTGACGTCACATGATACCAACACGAAATATTTAGGTGATAGGTGTGTTCTTTTTTAGAATCACTTTGACGAGTACACTGGCATTACAGCCACTAAAATAGACATATTTTATTATATACGCATAGAAATAATATTTAAAAATTTCTATTAATGTTAAAGAAATACACAATAATATGTTTCATTTAATTTGTATAAATGCATTATAAAGCGTTTTTATGAAGAATATTTGATCGGAACACACTGTAACTGTAATCTTGAAATTTTGGCATAAATTGGTAACACTTATTTGACACTTGCGTTGTTGACACTTTTTGTACTTTATTATTTTGAATTTTAAAGTGAATACCTCTTGTTTTATATTTTTACCTATTTAATAAAATCTGTTCTTTTTAGAACAAAATTAGTATGTTTTATTTCAAAAATGTCACGTAAGAATTTAAATAGTCGTTGTAGAGAGATGGTAATAGTTTTGCAATAATTATGTGATCTATTTGATTAAAAATTGAGTCAGGATTTTTTTATACTTTGGCAACTATGTCAACTTCGATCTCTGACGTAGATAATGACATGTATCGGTAAGTAAATTAGATGAAGTATAAATGAATGCATAGCCGGGGTTTAGTGATTCTTTTTATTGTTGAAAATAAATAAAAAACCATACGGGTAATGTTTTTAATAAATGCCATATTAATTAATATGGGAACTTATAAAAACATGCAGAGTATAATTTGTTTATGATAATCGACTTAAACTGCAAATTCCATAGTTGGGCCAGCTGACATGGGAAGGGGCTCGTATTTATTATAAATCAAGGCATTAGCATATGATTCGTCACACTGTGCCTTTTGCATCAAAGTCCTATAAGAGCGTTTTAGATCGTCAGTCCATCGTGTTGGTGGACGACCTCTCCTTCAGCAAGCAATATCTTTTGGTCTTCATTCCAGTATCCGCTTTTTCCATCTATTATCTGTCATTCGAGCCACGTGACCTGCACAGTTCTACTTTAGTGTTGATATTCTCTCTACAGCATCAGCCATTACTGATCTTCTTCGTAGCTGTCGGTTTAAATAAAATATATTGAAACGAAATTGTAAATTGCCGACTTCTTCTTCTTCTTTTTCAGCCTTCATTTATCCAATGTTGGACATAGGCCTCCTCCAATTGCTTCCATGCTTCCCTATCTTTTGCAATTCTCATCCACTGCTTTCCAGCTACGGCAGTTATATCGTCTATCCATCTTTTTTTAGGTCTTCCCATGTTTCTTTTTGTTTCTCGAGGTCTCCAGAATGTCACTTTATGAGACCATCTGTTGGTGTCTTGTCTTGCTACATGTGCTACCCATTGCCATCTCAATGTCGCTATTTTTCCCATGATGTCGGTTACTTTAGCTCTTCGACGTATTTCGGTGTTAGGAATTTTGTCTCTGAGGCTTATATTTAACAATTTAACATGACCCTCTCCATGGCCCGTTGAGTTACTCCTTATTGTTCTGCCATTTTTCTTGTTATTGCCATAGTTTCCAATCCATAAGTTGCAACTGGTAGTATACAAGTGTCATAGGTTTTTCGTTTTAAGTGAATTGGGATTTTTCTGTCGTTTAAAATGAAGCTCAACTTACCAAAAGCAGCCCATGATAATTGTGTCCTTCTTTTAATTTCTAGGGTTTGATTTTCCTTTTCGTTTTTAATTGCATGTCCTAGATATATATATATATATATATATATATATATATATATATATATATATATATATATATATATATATATATATATATATATATATATATATATATATATATATATATATATATTGTTATGATATGTAAAATCGAGAAAAATATTGGTTTGTTTAAAATATTTCAAAGTTCAAAAACATTAAAATAATTCAGATAAGTAGGATAATAACCAACAAACATTTCGAAGAAGGAAATTCTTTAAATTTTTGGATTACCTGTATTAAACAAAATGTAAGTTATGCATAAATTATTTTTTTTGTTAGAATATACTTGAGTGACCCGCATAATTTTAAGTGAAATCCAAAGACAAATGAACCGGGTTTTCCAAATACATTAACGCAGTGATTAAGGACAATAGAATAGATTTTAAAAAGATAAATTTGTGTTAGTTTTTAAGAATCGTAGAAAAATATTGTTTGTAAATAAGTTTTAGGAAATTTTATAATTATAGGTAAAATTTTGTTTGTTATCGAAATGAAAAAATGGGAGAATTGTGACGAGCTTTGATTGGCGGAGATTGAAAAAGGTGGGATAGGTATGTAGGAATGAAAGTTTAGCTAGATTGTTGAGAAAGAAAAGATAGTCAGTTGGTTTTCCAAGTCTGTAAGACGAACAGTGATTGTTCTCTGGCGGTTCCCGAGAGGTAGCAAGCAGTAGTGTTGAATGTTAGTGAGTTTTTGTGGAGTTAGTGTATCTGACAGAAGCTGAAGCAGCAAAATATTGTAAGTCATATTTTTCTACTTATAGTCCAAGAGTCACTGTTCAGGCCAACGAGAGATTCAGTTTATCGTAAAGAGAAGATATTCCAAGAGTCATTTTTCACTCTGGCCAACGAGAGATTCAGTTTATCGAGAGGAGAAAGGCTATCATAATTTGAATAATTCGTGCTTTTGAAGGAGATCATTAAGGACGATAACTTGCAACAATTTGTTGTAAGATTGCTGATTACCTAGGGAGCGCTTGAGAGTAGATAATATAGTCTACAAGGAACAAGGATTTGGACCACTCATCATCAGAGAGAGATATTTTTGTTTTCTGCAGTTTTTCTTTTATTGATAACACAATTTTTACACTTAATTTAGAAAGGATATAAATATTTTGATTAGGAGATTTGGAATAATATTTGGATTTTGAGATTTCAACTTATATGGTTTGTACCAGTAATTTTGAAGGTTCACGTACGTAGAACAAATTTTGAGAATCATTATATGAGTTTTTGTTTATTGAAAATTTTGGAGTGTGAATTTTATTTAATTATTTTATTTCAATATATAATGTTTAGTTCCTATATGTTTTTTATTATTCCGGTATTCTTTGGACCTTACCTTTCATATGTAATAGCATAGATATTGAAGCACGAATTTAACCCTGAGATAAGAGAATTAAAAAGTGTGATAGAGTCATAATCATATCATTGAAATAATTGTAATTAATTAATTAATTAATTAGCTAATTAATTGCTTGGCACACCAAGACTTTAAATATCACAATAATATATATATATATATATATATATATATATATATATATATATATATATATATATATACATTGTTCTACCTTTTCTATATAGATGTTATCTATCGTGATGTTTTCTAGGCTGTTGCTTAATATCTTTATTTTGTCGAGATTCATTTTTAATCCTATTTGATTCGATTTGTGATTTAAATCTTGTAGCATTGATTTTAGTTCATGAATATTTGTGCTTATTAGTACTATCGTTGATTGAATAATCCAAATATTCCATCAACGGTACTATGTCGTCTGCAAGATGCAAATTGCCGACAATTATTATTAAATATATGACATTTAAAAAGAACTTTTAATATTGTTCAATCAATATAAACAACATGCATCGAAAGTAATTTTTTATATCTAACCAAACATATAAGCAACAAACACGAAAATATTTACTCCCAATTTATTCGTACTTATTTTTTAATCCGGAGACGTGCCCTCATTATAAAACATGTTTGTATTCTCTGTGCGGTATCCATTCGCCTAACAACCATATTCCCAGCTCCTCAAAAGGTAATTTACAGACGCATTTTCTTCTTCAGAATGTAACTTAAAAAGTTTCGCAATTTAATAAAATCTTTTTTTGCTACCCAGACAACTTAACAGCTTTACAAGTGGCAACGTGGAATTCGAGTTAAGAATTCTTGAGTAAGATTTGGTATGTAGTTTATTGTAAGAAGAAAGAAATATAGTTTTCGAAATATTGAAATAAATTACGAAAAATATGTAAATATTTTTAGTATCAATCTACCAAAAGATTAAAGATAGTCAAAAATGTACATGGAAAAATATTAAATTAAATTACATTCCGAAAGCCAAAATATTATTATTGTTGATTTAAGACAAACAGGATAATTGTTAATATTGGTAATAATTGTTAAATAATCAAATTAATATATATCGGGTACACAATACAATACAATAATGAATACAAATTTTAAATTACCTAAAAGAAGACTTTATACTTGGAAATCACCTGCGGATTCAGAAGATAACATTGTTTCGAAACCAGATAGATTACATTTTAATAAAATCTAGATATAAAAACGCTATAAAGTCTGTGGGAACATACCGCGGAGCTGACCTAAATTCAGACCTTAATCCATTGGTAGGCGTAATGCAGATAAAATTGAAGGAGATCCAAAAACAAACAAATATACCACGGTTTGGTGTCTCAAAGATAAAAGAAGAACCTGTACGTCAGAGCTTAAAACAAGAAATAACTGATAACTTAAATAAAATCAAACAAGACGTGATAAAAACAACAGATTTTAATGACAAATGGAACATGGTACAGGAAACTTTAATAAAAGCAGGATAAAAGCTACTGCCGACAAAAATTAGAAAAAAACAGAAATGGATGACTTCATAAATCTTAGATCCAATGGAGGAAAGAAGGAAACATAAAGGCAGGAGTAGGGCAAAATAGAAGGAACTACAGAGACTGGTAGGAAAGAAAATAAAAGGGGCCAAATCCTCCTGGCTTTGCTAATCAATGCAGTGAAATAGAGGCATATGCTAAACAGTATGATAGCTGTAACATGCATAAGAAAATAAAGAAAATGACAAATACACTGAGAAAAAAGAAAGATGCCCTTCTAAAAAACGCAAATGGAAAAATTATAGAAATTAAAGAGAAATTAAAAAAATGGAAGACATACATAACAGATCTGTTTGAGGATAATCGACAAGAACCGGAAGAAATCGACAGCGAAACGGGGCCAGAGATCATAATAGATAAAATCGAACAAGCAATACGAAACGCAAGAAACGGAAAAACTGTAGGTCCAGACGAAATACCTGCGGAACTACTAAAATGTCTAGACGATGAAACTCTACCTGTACTTCTGGACCTATTTAATGAAGTATAGAAAACTGGAAAAATCTCACAGGAATGGTGTCCATCTTTGTAGCAATACCAAAAACAGTATATGCCAAAGATTGTTCAGACTATAGGACAATATCACTTATAAGCCATACCCTCAAAATATTTCTAAAGGTGATTCATGGAAGATTATATAGAAAACTAGAGGAGGATATGGATACTCAGTTTGGGTTCCGCAAGGGACTGGGAACGAGAGGGGTATTGTTTGCTTTTAATGCCCTCTCTCAAAGATGCTTAGATATGAATCTAGATATTTATTCCTGTTTCATCGAATTCGAGAAGGCATTCGACAGGGTCCGACATGAAAAACTAATAGAAATACTAAGAAACAAAGATATAGACAGACGAGACTTACGAATCATTATCAATCTGTATTAGAATCAAAAGGCCAATATAAAGATAGAAGAACAAAAGTCCGAAAATATAGATATAAAGAGAGGAGTAAGACAGGGCTGTGTTCTTTCATCGTTACTGTTTAACTTGTACAGTGAAGCCATATTCCAGGAAGCGATAGCGGATCTGGGTGATGGAATCTCTGTAAACGGCAGAATAGTAAATAACATAAGATTCGCTAATGACACCATTATAATGGCAGACACCCTGGAATCGCTACAAGAATTGGTAAACAGAATTAACGATTATTCCATTAAATACGGACTAAAAATAAATAAGAGAAAAACTAAATTTATGATTGTCTCAAAAACGCAACATGAAAATGATAGATTAATGATAGAGCAAACTCAAATAAAAAAATAGAGACATACAAATATCTGGGAACATTGGTTGATGATAATAATGACCAAAGCAGAGAAATCAAAGTCCGAATTGAAACTGCAAGGCAAGCATTTGTGAAAATGTAGACAATGCTTACCAACAGAGACCTTCAGTTGCCTCTCAGATGGAGGCTCTAAGATGTTACATATTTTTTATCTTACTATACGGAATGGAAGCTTGGACATTGAAGAAACAACACATAAGAAAAATAGAAGCGTTCGAAACGTGGTGTTACAGAAGAATGTTAAAAATTCAGTGGGTTCAAAGGATTACCAATGCTGAGGTACTACGACGTCTAAATAAGCAGTTAGAAATTATGAACAGCATAAAAAGAAGAAAACTAGAGTATTTGGGTCATATAACCAGAGGAGAAAAATATGAGCTGCTGAGAATTATTATGCAAGGAAGGATCCAAGGAAGAAAAAGCATAGGAAGAAGACGCATCTCCTGGCTGAGGAACCTTAGAGAATGGTTTATCTGTAGTTCACTACAACGTTTCAGAGCAGCAGCCAACAAAGTGACCATAGCCGTTATGATATCCAACCTCCGATAGGAGATGGAACTTTAAGAAGAAGGGTACAAAATATACCAAAATAATCAATAATTGACTGTAAACTATATCATCATCATCAACAACAACCTGTATGCGTCCACTGCTGGAGATATGTCTCCATCAACTCTTTTCATCTATCTCTGCCTTGTACGGCTTGCATCCAGTTATTGCTAACACGCTTCAGGTCGTCAGCCCATCTAGTTGGTGGGCGTCTTCTGCTCCTTATTGCTTCTTTCCTCGGTCTCCACTCTAAAATACGTTTTGTCCATCGCTTGTCTGATAATCTGGCGACGTGTCCTACCCAATTCCATTTTAGCAACGCGATTTTGTCGATAGCGTCTGTTGATTTTATTCTACGACGTATTTGGACGTTTGGATATTTTCTCAAGCGTTGTTTCGAGTTGTTCATAGAAGTAATCTTTTACATGTTCGCCTTTATCTTATGTCAGAGCATGTGTGGATATAATTGAGATATTGTAACATTTTTCTTTCAGTCTAATACAACAAAGTCTTTCACTAATGGGCGTAAAACTTATAATACTGTTCAGATATTCCTCTTGTACTACGAAGTCTGTGCCAAATTCGTGTTTTCCTGTCTGGTTTCCACTGTAGAAAATAACCGCCTTGTCTATTTTTAAACTTCCCGTGTCTAGCCATCTTAGTTCTTGTATTGCCATAATGTCTATTCCTACTTTTTCTCACTGTTTTATTGCATGTATAGATACTCCCGTCCGGTACCAACTTAGGAAATTCCATATTCCAACATTCAAAGCCCTTATCCATTGCGATTGTCGTTTTCCATATGTATCTGTTTGATTCCGAAGCAAACTTGTAGTTTTCATAACTGTTTTTTATAAGGGCAGGTTGTTGGCCTTTCGCTTAACCCTCCTCCTTTATCCGGGCTTGGGACCGGCAAGAAAGCCTTTTAAGCTACTCGATCCACCCAGCAGACATTACAGGCGGAGTTATTTATTTTTAATGTATTCTATTTAAACAAAAAAATTCTGCTTGCAATTTTTTTTCGCAAAAATGATACATGTTTGAAGGGCGGCTACTAGATCATTGCCTAAGGCTTCAATTGATCTAAATGCGGCCCTGACCACCCTTTTCACCTTTTTCAAAAGCTAGCTTTTCCATTTTGACTATAAATATTATAATTTGTGAAATACAGCAGGACTGTGCTTAAACGGTTTTTAACTAGCATTGAATCGGAAGAGGATTTAAATATAAATTCGATATTTTGTCAGTGTCACGTAAAATATTCATAAATTAGTTTTATGAATTGAATTGATATTGAATGATTTAAACTCTTTTACAAGCTATATCATATCGTTTATTTTACTGTATATTCAGAATTAACTCAGTCATATGATAAATCTGCATTTACCATCTTTTACACGATTTTAATTAAAAATATTGCTTGAAGCAAAAAAATACAAGTTTGTGTGTTACAAATGAACATGAGTTCGTTGCCACTGACCCGAAAACAAGTTCATTTTGCCAGCATGTACAATTTCATTTAGAAATAGATTATATTTTTGGAACATCAAAGTGTAATACCTAACGATCTCGATTCTGTATGACAACGTTTTGCATCTTGGCTAAGCGCAGGCAAGGGGAGTCTTTAGAATATATGAATGTTGATTCAATTAAGGCGAAAACGACGAACGTTTTCTATAGTCGTAAAGCAATACGGTTTTAATTAAGTACGTACGAATTTATAATACTGCTTTATTGAAATGTTTTTTCATTACCAAAATGGAATATATGGTTAAAAATGAGTGATTTTAATAAATTACATTCGCCTACATTTTTTTTATGAATAAGTATTTTAAGTTTAATATGTGTCCTATAGTAAATGGGATGTGCTGATCACGAATCTGTACTTAGTTTTTGTCCAGCTCAGGTTTTCAACAAAAGTGTGAAATTTTTCATAGAAACTGCCAAAAATACTGAGAGAATATTTATTGAAACTTTATTTAAGACAAAATTATACTGCAAAATTGAGTTGTTTAAAAAAAATAATTCAGTATAACCTACGTTAGACACTGTTTGGTTTTTTTGAATAAAACCGCGGTTGTTTTGTGGATTTTTGTGATCGAGTCTCTCTTCAAGGTCCAGCAGTAATCAGCCATCATTCTGATATCTCACGTTCCTTGGTAACATCTCTCCATCTTCTTTATATCTTGATGGAATCTCTCTTCCTGCTTCTCGCTGACAGTTCCAAGTTTTTTCTTTATAATTTGGAGATTTGTTGTTTCAAAGGAAACTGTCTAAGACTTCTACCAAAAAACTCCATGGTTCAGATTCATCCTGGATCATTGTATTCTGGAACAATCTGTCAAATTTTAAGGTTCGAATTTGAGATCCTACAAAAATTCCTTCTTTAAGTTTAGCTTCAGATAGTGCACGAAATTTGTCGCACGGATATTTAAAGCAGTCATCTTGTTTATCTAAAGCTTTGATAAACTGCTTCATCAATCCTAACTTTATATGAAGAAGAGGCAAAATGACTAATTTTGGGCCAACTAGTGTATCACGTTGCACATTTTTTTGTCCCTTTCTCTGAGTGGTCACTATTTCTTAACGTAATTGTAAAATGACTGTCAAACTCGCACAAAAACATGAACACTTTGTGAATCCAGACTGCTGACCCAAAAATATGGATATTGTTTTGAGATCTTGACAGAGTTACCAACAATATTCGCTATACTTTATTTTATTTAGCAACAGCTCAAGGTTCTCATATATTTCTTTGAGATGCACGGAGTGAGCAACAGGCATTGAGACATAAGTATTACCATTGTGCAACAAGACATCCTTCAGACTTCTCTTATTAGAAGAATATATAGAAGAATCAATTAATAATCGCCATGATATGGAATCGTAAATGTGAGCTCCCAGTTTTATGACTGCTTTCTATTATTTTTATTATTCTACGAATTCTTTTTTACGATGCCTATATCACGAAAATGTGGTACCTGAAGCCCAATCGATTTTTATCATTCAGCCGTGATCCTAAGATTTGTGCAACACCCTTCGATAGACCTAAGGCTCTCACTAAGTCATTTAGTTCAGCTTGGATAAACTTTTGAGGTTGATCTATCGAAGGATTGAATTCGTCTTTGTCAGTTTTTTCGTCAGTAGAAAGGTATGCACTTCACTTCACTTTGACCTTTGACCTCTGAGATGAACAACGATCGCTGTTTTCATCGCTTTTTACCGCTGTTTTCATCGCTTTTTACCGCTTTTTTAAAAGCGATAGAAAAGTGATTGTTTTTCATTGCTTTCTTTAAGATCTTTAAAAAAAGTCTATTTATCAATGATTTTACATGTCATGAATGTGTTGCTTGTGTGAGTCCATTTCAAATAGGTAAATGAAATAATAATTAAGACTTACTCACAATCAGTTTAATTTAACTATCTAGACGATCGGTTTCGCTTTCTACCTTATGCAAAGCATCTTCAGGTCTGTCGATACAAAGTTAATTAAATGCTGAAATAATAAAACCCATATTAGGGTGTTGTCTTATAAATAAACAAATTAATTAATAGAGTACCAGAATGTAAGTAATGTTTTGTTTATTTACTAATTTATTACAATTCAATAGACTATTTTTATACCAATTTGTGGGTCTTACTTACTTTGTCTACTTATACGGTTTATTCATTTTTTTAAAAACCACAGACATGTAATATTGACATAGTTACTGTAATTTATATCATTTATCTTTGTTTATCTTTATAAGACAACACCCTAATATGGGTTTTATTATTTCAGCATTTAATTAACTTTGTATCGACAGACCTGAAGATGCTTTGCATATTGTAGAAAGCGAAACCGGTCGTCTAGATAGTTAAATTAAACTGATTGTGAGTAAGTCTTATTTATTATTTCTTTTACCGATTTTACATGTCTTTATATGAGATATTACACACTTTATAAGTGCGTAAAGTAATAAAGAAGGTGTCCGACCCTCCTTTACAATTAGGTAATTAACGTAATAAACATAATAAAATTATTTCAATTTGAATATTTTTTACCTGGTAATTATTCTGTGACATATAACAATTCCATTATATTTACTAAAACTCTACTTGATTTCAGTTATTTTATATTCATAAAAAGGACTCACAATTCGATTTCGTTTAGCCATGTACTCACGACTCGAATCAGAGTAAATTTTTTAAAACAGTTAAAATTTATAATTTTTAAAATAAAGTATTTTCATATTTTCAATATTTAGAGCCAATTGTTCGAACGCTAACCAACACTTGATTGTAATCAAATATTTAATTAAAATCAAATACGTCACATTTTGGGGTTATGTTGACTGATTTATTTTATTCAATTTTATTATTTTGCGTTATAATTTAAAATAAACCATAATTAAACTCTTTCTGATGTTAATTTTATGTTTTTCATTTACAAATCAATAATAATAATAAGAAATTTTTAATCATTTTGTGAGGGTGGTAATAAATTAGTGAAAAATTGGTGAAAAAATATTACGTAGGTTAAATTGGATTCCGCTTATTTGTCCCTGCTAGCTTAAGGCTTATCCTCGAAAATTGTAACGGTAAAATTTAGAGGGATATCTATTTCAAAAATATCTTTCTTTACGAAAACAAAATCCATTCACGAAGAATATTCTAAACGTCATCTTGTACTAGAGGTTAGCTTTATACCCACCTTATACAATCCCTTATTGTGAAAAGTCTTGGGTCTATACAATAAAGCGGGCCGGCCTTCTACACAGTGCGGTTTTGGGGTAATTAGAATAATACGAGTATACCAGAGTAATATTATTTATTGAATAATTATTTCACAAATTAGCAAGGGTACATACAGGTAACACATAATTGTCCTGTAAATCATAACAATCAAATCGAAGACAAACTTTTATAAAATTTTATTGCAAAATAATGTATAACAAGATATTTTGAGGTCACAATTTTTATTTTTTATGTCTTATATTTTCTTGTGTTACCTTTTTTACTGACAAATTGGATTTTTAACGTAGATTACAGTTTGATGATAAATATTCTGAAATGGAAAATGTTGAGATGTGGCGAATAAAAATATTCATGAAATTAAAATGAAAGGATTTACGTCTATTAGTAGTGTGATTTATAAAATTAGTACTTGAAGCCCAAATCGCGGGAGGAATATGTGCATCCGTTTTCAAATATTTATTATTTACTATATAATTTCTAAATTAAACCACTTTCACTTCTTTAGGTAACAATGTATCTGTTTTGACAACTAAATAGGTAATTAGACAAAATAATGAGTATTATAAATTCAAAACAGGAGTTTAAAGAATTAGAAGGAGGTAGTCCGGGCCCAGTTGAACGGTCAAGCTTATTCCAGTGGAAGAAATAAGGAGGATTATTTTTCGTTTTGGCTCAGCTGACATGCTCTCTCTAGCACTACAACCCATGAAACTGGCGTAAAAAGCATTTATACGGTTGTGAAACACGACGATTAACAGAGACATCGACGAAAGATATCTCGTCGAACTGGATGCAATAAAGTATGAGAATAGAAGGTACAGTCATGGATGGCATACAACGAAAGCAGCTCAAATGCTACGGACAGGTCCAATGAATGAAAGATAGTAGACTCCTGAAACAAGTACCTGTATGAACACCTACAGGAATTCAGAAGAGAGGATTACCTTAGAAAACACGGATGGAAGGATTAAGAAACTTAATGAGCTCAAAAGAACTTAAAGAACAATGTAACAACCGAATTGAATGAAAAATGGACGTCAGAAGACGTTTTATAGGGATTATATCATATTACAGGTACATTTTTTGGATTAAAAATAAATTTGAAGAAAACCAAGTTCATAGTATTTACAGAAGCACAAAGCATCAAAGTTAAGCTAGTACTAGATAATACAGAAATTGAACAAATATCTTCGTACAAATACCTTGGAGCATGGATCACAGAAGATACTGATTAGAGAAAAGAAATAAGATGCCGCATTGGAATTGCACGGTCAACTTTTAATAGAATGAGAAAAAAGTTTTTTGTGATCGCGATATCAATATATCGCTCCGGATAAGAATGCTTCGATGTTATATTTTCTTTACCCTTTTATGTGAGATTAAAGCTTGGTCACTTAAAAAATCCAACATTAAAATCGGCATTTTGAAGCTAAAAATATTTAGCTTTCTAATGGAATGCAAAAAATCTAATGAATCGCGTTTTTTGCATTAAATTATTAATCATTAAAAAACGGCTAAGAACTTTACGCAGGAAACAGGTAGGTTTTCGTCTTATAGGTCTACAATAACTAAAAAAGTTGTCAGCTACCTGGATTATTGAGTGTCACGAGAAAATCCTTATTATCTTGGACTAATATGACTGGACAAGCAAGTGAAGAAACAAACTTCATATATTATGTGAACTTTACTAACAAAACCGTTCAAAATAAATATTCCAATAAATATAAATAAACAAATTCCATATTCAAATACTACTACAAAATATTTGAGTATTACTCTAAGCTTATGTAAAGAAGAAAAGAAAATAATACTTCTGATTGAAATACAAAAAAATGTACTGGCTGATTGACCAAAATTCTACGCTGTTTCTACATAATAAATTATTATATAAGCAAATACTGAAACAATAGTATTATTATAATAACAGTATAAACATTTAGAAGGAAAATGTCACATATCAACAGAAAATGTTTCTATTCATATAAAATTTTAATTAAATTATAGGTACTTACTGCTTATTTATATCAAATTTCCTCAATCGGAACATAACGTCTTCGTGAACTACCCATTTTAAAAAGAATTAACACACTGGTTTGTCAAAAGTCGGAATAAACCCTAATAATGTTATTCAACATTATTTATGATCCACCCTCGAGAGCGTATTATACTTCTTACCTAACCAACCTAACCGTCGGAGAGAATCCAGAAACTATCGACAAGGACAGCCTGTACTGACCGAGAGAGAGAGAGAGAGAGTTACATTTAGCAAAATTTGAGATTTTTAAAAAACTTTATACCAAATAGCTGCTTTGTGTTACACTTTATGTTAAATATAAAAACAGATTCGGAAAGTGATTCAAATTCTGTAGTGCCCTATTTAAAAAAATTTACGTTTATTTTAACCAAAAATATTTGAAAAAAAAATATTGTTTAAACAATTTATTAATTTACAACCAAATAGTGCACTAGAACTTTTTAAGACCTTCCATATAAAAAAATAATCATCACAATATCTGCCATAGTTTTTGCGTTATTTAATATAAACTTTTACATTGGAATTTAGCTATGCCCAGAATCGCGAGGAACGGCCTTAAGAGTCCCTTCTGACCTCTTATAAAGCTTCATATTTCCTTTTGTGGATCATAAAAAATAAAACAGAAAATTAAAAAAAATATATTCTACAGATGAAATATCTAGACGCTTTTAAAGTCTTTAAAACAAGACTTACTGAGTTAAAATGGATTCATAAACAAAAAACAAAACTTGTATTAACTGTAAGACTTTCTACAAATAAATCGCGCCGTTTAAAAATGGTTCCTTGCTTAGAGTAATTAGTAACGATTCATATTATTTTTCCTTGTTCTAATTTAAGTGAATAAGTAAACAGCAATTCAGAAGAGGAAAGATAAAATTAATTCAGTCAAATTCAAATTCGCTTTCAATAACTTATGTTTGCAGATCTGCGGGGAGCTCAAACGGTATCCATTATGCTGAACGGAGAAGAATCCGAATTAACATTTCAAAACACAGGGACGTTAAAGGTAAGTTATTATTATTTTATTTTAATTTATTCATTCATTTTCATTACTGAATCGATCACAGTGATTATTAGGTTTTCAATTTTCAATAAAGACACCCAAAGAAAATTATTCGACGGTAAAATTTGATGCCGCAGAATAAAACGGAGAAATTTATTTTGTGTGGGATTCTTTAAAGAAATGAAATCGTTTGACACTTAAATGTTTTATTCCTCACAAAGAATTACTAAAAAGAGACGAACAGAAATGTGAAAACAACTTCCCATCATAAAACGTCACATTTATTATCTTGTCCATGCTTTGACAAGGAAATATGTTTCTTATTACAAATTAATATAAAAGAAATTAAGCAGGAAAAGGAACTGAAATAAAATAAGTATATACAGCTTAGGAAGTCAAAGATGTGAAAATCGTACATGTCATTAAATTTCACAGGTGGATGCATATTTTATGCTGGCTGTAACAGACATCATTCTGCCCGTGCATGACTAGACTGAACTGCTAAATTCTTATTACGATTGACTCTAGAAAAATATAATATTTCTTTATTAAAGTAAAAAAATTTTTGCACATTTAGTAATAAAGAATGTTCGTTCTATAACCTACAATTTTGCCCATCACTGTCTAAAATTTCCAAGCGACAAGGACTTTTGCTACCTTAATTTTAATGGTTAATCGCAAGTCTTGCAAGTACATACCGAAGATACCTTCCTTTCACTATTCTTTGCGGTTTCTGAAGTGACTGACATGTTATTCCGGGAAAGTTAGCTTTTTACATTATAAAATTATGTACATGCGCGAACAGTAGTAACGAGAGTGAATTTTTGTCTTTAAGTAAAAAGTAGTGAATCATTTGTAATTCAAACGAGCTTAAGAAACACCACTCAGGCAGATTTTATGATTATATGAGAATGAGTCTGGATACATTTCAGAATGTTTGTTGTACCATCCGTATCTCTGGCGACTGTCACGTGGTTTGAAAACCACCAATAAACTTTTAAATTACCAGGCGATCAACAGCTCGATCGCGATTTAAAACAAACTATTTTGTTTTGGCATTGACACAGGTCGCGAGGGCAAACGGGTGAAACATCCTTGCTATGTGCAATCTCATAAGAAAATTAAGGTTTGTTTTTATATCGATGTATCGACCGCGACCTCCATCGCACACATACATGTATCTTCGGTATATTCGTACCCTAAGGGAGCTGTTATACAAGCGATAATGATGCAGAAAATAAGGCGCATAATTTCCAAGTTAAGGTAAATTCAGACACATCAGTCACGACTCGTCACAGTCCTGGCGCCGAACCGAACAATCCGTCATACAAAATATTCTTTAATAGAAATATGGCGCCGGCATTCACATTCATCAGGCGAGCCAGCTGTCAGATAATTAACGGTTTCCCAGCTGTCAGATAATTAATAGTTCTGTGACCAAACAGGACCGGTTCGGCGCCGAGACTGTGACGGGACTGATGTGTCTGAATCGACCTTAAAGCTGGATTTATAGTTTGACGGACTGTAGACGCAGACGCGCTGGAAAAAGATCAACATAGACTTTTGTGTACTCTTATTTATAAATGAACGTAAACGCATGACGGGACGTAAGCCGACGCACTGTAACGGAAGAGTTGGTCAACTTTCATCTTTTACAGTGGGTTACTTGCTTCTGGTCAATCAAAAAGAAGGAATTTTGTGCTGTGAACCAAAGTGGACTGTCTGGCCCGCCCACCATTTTGTAAAGTTTCTTATCAACATATTCGAATTTTGATTTTGTTGATTATTTGTTACAATGGACGTTAAGAATTTATAAAATAATAATAAAAAATAATAAAAGGATATTATAGTATCATGGTCATCAGTGTAGCCACTATTTCTACCCATGCGCAAAAATATAACTCCGTCGATTTATAAATTGAAATAATATTTACAGTCCGTTTGTTACGTCTCCAGTGCATCTACGTCTACAGTCCGTCAAACTATCAATCCAGCTTGATACGTAACTAGTTACGTCGCGTTGAGATCATTTTGTTTGCGTTGTCAGCGCTACGTATAACTTGATGCTCTGTGAAACCCGTGAACTGCGCACTACCAACGCGAACATCTGTACTAAACTCTGTTTTTTAACCAGGAGGAGTAAACCAAAAAGACAGATTCACACTCAAAAAAGTTACTAGAAAAGTCACCAAATACATCTTCTTTTTTTGTTGATTAGCTCGGCCTTGCGGTAATCGAGTAATCAATATTGGACAACCTCACACGTCAATTTTAACCTAACTTTGTTTATTTATGTTTGAATAATAAAATAATTTTTTCAATTCACTTCCAATATATATTACAATAAAAAAGGACGTTTTTCACATTTAGTCCCATGTATATATATTTAAATATCGGGTGATCCAGTTATATAGATCTCTTAAGTCTATGGTACCTATTTAATTATATATATTTAGAGAATATTTTGATCGAGAGAGTCAATAATGTTACAGATCTAAGTATGGTTTTTCTCAGAAATTTGTCTTTTAATAGATCATATTCTTATTCTGGTATGATCAATTTCTTGAATCTAGTTTTTTTTCTTACCAGATACTTTGTATAAATAAGTGTGTACTTACAATTTCTTTAATGCTGGATTCTTGTTTAATTTTGACAGTGAGTTTGTCCCATTTGTTATCAACAAATAAAATTTACTAAAAAATACTGGATTTCTGTGAGATAATTAACAAATCCAATCTATTATGTTACATTCTTGCATAATTTTGCAGTTTTTTTGTGATGATCTACAACGAGGAAGAACAAAACCAACTGTATCATACAATACAATCAAACTAAAACACAACATTACTTTACTAATGTTCTTTTATTGTGCTTCTTAACAAGTATACACTAAATTTAAAAGATAGTTGCCGTTTTTCTTATAATAATTAGATATAAATAACATACATTTATAAATTTATAAACACTTTAAACTATATTTAGTATAAATATCATCTAGAAAAATATCACATTAAATACTATTCGCATATCACCAAGTCCAAGTTATTACAAACAACTTAAAGAGTCAGAAATCGATTTATATATTAGAGGAAAATAATAATAATAAATAAATTTCATAAATGTCATTAGTGTCAATATGTCATAATTTAGTGGAGTAAACTTGCCTGCGGTTGGACCAATTGCAAACAAGCATTACGGCGCGGAAAATTTGAATTACTCCTCCTGGTTAAAAAACAGACCATAGCAACGCTTGACGTCGGGATAAAGCAGACTTACTGTCGGCAATATCGGTCGTATAATTTAAGGTCGATTCAGACACATCAGTCCCGTCATAGCCTCGGCGCCGAACCGATCCTGTTTGGTCACAGAACTATCAACTATCTATCAGCTGGGATCAACTGATGAATGTGAATGCCGGCAACATTTTGTATTAAAGAATATTTTGTATGACGGATTGTTCGGTTCGGCGCAATCACTGTGACGAGACGTGAC
Source organism: Diabrotica balteata (assembly GCA_918026665.1). Lineage (NCBI taxonomy): Eukaryota > Metazoa > Arthropoda > Insecta > Coleoptera > Chrysomelidae > Diabrotica > Diabrotica balteata. The sequence goes on from OU898281.1 coordinate 125,994,761, forward strand.
TGATGTGTCCATAGACCAAAATCAAATAGATGGCGAACTCAATAATGACATTTAGAAGCTAAAAGGCGACATCTACAAATTTGAAGAAACTAAATACAACGTTGCCACACTATTGCCTCTGATAGTTTTCTTATTCAGTTAAAAATACAGAGTGCACTCAGGGTGAAATATGTTTCGAATGTTTTTAGAAAAAAAAGGATAAATAAAAATGATAATTAACAAAAAAAATTTGATTTATTAATTTATTTAATTTTATAGTGTAAATTGAACATGGATATTTGCACCATACCACACATAAGTTTTGTAAAAAATATTATTATCTATATTGAATAAAATATTAAAATAAATATAAACCATCTGACCATCTGAAGTGAATAACAAAACAAACATATTAATCAAAAAAAAATTAACTTGTTAAAAAAATCTACAATTATAGATCATTCTTACCTTAACAAATACAGATTAAAACTTAACTATAATAAATTAAGAAACTAAAATAAATTTCAAAATATCTATATGGTTTTTGTCTATGGATGTGTCTGAATCGACCTTAACTCCATGGTAATGCCAGTCTCCGGTGGGGCCGACGGCAACTTGGCGCTGCTAACGCGACGACATTACCGCCTTTCAGGACCCTTATGTCACCTCGGGGTAAATGGAAGGTCTTGCCACCTTCTGTACCACCGTGTGCTCTGTAGAGGGGCTTCGAAAACATCGTGAGCTCCTCTACTTTTGTCCATTTTCAGGGTATGGACTTCAAAATGTTTTGTTTCCTGATGGCTCGTCTTAATAAAGACGAGAGATTTCTTACATGACAAATATCTTACATGATAGTTGTCGAAATAAACATCAGGTTTGTTGTCTTCGATGTCTTGCCTTGAAAAAGGCAAGTTATTTCTTACATGACCAAATATACATAGGTCGAAATAAAACACCAAAAATACAGTAGAAATAATACTCAGCCACAGAGTATGGAAAGCTAAAAAGGAAGCAGAGCCCCGAGAGCACTAAGCTCTCGGAGTGCCCGTGAAGGACTGAACTGATTGACCTGAAAATCGCCCAATTTTATACTTTCTGAAGTAGCGATTAGGGATTTCCAGGTCAGGGAGGGGCCAACGGGAAAAATAAGGGGCGGGGCGATGCGTCTCGAACGTGAACTAGTCGCGTCCGAGAACACTTATATTCCGTACAAAATATATTTCTATATGCACTTTTTTAACTTGCGTAATATTCAGTTCCCCACACCAGAGCACATTAAAATCTGTATATAGTCCTGTACTTGTCATATCGCAGTTTAGATATTCGTTCTATATATTTTTAGCTCTGCTGTAGTCACTTTGATATTTAGAAACAGATTCAATATGAGTTTTTACTGATTACGTGCTTACCTCTCATATCAAGAATATGAACCATAGCCCCGTTTGACTTTAATTAGAAATATTCTCAATTCTTTCACGAGATTTTTGAATGTATGGACGATTAGTATTCTTTAATCTCCTCATGTTCTATATTAAACAAATATATTCAGCGGTATATTTCCTCCTAGAAATGTTACTTTTCTGTTTTTTCTTATACAATCTATTCTTATTTTGTACTATGATACTTCCAAAGAGATAGTTATTTTTAAGAGCGTAGGCGCAAAATTTCGGGCTAATGCTTTTTAAATGCACTCATTTTTTTCGAATCCTGAGAAAACTAATAAATATTTTTGAACAATTTAAACTCAGAATGAAAGATTACATCATTACCGAAGGCCAATAGTCCCTTAGAATAATCAAAACTTTCTTTTAAATAAGATATTTGAAATTAAAAATCACACTGAATTTGATCTTCGTTCAATTTTTTACTTCTCATTTAATGTTTATATTTTGTTAGTTTTTTTTTTTTCATGCAGTTTTTAATTTAAACCTGTTTAGCGTAAGTATAGGATGACTAGAAACGAATTAATCAAGAGTAGTGAATCTATGTAAAAAAACCGCTATTTTGTGACGCTACCCGGCACGACGCCATCTTGTAGCGCTAGTTCGGTGACGCTCACCTCAGCATTTTACTATGGAGAAAAACGTAATACAACACCAGTATAGAAGCTTTGCTTCAAAAATGTCCACCTTACTAGATTTACACTAAAAATCATTGCTACTGTGCCTAAGCTCTTTGTATGCTACTGAACTGTTTTTATTTATCTAATTTATTGTCTTTATTTATTAAAAATGGTTCTACATTTATAACACTGACAAGTGTATTAGAATCTTTATATATTTATTACAGTTTTATACTTATCACTAAAAACTAGACAACAACTACTTTAATTTATATTATTTATTTACAATATTTATTATGGACTGAAAACTGTTTACGATACAATTTCTATTTATACTAATCAACCGTTAATCTCAAAGCGGCGTTGACCTTCCAGAACTTGCTCGATCGTCGTGGAGCCAAACAGGTCTTTTAGCGTAGGGCGCATACACATCGAATTTGGACGGTCGATAAAAGTTCGATCGAACAAATTCCTTTGGTGGCGCGAAGAAACAAATGTGAGCGGGCACACACATCGATCGCCAAACGGCACGGCACCGCTGCCGTGTGATGGTCGTGTGGCGATCGATGAATGTCACTGCATTCACGGCTGCCGTGGTCGTTGCCCTCGTTCCAAGGCATATAGTATCAAATGAACGCGCGCACACACATCGATCTTTATCGACAGACCAGAGGATCAGTTGCGTTTTCTGACACTGCTGTGGTAGAACTGCTAGAGAAATTTCTTTAATGCATGATCATCATTTTGGCTTTACAACCCTGTGTGGATCCTAGCCTCCCCAAAAATTCTCTTCCAGCCGTCCCTATCCATCCTCCGCCAAGAACGTATTTCCATATTTCTCATATCTTGGTCTATGTTATCTATGAATCTTGTTCTGGGTCTTCCTCTTCTTCTTTGACCAATAGGTCTATCAAGGAGCGTTTTTCTAGCTGGGTCGGTTTGCTCCATCCGCATTACATGGCCTACCCACCTCAGACGTCCTATCTTAATGTGTTTTACGATATCTGGTTCCTGGTATATTCTATAGAGTTCGAAGTTGTATCGTCTTCTCCAGACACCATTTTCAGTTACCGCTCCATAGATTCGCCTCAGTATTTTTCTTTCGAAACATCCTAACATGTTTTCATTGCTTTTTGTTAAAGTCCAGGTTTCTGAAAAAAAAAAGAAGATTAAGCCCAAAATAGCATCTATTAGCCGTACAAATTCTGCGGTTTATCTCTGCGGTAATGTCATTTTCAGTATTGACGAGCATTTCCAGGTATACAAATTCGTTAACTGCTTCGATGACGTCGTTTTCTATAACAAGTGGCCGTCGAATTTGTGGTTGCGGACCTATTTTCATGTATTTTAAATTAAACCCATTTTTGTAGCCGCTTCCTTTAGTGCTACATACGCCTCTCGTGCTGCGTTTTCCGTTCTCCCAAAAATATTGATATCAGCATGTCGTCTCTGGAATTAATAAGCCATAACCCTTGAAAAAGACAATGCCTGTATGTTTCTTTAAGGTGGTAGAAATAAAACACACTATTCTGAAGCGAAAAAAAAAGGTCAACGTCAGAGTCTTAAGGTGTTCGTGTAAAATTGCCGAGTCCTTCAAGTGAGGAGCTCGACGGCTACCCGCTGAGGGTAAAACCACTACTGAAGTGAGATCCGAAAATGTCCCATATTTAAAGTTATTTTACCTTTTATATGAAACTTTTTCATTTCTCAACCAATTAAATTAATTAAAAGTTTCAAAAGGGAAGGACTAGGCAAAGTCGAGGCGCGTGATTGGTGCGCCTGGACGTCAAGCATATGCTAGGATTTGCACAGATTTGTTATATATTGAACCGGTAGTTGTGATTTGTGACGTACGTATTACTTTTTCCAGAGCTAGATTGAATTTCTTTAATGCATAATGCAATAAAATATAATTTTTTTAAAAGTCGCTTCCATTATGTTGCAATGAGCTCTTTAATTCCGTGTTTTACGTTATTCTGACATGCTTGTTTCTACTATAATATTACTGATCCGTAACTGTATTCTTAATATAAAATTCACATTATTGTTTTTCCATTTATACTACATATCTGGTAAATTTTCCCATTTGTTTTGTTAATGAAACCATCTGCGTCTACGCCTCGAAGCTCTGATTTCCTTTTGAGTTTCTATATTTGTTTACTGGATAAACGTAAGGCTTTAAACGGAAATAACGTTTTGAAATAGGGGATGTTAGAATAAATTAAATTGTACAAGATAATCTCTGCCACGGTTTTCCAAACATATTTACTTTGTGGGGATTTTACACGCTTGTGTTATATGTGGGGATCAAGGTTTATCCTTTGTTATCTACTGTATAAAAAATGAAACATAAAAATAAGCATTTCAATCACAAAAAAAATTACAATGATACAAAGAAGATTTTGCAAATTATCGCAAATATTCTTTTTAACTAATGAGATTTGAAAAAATCGCAACATTCATCTACAACTATAAAAGTATAACAAGAAAAACTTTTATGGTTTAATAAATATCCAAAAGTGTACAGAAATATGTGTTGATATAATGAAAAATAAATATTTTTTTATAAAGCTAAGAAAAATTGACAATGCAACAAGGTCTACAAATAGACTGCAATTATAATGCTCCAACCTAGAGCACATGGAAAAATAAAATAAAAAGAAATAAAGAGAAATAAATTACCATAAAAAGAACATTGTTAGAATATTTATTTGGTATACATGGTAATGTTTGAATCTTGAAGCGTTTGAGCGTTAAAGAAAAGAAGTCCACTGGATTGGATAGCAGCTTCAGAGTCGCAGTTTGGTGATGAGACTACCCTTACTTATATAGACTATCTGCACATATAACGTGTCTCGTGCGAATTCTAATGAGGCCTTTCCATATATAGCAAGGGAGATCAAAACCTTTGGTCATTTTTGTTACCGGTAGCTGGGAAAATCTCATTTTACGGTTTCAACAATTTATGTACCGTAAAAGTCGAAATTGGTTAGCAAGACGCCAGGGTGAATTTTGGAATCGAAATCGGTTTGTTGCCAGTCGGGATACATCCATATGGATGAGGAGTTTAGAGTTTTATATCATTTTTTGTACTCCGTTATGAGTGATTTCTGTCTACGCATGGAGGGTGGAACACTATGGCTAATGTCCGAATCCTCAAAAGGAGAGTAGATCTAATATAGCCAATAACTATTCTCGTTGTTCTATGTAGTTGGGCGACCATAATTTTAGAGCGGATGCTGTTTAGCCAAACTGGCTTGCATTTTATTGCAACAGGCCACACAGTATACCACTTAAAGCTAAAGTTCGTAATGTTTTTGCTTGAGCTCCGAGAATGCTGAATAAAGCTTGGATACTCAAAACAAGGATAGTTTCAATATGTTTTTTGAAAGATAGGGTTTTGTCCAAAGTCCCTTCAAGGTATTTGAGATGTTTTTTGGTGTTTGAGCACATTATTATGAGGTCCGTTCAGATGGTGATTTGTTATTTGTTTGGAATCAGCTTTCTTCAATCTTATTTAGGTTTGGTATAAACCACTACTTTCAAAGTTTTCACTAAAAGTAAACAAATCGTGTTAGGTCGAGCCCACATTCGTGAGGAGAGGTACAGATACGTACATCGATCTTACTATGGCTACACAGGGAGTAGCAGCAAAAACAAAAAATTGGTCAATTGGTGAGACTTGCCAGATTATACCGAAAAGGAACATCACTACATCGGATTCTTAATAACCGAAATAGGAACTACTAACAATGTTCGCACGTCCGAGATGCCCAGAGTCGCATGTGGTGATGGTTACCACTAGAAAACATAATATAAGAAACTCATTATTAAACTGAGAGTAGGTATGATAAATAATCAAAGGACAAGGGTGTAAAACCTAAGACGAGTCATAAAACATGCTATAGAAGGTAGTAGAATAGGTCGTCTAGAGGTGAGCAGGATGTCATACTGGTAAAATGGAGGAGTCCATTCTTCTATTTTTTTTTGCCATCTATTTTCCGGCATTCTCTGAAGGTGTCCATACCAGTTAAATCTTTTGGCTTCGATTGTGTCTATTATGTCTAGATCGATTTCCATTTCTCTCCGAGTATCTTCGTTTCTCACCTATCAAGTCTAGTGAGCTGGCAACATCGTCTCCAGTAGTTCATTTCCATGGCCTTAATTTTTGATTTGTTTCTTTGGTTTATTTCCAGAGTTCGGCACCGTACAGTCCAATACTTTCTATTATTGTTTTATAAATTCTTCTTTTATTTTCTTTTATTATTTTTTTTTTTTTGTTCCATAATAGTCCGTGTAGCTGTCTGGTGGCTGATATTGCTTGGCTAATCCTGGAATGTATTTCTTCGCTACTTCCTGCTTTTGATGTTATTTTGACTCCAAGTATTTAAAATTATTGTTTGTTGGTTTTATAGTTCCCATTTCGATTTGTATGCTTTCTGGCTTCTCTCCTACAACTAAGTACTCAGTTTTTTGTATATTAATTGTGAGGCCCCATTTGGTGTACTCATCTTCCAGTTTTCTAAGCATGTATCCTACATCACTCTTGTCTTCAGCTAGAATGGCTTGGTCGTCAGCGAAGTGTATCGTGTACAATCTATCATCTCCGATTGGGATGCCCATATTACAGCACTTTCTTTTCCACAGTGAGATTTCTCCTCATTTAGATATATTTTGAAGAGTGTAGGTGCTATGCAGCAGCCTTGCTTTAGGCCCTTACTAATAGGAATTTCTCTAGTTAATCTATTTCCAGTTTTAATGTTTTCCGTCATATTTTTGTAGAGCTGTTGTACTTCTTGTATATTTTTTTTGCTTATTCCTTGTTTTTCCATTGCTACCCAAAGCATTAAAAGTGGTACACTATCGTATGCCTTTGTCAGATCTATAAAGACTATATGAGTTGAAAGGTTGTGGGCTAATCTTTTTTCGATATAATTTATTTTATTTTATAATGTTTCAATGCACTTCTTTACATTTTCTTTCCATTTCTCTAGGTCTGATGCTTTTTTTTCTAAACACCGCTGTTAATTCTTTTCAGGTCTGCGTATACATTCTCTAACCATCTTTTCGTGGCCTTCCGTGAAATGTATTTTGCATTGGCGCACGTGAAAGCACAAATTATTACTCTCAAGAGTTTTACTGATGAGATTCATTAAATTATATTTAAAAAATCTCCTGCTATAAGGTTAAAGAATTTTGGTTGTTAAGACGTAAAAATTATTTCTTTTGATGTTTAGCTATCTCTTAATCCTCTTATTTTTCTTAGAAGTGATAAACCTTTTCTGAAATAAATGATTCAATTAGTGTCGTGATAACTACCTTGAAGCGTCTCTTACAACAAAAAAACGAATTGTACACTAAAAATATATTTTTATTCAAAAACCTTAATGACCGTCTCTACAAAACGAGCGTGACTTAGGATTAACTCTTGACAGATGCGAAACATTATTTTCTTGTTTCGTTGAAGCTATTTGTTATTTAAATCTGACAGAGTTATTCCTTTTCATTTTTAGAAAATGTATGGAAATGACTTGTCAACTTCACTCCCAGTAGTATTTTACCAAATTTCTCTCCCTTTAACTTCCTGTTTCGTTCCCTTTGGAAATTATATTCAAGTAGATAGGTATCGATGATTTTTTATTGAAATGGTTTTTGCGAATACGAACAATGGGGGAGTTTATTATCAACTCTTACTGGCAAGATGACTCACCTGCTTGTATGCGACTTTATATTTCCAAACAAAGCTATTTATTTTTAAAATTCCTATGTGCATCATATGTTTTTATGGTAACAACAGTAATATCCCATTTTATGGAATATGATATGTATTTTAAGGCCTCATTACATGACTGTTGCTCTCTATTTGTCTCTCTTTTGAGTACGTTGTTTTGCTTCCGAGAATGTGTAATTAGGCATACCCTCTATCTGATCAAATCATCTTATTAAGTGATTTCTGGTAGCTACATTACCTTTAACTATAAATGTCCAAACGTTTTTTTCTTCTTTTTTTTATTTGCACAAATATACCCGCATCAACCACTTAAGATTATTGGCTATGTAAATACATAATATTTTACCATTTGTTACACAGTTCAGTTATTTTAAGGTTATTTAACAAATAGATTTGATTGGTAGTCATTACAGTTTTTAAATTATTTTATACAACAAATTATTTTACAGAAGAATTAATTTGAGTAAAGTAAAAAATACATTTAACTCTTAATACAAATAGACAATAAATATTTTGCTTTGTGCTAATTTTGAAGAGATTAATATAGAATCGGTACGAGTCATATAAAAAAATACGTGTCATTAATAGTTTTTTATTTAAATTTCAAAATTGAACATAGACAGTTTTGCATGAGTAATTTTAACTTAAGTAGTTTTGCAGGAGCATTTAATCAACTTAGACAGTTATGAAACAACTAATTGCTAATAAATATATTAAACATGTCATGTGCTATTGTACACTAAGAGAATATGAAATATTTTTAATCTTAACATTAAACTCTTAAATCTACGTCGTCTTGCATTACAGTATCTTCATTGTCAGTTCCTTGAGGAGCACTATCACTTTGGTCCCTTGAAGGAAACACGGTAATATTTAAGGGTATCAAAAGTAATCCAATCTTCACCAAAGTTTTTAAGAAGGCCTTTTACGTCTTGTAATTTTGCTGGCTGCATCAGGAACTCCAAAATCCATGATGGTAGGTTTAATATTTTCGAAGGATTTGCCCCTTTTACAAACATTTACGTAACTCAACGGCTCAGATGCATAGCATGGCTCTCCTTTAATTGCAATTTTGTTATTTTTATCCTTTCATAAAAAGAGTTTCTTAGAGGCCTTAAATTGAAAATGCCATGAACCAGCTACCTTCACTACATCTTTAGCGGTAGTTTTCCAATCATAGAAATTAAACTCGGCACCGAGCCTTAAAACCATACCATATTTCTTAAAAATATCGAATTATGTGTCGGATTCGACAATTACTTCAATAGGTCGTATTTCTCTTTCTATATTTCCAAAAACTCGATCAGGGGATAAAAAAGAATGTCCAACAACAGGGTACGTCACTGTAACTTTTTTGATGTGTCGTGGTGCTTCTGTTTTAAGCCAATAGGACAACATTACCACAACTATTGTATTTTTGTTCTGGCCTCCACAGCGATCACAAAATAGCCTAATATGAGAAATAGTACCTTCAAAATTTGTGTTTTGTAATCGATGAAATAATGCTGAGGCTATCTGATTGGACCCTTTCATAGCCTCGGATTCCAACCATGTATAAATGAAGGTATTTGAGATATTCTGAGGTCCAGAAGATTTTCCTTGACATATTGTTAAATTGTACGTATACAGTTGCCTACTACAGTAAGCACACAGGCACTTTGGTAAAACCAAATTTTTTTGGCATTCAAAGGACAAAATCAAATCATCGTCAGCTTATGTTTTCAAACTGGTATAAAAGGATTTTGCCTTTAAAGTATGTACATGATATTGAGTAATCAACGTCTGTTTTTAGACAAATCTTTTTCAATTTTAATTGCCTCTTTTAATTGAATACACTTCGAACAAGTGACTGTTGCTGGTGTTTTGAAACTTAAGTTGAAAGTCATTTCTAAAAACTTCACATCACTACAATTTAAAATACCCTCACCATTGATGGAAATACTTAGATGAGGTGTGGTAGAATTTTGCACGGGATGTAATTGATGAAAATTTAGTTTTGAGAACATTGAACAGGAGCGACTGATTACTGGACCAATTAGAAAATGTCTTCAGTGAGTTTGTTATTTTATCTTGTAAAAAATATATATCTTTATCGCGATATAGCATTGTTGAGTCATCCACATAAACTAATATTAATACATCAGACATTACATATAGTAGTTCATTAATATACAAAATAAATAATATCGGGCCCCATATGGAGCACTGTGGTACTCGATTTTTATTAACAATCGGACCAGACATTGAAATCTTGAAGATATTTTTTACTCTTATACTCTAATCTATCGAGGCGTATATTATGTGGCACACAATTATAAGCACGACTGAGGTCACAATAAATGGCAGTTGGATTTTCACTGTTTTTAGGTAAGATAAAAATCGTTAATGGTTATGGAAGTATAATATTTATTTCGAAATCCATGTTGATGCTTTGTGAAAATTTGGTGATATCTAAAAATGATAAAAGTTGTTTTAGCATTGCATATTCAATATTGTTAGATACCGCAGATGGAACAGACAATGGTCAAAAATTTGACATTAATTCAGGATCATCATCATCGTCAGCCTCTCTGAATCCACTACTGGACACAGGCATCCCCTGTTTGTCTCCAAAGTGTTCTATCTTGTGCTTGCTGTATCCAGTTTTTTGTTGTCTTTCGTAAGTCGTCTTGCCATCGTGTTGGTGGTCTTGCTCTGCTACGTTTATCGGCTCTTGGTCTCCATTCAACTAGTTTGCGAGTACAACTTTCATCCTTCATTCTGGCAACGTGTCCAGCCCATTTCTATTTTAAGTTACAGCTTCTTTCAATGACGTCTATGACTTTGGTCTTAGCTCGTAGATCTGCGTTTCTAATCCTGCCTCGCATAGTGGCCCCTATCATTGATCGCTCCATTCTTCTCTGCGCTACTCTTAGTTTTGTGCGTTTTTCTTTGTGAGCGATAATGTTTCTGCACCATAGGTCATCACGCACGCATTGGTCGAGAAATTTTTTTCTTCATATTAGTTGGGATGGCACTCTTAAAAACGTTCCTAAGAGCTCCGTATGTTGCCCATCCTTGTATTATTCTTGTGGATATTATCTTAATTTCGTGACCCAGATATATATAGATTTATATATATATATTATATATATATATATATATATATATATATATATATATATATATATATATATATATATATATATATATATATATATATATATATATCTTATCTGCAAAGATTAAATTTCTTTTCTATATATATATATATAATATATATATATATATATATACATATATTATATATATATATATATATAATATAAAATTAATATTTCTTGGGTTTAGGTTCAATAAAGATATGTTACATGTGGAACTAGATTTTATTTTCCATTGCAATCAATCAACGTTTCGGCAGGAAACCATTGCCTTGGTCAAGATTCAAAACGTAAAACGTGACACAGACATTAACGAACCGACATATAAAAGTTGATGTCTCTTCGATATCGAGATATCAACTTTTATATTTCAGTTCGTTAATGTCTGTGTCACGTTTTACGTTTTGAATCTTGACAAAGGCAAGGGTTTCCTGCCGAAACGTTGATATATTGCAATGGAAAATAAAATCTAGTTCCACATGTAACATATCTTTATTGAACCTAAAACCAAGAAATATTAATTTTATATTAAAGATAATACGGTTCAAGAAACTCAAAACTACATATATATATATATATATATATATATATATATATATATATATATATATCCGTACCTCGGAGGTAAAGGACACTATGTCCATTTTCTTACTTTTTCAGGAGAGCAGTTTTAACATTTTTTAAATTTTTAATCAGTAAATACTCAAATGTTTCTTATATTTAACCAAGATTAATATATTATTATTGTGGTGTGTATAATCGTTTTTCCTTCTATGAAGTGTTATGTACCTGAAGTTTACCGATCATTTTATAATTTTTTTTTAAATGTGTAGTTGGACATAGTGTTGTTTACCTCTAATACCTTTTTTAAATAATGTGACATTGCATGTTAAGGTCTCTACGAAATAAACAATACAAATACACTAAACAGCCTATACTATTATTTTATTAGAGGTAAATATTATAATGTTATATTAATTAAATTAAGAAAAGTTAAATAAAGTATAATTATAGACAAGTTTCAAAATTGTTAAAGAGGCTCCATATCATCTTCATCTTCTTGTGGGTAATCGTTTGTGGCTACATCGCTATGTGTTAAATTTTGATAAAGTGCATGACAAACTGACGGAAAAAGGCAGTAAGGTAATGAAGTCAATAAACATTTGTTTTCTGATTGGTAATGGGTTTACTGAGACTTGATTTAATTGAGCTGGAAACGTTACTTGCTGTCTTCGATACCTCATGAAGTCCACTTCATACATATTTTGATTATTGAAATCGGTCTTATAAAAGAGCTTCCCAATGTGTTTTTGTTAGACTTGTAGGAGTCAACACAGTTGACAGTAGAACAGGATCTTCATTAACATTCTTTTTTATACTTACAAAAGGATGATTAAGTGACAATTTCTTATCGAACAGCGTTTTGAAGTTTTTAAAATCTGCAAGTTCCATATTGTGCACTGTGTATTTACTTGATGTTTGCCTAACTAGCTGTTGCCAGTTCCATGGTGTTAAAATGGCCAAATTGGAGAGTTTCTTTTTGTTTCTCTCGATTAGGCATAAACACTGTCTGCTTCCATATGTGTGTGCCCTTTCAGTAAAAACTTTTAAGTGATCGTGTTTATTTGAGGGTATGTACGCAGTATCCAAAATATAGCACATTATAACACTTATATTTTTATTTTGTCCATAGCAGTTATCGGTCCATAGAGTGATGTCCTTTACTTGACTACCTGGAATTGTATTGTCAGTCCATTTCAAAATTCACGAGGCAATTTCATTTGCACCTCGGAACCCTTTCGATTCGTCCCACATCATACATTGTACAGAAGAATTACTGCTTCTACAAAAGCTTGGTTTTGTAGAAACTAATACAATTGTTTGTTAGTGGTGAAAGCAAACATTTTTACAAATCACAGATAGTACTTTGTGTTTTGGTGACTCTTTAGCCATTAAAAAGTCCAATTGTTGTAAGTTATACCGAGTTTTAAATTCAATTAGGTGAGTATCATGATTAGCCTGTACACTGGGTAATTCATCTGCAGTAAGATTATTTTTCAATTGAGCTGTGAATGTACTGCATGTATCGCAAGTGTCTATTTCGGGTTTTTCAAACGAAAACTTGGAAATCTTTATTAAAAATATCTGCGTCGAATTACTTTTTTACTCTGAGCTTTGGATCTACATGTCTTTCATTGCATTCATCAAAGTACAGTTGATACAACTTTTCTATCGTAAGTTCTGTGCCAAGATAATCTCTCTTACTCTTTCTCTGAAATAATGAATCTCGCACTTTGGGAATGATTTAATATGTTGATGTATACTATTTATGGTTTCGGTAGGAGTTTTATTGATTAGCGTGTGTCTACCTCTTTGATCAGCTTTTATTTAACCTCCTGGCTCCTTTTTTTTCAACATATTTAATACTACCAAATTAGATATACAAAGTGTGTTTGAAAAAATAAACTTGTCACCTCAATCGCTGATTGTTCACTGTAAAATGGTAGTGTAGTGTATTATCTTTAGATTTGGTAAACTTTAGGTCTTTTTTTGTTAATCGAAGAGTAGGTTGGATGTCGACACATGAGAAGATAAATTGCTTTTTAACATCTGAAACGTTTATCTCAGTCCAGTATGAGTTGAAAATTTTTTGTCTTTCGTATTCTGGCAATCTTTTAGAGCATTTCATGCGACACATGCAAGGAAGCTTTAACATTTTTGCAGGCATGTTTTTGCCTTTTTTACTGAGATACTCTTTCCCACCAGCTATTTTTGATTTGCGAACATTACAGACCCAATTTTGTTCATTTACGTTTTTTGTCTTTTTGTTCGAACTTAGTTACATTTTGTATTTTTCATTTAACACTTTTCTCTTCTTCTAAAATACCTTCATTATTTTCATTGGAATTGCCTGCAACACTGCTTAGGAATAAATCGTCCTTAAGAAGATTTTTTGTTATTGCCACACTAGTCGTAGGAGTAATAATAGCTTTCTCTTTTACCTTTGTTTTCACTGGTTTACTTATACGTCTCATATCATTGTCGTCTGATTCTGAGCTTAGAGGCTCATAGGTTATATCAATATCCGAATTATCATCTCCAAACAAATTATCATCTTCTTCCAGTTCCTTCCATTACCTTGGAAGTTACTGTAATGACCAGGTGGTTCTGAAACAAATCCAGCCTTGTAATAATAATTATAGACTAATTTTATAGGCCTATAATTGGCCAACACAAAAATAATCCTTATAACCAAAGAAGGGAATTTAGTGAGCACTTTCCGTTACTTTCATTAAATAAATATAGATCTGGCAACATCTGTTTACCCTAATCTGTTGGTATCAACAACATCAATAATTTTTGGGGTACCGGTTACGCCTAACGGTAAATAAATTTTACCCAATCTCTTGTAGTATTTTGTTTATACGAGTACATATTGATAATTGCATGGTAAATTCCTGTCTATGCCTACAACACAAAGTAACATAAATGGCAATGCATGTTACATAAATAACTGATAACAATCATACCATATTATGGTCATTAAAAAAAACAGACGAAATTCTTTACTAGTAACAAGAACATACTAACTGATACTTCTGTTTTAACGGTAGATAGAAGAAATGTATGTACAGTTTGAAATTCTGAGCCCCATACAAAATAATATACAATACTAAATATTTGAGGTTAGAAAAATACAAAATTAGTGTTAAAAAACAATAGCTTACCTGTAAGTGTTGTTTTATTTGGAATATTACATGACAGTAATTGTAATATTATTTTTCCACGAGAGTTCGGATCCATTTTACAATTATTAAACAACGAACTTATTGTACAACTTTTATCAACCTAACACAATTGCGGTCTAAATAAAAAGGTTGCAATGATTTTAGTTCATGACAATTCCGCCAGGTACAAGGGTACATAACACTATGTCGGATGGTAAATGACAATGGACACATTTACTAGAGGTAAACAACACCAAGTCCACATGGTGTTGTTTACCTCTGACTGGAAGTGGACTTGGTGTTTATTAAAAAGTCGGTAACTTGCCGTAAAATTGTCTCTGGACATAGTGTAGTTTACCTATGTGTAGAGTCAGAAAAGTTATATTCAAAAGTGCAATAATCTAAATTTCGATAAAAATGGACATAGTGTCCTTTACCTCCGAGGTACGCATATATATATATATATATATATATATTATATATTATATATATATATATACATATATATGTCTACCAGTTCTATTTCTTCATTTTGTTTTTCAAGGTGTTTTTTGGTACTAAGTTCGTCATATATTTTGTTTCTGTTATATTCATTTTTAACCTATTTTATTACAGGCTGTACTAAGTTCTTCCAACATTTTCTTTGTTTGTCCCAAATCGTCTGCAATATCGTCTGCGTAGCTTAGGGGGTGTAGCATCTCTCCGTCCACATGTATTTTTTTGTCACCCCGTTCGAAGGTTTTGATCGCATTTTCTAGAGCCGATATGAAAAGTTTAGGTGACAACGTATTACCTTTTCGGATACCTCTTTGGATTTTTATTTGGTTGCTGTTAGCATGTAGTTGTATCAAGTTTGTCGCATTTTTATATATATTACATATTAGCCTCGAATGTCGGCTATCAATGCTGCTCTCGTTTAGTGCTTCTATAACACTGTCGAGTTCTGCTGAGTCGAATGCTTTGTGGAAATCTACGAATGTTAAAACTAAGGGCTTGTTATATTCTATCGATTTTTAAATGAGTTATTTTATTGTTTGGAGGTGATCGTTGGTTCCAAAGTTTGCTCTGAATCCAGCTTGTTCTCTACTTTGATATAGGTCTAATTTCTTATCTAATCTTGTGGTAATTACTCTCGTGAAAAGTTTATAAAGATGGGTTAACAGACTGATTGGTCGGTAATTTTCCAGATCAGTTTTTGTCCTTTTTGTGCAGAAGAATTGTTGTGGCTCTATTCCATTCAGATGGTATGGATTTCTTTGTCAAACATAGATTAAATAGATCTTTTATTTTCCTTATTAGAGGAAAAATGTTCCATTCTTAACAACCTCGATCACAATTGAATCGTCTCCTGGTGATTTATTGGATTTCATTTTATTTATCGCTTGTTTAATTTCACTGAGAGTTACTTCTGGCATGAGTTCAGAACCTTGATTTAATATTGTTTTGCTTATTGCATCTTTTAGCTGTGTTTAGTTCATCCGTCTGCTTTTATAAAGTTCTCCATAGAAGTCTTCTACTATTGTTAAAAGCTCCTCTCTATTTGTAGTTATTTCGCCCTTTTTGTTTTTTAATTTAATGATCTGATTTTATCCAATATTAAGTTTTCTTCGCAGACTTTTTAGGCCTTTATTATTTTTTATGGTTTGTTCGATCTTTAGTGTATTGTACTTTCTTCTTTTCTTTTCTTATTGCTTTCTTGACTTCTCTGTTTATTTTTCTCTTTTGCACTCCATTTGGATCATTTCTTTCTGTAATAAGATTTCTTTGTTTTATTAAATTCCTGGTGTCAGTACTAAGTTTTTCTTTATTCTTATTTCTGGGACAGTGTTTTCTCATGCTTTCTCCAATGGCTTGCGTAATATGTTGGTTTAGTGCATCTATGTTTTCGTTGAGAGTTATGTCTGTGTTGTTTCTCAGTTTGGTTTCGATGTCGTTTTGATATTCTTTAATATCTCTAGGTTGGGTCCATATTGGTATTGGTTTCGTATTTACTAATTTTCGTCTCTATTGTTTTGTGCTTATTTTAACTTGGTATATGGTCGCGACCAGTGTTGAAAGTATTTAGGACCCTTACATCTTGGATGATTTCTTTTTTTTTGTAATTATGAAGTCAATTTGGTTTTTTGTTTTATTATCTGGGCTTGCTCATGTCCATCCTCTATGTGGTTTCTTATAGAAAAAGCTATTCATTTAGACTAGATTATTCTGAAGGAGAAAACCAATTAAGGTTTTTCCTCTTTCATTCCTTTCATTTAGTCCAAATTGTCTAAGTGATGTTTCTTCTGGACATACTTTGATTTCTCTTCATCTGAATGGGTGGTTGTTGGTGCATAGACTTGAATTATTTTGATACTGTATCTTTTATTGAGTTGTAATGTTAGGTAGTCAACTCTGTTCGATATTCCCTTAATAGATGTAATTTTATCGCTTTGCTTTCTATGTATAAAAATCCCAATGCCTCCCTCTGATGTTTCTTCATTACCCATACTGTGGAAAAGATGCCCTGTCCTTCGGGTCTTCAGACTTTATGTTTTACTTCTCACTTCACTGACTCCTATTATGTCCCATTTGATATTTGACATTTCACTCTCCATCTCTGTAAGTCTTTCTTCTGACAACAGACTTCTCGCATTGTAGGTAGCAATATGCATCAATATGTGTTTTTTGATTTTGTCGTTTGCGAATGTTTGCCTCCCCCAGAATCCTTGAGGCAGACCTTATGAGGTGTGGGACTTGCCATTACTGATCTACCCACCTGGGGTTCACTATTCACGATTCGTTTGAAATTCACCATGACGGTGGTAAATTTGGCAATTTAAACACCGCACTTACCTTGCGTGTTGGGGAGTTTCTAAATCAGCCGCCCAATCTGGGTCAGACGCTGTTTGCAGCCGCCCATTCTGAGTCAGACGCTGCAGGTTTGGTTTGATTCTATAGTAACCCTAAAATCGAGGTTTGCCACTTTCGCCATCCGTACCGTACCGAAGCTCTGCTTCTCCGCCGTGGCTGCCATTGTGGACTTCATCCGTAACCTTGGACAAGGGAGCCTAAACAGGTACTAGTTTCCCGGGTAAGGAAACCCCCCAGGATCACCTTGTTTTAATACCGGTGAAATGATAGAAGTTTTCAGCATACTGGGAAACACCAGTATTGAAAGAAGCATTTATAATGTGGGCAAGTGGTGTCAAAATCTGAGCCGCAATTTTCTTAAATTTATTTATATAAGATACTAACAAACTATTTTGAACAAAATCTTTGTAATGCTGAAAATAAAAAGTAGGTTTAATTATTACATTATATTATAAACTATACATTTCATGATATTTTTAAAATATATTAATAAATAATTAAAACAAAGAATAAGGATGAACTTCGAATCGAGACTGATTAGTAACGTGTCGATAAATTTCAGCTCCGAATAAAACGTGTTTTTTGTTGGTTTATACCAAAACTTTAAATACAAGTTTGTACTAAGAGTGAAATTAAAGTGTCTTCTAATTACAGAAAGAAAAATTGTAAGTACAATTTTTATTTGATCCAGATAAAACCATTTAAAGAATTTTATTGAAAACTAAACAGAAGATCTATTTTTATTTCAAAGAAAAACGCCGATAAGCCGGCTTAATTACCTTAAGTCAGTAGCGGCTCTAGTATAATTATACTAAATGAAGAAATTAAAAATTAAAAATGGATAACAATTTAAAAACAGACACAGTAATCACCAAACCATTATTATCATCTTCAACACCAACCTCTTCTTCAACATTAACTTACTCTAATGCCGTAAGCAGCTTTAACTTTCCATCCAAAGAACAAGCAATTGTTTTGTCATCAGTAACAGATATAAAAATACACGAATACATAACAGCAATAGGAACTTTAGTACAACCAAAAAATATCATCTTTGCGTCCAGAATTTCAAATAACAGAGTATGCATATATCTCAGTAACACTACAATCCTAGAAAAATTACTACAAAATCACAAATCCGTTTCAATACAAGGAAACGACATATAAATTAGAAGATTAATTACTCCTGCGAGCCGACTAGTGATATCAAATGTCTGCCCCAGTATTCCAAACACTATTATCGAAGAAGAGCTCAAAAAATTGGAGCTTATTGCAGTGTCTAAAATAACATTTTTAAAAGTTGGCATGCCTGAATCTGAATACAATCATATATTAAGCTTTAGACGTCAAGTATTTGTTGCTCCAACAACTAATAATCATATCCCAAATTCACTTCTAATATCTCATGACAATACCCCTACAGAATTTATCTTTCCTTAGATGGCCTAAATTGCTCTAAATGTAATACCACAGGACACAAAGATGAAAACTGCACTATCGAACCAATTAATTTACAAAATATTGACCAGCTATCTTAGTCTATAAATGTTAATATTTCTGAAACAGAAAATTATCCAATAAATAAAACATCCCTTACATCAGAAACCGCAACTGCTCATCAATCCAGTACTCCTGCTGCTACTTCCTCAAACAGATCACTACCAAATACCTCCTCCAACTCACATAACCTACCTGAATCACTATCTAATAATACCAACATAATATCACACACTTCTATAAAAAGACAAATGTCAACATCTCTGAAATAATAGAGTCAGAAAATCAAGAAATAATAATTCCTGCTCCAAAGAAATCTGCACCTAAAAGGATTAAAAAAGCTTTGAACATCGAAACCTCAATGAAACCTATAGAAGCCATTTTATCCTCAGCTACTATTCCCTACACACTAAGATACACAGAACTATGCGACTATATTACAAATGCTATAGGTTCAAAGTTTCCTGAAAACGTAGCAAAGGATTATACAAATGACCTACAAGGACTTAGCGCTGAATTGCAAATGGTACACACAAACACAAACGATCGACGTCTTAAAAACAACATTTCAAGAATCTTAAAAAAGATACATGGAACAGACAACTCTTCTATTACTGAGGAAGAAAGCGACAGCAACTCTATCCAATAACCAAATTCATAGTTCAATGGAATTTGAATGGCTTTTACAGCCATATCGAAAACTTAAAAATATTAATCAATGAATTCTCACCTCTAGTAATATGTTTACAAGAAACACGACTTTCTAATAATAATGTAAAATTGAAAAACTATACACCATACATCAGAAATAGACCAGTGCAGCAAATAGCTAGTGGTGGTGTTGGCATCTTTGTGAAATCTACGGTCGAATCCAAAGAAATTCCGTTAGATACAAATCTGGAGGCTGTTGCAGTATCAATAATTCATCATTTCAGAATTAACATTTGCGGTGTATATTTACCACATCCGGAAGAATCCATACTCCTGGAACTACAAAAAGTGATAGAACAAATTCCATCTCCTAAACTAATTCTTGCTGACACAAATTGTCATAACGAATCTTGGGGATCTTTGAAAACTGACAAAAATGGCAAAACTCTATTAGAAATATTCTATTGAAAAAACACAATTCCGAAACTAACTTAGCTAGATTTAGAGCGTTAAGAGCCAGGTCCAGATTTCTAATCAAAAAATCTAAAAAAGAAAGCTGGGCCAATTATGTCTCATCAATAAATTCATCTACACCAATAAGTGATATTTGGCAGAAAATAAGGAAAATAAAAGGCTCAACCAAAATTAATCATATTGACACTATTGCTACTGATAACTTAATTACGTCAGATAAACTAGAAATTGTAGAAATCTTAGCTGATCACTATCAACTATACTCGAGCAATGATCAATACAACTCTACATTTTTAAAACACAAAGAAAAAACCGAATTATCACAAATCAAAATAGAAGATATTTTATGCCCTCTCAATATACCGATTACAATAGAGGAGTTAAACGAAAGCTTAGGCAATGCTAAAAAAACTTCTTCAGGACCTGATGATATTCCAACAATATTTATTGAGAAACTACCTGAAACAGTAAAGAAAATTTTAGTTGACATCTTTAACAATATTTACACAAATAAAACGTTTCCTTCAATATGGCGTCAAGCAATTATCATTCCTTCTTTAAAAATGAATAAGCCAAAAACCTTACCATCCTCCTATCGTCCAATATCTCTCACCAGTAACATTTGCAAAGCAATGGAGAGAATATTGAGTAAAAGACTGAAATGGCACTTGGAAAAGGAAAAACTTTTTACTCCAATACAAAGCGGATACCGTTCAGACAGATCGACAGCTGATAACATTGTTGCACTAGAATCCGAAATACATAAAGCATTTACAAATCAACAAAAAGTAATTGCAATATTTTTCGACATTAAAAAAGCTTTCGACACAACATGGAAGCATTATATCCTCAAAATTATGAAAAACTGGAAAATAGATGGTAACTTTCTCGCTTTCACCAAAAATTTTCTTCAAAACAGGTCCATACAAATAAAAACGAATGGATTCATATCAACATCGAAATCACTTCATAATGGAATTCCTCAAGGATCGGCCTTAAGTCCACTATTATTCTTAATCGCAATAAATAATATAACAAACCACATAAAGCTTCCCGTAAAAGCTAATCTTTTTGCTGATGATCTAGTAATATATGTTAAAAGTAAAAATATAGAATTAGCTACGCAAATTTTACAGAGAACATTAAACAGCTTAGAAATGTGGTCTTTAGAGACTGGTTTAACTTTTTCAACTGAGAAGACTAAAGTAATAATGTTTGACAAACGAAGAGCAGAATACAACTTAAACTTGTATCTAAATGGCCATCCTCTAAAACAAGTCCGCGAAATTAAATTTTTGGGTGTAATATTTGACTCACAACTCACATGGACTTCACATATCAACAATTTGATCAAATCCTGTCAACAAGGAATAAACTTACTAAGAGTTTTATCCAATCATAAATGGGGATCAGATACTAAAATTCTTCTTAATTTATATCAGACATTAATCAGAAGCAAACTCGACTACGGATGCATCTGTTATAAAACAGCAAATAAAAATCAACTAAAAAAACTGGATGTTATTCAAACCACATCTCTAAGACTAACCACTATACCTCAGAAGACAATATCTATCACTATGCTACGCTTCAAGAATTCTAAGCGCAAAGGATCATACCTTTCTCGCAAATTTAGTATCGGAAGAATCACTAGAACAATACACAAATTACACCACCAGGACAGTACCATTTTACGAACGAGTTAAAAGATTACCGTATTATATCAATCAAATTACCTTGGCACCCATAAAAATATACCAAACACCTCCCTGGACAGTTTCTTTACCAATAGTAGACCTCTCCTTACTTAATCATGATAAGCATTTACACAATTCTGCAGAGATCAGGCTTCAGTATCATACAAATTTGCTCAAATATTCCACTCACAAATTGTTTTTCACTGATGCCTCCAAAACTTGCAACGGAGTAGCAGCTGCTGCTGTATCAGAAAACTTAATTTCTGCCACTCGATTAACTCACGGCTGTAGTATTTATACTGCAGAGCTACAAGCAATACTTGACGCACTAAATCATTGTAAAACCATAAATGAAAAACAAATACTAATATTATCAGATTCATTAAGCTCTTTACAGGCCATTAAACATGTTTATCCCACACACATCAATCTATTTCTAATTAAGGACGCGTTGCAACAGCTACAATTTTCTGGGAAAATTATATCATTTATGTGGGTCCCATCCCATGTCGGAATATCTGGTAATGAGCTAGCAGACAAAACAGCGTTTGAAGCAATAAACAATGTGAACATTCCGACTACAACAGATATACCAATATCAGATACTAAGACTTTATTAAAGACTCATGTGAATAAAATATGGCAAGAAATATGGGATCAAACAAACACAAATCTTAAAAATATCAAACCAGACGTATCCTCAAAAAATCTTAATATACCACCAAAACGAAAAGACCAGGTAATTATCAGCAGACTCCGACTTGGGCATACACGACTTACACATGGCTACATAATCTCCAAAGAACCACTACCAATGTGCCAAAGATGCCAAACACCTTTCACAGTCAACCATATATTAATAGAATGTCCAGAGTACACCTCAGCCAAGGCGATATTCAAGATACCCAACAGTCTGAAAGAAGCACTGGATATAAAATTCAATGAAGTTCTGTCTTTTTTAAAACACTGTAAACTCTATAATAAATTGTGATTTAATTTTTGTTTACATGTACATAATACCATATTGTTGTAAGTCATGACTTTTAAAATGTATCTTATTTTCTATATTTGTATCATAAACCTACCGCTAATAACCCTAGTGGTTGATGCGGATAAATAAAAATAAATAAAAAAAAAGAATAAGGATAAAATATGATTCCATCTGCCCATTTTAAATGAAAGTTAAACAATAACCGGGACTTTTATCATCGCTCTTTTGTGCTACAAAAATAAGCATTTTTAACTTTTAATTTACGGTATTATTAAACATTTTCCCATTATGCTAAAAGCTTCGACTATACGACACAAAAGTTACTGTAATATCGCTCTTCGTCTCCGTAAGAATAGAAATGTAATAATACCATAGTGTTCTAATTGTGGGACGTGAGAGATTTCAATAGGCTCCCGAGGGTTTTACCTTTAATTATCTCAGTTTTATCTATTTCCTCCATTCAGCTCTCGTGGCAGCGACTAAGGGAATACTATTTATGAATTGTTCTTTAGGTAGAGAGAAATAGATATAAGATTTTACAGCTTTAATCAAATTTTGTTTCGAAATAAATAACCAAATATTCAAATAATAGTAAACGGTAAGGAAGTAGAAAAGGTAGACAATAAATCATCATGGAAAGGAACGGATGGTGTAAAAAGGATATACAGACGAGAATCATAAAGTTTCAACATGCATTTAACGCTTTTGGTCTAAGCTGTAGAGACAAAAATGAATGATTTTGAGCAATAATTAGTGAATTTTTGACACCAGCATAGCGTTATAAATGACAATGCCTGGAGTCACCTCTCTTCTTCTCTTCTTTGTCAACCATTTTCCATCCACTCCTGAATGTAGGTCTCTCCCAATTGCTTCCATCTTTCTCTGTCTTGCGCCAATCTAATCCACTGTTTGCCTGCCACTGCTCTTATGTCATCTACCCATCTTTTTTGAGGTCTTCCCATGCTTCTTGTTGTCGTCCTTGGTCTCCATTCTAGAATTCTCCGTGTCCACCTGTTGTCATTATATCGGGCTACTTGACCTGCCCAGCGCCATTTCATTTGTAATTTCTTCCACAATACCCCTAATCTTTGTTCTACGTCTTATCTCGGTGTTAATAATCTTTATCTATAATGGAGTTATTAACATTATGTACTGATAATACATACTTTCAACTAAATAATGAATTCTATAAACAAAATTTTGGTCTAGCAATGGGCTCTAGTTTATCTCCATTCTTAGCCGATATATTTATGGAACATTTTGAAACAAATATCATTTCTAAACAAAATTTCAAACCCACAGTATGGTGGAGGTATGTAGATGATGTATTCTCAATATGGCCTCATGGATCAGAGTTGTTGGACACATTCCTAAATGATATAAACGATAAAGAAGAGACAATAACATTTACCATGGAAAAGGAATATAATAACACGCTACCTTTCCTGGATGTTTTAATCTCTAAGAACGATACTGGATATGAGACTCAGGTGTATAGAAAACCAACACACACCAATAGATATTTAAATTTCAAATCAAATCATAATATTAATGTAAAAAAGGGAATAATTAAATCCTTATACGATAGAGCCAAAATTACTTGCTCTAACGAAAATTCGTTCTTGGAGGAGAAACATTTGTTAACATCTGTTTTATTAAAAAATGATTATCCTTTATCGTTTATAAATAAGGAATTTTCAACAATCGATCGAATAGAACAGAACAACTTAGAACGAGATCCTACAGCATACACAAGGAATAATATGAGGAAAGTAACAATACCGTACATAAAAGGATTATCAGAAAAACTTAAAAGGATAGGAAATAAATTCAACATTTCAACAAAATTCAAAACAACAAACACGTTGAGATCTATTTTGTCCAAAACCAAACCTAACAATGAACAAGAAAGGACAAAGAATTGCATTTATAAAATACCTTGTGAATGCGATCAGTTTTATTTAGGTGAATCATCAAGGCCATTAAATGTTAGAATAAGTGAACATCAATCTTATATTAAAAATAGAGAATTTGATAGATCTCAAATATGTAAACACGCATGGGATAATGAACATAGGGTTCAATGGAATAATTCAAATATAGTCCTAAAAGAAACGGATGGTAAAAAAAGAAAAATCAAAGAAGCGGCTCTAATTATGCTAAATGAGGCCAATTGTGTCGCAAATTCCTCGGCAGAATGTAGTAGGATCTGGTTACCAATATTGAAAGAGGAAGTTATTAATAAGAAAATACCAGTATTAGTAAGTCAGTAACATATAGAGGATACATCATTTATGTTTTTTAAATAACGTAACATATAAAATCAGAATTTTGATGTTTGTTGAAGGTAAACTAAATTCACGAACAAATACTTACAATGTCGGGATAGTATTGTGAGGTTTTTTTCCTGGTTTTTCCCTCATAATTTACTATGGAATCACTAACGGGAGAATTTTACTGTCATCATGTCATGTGTTTGTCTTTTTAAAGACGAATTACATGCTATGATTTTTTCTGACGGATATTCTCAAGTTAAAGTTGATTTCATGTAATCGAATGAACTATCTTATAGTAAAGTCGTCCCAGGAGCGCAACTCAACAATATTGGCAATACCATTTTAAAGTCCTCTTCTTTAAAATGCATAATGTATGTCTGAATTGTCAATATAAATGAGTCAGATAAAATTAAATTATTAGAAGAATTTTTTCACTATGTAACAAAAAACAAAATTTGTTTAATTTACTGTTTGTGTTTTGAGAACGATTTCCGAATTGGAAATTGAAACGTCAATAAACGTATTTTTTATCTTTAATTGTGGCTTATTCCCAGTTATAAATAGTAATTAATTTACAATGCCACAAGAAAATAGCTTCAGAACAATGTTAATAATCTTGTCTCTTAGTGATATTCCAAGCATGATTCGTTCCATTGCTGTTTGTGTTGTTTCTAATTTTTTGGCAGATTTTTTGGTAAATGCTACTGTCTCCAAGCCGTAGGTACAAAACTGGTAGTATGCATGTGTTATACACCTTTTTCTTTAAGTTTATAGGACTGGAGGTATTTTTCAAGATATGAGCTAGTTTTTCGAAAGCGCCCCAAGCCAGTTGTGTTCTTCTTTTAATTTCAGCATCTTGATTTGGTTTTCCCAGTTTGATAACATGACCTAAATATACATAATGTTCCACATTTTCTATGGTATGATTTTGTATTGTTATATTTGTCTGGTCTCGGCTCAGTATTTTTGTTTTGCTGGAGTTCATTTTTAAGCCTACCGCTTCTGAAACTACATTTAATTGTTGTAACATATCATTTAGTTCTTGGATATTATCGGCTATTAAAACTATGTCATCTGCGAATCTCAAGTGGTTTAAGTATGATCCGTCGACGTTGATGCCCTTATTGTTCCATTCCAGTTTCTTAAAAATATCTTCTAGAGCAAGGGCAAATAGTTTGGGAGAGATGGTGTCTCCTTGTCTTACTCCCCGTTGTAGTCTTATGGGATTAGTTTTTGTGCTTTCGTCCAGCTTTATATGCATGGTGGCATTTTCATATATGTTTTTAATTATGTTAATGTATCTTGAATCTATGCGTGCATTTTCTAGAGATTCAAGCACTGCCCATAATTCAATGGAATCGAATGCTTTATGGAAATCGACGAACGCCATATTAATTGGAACATTATACTCGGTGCATTTTTCTATCAGTGTTCTTACGGTGTGCAAGTGGTCTATGGTATTAAAATGTTTTCTGAATCCAGCCTGCTCGATAGGTTGATAGAAATCGAGCTTATGTGTAAGGCGGTTGGTTATGATTTTAGTTAGTAATTTATACAGATGTGATAGCAAGGATATTGGTCGGTATTTCTCGATGTTTGCTCTGTTTCCTTTCTTGAATAGTAAAATGACCTCGGAGTTGTACCATTCTTGAGGAATCTTTCCTTCATCAATTACTTTATTTAATAAAACATTTAATACCTGTCACCTCTAAGTGTTGCGACTCCAAACTGTTGATTATCATTTTTATGGCCCTTTTAAGGTGCAAAAACGGAGTTTTTTGTTACTTTTTAATTTTTTTTTTTTATTAATTTTTATTTATTTTTTTTTGTTTATATTACTACATTAAATTTGACCCAATAGTTTACACAAAATTACCGATTGAAGATCCAAAAATTTTTAATTTCGCCATTTTTAATTTTTGAAATTGTAAATTTTTTTATGCAAAAAGCATATTGTAGCTCTTTTAATTATAAATCGGATGAGAATTTCTAAGATCCGATCGGTCAATTTCTTTTCGAGATACGCTTAATTCTTTATAAAAGTTTTCAAAATTTTTAACAATTAAACCAAGGAGAAAATAATCCCACATGACCACAAAAATGTGGTCACTTTTGGTGAACACGATCTGTGGATAAAATTTCTTGTTCTTGGTTATAGTCCAGACCATGTGCATCAGGTTGTCCCACGCAGTTTGTAATGCATGAACGAAATATATTGCAACAAATATACATTTTGCGATATTTTATTATATTAACTTGTTAACAGTACTTGCATGGCTATCGAAAAAAACACTTGTGCACATAAAAGTAGTTGAAAGGCAGCCTGGATAACATGTATGTACTTTTTTATCATTCTTCATTGCGGATTGCAGTTCATCGCGTTCTGAAAAAGATTTGTAACAAAGTGTGCATCTTCCTCTATTCTATTTTTCTATAATTCAGTGTCGGATAGATTGTTCTTGTTCCGGTTCGGGAACACCCCCAGTGTGTTGCAATGATAAAACTTTTTTTTCGGAAAGAAGTAATATGTATTGTGTAACCCGACTTATAGTTTTCCCGTAGGCAAAACTATTTTTAAAAATTAAATACTTTATTAATTAATAACAAAAATACGAAAAAGATGGGAGAATTTTATATAAAGCTTTAATGCTCCTTCTTTCAAGATTATGAACAGACTGAAAAATATCTAGTTTTAAAATGCAATGGTAAAATCATAATTAAGTAAATATAAAAATGCAAACTAATCTTATTACAAAGTTCATTAGAACACAAATCCTGGATCATCATTCTTAGGTGAATGACTAGAACAGGGTCAGCTCCTATAACTCCCGTAACATATTCGTCAACATTCGATGGCGTAGTAATAGGTCTACGTTTAGTCTCTACTTCAATCATTGAAGGAGGATCCTTAGTGGTTAAAAAGAGAACATTCCTATTATCTTTTAGCTTGCTGACAATAACTTACTTTTGTGTTGCTCTGTAAAGATTTAATTTCTCCTCGTTTGAGCTTGACATTTACGACAGCTTTTGGATTGCGTTTCCTGTTGGCGCGTAATGTACCAACTAAGTGTGTGCTTTGTCTGTTTAACTCGTGTGCTGGTTCCAAGCTTGTACAGAAATTATCCGTGAATAATATTCTTCCGGTACCTAAAAGAGGTTGGATGAGTTCCATAGCTACCCTAGAAGCTAAGGATTTCTCTGATGGTATTTCGTTCCCCAGTATAGTTTTTTAAGTATTTATCCTTTTTCCAGGTATATATTGAAGTAAACTTAACTTTCCACGAAAAGGCACCATTGTCTCATGAATACACAGAATTGTTAGACGTAAAAATTTTCTGAAATTTAATATTCAAGATTGCTATAAGAGGTGAGATTTTGTATAGTCTGTATTTAGTGGAATATTTTTATTATTGAAAATGTAAGAACAATATAAAAGGACCTCGAGTCGGTTTCTGCTTAAACCGCAACTTTAAGAAATCGCATTTTTATAAAGTGGATTGTTGCTCCAATTGTCTCTCAACTCTGGTTTCTTGTCCAATAACATCAAAATTATAACTTCTAAAAACGAAGTAATTCATCTCTATCTGTGTCTTGTCATTTGCATAAAAGCGAATAATTTTTGATAGTTTCATTTACAAATTTGTCAACTACTTTCCGTTAAGCATATCTATTTTTTTCTCTTATTAACAAATCTTGAATTTCATTATCAACAAATACTAAGTAAGAATCAATCGGTTCATGACCACGTAGTTGCTCTTCGTCAATGTTGAATCCTGGACTATCAGTAAATTTAAAATTATTTAGTTCTTCCGGGCCATCTGTTTCTTTCCACATTATTTTGTAGCGTTTTATATTTAATGTCTATATAATAATATAGATTCTGTTTTAAATTTTTGTAGTACGCCCCTGGTTGTTTATCTCGTCAGTAAGCATAAAAATTACCAAGAATTCTGTGTTTGTCTTTTACGAAGAAATTTTAAAGCAATCAATTTGTTATGGTATTTTTAAGTTGAGATTCTTAAATGCGTAATATCGCTTCAAATATTTTTTTGTCTGTGTTACAATGTCTGTGTTACAAACTCCAGTTTAAAATTAGGGACGCTAGAATAATCAATTAATACGTGTTATTTTTCCCCAATTTAAAAGTATATATTTCAAGATGTTTTTGTAGTTGAAAACGATTTGTTTACATGAGCACACAAAGATTCCGGTTGAAAAAGAGGTTCTTAGAA
The DNA here is from genome assembly GCA_918026665.1 of Diabrotica balteata. Lineage (NCBI taxonomy): Eukaryota > Metazoa > Arthropoda > Insecta > Coleoptera > Chrysomelidae > Diabrotica > Diabrotica balteata. Next base: position 126,024,069 of record OU898281.1, read on the forward strand.
AAAATGCAAGTCAAGTATTCAATTTTCTACCACGCAATAGTAATGGGAATGTTTTCAAGGTTGTTACGAAAACTTGTCCAGGGTATGGACGATGGGCACGATGAAAATTATATCTCGTCCTCAGTAGGATATATTGCTGGACGTTCTGTCCAGCAACTTTCTCATTTATGAGAGCCATATCGCAGTTCTGAGGAAATAAGCAAAAAAGGTACCCTGTTTGTGACACTGAACCGGCCAGGCAAACGACAGTTGTTTTCAATTGTGTACACCTCTATAATAAGAATTTCTGTTTTCTGCAGTCGATTTTTTGGACTTAATTAGTTATTAACTAATTAAGGTCAAGAAATTGTAAATTTGCAATATTTTAAAACTGTTGATAGAATAATACTATTTCTTGTTGAAAAAAAAAAACATTTAGAGACGCCAGTTTGAAGGTTTTTGTATGACTTTTAAGTTTATTACTTTTAAATTTGTTTGAAAAAAGTGGAAATTTACCGTTTTTTGACCGTAATTTGTTAATTACTAATTAAGTTAATTAAGTTAACTAAAAAATCGACTGATGGAAACATATAGGTTTTTGTAAGTGGTCCATACTACTCAAAACAATTGTCGTTTGCCTGGACGGGTCAGTGTAACGAAAAAAACTTTATGTCCCTGGTCTATTATTCTATCCCCTAGATTATTTTTAATGCAATTACCAAACTCATTTTAAAATACCTTTTATCAATATACAAAGTACTAAAGTGACATAAATAATAAAACTGTTACCGCTTCATTATAAACATAAACCCTCTTCTGCTGGTTGTTCTCTCTATATATTGGTTTTTACAAAAAATTGTATTTATTAAAAATCAGTAAATATTGTACCAGTAATAGATATGATTTGGTAAATTAATAAATGAATTTAAAATACTGGTATCGCTGTTATTTCATTAATTGATTGTATCTTTATTTCCACTCATTTAATTAAAACAAAATAATCATTGTTTCTCCTGCATCGTGTCTGTTTGTTAATCATCACGCTTGATGAACTTTAAAATAGATTCTCCAATGCGGGGAGTTAACATATAATGCAATTTCGATCAAACAACGAACCTCACTCATTTTCAACGTACGTATGTTTTGTGTTATATTATTTGTCATGTAGATTTGATTGTACACGACGTAAATTATTTAAGTCGTAAAGGAATGTTGCATGTTTTTCTGTCATCATAGAATATTCAGTCTATATTTCGCTGCTCTCTAGATTGAGCAATTTAAATTCATTTTTATTGTGAAAATTGTCATAACGTTCCCTTATGTTTGTGATTCCATCGCCTTTAGTATATCTACATTTGCCTTCATTTACAGCATATATATATATATATATATATATATATATATATATATATATATATATATATAGTCACTCCGAATAAGCATCTCTTCCATGTTTTTATCCATTTCTAGTAATTTGTCGAACCATATAGAAATCATTTTTCGTTCACTTGGATGTAACAATTGTTGTATTGCTTTAGCTAAGTCGATAAAGACCTGAAAAAAAAAGAGGAACAGTATAAAATTCTACTAAGTTAAAAATACCAGTTAATTTCGATGTTCTTCTAGTCTAAAATTGATTCTTCGGCTGGTCTGTCCTATGTACGAATTGTCCCCACATCGAATCTCGTATACTGCTTGATTTTCCAACTATGTTTTTGTTTTGGCGGATGGTAAAATAGTTGAGATTTTTCTGTCGGTATTAAATATCGTTTCTATTTTGTGTTTTCTTAGCAATCTTCTTAACTATAATAGAATGGCTTTTGTAATCGGTTTTACGTCTTCTGTTGGGTCCTTAATTATTCCTTGAGCATTCTGCCTTGAGCCTTTTTAATAGTATATGTTGAAAAGCCGTTTTTCTTAACGCTGTTTTCACATTATGCATATCTTGAATTTGATAATTTTTGTCAGTCAGTCGTTCGGATCTTGTCATCCGAGTTTTAATGACAGGATGTGCAGGATGGTAAAGTGAATCTGCATGTAGATATCTGTCGGTGTGTGTGGGTTTTCGGTATATTGTGTGTCCTATGTGTTTGTCTTCCTTCTTTATTATTAACACATCTAAAAATAGTAATTGTTCATTTTCTTCCAGTTCCAGCAAACTGAATTTTGTGGTAGATATCATTGATGTGTTTTAAAACACGTTTAGTTTTTCTTCTTCATATGTCCAGATGATAAACCATGTACCTAAGCCAAAGTTTGGGTTTATGTTAGGCTGTTAATATTGCTCGCAGTTCTATTACTTGCATAAACAGGTTTGCTATTATCGGTGACAGTGGTGAACCCATCGGTGATCGTTCAACTTGTTTATACCTTTGCTCCTAGACAAACCAATGTCCTGGCTTCCCAGTTTCTATGTTTATAGATGAATTTAATATTTCTATAGATGAATTATTAGGATACTCTGTACCCAGTGTCGCTGTCTTTCGCGAATTTTGTGTAATACCCTAGGTAATTGAAATGAATTATTTTTCTAGTGCATTCGTTGAAAAACTAGTCATACTAAATAGCCAAATATTACCAATACAAAATTGAGTTTATTAATATTGACAACAAATATTAACAATACAAAGTTAATCTTTGCCTTAGTAAACATTTTGATGTCAATAATTAGTATTAAAAGTACACTCCCAAGATTCCGTTTAATAAATAAGTCTGAGTTCAGGTAGCCCTACATTTCTTAAAACTTGATATCATATATGATGCAAAAGGTATCATTAGAAAAAAACTACAAATACTCCCCTAAAATTACCAGCGAACATTACCGTTGTATTGCTGTAAATTTAATTCATTTTTAGTTATCTCCAAAAGCGCTAAATAGACACAAAGTCGCATTAATTTTGAGCACCTAATTCTTTATTTTTTAAACCCAGCAACTGCATTTCAAAGCTTTTCGCCGAAATGTATTTTAGCAACAGATAGTTAAACTACATTTCGGCCCGAAGTAATTATATTGAAGCAGACGAAGATAATGATACATCTATATTTACGAACAACTATTTTTGCTTTTGCTTTTAAAAATGTCCCTCTTTTCTTTAGGCTTGCGTTTCAAAAAAACACTACACATTTCGTCAATTATATTTTTATTGTTATGGGATACGTACATTCCAATGGTAATACATTTGAGTCTGTTTAGTCTGGTTTATCTGTTTATAAAATCGTTAATAGTACAGTTAGGTAATCAATAATTTAACCTTTTTAAATACTTTGTACTACACTTTATGATGTCTGTGCTCATTGTATTGACTCCTGATTTGACTTAATAGTTTGAAGCAATTTATATAATCAGTTTAATTGTATTCCTATCTATTCTATATTGTGTAATAATAAAATATTTCTTTTTAATTTAAATCAAAATAAACTTTATATGAAAGCTTACAAACTAAATCTTTTTCTTCACACGTCTTATCCTTAAAAAACAAAGTATTATGCCTCTTGCGTTCATCAAACATTTTTTGATATCACCCTATGGCTCTATTGTCACGCACGCATAAAACCCTTATTTTTGCTGCAGGACGTTGTCGACAAGATCCACCACCCCCCTGATGCTTTCATCGTCCTTTATTCAGTTGTTGACAAGGCCAGTTTTCTGAAGGCGGAAACGGAATTGAGCAGGCTGCAGGATACTGACCAGCTGCGATCTAGACCGGCTATCCTCGTCGCCAATAAAATCGACTTGGCTAGGAGCAGAGCGGTGTCAACACAAGGTAAGATTATTTTGAGAAGTAATAAAAATTGTGATGGAGGGAGGATGAGACTATGTCTCTAAGCGGTAAATCGGTTTTTTGAACTAAAAGACTAGTATACAGAGTGCACCACGCTCAACGTAGACAAACTTACCGATTATATCAAATAACAATCAAATAAAAAAACATCGTTTGACAGAAATAAACCTCATACAATACCTTTTTACTATAGTCTGTTCAGATAGATTAATGTAGTTTTTATCTATTTTAAATTATTAAAAGAGAACGATTTGCGAAGTGTAAATTGAAACGTCAATAAACGTATTTTTATCTTTAATTGTGGCTTATTCCCAGTTAAATAGTAATTAATATTAAAAGGTAGTTTTTGAACTACTGATAATTTTTACATTTCAGTTTATCCTCTTTTTTTATAGATTAGGCATATATTCCCGATTTTTTAGTCGCTAGGGATCTTTTCCTCGTTCCAAATTTTGTTCATACGCATATGCATTTGTCTTACTAGGTGTTCGCTATCAATTTATATAGTTCAGAGGGGACGTTGTCAATACCTGGAGCCTTGTTATTCTTCTGTGTTCGTACTGCTTTTTTTACCTCTTTCATTGTGGGGGATTCTATATTTTCTGTGTCTCTCTCAATGTGATGCATGTCAATATGCTCTTCATTTTCTTGCATCCCTAGGAGAGTTTGGAAATAGGTTTTCCAGACTGATTTTATTTCTTTTGGATGACTGGTTAATTATCCTTCTTGATTTCTACATAGATTTTTTTGGAGTTGTTATCCTTCTCTTCAATTACGTAGATATCTATACTCTTCTCTAATATCGTTGCTTTGGAGATTTTCTTTCATTTTCTGTATGTTACCGTTCTCGTATTTTCTTTTCTTTGATCGGCATGTTTTATCGGCCCTCCGTCTTAAATCTTCGTAGCTTGCCTTTCTTTCTCTGGTTCTTCTTTCCATACATTTCTTGTGTTTTTCATTTCCTTTCTGTATGGCCTTTTTACACTCGTTATCAAACCATTCTCTTTTTGTTTGTTTCTTTTTTTTGGCTATGATCTTTCTTGCTGCGTCAATTACTTCTATTTTATTTCTTCCCAATGTCCTTCAGTGCCTAGACTGCCTGTATTTGTAAACGTTTATGTTATTTCGGTCTCAGAGTTCTGTTTGAAATCTTATTGTCTCAATTTTTACATATTTAGTTGTTCAGCTATTTGGTCCTATCTGTCCCTCATGTTTCTTTAAATTCTATATATGTATTTTATCTGTACTAGGAGATGGTCAGATCCGCAGCATGCTCCTCTTCGGCTCTTTACATTTTATATGCTTGTTGCAGCCGTTTTTTCTATCAAAACATGATCGATTTGGATGGTGGTTGTTTCACCAGGCATAATCCATATCGCTTTGTGTCTGTCGCGGTATGGGAAAAAAGTTAAGCTGATGATCATATTTTTTTCTACTGGCAAAATGGATAATTAATTCTCCATTTTCATCGTTGTTTTGATGGAGTTAATGTTTACCAATGACTACTAAGAAAAGCTCTTCTTTGCCTATTTGATCATTCATATCTCCTATTACGATCCTAACGTCGTTTTCTCAGTGAGCTGTCATATACTTCCTCTAGCTGTTAGTAAAAATCTTCTTTTATTTCTATGTTATGTTCTTGTGGTGGGAAATGTATATTAATGATTGAGAGGTTCTTCTTCTTGTAGTGCCTATCCGTTTCGGATGTTGGCGACCATCATGGCAATCTGCACTTTGCACACTACTGCTCTAAAAAGATTTGTGGTTGTTGTGTTGAACCACGTTCGTAAATTTTTCAGCCAGGAAATCCTTCGCCTTTCTAGTCCCCGTTTTTCTTCTACTTTTCCCTGCAAGATTAGTTGCAGCAGTCTATATCTTTCGCTGTTCCTCATGATGTGACCGAGGTATTCGATTTTGGCTGTTTTTATATTATGGTTAACAGCTCTTTTTCTTTTTTCATTCTCAACAGAACACCCTCATCAGTAACGTGGTCGGTATACGATATCTTCAGGATGCGACGATAAAGCCACATTTCAAAAGCTTCAATTTTCTTGCAGGTGGCGTCTGTGAGAGTCCATGACTCAACTCCGTACAACAGTATAGGAAAGATGTAACATCGTAGTAACCTGATTTTTATGGACATTGATAAATCATGACATTTGAATAACTTAGCCATTTTTTGAAATGCAGATCTTGCTTTCTCTATTCTACATTTGATTTCTATGGAATGAGAGAGAGAAATTGAGAGGTTAAAGATTTTTATTTTTATTCTAAGTTTACATGTTCTCTCATTCACTGCTTTAAAATCTAATATGGCTTATTTCAGTTTTATTGTTAACTATAAAGACTACTCCAAACTCTTCTTTTTTTTTTCACTATCTTTTATTTTAATTTTTTCCACTGACACCTTTATTTTCATTATGGAGATGGATTTTATTGAATAATAAATATTCTTTAAATGTGATTTTTGCAGAAATAAATTTAAATAACAAGTGTTAGCACAATGAGCGCCTGTAGCACATCAGATTTCACCATGCTTGTCATGCGTCCTGACATGCTACAGGCGATCATTGTGCTGACACTTCTGTTATTTAAATTTATTTCAGCAACATATCATCCATAAGTAAAATGCGTTTAAGCTATGTGACATATAAAAATGTCACATTTTTTCTATATCTTTAATCCACTAGTGTACTATATGGAGTTCTGATTAATGTTGTAGAAGGTTGTTGGTATTCCATTCCAGTATTCTTGATTGCTTAGCCTATTTTATACGATGATATGGTGTAGTGTCCTTTGGCAGTCATTGTGTTCGTTCTTTTACTTGCTAATCACTCTGCCTTTTCATCTTTTCAACGACTCTTACATACCCTTATACGATAAGCCGTTTAGGCTCTAAATATTTAAATTCCCTTTGTTTATCCATCCTCTAATCCTTACTTTCCATTGTTTACTTTTTGAGCTATCTAATTCTGTTTTAAAATTTACAAGACTGCAATCAGGCCAGTGATCACCTATGGTGCAGAGACGATGTGCCTAACACAAAAAGATGAAATGAGGTTAGAAATCTTAGAGAGAAAGATAATTCGACGAATAATGGGGCCGGTGAGGATAAGGGTAGGCGAATTTAGAAGATTAACCAATGAAGAAATTAAAGAAGTCATCGAGGGTGAAGACATAATCAAGTTCGTTAAGACGCAAAGGCTCAGGTGGCTGGGGCACACAGAAAGAGCTAACCCAGACTCTACGCTAAAGCGAATAACTGGATGGAGACCAACAACAAAGAGACCAAAGAGGAGACCCAAAACAAGATGGAGAGATCAAGTCTTAGGAGACATAAAGAAGCTGAGAATCTACAATTGAAAGGAGCGCTGTAAGGATCGGAAAGAATTGAGGAAAATTGTAGACAGGGCCAAGTCACACACGCTGCTATAATAATAAAAAAAAACAACAGCGGACTGATTCTCCGCAATAAATGAATCAGAGAGCCCAAAAGGGCGGCAAACACTCCGCCAGGAGTGAATAAGCCATGATGATGATGATGAATTCTGTTTTAATGTCCAAAATGAACCTAAGATTTTTTATGAAGATTTACATGGAAAATGACACCTACTCTTTTGGTATCGTACCTTAGTTGTGTTTTTAAACATTTGTAATTATTCTTGCATCTAATATATTTAATTTTTCTTGTATCTAATACAAGGTTTAAAGTTGCAGTATTAGAAGTTTTACCTTACTCTGATTGTTTTTACTATCAGTGTTAGTAGCATTACTATTTTTCTCAGCTATATGTTCGTCAGGTCGTGTTATTATTCTTATTTTTTCTTAAGTAGGTTTTGGATATAATTGGTATACTGTTTCGTTGCGTAGGCAAGTCTCGTTACTTCATTTATTTATTTTGAATTGTCTGTACTTCTTTAGCCACTATGCATTTAGGATAATTTGCTGGGTGGCTTTCTCGATAATGCACACATATTGTAGATCTGGGTGACTTTCCACGATAGTTCGTTATATGTTCCTAATATTGACAGTTTATGAATTGTGGTATCAGCTTACTTACTATAGCCGCTTGTTTAAATATAACTTTTTCTTTAACAAGGATCTGTAATAAACTACAAAATAAACTATTCGTTTATAAAGATGTTTTTTTATCCAAACAGACATTTTTCAGAAAAAGATTATTGTTTTTAAATCGGATCAAAGTAAAGAAACTCAGGACGATTTTTAATCACAAAAATATATACGTTACAAAACGTCTAAAGAATTGCAAAGCATACGGCATAAACAGAGGAACTGCAGAACTAGTAAAGAACGGTGGATGTGTATTATAGAAGCGTGAATATGCAATATGGAAGCGTATCCATAATTTAAACTACCAGTAGGAATTTTAAAATCATCTCAGGTACTGGAAATATGAAATCTGCGAAAATTATAGAAACATAACACTCTTTAATGTCGTCCTTAAAATATTATCAGGAAATAATGGCATTGCCACTATGACAGTGCCGCATTAATTATTGATTTTATTGGGTATTAAATTTTAAGAAAAAATCTTGAAGTGTATGATTTTTATTTTAAAATTACACTTTCTGAATAAAATTATATACCTTCACCTTCAATGAATTTGGAATACTATTAGCCCCTTTAAAAATTTGAAATGAAAAAGCGTATAACACCCAGTGTTTAACTGTTGATCGACCCCTGTATAACAGTTGTCGCACACACCAGGAACCGGTAACCCCTCCGCCCCCGTGGAGCCACCGTGTGTTTGGTCTACGACGTTGACCTTCGACCGACAACTAGTTTTCAGCATTCGAGATCCATTCACTTTGAAATAAAGACTTGTATTCATTTTCAGTGCATATTGTAAATTCAGTTTTTATACTTTATAACGTTTTATCTTTTCAATTAAAGTTTTGGAATAACAATTATATGTATAATAATTCATACATAATAGTTTGGTCCTTCATAGCGCGGATGATAACTAGTGCAATTATAAGTTATCGTGTAAATTGGAAACCGAAAAAGTTCTACCGCATGCAGACAATTCCATGCCGGCATTTTTCGACGATTAGATGCAGATCAACCGAACAAGAGTCAAAGGTCAGTAATTAGCGTTTCATTTATCTACTCCTATGATTTTATCCTTGTTTCGACTTGATTTTATTATTTAATTCATTCTTAAAAGACTCGAATCAATTTTATACAATAAAATAAACATATTTTTGCTGAATTTACGTTACATTCATTAAATTATTTATGCACATATTTAATACATTTAATACATATTGCGTCATATCTTACATTTTAACCATTTCGTTATATTTGTTATAATATAACACTAGCATTTGAACTATTTTTAAACCTTATTTCTTTAATTTCCACATTCTAGCTGTTTTTCTATTGTACATTTCACTAATATTAAGGTAGGTTTACAATTTAACAAAATAGAACACTATTAATCATTCAAAATGCCAAACAACGAGCTTGCTTCTGAACTTAAAAAGCTTCATATCGTTCGTGGAAATTATAAATCTCAGATAACAAAATTTAAAAATTACTTAGATAAAGAAAAATCAAAAACTAATCCTGACTTTACTCAACTTGAAGTTAGATTATCAAAAATTGAACCTTTATTTCAAGCCTTTGATGATATTCAAACTCAAATAGAATGTTTAGAAGACAGTAATGATACAGTAAATCAAAACGAACGTCTAGAGTTCGAAGACAGTTATTATAGTGTCGTTTCTATAGGTCAAGCAATTTTAAATAACTCTAGCGATCAAAATGTAGATAATACATCAATCTCTAGCAATTCTAATATTTCAAATGCAGCAACACAACACGTTAAGTTACCTTCTATATCTTTACCATCTTTCGATGGAAAATTCGATCAGTTTTTATTCTTTAAAGACACTTTTCAATCGTTAATTCATAATAACAAATCTATACCTGATATTAATAAATTCCATTACTTGCGCTTATCGTTAAAGGGTCAAGCAGCGGATATATTAAAATCGCTTGAAGTCTCAGCAAACAATTATATTGTAGCATGGAATCTACTTATTCAACGTTATGAAAATAAACCTTTATTGAAGAAAAATCATATAAAGGCTTTATTTGAAACAAAACCTGCTACAAAAGAATGCCACCTAGAATTAAGAAACATTCTAGATGACATGAATCGGCATTTAAGAGCCTTACAAGTTCTAGAAGAACCTATAGATTCTTGGGATGCATTAATAATTCATTTATTTTCCACAAAACTGGATTCAATAACTCGTCGTGAATGGGAGTGTGAATATGCCAAACATGACACAGTAACGCGAGAAATATTTTGCAATTTTCTGTCCGAAAAATGCAGAATTCTTGAAACTTTAAATATTCAAGGCAATAAGGTAAAACAAAATGTAAAAAGCTTATTTTCAAGTAATTCTCCAACTTGTTATTTTTGCAATAAAGATCATACCATTTATAACTGCAAATCCTTTATCGCGCTAAGTCCAAATTCTAGGCTAGCTGAAGTCAAAAAATTGAAACTTTGTATCAATTGTTTGCGAAATAATCATTCAACTAACCAGTGTCGTTCTATGCACTGCAGAAAATGCAACAATAAACATAATACTTTGTTACACTTTGGTTTCAATAATCAACATAACCATCATAATTCTAAGTCGAATAATCATAATTCATCTAGTAGAAATGCATCGCAAGACAATCCTAATTTCAATCCTAATGCTAACAATTCTACTGAAACTTCCGATTCTCCTGAAATTAGCGCAAATTGTTTAATTGCAGGTAATGATTCTCCAAGCATTGTCTTATTGTCAACTGCCCTGGTAGACATATTTGATAATCGTGGAAATGTATTTTCTTGTCGTATATTGCTTGATAGCGGTAGTGAGTCAAGTTTTATCTCTGAGGAAATGTGTAAAAAATTAAATATAAGTACAACTCCAATACAATGTTCTATTACAGGAGTTGGACAAAAAACCACAAATATTTTAAAACAAACCGTTGTATCTGTTCAAGCACGTCAAGTCCCATTCAAAACAAGTTTTAAATGTTTAGTTATTCCTAAAATTACAAGCAGAATACCCTCAAGCTTTATTAACACGTCAAGCTTAAATATCCCTCATAATCTGATACTAGCAGACCCAACATTCAATGAACCTGGTCCAATCGACATTTTGATTGGCGCTGATCACTTCTGGGATCTGCTCATGGTAGGGCAAGTAAAGCTTGGCAAGCATTTGCCTACATTGCAAAAAACTCAATTTGGTTGGATTGTCTCGGGCACTATACATTCACCCCAATTCATACAACCTCCTAACATTTCTATCTCATGCAATCTGAGTACTTCTGATCAGGCTATTCATTCACAAATAGCTAAATTCTGGGAAATTGAAGAAATCAATGTTCCTAAATCCTCATCTTCAGATGACATTCTCTGTGAAGAACTATTCAAAACTACTACTATTAGAAACTCGTTGGGTCAATTTATCGTCCAACTACCGTTTCAGAAACCGGCTTGCTCTCTTGGCGATTCAAAAGAAGTAGCAACCAAATACTTATTCAATTTAGAAAAGCGATTACAAAGAAATCCTGAGCTAAAGGCAAATTATACAGATTTCTTAAGCGAATACGAAGCTCTTGGTCACATGACCAAAATAAATGACTCTGAATTATCAGACAAACCTTGCTATTATTTGCCCCACCACGGTGTGGTAAAGGAGTCTAGCACTACCACCAAGTTAAGAGTGGTTTTCAATGGATCAGCTATAACAACTAGTGGCTTATCGCTTAATGACATTTTAGTAGCTGGTCCAACTATTCAAGATGATCTATTTTCCATAGTTTTGCGAGCAAGAAAACATAATATTATGCTGACTGGAGACATAACTAAAATGTACCGGCAAGTATTGGTAGATTCATCACAACGCTCGCTACAACTTATTCTTTGGAGACCTAATCCTGATTCAGAAATACATACGTATCAATTAAATACGCTTACATACGGTACAGCACCGGCAGCCTTTCTGTCTACAAGATGCTTAAAGGAACTGTCAATACAATGTAAAGATACACATCCAGACATTAGCAGAATAATCACAAGGGACTTTTACGTTGATGATCTTTGCACAGGGTGTTCATCAATTGATGAAGCAATATACCTTAAACAAAACCTGTCTGAAATTCTCATTTCTGGTGGCTTTCCACTCCGTAAATTCATGTGCAATGCACCGGAAGTACTTTGTGAGCAATCTGAAGGGGATAATACTATATTAAATTTCGGTGAGGATTGCAATAACAAAACTTTAGGTCTTCTTTGGAACTCTCAATCCGACACACTACAATTTTCAATAAAGGCTACTTATAATTCCTGCCCAACTAAACGAAAAATCCTATCTTGTGTTTCTCAAATATTCGACCCATTAGGATTAGTTCAACCTGTAATAATCATAGCAAAATGCATTATTCAAAAATTGTGGCAGCACAAACTTGATTGGGATGAATCAATCCCACAAGACCTTTATACTAGCTGGATTAAATTCCATAATCAACTTCAAGATTTAAATGCATTAAAAATTCCTAGACATGTTCTACCTAACAATCCAGTGCTATTAGAAATCCACGGCTTCTCTGACTCCAGTGAAATGGCATACGGTGCCTGTATATACATTCGATCCTTAGATTCAGAGGGTACTTATCATTGTCACCTACTTTGCTCTAAAACAAGAGTGGCTCCCCTCAAAACAATTACGATTCCTAGGCTCGAATTGTGCGCCGCATTGTTGCTGGCAGAGTTGGCTCAGAAGGTCATAATCTCGTTAGATCTTCCTATTACTCATATCTTCTACTGGTGTGACTCAACTATAGTTTTATCATGGATCAAATCTGTTTCTACCCAGTGGAAAATTTTTGTCGCTAATAGAGTGACACAAATACAATCATTAACAAATTCGGATTCTTGGAGATACGTCAATACTCAAGAAAACCCAGCTGATTTGCTCTCTCGGGGTCTTAGCCCTATGTCTTTAATTGATAATTCTCTATGGTGGAATGGCCCTAAATGGTTGCTGTATCCTGAAGAACAATGGCCCACTAGTGCTTCTAGTACTATAGTCAATTCTGATGCACCTGAGAGACGCAAGGAAAAATTAATTTCTTTTCAGTCTACAGTTACTGAAGGACTGGATCTTATTAACAGATTTTCTAATCTTAACAAGCTTCAACGAGTCACTGCTTACTGTTATCGATTCTTTGATAATTGCCGCTTATCTAAGGCAAATCGAAAATCCGGACCACTTGATGCTCAAGAACTTAATCATGCTCTATATACTCTTATTAGAACTGTTCAAAGGCAAGAGTTTCCGACTGAGTATCAAGACTTATCAAAATCTAAACCTATTAACTCTAGAAGTAAAATCTTACGATTAGCCCCATTCTTAGATGACAAGGGTATAATCAGAGTTGGTGGCAGACTTAAACATTCAAAATTTGATTTTCAAAAGAAACATCCTGCGATAATACCCGGTAAACATGTACTTTCTAAATTAATTGTAAAACAAGAACATTTGCGCCTTCTTCATGCAGGGCCACAATTATTACTAGCTTCAATACGAGAACGTTTTTGGCCTACTTCTGGCAGAAATTTAATCAAACAGGTTGTGAGGCAATGCTTACGTTGTTTTCGCTTTAGTGCGTCTCCTATCCCCTATTTAATGGGAGATTTACCAGAGCATCGAGTAACGCCTCAACGACCATTCTATAATACAGGTACAGACTTTTGCGGACCTTTTTTATTAAAGGATCGGCAAACTAGAAATTATAAAACGATCAAGGCTTACGTGTGTATTTTTGTGTGTCTCTCAACGAGAGCTATGCATTTGGAACTTGTAAGCAGTCTTACTACAGACTCTCTTATTGCCACTCTTCGTAGATTTTTCGCTAGAAGAGGTTTAAGCGCAAATATATATTCTGATCATGGCACCAATTTTGTTGGAGCTAAAAATGAGATTTATAAGTTTCTACACACGAGTGAAAATGAAATTCAATCTATTCTAAATTCTGACAATGTAAAATGGCATTTCATACCTCCTCATGCACCACATTTTGGTGGTATCTGGGAAGCGGGAGTTAAATCTACTAAATTTCATTTAAAGAGGGTACTCGGTCAAATCCCACTTTCTTACGAAGATTTCCTAACTGTTCTTTATCAAGTCGAAGCATGTTTAAATTCCCGACCTTTATCCCAGATTTCCAATGATCCCAATGATCCGCAGTCCTTGACACCTGCACACTTCCTAATTGGAGAACGCATTACTGCTTTACCTGACCATGACTATTCTGCAATTAAAGAAAATTCACTCAGCAAGTTTCAACGCCTTCAAAGAATCATCCAAAGTTTCTGGAAGCGATGGTCAAAGGAGTATATTTCCGAGCTCCAACAACGGTCTAAATGGAAAAAGACCTACCCCACAATTTTAAAGCCTGGACTCCTCGTCTTGGTTAAAGAAGACGGAATCCCGCCAATGAAATGGAAAATTGGTATAGTTGAAGTCACTCATCCTGGTGCCGACGGTATAGTCAGAGCTGTTACCATTAGAACTGGCTCCTCCGTATACAAACGACCTGCCATGAAGATATGTGTACTTCCAGAGGATCTTCCTAACCATTAGTTGCTGTTGAAGCCTACCAGCTATCAAGGGGGCCGGTATGTTTAACTGTTGATCGACCCCTGTATAACAGTTGTCGCACACACCAGGAACCGGTAACCCCTCCGCCCCCGTGGAGCCACCGTGTGTTTGGTCTACGACGTTGACCTTCGACCGACAACTAGTTTTCAGCATTCGAGATCCATTCACTTTGAAATAAAGACTTGTATTCATTTTCAGTGCATATTGTAAATTCAGTTTTTATACTTTATAACGTTTTATCTTTTCAATTAAAGTTTTGGAATAACAATTATATGTATAATAATTCATACACCCAGATTAAATCGGTTTTTAGTATCCCAGTCAATAATAATTTTTATGTATAAAGCCATTTACCACTTTTCTGAGTATTTAATAAATCTTCTTCTTTTTCTTCTAATGGCGCTACAACCCTTTGTGAGTCTTGGCCTGCTTAGCAATGTTCTTCCATTCTGCCCTGTCGGATATTTTCCTTCGCCACTGCCTGATGTTCATGGTTTTAAGATCCCTCTCTGCGTCGTCTATCCATCTTTTACGGGGCCTTTCTCTTGTTCTGTTTCCTTGGGGCTTCCATATCTGAACTACTTTTACAGCTCGATTATCTGGCATTCTTTCTAGGTGACCAAGCCAATTTAGTCTTTGTGACTTTACAATTCTAACATATCTGCACATTCTAATATCTGCGCTCTGCATTAGTTCATCCAGTTCGTGGTTCATTTTAATTCTCCACGAACCATCGCTGCATTGTTTTTTTTTTTTTTTTTAATGGCATAGGCAAGTGCCATACAGCCAGTCACAACATGAAAATATTCTACCCAGAAAAAAAAATTTAGTAGTACAATATAAAAAGATAATATTAAATTCAAACTTAAGTATCCTTACAAATTTTAAGCATTAAAATTATTATTAAGGATATAATAGGGATAAAACATGGACACTCGTTTCTCGTCTAGGGACCCATCAAGACATTGCTTTTAAGACAAACTAGATTAGGTCACGGATAAAAGGTAATAATAAATGGGGTAAAACAGAGGTTAGGATTCTAATTACAGTTAAATATTGAGCTTACTTTCGCAAATAAATTCCATCAAACATTCATTTACAACTCTTATATTTAGAGATAGCAGATAGCACATATTGTACGGAGGAAAAATTTTGATGTTAACTAAATTTTTTATTAGATCTTTAGTTTGTTTTGTGTATTTTTTGCATTCGAAGAAAATGTGATTTAGATCCTCTTCTTTTTGACAGTCTGGACATAAATTTGAATTTACGATTTTTAGTTTGGACAGATGACTAGGATAGCAGGCGTGTCCAAATTTTATTCTAATTATGGATGTTATATACCTTCGTGGAACAGAATAATTTTTGAACCAATAATCACTTGGGATTGAAGGCTGTATAGAAGCATATTGCGAGGAAGAATGCGTACTATATATATGCCAAGATTGTTTCCATTTACTATTGATATTATTTTTAATTATTGTTAATGCGTCTTGTCTACAGATTTGGTGACTAGCTTGCGTTCCGGTATCAATGGCCTTTTTAGCTAATAGTCAACATGTTCGTTGTATTTAAGACCTATATGTGCTTTAACCCACAAAAAATGAACAACTCTTCGGTTTTTATAAATTTCCTAAACAAGTTTTTTAATTTGAAAGACATATTTGAGTCTTGGAATGAGGTGAAGGCCTTAGCGCAAAATAGAACCCGATGGCGCGTTTTCACTGAAGCTCTATGCTCCACTTAGGAGTTCAAGAACCTTATATATATATATATATATATATATATATATATATATATATATATATATATATATATATTTGAGTTATTACTAGGAAAATTTAAAGTTTCAATGGCTAACATAACAGACAATGAGTCAGGTACTATTGTAACAGATGTATTCTGAGTGTTTTCAAAGTATCTTAATGCTTCATATATTGCTACAGCTTCAGCAATAAAGATTGAAAAACTAGGATTTAATCGATAAAGTTTGTCAGTATTAGTTGATGGAATGTAGAAAGCACATCCAGTACCAACAATAGACTTTGAGGCATCCGTATAAATAACTAAAGAGTCTGACAGACTAGATAAACAGGACCTTAAAATATTCGAGCTAACAGAAGAATTTACATGGTAATTCGGTTGTATCACAGTAATGGGTTGCAAGCACGAATAAAAATGTTCGATGTTAAGATTATCCTCTGATTTAAAGTCGTAATCAAAATTTGTCAGGCTTCTAAAAGCCTCACAAAGTGGAGGTGAGTTCTTAAGTCTCCAATATCGATTAGTTAAATCTTCTTCGTTCAATTTTCTGATATTTGAGTAGAGAGTAGTGTTACGATTTTGTATATTAATAACAAACTTTTGACTGAGGTATTCTCTTCTATAGCCCAAGGGATTTTCCAGAGCTTCCACATGTAGAGCATTAATTGGCGTCGATTTCATGGCACCTAAACAAATACGCAATGCTGCGTTTTGAAACACATCTATTGTTTTCAGAATATGTTTACTTGCTGAACCATATAATATGCATCCATAATCGATAATTGATCTAATATAAGATCGGAAGAAAAGCAAAGAAGTTTCCACATCTGCACCCCACCATGTTTTTGTAATTGATTTGAGGAAATTTAGACCCTTATTACATCTATCCAACATAAACTCAACGTGAAGTTTCCAAGTTAACTTACGATCGAGAATCATTCCCAAATATTTAATCGAAGAACTGAAATTAAAATCATACCCATTCAATTTTACCTGATTTAGTTTTGGGATATTGTGTCGAGTGAAGATACTAATACTTGATTTACCTGATGCAATTTCAAACCCATTTAGTTTGAACCAATTTTTGGATCTATCATGTATTTTTTCTAAAGTTTGAATGCAGTTATCGTATTTTTTGGTAGAAGAATACATAAGGAAGTCATCAGCATACTGTATTATTTTAAAGTTGATATTTTTAATGAAAATGTTATGTAAATCTGCAGTATAGATATTAAACAATAGAGGGCTTAAAACTGATCCCTGCGGTAGTCCCTGTTTATTATAACGAGGACCTATAAGTTTATTATTGTTTGTTCTGCAGGAAATTTTTCTGCAGGAATAAAAGTTAAGAATAGTGTTTACCAATTGTGGTGGTATATGAAAATTTTTTTATTAATTTTTCTATTAAAATATCGAGACAAACACTATCATATGCTCCTTCTATATCTAATACTATTGTCGGTAAATAAATATTACTTGAGAAGGAGTTCTGAATGTCCGTTACCAATGTGGCAAGTGCATCTATGGTACCACAGCCTTTTCTATACCCAAACTGCAAATCTGGAAGTAACTTCTTTTTATCTATACACCATTCCAATATATGTTTAATCATCCGTTCCAAAGTTTTCAGTACACAAGACATAAGTGAGAGAGGTCTATATGAGTGAACGGAATTAGGATCTTTCCCTTGTTTGAGTATGGGGATAATGATTACATCTTGAAATTGAGCTATTACTGAATTATTCATGATTATATCATTGAATATTTCCAATAGTAAAGCATTGGGTTGGTCCAAATATCTTCCTTAGTATTTTGCGCTTAAATATTCTCAGTTGATTTTCATCAGTGGTTGAGAGGGTCCACGTTTCACATCCATATGTGACCATTGGCCTAATTACTGTTTTGTAGATTCTAAGCTTAGACTCACGATTCTATAACTTACTTTTCATTAGGTCTTTGTATACATAAAGGCACTTATTACTGCTAAGAATCCGTGCTTGTATTTCTTGACTGATGTTGTTGTTGTCATTTATTATTGAGGGAAAGTGGAGGCATATTTAAAGATATGGTTGTCTACCTTCAGATTCTTATGTTAATTCGATTTTGTGCACTCCATATATTTTGTTTTGCTTTCATTTATATATAGACCAAACGAAGCAGCTTCTCGTTTCAGTTCTCTAACTTTTTCGCTTAATATCCTTTTGTTGCGGCTTATTATGGCAACATTATCTGCATATGCGCATATTTGCATTGATCTTGTAATAATACAGCCATTTATATCCAGTTTTCTAACAACAGCTTCTAAAGTTAGATTAAAAAGTGTTGTTGATAAGGCATCACCTTGTCTAACTCTATTTTCAATATCAAAGGCCTGCGTCATATCTTCATCTATTCTCACCTTAGTTTTGGAATCCTTCAGAGTCACTCGTATAAGTTTAACCAACGTATTGGGTATCCCTAACATAGATAGTTGCTTTAACATCTTTTATCGATCTACTCCATCAAACGCCTATTTGAAATCGATATACAAGTTGTGAATAGGTATGTTATATCCAATACATTTTTCATGTATACCTATTAAAATATGTATTTGGTCTATAGTTGACCTCTTTGGCCTGAAGCCACATTGGTATTCACCAATTATCCCCTCTGAAAACGATTTCAGGCGGCTGATAATATCTTGTAGACGACATTTAAAACTGTTATCCCCTTATAATTTTTGCAGAGTCAATTGTCTCCCCTTTTGTACATAGGAAGTATGATTTCTACTTTACAATCTTCTGGGATGGCTTCTAGTGTCCATATGCGGTCGATTAGTTTATGGATATGTCTCCATAACGGATGTTATTAGTTCTGCAGTTATTCCATCTGTGCCGGATGCTTTTTTATTTTTTAGATGTTTTATGACGTTTATCGTTTCTTTCAATGTTGGTTGCTAAACTAGTTGTTCTGCTGTGTGGTGATTTATTTCTTCATCTTCGTTTTGTTCTTTTTCTGGGTTTAAATGCTCCTTCCACCTTTTCATTATTTCCTCTTTCTCGCTGATAATTGCCCCATTTTTGTCCTTGCAAACTGTTGATCTTGCCATGTATCCTAGGGTATTGGTTTCCTTGTAAAATTTTCTAGTCTATCTTCTGTTATTATAATCTGTAATTTCTTCTACATATTTTCTTTGCATCTTTTCTAAGTTATTCATGTGCCCTTCTGTTCAAGCGGGAATCCCTTTGTAGATATTTTTGTCTAAGTATATTTTTGCTATTTATTACTTGTTGGCAATTTTGGTCAAACAATGTTTCTTTAGCTTGAAGTTTCATCTTAAGTTTCCTTTGCCATATTGGAATTGTCGTTTGAATGACATTCCGTTCTTCTTTAATTTTGTTTTGATCTCCTTTTCATTTAATATTACTTTTATTTTCTGCTGGTACTCATTCTTCTTTTTAGGATTTTTAAACACATATGTGTTCAATATTCTTTATTTGGCGCCTTTCGTTTTCCTTGCCATTGATATTATTTGTTTTATCTTCGATATAACCAAGAAATGGTCCGAATCGCAATTTGCGCCTCTATAAGTTCTAACATCCGTTACGGAGGTTGCCCACTGCTTAAATATTAATATGTGATTAATTTGATTAAATTTATTAGTACAAGGTATCATCAAGGTTCCTTTATGAATATTATTATGAGGGAAATACGTACTAACAACTTTGTCTCTACGACAATGAAATAAATCGGAAAAAACTGCAATAATTGAAAATAAATGAGCATATCAAAAGTTTTTGCAAAATAAGGCAGAGGAAAACAAAGAGATATACAAGAAGAAGATTCCCTTAGAAAAGATTGCCAGTACGATGCTGGGACAGACAAAAAATGTCTAGTTCCTGAAATGGAAAAGAAAAGGACAGTTAATTAAGCATCATATTCTTAAATCTAAGAATCTACTTTTTTGTCAATGTTAATATTATCGTTAATTTCTACGTCATAATATTTTTAATAATGTGTAACATAATATTTAAACTAATATTTTGTGTTTTCAGATGGCAAATGCTTAGCTTGCACGTATCGTGCGAAATTTATAGAAATCTCTGTGGGCATCAACCACAACGTAGACGAGCTCTTGGTAGGAATATTGACACAAATCAGACTGAAAGTGCACAATTTCGACGAAAGCGGGCATACACAACAATGGTACAAAAGCAGAGGGATGGTCAAAGCCAGCATGAAGGCCCGCCAAATGTTTACGTGGTTATTCGGAAGAGAAGATTCCAAGTTTAAAAACTGCGAGAATCTTCACATTCTGTAGCGGAGTAAATCAGTGGGAATTGAATCACAAATTAATGTGTAGGCTCTCTTTTTCTTCCCGTAAAACAATTGAGTTATGAGTACTTATATTCTTCCTATTTTATAAGATTTCAAATAAAATTTATATGCCATTCAGGTGTATTTGAGAGTGTAAAAAATTAGACAAAGCAGTGATAATTATTAAAGTAACATGTTTATATCATATATCACTAAATGTTTACTAAACGTTTTAGGTACTATATATTTATTTTCTTTGTAACTGTATCATGTTATTATGATTATTAAGAGGCTACATTTTTTTAACAAACAATTAAAATAGATCCGAGCAAATATTAGATATTACCTATTATTATAATAAAGTACTAAGGTTTAGACTTTTTGGTTTTGATTAGAAATATTATTTGTATTGTATTTTTGTAAGTAGAATTTTGATATTTTAATGAAACATTAAAATAAACCTTTTTCTTCACTTTAAGGATTAGGCTTACTCCGTCTTCAGAATTGCCATCTTCTTTCGGGTCGTCCCAGGTCTTTTCTTTAATGATAAGTCTGTTTGAATTTCTGGTTTGATTTGCTTTAATATATTTTTTTTTTCTTATTCTAGTGAATTTGACTCTAATTTTTCAGTCCTTTGGGTAAGGGTTTATTATAGTTAATAGATCTTTGCCCTCTGTTGCTTCTTCTGTATATATTTTGGAGATACACAACGGCGTAAGAATGCAGAAGGCAACGGGAAACCACTGCATTAAAGACTCTTGGAGTATCCCTAGAAATCGTCATGGCTAATAAAAATGACAATCAACAACCTACTAATCATGGTTCTCGGATGCCAAGATTCGGCAGGGGAAGAAACAGCAGTAACGACAGGGCTTCCCAGGCCGTTAGTCAGCGAAATCCCTGTTCACTAAATATATACAAATCTACTTACAAAATAGCTACATGGAATGTAAGAAGTATGTATGAACCTGGGAAACTAAGAAATATACAGCAAGAGATGATGCGACTAGAGATCGATATATTAGGAATAAGCGATACAAGATGGGTCGGCTCTGGCGAAATCAATGCAGACAATGGACGAATTTATTACTCTGGAAGCGGCGATACCCAACACAGATATGGAGTTGCTATGATCCTCACTGAAAAACTAACGAGATCAGTAACAGGCTTCGTTCCGATATCTGAAAGAATTATAATGGTGCAATTATTGACAACCCATGGAAAAATGAATTTAATTCAGATTTATGCACCAACTGCTGACAAAAATGAAGAATAAATAGAAAACTTTTATAGCGAACTTCAAAAAACATTACATCTCACAGCATCTAGAGACGTAACAGTGATCATGGGTGATTTCAACGCAAAAATTGGCGAGGGAAAATGCTACCCTAATGTAGGACCATATGAGCTTGGGGAACGAAACGACAGAGGGGATCGCCTAATAGAATTTTGCCAGGAGCACAATGTTATAGCCGCAAATACATTCTTCAAATTACCTAAGCGACGCCTTTATACATAGAAATCGCCAGCTGACAAAGACAACAAAATCGTCAGAAATCAAATTGATTACTTCCTAATAAAACACAGATATCGAAACTCAATTCAGGCAGTAAAGGCATATCCAGGAGCGGACGTATCTTCTGATCATAGTCTTCTTATTGCTAGATTTCAACTTCAACTAAAAAAGACACAAAAAAGCCGCAATAACAATAAACTTAACATACAGAAACTAAAGTCAGAAGAAACAAAAGAAAATCTGAAACACGAAATCAACACAAATCTAGACAGAAACCCAGGAAATAACTGCAACGTAGAGCAGCAGTGGCAATTCTTCAAAACCTCTATATTGGAGCCAAGTAAGAAACTACTTACAACAACTAAATATAAGACAGAAGAATGGATGACAGAGGAAATTCTAGAGTTGATGAATGAAAGGAGAAAAAACAAAACCATCAATAAGACGCGCTATAAACAGCTTCAAAACCAAATAAGAAGAAAAATTAGGGAGGCTAAAGAGACCTACTTCTCTGAAAAATGTAAAGAAATAGAAGAACTTCAAAACAGATATGACAACTTCAACCTACATAAAAAAAGTCAAAGAACTAGCCGGAGTAGGAAATAGAAGAACCTCAAATATATTGCTCGACAAAAATGGAAATATTATATTGGAAACAGAACAAAAACTACGACGATGGAAAGAGTACATCGAAGAATTATTTCATGACCAGAGAGAAGCTAGTACATCTGTAGATAGCCAAACGGGAGATGTAGGTCCAGAGATAACCAAATCAGAGGTTAGTCAGGCATTAAACTCAATGAAAACCAATAAATCTGCTGGTCCAGATGAATTACCAAGCGAGCTACTAAAGTTGGTCAACGAGAAAAACCTGGACATAATAGTAGAACTATTCAACGCTATCTATACTACGGGAATCATTCCTAGAGAAATGTTGACATCAGCATTTGTGTGTTTGCCAAAGAAGATGAATGCCAAAGAGTGTAGTGACTATCGAACCATAAGCTTAATGTCACATACCTTGAAAATTCTCTTGAAAATTATCCACGCCAGAATACACTCTAAACTGGAGCTGGATATTAGTGACACTCAATATGGGTTCCGCAATGGTATGGGTACCAGAGAGGCATTATTCTCCTTCAATGTGCTGACACAGAGATGTTTGGATGTTAACCGTCCTCTTTACGTCTGTTTTATAGACTACAATAAAGCGTTTGATAAAGTAAAACATGATCGACTCCTGGAAATTCTAAAAAATAAAAACCTAGATGAAAGAGATTTAAGGCTAATAACACACCTCTATTACAATCAGCGAGCAATAGTAAGAATCGAAAAAGAAACATCTGAAGAAATGGAAATAAAGAGAGGAGTCAGGCAAGGCTGCATTCTATCACCTCTATTATTTAACGCCTATTCTGAAGAGGTAATTCGAGAAACTCTGGAAGATGAAACAGTCGGCATAAGAGTAAATGGAGTCTTAATTAACAACATCAGATATGCAGATGATACAGTAATAATAGCCGATAGTTTACAAGACCTGGAAAGACTCATGAACAAAATAGTCATGTGTAGTAGGGAGTACGGACTCTCTCTTAATGTCAAAAAGACGAAGTTTATGAAAATTTGTAAAAAACAACTATAATACTAACGAAATCTTGATAGTAGAGGGCCAGCA
This sequence comes from Diabrotica balteata, assembly GCA_918026665.1. NCBI lineage: Eukaryota > Metazoa > Arthropoda > Insecta > Coleoptera > Chrysomelidae > Diabrotica > Diabrotica balteata. The sequence continues at coordinate 126,047,781 of OU898281.1, forward strand.
GATCGAAAGAGTAAAAAAGTACACTTACCTAGGAACACTTATAACAGAAAATAATGACTACACGGCAGAAATCAAAGTCAGAATCGAAAAAGCACGTTCTAATTTTATAAAAATGAAAAAGGTCCTATGTGGCAAAGATCTAACATTAGCTCTTAAAGTACGCCTAACAAAATGTTACGTGTACAGTGTACTATATTATGGAGTGGAATCATGGACGTTAAATCTAGATACCATGAGACGACTTAACGCCTTTGAGATGTGGACCTATAGAAGAATTATGAGGGTTTCCTGGGTAGATAGAGTTACAAACAATGAAATACTGAGAAGAATAGGCAAAGAGAAGGAAATTGAACTTACAATTAAAGAAAAAAAGCTACAGTATCTCGGACATGTGATGCGGAACGATAAGTATGGCATCATGCGACTCATAATGCAAGGAAAAATAGATGGCAGAAGAAGCATCGGAAGAAGACGAATTTCATGGCTGAAGAACCTGAGAGAATGGTTTGGATGCAGCTCAAAACAACTATTTAGAGCTACTGCCTCAAAAATTAAGATAGCTATGATGATTGCCAACCTCCGTAGCGGAGATGGCACCTGAAGAAGAAGAACGGCTCTGGTGAGCCCTCAAAGTTTTCAAAAAAGTTTAATAACTGTTCGTAAGTTAGTATAATTGGAGTTTGGTTTATCTCAAATAATATTTTAGTGTAATTTAGCATTTTTTTATCGATTTTTCTTTAGTGTAGTAGCTGATGGAGAGATTTGGGATATTGTGCGTTTGTTGTGTGTTTTGTCTCTGTTAATTCGCTGTGTATTATTTTCTAGAAGAATTTTTAGATCGTTTGTTGTTTGTGAATCTTCTTTGGTTGGGTGTACTTGTGGTTTTTGCTGTTAAGTAGTTACTGGTTAGGTTTTTTGTTGTATAATATCTTTTCTTGATTGTTGTTATTGAGTATTTTTGATATTTTTGAATTGGTAGATTAGTTTTGTATTTAATTAGGTCTATGGTTGAAAATGAATTATCTGTTGTAATTGCAGTAGACATTAGGTAGTTTTTTGTTAACTGGTTGGTATGTTGTTTCCTCGTGTTTGATAAGGAATGAATCAGGTAGGGTCTGGTTATTTAGTGGAAATTTCAGGATTAACTGTGTGCCATAAAGCGTCATGGCTTCATCATTTATGTAAAGAAACACGTGAAGAAATTAAACATAATTTATATTTTCAGTAGCTCTATGTTATTTCACTTGATAAATGTTAATATATTAGTACATAAATTCCAAACATTTCAAAGGGACTTTTATTATTAAACAGTATTTTTTCTTGTATCAATTCTTTCTTCTTTCATGTAATCTTCAAAGTTATAATCTTCAAAGTTTACAGTAATTGTTATAAATTAGTGAGTGATAAAAGAAACTCAACTTTGTTTAACTGATGCATTGCTTTGTCGATTTTTTTACAGATTACTAAGAAATAAAAATGGTTTAATGTTTTATAGTTAATTCTTTTTACTTTTTGACTAAATATTTTTTCTTCGGTAAATCCTATATTTATAACTAGATCATTATAACTTTCTAAAAATAATTAAAAAGAAACATATCTGGATATGTTAAATATGTGTCCAATTTTCATTATTTTAATATATTGTAAGTTGTAAATACCAAAATCAATGGATTCAGTTATAAAATATCTTAACGAAAAAATAAAAATGTATAAAGGTGGCATATAACTTTTTACCGACTCTAAAATACTTCTACAATCTACCTACTTTATATATTAAGGCCTAAAGAGTCTATCAAACAACTGATATATTTTTGTACGATCTAAAGCTCAAAAACATACTTATTTAGCTGGTTCTAGATTCATCTTCGCTCCTCTAACTTGATAAAAGATGAGATTGTTTTCATCACACCGAAATTATAGTAAATATATTGGTAAAAACTGGATGTGGAATAAAATTGTGTATAGATTGACTTGAATAACATTGAACTCATCTTTTACTAAGAAACTTTTAAGGTTAACAAATTTGGAAAGTCTATCATATTATTTGAAATAAATTTAATATTGCTATATTTTCTAATAAATAGAAATCCATACTTTAAATATAAAGTTCTTGTTAAATATCTTCTTTATTTAGTAATAATAATCTCTACTACACAAGGGATATTCTTATACCAAATGGAACAAACTAATGGAACAAATTTATAGTGTTGTCAAAATGATCACAAATTCGATAGAAAACAATAATTACTCTACAGCTACATTTATAAACTATATCCAACAAATATGCTCGTACGTTGGTGAAAATCCTCACGTTGTTCAAAAATTTAAGCATCAACATAGGTTTAGCATAAACGTCTGGAAAGGAGTAGTTAACGATTATCTACTTGGGGCTGTAGAATTACTTAGTTGATTAAATGGTGCTGATTACGTTCATTTTCTGCAAAATGTTTTACTTCATTCGTTAGATAATTCACCTTTAAATATTCGATATACCTTTTTTTACAAAACAGATTTTACATAATGGCTGTCCGGCCCACTTTAGCAGGAATATACGAGACTTTATTGATAATAACTACGAAGACCACTGAATTGGAAGAGGCGGTTCAGTTGCTTGGCCAACAAGGTCACCGGATTTTAATCCTTGGGATTACTGTGTTTGGATACATAAAAGTATTTATTTATTCCATTCCGATACAAAATCGTGCACAACTCTAGCTAAGGATACAAGATGCTTGTAACGAATTTAGAATTAACTTTGGAATTTTAGCAATAATTCATCATTCTTTGGGCAAGAGGGCAAATTTATGTATAGACACTAATGGTCATCAATATCGAGCATCTTTTGTAACTACATATCTACTTTTGATACTTGTTCTTTTGTATTAGTTTCGTTCCATCGTAATAAATAGTTTGTTTTTAAAACCCTTTAAATAAAATTTTGTTTCAATTTGTTTGACGCATTTATTAAAACAAGAGATAATTAATAAAGTAATTAAGGTACCTATTAATTTAACCTTCATCACAAAAAAACAAAAAAATTTCAAATCGATTTTTCTAGAAAATGGTGTATTCTACAGACTTAATGTAAGAGTATCTTTTAGTACTAGAATACCTAAAAATTTATTAATCTACTATCACGAATATTAAAGAGATAAAGACAAAACAGTTATGCGTTAAAATAACTGTTGATCTACCCAAAACAGAGGCCTATGACTGGTATTAGAAATTCGCAATTAATGGAATCGATTCAACTCTGGATGATAAATAAAATCGTACCAGTTTTCTTTTTTCTAACGAAAGGCGTTCTGAAGGTATAAAAAAATACATAAGACAGACCAACAATTCTGATGCTACTTCTGCCCTAGCCCAACATCATATTCAGACAGGTCACAAAATAGATTTCGTAAAAGTCAAGACCATCGCTCCTATCTGCTCCTTAAAATCGATAATTACCATGAATCTATCGAAATTGAAAAACGCCATAACAATTTAAACACGCACCATGACGCATCGAGCAAAAAGACAAAAGAGGGAATGTAAAGGTAGTGGGGACAAAAATATTGTTAGACAGGAAGTGCGATCTTTAGAGGCGACATTAAACAAAGAAAGAGAGTGTCACTCCCTGTTTGACATTAAATTTGGTTGGGTTATGTTATTGTTTGTCCAAAATGTCACATGAAATCTTATTTATATTGAAGTTTTTTAACAATTGTGTCGCATTTTAGACTATTACCGTTAATAATTAATTAAAACTTTCTCGTCTAAGACACATTCTGCAATATTATATAGCTACTGTTAATAAGTGTCGGAAAATTTAAATTTGGCGCATTCGCATTTCCGGATATGTCCGCCATCAGAGGCCACTTTTTTGGTCTCCTTTTCATAAGGATTTAGATTCCCTCTTTTGTCTTTTTGCTCGATGCCATGACGGTAAAAGGCTGCTGGCAACATGGTGACAGCTCAGATCGTTTCCACGCATACTGAGGGTATAAAAGCAGTTACACCAGGTGCCGAAACGTCGAGTTTTAAATTCTTAACGCGGATCCCAAGAACTTGGTAATTTTCATTTACCTGATCACGGAAATCTTTGCGAACATTTTATATATTATATAAATATATAATTAAGTATCTAGTAAATCTGAGTGTAGTGTACTCACATAATGCTTGTAAATTATTAAATTATTAAGTCAATGTTTCTTCCGTATTTTTTATTTAAAATATATTGGTTGTATTTGTTATATTTTTGCTAGAGTTATGTTTCACATTCTTTCAACGATATAAATATTACGGACTTTTTATTTTAAATTTGTGACTATATCATGGATATCAGCAAAATAATGTGAATTGGTTGATATAGTTAATGATTTATTGATTTTAAAATAATTAGCTAATTGATTCGGAAAAGCACAATACCTAGCACTTCGCTCTCAATTTATTTTAGCTTCAGATAAAAAATCACTTTTTTAGAAACTTATAGGTAATACTCAAATTTTTGAATTCAGTCAAATATTAAAATAGCGTGTAATCTTTTCCTACTTTAACTGTTTACAGAAAAAATTTCATTATTCGTTTTTGAAATACAGGAAAAATTGATAGACTTTCCAAAATCTGTAGTGATATTGTTATTATCTAATGAAAGGTAGACAAACTCTGTAATTTTAAAATAAACAAATGACCAATTTCAAGTTTTTATGTAGAAATAGATAACCAGAATGCATTTTGATTCTAATTTTGCTTTTACTAGGCTTTTTATAATAAATTTTAATAATTATTAATTTCAGTGACTAATCTATAAAATACTTAAACTATAAATACTAAATCTAATACAAGATTATACGACGTAAGTCACAGCTCTCCTTATCGTTTTTGCATGGCATAAATGCCAAGTCATTGGCGAATCATATAAACTTTGGCAAACGAAAAACTTCAGATTATAAAAAAAGTAATATTATATAAAATTATTAATTTGTTATTCCGAAAGAGATTTTAAATTTTAGTATTTTTGGGCGTTTTAAAATCATTATTAGAGAAATTGTAAAATTTGGCGAATGCGCCAGTTTCCGCCAAAATTTAATAATTTATTGGTCACACACACATCTTTCGTTGACCTTTTTCAAGTTTCGGTTGATGTCAATATGTACCTACTCTTGTTTTGATATTATCTAGCCACCAGTTTTATGGATACTAGGTTTGTTATATTCTACAATGAATCCATTCTGCTGTTATGCTACATGTCGTATTCATTTCTTTTTAATTTGTGGATCGTTACATCTTGATTTTTTTTTCTTTCTTATGTTCATTTGCTAGGTGTTTTAGAGAAATTCGTAACATAGCTCATTTTATAGCTCTCTGTCATATCCTAAATCGGTCAGTTGATAACTCGCTCGAGTGTTATAGACAATAATTATTTATCTATGGCTATAGATGTTACTCTATGTATATTTATTTTACCCTACTGAGTTTATCTAACATTGTCCAAACCATGTGAATTCTTCTAGTAATGCTATTTGATTTTCTTTGCTTAGTTTAATTATGTGTGCTAAAAGCGATTCGTTTGCGACCTTCTAAATTAAATGTAGTTTATAATTTATTTAAACTTCTTCTTCTTAGAGTGCCATATCCCTACGGAACGTCGGCGACTACCATGCTTATAATATTGTTATACTGATCTCGGTCTTGCGCTACGTGTAGCAATTATCCGCTGTCAAACCTGTCCACTGCCGCAAATTCCTCAACCAAGAGAGTTTCTTCCGTCCTATCCATTTCTTTCCTTCGATTTTACCGTTGAGAATTAGCCGAAGGAACTCATATCTTGGTCCACTAATTATATGTCCTTCTAGTTTACGCCTCTTAATAATATTTAATAGAGTTCGTTGATGTCCCATTCTTCGATGAACTTCTTCGTTTCTGGTTCTGCTAGTCCATGGCCTCGATTTTATTCATGATATCGGCGTTTAAAGTCCAAGTTTGACATCCATACAAAAGTACAGACCACACGTACCATCTTGTAAACTTTTCACGGATTTTGAAATTTAATTAGTTATTGGATAATAGAGGCTTGAATTTTTGAAATGAGTTTCTTGCCTGTTCAATTCTACATCGAATTTCGAAGGATGGATCTAGATTTTGGGTAATCCAACATCCAAGGTATTTAAATCTCTGAACTCTCTGCAGCGGTTGTTGGTTTAATATCAGTTGGGTTGCGCCGATATCCACTTTACTGGTCACCATGTATTTAGTTTTATCGATATTTGTTTGTTTATCGATGTTTATTTAAACAGTTGCGAACAACTGCGAAAACTGGTAGGGACAATAAACATAAAAAAGGCATAATTAATAACAAAAGTTACATAAAACTATCTATTTTAATACCCTTAAAATACACGTAAATTTCTGTTGAAAAATATTTTTTATTTAAAAGTTATTCCAACTGTTTATTAAAAGTTGTTCATAGTAGATTAAAGTTGCTCATAGAATCCAAATATTGCTGCGAAATGGTCGTATGATCATGTTTTTGGTCATTGGTCAGCAAACTCGGCACTCATTCGCAGATTAATTTTTCCATATTGAAAACTTCGTTCAAATATAACGAATGCACTCTTGACTAATTGTGTATCTTCATACACCTTATGTTTAGTATTTGACAGCCTAAACGCTTTCATGGATTTTCTTTATATTTTTCGGTGTAACTACATCGTAGGGCTAATTAATGCGTGGTTCATCCAATGCAGGTATTCAATTTTGGCTGTTTATATTGTGGTTAACAATTCTTTTCCTTTTTGCATTCTTAATAAAACGTCCTGTTTCGTAACGTGGTATGTATAGGACATCTTCTGGATTCTACGATAAAGCCACATTTTGGAAGCCTCAATCTTCTTACAGGTAGCGCCTGTGCGAGTCCACGACTCAACGCCGTACAACAGTATAAGAAAGATCTATGTAACATCGTAGTAACCTAATTTTTATGGGTATTGATAAATCGTGGCATTTGAAGAGCTTAGCCATTTTTTGGAATGTAGATCTTGCTTTCTCTATCCTAGATTTTATTTTAAGGGAATGGTTCCAGTTTTCATTGACATTCGTATTAAGGTAGGTGTATGTTTTTACTCTTACGATTGGTTGACTATTCACACTGATTCTTTCAATTTGCTGTTCCTTCTTGGAGAGCATCATACATTATGTTTTTCTAATGTTCAGTGAAAGTCCATATCTCTAGCACTTGTATGCTAAAGAGAGCCTCCCTTGTATCCACTGCATGTAGCTCATTAAGCTGATGGTCCGGAAATCATTGCGGATACGGATTTTGTTTTCTTTGGTAGAGAAATAAACGTTGACTTCAGCCATGATCTTGATATTACTTTGTCTAAATATATATCATTGAATATTTTTGTTAGTCGTTGAGTACTGTCGGTGTTAAGTAGCTTTATGAGTTCGGCATATGCCTTATCAGGTCCATGAGCTTTGCCATCTTTTAGTTGTGATATTGCTTTTTCCACTTCATCTGATGTTATTGGTAAGTGATCATTACATATGTGGGACGGAGGTTTTTCGGACCTATTATCAACAAAGAGTTCTTGTATGTATTTTTGGCCCATATGCATATTTCTTGATTTTTATCCGTGATAAAGAAGCGTTGGTCGCAAAATATTTATCCAGCTTTTCTTATGTTGCTTTCGCCATGTTATTCCTTAAATAATAATATTTAATGAGAGATCGAATATCATTTTTCTCCATATGCATCATTTTTCTAAACACATCAACTCTGCAACTTATGGCTGCATCGCGCTAAAATTTCACGTGTATGTCTAACATAGGTTACACTTTCTAGAATGAATGGTTTTTTCAAGATCGCACCTTCCTAATCGGCAAAATAATATTACTTATCAGACCACCAAATACTTGTAAATATAGTGATATTTTTATTATTAAATATTAATGGAAAGATAAAATGAATACAAGAGATCTAAACAGAATAAAAATTGGGCTAAAAATGCCTTTAAAATGACAAAAGGTGAGGCAAAAGATAGACATCTTGATTAATTGTAAGGGAGCAAATCGAGAATGGGACAAATTATAATTTAATTAGAAGAATTAAATAAAAAAAGTAATGAAGCAGGTTACTAAGACGAAAGGTAATATAAGAATTTCATATCAATGAAGGAAGTATCAGTATAAGATATACTTACTTATAGCGAGTGGTGAATCATCAAACGGGCCATAGGAAACTTAATGAGAAATTCTAAATCAGTATTTTTAATCTGTGGGTTGCGACCCCTAGGAGTCTCGTGAAGCCTTCCTCGAGGGGCCGCTGGCTGAAAGAAAAATTTCAGGTTCTTACACAAAAAACACAATTTTAGTAAAAAGGGTGGGCTTGTTTATTTTTTGAACGTTTATTAAATTTTGGTGCTATTTTTGGAACGTTAAAATCAAGTCATTTTCTAGTTGTCGTATATTTCTCTTTTTAGTTTTAATGTTTACCATTAAAGAAATAATGTCAGTTCAGACAAATATGAAGTGGCGAATTGCACTAATAAGTTAGGATCTACCCTTGCCATCTCTGAAATTTACACAAGTTCTGTATTATGCAAAGAATGTGAGCTAATACTACAAAACTTTAATCTGTTGCATTATCGTCAACAATCATCTAAACACACGGAAAAGACTCAAACATGTTTTGCAGAAAGGTTGATCACAAAAGAAGTTTTGCGTGAAATGCGTTTACTTTATCTTTTGCTGTCAAAAGATTTTCTTCTCTTCTCATCAAAACATTATCAATTCAGCTCTTAGTTCCAGAACTTTTATCAATACCTTTTCTTTGGATAGCACCTAGCCTCTGTGTAATAAAGATTTTGATAAAACTAACCCATATCTTCGCAAGCGATTCTGAATAGCCGGGTTTGCAAATTTTTACCTTTAATATAATTCACAATTTTTATGTTGATGAAGAAAACAGTGTGTTCAGGATATGTTTGGCATTATCAATTTTAATTTTGCAATGAGTCCGCTGTTTTTGCCAGTCAAAACTTTAGGGTCATCGCTACAAATAGTGCATTTTTTCCAATCAATATTGTAGTCGTAAGTGCTTTCTAAAAACATATCGTAAAAACACTGGCCAATAGTGTTTACTGTTTAGTCTAGTGTTTACTAAATTTCTTCCGTGAGACTTTCATCTGCTTCAAAGCGCACAAATACTACAAAATGTTCACAGTTGGAAACATATATGTAGATTCGTCAAACTGCAAAGCAAAATGTTGACTGTTCTTTAATTTTTCGACTACTTGTTCTTGAATATCCTTTACCATATCGTTTATTCTGCGTGAAATAGTATTATAAGAAAGTGGTATGATTTTTAATTTGTTTGTCTACTTCTTACTGACCATAATTTTAACCATATTAAGTGCTGTTGGGAAAATATGAGTTTCAGCAATTGTATGTGTTTTTTCTGCTTTAATAACTGGATATGCGACTTAGTAGCTAGCTAATAATATTGACTCGTTGACACTCTCGCTCTCTTGTCGTTTCCTCATTGCTGAGGATCGCGATTCCCTACAATGCGGGCCTGTCAATTCTCTCCATCTCTTGCGATTTTGGGCTGCTCTCATGGACTCGAAAAACGTCTCTCCAGTGGCTTTCTGTACTTGATCTGACCATCGGATAGGTGAGCGTCCTCGACCTCTACGTCCTTCTACGTTTCCGCACACAATTAGTCTTTCTAAGTTGTCATTGTCTCTTCTCGCAATGTGGCTAAAAAACTTTAAAACATTTGCAAGACACTGAGAGGAGAGTCTGGTCTGAATGTTTAGCTCTTCGAGAATCGACTGATTGGATCTGTGCTCCGTCCACGAGACGCGTAGCATTCGTCTCCAGCACCACATTTCGAATGCGTCAATCCTTTTCCTATCCTCTGATTTTATTGTCCATGTTTCGGCACCGTAACTAAAGATTGAAAAAACGAGTGTCCGTACCAGTCTCATTTTGAGTTTTTTGGACAAAGAGCTGTCCTTCCATATTTTTGACAGTCGACTCATCGCGTTCTTGGCCATTCCTATTCTTCTGCGAATTTCCGTATGGCAGGAGGCTGCATTGCTTAAGGAAGATCCTAGATACGTGAACTCGTCTACTTTCTCGAATTGATTTAGGGCGCCTGTTGTTTGGAGGATATTCGCGTGGTCCACAATCATGATTTTTGTTTTCTGATTATTAATCTTGAGCCCACACTTATTGCTTTCGGTTTCTACTCTCTTTATCAGTCTCGACATCTCCTCTTGAGATGTTGCTATCAGTGTTGTATCGTCTGCGAATCTTAAGTTTGAGATCTTTTTCCCTGCAATGGAGATGCCGCCTCTCCATCCATCAAGTGCGTTCCTCATTATGTATTCTCCATATAAATTAAACAGGTCTGGAGATAGTATGCAGCCTTGTCGTACACCTCTGCTGGTTTTGAAGGTATCAGATTGCTGGTTTTCAATTCTTATTTTAACTGAGTTATCTTCGTATAAGTTTTTAATTAATATTGCCAAATGATCTGGAACTCCCATCTCATGAAGAACTGTCCAGAGAACTTCCCACTTTACACAATCAAATGCCTTTTGGTAGTCTAGAAAACAGATTATTATTGGAATTTTAAATTCGCGGGCCTTTTCTATGAGCTGCCGCATATTAAGGATTTGCTCTCTCGTACCCTTTCCTTTGACAAAGCCTACTTGTTCTTGAGGAATTTGGTTGTCTAAGTACTGTTGCAAACGGCGTTTAATGATTCTTAGTAATATTTTGCTTGGATGGGAAATCAGTGAGATGGTACGATAATTACTACACTTTGTAGTTGTTCCTTTTTTTATAGATTGGTATGCACAATGATGTGCGCCATTCTCTGGGCCACTTTCCGCATCTCCAAATTTTATTACAAAGTTTCCACATTATGTAACATCCTTTGTCTCCCATGTTCTGAAGGAGCTCTCCCGTGATATCATCGCAGCCAGGGATTTATTCTTCTTGAGGTGAGTTACAGCTTCTTCAATCTCGGACAGCAGGATTTCAGGTTCAGGGTTGTATTCAGTGTTTTCGAGGGCTGAAGTGTGGCCTAGATTTACGTGTTCTTCCCTGTAGAGCACTGAACAATAGTTTTTCCATGTTTCCAACACTCTGTCGATATCACTTATGATAATACCATGTTTGTCCTCTATTGCATAGTTCTTGGATTTAAATTCTCTCGCAAGAATTTTCACTTTCCGGAAGAGGTCTTTGGTTTCATTTCGATATCCGTGATTTTCTATTTCTTGGCAGATTTCAGAGATGTTTTCTTGTTTGTCTTTTTGGCATCTTCGTTGAATATCTCTGGAGAGAGCTTTATATGTCTGTTGATCACAGGGGCCAACTTTAAGTTGCTTTCTTTGTTCAATCACTTTCCACGTGTTTCTGCTGATCCATGGTTTAATGCTATTATTTATAGATGGTTGGCGACATTGGTTCACTGTTGTTACGATGGTTTCTTTAATATCTGTCCAGGCTTCATCCACGCTTTGTTCTGACTGATTGTTCCCTATTCTGGTTAGTGCTGGTTCAATTCTCTCTTTAAAGGTAGCTAATTCGGGGTCCGTTATCCCAAAAGAACTGGGAGAAGCTTTGCGTATATTCTTGAAACGCATTCTGTAATCTGCCATCAAGAGCTGGTGATCGCTTCCGCATTCTGCTCCTGGAAATGTTTTTGCGTTGGTAATTGAAGACTTCCCTCTCGAACTGATCAGAATAATGTCCATCTCGAGTTCGACTTAATGTCCATAAGTTCCTTCTCGAACTGATCGTTGACACTAAATGTCTGAAAATAAACCGAACAATATAAAAGTGAATAATGAATGGGCAGTAAAATTTAAGAACGCAGAACCTTTGCACACCGAAATTAAGTATAATTAAAAGTTGTATGCAAAGAAAAAAGAAATAAACTTCATAAAATATCAACAGTAAAAATAGCAACAATTAGAATAGAGTCGGCTTAACCTTAACGCTTTTGATAATATTAAGAACAAGAAACTATTGGAAATCTTGCAAAAAGTAAACATTGATTATCAAGATATTTAAATAATATCAAGATTATACTGGGGTTAAATCGCAGAAATAAAACTCGACGGCTCCCTGTCAGAGGAAATAAATATTCAGAAGGGTGTACGACAGGAATGTATTCTCTTGCTAATGCTATTCAATAAATGCTCAGAATATATTTTTTGTGAAGCATTGGAAAATGAGTTATGCGGAATAGCGATAAATGGACTTCTTGTCAACATCAGATATGCTGTCGATACGGCTATAATAGCCAACAATTTGAGAGACCTCCAGAAACTATTTGATAAAGTATGTATGGTTAATATAACACATGGTTTACATATCAACATCAATAAAACCACAATTATGGTTATCTCAAAAAAATAAACAATAATTGCGGACAATTAGTCTCTAATGGAAAAGTCATTGAGTTAGTTTCTCGGTACAAATATCCTGTAGCTGTTATAAACGAGAAAACCCAACATTCTGAAGAAATTCGTTCACGTATTGAAAATGCACGAGCTGCGTTCGTCAAAATGAAAAAACTGTTCACAGCACCATATATCTCTATAAATCGAAGAAGCAGAATAGGTAGTTGTTGTTATGGTTTTCCTTTCAAATGTAGGTTTACAGACGAATTATCAGAGTGTACTGGAATTGATAAAGTCAAAACTTAGGCAGTGCTAGAAAGACTCAATATTGAACCTGAAATTGGAATTACTATAAAGAAGAGAAAACTTGAGGTCTCTAGAGCAGTGGTTCTCAACCTTTTTGTGGCGACGGAACACTTTTAATTACCGAAAAAAATTGCGGAACATCAAAGCAATAACATGCATATATTGATAAACAAATTAGGATTAGCACATAAATTCTGTAATAAACTTTATTATACGTACTCAAATTTGTAAAATTTTACTTAAAATATGAAAACAAAAAACATTTTTAAAATTAATAAAAGCGTAATTCTCAAAATACATCATATGAGAAAATACTTCAAATTAGTGAGACACTTGTGCATGGTGTCGTTTGCAAATTTGCTCAATATCAGGCCTGATGTGGGAAAGAGCTACTTTCATTTCTTGTTCTAAGTTTAGCAGCCTTTCCCGTTTCTTATTTTTAATGTTTGTTAAAGATGAGAACCCAAATTCACATAAATAGGACGTTGAAAACTGTATTAAAATACAAATCGCTTTTTTGGCTTACTTGGCTGTATTACTTGTGCTAAAAGGACTTCTTATCCAGTTATATTTTTCTACGTTCAGAGATGGAAAATACCTGGCAATTGTCTTCTCTAATAGTGATAAGTGTTCTGTAACTATATGCGTGATTTCTTGTTCTTTATCTTCATCACCTTCATTCTTAAGCAGTGGAAACATATCCATTTTATTTGTCTCTAAAATGCGCTTCTTCCAAAATGACAATTTTTTCTAGAAAGCTGACAGCTTGTCCGTGGATGTTAAAATATTTTCATTTTTGCCTTGCATACTTGAGTTAACGCCATTCAAATAATTAAAAATATCGGCCAAATATGCCACTTTAGTGCACCATGCATCATTTTCAAAATATGTGGTAAATGTGTCATTACCTTCTTGAAAAAAAGTTAACAGCTCCGTTCTAAGTTCATAAATTCGACATAATACTTTGCCCCTTGACAACCATCTAACTTCGGTGTGCAGCAACAAACATTCATACTTTGATTCCATTGAGATGCAGAGTTGTTTAAAAAGACGGGTTTTTAGTGGTCTTGATTTGATGTAATTCACGACATTAACCACTTGGTCTAATACATAATTTCAAAGTAGCTGGTAGCGTTTTTGAAATTAGAGATTCTCTATGCAAGAAACAGTGCGTAGATATGATATTTTCATTTCGCTTTTTTGCAACGGTACAAAAACCTTTTATGGAGCCTACCATGGAAGGGGCACCATCCGTACAAATTCCTACGCAAAAGTCCCATGATATATTTTTTTTCTCTAAATATGACGTTATGGAATTAAATACATCCTGACCTGTTGTACGTGCTGTAAGTTCTCTGCAGCATAAAAACTAATTGACTATTTCACCTTCGTGGACAAATCGAATAAATCCTAATAAATGAGCTTTGCCACTAATATCAGTGGATTCGTCCACCTGCAATGCGAAGTTTTTTTTGTAAAGTTTATTTGTAACTTTTTCCTCAATATCTACAGATAAATCAACAATCCTCCTTCTTATTGTATCATCCGACATAGGAATTTTCCGTATTTCGTTTTATGCATCGTTGCCAAACATAATTTTGACCATCTCACAACATGCTGGTAATATAAGAGATTCTGCAACAGTGTGTGGTTTCTGTTTCAAAGCAATTAATTCGGCGACCTTATATGAAGCTATTTGTGCTTTGTCGGAAATTGTTAGCGACCTTTCAAATTGTTTCGCTTGTTTAGCTTGTGTCTCCAAAAGTCGCTTGAAATAATCTTTATTTTTTGAAGCTACACTAGCGTGTTTGGTAGTAAAATGGCGTTTTAATTTAGCCGGAGCCATTGCGCTATTAGCGAGTGTCTGCCCACAAACAATACACTTGGGAATTGGACAGTCTTCTTCCCCAGTCCAAATGAAGCCATAATCCAAATATTCATCCAAATATTGCCGGTTCAACATTTTTTTGCTGCGCTTCGATTTGTCATCAACCCCATTTCGTAAAGTTCCAGTATCTCCGCTGGTGCTCGCTTCATCATCATTAATTATGAGTTGTTCCACAATAGTTTTTCTTTTAAGTTTGAGGAACTTATCCATTTTAATTTATTCGTCTCTAAACAAAATAATGCGGATGAATACTTCACATTTTGTATAAAATATGCAATTGCTTACCTTTGATAGATAAGCCGTACGTAGACGTTATCATAAAAAAACTGACACAGCGATTTTCACGTATTACGTTTGTGCAATGTAACAAATTCAACATTCAGTTGCAGACTGCGGCGTGGGTGACTCAGATTGGCTGTGGCCACTGCGGAGCTCAGCGCTCAGCGCTTATAAAATCCAACGTGTGCACTGTGCCGACGCGGTGTTGTCACGTTGGGCAAATGAACATTTACGCTGCAGAATTTTATTAAATTTAAATGTACGTAAGTGGCTATTTTAAAATTTAAAAATATTTATTTGAAAAGAGTAATTTAGCAAAATGGTATGTAGGATTGCGAGTATTTCGCGGAACACTTAGAAGGAATTCGCGGAACACTAGTGTTCCGCGGAACACCGGTTGAGAACCACTGCTCTAGAGGTATAATATACCTCTAGAGTAGGTATATTATACCTCTGAAGTAGGTAGGCTGAAGTATAATATACCTTCAGCTTATATCGCAAGGAAAATAGCTCTATTGGAAATATTTGTTTCCAATACAGATTTCAGTCTTCTACAAATAGTTCGTGGCTTTTGATGTAAAATATTTAAACAAGCAGGAAGTCAACAGTTTGGTTGTTCCTATTAAGTTTCCTATATCTGATGCTATTCAAAATTTGCCTATGACTATGGTTTAAAATTAAAATAAAAGTTTAAAATTAATTTTATTTATGTGATTTAACTTTTCACTTAGTTTTAATTTTTTGTATTTTTTAAATATATTTCTTTTTGTGTATTGTGAAATCTTCTGTATTATAAAACTATAAAAGATTGTTTGCCTATGCTACTAAAAGTTAACAAAATGCATTTTGACGTGATACCATACCAAACTTTTCCCGAATACCTTATTAACATTTTTCAAATTTTTAAATAAATTGTAAATATGTACCAAAATTATCTGAATCCTTCCATATAACAGTTCTATTTCTATTAGGAAAACTATTCTATTAAGGTTTTAACGATCAAGTATAAATTTAAAAACAATTATATAATTAATAGACACGCAATATCTCCATTTAATTTGATAGTGAAAATTTGATTGAGTTAGCTAAAAGAAAAATAATCAGCAATTAAGATTTTATAGAATTTAAATATACAGTGCTACTCAAAATTCCGTTCCCTCCCTCGTATCTTTTGAACGGTTATTTTTATAATAGTGAAATGTGGAGGGAGGTAATAAACGGACATAGGCTTCTTAACTAGTCGTAACATGTGACGTAATATTGACAGATGACGTTACAGTACCACTGGGACAGATAATTTTAAATGGGACCTTATGGTAAGTGATACCTCGTTTGAAAGGTATTGACATTCCTATTCGGTCATAATTATTTTGTTTGAACTTTGAAAATAAGGCTATTATCGAGCACAAGTTAATTAAATCAAGCCCAAGTACTTTCGCTTAAAAAAGCATCTTCAGGGGCATTTCGTCAAAATAAGAACTATCCGGCAAGCGTAGGATGTGGAAACATTAAGTAAGATAGTTCTTATTTTGACGAAATGCCCCTGAAGATGCTTTTTTAAGCGAAAGTACTTGGGCTTGATTTAATTAACTTGTGCTCGATAATAGCCTTATTTTCAAAGTTCATTTATTCGAGCATTCAACCTCATTTCATTTATTTTGTTTGAGTTTAACAAATGTCGTTGTTTCAAAATGTCAATATTATCAAGTGCTGTAGCGTAAACTTTAGATTTCAAGTATCCCCACAAAAAAAATCTAATGGTGTGAGATCCGGTGACCAAGCTGGCCATTCTATCGTACCTCGTCGCCCAATCCATCTACCATAATATTTCTTATCTAGGTAACGTCTTACTGCACCATAATGGTGTGCAGAAGCACCATCTTGTTGAAACGGTATTTCATAGTTGCCGAATTAATCTGGATTATCCTCCAGAATTTCAAATATTAACGGTTCAAGTGCATTTTGTAACATCGACATCTACACTTCACAGATTAAGTTAGTATTGAGAAAGACAAGCTCAACAATGTGGTTTCCCAAAATACCTGCCCAAATATATATTTTTTTTTTTTGAAATTGAGTATGTGTTTCACGAAATACATGAGGATTTTTGTCACTCCAATACCTCACATTGTGTATAGTAACATTTCCATTGAGAGAAAAAGTACTTTCGTCGCTAAAACAAATTGTTTTTATGTAATCGGGCTGTTGGTTAATTTTATTGGACCTATTTTGACAGAGTTCTAGTCTTCCGTCGGGGTCATCATGTGAAAGTTGATGCACAATTTTTAATTTGTATGGATGAAATTTGTTTTTAGCCAACACTGCTACTTTGTCAGCTACAGTACGTCCCATTCTGCCTTTGTAAAAATTTAAACGTCTCGTTAAACAATAATTAAACTAAATAATAACTAAGAACAACTCATTAAAAACAACTTGGCTAAACTTGAATTGACTAAACTAAGCAGAAACAGAAACTAAATATTCAGGTAATAACGCGTTTGCAAACTAAAAATAACTAGAGAATTGACTAAACTAAGCAGAAACAGAAACTAAATATTGAGCTATAAACGCTTTTGCAAACTAAAAACAACTAGATAATTGACAAACGTCAACTTTTTTGACAAATAACCAAAGGCGGACGTTAGAATTTTTTTTAATTAAAAGCCAAACTAGAATTTTAGTATTTATATAATTTATTCGTCAAAATAATCTTAAACCCAAACAAAATTAGTATGATTGAATAGGTATAATAAAATAATTGTAGTTTCGCATTTAATTAATAAATATTCCAACGTTCCCCTTTGGTTAATTGTCAAAAAAGTTGACGTTGACGTAAAAACAATTAGAGAATTGAAAAACGTCAACTTTTTGACAAGTGACCCGAGACGGAGGTTTTAATATGTCTTAATTAAATGCGAAACTACAATTTATTATCTCCCTCCAAATTTCACTATTATAAGTATACCTATTATTTATCTATGAGTGTAACGGTTTAAAAGATGCGATAGGGGAACGGACTTTTGGCAAGCACTGTATAAAGGCATGTAAAAAATAAGAAAATCTTTTTTGTTTGGATGACGATCTTGGTGATCTCAATTAATAGCTTGTTAAGACTGCCAAGACATCTCAGAAAATTGCTCTGATTTAAAAAAAAAATGTGGATAAACGTGAAAATCGATTTCGCTACAGATTATCCGGTATCATTTGTGATGTTTTTGTGGCTACTATGTTGAATATGTTGTTATTGGAATGAAAACGCAAAACAACGATTCTATTTTTTTGTAAATGTCTATATATTATTTTGTAATTTGATTTTGTAGGACCTACGGCTATATGAGTAACATAATCTAGATGATAAAAGTTACACAACTATTATCTCCTTGTCTAAAGTATAATTTGAGTGTGAATTCTAGATAATGGATCATTAAAACCTTGTGCTATAAGTAACTAGTGACTGTAGGTTGTATAGATATCTTTTAGCGGTACTATAATATATTGTAATCTGAAAAATATGACCAAATAATAAACAATCATATTTATATTGAATCTAATATCATGTACAGTGTCATTAAATAGCTATGATTCCAGGCACGAAGACGTTAACAAATAACATTTCATAAATATCATACATATCGTAAAAACCAGACAGAATATTGTATTGTTGAAAAAACTATGGAAAAACACAAAGTTATTAAAACTTGAATGATGAATCGGTTGCACACGTGAATCTATTTCAACGGAGTTAAAGAAATAAATATATATCTTTATCTAGTTTCGTACACTAAACTTTGCTTTTTATCAACAAGTTTCCTTAAATGGACATATTACTTAAATGCTAGAATTACAAATTGCCACTATTAGGATTATATCAGGTACCTACACTATAAATTTTGCCCATAATATGTATGCATAGTTCTAAAAGGTATATAAATTGCACTTACATGCCGATACAAGGAATGTAGTTATATAGAAACATACCTAAGATTCAATTATGCTCGGCTATTATCTGAGGGTCATCAGCTTTCTTAAGGAGAAAGTTAGGCAACAAACAGATATAGCAAAGACAACTATTGATATGATTAATAGTTGTCCGAAGAACTAATGATGAACAGCAAAGTTTAGTATTCGAAACCGGTCTTCCAACGTAAAATAACCTGATTGTAAGTAAGTCTAATATTTATTTCTTTAACCCTAACTCATTAAACTTAAATTTGATTTATATTTGTATCAAACTTTATCGTGACCTTTTTTTATTGCAATCTTCTTTTAATATTACCTTGAGTTAAACTTTGTGAACCTCAGTCAAAGCCTAAAACGTGATTACTATTAGTTTCTTAACTCAAGAATTTTGAATTCCTAGACATTGTCGTAGTGTTCCATATCTGTCTCATTCGCTCACCATTTAATAGGTGTTGTAGCTGGAAATTCTTGTGAATTATTTAAATCCGTGTTTATTAACATATTCGCTTCTTAAATTATCATTTCGACTGTGCCTAGTTAATTGAGTATCCACTCCAGTAGCTTCGCTCACTTGATGTTTAATATTGATTCTTTTATCTTCAGGAAAAATGTTTGTTTATATTTAGTAAATTATCCCTTTGTATCCCGGTGTCAATATGATTTCTTTACTCGTACCCTCCCGTCTCCACTCTATAAGATAGCTTCTAACACGAGTACTCTCATCTTTTTTTATGAGACTGGAAAACATATTGAAACTGAATTACCAACTCGTCTCAAATTCAGTGGTTAGAAATTCTCCAAAGTAATTCATATCAGTTTTTTGTATGTCCCTAATGACTATAGACGTAATTACGGTTTTAAAGATAAAACAATATTTGTAAAGCAAATTTTATTTATTTTTTAAGTGATTAATACAATATTTTGTGGTTTCAAATGTAATATGTTTCTTAAATTGTTTAATCCTACTGCAACGCCACTTTGTTACTGCTTCTATTGTAACCACCTATATTTTTAAATGAAATTAAATAACGTATTTATGAAATGTTACTTGTAAATACTAAACGCCTGTTATTGTGTATGTAGAAATGAATAAAGTATTTGTTTTCTTTTCTTCTTTGAGAGACAGTGTTAAGTGTGTAAATATTGTAGTGAATATATTTTAGCTATTGCGTTGATAATAAAAATAAAACTTTATGATAATTTGTTATTCTGTAAACTTTTCTACATCGATGTATCTCCTAAACTTTTTGACAATAATATTTGTTGTATGTTGTATAAAATAAAATGTTGAAAGTGGTTGTTAGTTGTTTTTGTTATCCATTTTAGTTATACTACTTTTGCTAATAAGCCTTGAATATTACACAAAAGTGATAGACGAACATAATTAAAGGAAACTTTACATAGAGGAAGGGGTACAGTTGTTGGCCAGTCACTAGTGATTGGCCAGTTTCACAAAAATCCGAAATATTATGATTTTCAAAAACTATAATGAAATAATTTTATTTGCATTGAAATTTGGCAACATTGCTGTATATTTGGTCTAGCTCATGGTACAAAGAATAACTGTACCATGGGTCTAGCTATCATCACTCTCAGTTAATATCATCTAGTTGTTACGGCGTGTGTTGTTCGAAGCTAACAGGGCTTAACTGTTACAAACCATAGGATGTATAATTAATGGACGAAGAATTAGAACTTCTATGAATACATTATGAAACATCTTATATAAGTACCTAGTTGCGAAAAACACTAATTTTCCAGTCATTTTGTTCGTTGATGAACATAAAACTCACTTAACCGTTCAAACCAGTGAATTATGTTCAAAGTTACAAAATATTTTAGTGGCAAAATATCCCAATGCGAAAAGAAATAATACAACCTTCAGATATTGCTGCATTTAAACCATTAAAGGCTAATTGGAATCGGGCAGTATTAAAGTTTAGACGCGAAAACCCGAACTCAGTAGTTACCAAAGTGAATTTGACATTGGAAGGTACTAAACACAGCCATTAGTCAATTAAAATCAGATTCCATAATTAATGGCTTTAAAGCACCTGGATTGTATCCATGGAACCCTGAAACAATAGACTATTCCAAATGTTTGGGAAAAATCAAAGACCCAACTAATTAGGTATTAATCACACTATTTATATGACAAAATCAATAACATATGAAGTTGGAGCGATGTTTTGCGGCTCCACAGTTTGAGCCGCAAAAATATTAGAATTTCAAAGTTTGGATAATTGCGAAGAACTAAAGCGAGATTCAAAATTGCTCTCTAATATATTTAAATTATTTCAAAATACCATAGATCTATCTACGATTCAGACTACAGAGGCAGTTGGAATCATCACAAATGATATACAAGACACAGAAACCCATATATCTTCAGATATCACACTTAACCCTGTAGGTGGCAATGAAATCATATGCACCGTACAATATGTTTCTGTTATTACATAAGAAATATACTTTCGAATTTTCGAGTTCAACTTTTAGAAAACGTGGTAGGTACATATAATATAAAGGATGACATAAAAGATACAACGACTTTAGATATTCAATCGACATCCAATAATCTGCTTTTAGTTAATCAAGACAACTCATTATCTAAAGAAATTGACACCTTAATCCACAAATTCTTTTTTTGGCCAAAAACCCCAGAAAGAAAGCAAAAAAGCAAGAAGAAAGGTTGCCTTTCGTGCTCACTTCTTCAGGTCGTCAAAATGCAGAGAGGCATAAAATTGAAGAAAAAGCAGAACAAAAAAAAATAAAATTAGAACAAAGCGAATTGACGCAAAAGCAAACATAAAGGTAAAAAAACAAGGAAACCAAGATGAAAGTAATAAAAAAAATTGCCACAAGAGTCAATTCCGGGAGCAAAAACGTCAAACTGCTGTGAAGAATAAAGAAAATGCTACAGTTAATACAGCTAGGTAATATTACAGGTACAAATATTTTGAAAGCAGACACACTTATTGATCATACAATTAAAATCACTACGTTGAAAAGTGGAGTTAGAGTACATATACCAGATGTTATTGTCCTCAAAGAAAAACAAGAATTGTCACGGAACGAATGTTATGATTCTGTGGAGGGAAACGTTAATCTGCCCGAATTGATAACATATTTTTATGTCTGCAACAATATGAATTCATCAAATTTGAAGAATACATCCCAAAACAAATGTACAAATTTGGAAACCAGCAAAGAAAAACGCGCTGGTGAGTCGGCTAAAAGAAAGTTATTTTTTGAAACTGAGGGATATCCAGAATATGAAAAAATACAAATTCTCTCAGATATAACGGTGAAACAATGGGACTATACCAACCCACCGTAAAAATGACATTTTGTGTAAAGGATTGGTACTTGTGCAAACAACAAGATAATTAAAACTTAAATAGTTTTGTCTGCCTTACCTGTACAAACAATAAAAATAATTAGGAATTGTATAAATGGCCAATGACTATATTTCTATATGCCAATAACTATGTATGGCCAATAACTGTGTAGTTCTGTAAGTTTCCAAATTTGTGTTTATTTTTTGATATACATTATTATTTCTGATTAAAAGAACCTGAGTTTTTATAAAATTTTATGTTTCGTTGTTATTTAAAAACCATTATAAAATATTTCACTTTTAAAGATGGTAATTTACAATTTTAGTTCAATTGGCAATTCCTTAAGTGGCGAATCACTGTACCCGTTGCCCTGTTTAGCACCTGAAACCTTTCAGATACAATTTGGGTTATTAGCTTCATAATAGGCGACATATTATGTAAATTGCGGTAGAATAATACTGCACATCAGCTAAATAACAGTCCAATAGTCCAGCCGGTTAGCAGCTTCATCAAAATTCACTGACAGGTCGTTATCAGGTAATTTCATATAAATATATGTAAATTTTCTGTCAAAAATCAGTACTACTTAAAGCTACTTGATATGGGGTGTGAAAACGGGAACAAGAATAAATGAGAATATAAACGAAATAAATGAAAATTTAAATTACAGATTAATTATTAAACAGAATATTTAGTTGATAGAAAAGTAGAGCATCAACTATTTTTAGAAAAAAAATAATAAAACAAAATAGAAAGTCAACAAACGAATAAAGTCGAAAAATTGGAATAAAATATTTATTTAAAGAAAAACAAACATGTGATCTCTATCATGAAAGTCTCTATATTCTATCACACCAATAGCAATCCCCTTTGCCGACATGATCTCCTTAAAGCGTCTCCTCAAGTTCTTTTTTGTCTTCCTCTCCTACTCTTTTGAGGAACTTACAAATCAACAATTTTTCGTATTGGTTTATTAATGTCTCGATATTCAACATACCGGAATCATCTGAGCCTATGCTCTCTCATTTTGGCATCAATTTGTACCAACCTAACACTTCACCTTTTATTAATGTCATTCTTTTTTGTCACTCCATTCTCATTTTCGTCACATCCATTCATTATTTATAGAAGTTTCCCTTCAGTTTTATTGGAATCTTTCTGTCACACAACACACCACTCACTTAATCCATCCCACCTTACTTCTATGGCATGCATTATTTCCCCACTACTCTGTAATGCCGATCCTGAGTACTTAACACGTTAAATGTCACAAGAAGCAATAAGTGTGCATCTCACACACTAAACTTACTGACGTACGAGAAGCACCATTCTATCTCATACTCAGATGAACTCCTTTACATTTTTAGGATACTAGGGTTTAGCAATAAAACAATATAATTATTATTATGTAGCTTGAAACTAAATTTTATTTATATATAACGGAAACAACCGTTTTTAATGCAAAATATGAGTAAGGGTCCTTTAAAATTAGCAATACGTTTCTACCTAAGAAATAAGTGAAAAAAATATAATATTTGTGTACAAATTGAAATGTTTGGTACAAAAACACTTGGATGAACCCAAAACAAATGTTTATTTAACTACATATCAAACACAACTGTTAATTGTTTTACCTGTAACCTAACTGGTTATATAATGCGATAATTAGCAATACATGAGCGTCGCAAGTGGGGTTTATAATTACATGGCCAATACATTACACAAATGTCTATAGATTACATGAATGAACCTCGCACAACCACGTGACACAATAGAATGTATTGCATTAAGTGCACTTGAAACTAGAAAATGGAGTTTTAGTGGGTGCAAATTTTCCACCTTATCTGCTGAATTTTTTGCGTACCGTGTGACACATTTTCTAACCAAACTTTTTATTTTCTCTACTTGGTGACCTTCTCGAGTATATGGGATATATTGCTCCGGATTAGTTAGTCTAGAAAAATTTACCAGTTGACAAACCAACTCTTTCTTGTGATGCGACATGTTATTGTTGGTTACTTTTTGGAAAATTATATAGGCATTGACAATAGCTGACCCTAGGAGCTGAATTGCTATTTTACGATACCATTTCAATGATTTTCGTAATGCTGTACAGCAAGACTTTATTTGGTCGGATATACCTAAATCCTTTACTTTTATTGTAGTCAACAATAGAAACTGGCAAACTTTCAACTATTCGTCCCCTTTGTTGGATGTCTATCATTTCAACAGTATGCTTTGTATTCAGCACAAGCACTTCGCGTTTGTCCTTCCACTTAGTTACTACTACACCTATGTTACTCTCCATCCCAATAATCTCCCCTTTCTTTAATTTTGCTCCAGTCACTTTTTTCGGATTAAGTTTTTCTATTTTGTCTTAAAGTTTCCACCAAATTTGTATTTTTATTTGGCAACCTATGTGCTAATGCAATGCTAATATAAAAATTATCTGTGAATATGGTACATCCAACATCTAATAAGTTAGTAGCTAAACGAAGCACAACACTATCTGGAACTAACATATTTTCAGCTTTACCACTACCACAATATTTTTTAGATAAATAAGTATAACCTCCATCCAAACACCAAACAGAGTTTGTATATCTTCACCCTGAACTTATGTCTCTTGTTTTTGATATACTGTCTAAATGACAGTCGATCCCTAAACACAACTACAGTTTCATCAATGCTGAGTTCTTCCCCCGGCACTACCACTCATTGAAAATTTGATACCAACTTATCCAATAGAGGTGATAGCTTAAGCAATGAAAGAGAGAGAACAAAAACTAATACTGTAAATGTGTTAAAATTAGTACTTTTGTTACAATCATCCATACTTAGCATTTTATCTTAAGTAACTCCATATTTAAATTAACATTTCCTTTAAATGCTCTGTTTTTGTTAGACAAAGTTTTAAACATTTTTCTTAAATGAGCTTGTCCTGTTTTTGTTCCAGTTTTTGTTCTAAGTATTTTCTACTAACACTATCACTTTCAATACTTCCTACTAACACTACATCCGCAGCATACATTAGGCACTAGGGAATATTACCTTGTAGTTTTGCACCAAAACCTAGTGCAATACTACTTTCACATGAAATTTATCAGTTTCTCCCACACCTGTCTTAGCACTAGTTCTTACCCTCTCATACATGTCTCTCATAATCTTCACTGGGAACTCCTTTCTTACGGAGTGCTAGATCAATGATTACCATATAAGTGTTTGTTTGAGATGTGTGTTGTCAATGATTACCATATGAGTGTTTATTCCTGTATTATTCTATCAGCTGTCTTATACTGAAAATTGTATCTGTTATGAATGTGTCTTGCATAAAACCAAACTGATTATCAGATTTTAGGTTTCTGCACAGATCTCTGTCAATTACTCTCTCGCATATTTTCATGGTGTTAAGTGATGATAGACATGAAAATTAATAAAAAGAAGATCATTCAATGAACCCCTAAATTCTAAATAAACTAATGAATGTATAGCCTGTATTTAAATTGGAACTAAAAGTGCAGTAACACTTACTATTATTAAAGTATGTGTTTAAGTTTTATCTTTTGTTAATTAAATTAAATAAAAAAATAAAGAAAACACTTGAAATTAATTACTCAAAAACTTTTTATTATTCAAAAACCTGATGATACAATTATTGGTTAGAATTTGGTGATGGCTTGGACCAATCAACAGTGAGAATAAGATGATCATAACCATGTCCATGAAGCATTGCGATCGCCTTTGCTGCATCAGAACGAAATTTGAAATGTATATAAGCAAATCCTTTACATCCACCAGTTATCTTGTCTTTTGCTAAATACAATTTTTGAATTGGTCCAAATTGTTTGACCAGATCTTCTAAATCAGTTTCAGTTGTGGATTCACTCAAATTGGCAATTCTGATAGCACAGGAACTATCATCTCGTTTAGCTACATTAGACCCATCAGTTCTCTTCACACCTCCATCTCTCAAATTAGGAGGTACATATTTGGAACCTTGTTTGCCAGTCTCACCAACAGCTAAAACAATAAACATTTAATTATTACCTGTTACTTTTGACTGGTTAAATATGTAATATAATAATTGTTTCTATATCTAGAAGAGTTGGGAATTACACTTAAAATCAAAAAGAATAAAGTTAAGTACTATGTAATCAAAAAGATCTATAATAGCAGCAAGATTTTTTTTGTTTCCATTATTTTCATTTTTTTTAGTCCATATTCAGAAATTTTTCATATATTTTAATTTTAATGTAATATTTCACCAAGATAATTATTTCAATATGTGTACTTATTTCTAGTGTTTTGGTCTTTTTTATATTTTGCTATTATAATAGCACAATCAATAGGTTTTTCTTTGTTTAAATTTTTATAATATCTAAGTCCAATAAGACTTATCAAATAACACAATTAAATAATTCTTATTATTATATATTGAAAAACTTTTCTAATATTCAGTTTTTTTAAACATCCTACAAGCATCATCATACAATAAAAATCTTGAAAAAAATTTGAATATACTGTATTCTCAATAAATTTCATCTTGTTATTGAGGTAAAGTAGTTCTATTTTTAATTCTTTAGTATGAATTTGGAACTAGTGTTTCTTCCTGTTTTTTTTTTCTGTAGTTATGTTCCCATATTTTCATTCCAATCTTTTCAAACCTCTTTTTCACTGTCCCTCTTTTCAGACTCATATATTTTTGTTTCTTCTTTCTTACTTATTATATTCTTAGCATAACTGTCTTTACGCCAAATAACTTGTTTAGTTTTGCTTGAAACTGTTGTAATGTATCAAAAAAGGTATTTCAATACATGTAGCGCCATCTTTATATAAATTTGTAAACACTTGATGTATGGCGTGTTGCCAATATTGTTTATTGAAATAAAGTTGAAGTCGTTGCTATAGAACATAACTTGGTGTTTATTATTTCAATGTACCCCAGAAAATCCTCACTTCCACTATAATTTTCAAGAGAAACATTTTGTATATTTTTTTCTTCTGAAACTGTAGTTTTGTATAATTTTGTATATAAGTGTTTGTCTATTCAAATCCTTTAAAACCAATATGTGTTTTAGGATTGAAACTGATATAGTTTCTTAGCCCGTAGTTTCCTATTGTTTATATTGTTGAAGTATCATAACACTGTATTGAATTAAAAAATGTTAAAATTAACCTCATTTTTCTTGGAATCTCAGTTTGGTATTACATAATGCAAAGTACATTTCAAACTTTCTTTTGTCATATTAGTTTTCCTATTTTAAATAAACTTTCATTCTATCAAAAGCCTTTTAACATCTATGACTAGCATATATGTGTTACATGCTAATCATAGAGATTTATTATATGCTATTTTTATAACAACTCACCTAGTATATTAAAAAGAAATGTAACAAAGATCAAATAAAGAAAACAAAATGCAATATATTATAATAGTAATAAATAATTTCGTATATACATACCTGCACCTCCAACAGCTGATATTTTCTTATCATCTGGTGGCTTTCCACCAACAAACATAGTGTCCTTCCATGGACATTTTGTAGTCCAATGCTCACCATTACATGTACGACATTTAAAGAATTTCTTATCACCCATTCCTGAAGTAAGAAAAATAAACAATTATTTAAAAAAGGTAATATTGATTCTTGGTCTCCTATGCATGCTTTAGATTATAGTTTTAGTCTATTATATTTATACAAGATATTTGATGATATTTTGTAGCTAAATTCGTAATATGTGCACATCTATTGGTGAGAAATAAAGTTAAAAGTTATAAAGGAGTTAAAAATAATAATTAAAAATACCAAAAAAGTGTTAGTGATTATACTTGAAACAAAGATAAAAAAGAAGTTTATGAAGTAAGTTTTGCAGAAAAAAAGACAAAGACAAAAATAGACAAAGATAAATTAGATAAACATGAAACCTAAACTTTTTTTAATGTCTTGCTGTTGTATGCAAATGAGAATAATACACTTGTATGTGGTCGTCTTTTAAAGAAAAATGTTAAATGTTTAATGCAATGCACTATAAATACCCCAAAGTAATCTATAACATTTTTTATTAAAATTTCTTGCAAAACACACACAGGATTTTCAAAAAATAAGCGGAGAACTCAACTGAGCTTCTTAATAAAATAATGTAATCTTTAAAAAAGTCGAAACTCATTCATGAAATAAAAAATAAAACATATTCAAAATGAAGAAATGTGCAAAGTTTTATTTGTGATTCCCCATTAAACATTTACCTAGGCAGAGACCTGATATCTCTGCACAACTGTATAAAGTATCTTTTCTAGTCCTGCTATGATAATTTACCAGGCCAACTTTTACAGGTACATGCCCAATATTCCCTTCGTTGGTTGTAATTGAAGGTGTAGTCAGTGGTAATAATTGTATCACTGGATAGTATGCTATCTGCTGATCTTAGAGATTTATTCCACCAATAAATCTGTTATATTCTATTTCTATTTTTGACCATGCTAGATGATTTTTAAATTCAATAGAGATGAATATAACATCTCTCCTATCTTGCCATTTACCTATCATAATATTAGTTTTACTTACTCTCTTTTTGTCTTATCTGCTATTAACTTTATATTTACTGCATCTACACTACACACTCAAACATGCACCTTTCTGATTTTTATATTTTTATTTTAAACATTCCCATTCCCAAAATCCCCTAAGATTTTTAAGAATCACCAAAAAACAAATGCCATCTGTGAGTAGTTTGAGAAGCTTCCTTTACCTCTAAAACTGCTGTGATCTCAAGTCCTCTGTGAGTTCCCAAAAAACCAATACCATCTGTGAGTAGTTTGATATATGTTTACTATATGGGGAAAAAGTTTCCTGCATTTACTTAAACTGAGGCGATCTTAGTTCTCTAGTTAATGTATACCGAGCCAGGGTGCACTTAAGGACCATCCCCATATTTTCAAATTTATTAGTTTAGATTTGAATTTATAAAAAAAAATAGAAAGAGTGTACCTTACCTTTCAATTTGTCCAAAGAATCTTCATCCTGCTTATTATCTTCTTCCTTACTAGTGATATACTGCATATAAACGTCTTCGGCTACGATGGTAGTCGCGGGATTCGGACCAGGTTTATCATTGGCAACATCACCAAACTTTTTCCATGTTTTACGGAGAGCAATTGACTTGGATACAACACGCTTCTCAATTTTGTACGTCCTGACAATTTTAACTTTCTTGTCGTCTTCATTGTATTTATATTCAGTAACAATCTTGAAACCATTTTCGAAGACTTCACTGGGTGGTGGCAAGGCACCTCCTTCTAATTCTACCTCGTCAGCCCAGCTGGACTTTATTTCGTCGGCTGCTGGCATTGTTAATCTTAAAAAGTGATTATTTCCAGGCGATGACTACAAAAATACAATATTGTTTAATTTGTAAAATATAATGTCACGTACTTTTACTAACCTAAAGAAAAAGGTTCTTCTTCTTCTTCCTTTTTTATTGGATAATAAAAGAAAAAACTTGATTTCTTATTTCAAAATTGACATATGACTCTTAGGCATTTTCACGAGAACAAAAGGAAAAATAGAAAAGATATTTAAAATATGTGGGAATTGAAATTGATTTCTAAAATCAAATCTTACAATCTTAATTTTTAAAACAAACATGTATAGAGATAAAGACTACCGAAATTGATTGTGTTTAATTTCCTTATAACCCATGTAAATGTGAGTATAAATTATTTATGGATGAAATACTATATTCATGAGATATCAACATCATTCTAAAATGTAGCAGGTAAATGACAAGAAATATTAAAATAATAATTATTTATCTAATCAGATTCAGCCTTTATTGAAAATATATACAATATAATTCAAGGACAACTAGATTTCAGTAGATTACGAAAAAATAATATGTGAATTGACAACACTGTTCGGATAAAAATCCGAAATCGCTGTCAAAAATTTTGAGGTTGTGGGAGAATGTTGAAAGCTAAAAAAATATTTATGTTTTTATATTGAAATTCTGAAATTGTATAAAGCAGTAAAATGGAGTTTACAGCAGATAATTTAGAAAAAGCGGTTACTTTATTTTATCGAACTGAAGCTCATCAACAAGCAGAAGCACATCAGTGGTTAACAGAAGCTCAAAATTCTCCTCTAGCATGGAGTTTTGTTTGGGAACTTCTCAATCCTCAAAGAGTAAAGTTTTTAAAATCATTACATATCAGGTTTTTTTATTTTTGTGTCTAGGTAAAATGAGATGCCTAATATAAAGGTAAAATGTTTATACAAGGACATTAGTTAAAGATTGCAATTCAAGAAGTCAACACAAGTGTTGAAGCAGCAAATGGCTCAACCCACTCTAGTACATAATTGCTACTGTCCCTGAATAATAGTCGCAGTTTCTGCTGGATAAGAAGAGCACATTTATTATTAGGCATACAAGATATGCATATTATTAAGAGCACACAAGTATTAGGCATTTTAGCACATCATAATCTTCACCAGAGAGTATGTGTCTCAAATATGGAACTACCTATGTTTCTTAACATACATTTGATAGTTTAGAATTAGCTGATTCTAACTCATAACATATATTATCAACTTTAGGATTTGACAAAAGTACATGTATGTTAAACAGTTTCCAAATTAATATAATGTGCTGTTGTCTACTAAAGATCACATAATATAATGGTGATTGATTCTAAACCTGAGCTTTCTTTTATTGGTCTAAAAATGCTTTAAGAATTGATCATCAAATAATATACTGAGTATTATTTGTATCTATTCAGTTGATTCTTATGTCTACATTTTTTTTTCATTCATTTCATCTAAATGTCAAGAGCATTATAAAGTCAAATGCCGCTACAAACCCTTATTGTTTTGGACTTTTAGTATCTCATTTTACTGACTGTTAGTTAATTTTTATTATTGTAGTATTAGTACTATTACTATTTTAATGTTGTATTTATATTTTAGAGTTCTGAAGTTCAATTTTTTGCTGCTACCACACTTCACACAAAACTTATGAAGCATTGGAATGAAATTCCCGAAGATCATTATGAATTGTTAAAGAAGCGAATTTTAGATTCCATAATTAGTTATGCCAGTGGCCCAAAAATAATTTTAAATCGCCTTTGTATTACGGTAATGTAAATCTGATTAAGTATCTCTTTAGTACATATATAAAGATATACTTGGTTCGCTATTCCTAGTCCAAACTGTCTAGTGAATTTAGTAATTTTTTTTGAGAAGTTAGTTACTTTTTGACAGATTAAAAGTGGCTGGAAATTACTGTACAACCAAGCACACATACTCATAGCCAATATTAATAGTAAACAAACTAAATAGTAAATAAAATAGAACTTTGCGGATTATTGACAATCAATATTTATTTATCTGCACCATATATTAAATAGGTATGTTAAATTATAACAACTAAAATATATTTTTTAAATATAATACTACCCAAAATTTGATGAGTTTAGTATACACTTCCACTATTTAGAATAATCCTTCTTTTTTCAAAGGAAGAAGTCTGCAATAGTAGTATACTTGAGCTACTAATACTTAGAAGTAGGAATTATTGTGTTGTAGGTTTCCAACAATGAATCTGTCAAAATATGCCTGAGCTAAGCGAATGGAGTATACATACAATTTTCATTACATAATACAAATATACAGTAGAACCCCTCTCGTCCGCCCTCGGATAGTCCGACGCTCCGGGTAATCCGACCTGCTTGGCTTCGCGGAAATCCCCGGCGGTCGATTTGTTTACGACGAAAATTTCTCCGAAAATCACAATCCATTCTATCAGTATTATTTCGAACTTTGTGAGTTAAAGTGTGTACATTATTTTCAACATGTCAGGAGCAAAACGTAAACACGTTACGCGTTCATTAAGTGAAAAACTTGCAGGGCTTCAAAGGCTGGACAAAGGTGAATCACTACAAAAAATTGCCAAGGAACTGAATGTAGGCGTTACGACTATTAAGGATTGGAGAAAAAATCGAAAAGAAATTGAATCACATACAATGACGATAGTAGATGGAGAAAACGCTCTTAAAAAGCGAAAAACATTAAAAAAGCCTAAACTTGAACTGCTTGATAGTGCTCTATGGATGTGGTTCAGTCAAGAAAGAAGGAAGGGAACTCCGATATCTGGCCCAATTATAAAAGAAAAGGCAATAATTTTGCACAAAAAACTAGAAGTCGGAAGTGAATTTAAAGCCAGTGAAGGCTGGATTGATCGTTGGAAAACCCGTCATGGTATCCGGTTTGTCTCAATTTGTGGTGAAAAATTATCTGCTGACGTCGAGGCGGCTAAGGAGTTTTCTGTGAAGTTTCAACAAATTGTAAAAGAAAATGAACTGTTACCTTGCCAAGTCTATAACATAGACGAGACAGGCCTAAACTATAAAATTCTTCCAAACAAAACCTTAAGTGCGTCAAATGAAACCGTAGCGGGAACGAAACTCATGAAAGATAGGCTAACTGTTGCTCCTTGTAGCAATGCTGATGGAACACACAAGCTTTCGCTGTTTGTCATAGGCAAATCTAAGAAGCCCAAGGCTTTCAAAAACATAAACTTATCATCCGTGCCGGTTTATTATCGCAACCAAAAATCTGCTTGGATGGACTGCAATCTTTTCAAATCTTGGTTTTTTTGACGAGTTTGTGCCATGTGTTGAGAAGGACTTGACGAAAAAAATCTTCCTGTTCGAGCTCTACTGCTATTAGACAACGCACCATCGCACCCTTCTGAGGAAGATTTAGTAAAAGGGGATATAAAAGCTATCTTCCTCCCACCAAATGTCACATCACTTATCCAGCCTATGGACCAGGGCGTGATAGAATGTTTTAAAAGGCGTTATCGCCGAAAATACATAAGCTCGATTTTAGAAAAATCCGAAGAAGGATGTGATATTTTCCAAGTCATGAAATCACTCAACATTAAAGATGCTATCTATACAAGGGCTGAGTCTTGGGCAGAACTAAATCCTGACACGCTAAGAAAATCTTGGCGTAAGCTTTGGCCAGAAGTTATGATCGAAATTGACCAGGTCGAAGATGAGCAAAACGACGTGCAGGAAATCGTTACCAATCTTCAGACCCTGGATGCAAATATACCTGCTAGTGAAGTTGAGGAGTGGATTGAACAATGTGACAAAAACTGCGAAACCAGTGAAGTGCTGAACGATAACGAAATTGTTGCCGCTGTTATGGAACGTGACGGTGACGGAATCGTGAACTCAGAATCCGACAGTGATGATGATGACTCCTGTCCGGATTTCACACACCGATGCCAAGAATGCTTTTGAAATTGGCCTTCAGTACATTGAGCAGAACTCAGCATCAACAGCGATGGACATCGTGTGGATGAAAAAATGGAGGAACTTTGCAGCTAAATCCAGAATTTCATCTTGTAAACAAAAATCTATTACTGATTTTTTTACTAAGTAGGCCTACATAGGTAAGCACTAATTTTTATGCTACCTTTTTTGACATTATATATTTACATACATATTTAATAAATAATGTACAAACAAAAGCTTTCTTCTATTTTATTGAAATATAATTATTTATTATATCACTGTAGAGAATAATACAGTCGTTTTTTAAAAACACATACATACGTCATACACAATGACTTTTTCCGATAATCCGACCTTTCTTGCGTTCCGACCATACTGCTAGTCTCGTGGGTGACGGATTAGAGGGGTTCTACTGTATATTATAGTGTTTCTATTTAGGGTATTTTCTTTATATAATCTTAGTATACTTTAACACATCACTTGATTCCTAAAGGCCCCAGGTTGGCTCAGTCTGAATAAAATGTGTACCTCAGGATAATAATGGGTGATTGAAGTTTAAAACTTGCCCTGTAACCTTTGTTGTTACTATTTACCCAAGAAATAGCAGGCTCCCTGCTATACTCTGAAGCTGACAAGTGGTGTAAAGAGTATTGTATGAAACTACAATCCTTGTACCATCTGAAATTATGTCAAGGCTCTTCAAGTAGCTCTGAACACAGTCCACCACATTTCCTCCTCCTATTACTTGAAACCATAGTACATAAGGATGATAAAACAATATTGAAAAATAGCACCACAAAGAAGTGGTGCTAACTTAGACCCCTAACTTAATTTCCTTCAGTCTTTACCAATATTTTCTTCATGAAGAGCATTTTTTTCAGAAGCTGTCTGTTGTAAACTATTCATACTGCAAAAAAATGACTTATATATCTCTAGAGTATCTTGGGAGAGAGAGTGACCTAGTGAACATTTGTGTATAAGATATTTTCTTGTTTTTGGGTACTTTTGTAATTGCTCAATGAGACAGCTTATTGAATTCTCCCTTAATATCAAAGAAACAGGAAAGCACATTCGCTTTATTGCTAATTGATATCTCTACCTTAGTTAGCAGGGAATGTAATTTGTAAATTTGGTACTGATTTAAGCAAACTAAGTAGGATGCAATATAAATGATTGATCATGTGATGCTCAATGCTTTGGTAAAAGAATATTCACTCCATAGCCTCGAAAAATAAAGAACAATGAACTATTTCTGAAGATCTTTTCCAGTCTTTGGGATGAAGATCATCCCTTATTTCCCAATCTAAGGCTGTATATCCTAAAGCAAAATTAATCCTATTGATTTTCATTAGTGTAGAAGTTATTTGTATGATCCATTCTATATCATGCTAATACCTGTAAGTGACTGACATAGAGGTTAGGTTATAACTAGTTGTATCATAGCCAATTGATTTAGTATACTTCCTCCATTCATGTAAACCTTTGGTGGAAGTTTTAGTACTAACAACTACTTACATAGCTGGGTCTTACAGCTTTATGTGCCCTCCTAAGCACATTATTGGCTTAGGAAATTTAGATATTTAAAAAGTTCTGGCCTCTATAACCAGGATCGAACCCAGTTCATTCAGTTCTGTATCCCAATACCATAGACAAACTATGGTTACCACTGCACCTAAAACTTAGTATGCCTATGATTTAGTATAATTTAGTATTTAATTCAGTGTCCAGTTTTCACAAATTGTTTGTGATATTTTATTTATATAAAATATATTTTGTAGAAATTGATTTTTGACATCAAAATCTGTTACACATTGACAAACTTCTGGTTTGGAAATCAAAACAGTATTTCAATATATTATTTTGTAGCTATCTGCTTATATAATTCATACTGTACCAACACACTGGCCGAAAGCATTTGAAGAACTAGTATCAAGCTTTCAACCGCAATATCTACCAAATGTTGAACCAGAGAGAGTAATTTGGATATTATTAGAAATTCTAACTGTGATACCTGAAGAGGTTAGTGTATAATTATCACAATAAGTTTCATAACATATGCATTTTTTTATTTTCACCAACATTTTATTTTAATTTATAATACTGTAGTAATTAAGATACCAACTCTTTAAAACAACTGGCTAGTTGTAATGATGCATTATTTTCTGGTCCATGGTCTACTTATTTTGTCCTTGTTTCATCTGTGATTGCAGCAGACATTGTCAAAGATGCTACATCAAGGGTTGGGGTTGTCCAACTGAGTCAGGCCATCACTAATTTAGAATGATATTCTTGCATCTTTATTTATTCATTTGAAAAAGAAATGTATTACCTTTGACAGTGAAGTTTTTTCTTTTGTTCATTAATAAACCAGTGAGAAATTCACGAACTGAAATTTTCTTTTCTGGAAATTAATTTTTCAAAATGTGTAAAATATATGAAGTTGACATTCTGGTACCTAGCACTGAATATTTCCATTAAAGTTTAAATTTTAATGAAGACTCTTTAATCTTCAACTGTTACAGTACCTGAAACACATTAAATCTCAATTTCAACTGCTCATGTAATAAACTTGGCTAGGACTGCATGCTGATTCTTCCAAGTTCTTCCTCAGCAACCGAGGAAGGGGCAATTTGCGTTAATATTGCATCATCCACTAAAATGTGTTTCAAATTTGTACATTTTTTCTGAAATTATTATAAATTATATATAAAATAATATTAATATGCTTTCAGTTTCAAAGAACAACATTGGCATTGAACCAGAGGAATAGAGTCAGACAAGTTCTTCAGGATGTTTCAAAGGATATATTAACAGTCGTGGAAATGTGTTTGATGCCCATACCTGCTGCAGGGTAAATATAAAATTTATTGTAATTTTTAATTTAACTATAGGTGAAAAAACTGTTCCAAACCAGGTAAGTCATAGTACATCTTCAGAAACCTGCAAAACGGCTTGCCACAAGGGTCAGTTATGTCTCCTCTACTTTTTAATATTTATACGTCAGATGTACCAACTACCACCTCGCGCAAATTTATTTATGCCGATGACATGGCTTTGGGTGCCCAAGAAGAAGACATAAACATCGCTGAATCCACCATAGAAGCAGATCTAAACACTGTTAACAGATACTTTAAGAAATGGGGCCTACAACCAAACCCATCGAAAACTGAAGTAACAGCTTTCCACCTAAACAACAACAAGGCAAATTACAGACTAAACATAGAATGCCATGGAACCAGGCTAAAGCACAGTGCTAACCCAAAATACCTCGGCATAACTCTATATTGTACCCTAACATTCAAAAAGCATCTGGAAAACACTTCAGCAAAAATTAAGACCCGCAATAATATTATCCATAAGTTAGCAAATACATCATGGGGGTCGAATGCAGAGGTAATAAGAACGAGCGCGCTGTCCTTAGTATATCCTACTGCAGAATATTGCGCTCCTGTCTGGCTAAACATTCATCACACAAAAGTCATAGATACCCAGTTAAATCAAACAATGAGGCACATAACGGGAACTATAAAGCCCACACCAACCCAGTGGCTTCCAGTTTTAAGCAACATCGCTCCACCAGCAACAAGACGACTAGCCGCACCCAACACTCTAGTTCAAAAATGCCAACAAAACCCAGAACTACCGATAAACACAGACATCGCTGAACTACACCAAAGGCAGTTAAGACTGAAATCCAGACATCCACCTACTAGAACTGCTACAAAATTGGCTGTTTTCACTACTGAAGAGCAATGGATGGGCGAATGGAATCCAGACATCAGAAATTCCAATCTGATAGAAAACCCCACAATCAAACCAGACGGCTTTTCTCTTCCCCGTCGTGAATGGTGCAACCTAAATAGAATACGAGTTGGTCATGGAATTTGTAACAAATCGCTGAATCAATGGGGTATAAATGCCAGCCCGGAATGTGACAAATGCAGCGCCGCTGAACAAACAATTAACCACATCGTCTTCGAGTGTCCAGCCACCAAGTTCTTTGGCAGCCTTCAAGAAATCCACCAACTTACTCCCAAGGCGACAAATTGGCTTCGAGGATGTAACCTTCGACTTTAATTTTAAAAATTTTAATTTTATATGTATAGGTGTAAGGGAATACATTTTCTGTAAAGTTTATGAAGAAAATAGTTTTTATTTAATATTTTTACTGTTTGCTTCTAATTTTACTGTTTACCATTTAATTCTCAAAACACGAGTTTTCGAAATTCCATGATTGCTGTCTGATTCACTGTTGTTCTAAAAGGTCAATAATTCAATACAAATTTGTTGCTTGCACCTCACATGTTTAACAATAATAAATTGTAACAAACTCAGAAGACAATGTAAACAAAAGGCTAACAATGTGCTTAACGCTACTCAAGATAAATAATGAATGAAGGTAGGCTACTTTGGAACAGGCGTTGTATACTACGAGAAGTGTATAATGCAACTTATAGATATGTCGTAGTCATAGTGTCATAGGATATGATTTCATTATCTTTTAAAACATTTACATCGAAAATAAATAGAAATCTTGTAGTTAATGGGTAAATATGTAGTACCTAAATTATATAATTGTTATGTATAAACTTTTAAGTACACATTTATTTACAGATTTAACATGGGTAACTTAACAACTTATCTGAATGCTTCAAGATGTGCTTCTGCATGGATACAATTGGGAGGTCTAAATATGGATGAATGTAATTCAGTGAATAACCTCCTCATTGATCTTACATGTTATGTTTATTGGTAAGTACAGAAATTTTAGCATCAATTGCAACTTCTATTTTAATTGACTGAGACCGAATTGGAATCTATAAAACATATCTTGTCTGTACACCTAGCATAATATATAATGCAGAAGCTCCCACCCCAAAAATATTTGGGGTGCAGAGAGTCAGAATATACATATAATTTGTTCTTAAATCTTTATTGTTGACAAACTATTTAAAATTTATGATTAATGATTTGACTACGCGTAACTGAGATTACATCTGTTTTGTTACAAGCACCGACCAACCAATTTACATTACTATTAGTGAGTTACCTGATTCCTCTCTGTTTTCCTTTTATAACATCAAGGTTGTATTACACATCGTCTCGTTACTAGACCAATTATGTTAGTACAAAATTGCTGAATTTACAAGGTTGACTTAAAGTGTATAAAAATGTTAGTAACAAGACACGCATGGCATATAATACGTGTGCTCGTTTTCTATCGAAAACAAATATTTATTGCGATATAATATTGTTGATTCGTCCTTTACTACAGCCTTTCTAAATAACTTTTTTGAATATTCTTACCCATAGTGGAATTATCGACCACATTACAGGTGGAATTTTAAAAATAAGCTTACAATATTTATGAAAAATTTTTGAGTTTCAATATTTT
This sequence comes from Diabrotica balteata, assembly GCA_918026665.1. NCBI lineage: Eukaryota > Metazoa > Arthropoda > Insecta > Coleoptera > Chrysomelidae > Diabrotica > Diabrotica balteata. The sequence continues at coordinate 126,086,656 of OU898281.1, forward strand.
TACAGGAATAAGTCTGATCCAGAAGGTTTATCTGGTGATGAAATGGATTTGATGGAAATAACAGTAGAAGCTCTTACAGCAATTTTTCAGCATCCTCACACCCACAAGTATAAAAATCATGTGTTTAAATATGCAGCTCAAATACTTCACAAATTCGATAAGATATTGGATGTGGAAAGGAATCAGCAGGATATGAATAAAGTAAGTATTTACTAAAGGATTTTTGTCTTGTTGATTTGGTTATCTTTCCGTAGTCATTGAGATATATTACACAACTAGAAGGAAATATATAAATAGTAGGGGACAGTGCCCTACAGTGGCCACCTTTTTACTTTGTTGGACATAACTTTTTACTCATTAGCAATTTTGAAAAAATAATTAAACCTAGCAAAACATTCATTATTTGTTTACAAATTGCCATATTTGCAACCAGCTAACTTTGCAAAAAATAAAAAAAAAACAACCTATTTCAAAGCAACATACTCTTTTTCAAAAATGTGGCCACTGTAGGAAAATAGCGCCTACAGTGGCCACCAATAGGTCTAACAGTGGCCACTATTTTTAAAAAGAAAATAATGAAACTAAATCTGCTGCTTTCAACTTTTATTGCGAACTTAGAGAACAAAATAACTAAAAATAAGTCTTAAATGCCAACATCTTTGGGAAAATAAAAAATATTCATGCATAACAAGTCCTGAGAAACAAACTTTCAAGAAAACATAAAAGTGATATTTTAAAGAAGACAAATAATGAAAAAGTATACAAATAAAATCTTCAGTCTTCAGTTTGGTCGATTAGTTGATAATAATATAATCAAATAATATATATCGAACATATAATAAGGGTCCAAATCAATATCGAAAAAAAAGCATCTAGCTGTTCTTAATGTCCCTCCAGTATTTTTTGGTTCAGGTAGATGCAGAACAATGTCTGCCCTTTGTATCACAAAAACATCATCAACATTTGGAAAAACGAATTTCTTTTCCCTGTATTTTCTTAAAAACGACACCATATATTCTTCATCAGGTAGCACCTCTTTGATTTGTCCAACAAAATATTTTATCGTTTTTGTGGTAGCAAACCTCATAAGAACAAAACTGCTCACTTCCAAAGGTCTATCGTCATCCTCTTCTTCATCGAAATTCTCAGTAAGTGTGGACGAGGCAAACAAAATTTCCTGCTCACTCTGATCTTCATTTTCTGATGAGCTAGGGGAAGCAATTTTTACTAATGGAAGCTTTTTTGTAACTTTAGCTTTTCATCAAGTTCATCTTTAAGCTTCTGAATATTGGGGGTACTTGTTAAAATTTCGGTTGCCCTTTTCTTCCGTCCACGCTTAGATTGGACTTGTCTTTCTGCTTTCGAGAAAGGTCTCACCAATTCGGGTGAAAAGTATAGAGCACCCTCTTCATCACCTTCGGTTGAGATCTCATCACCTTGAACAATCGTTGGAAGTGTTTCGTTGGTTGATTATATTTTGGAAACTATATTTTGTGTGCAAAAGGCCTGGCCATAACTTTGGCCCAAAATCTCGGCAATGTTATAGATATCAATTCGTTTTCCCGGATGATTGGCAATCCAAACTCCACACTCCTTATTATAGTATTTTTTAAGTGGGCCGAAAACAGAAAGATCCAATGGCTGGAGCTTATGGCTTGTGTGGGGTGGAAATGTAAGCAAGATCACATTATTGTGTCATGGTTATCCACGATAACCAGGACTGGTCGATTTTCAGTAGGACCTGCATGTTTGATAAAATGTTTTAACCACTGTAAAAAAATCTCTTTCGAGCTCCATCCTGAAGGATTTGCTGCTCCTTCACTTCCAGGTGGAGCCCCAACTAACATATGCTGTTTGAAATTTTTTCTTGGAAATACCAACAGAGGAGGAACTGAGTTTCCAATTACATTTATTGCTCCTAATCATGGTGACTAGGGTTCCTCGCTCTGCCGAAGTAATCTGGCCGACTTGCTTTTGGCCCAAAGTAGCAACAACCTTATTTGTACTCTGCACCGTAGTTAAGGCCGTTTCAGCTACATTGTAGATCTGATCAGGGCCAAGTTTACGAGATAAATAAATATCACTCAGATTTTTGAAGAATTTGTCAACTACAGGCTTATTGAATCCCATGGCTCGAGCTAGTGACGTTGCTTCAGGGACCCTTAATGATAAAGTAGGGTTTCTCTTCATGAACCCGTTGAACCATTTGGAGCCAGCAGATTTGTTTCTTTCCTAGCATTCGGGTACCTTTTTCTTGTAGAAAGTGGCTAGATCATATGCAAAACTTTTACTTGGGTTGGCGTGAAGCCATGATGAAGATTTGCCAAATGTTTGATGTACGAGCTCAATTCTTTTTCTTCTGCAGAAGTAAAGATCTGATGACATGCATAATTTGGAGTCAATCTAGGATGCTTGGCCTAATTAAAGTCTATGTTCTCCATTTGTCTCCTGCATTTAGTGACATATCTTCTCAATGTCGTACGGGGAATATTAAAGTATTTTGCCGCTCTTTGTGTAGACCAGCCGCCCTCTAGTACTTTTTGTACTGCTTCCCGCATTACATGCTCTGGAGTAATTGTCAGTTTCTCACCTTTCGGCATCTATAAAAAATAAAGCATTTAAACGGAATTCATTCCCACAGTGGCCACCCCTAAATGAATCCAAAAAGCAGTGGCCACTGTTGGCTACATTTACCATGGCCACTGTAGGAATTATCACATTTTTTAGAAAAATGGTAGATATGATATTCTATACAATTTTTAGCAGATGAAAACAGGGGAAATATGTGGTCACTAGATACACAATTAATGCCATGGATGTTACTTGGAATAAAATATAAATGATAATGTACAATTTTACTCACTATTTTGATGAAAACGAAACTTTTTGCGTCGCAAAACACACACCTTCTCACTGCTCGAACTACACGTGACTGACAGATGCATCGTTGCTGATTCTAATGCGCACTCAACAAGGTTGGTGGCAGCACGCATCAGGATATAGATTCGCAGAAATTTAAAAGTGTCCACTGTAGGAGCATGGCCACTGTAGGGCACTGTCCCCTAGTATAGAAGTATAGAAATAACTCTTAATAATGACTTAATACAAAATATATTTTCCAATATAACAAAAATAAATGAATATCAACGCTTAAAACTAAAAAGAAAACTTACAGGAGCCAATAAAATTTATACTTCATTCGTCTAACAATTGGTATCTTCTGTCTAGTCAGTTGGTATCTTTTATTCGGTCATACATTTTTCTCCTAATCTGTGAAACACATATAAACATATTTTGTCTGTCTTCTGCATCTTTGTAATAGCACTGTAACACTAAATAGGGTCTCTCTGGTCACAACCCTTGACTAAAACCAAATTGTTCACCGCTTAAGTTTTCTTCGAATTTGATTTATATTCGTAATGTGAAATGAATAACTTTTAAGATAATTTTAAGAGCGTGGGTCATTACGCTCATTTTTTTAAATGGGAGCATTCATTGGTTCCTTTTTTGTTGGGTATTGGAATAAATATTGATTTCAACGGATCTTGCGGGAGGGTTGCTGTTTCATGTATGTTGTTAACTAGTTTATGTAGTATATTTTGGCTTTCTTCGTTCAAGAATTTTAATGTTATTCTTTGTTTCCAGAACCTGAATATCTCCACATTGTCTAGGAAACATTCTTGCTCGTTGTCTCTATCCCACAAGCATTCCAAATATCGATTTTGGTCCGATTCTTCCCCTTTCACCCTTAAGACATACCCGACCCATCTCAATCTGGTGATTTTAATTGTTTTTTATGATGTTTGGTTCTCTGTATAAATGTTATAGCTCAAAACTAAAACGTTTACTCCATAAGCCATTGTTATTTAGGGCCATATATTTTTGAATATGTATCTATCTTTTTGTGTTGTCCCTGAGCCATACGTTAAAATTAATCTTATCAAAGTTTTATAAGTTTTAGTTTTTTTAGTTCCCGAGATATTTTAGTATTTTAATAGATCAAAGTAGCATATGTTAGCAAGGATAATTCGCCTCTTCTTTAGTTGTTCATATCATTTCTTGCATCGACCAGAGAACCAATACGCACAAATTCTTGAACAGCCTCGATGATTTGGTCGAAGTTCTGTATCTGTCTTAGGAATTGCTATTACTACCATATATTTTGTTTTTACTACTACTACTACTAAGGATTTCCACAGTTTTCACTGTCTTCCTTCACTCAACCGTTTTCTCCAATTTTCCCTGTCATTCCAGTCTCCCTCTCGCAGGGTTCTTTTCTCCATAGCCTCGTCGATTTCGTCTCTGAATGACCTTCGGGGTCTTCCTCTCTTTCTTCTTCCGATCGGGCTCCATTCTGTAATTTTGTTTATCCAGCGTCCTCTGTCCGCTCTTCTGACGTGACCGTACCAGGATAGTCTCTTCTCCTCTATATAGTCGATTATGTCTGATTGCACTCCCATTCTCCGCTTAATCTCTGCGTTTTCAATTCTGTGTCTTTTTGTAAGTCTACAGCTTCTCCTCAGGAATTCCATTTCTACTGCTCTTATTCTACCTCTATTTCTCTTGTTTATTGTCCAGTTTTCAGATACTTCTTGTCAGGGTATTATATATTCTCTTTTTTGTCTTTATCGTAATGTTCTTATCCCACAGCACTGAATTTAGTTGTCTTATACAGTTTCTATGTATATTTTGTTTTTATGATATTTTTAGTGATTTAGTGATTTTAGTGATTAGTGCTATATACATTAATCTTCTTTTAAATAAAAGAATAACAATATAAAAGTTCTTAAAAGTTACGCATACTAAAGGGATTATTCCAAGTTCAAATGAGATAAAATTTATTTTTATTTGTGTTTTTTCTATCTAAGTACTCTGTTGCTTGTTTAATAACTGTAATATTATATCAAAATTTGCAATGAAGGTTTGCATAAACATAGACACTTTCTCTGTCAACTCACCTAAAATAAATATAAAAAATAGAAGAGACATGGAAACCTTAGTAATAAGTTTTGACAGAACGAAAAAGCAAATCAAATTTAATGTCATTATGTTAATTAATTTTGCTAATTTTAAAACACAATCCTCACAAGGGTAAACCTATTGAAGATATAATAACTTCATTTATCTAATGTAATTTTTTATGTTAATTTTTAGTACGTTTTGAAAAAGAGTACAATAAACTCGAAAGCTTAACAAACCTAAAAGAGTTTTACTTAAAGGCCAATATTGACTACTAAACCCAAGATATCCGTATATATTACTCACATAGTCACTAAAGCCCTTTCTAAGAATATATATATATTATATATTATGAAATTATATATTTTTTAATTTCAGGATGTTGTAGCTACATTATATGGTTTAGTAATAGCTATTGGTGACACTCACTCCAGAGTTTTTATTGACAATTTAAAATCACAAGATCCTGAAGCACAACGAGTCTGCTTTGATTTGTTAAATTTCGTACTGAAATGTTCAAATTTACCTGGTTTTTATCCCATAGACGAGTCCAGCAGCACACTTACTTTTGGATTTTGGTACACTTTGCAGGTAAGGATGAAATATATATTTTAGTTTTTACTACCTAATTTTGATTCACCTTGTGTATAGTTTCTTGTATACGATTTTGAGACGCGATTGAAAAAATTATCAAAGCAAATGAGGAACAGAGTGGTTTTTGTGCACTAAAAGCTTATATTGACAGTATTACTTTCGTTTTATGAATCATAGCTTAAAGAACTGATAGAAATATAGAAATAAATTACATTTGTGTACCTATAAAACTCAACGACAACCAACACCGTTTTACCAGATGCATACTATAATTGAAACTAATAGAACGCTAAAAAATGAAATATCTAAACTAGAATGACCATAAATTATTACACATAATGGCACTACTATGATCATGGACTATGCATCGGTAGAAATAATGACTGAACTTGTTGCAATTAAATGACCTATGATGATTTATAGGGTTAATTTGTTTGATATGAAGAATGGAACCAATCTCCACATCGAACAAATTATTTCACGAATCCTATAAATTCGATATTAATGCACTTGACAATCGCTCACCTCCCTGAACCATAGGGACCTCATACGTAGGAATGTACCGAATGTAATATTTTGGTTCGTTTCATTTTGCATGGTCTCAAACAATCTAAAGAAGCGGTCCTGTGAAAATTAAATCAACAGGCAATTAAATTAATCAACAGTAGTGCTCTATTTCAGTTTTTTTGTTTTTCTTGTTGTCTATTATGTAAGTAACCTTGCAGTTTTCATAACATCTCAAAAAACCTACAAATTGTTTTGTAAAGTATGAATTTCACCGTTCTTGATGCCATAGACTGGCATCTGTCTTCCAAGTATGAATTGAACCTTTACAGCAGTGCCTCTAAAACCATATCTTTCCAGTTTATTAGAAATATTTTGTGATTTAGACAGTTAAAGGCTTTAAGGACGAACTGTGTACGCAGTGATGACTTCAAGGAGAGTCTTTGCACATAGGTTAATATCTCTTTGTGCATGTTGAATTAGTCTTTTATAAATAGTAACCTTGCTTAGATTTGGCATAATATTCATTATAGCTAATGTCCTGGGTCTTGCTTTCTAGACTACATTAATTACACGTTTCCTAATATTTTAAACGTGTATACGAATTAATATAGACACTTTAAATAAGAAGTCACTTTTTTTATTAGGACGACATAATTTCTTTGGAAGCTCCTGAATGTGCCTCCCTCATTCTGACAGTAAAACCGTATTACAGAGATTTAGTCTGTATAATGTTGAGGAAATCAATGTTTCCATTAGTAGATGACAACAACTGGAGTTTAGATGATAAAGAAGTATTTAGGTGTTACAGACAAGACATAGCCGACACATTCATGTATTGTTACGTAGTCCTGAACTTGGAAATGTTGGATATTTTAATGACGAAACTGACTGAAGCTTTGAGGTAAATTAGTTAAATTTAATTTTTTATACTTCCATACATGTTTTGAAAATTATCTCTATAAAAGCTGTCTAGAAAACGTGTAAATACATATACGGAAAATATACAGTGTAGGAAAAATTGTATGGTCGGTATGGTAAAATTTAACAGGATATCTAACGCAGATATAAAATCATATTTTCAGCGAATAGACAAAGATAACAATCATATTTCCCCTTGGTCTCCCCTCCTCAAATATTTTTAACACCTATTGGCCATTAGTGAGACGAATAGTTCCGATCAGAGATATTTTACATATTCTCTGGTTCCGATCCTACTATACCTAAAAAACTAGAGGTGGGTCCTCCCGTTTTTTAAATTTTTATCGGAACCGTTTTTCGTAAACTGTAACTAGTTGATTCAAATTAGCGAGTACACAAACATATTGGCTATTATCGTTTATGTGTATAAGTATTGAAGTGAAAGAACCTAACGAAGGATATATTTATTATAACTTGAAAAATAAATTAAACAATACAAATAGTACTTACATTTACATTACACGTTATTATTAAATCGCGAATCATCTAAATTGACATTTAAAAACAAGTTTTTCTACTTTTCTTGTTAACCGTGTTCTTCTTTTATTTAAAATTAAACCAGATTTTAAACATGTGTTCACAAGGAAAAGATTTTGTTACAATTCTACAATATTTTATGAATATAGTGGCTAAGTTAGGATATACATGGCGATGGTTTTTCCACCACGGTAATGGACAGTTCCAATCTCCGTTCGAAATTTATTGTGGGTAATATATTATCAGACAAATACATGTCGACTTCTTGTATATCTCTCGATACAGTTGTATGTTTAGATGAGTCATGTCCAATTAATTCATCAAAAATACACAATGGACTTAAGTCATCTTTATCAGTTTCTTTTTCTTGACTAAACTTATTGATTTACTAAACTTATGCAAAGACTCGTTTCATCCGTTTTCTATAGGTGAAGAACCAGCTTTTAAAAAGTTTGCAGGGTGGATTCCTGGATATAAACTGCCAACAAGAAAAACTGTTAGATTCATTACTTCAGGAATGTTATGTCAAAACTGATTTGATAATAGATAAAATAAAAAGTCCTTTTTTCGACAATTCTGCAAAAAAACATTAAAAAAAAGTACCTTATCTTCAGAAAGGCTTTTAAAGTATTAATTACAACATAACAAAGTTCCCAAACGGCCAATCCAAGACGTGGAAACTAGGTAGAACTTCACCTATTACAGATTAAAAGGAATGACTGAGTTAGAAGAGGCAATCCGTTTCACTTCTTCTTCTTTAAGTTCCATCTTCTATCGAAGGTTGGAAATCATCATGGCTATGCCGACTCTGTTGACTGCCGCTCTAAAAAGGTCTGCACTACTGCATTCAAACCATTCCCTTAAGTTCTTAAGCCAGGATATTCTTCGTCTTCCCACATTTCGCTTTTCTCGGATTTTGCCCTGCATAATAAGTTGTAATAATGCGTATTTTTGCCCTCTCATCACATGTCCCAAGTACTCAAGTTTTCGTCTTTTAATAGTTAATATTATTTCTGCCTCATTTCCTATCCTTCTAGTTACTTCAATGTTTGACATTTTTTGAATCCATGATATTCGTAGGATTCTTCTGTAGTAACACCAAAATTCAAAGGCGGCCAACTTATTCAGATGAACTTGTTTTAGTGTCCAAGCTTTCAGACCATAAAGAAGAGTAGAGAACACGTAACATCGAAGCATTCTCAGGCGTAGTTCTAACCTTATATCCCGACAACAAAGAAACTTTTTAAGTTTAATAAATGATGTACGTGCTATTTCAATACGTGTCTTAATTTCTTTGGTTTGGTCTACATCTGATGTTATCCATGTTCCTAAGTATTTATAGTTATTAACACTCTTAATTGCAGTATCTTCAATAGTCAATTGGATATTTGTGCAGATTTAGTCATGATCATGCATTTAGTTTTCTTTAAATTTATCTTCAGTCCGTACTCATGACAGCGTTCATTAAGGCGTTGCATTAGGTTCTGTAAATCATTGTTGTTATCCGTAATTATTACTGTATCGTCTGCAAAACGTAAGTTATTCAAAACTTCTCCATTGATAGATATACCTTCTATTGAGTCTGAGAGCGCTTCTTGAAATACCGCTTCACTGTAGACATTGAAAAGTAGTGGGGACAGCACGCAACCCTGGCGGACTCCTCTCTGTATTTTGATATTTTCGGTGTACTGGCGTGTATTTCCGTTCCACATCGGTATTAAATAATAGAGACTTAGACTTAGACCAAATCTAAATAAAAAACACTGGATTATTTGTTCTCAGCTTTCCCAAATTTTACGGCCGTTTAAAGAAATAACAAGTACAATGAGTGACCAAAAATACTTGAAGGGTAGTTCAGTGATTGTTATGGTACGCGGCCTGCAAGAATCTTGCAAAAAAATTTTAGCAAACGGTAACCTTACATCCATAGTATCCGACGTAGTACAATTACTAATATCGGGTTTAGCAAAAATATTTAAAGGGTAGAACAGAGTGGCATATTGTCATTATGTACATTTATGGATTCACCATTTAAAGTGCAGGGTTTTTCTGATAAAAATGAAGATAAAAAAATAAAAGAAAAAGTTAAGAAGCTGGTTACTTCTATAATTAACGAACAAGAAGATTGTACTATTGAAAATCAACCAGTACAAGAAAAAGAAACCAATAAAGGTGACTTAAATCCATGGTGTATATTTGATCAATTAATTGGAGATGGCTCATCTACACGTACACCTGTATCGAGAGTCCATTACAACGGTGGAAAAACCATCCCCATGTATATCCTAACTTAACCCCTATATTCATACAGTATTGTAAATGTGAACACATGTTCAAAATCTGGTTTAATTTGAAATAAAAAAAGAAGACGGTTAATAAGAAGTAGGTATAGTAGAAAAACTTATGTTTTTTAATGTCAATTTAGACTATTCGCGATTTAATAATAACGTGTAATGTAAATGTAAGTACGATTTACTATTTGTATTGTTTAGTTTATTTTTCAAGTTATAATAAATATATCATTAGTTTCTTTCACTTCAATAAATATACACATAAACGATAATAGCCATTATGTTTGTTTATGTAGGTACTCTCTTACTTGAAACTACTTTTAAACAATCATAGTTACTTGTTTACAAAAATTTAAATTTTTAAATTCATTCATTTTTTTGGAATCCTGAGAAAACTAACAAATATTTTTGAAAAATTTAAATGCAGAATAAAAGATTACATTATTACCGAGGGCCGAAAGTCCCTTGGAATAAACAAAAAGTTTTTTGAATGAGATATTTGAAATTAAAAATCACACTAATTTTTTTTCGTCCTTATAACTTATTAAAATAAACATTATAGAAGTTTTCAGGGACTTTTGGCCCTCGGTAATAATGTATTGGTTCATTCTGCGTTTAAATTTTTCAAGAATATTTATTAGTTTTATCAGGATTCGAAAAAAATGAATGCATTTAAAAAATATTAATCGCTCTTACGCTCTTAACGATAAAATTACCACGACCCACCTCTACTACCCGTTGCTCGGTGTTCTGACCAGACGGACGACGTTGCCAAATAAATTATTGTGTATGAATATTTTTTAATGTGGTGTTATTGTATGCGACTTTAAAATAAGCTTATTTTGATGTTTAGATTTTTAATTCGGAAATCGTACTTAAAATACGAAACATTAATAAATTTTATTTAGTAGGTATATAAAACGATTTCCAAAGTGGAAATCAAAATGTTATATTATACTTATTGTAAAGTAAACTTGTGGCATATTCCCAATAAAAAAAAACAGTAAGCTGCCATTTAAATCAATTTCGCCCAAATTGGATTATCTTAGAACATTGTTCAAATGCAAAAAAAAACAACAGGTCAAATAAATCCAATAAGTTTGGCAACGTTGAACTTCCCCTTTCCAGGCATGCATGTTTGGCGATATAAAGGGCGGACCTAATATACCTCTCTCTTTCTAAACAGCTGTTTCTCACTTCATCTCACGTAAGGTCCATACCGACCATAAAATTTTTCCTACACTGTATAATACATATACCATAGATTGCTATATGTTCTTCTTTTGTTCTTAAATAGATATGTTTTGAAGCAGTGTATTAAAGCACTGTTCAGACGTGGCCAGTGATAAAGTATAGTCCATTGAGTATATTGTTCACACTATTAGAGTAAATTAGTAGAATTTGCTAAATCAAGTCGAGTAAAAACAATCCTTTATACGTGGCAGTTGAAACGTTGAATAGCAAGTCGAGTACCTCTAACGAACTAAAAATTTTGTAATTTCAAATTTGTACCTTTTATAAATACACAGTCTTATCATTAACGTTAATGCAAACTTTTTATTTCGTTTTAATAAGTCAATTTTCATGTATTTGTAAGGTAGGAGTAGGAATTATCTCGTAGCTGGTGCATACGCATAGACATTTAACTACGATATAATTCGTATTGGGTACTGAATGTGTCTATAGAAGAAATATAGTTATTTCTTCTAACCTCTGAGGAGCCTAGTACATCCGGGAGATTTCACTATTCGTCTCTATTCCCAGTCAGGTTTCTCAGCTCGCCAAAAGTCTTCCCAATGCTTCATGCTTCCTTGTCAGTGGTCCTCTTCCAGGTACCTTGCGATTTTATTAATAACAGCAACTGTATTTCTAATAGTTTGACTAAGCTACCTCCTCTTCCTATTTCCCACCTATATTTCAACTGGTTTGTTCATTCTGCCTCCTCAATTATTCCTTTGAAATGTTTTCAGGTCGCCAAATATTTATATATGACTTGAGACTACGATTGGTAAGTATCTGGAGCTGTAACGTTATTTTTCTATCTACTTTCTATGTCTCACAAGCCCACAACAGAACAGACTTAACGTTGGTGTTAAAGACACGAAACTTGGTATTTAGGGCGATGTATATGTTACTCCAGTTAGGGTAGAGTTGAACAAATGCAACGTTCGTATTTCCACCCTCCCACCCACTGTTACAACACTTCCTATATGCTTCTATCGTCTCAACTCCAACATCCAAGGTTGGTCTATGTTTGCTATATTCAATCTGATCTTATTGGTCTTAGCAGTATTAGTCAAGATTTGCCGCTTTAGATTCCAACTTTAATGCACCTAATTTAAATGTCATGTCGGTGAACATGTGCGCTAAAAAACCGATGGTGTCACCAAAGTCGATGCCCTCCAAATGCTGGATTAAGAGTCCCACTGAATTATCCTCCATTTTTTTGTGATCTTCTTAATAACATCGTCCAGCAGTAACAATAACAAAGTAGGTAAAATAATGCAGCCTTGCCTGACTGTAGCATTTATGTAGATAGCATTTGACAAGACTCGACATTGAAATCTGTTATACACGTTCCCTATAACGTTAATTGTATTCTGAGGTATACTCATAGTACACTTCTCCAAAACATTCTACAATAACCGATGTTTTACAGAATATAATTATCAGTAAATATTGTCATCCAAACACATGTCACCCAAAGAAAAAATCATACTATAATTAAATGAATAACTCCTCCTCTTCTTCTTCTGCTTCTTCTCCTTCCTTCTTGTATGTAAGCTTTAAAGCCTGTTTCTTCTTTAATATTAGCCTCCTAAATTGTTTAAATTATCGCATTATCTTTTTCTTGGTCTGCCAATACTTCTTCGTCCATTTGGTGACTTATCTCATACTATCCTATCCTCGGTCATTCTACTGTGTTCGTTCCACTCCTATTTTCGTTTTGTCACCCATCCATTTATGTCTCCTATATTGCATGCTCTTCTGTTTTCGCTTCTCTCCCCATGTAACAGACTTTTCCCTGATATTTGTCAAAGTATTTTCATCTTAGTTGTTTCTAGTATTCATCTCATTTTAGGTGCGTCAGGTCTTGTCTCCGCTGTGTATGTTAATATAGGTAGAATTGCTGCTTTATAAATTCTTGTTTTTGTGTCTTGTCTTAATTGTTTGTTCTTCCAGATTGTGTCATTAAGAGATCACGCCGCTTTACTTGCTTTTAAGCTTTGTTATCGTACTTCTTCTTCAACATCTCCGTAACTAGTTATATCTATTCCAAGATATCTAAACCTTGCTTCCTGCTTTATTATTTTCCCATCAATTTTGATTTTACACCGTAGTGGGTATTTAAATGTTGTCATACATTTGGTTTTTTCTGCTGATATTATCATATTGTATTTCTTGGCTGTTGTAATCAAGATGTGTGTTAATCTTTGGAACTAGTTTTCTGTCTCGGCGATTAATGCGGAGTAGTCTGCATAATATAATATTTGGATTTCTTTGTTCCACATTATGTAAGCATAACCTTTACGTACTGCTTGTATTATTTCATCCATTATTATATTAAAGAGAAATGGGTTTAACGAGTCACCCTGCCTAACTCCGCTTTGTACTGGTATACATTGTGTTAGTTTTCCATTTATCTTTGCCTGTATTCGATTATGGAAGTAGATGTTTTCGATGGTTTGTATAATATTTATTGGTATGTTTCTTTGATACAGTAGATATAAGACGTCTTCGACTGCGATGTGCTCGAAAGCCTTTGTCAGGTCTATAAAACATAGATATGCTTGTTTATTGTACTCGATGGCATTTTCTGTGATTTGTCTTTACAAATGCGGCGTGATTTTGTTGGTTAGGACTTTTGTGGTAAGGTTAAGTGCGGTGTTCACTAGATTTATACCTCTATCATTGTTGGGGTCATCTGTATCTTCTTTCTTAAGCATCGACATCATTATGCTATTTCTCCATGTGTCTAGTATATTGTATAAGGTACTTTGTTTACTCGATTACTTTGTTTACTGTTCCGCGTGGTTTTTTAAAATTCAACTTTCGAATAGAATATATATTAACTTAAAAGTACATTAATCCTTTATAGGACAAACAATTCAACTGTACCTGTTCAATGGAACGAAGTAGAAACCGTCCTTCATGCTTTTGGAGCTGTCGCTGAGAGTATTGAATATGAAAACCTTTATTTGCCCAAATTGATGACCACGATAAAGAACATACCATTTAACGAACTACACATAAAGGTTATGGCCACTGCTTTAGAAACTGTAGGTAAGATAAAGTTTTAATAACTTCCAGTGTGAACCAAACTACTAGGAAATAGGCTCATGACACTGATACACCTTATGAGTAAGGCACCGTTGCTCAGTCATGGTAGATGGTGTACGATGAACATGCATAAAATATACACAAAAAAAAGAAAAAGAACAAATGTGCGCCACTCAGTGTATTTAGATATGAGAGGTCTAGAAGCAAATCCAGCTATCTGCACTTTGACAAATTTTTTAGTAAATAGAATTTTTTTAATAAAATTTTAGCGTTTTATTTTTTTTATGTATATTAATTTGTACATTGGCTTTAGTTATTCACGCAAAACTAACCTGCTTATTTCATTAAATTTTAAGTAATTAACAATTTAAGTTTGGAGATTTCTGGTTTTGCTTCAAACACTTGGAGATTGCCGATTTTGCAACAGAAAAAAAACAATATTTGAATTCAAAAAACACACAGCTTCCTTGAAACTAATTTTTTATTGAAAAAATCTTAAAACAAATATTTATGGAACAAAAAACAACCAAATCTGAAATTTCATCACAAGCATCAGTTTTTCCTTCAATATGGTTAATATCTCCTTTGTTTGAAAATCTTGTTCCATACAAATGACTGCCAAATTGACTGAATACCTCATTGTATTGCTCTGACCTGGTAACATTGGGAGACTTTTATACATTTTGTATCTTCAGCGTATATGTAGCGATAATTCAATCTATCTACGACGATATGACTGATACAGGCTCTTTGCAAATTTTATTTGTAATAATTTAGAATTCTGGAGTACATAGCTGATTATGACATTCTTTATTTTAGGTGCCTTTTCAGAATGGTTTATGGATCATCCGGACTTACTGGAAAATATTTTTCCATTAGTACTCTCGGGATTGGGCAATCCTGAAGTATCAACCAGTGCCACGATGGCATTAAAAGACATAACCCAAAATTGCCAAAAATACCTAGCGCCCTTTGGTGAACATATTCTAATTGCTTCACAGGTATATAGTTTTGTAAAAATATTTTCTCTATATACTCCAGTCGTCAGTGACAAAAATGTCTAAAAATCATACTAACATGGAATATTTTGACGTTATTTATTATTTGTTTTAGACAGTATTACAAAGTGGCAATCTAAAACCCGCAGAGTGTCGAAGACTGATGTATAGTATAGGACGAGTATTAAGTACGTTACCAGTTGATAGGATAATGACTTACCTTAATATGATATTAGCGCCATCTTTTGAAGATCTTCAAAAATACAGCGAAGCTGACCCAGTAAGTATTCCTTATTTAAAGAAGCATTTACTGTCTCTTTTTTATTATTATTTTTTATTACTGTTATTACTTTTATTGATTTGTTAGCAGTCCATAATTTGTTTATCTAATATTGTTTTAATATTGAGTTAGAATAAATCGGAAACACTATAAAATACAAAGAAAATTCTGCAGTTTTATTGTGTTCTTCTTTCAGTTACAAGTAAGTGCGAAGCTTGAAGTACGTCGGGCGATTAGATATCAATCCTTAACATTTTTAAACGCTGATATCTATAGAAATACTTTCCTATTTTCAGTTCTTTACTTTCTACGAACGCAGTGTTTATTCAGTTCTTTAAAATCATTTATTTTTTTATTACGTTGTATTCTCATTGTTTATCTCTGTTAGCATTTAGTGAGATTGTATAATTTGTTCTCTCCATAATTGCCTGTTAATTGACCATATTTAAAATTATAAAGCGTATGGATTAATTTTCTTTTTAAGAGCTCTAAGGTTATCTGCTAATATTCTTCTTTGATATTTTAGACGCCAGCAATAAGCAATTCTTTGGTGATAAGACTGAGGCTGATTGCAGCTCTGTTTAGTTCGTTGAGCATCGAAAGCGGAGAGAAGAAAGTAGAGCAGCCAATTTTAGTTGTAATGCAAAAGATGATGCCAATCTTTAGGATAATTGGAGAGAAGTATTGTAGGAATGTAGAAGTTATCGAGGTAAACAGAAAAATTTGTAAAATGTATCGTGGTTCAATGAATTTATTTTTAGGATTTGAGTGTAGTTTTCAAATGTGGTGTAAGCACTCTAAAGGATGATTGCAAACCTTTAATAAATGACATTTTGCAACTAATAGTCACAATATATAGAGAATGTCTGCAGTCTAATATACTAAATGTAGCAAAAACTGTAAGTATATAACTATATTAAATACAAAGTTAGTTTAATGGTAATACGATTAATCAAATTCATTGGTGTCATTATTTTGGAGCGTACACCAAAGTGGAATATAAACAAAGCAAAAAATTTTTAAAATACGTACAGTATGCGTATAGAGCAGGACTCTATGAAAATCGCATCATCTCGTACAGAGGGTGGAGTACATTCTAGAAAACCCAGAGGTGTTGCTGGTTGCATTACTCTGGAGCATTCGACAACACCTCCTACGAAGCAATCACAATGACGATTTGCCTAAAATGAATAAACGAATATCTTCGTACAAATACCTTGGAGCATGGATCACAGAAGATACTGATCAGACAAAAGAAATAAGATGCCGCATTGAAATTGCGCGGTCAACTTTTAATAGAATGAGAAAACTTTTTTGTAATCGCGATATCAATATATCGCTCCTAATAAGAATGCTTCGATGTTATATTTTCTCTACCCTTTTGTATGGAGTTGAAGCTTGGACACTTAAAAAATCCAACATTAAAAACCTATAAGCATTCGAAATGTGGTGTTACCGACGCATTTTGAAAATATCATGGATGGATCGCAAAACAAACGAACAAGTTCTCGAACAACTAGGAAAACAATGCAAAGTTTTAAATTCCATAAAAATCAGGAAATTGGAATACTTGGGGAACATCATGAGAGGTGAAAAGTACGAACTACTAAGGAATATAATGCAGGGTAAAATCAAAGGTAGAAGAAGCGTAGGAAGACGTAAAATCTCGTGGCTACGCAATCTCCGTGAGTGGTTGGATGCAGTTCAATTGAACTATTCAGGCGAGTAACCAATAAAATTATAATTGCCAGAATGATTTTCAATCTCCGATAGGAGTGGAACTTAAAGAAGAAGAAGAATAAACGAAACAACCTGAAGACGTAGACTGCATGATGATGTTGAGGAGCCATGTGATATACGCAAAGTTACTGTTCTGTGAGTCTTCTCTCTTGTGGAATCTGGTGATAGATGGCCTGATAGCTAGACTTAGCAGCGATAAACATCATGTCCTGAGCTATGCCTGCTGCCAGGCACGGCAATGCGGTCATACCGGTTCAAGGTAATACGGTAATACCTTAAAGTTAGCCAGCTTTCTGTGATATTACCAAGGCAACATTTCTGTCTAAAACTCAGCCTCACAGTCTTAAGACACACACGAAATTTTTAAAGTTTAATTTAAATAAAATAGGGTAAAAAAATAAAAGACTCATAATTACTTAAATGTACTTTGAGTCCCCTTCTACGCCATCTCTTTTTATCTCATATCCTGACAGTATTAGGAGGGAAAATACGTTTTTCTTTTTAAGGGGATGTTGAGAATGACAGATGAAAATGTGATATTCGAAGGCTCGGTATTTTTGTGATTATTAAAACTTAATGATAGCACTATATGTGAGGTTGTTCAGAATTTTAATATTAAAACCTAATACAAAACAAGAAGGTCGACACACTAATATACGAGGACAACAACTATCACATTAAACAAGCGATAGTTCTGGTGTTTTATCTTACATCATTATTAAATTACCATTAAATTTTGAGAACGTTTGAAAATAGGGCAGGCAATTTTATCAGTGTCTAACTTCTAAAATGTCATACTACGAAACACATTCCTTGTATCGTTACTGTTTATGTAACTTTATCGGTGATCTGACGATGAGCTGGAAATTGTAGAGCCTTAACCGGTGGTCCAAGATCTTCTTAGGATCCCTGTCCGTTGGTACGACTGGTCTGAATTATGAAACATTTTTCAACAGGCTGATTGATCATTTTGAGAATACAACAAAACTTTCATCACTAATGTCCAAACTCTACGGACATTATCAAAGGTATCAGCATATAGCCGAGTTCATTTCAACCAAGATAGCTCTTTTCCGAAGACTACTTCCTAGTATCGAAGAAGACGAAAGGTGCAGTGCCATTACCAACCTGATTCGTCCAGAAATCCGAAAACATCTTCGTATTAATATGCCAAAACAGAGGAATATCTGAGGCTATTTTGTGAAGATTTACGACGACGAAAATATTTCACGGCGTACAGCTCGACAACTTGAACTACCCAAAGCTGTAAAGAATTCCAATCAGAACCAAGCCAGGGGATAGTTCGCACCGAGACAACCAAGGGCATCTGAGACTATAGACGACTAGAGAAATAGAAATCCAGCACAAAAACCAACTTGGAAACCACGTCAACAACCAACCAAGGAAACGACGAGAGGGACACCCACTAATCAATGCCAAGATAGTCTCTAATCTGCCACGATTCTAATTCTCAAAAACAACGATTTCCGAAGTGGAAATTGAAACGTCAATATACCTATTTTAAGTAAGGAACCAATTCGCTAAGGATTTTTGCTTAGTTGAGGAGATATATCGTGGAATGCAAATTTTAGATTCCCCATGTCTCTAATAACATCTTTATTAGCGTCTGTTTTGCCTTGCAATTCTTAGAAGGCACAGATTAAAGCAAAAATCTGAATTTGGTTTTGAAAATTAGTTTACGGACTTATTTTAACCTTCAATTGTGGCTTATTTCCAATAAAATAGTATCTACTTTAAAATGCCACTAGAAAATAGCTTCAAAACAATACTAAATATATCATTTCTTTTTAGGTTTTAATACTGTTTGGTAGAGAGGATGAGTTCTGTAGATTAAATCAGCAACTTCTTTACGAACTTACCAACACAACAATGCAAATGTGCGCCCAATATAATACGACCAATCAACTTTCAGAGAAGTCTGACGTCCTAGAGGGTTTTTTTGGAATGTTGGCGGCTCTGGCTAAAAAAGTACCTCAACTACTTACCTCGTGCGGTGTAGATATTGCTGCTCTCTTTCAATGCGGTATGTAGAAACAACGTTTAATTACTATTTTTTATTGAATACCATTATAATTTATATATATATATATATATATATATATATATATATATATATATATATATATATACAGGGTGAGTGGGGAGGAACGCACCAAACTTTAAGACTGTATAATATACGTAAAAATAAGTAAAAATAACTCATATGTTGTTATTCGATTTTCATTTGTTTTCGAGTTATAGCGATAACAACACAAAGTTGTAACTTCACATTAATTTAATGTTAAATGTTCTTATAATAAATTTTCAAAAATACCACCATTGACCTGTAAGCATTTTCTGCTTCGTCTATGAACATTCAACGTTGCTCTTCTGATTGCGTCATGGTTTGCTCTAATTGTGGCTGCAACATTTTTAATGCGTCGAATTAGTGCATCGCGAGTGTCGACTTTTACCTTGTAAACTTCATTTTTAAACCAGTCCCATAAAAAATAGTCTAATGGTGTTAGGTCTGGAGACCTCGGAGGCCAACTAATAGGACCATTGCGACCAATCCAACGCCTTGGAAATTTTGTATTTAAATGTTGCCTGACCTGACGAGCAAAATGTGCAGGAGCTCCATCGTGCTGATAATACATTTGCATTCTGATATTTAGTGGAATGTTCTGTAGGAGTCCTGGCAATTCATTCTGTAAAAAATTCAAGTACTCCTCTCCTGTAAGGCGGTTCTCAAATATGAAAGGGCCAATTAAATAACCGTCGATCACACCACACCACACGTTTACCGAAAATTTGTGCTGAAAACTAGCTTCAATTGTTGCATGTGGATTTTCATCTGACCATACATGTGAGTTGCGGCTATTATTAATACCGTTTCTGGTGAATGTTGCTGCATCGGTAAAAAGTATGCGGGATATAACACGACGATTATTATTTATCCATCGACAAAATTGCATAGGGCTGGCATAATCTTCTGGTTGTAGGTGCTGTACACGTTGTAGGTGGTATGGATATAAACCTTGCTCGTGAAGTGTGTTAATTACTCTCGTTTGAGGAATGGCTAAATGAGTACCGATTCTTCGTGAGCTGATCCCTGGATCATCTTCTACTGAATCCAGAATATTTTGTATTTCTTGTAAACTTTGTCGGAGAGCACGTTCCGATATTATTTTATAACTAGGAAGCGTTCCGGTCTCGCATAGTTTGTTGAAAACTCTAATAAATACATTTTTATCTGGAGTTATCCGATTTGTAAACCGTTGATGATATTCTTCAACAGCAGCTCTACCGTTTCCATTACAAAAGCCATAAACGAACACCATATTTGCATAATCACTATTTGAATAAGTATGTGGCATTTTGCAACAACTTTTTTTATACAAACTGTCAAATAGACATTAAATCACGTTGACACTACACTATTATGACAGTTAACTAATTATTAAACGAATCACAGATACCTGTTACAGCAATGTGATAAGTAGCAGTAAAATTACAACTTTGTGTTATTATCGCTATAACTCGAAAACAAATGAAAATCGAATAACAACATATGAGTTATTTTTACTTATTTTTACGTATATTATACAGTCTTAAAGTTTGGTGCGTTCCTCCCCACTCACCCTGTATATATTATATATAGTAGTTTTGAGTTTCTTGAACCGTATTATATTTAATATACAATTAATATTTGTATATTGAACCTAACCCAAGAAATATTAATTGTATATATATATATATATATATATATATATATATATATATATATATATATATATTCTTCTTTAAGTTCCATCTTCTATCGAAGGTTGGAAATCATCATGGCTATGCGGACTCTGTTGACTGCCGCTCTAAAAAGTTCTGCACTACTGCATTCAAACCATTCCCTTAAGTTCTTAAGCCAGGATATTCTTCGTCTTCCCACATTTCACTTTCCTCGGATTTTGCCCTGCATAATAAGTTGTAATAATGCATATTTTTGCCCTCTCATCACATGTCCCAAGTACTCAAGTTTTCGTCTTTTAATAGTTATTATTATTTCCGCCTCATTTCCTATCCTTCTAGTTACTTCCATGTTTGACATTCTTTGAATCCATGATATTCGTAGGATTCTTCTGTAACACCAAAATTCAAAGGCGGCCAGCTTATTCAGATGAACTTGTTTGAGTGTCCAAGCTTCCAGACCATAAAGAAGAGTAGAGAACACGTAACATCGAAGCATTCTCAGGCGTAGTTCTAACCTTATATCCCGACAACAAAGAAACTTTTTAAGTTTAATAAATGATGTACGTGCTATTTCAATACGTGTCTTAATTTCTTTGGTTTGGTCTACATCTGATGTTATCCATGTTCCTAAATATTTATAGTTATTAACCTTCTCAATTGCAGTATCTTCAATAGTCAATTGGATATTTGCATGTGCAGATTTAGTCATGATCATGCATTTAGTTTTCTTTAAATTTATCTTCAGTCCGTACTCATGACAGCGTTCATTAAGGCGTTGCATTAGGTTCTGTAAATCATTGTTGTTATCCGTAATTATTACTGTATCGTCTGCAAAACGTAAGTTATTCAAAACTTCTCCATTGATAGATATACCTTCTATTGAGTCTGAGAGCGCTTCTTGAAATACCGCTTCACTGTAGACATTGAAAAGTAGTGGGGACAGCACGCAACCCTGGCGGACTCCTCTCTGTATTTTGATATTTTCGGTGTACTGGCTGTCAACTCTTACCTTGGCAGTTTGATTCCAATATAAATTAGATATAATTTTCAGATCACGACTGTCAATATTTTTGCTTCAATATATCTACAAGCTTTTTATGTTGAACTTTATCAAATGCCTTTTCAAAGTCTACAAAACATAAGTACATATCCTGATTCATGTCCATGCATCTCTGAGTCAGCACATTCAAGCCGAACAAAGCATCTCTTGTACTCATACCATTTCTAAAGCCAAATTGTGTGTCACTAATCTCATATTCAAGAGTTTTAACAATTCTGCTGTGAATTATTTTCAAAAATGTTTTAAGTGTGTGACTCATTAAAGCTATCGTTCTGTGGTCTGAGCAAGTTGTTGAACTTGGTTTTTTGGGAATTGCTACAAAGGTTGATTGCAGCCATTGTCTGGGGATTGTGGCAGTCTGATATATTAGATTAAAGAGTTCAACCATTACATCAATAACATCTTCATCGATGAGTTTTAATAATTCAATGGGCACCTCATCTGGTCCAGTAGCTTTATCCTCTTTTGTGTTTTTGATGGCATAGATGACTTCTTCTCTTAATATTGGTGGTCCAGTATCCTCGGTGATTTCTAATGACAGTTCTTCTCTTTCATCATTAAATAGTTGTTGAATGTAATTGGTCCAGTGACATAATCTCTCCTTCATATCAGTAATAATATCCCCTTTATCATTTTTAAGGATATTCGTTTTTGTGCGCTTTCTAGAACCTGTCATTTCTTTGATTTTTTTGTGTAAATTAAAGCTATCGTACTTTTTATCCAGATCTTCTATTTCCTTGCATCTATCGGAGAGCCACCTCTCTTTTGCCTCTCGAATTTTCTTTCTGATGTTTCTCTGAATTTCTTTGTATTTATTCAGGTCTTTTGCTTTATGTTTTCTTCGTTCTTCCATGAGTTCAAGAATTTCTACTGTCATCCAAGGTTTTGTTTTTTCTTTAAGTGGTTTGAGGGTTTCTTTTCCAACTGACACAAGGGCATGTTGAATTTTTCCCCATTTTTGGTCAATAGTTAGAGTTTCTGCATTATCTTCTTTGACTTTCCTTAAGCTCTCGTTTATTTTAAATTTGGTTTCCACATATATGTGTTGTCTTGTTTGAGACGTCTTGTATCTATGATTTTCTTAGTGCTAGGGCTGTTGACCTTCTTTAGTTTCACTCTCAGCGACAAAACAACCGGGTTGTGGTCGGAGGATATGTCCGCTCCTGGATAAGTTTTAGATGATATTATAGAATTTCTATATCTTCTGTTGACGATAATATAATCTATTTGATTTCTGACTATTTTGTTGTTATTGTCAGCTGGTGACCTCCATGTATATAGTCTACGTTTAGGAAGTTTGAACAAGGTATTTGTAATTATGAGTTCCTCATTGACACAGAAATCGACAAGCCTATCGCCATGTTCATTCCTTTCCCCGAGTCCGTATCGCCCCACGCAATTCTCCACTTCTCCTTGGCCAACTTTAGCGTTCAAATCGCCCATTATAATATTTATATCTTGTCTTTTAGTTAGTCTTAAGACATTGTCGATTTGTTCATAGAAGGCCTCTATGGTGTCTTCATCCTTGTCTGCAGTGGGTGCATATACTGGGATTATATTTATTTTACGTTTTAAATGAGAGTTTAGAGACAGCATTAATACTCGATCAGAGTAGGGAACAAAGTTACAGACAGCTTTATGAGAATTATTATCAACTATAATGCCAACTCACCGTTTGTGCTTGGAATCGTTGTTTCCAGAATAATACATCGTTCCATTTCTGGTCTTACATTTTCCTGATTCAGGCCATTGTATATCGCTAAGGCCCAGTATATTAATTTTCATTCTGCACATTTCCAACACAGCATTATCCAGTTTGCTTGATTGGTATAAACTTCTTACGTTCCATGTTCCGATTTTCAAGGCTATAGAGTTATTTGCTTGACAGGGATTTACCTTGTTGACGACCTGAGAGTCGTCCCTGTCGTCTAAATCTGATTGTCCTCCCCTGCCGGATCTTGGATTCCGAGCTCCATGATCATTAAGTAAATTATCCATTAGTGGGTCTATGATGATTTTTACTAAGGATATCCTTACGGATCTTTAATGTGGTAGTCATCCCCTGGCTTTCCACATCTCAATGCCGTTGACTAATTTAGTTCTTCCGCCTTCGGAGTTAATTTCTATGCTCCAGGGCAATGAAGTGCCCTACCACGTGTCGGTTCTTCCACCCTTAGCTGTTGACCAACAGGTGGGGGATTACTTATACCGGTAATCGTTCGGTTAATTTAGCAGCTCTAGTATCCAATAATATACCGATCCAGGATCATTTCCATTACGCTCTATCTTGGTACTGATGCTACTGTCTGACAGAGTAGGATATAGGAATGGAAACTTTGGTAATTAGATGGGAGAATGGGTTCAGGACATAATTTCTCCCAGGTACCAGGAGATTGGGAGATAATTATGGCTCACGTGGGCAGGGTCGCATCCCTGAAGTAGATCTATCTTCTACCGGGAACGTAAAAGAGTATCTACCCGCTACCGCCTTGGAAATTGTATAGAGCAAATGATACATGTGTATATATATATATATATATATATATATATATATATATATATATATATATTATGACAGAATTTTATAGTAGATCAAAAGCATTTCCCTCTTTCACTCACATACCACTTTATATAACTTCTTAATTGTTGTTGAATTAATTAAGTATTGTGGCGATTATCTGGCTTTTGTTCCGGATATTATTAATTATTGGTTTGCCTCCCTTATTATAATCCATCATTTGTAAGAATGTGAAATTCGGCCATAAATATGACACAAACAAAAATGATAAAAATAAACAAATGATTCTTTTGATTGTGGATAATTTTTGAGCATATAATCCAAAAATTAAGTTAGGTAATGTGACAATTTATTATTTGTCTGCTAATACATCTTTGATATAACCAATGGTTCAATTGACCATTGATGGCAAAGATTAAACATCGATATCCTAGGCATCAGCGATACAAGATGGTCGGGTGCAGGCAACGTCTCGACAAGCAACGGTATGATCTATTTCTCAGGAAATGAATACCCACATCACAGATATGGTGTAGCAATTGTCGTTTCAAGAAGAATGACACAGTCTGTCACTAATTTTTCGCCAGTGTCAGACAGGATCCTGCTGCTACAACTGCATACAAAAACTACAAAACTTAATATTATACAGGTATATGCCCCTACTGCAGATAAATCAGATGAAGAGATTGAGCAGTTTTATGAACAAATAAATCAAGTTCTAAAGTCTACAAAGCCAAAAGATGTTACACTTATCCTTGGAGACTTCAACTCCAAAATTGGCAAAGGAAAAAGCGGAAAAAATGTGGGAGAATATGGTTTAGGGGCAAGAAACGACAGAGGAGACAAACTTTTAGAGTTCTGTCAAGAGAATGATATGATAATTTCAAATACATTCTTTAAGCTACCCAAACGAAGACTGTACACATGGACGTCCCCTCGGCACACTAGGGAAAAAACAATTAGGAATCAGATAGATTATATTTTAATAAATGAGCGATACAGAAACTGTATAAGATCAGTTAAGGCTTATCCAGGCGCAGATGTTTCTTCAGATCATAACCCCCTGATAGCGCGGGTAAACATTAGACTCAAAAGACCTTCAAATAAAACAAAAATAGATCACATAGATACCAGCCGCTTACAAGATCCAACAATTAAAGAAGATTTAAAACAACATATAAATGATAACTTACGAATGCTTTCTAGAAAGACAGAGAACACGCATGTAGAAGACAAGTGGCAAGATTTAAAAGACGCCATAATAAAACCTGCCCAGAAAATGCTTACCAAAGAGAAACAGAAAAAAGGACGAGAATGGATAACAGAAAAAATTTTAGGTCTC
This sequence comes from Diabrotica balteata, assembly GCA_918026665.1. Taxonomy (NCBI): domain Eukaryota; kingdom Metazoa; phylum Arthropoda; class Insecta; order Coleoptera; family Chrysomelidae; genus Diabrotica; species Diabrotica balteata. The sequence goes on from OU898281.1 coordinate 126,112,425, forward strand.
ATGGAAGAGCGAAGACAGTTAAAGGGAAAATGCAGCCAAAAATATAATGAAGTAAACAAACAAATCAGAAAAGAAATAAGAACTGCAAAGGAAAATTTTTATACAAGAAAATGCGATGAAATCGAAGAACTACATCTCAAACATGACACTTTTAACTTACATAAAAAGATAAAGGAACTGACAGGTACACAAAAACGAAAACATCCCAATCTCCTATGCAACGCAAATGGTGAAATAATAGCCGATCTACAAGAAAAGCTTAGGACCTGGAAGAACTATGTAGAAGAATTGTTCGACGATGAAAGACAAGAACCTAATGTAGATAACTTGCAAGGCGACGAAGGACCAGAAATAACTAAAGAAGAACTATTATACGCTATAAAAATAATGAAAAATGGTAAATCACCGGGTCCAGACGGGCTCACATCAGAACTTCTTAAGCTTGTGGAAGGCGAATGAGTGAATATTCTACTCGACCTTTTTAACTGCATCTACAAAAGAGGAGAAATACCAAAGGAATGGCTACTTTCAACTTTTGTAACCTTACCAAAAAAGGCAAATGCAAAACAGTGCACTGACTACCGCACTATAAGCTTAATGGGGCATACATTAAAAGTATTCATCAAAGTAATCCACTCAAGAATTAACAGAAAACTAGATGCAGATATTAGTAATACTCAATTCGGATTTCGGAACGGGCTTGGAACAAGAGAAGCACTATTTGCACTTAACGTCATATACCAAAGATGTCTAGATATAAACCAAGATATATATATATATATATATATATATATATATATATATATATATATATATATATATATATATATATATATATATATATATGTGCTTTATTGATTACAACAAAGCGATTGATAAAGTTCGTCACGATCACTTAATGAAACTGCTAGTAGAAAAAAACTTTACTATAACCAGAACGCAAATAACCGAATAGAGCAAGAGACAACGGAGAAAAACGAGATCAAGAAAGGTGTAAGACAGGGTTGTATACTCTCACCGACCTTATTCAATCTATACTCCGAAGACATTATAAACACAGCACTTTCGGATCAAAATATAGGTATTAAGATAAATGGCATCCGAATAAACAACTTGAGATATGCCGATGACACGGTACTAATCGCAGAAACTTGAGAAGATCTTCAAATACTAATTAACAAAATAGTAGAATGCAGTGAAGAACACAGATTATCACTTAACATAAGCAAAACAAAAATAATGCTAATATCTAAATCACCACAAAACTTCCCTGACATAACCGTGCATGATCAAAGAATCGAACGTGTAAGAAGATATAATTACCTGGGAACTGTTATCAACGAAAATAATGATTGCTCTGAAGAAATCAGAACCAGAATAGAGAAAGCTAGAGCCACATTTACTAAATTGAAAAAGGTGTTCTGCGGAAGAGATCTAAGTCTAAAACTTAAAATTCGCCTTTTGAGATGTTACGTTATGTCAGTTCTCCTCTACGGGATGGAAACATGGACATTGAAAAAGATCGATACCAAAAAGATAGAAGCATTTGAGTTGTGGATGTATCGTAGAATATTAAGAATACCCTGGACAGAGAAAGTAACAAATGTAGAGGTTTTGCGGAGAGTGCGGAAAGAGAAAGAGCTGATACTTACTGTTAAAAAGCGCAAACTACAATATTTGGGACATGTTATGAGGGGAGATAAATACCAGTTGCTGCAATTGATTATACAGGGAAAGATAATGGGAAAGAGATCTATAGGAAGAAGAAGGCATTCATGGTTGAAAAACTTGAGAGAATGGTACAATTGCACCAATTACCAACTGTTTAGATCTGCAGCATCAAAAATACGCATAGCTTTGATGATAGCCAATCTTCGGAACGAAGACGACACTTGAAGAAGAAGAATGGTTCAATAAATAAAATCACTTTTTAACCGTAAATACCGAAAAAAGTTGATAAAAACAATTGATAAACAAATGATAAAAACTACGATTAGAGAAAATATCTGTTTTATTAATAATTCATATGCTCAATAATACGTAGAGTAAATGAACTATCCCAAATTTGAAAGTTACCAGCACTTTGAAAGGCATTAAGTATTGGAAGAATCTGATTTGGACAACAATTTTAATTGTAATGGTACATCGTATTGGAGTTTTATAGGCCATGGTCTAGGATTTTTTTCTTCTTGGTAAACAGCCTTCCCAAGCTTTTCCATTGTACGATGCACCCCTGAGGAGAATTGCCCATCCGCAGCTGTTTTTTTAGTTCTACCTTTGCCCCAATATTCTGGATATTTATAGGACGTTCGGTGCATTAGGACACGCCGTATCGAGGACACATTATCTTACCTCCACGGTAAAGATCACGTAAAGGAAAAATAGGAAGATTCGCAGAGGAATGTACCGGGTGGTCCAATAAGCCGATCTCTCGGCTATATATCAGAAACTATTCATGTTATAACTTTAGGAAGAAAAATTCCTTAGTAAAAGTGGCCAAGAGAAATCGCTGGAAATAACTTTCAAGATTCTGGGTTAACCGTTAGGGGGCGTAACCTGCGAAGAAAATTTTGAAAACCAGTTTTTTGGAAAATATGTCCAATTATACCAAGTGTTAAATAAGTAAACTAGAAAGGGGCATAAATTCTGCACAAAGTTGTTCAAGTACTTTTTGTTTATTTTTTCAAATAAAGGGTGGGGGAGAGTGGGAAAGTATTTGTGGATAAATACCTATAACTTTGGTTTGGTCCAACCGATTTTAATGAAATTAGTGTCATTAGAAAGAATGTGGAAGAATGAATTCACATCTACTATAAAATACTTGCATTTAGTTTTCATAGTCGTAGGTAGAGGGGACTTTCAAATAAAAAAAATTAAAATTTGTTTTTCTTCAAAATTTTCAATGGAAACACCTATTTCTTGTAAATTATAATGGAACTGGAATAAATTCGTAACAAAATGGAGCAAACCGCATGTTAATAGCTTTTGTTGAACTCGAGATATGAATAAAAACTCATAAACATAAGTAAGTATAGTATTGACACACCCTGTATTATAAATTAGATTAAAAAATAAGTCAGTAGGTATTTTAAAATTTTTTTATAGCAGAAGAATCTTAATGTTGATACCTATTTTGTAAAAAATAGTTTTTTCGAAACTAAGTAGGCTACGACAATGAATTTTACAGTGTCATGTCATATTGTTTACTTATTGACAACAGTCAAAACATTGTTAAGAAGTGCTATATTATAATTCGAATTAAAGATTGCATTTCTTTCAATAGATATTAATATTGATAATATTAGTAATTAATTATCAGTACAAATAATTTGTGATGAGTATATCAAATTGTATGATATGATTGGAGTTTATTTCGAATGTCACCAAAATGCCGCTATTGCCTCATGTATATATTCTGTAAGATATTGTGACAGGAGACATTATGGCAAAGAAGTATTTGAAAGGAAGGCAAAAAGATTAAGAGAAACTGGTAGTGTTTCTCGTCCTTGTTTTAAACGACGTAGTAGAGTTATGACCGAAGATAATTCAATCAATGTTCTTGCTTTAATTCAACAGAATCCACATATAAGTAGTCCGAAATCTCTACTTCTTTGCCACAATATCTCCTACCAGGATATCTTACAGAATATATACGTGAGGCAATAGCGCCATTTTGGTGATATTCGAAATAAACTCCAATCATATCATAGAATTTGATATACTCATCACGAATTATTAGTACTGATAATTAATTACTAATATTACCAATATTAATATCTATTGAAAAAAATGCAATTTTCAATTCGAATTATAATACATATAACACTTCTTAACAATATTTTGACTGCTGTCAATAAATAAACAATATGAACTCCTGTCAAATTCATTGTCGTAGCCTACTTAGTTTCAAAAAAACAATTTTTAATCATATGAAATAACAATGGTCAAAATAGGTATCAACATTAAGAGTTTTCTGCTATAAAAAATTTTGAAAGTACCTACTGACTTATTTTTTAATTTATTTTATAATACAGGGTGTGTCAATACTATACTTACTTATGTTTATGCGTTTTTATTCATATCTCGAGTTCGATAAAAGCTATTAACATGCGGTTTGCGCCATTTTGTTACGAATTTAATCCAGTTCCATTATAATTTACAATAAATAGGTGTTTCCATTAAAAATTTTGAAGAAAAACAAATTTTAATTTTTTCTATTCGAAAGTACCCTCTGACAATTAAAACTAAATGCAATTATTTTATAGTAGATGTAAATTAATTCATCCATACTCTTTCTAATGACACTAATTTTGTTAAAATCGGTTGATCCAAACCAAAGTTATAGGTATTTATCCACAAATACTTTCCCACTCTCCCCCACCCTTAATTTGAAAAAATAAAAAAAGTACTTAAACAACTTTGTGCAGAATTTATGCCTCTTTCTAGTTTACTTATTTAACACTTGGTATAATTGGACATATTTCCCAAAAAACTGGTTTTCAAAATTTTCTTCGCAGGTTACGCCCCCTGGCGGTTAATCCAGAATCTTGAAAGTTATTTCCAGCGATTTCTCTTGGCCACTTTTACTAAGAAAATTTTTTCTCCTAAAGTTATAACATGAATAGTTTCTGATGTATAGCCGAGAGATCGGCTTATTGGACCACCCGGTACATAAAAGATATTATAGAAAAAGTAACAATGGCAAAATACGGTTTACAGGTAATGTAGGCAATGTATATCACCGTTGAGCACGACTTAACTGTAATATATCAACTAAAAGACTGTTGGATTGGATAACCCGTGAAGATAGAATATCTACGCGATGGACAGACAACATACGGAGAATAGAACATAATTGGGTTATAACTTGCAAAACATATAAATTCCTGGAGACGTATTGAGGTGGCATATGTCCGGCAGTGGACGCGAAAAACTGACGAATACTAATGATAATATTAAATAGTACAACACTAAAAAGCTTACTCAGTAAGGACCAAACCATGTTAGTTAAGTTTTTAAGGTATTAAGACCTCATTTTCTTCTTTAAACGCTAAAAGTATTTACACTATATTGTTTACTAATAATGTGTTTCATTTCAGCTATCCTCTGTCTAGTGTTACCAGAAATTCAAGCTGTGAAGCAAGTTTCAAGTTTTTTAGTACAATTTATATCTCAAAGTAGAGAAACGTCCCTCGCTCAAGTGATACAAGCGTATGGTGAAAGTTTAGTTTTAAGGATACTCATGAATTTAGGTAATTTTTTCTTAAAGTAACGTAAATTTTAATAATAATAAGAATAACTCAACAGGTTTGACACTGAAAGAAGGAATTTAATTAATACTGATTCCTTGTTGTAAGAGTTTTTATGTTTTAACCTCTCTATGAACAAATATCATTCGGATCCGAAAACTGTACGGTATTCTATATAATCTTCCTTTTTTTCTTTGCTTACTGGCGCATATATGTGATTTTTGTAGAGCTTTACACCCGGAACTCTTTTGTTGACTCGTTGACTGACGATGTCACGTTAAAGGGAGAATTTCTGGATAAAAGCAGCTACGATCTCACTGGCTTAATACGCAGGTTAGGGAATCAAAAAAGCTTTGCTGAAACCTGAAAGTGTTGATTCGAAACAAGCAAAAAAATTTAAGGTACAAGTCTTTTCTGTTGAAGCCATCTTTAGCACCAATATTAAGGTATTTTACCCATGAGATATACTCTTAATAAGATGGTTGTCACAGTTAGGAAGGGTATAACACATCCTATACGACGGCATAGTATTGTTCTTCAAAGGGCTTACCCTTAAATCTTTGTATGTAAAAAACTTGATCCCTATAAAGCTGATCAAATGTATCAGAAGTATTTTTGATTAAAGAATTGATCTAGATTAGTGTTTTACACAAAAATCTTGTTAGGTCGAGGTGCAGATAGGGTAAATAACCTGTACTACCTTATATAATCTTTAATAGGATTTTTGTAAAAGCCGATACATTTTTTCTTGAATAGTAAAGTGAACCTATTTGTAAAATTTTATCCAGTCAAACTAAAGAAGTTTGAATTGAATCAGCGATCAAATTTTAATTTACATATTTTTTTTGTGGGTGTAAACTTAATCATGTTTGCCATGATGCATAGTAGGAATAAAGTTATGTTTATTTTTATTTCCGAATTGAAAGTCAAATGTCGATAAATATAGCAAACGTCAATTAGTTAAATTTCACCCATCAGATTTTAAAAGCAAGGCGTTTGGTTAAATATATTACTAAATAAAAAAAGAATCTTATTTTTATAAACATGACTTATAGTTATACATTCCACAAAATTGTATGTTTAATTACTTGTTTCTAGGAAGTACAGCCCCCAGAACCTCGGTAGACATTTTTAGTGATATTTTATTAGCTTTGAATAAAAAATACTGTGATAACCTAAGTAGGTGGTTAAACTCTCTTTTGGCCCAAGACGGATTTCCATCTCCTAGAATTACTGCGTCGCAAAAAGAAGCATTTGTTAAGTCAATTTTAAGGTAAGATATTGTTAAACGTAATAGTAATATTCGATGCTGCCTTAACCGGTATTATTATGGTGATTGATCAGTCAGTGATTACAAAAAAATATGTTCTAAATATGTAAATTTGTATATGCTCTAAATTTTTCAATCAAGCTCAGCGCAGCCAAGAAAGTTGAAGAGTTAGAAGATAACCACATAAGTCCCTAAAATCCGAACACACATATGGCTACTATGTTAAGATGAATGTATAGCATTATGTCTAATACTGTTAATAGTAGATCTATAAATCAGAACACGCTCCTACAAATAGTCTTAACGAGCGTGTTGAGCAGATTCTCTATTTATAGTTGAATACTTCTTGCTTAAAGATCCAATCGAGTTCTTCTCGCGGATTTGTTCTCCGTAGTCCTTACACGAGATGACATATAGTAGTGTTATTGCCGCATGCTACACTTGCTTTTAATTAAAGTGAAATCAAACAGAAAAACTGATGTTATGGACGATTGGTGCGAATGGTATTTTTTGTTGTTCGCGAATTTGTGAGGTAAGAATATCAAAGTATTAAGATATCTATGTATTACTATGAATGTTTATATTTTAAGGTTATGTTATGGTTTGATTAAAACAATTTTGTACTTTATTTTAAGGTATTTTTTTTTTGTTGTTTTTATCAGGGTTATTTCAAAATAAATGAATAAATCATTGAATTTATTTACGAAGTTAAAAATTTTTAAATTAATGTTTTATTCTTTTTTCGTTGCCAGTGATTTTATCCTGTTAAATGCTAAAGATATTCGTTTTCTCGTAGTTTAAGTTTTAATATGCATTCTGTGAAAACCTTTCTGTAAAATTGCCGTAGTGAGTATTTAAAATAATGTTTTTGGGTGTATTTTTAGATCCTGGCATATATTGGCTAATAAACATGTGTTGAAGATATCTAGTATTACTGAATATTTAAGTAACGACAACAAAACTACTATTAACTATTTAAACTACGAAAAAACGAATATATTTAGTCTTTTAGAGGATAAAATCACTTCCACTTAAAAAAGATTAAAACATTTATTTAAATATTTTTTAACTTCGTAAATAAATTCAATGATTTATTGATTAATTTTGAAATATCACCGATGAAGACAACAACAAAATACCTTAAAATATGAACATTCATAGTAAATATCTTTGATATTCTTACGTCACAAGTTCACGAACAACAAATAATACCAATTACACAGAATGAATGTTCATGACCAAAAGTCCTTATTTATTTTTCAAACAAAATTAAAGAAACCATTATTTCCAACTTCTTATGGGACAAATACCCACAAATTAGACATGTTTGGAAAGGTTTTTAAAAGCCCTGGTCATTGTGACGTCAAAGCATAGGTAGTCCATTGAAGACGTCCTCCAATAAGATGGTCAGATGGCATCAAAGAGACAATTCCTACTTAAAGTCTTTTGTAGGTGCTCTTTTTCTCATTGGACATTGTAGCCTCAATAAAAGTAGATCCTTCTATAAAATAAAATTTTCTACCGATTTGACATTGCTTGCGAAGGCCGTTTCTCCAGGTCAGTTTTTGAACTTGTCAAAGAGATTTTACATGTGGTAATAGAAAGCCCAAGCCGCCAATTTCATGTGGTAATATTGAACAAAAAACTCTTAATAGTGTACTATTTGTAAAAGATGAGAAACTGCAGAAAGAAACCGAAACACAAAAGAAAAGGTTATTGACAATCAACACCAAAGCACGGGTCTATTTTTCTACCATATCATGTTAACTATTAATGTTCTCCGTAATTAATTTCAAGTAAAAAAAGGAGGTATACAGCAATCAATTTCTAAAAAACGTGAGGTAAGTCTGCTCACATATACTTCATCTAATTTACTTACCGATGTACGTCATCCGCGTCATAGTCCGTGAGGTCACATGATACCAACACGAAATATTTAGGCGCTAGGTGTGTTCTTTTTTAGAATCACTTTGCTGAGTACATTGACTTTACAGCCACTAGACATATTTTATTATATACGCGTAGAAATAATAGTTAAAGATTTCTATTAATGTTAACTTAAACAAATACACAATAATATGTTTCATTTAATTTGTATAAATGCATTATAAAGCGTTTTTATGAAGAAAATTTGTCCGGAACACACTGTAACTGTAATCGAACGAAGGTGATATTTTGGCATAAATTGGTAACACTTATGTGACAGTTGCAGTATTGGCACTTTTTTTACTTTATTATTTTGAATTTAAAAGTGAATTCCTCTTGTTTTATATTTTTATCTATTTATTAAAATCTGTTCTTTTTAGAACAAAATTAGTGTGTTATATTTAAAAAATGTCACGTTAGAATTTAAATAGTTGTTGTACAGAGATGGTAATACTTTTGCAATAATTATGTGACCTATTTGATTTAAAATGGAGTCCAGGATCTTTTATACTTTGGCAACTATGTAAACTTCGATCTCTGTCAATGATAATGACGTGCATCGGTAAGTAAATTAGATGAAGTATATACACACATCAATGCACAAACGTGGCAGAACGCATTTTCTTACACCGGTATAACCAACGTAGGCTTAATAACACTATGAGTCCGGTTAAAAACACGGTCTGTTGTCCGGTGTAAAAAAAAAATCTACAAGACACCTAAGACAGCGGTTATATTATATATTTAATTAAGCTAAAGGTTGAAACGTAGCTAATTTCATTACTTTTGCTGGTTTACCTTTTATGTAATTAATTTTTATGTTAATTTGTTTTAGAGAAAAAACCAGTAAAAGAAGAGTATGTGATACAGTTTTAGAATTTACGTTAATATGTCGAGGGATACTTAAACCGGAATAAGCACGAATAAAATAAAAGGTATGGCTTTAATTTTTAAATAGGAAATTACTTTTTATTTAATTTTATCATTATTTCTCTTCTCGATTCCATCACATTATTATTTTTTTAATAATTACTAACCATTATTAATTGCCATAAAAGAAAAAAAAACAACTTTAAAAAATTTATTGTTACAAAATAATAATTTTTGGACCTAAATTTCTACAAATGCACTACGATTTCGGTTCCTCTTCTACACCGTATTTTTCCATAAGTTCAAGTTTTCTTCGCCTCAGTAGGGCCTGTTCTATATCTTGTTGAGATGGTACAGGTACATGTGCAACGAATCTTTGCTGTGATCCATCTACTAACTGTTGTACAGTTTCCTTACTATCTTCATCTTCAGACTAAAAAGAGAATAATTATAATTTAAAAAATGTTAATAAGGCCTTTAGCTAGGATAAAAGCTTTACTGGTACAAAACAAGCATATTTGTATGACAAAATTTAGTAGAATGTTGAAGAAAGGAAGAATAAGTGGAGCACTAAGTCTTAGGTTAAGAATAAAAATATTTATCATAACGAAAATTGCTTGGAAAAATAGTTGCCTAACAAAAGTTAAGCACTAGATTGGTGGTTGAGGTTAGCGGGGAGTATGGGTTATTTATTAGGGACAGAAGGCGACGGGGTAAATTAAAAACATTATACGAAACCTGTACCGATATAGAAAGAAGTTCATAAAGGGTACGTTCTGTCACTGATACTGTTCAATCTGTATTCAGCACAACTTTAGAGATGCTCTTGATGATATCAGGAAAGGTATTGAGGTGTAAGAAAATTAGATATGCAGGTGACACTATATATAAAGAGGATAATATATATATATATATATATATATATATATATATATATATATATATATATATATATATATATATATATATACAGTGTAGGAAAAATTTTATGGTCGGTATGGACCTTACGTAAGATGGAGTGAGAAACAGCTGTTTAAAAAGAGAGAGGTATATTAGGTACGCCCTTTATATCGCCGAATGGAAATATTAAAAAAGGGGAAATTCAACGTTGCCAAACTTATTGGATTTATTTCACCTGTTGTTTTTTTTTTGCATTTGAACAATGTTCTAAGATAATCCAATTTGGGCGAAATTGATTTAAATGGCAGCTTACTCTTTTTTTTTATTGGGAATATGCCACAAGTTTACTTTACAATAAGTGTAATATAAGATGTTGATTTCCACTTTGGAAATCGTTTTATATACCTAAATAAAATTTATTAATGTTTCGTATTTTAAGTACGATTCCGAATTAAAAATCTAAACATCAAAATAAGCTTATTTTAAAGTCACATTGTGCCTTATTCCCAATATGAAATAATAAACTGCATACAATAACACCACATTAAAAAATATTCACACACAATAATTTATTTGGCAACGTCGTCCGTCTGGTCAGAATACCGAGTAACGGGTAGTAGAGGTGGGTCGTGGTAATTTTATCGTTAAGAGCGTAAGAGCGATTAATATTTTTTAAATGCATTCATTTTTTTCGAATCCTGATAAAACTAATAAATATTCTTGAAAAATTTAAACGCAGAATGAACCAATACATTATTACCGAGGGCCAAAAGTCCCTGAAAACTTCTATAATGTTTATTTTAATAAGTTATAAGGGCGAAAAAAAAAATTAGTGTGATTTTTAATTTCAAATATCTCATTCAAAAAACTTTTTGTTTATTCTAAGGGACTTTCGGCCCTCGGTAATAATGTAATCTTTTATTCTGCATTTAAATTTTTCAAAAATATTTGTTAGTTTTCTCAGGATTCCAAAAAAAATGAATGAATTTAAAAATTTAAATTTTTGTAAACAACTAACTATGATTGTTTAAAAGTAGTTTCAAATAAGAGAGTACCTACATAAACAAACATAATGGCCAAAACATATGGCGTACCATAACAATCACTGAACTACCCTTCAAGTATTTTTGGCCACTCATTGTACTTGTTATTTCTTTAAACGGCCGTAAAATTTGGGAAAGCTGAGAACAAATAATCCAGTGTTTTTTATTTAGATTTGGTCTAAGTCTAAGTCTGTATTATTTAATACCGATGTGGAACGGAAATACACGCCAGTACACTGAAAATATCAAAATACAGAGAGGAGTCCGCCAGGGTTGCGTGCTGTCCCCACTACTTTTCAATGTCTACAGTGATCGGTATTTTAAGAAGCGCTCTCTGACTCAATAGAAGGTATATCTATCTACGAAGAAGTTTTGAATAACTTACGTTTTGCAGACGATACAGTAATAATTACGGATAACAAGAATGATTTACAGAACCTAATGCAACGCCTTAATGAACGCTGTCATGAGTACGGACTGAAGATAAATTTAAAGAAAACTAAATGCATGATCATGACTAAATCTGCACAAATATCCAATTGACTATTGAAGATACTGCAATTAAGAGTGTTAATAACTATAAATACTTAGGAACATGGATAACATCAGATGTAGACCAAATCAAAGAAATTAAGACACGTATTGAAATAGCACGTACATCATTTATTAAACTTAAAAAGTTTCTTTGTTGTCGGGATATAAGGTTAGAACTACGCCTGAGAATGCTTCGATGTTACGTGTTCTCTACTCTTCTTTATGGTCTGAAAGCTTGGACACTAAAACAAGTTCATCTGAATAAGTTGGCCGCCTTTGAATTTTGGTGTTACAGAAGAATCCTACGAATATCATGGATTCAAAAAATGTCAAACATTGAAGTAACTAGAAGGATAGGAAATGAGGCAGAAATAATATTAACTATTAAAAGACAAAAACTTGAGTACTTGGGACATGTGATGAGAGGGCAAAAATACGCATTATTACAACTTATTATGCAGGGCAAAATCCGAGAAAAGCGAAATGTGGGAAGACGAAGAATATCCTGGCTTAAGAACTTAAGGGAATGGTTTGAATGAAGTAGTGCAGACCTTTTTAGAGCGGCAGTCAACAGAGTCGGCATAGCCATGATGATTTCCAACCTTCGATAGAAGATGGAACTTAAAGAAGAAGAAGTGAAACGGATTGCCTCTTCTAACTCAGTCATTCTTTTTAACCTGTAATAGGTGAAGTTCTACCTAGTTTTCACGTCTTGGATTGGCCGTTTGGGAACTTTGTTATGTTGTAATTAAGCCTTTCTGAAGATAAGGTACTTTTTTTAATGTTTTTTGCAGAATTGTCGAAAAAAGGACTTTTTTTATCTATTATCAAATCAGTTTTGACATAACATTCCTGAAGTAATGAATCTAACAGTTTTTCTTGTTGGCGGTTTATATCCAGGAATCCACCCTGCAAACTTTTTAAAATCTGGTTCTTCACCTATAGAAAACGGATGAAACGAGTCTTTGCATAAGTTTAGTAAATCAATAAGTTTAGTCAAGAAAAAGAAACTGATAAAGATGACTTAAGTCCATTGTGTATTTTTGATGAATTAATTGGACATGACTCATCTAAACATACAACTGTATCGAGAGATATACAAGAAGTAGACATGTATTTGTCTAATAATATATTACCCACAATAAATTTCGAACGGAGATTGGAACTGTCCATTACCGTGGTGGAAAAACCATCGCCATGTATATCCTAACTTAGCCACTATATTCATAAAATATTGTAGAATTGTAACAAAATCTTTTCCTTGTGAACACATGTTTAAAATCTGGTTTAATTTTAAATAAAAGAAGAACACAGTTAACAAGAAAAGTAGAAAAACTTGTTTTTAAATGTCAATTTAGACGGTTCGCGATTTAATAATAACGTGTAATGTAAATGTAAGTACTATTTGTATTGTTTAATTTATTTTTCAAGTTATAATAAATATATCCTTCGTTAGGTTCTTTCACTTCAATACTTATACACATAAACGATAATAGCCAATATGTTTGTGTACTCACTAATTTGAATCAACTAGTTACAGTTTACGAAAAACGGTTACGATAAAAATTTAAAAAACGGGAGGACCCACCTCTAGTTTTTTAGGTATATTAGGATCGGAACCAGAGAATATGTAAAATATCTCTGATCGGAACTATTCGTCTCACTAATGGCCAATAGGTGTTAAAAATATTTGAGGAGGGAGACCAAGGGGAAATATGATTGTTATCTTTGTCTATTCGCTGAAAATATGATTTTATATCTGCGTTAGATATCCTGTTAAATTTTACCATACCGACCATAAAATTTTTCCTACACTGTATATATATATATATATATATATATATATATATATAGAATTGACCAAAAATCTGAAAAACGCCCAATTCTCTCTTAAATGGATGATCCGAATTGCACAAAAACCGGGATAAGCCCATTTTGCAATATGGAAATTGCAAATTTTATGCTTGCAATGTTGCCAGATTTACCATTTTCTGATATCATTAGTTACTTTGGTGTAATACATCTCTCTATATAATGATTTATTATTATTGGAAACCTCACTTCAATATGAGTTCAGCCATATGTAATACCTAGTATTTTATCTAGTCACGAAGATCTGGAATAAATAAATCCACGGTGCCAAAATAGTTTTGAAGTATTCAGTAAATATAGAATGATGTGATTTTGACATTAATTCATAAAACTAACAATATCTTGACGATTATAATCGTAATAAATCGTCAATAATTATTTAAAAATTTATTTTAAAATTAATTGTATTAATAACTAGAGCAGACAGATCTGAAGATGTGTCTTCTTTGACACTTACAGAGGTTGTTTGAAAACATTGTTTATTTAGCAACAACTCTCTTTACAGTACTGTCTTTAAAGTATTGAAACTTTTCATTAAAACAATCAAAAAGTTTTATGCTATATTTAAATATACTATAGAGTTTTTCACCCTTAGTTGGGAGTTTAGAATCTTATGCAGCGCTATTTTGTTAAGCTTCATACGTGAATTTGGTAGATTCGCGCGTTTTTTTTTTTTTTTTTTTCATTTTGGTGAATTCGTTCCATTACTCTTTTGATATTTATATTACCATATAAAATATATGGTCATCTGCTTGCGACACTGCGAACTTAACGCGACATTAAAATACTCATAGATAAATATCATTCTAAAAATAATTACCTCTTCAACTGCATATATATTTTCTTCTGCTTGGTTCTCAGCATTCTCCAAATTTTGTTCTTTTTTACTAACCCACTCAGCTACTGTATTTTGAACGGCTGTAACACAAATAATAAATGAAATTGTTGTAAGTATAATAATTGATCACGAACCACATAAAAATTGCTATCCCATTAGTGTAATGTAGAAATGTACACAGAAACACTGCTGGTGTTTAAAGTAATGGTGAAAACCATCGTCAGTTGTATGATCAGTGAAAGTATAAGATTGTATTTGCAATTATTATAAAGGATATTATTTTTTGTGAGTATAAAAATGTACAGGAAAGCATAATAAATTTTCGCCTGTGAAACTACAAATTTGAAATTGAACAATCATATTAAATCATATTAAAATTCATAAAAATTTTGTCAAATTGTCATAATTTTACATATGTTACACCTAACTGATACTTTGGCTTGAAGTACAATAAAGTATAACAAGCGTTTGTGGTGATTTATCTACTTTAGATTCCAGTGTAGAAAATTACCAAAATAAGCTTATTTGCAAAAATCTGAACACTCAATCAGAATTCATCAGCTTTATCTAAACTTGCAAAATCATTACATTTTCAATTTTCATTATCATATTTGATTTGACAATCCCTTGTAGATCTTAGCCTGTCCGCAAAGAAGTCGCCACTCCCGTCGATTCCTAACAAGTTTCATCCATCTTCTGGCCCTTAAATCCGTGTCAGACGGTAAAATATTTGAGCAAACTGGCGTAATGACGTCATAGTTACAGTCTGTTCAAATTTTAAAAATCTACCTGTCACATGATCATTCATATTTGTTCAAATTGACGTATGTCAAGGAAATTAATTGTCTTTTTGCTTGTTTTATTAGTTGCTTGGGCTTTATTTAGGATTCTAATTTTTCTTATAAACAAAGAAAATAAATAGTGTGAAAGGATTTTTATAATAATATGGATGTTTGACATATAAACAGCTTCTTTCTCTGTATAAATCAATTATGTAGAAACTTGTTCCTGGCTGCAAGATATTTTAAATTTTTATTTTATAACAAAATAGGAAGACAAATAAACCACACACTGTCGACCAAAGAAAAAAAAATTAATTTAAATACGTTATCTCTGCTGATTGTCATTTGACTTTAGATATTTTTCGACCAATCAAAATTAAAGTTTGATCAAACTGACCTTGAAAATAGAAGATCTTCTATTTTTAGAGGATTTGATCAAACTCGGGATGTGACGTCATATGCTGTTAATTTCTTGGTTTGGTCAAACTAGTTTGATCAAACATTTGACAGTTTGACACGGATTTTAAGGTCTTCTTCCACATCATTAATCCATCTTCTACCTTATAAGTTTGAGAATATCAATCTCTTCATGTAAGTACTCATTATCTGACATCCTAGCAATATGTCCAGCTCATCTTAGCCTTTACACCTTAATAAATTTCACAATAGCTGTATCTGTGTTTACCTGGTGTAATTCAACGTTATATATTCGTTGCCCTAGTCCATTTTTATTTACGGTCCCAAAAACTTTCAAAGTATTTTCCTCCAAAAGATACCAAGTAATCTCTCGTCATTTTGGCATAAAGTCCATGTTTCAGCCTCATATATCAAAACCGGTCTCATTAAGGTCTTGTAAATGTTAAGCTTTAATGCAGGTTTTAGGTTTTTATTTCTCAGATGTTTCTGAAGACCATGGAAAGTTCTGTTTCCTATTGTTTTATGTCTTTTTACTTCATGGCTTGTCGTGTTTGTTTATTGTATTTACTAGTGATCTTTCTTCTTCTTCTAATGGCGCTACAACCCTTTGTGAGTCTTGGCCTACTTAACAATGTTCTTCAATGTACAGAGACGATGTAGTTTTAAAATTTGGCACAGGTATAGTTCCTTAAGGACATTAAAACAAAGTATGATTGACTTTGTTTTAATGTCCCTTTGTTCTGTGATCAAGAGATACAGAATTTTCAAAGATTGTTGTAAAAAATTGTGGGTATTCTGCAGAATTAAAATAAGTTTATTCGCGCTTAGAATCCGACAAGCGAGAGCTGGCGGGTGAGCTGCCGAAAATAGAAAAGGCATTATTCTAAGAGAGATAGGTGAGGTACTTAATCGCGAGTGTCACAAATGCTTAGTTGCCGTATCAAAAATTTAGTTGGGATCTGAAAATTACGTTAGTAGAATATACGTTGTATACTTACCAAATTATTATGTTAGACAATTGATGTAAAAGTTTTGACCAATTTTTGAATTAAATTTCGTTATTTTGCAATAGGTTCAGTTAATTTCAGGTATACTGAAACTAACTCTGCTAACTACTTCCCAAGTTATGAAATAAAAAAATCTACTTTATGGAAGGGATATTTGTAATATAAGATCACGGTTAGTTACAGTTATCCATAAAAAGGAATATTTTAAAAGCCATATACAGCATAATATTGTAGCACATAGTAAAACAAATAAATTGTTGAGAATACCTGAGTCTAATAAAATGTACATGCAAGATTTGCATATCATCTAGCCTCAAAAGCTTACTATTAGGAAGATTAAAAAATATAAAAACTTTTCACTTCAATCTAAACTATTCATAAATGATAAATATAACTCGATTATAAAAATTTTGAATTGATTATTTTACTTTTATTTAAAACTAAAAAATCAATAATTTACACACTTATGTGCAAAGGTATATAAAAGGTATAATACATATAAAGATATATTACTTATGGCATTATTCTTTAGTAAATATAATAATTTCAGATGAGTATTATAATAATTACCACTTAAGTGAGCGACACGTTCTTGTACTTTTTTTAAATCAACTAAGACTTTATCTGCATTAGCTTCTTCGATTGCAAACTTAAAAACATTGAAAATTATTTCTCATGCTTGAGATCCCAAAGGTTTGCCCTTTTATACACTTGCCATATTAATAAACATAAATAATAGTTTATAATATACAGCCACTTCAAATAAAAATGTAAATGCTTGACAACACTGTCAGAAATCTAGCACTAATCCCTACGATATGAACTCTTAGCCGACAGCAATAGAAATGAGCAATCCCTTCCACTTTTCAATTTGTTCTATGCGCAACCCGCCAGCTCTCGCTTGTCGGATAGTAATTCGCTGTTAGAGTCTTTGATACTCAGTAGTATCGGCTTATTTTTACACAGACATCAAATTATTGTAATTACCATTGTAATAAATATATTAGTATAAAGAAATTATATTGGAGAATAAAAGTTTTTATTTAGTATGACAGGTTAAGAATTAATACCTACTTAAAATACTTAAATAATATATGTAAATTTTACCTATTTTTTCAGCTTTAACTTCCAGTGGAATCAAAATTCCGTCATCGTCGTCCATGTATCCATAGTAGTCTGCATCAATGTCTTTCATTAGTTCTGCTCTACTTTTCCTTGGAGGAGGAGGCGGTTCCTGCTCAAAAAGTTCTCGAACACCTTACAAACAAGCAAGTTTAATGGTTTGAAAAATCTTCAAGTGAATAAATGTTAACTTTGTTGTCAAAAAAAAATTATGGTTATTTTATTAGTTATTTTTCAGTATTACGTGTTTTAGTATATTTATCGGTTTTATGTGTTGTATATTTTACAGTCAATTAAATTGATAAAAATTTAAATTTTGTAGGAATGTTAAATATTATGGTCAATTATAACTAAAAGCCATAAAAGCGTGAGTTTCAGTGAGAAGCAGTTGGTAACCAAAAAATCAAAAATGAATACAAAAAAAACTGTTCAAAATAATTTTCGATTGGTTTCTATTCTGCGGATTAGTTTGTTGATGGTTGCTCTGAATCAATGCATGGTGCATATTACATAAAATGTTTCTGAGGTGATTGAAGACAGTTCTCGTTCTCGGAAATATTAAACAATGTTAGATCTATGATTATTGTTTACTATTCCCATTCCTTATTGAGACTGTACCCAAGATATGTAACTTTGTCTACTGTTTCTAAAGCTTAATTATTTGTTGTATATATGTCATGCTGTATTTATCACATGCTTCATCCTTCACACTATCAACCGTCATAAATGTGTTCCTAACATCTGTGATAAATTCCTTAAACAGAATTTCAGAGTATGTGCTGAGTAATTGTAGGTAATAAAATCTAGGCATGAAATCATCATTTTATTTTAAATCCTTGTGAGATTTTTATGCCTACTTATACAATCATTCTTTTTTTAATATAATGTGTGATTGAGCATAAATCTTTGGTATAGATACCAGATTCCTATAATATTTGAAGAAGTTTGTGATATTTTTTCGACAATCAATCAAATTTTTCGAAATTAATAAACATGCATAAACAGGGCAGTTTATATTCCTAGCTCTTTGTAATCAAAACTTACTACATACAGAAAATAATGCTTCTAGTGTTTTTAGCTTATAAAGTCAAACATGACACCCGTTTCTTTTTTAGGAAGAGAAAATTAAGGTTTTCATTAATTTCAGTTTCCAATTTACGAAATATTTTTCATGGTGACTTTTTGGGAATATAGTCAGTTGGAGATTTCCAGATATAAAGACTTTGAGACAGGAATTGGAAAAAGATTATAATCAGAAAACACTAAAAATTACATTCTTTTTTATACTTGGTATCTTCTTAAAGCAGCTCAAAATTGGTTTCACAATAAGTTTTGTCCACTATTACTATGATTATTTATTATTAATAGGTGAATTCATAAACCTCAGAAACATATAAAAACATATTATTGACTGAGCAAAACAATTAAATTAGATCTACTAGCTTCATTATCTAGAATTCTATTTATTATTTGTGCAATTTTGATTGGTATCCAAGGACATAATAATTATCAAAACGATTTGATAGACATTATTATTTTTGAATATTAATCCTAGAATAACCTACTGTTAATTTTTGTGTTGAAATAATTAAGAATTATTGTATTGACCAAAAAAAAAAAATAAAAAAAAGTTTGGTTCATAACAGTTTAAGCATATGATGAAAATGAATATTTGTAGTATTAGATATTCATATTCATTTAAAAGTAATTGTTACTTAGTGTATTTTTTTTAATTGTAAAGCAGGTCACACTATTTTAAAAGAGTTGTTATATTTTGTTTAAACATTTAACGAAAATAATTAGTTATTACCTGCAAGCACAAACGAATTTTTGATGACAAAGTACATTTTCAAAATGTGAATTTTAAAATATATTTCAAATAACGCTAAAAGTTTCTTTAGATAATTTGAAAATCATACTGTTAATTATTCGAAGCAATGTATTTATTTTAGATTTGTGATTGCCACATACAATAGCAATATTTGTGATAAATGTTCTAATTTAACTTAAAAATAATTTCATAGATTCAATTTGGTACTGCCTTTCTATTTGTTCAACTGTAATTTTTCTCATTAATTTAAATAAAATCTTATAGAAATGTTCTCTTTTTTATTTATTTGCACACTACTATTGATTTGTACTCTCACATTAGAATTGGTATAACTCCCTCTTCTTACACATGAAACTTCCAGTAGTCAGTTAAGTAGAGATGAAAACCTAAACTCTCATTTGTAACTGCTACCTGTGAATTTTTGATGATAACAACAACAAAACAACCAACCAACAACAAAAAAGTAGTTCATAGTATATTAGTCCTTTTCTATGGTATTAAATGAATGGATTGTGCTTTTTGAATGCTGAACACACATTGTACTCCAATGTACAACCTTTCTAAAACAATTAAAAGCCTGCACAAGTATATGGGTGTAGTTCAAATGATTTATGATAGACATTATGTCAGCTGTTTCGGGTATATTCAGATGTATCAGGAAATGTGGTTTTTTATAAACAAAAATGTAATCTTGTGAAGTCGGTAAGTACAAGAGTTAGTTTTGCTATACCTATTCAACCAACAGTTTTGTGTTAAAAGATAGTATAGAATTTAGGAGGTGTTTTTGGTATGTCTCTGTGCAGAGACAAAAGAACTGTATGCTCAAATAAATAATGTATAAGAGTATATGCTTTTTATGAAGTTTTTAAAAATTTTAAGCAAATTTTTATGATTTGGATCTTTTGTATTAGGTACTCGTTACTAATTATGTGTTTTTCTTTATTTTCTTTATATTGTCAAAGAACAACAAGCCCCTTAGTGAAGAGCAAATCTTGTACTATTTAGAAAATAATGACGACTTGGATGTTCTGTTTTGGTTTGATGAAGAGGTCGAGATTGAGGGCAGTGAAGAATGAGACACAACTGTCCAAGATGAAATTTTTCAGTCCTAGTTACAAAAGATGATATAAAGAATATAGATCCATACAAAAGATGCTCAGAAGTACCAAATAAAGATGAAAGAGACATATTAAGTGGTATAAACCTGCCCCAGACCCTTCTAATAAAATGCCTTCCCCTACTGTTTTTTCCATGAGATATATTCCAGACGTAATGCTGCAAATGGTGAACATGGTTAATTTATATTTAACTCAAAAGAATATACCACAAATGTGCCCAACAATGTTGGAATAAATAGAGTCTTCTCTATGGATTGTAGCTAATAAAATAGTCCATTAGCCTAAATAGATTTTTCAAGCTTAAACAAGCATTCCATTGAGAGGATATTGCTAGCCATCCTGAAAATAACACAGACCTAATTTGGAAAGTCTGGAATCTATATGATTTGTATTAAAAGATGTCAGATGTTCTCTACAAACTTCTGTGTTGTTTACCAAATAGTTCCATATAAAGGCCAACTGTACATAAAACAGTACATAAAATATGTTTACTTCAGGAGTACTAATCACAGTTCTGATCCCCTGGGAGGATAAATTCAATGAAAAGGTTAAACTAATTGTCACTAATATTAAGCTTATAGGATATTAATGGATAAATGTCAGTAGCTTAAAAGAGTAGTAATGGACTAGAGATAGTAGCTGTTTCATTGTAAAATCAATACTTCTAGAATATGAATATCAAAATGTGGCATTCTTCTTATTGTGCTCTCTTCTAACGAAGGTTGGCGATCACTTCTTTAAATGCTTCCCTATCTTTTGCAAAGTGAAATCACTCTTTAGTACAGAGGTTAGTCCAATCTCTAATATTGCTCAGCTAAGATTTCTTCTTTCTTCCCTCTACGCTTCCTTGCATGATGACATGTAGAAGAGAGTATTTATATACAGATACAATATTTTTCTTATTTTAATTGCGTTCATAAGCTTTCTGTTATGTCCAGTTCGTCTTGCCATTTCTTCGTTTGACACTTTTGCAGTCCAAGGAATTTCTAGAATACACTGATTATAGCCACATTTCAAAAGCCTCTAATTTTTTATGAATTGGGCTTTCAGAGTCCAAACTACTACTCCCATATAGCAGTCACCGACCATACATAATATAAATGTAGCATAAAAGTTGAAATATAAAACAAAAATTATATTGTAAAAGAAAATAAACATCAAACAGTTGAAAAAATCAACAGACTGTTATACAATACAAAGTGTTAAACTTTAAACTGCGCTAAAATTCCAATAAATACCATTTTATTCATGTGAGAACATGGTCCTTATACTATAGGATATATATTTTATAATTTCAATGAAAAATTTGAACCAAAATATCTGTCTCAGCTTTCTATAAACATTTATAGACCTTATTTAACTTTACCTGGTAATTCCTTGGCCGCCCCAAAGTATTTATACCCCCTATTTCCAGGTACTTCTTTTCCTTCATGATCCAACATCCTTGGTCCAACTCTTTGATAGTCAGGCCCACCCAATTCCTTTATTTGGTCCTCCCAATGTCGTTTCTCTCTAAGTAGTTTATTTATTTCATCGTTTAAGTCCCTTATCCTAAATTCTCCAAGGCCAGCATTTTGAATTTGAGCCACTTTTTTCGCAATTTCTCTTATTATCTGCATTCTCCATTTTTCACAAGCATGTAAATTTTTACATTCTGATGCAAGATAAGGCCTTCGCTTTTTATGCTTATCTATTTCTCCTAATTGTGCTGCTCTCCATCGAGCTAATGTTGTCCTAAAAACAAGATAGATTGGAAAGTAAGTTTAGTAACAAATATGATGGTATTTCATAACCAAACCGATGCAACATAATATTTTACTTACATCGCTTTTTCGGCGTTTCGGGCCATATTTTATTCCTTATTACCACCTGAAATAAGTTATTTAAATTGTTATTAAGTTTATAATTTAAAACTAAAAAGGATATTTTTAGAGGTTATGTTTTACAGATCTCCTTCTTCTTCTTCCTTTATTGGGTAATATCCCAGGGGATAATTTGCCCAGCTAATACCTATGTGTCTACAGGTCTACATCAGAGTATATGTTCTATCTTCTAGACAATTTCCTTGTCCTTGTCTAAGTGTTCTATGCTAACTTTGTCATTCAATTTTGACGTTGACATTTTTTCACGGAGTTGCATCGTTGGGATAGTAGCAGAGAACTACGATAGTTCAAAAGTAGTGAAAGAGATTAAAATGAAATGATGAAAATATATGACCAAATTTATGTGTTGGGAGTACACGATCAAAAACTGTAATGATATAGAAAAATTAATTGCAAGGAAGAATTTTATTTATTAAATTTAAATAGAAAACCTACTCTTACTTGATAAAATATAATTAATTTGTCGTAATTAATATTGTTTAAACCCTTAAATTTCTATTAATGAATTTAAAAATAAAATAATACACTGTCATAATACAAAAAATAATAATGTACAAGGTCAATATCAATGACGTAAAATATATCAATATGGTGATGCAAAACCCATTACACTATCATAAAGCTGGTTGCCTATGTTTAGGGTCTTCCGCATGAATTGGTTTTTGGGTTTCATTGGCTTTGCTTGGCAGCCACTAAGTACGACTTACGTTTAATCTTTAGGTGGTAAAAATAATTTCGTTTAACCTTTCTGGGATTTCCTTAATATAAATTATGGGGGCATTGACAATTAATTATTCCCTATACCCCCGGTACCTCGTCAATATAAATTTTATGTAAATATTAAGCAAATTTGATATAAAAATTAAGAGTAGATGTTTCCAGTAATTCTATTTTCATATTTCAAATGAAATATGAAAATTTGAATTTTCAGAACAGCTCAAATATATACTTTTGAGGTTGTACATTACATCAATACAATTGAATGCATACATAAAACATTTTCCTTGTTAAATTAGTTCTTTTTTGTTAATTACGTAGTTTCTTTGTTAGACATAACATCTGCGAATGTATTGATAAGGGGTTTTCATAGG
Source organism: Diabrotica balteata (assembly GCA_918026665.1). Classification (NCBI taxonomy): domain Eukaryota; kingdom Metazoa; phylum Arthropoda; class Insecta; order Coleoptera; family Chrysomelidae; genus Diabrotica; species Diabrotica balteata. The sequence continues at coordinate 126,136,178 of OU898281.1, forward strand.
ACAAAACAAAAACTAAAAAATAAAGAAGTAAAGAATCTCTTGAAAAGACTTTAGATTTTAAAAACTACGTTAAAGCATGTATCTTAAAATCACATCTACATTTTTACATTTCTTTTGTATAATCTACCAAAGCCAACATTATATTAGTACTGTATTTAGCTACCTCATATATAAAATAATTATATAAAAATCAAGGCGAACAAGTAGCTTAAATACTGTTTAACTGGGAATAAGCCACAATTAAAGGTAAAAATATGTTTATTGGCGTTTCAGTTTCCACTTCGGAAATCGTTCTCAAAATACAAACAGTAAATTAAAGAACAAGTAGCTGTACGAAATCTTTTATTTTATTTTAAGATATATACACACATTTTAGAGTATTTATATAAAAGTATGTTTCTCATATTGAACGGTATATTTAATTCTCTTTCCCCGTAGCGTTACAATTTTAGGCAGGATACTGTCTCTTAAATGTATTCCTCTTTGATTTGGTGTCCATGCTTGGAAAGTGTATTCTTGATTACCACAAGTGATGGAAATCCATCCTAAAAACAATACAGCTGTTTATTAAAATTCACAAAGCGATTCACTTTGATCATATAGATGCTCGGTCACAAAGGTGTATATATAATCACATTTACACAATTATATATTATTACATAAAATATCTACACAAATGTACTATATACAGGCATACAAAAATCGTATTAAAAGGAAGTCATGGAATTACTTATTTCTAGGCGTCTAATATTTCAATATAAAATTTAGTTAGCCTATGTTTTTTGAATCAAATTTATGTTTTCCTTTGGCCAAAGTGTATTGACAGCTTTATAAGCTTATATGTACATTCACATTGCGTCTTTTTTATAATTTATAACTGTTGCGGATGTTTTGATAAACTAGTGTCATAACCTATAGTTAAAGTGTTCTGTTGAACATATATTGACTTACCTGCATTCGATAATACTACGTCATTACTGGAAAGCCTTCGAGTAACTCCTTTAACAGTAAATGGTTTTCCTTTTGACAGTCCAGGCCATTTACTTAATCGATCTCCTTCGTCTATTGGTACCCTAAATAATTCAGTTCCCAGGCAGTCATCATATGTTTTTTCTGCATTGTCCAAAGTGCATATCGTTATAGGCAATTCATTTGACCTAAATACTGTTAATCTACAAAATACTCAATTATAGAAATCGTGCTTATCCGGAACAAATAAAAACATCAATTAAAATTCTTTTAAACAACTCTAATAAACATCAGAATGAATAGCTCTAAAGATGAACATTAACTGAACAAATATTTTTGTAGGCAGTCTGTTAACTAATTTAATTCCTAACTAATCCACTCAAGATTTCTAAAAGAAACAGAACTGGAAGGGGCAGCTATAACATATTAAATCTCATAAGTGATTGAATTGTTACGCAATTCTGTACAATAAACCTATATCTTATCTTATGAATATTATTCTGAATACTTACTTGACAGAATCAGGACCTTCTAGATAGTCCAATCTAGCTAATCCAGCTATAAACAAACTAGTGCCTGGCTTGACACAAAATGTCTCTGGTCGTATTAATTCTTTAGGAAGAGTTAAAATCAGCTCATCTAACGTTAACAAATCCAAAATTTGATCTGGATGAACTACTCCCGGAGTGTCATAACACCATCGACCCGATGCATAATCTGGATGATTTTCATCCACTCCCATTGTTGTCCTTCCAGAATTGTTCCTTTGAGGTTGTGATGAAAAAGCATCCGCTTTTTCCGGTTGTCTGGTGTGTTTTGAGAATGTCTGTTCAATTCGTCCTAAAAGCAGATTAAAAAGGTTTAGCTAGAATATACCTTTATTTGTTATTACACCTTGTATGTGTTTTAGCAAAAAATTAGAGGAAACACCTAAACTTCTTAACATTTTGTTCCTAGTAAGGAAATAATTATAACAATTATTTGAGTATCAAATTATTTATTTTTGGATTGTGTATATAATTATACAGCTATTCAATTACTTCATTTGCTTATAATAATTATTTATAGTTATTTCTTATTTTATTTGTTTAGCTTAGATTACTATAATTGGGGTTGTTTTAACCTGATCCACTTTCTATCGTTTTCTTCTTCTTTTGGTGCTACAACCCATTTGGATTTAGATCTGCGTATCAATATTTTTCTACATTCTATCCTTTTCCACATTCTTTTATATTGCATATTCCTCCAGAAATTTGTTTCTTAAAGATACAGAAATTTGAAAAATTTTTCAAACAGAAAACTAATTAAACAATTATAGCAAGTAATTGAAAAGATGAAGGATGAGATGTTAAATGGAATGAAAACTAGGTGTCAACTGGTAATCACAAAAGTCACATAAAGTAAGCAAAGATTTAGGATAACTATGGATAAAAATCTTTTTTCTGTATTCATGTTTATTTTAAGCCTATTGTAAATGTTTATTTAATGTTTTAAAATTTAAAAGGACCACAGCCTATTTATTCTTACCTATAAGTGTGGCATTCTCTGCTACATTATCTACTTTAAGCTGTTCCCTTCTTCTGTTTTCTTCCACAAAAGTAGATTTATTCATTTGAGTGAGTCGTAAGTTTCTCAAATACAAACGATGTGCTGACAATTTTAATATTGGAAACTTTAGAAGATTCAGAGTTGTTCCGGGCCACTGACTTGTGGTCGCCCTTTGTATTAAGTCAGCAGCTTGAATTTTGCAGTAATCTGATCCGAGAAGGGCATTAAATAAACTAGATTTGCCAACATTTGTACATCCTACTAAATAGACATCTCCTAGAAATTAAATATAATAAAAAGGGTTAAGTAGGCAGTAATGTAGACTACTGTGAAGCTTTATATTAATCAACAAAATTGCTGTGTTTAATATTCTCTTTACAATTTCATATTTTCATTCAAATTTCTATTCTACAGCAGTTTTTGTAGGTGTAAATTTTTAACCTTTTTTTCATGCTTTATCTCATTCGTTATTAAGATCTTTTTTAGATTCCCTGTACAACAAGTTATGAAACATGAAAATGTGAAGCAAAATGTACAATCTTTGGATTGGGCATTTTGCTTCACCAATTCTGATTCATCAATTTGTGATTAAATTCATTTTTCTATTAATAGTTATAAGTTTTTTCTAATACTCCAAGTAATACAAATTATTTTATCAGATAAAATTGCCAATAGGAAAAAATATCTTGAATAACTAAAACCACACCTTTCACTTTCCATAAAGAATGCAGAGATGTTATTAAATCTTCTATCCCGTATCCAGTTTTGGCAGATATGAGAGCAACATCTAGTATTTTGGAAGTACCAAATCCATTCAATTTCATATAATCTATGACTTTCTGTTTAATATTTGGTATGAATTTGACATCATCTTTTGGTATCAAATCTATTTTGTTTCCTACTACAAAAATTGGGGTTGTTGGTCCAAAAATATCAGCAATTCCTGGCCATATAGAACAAGGAAAATCTGTAAGATCTACCATCAGGATCACCAAACACATTTTATCTGCCAATGACATCAGTACTTTTGGATAGTCATCTGCAGAAACTCTCACTTGAAGTGCTATGTTATGTTCTTTGAGGAAAAAGCATCTTTGGCATATAATAGCTTCCAAAACAGCTGCTCCTGGTTTATGAGCATTCTTAAAAATTTCTGAAGGGATATAACCAGGAATAGCTGTGTCCTAAAACAGAATTCATAAAAGTTATTTATAGAATAGTACAGCTAGGGTAGACCTAATTGAATTGTTTAAATCAAATTTCAAGTTTTAGGTAAATACTGGAAGGAACTCTGTTTATTAACTTATCCAAGTAAATAAGCATAGGGATAACTACCTATTCTCCCCTATCCCAAGGTTTATTATTATTAAAAAGAGCCTATATGGAAATTATAGTACATATCGCCGTTCCAGAAGAACAATGACGTAACTGCAAAAATATGGTAATTGCAGTTAAATACGTCCCTGTTCTCAAAAATATGTAACACACATGGGAGAACAACGACGCAAATGTAGTTGCTCTTATGGCCGCTAGAGGAAGTTACGTCGTTGTAAAAATATTGGATGTTTGTGGCGTAGTTTCGGGAGAACAGTGCCACATGATTCAGTTCAGTCCTTGACGTTAGTGAGTCTGTGTTAGTGTCCAGTGGAACAACGACGCAATTGGAAGATTTGGAGCAATTTGAACCACTTCGATCAAGATTCCAGTGCAACAACGACGTCAGTGTACTTTGTGTCATTGTTTATTGAGGGTCTTATTTCAATTTTGTGACCTAATTGTACTTTTCGTCGTTATTGAACCTGTTAATAAGCTTTATTTACTTCATCACTGTTGTTAACGTCATTGTCAAACTGATAGACTGTCAGATGACAGATTTTGCTGAATGATTTTCTCTTTTCTGGGATTTTAACCACTGAAAATTATGTCAGTGTTCAGTTTAAAAAATGAAAATTTAGCGACCGGACTTGTACTATACATTAACATTTACAGGGAGGTCCAGATTAAACGTCATTAATTTTGAGAGGTGATTTAAACATCTGATTAATTTTAATCAAATATTGACTAAACACTGACATAATTTTCAGTGGTTAAAATCCCAGAAAAGAGAAAATCAGCAGCAGTCAGCAAAATATGTCATTATCTGACCATCTATGAATTAGTCGATAGCAGGGATACTATTAAGGCTCCTCTCTAGTGAATTTTAGCGCCTATCTTAAAACATTGGACCATATTTTACGTTTTTTTAGAAGTATGCGCACAGAGGTGTGAATGAAATATCAACTTGCGTGCTACTCTACCTTGAAGAGTTGTCAAATAACATATCTGGGGCCAAAGTTGTATTCTATTCTGATAATTACGGGGAACAACAGAAAAACAGGTTTGAAGCACAAAAAAAATTGCCGAAGAATTTAATAATTTTTTTTATTGTTTCTGTTGTAGATTCGTGATAGCGATGTATTTGTATGCGGTTCAGCAGCTTAACATTCAGTATATTTCACACAAGTACTTAATTCGTGGTCACACGCAAAATGAAGGTGATGCAATTTATAGCATCATAGAAAAGTCATTAAAGAGTGTTAAGAGGTCTGGGCCGATTTATGTACCTGACCAATATGTAACCATTATCCGACAAGCGAAAAAGAAAAGAGAACCTCTGCTTGTCACAGAAATGGGTTTTGCAGATTTTAAGAACATTAAGGCGTTGCATGATGAGATGGCACCTGACATGGCAAAAGATGTAGACAGAAATATCTTCAAATTGAGTGAGGTTAAAATACTTCAATTTGAAAAAGGAAGTAATACGTTTTACTACAAGAATAGCTATAAACAATTAGAATGGAGTCAAGTTCAGTTTACAGGAAAGAAAAGACGTTCAGCAGAGAATATAAAAGCAACTAATATCGCTTTGAAACCTGCGTATACTAAAAAAATACTACTCTCAGAAAATAAAGTTTGAGATTTAAATAGTTTGGTAAACAGCAACATAATTCCCAGCTATTATAAAAGTTTCTATGATCCTTTAAATAATTAGAAAACCCTGTTACATTTTTTGTTTATTGTTACCTACTAATGATTGTATTTTTCAGTTACTATGTTTAGTTTGGTATAATTTAATCTACAATCTAGATTTGCTTACTTTACACTGTTTGTTCAAGTTTCTGAAATAAATGATAGTCTTAGTGCCGTTTCACATGTAGCCGACGGTCAGCGCTGACCGTCAGTGATGATAAATTAAATGCATTAGCGCAAACTAACCATTTCACATACCTTGCGTATGATCAGCTGTGCAATGCAATGCATTTATTCATCATCACTGACGGTCAGCGCTGACCATCGGCGTCGGCTACATGTGAAACGGCACCTAGACAGCAATCAAATTGTTATCAAGAACTACTTTTTTCCCTTTCCTTTTTGTCAGAATTTGTTATTTGACTCATAATTTTAGGAGAACAATGACGCATTTGCTAAAGGGGGGGTGATGGTGGAGGCACGGGGTGAATTTTAACAAAAAAAATGTTTTGAACTTTGGTGTAAACCTTATTGTAACAATTTGCCCCAGTCCCAATTCAATAGAGAAATTAACTTTTGAATTATGGCATTTTTAAAAAATAACTTTCGGTTTTTTTCGTTTCCTGAACAATTATCATTTTGTCAGTTACGTCATTGTTCTTCTAGAGCAGCGATATTACATTATTCTTTTTTTAAACAAATGAAAGTTAATGATTGTCTATACAAAACACTTGTGATAATAAGAACATATTTAATTTCTAATATATCATATATTATCTATAAGATTTTCTTACTTTACAATGAAGCAATGCACCACATCCTCCACATGGTACATCACTAATTATACTCTTAGGATCAGGTGTACCATAATTAATAGTTCCATTTTCACTATCCTCAACAATATCACGTTCTAAATTATCATAAGCATTCATCCACGTCCGTAAATCGTTATTTTTAGCTCTTACTTCTTTATCTATAGTTTCAGGAGAATCCTGTGGAAACTCTAAATCTTTATTTTCACCTTTAAATTCACTTACAGGAGTACTAAAACTACTATAAGGAAACTGTACATTTTTATTACTCTCGTTTATTTGTTGTTCTTCAACTTTTAATGTGTCTTTCTCTGTCAACAAATCCTCAGACAAAAATTTTAGTGATAATGGTAAAGGTTGTATCTTGGATTTTAATTCTAGCTGCTGTATGTACTGCCGACGAGCCTTAAAGAATCCTAATTTATTTTGCTTTGCGTTTAAAACGCTGTTAAATAAAAGTTTATCTTTGTTTGAGGATTTTTCAGTTTCCTTATTATTTACCAATTTGTTTTCAACTGGAAAATATAAATACGTATTTGTCGATAAATATTTTTTCGAAATTTCTAGTTTTTGCAACCAATAACATTTACAACAGTTCACATTTTGGTACGACTTTAAAAATAACATTATTTATTTACAGAAGTAAAGACAGTGTTTTTAAATACCTAAAAAAAATGATATGTGTGGTTATGTTTTATGTTGATCCTGTTGACAGTGTTGACCATGACTTTAATCTTCTTCTTTTAAATAAAATATTTCTGTACCGACGAACACGCGAGTAACTTTCAGCACACTTGAAAAAATATTCAGTAAGATTTATTCTTCGGACAAAATGAGTATACATTTAGCGTCATGGTATGATGTACTGATACGCTTTTGAAATTTATCTTTTTCGTATTGAATTAATTTTTATAATTATTTTTAACTTCTACAATTATTATACCGTTCATTGTTGTACCTGTCCATTCCTTTTCTTGTTCTTTTCATTGTCCTCATTAGTTGCCTATTCTTTTTTGGCAACGACGAATTTATAATCTATTACATTATTTCGTTCTTTTTTTTTTCGAATATATGCTTTTCTTGATAGAAAATTATTTATGATTCTGTACACATACTTTTTATAAAATTTGAAATATCAATTTTTTTTGCTGTTCCCTGTTTCTTCACTACTCACTCTTACATGTTTTTTTATTTTTAAAAATTATCTCTACAATAAGCTTTCCATATTTGTAGTTTTCATCTTAGTATTAATTTTCTTATATTATATGTTATAGTATTATACCTATTCTTAATCGATTGGACTCATTTCTTTTTATTAACAAATATTTATTTTATTACCAAATTTTTTAATGACGTGTAATATTTTCTGATCTTTGGTGTTTTCGATTATTTCGGTTCATCTATTATCTATAAATTATAAATGACTCCCTGTATATGAACTGTCAACTGAATTCCAAAAAAGGTTGCTAAGTTCATGGCAGGTTCAAGTACATTGTCAACACCACAGACCACTAATTAAAACACATTGTCAATATGACGTTTCCAGCTGTTGACTGACAGATTAATAACCTCATTACTTTATAGAAAGCAAGATATTTTTGTTTGATAAAATGTTAAATAAACTGTAACACGATAAGGTTTATAAATGGTATTGGTCCAATATTTGTTAATATCTATTATAAGTCTTTAATTTTAGTCAACAATCATTTATTGTCACCATATCAGTAAAATGAGAAGATGAACAATGACACCATATACTGAAATGAAATCCTTTAAGTTAAAAGCTCATCAAAAAACTTTTAGTGGTAAGAAAAATGAATAAAACAAATTTTAATAATATATTTTATACTGCTCTTAAATCAAATGAATAATATTTGTAAAGATAATTGTTGAAATAATTATCAGCTTATCCAGTATCTTGTTCATTTTTGCAGAGGAAGATCTTATTATAAACCAGAAAGATTACCCAGAAGCTAAAAAGAATGATATTGTTGAAATATATCACTCAGTACCAGAAGATGACAATCAAAAAAATAAAAAGAGTGAATCTGAAGAAGAGTATCCAAGGCTGCTGTTACAAATTAAAACATTTTCTGATGATCTTTTACAAGCTAGAGAAATTATAAGCATTGAACAAAGTATTGTTACTGCTTTTGGCTTACAGACATATAAAAATGTGACCATTAGGATTGTGAATCCTGCAGATGTTGCATTGGATTCTATAGAACTTACTTTCAAGGATCAGTATATGGGAAGATCTGAAATGTGGAGACTTAAAAATAGTTTGGTAAGTTTAAAGTTTTCACACTAGTTTTTGCTAGAGATTTATAGAAAAAGTTATTTATTTTCTAATTATAATATATATGCAGTTGAAAAATACTAATGTGCAATAGTTCTTTAAAACCAAATTTGAAAAAAAATTCATGCAACAAAGGTTTGCAAATATGTAAATATGTGTTAACTATAATTCTTTGTTATTGTTACTCTTTATTCTAATGTACAACTTATTTTTCTTGTAGGTTAATACATGTGTGTATATGAACAAAAAACTAGAATTTTGTGGTGGAGCAGTTAGATGCCAAGTATATGAGATGTGGGCTCAAGGGGATAGAGTAGCTTGTGGGGTAATAACAGATGATACGAAAATAGTGTTTAGATCATCAACTTCAATGGTATATTTATTTTTGCAAATGTCTTCTGAAATGTGGGACTTTGATATACACGGAGACCTATATTTTGAAAAAGCTGTTAATGGATTTTTAGCAGATCTGTTTATGAAATGGAAGAAAAATGGCAGCAACCATGACGTGACTATTGTTCTTTTTTCAAGGACTTTTTATAAAGCGAATAATTTAGAAGAATTTCCTTACCATATGAGGGAATGTTTGCAAAAGGATTACAAAGGGAGATACTATGAAGACTTTTATAGGTACATACAGTTAAATGAATACCTTACTACTTCTAACACATTTTTATTGCCTCTTAATATTTTGCACATTAAAATACAGTTTCTATCATTAGAATTTAGAGAATCTAAGTCTAACAGTTTAGTTACCACATTGTTTTTGACTTATTCCAAAATTATGTTTTCCACTTTTCTGTTTCTCCATATATTTAGTTACATACAGCACAAAAATAATGTAAAAGCCCTTAAAAGGACTACTCCAGACTCCAGATTTACTCAACCTAACAAATTTAAAAGAAAAAAAAATTCTGTTCTATTTGTGTAAGTGATCTGGTTGTAGTAACCACCACCAATCTTCCTTTCATTTCTTTGATGACATCGTTATCTTTAGTCAATAACCATCTTAGCCATCTTAGGTATATGAAGGGGTCCACACTTGAGAGTTCCATATCATTGATTAATCTAGGTCAGGGGTCAGCAAGTAATTTTATGTGGGTCTGGCCAGATACTAGAAGAAAATTTGAATAAGGTCCAGAAAAAAATCAAATGATAACATTTAATGACAAGATGTGTATTATTTTGGTACATTCTTAATGATAAAACAAAAGACCTTAAATTAATGCGAAAAATTGCGCCAACATTCTTGAAGTCTGGTTCTAGAGTCAAACAACAAATCCGAAGTGTATCTTCGAGGTGGGCGTCAGTTAATCGGGAGCGATATTTGTTTTTCAAAAAATTCATTTTTGAGAAAGACGTTTCGCACATATATGTTGAGCCAAACATAGTGGCCAAATTGATTGCAAGTTATCTGCAATTTTCATATTTTGCTTGCACATGTTTGACCCAAAATTATTCGCCCAAAATTCGCCAGATACCAATTTATAAATGTGCAAGGACAAATCTTCTTGTAATTCAATAATCTCCATTTGAAGTAATGCTTTTGACAGATTAACACTTAGCAGCCACATCTGTCCATTCTGCCGCTGCATCAACTTCAAATGGTGGTTTTAGAAGTGAAAATAGTTTGCTTACCTGTGCCAAGTCTTGGAATCTTAAAGCAAATTCGTTCCTAAGATCGCCCAGAAATTTTAAGAACACTGCGATGTCTTTTTCGGAGTACTCCTTATTTTTATTATATTCAAGAATTGTTGGAAATTTAATGAATACTTGTTATGCAATATATTTTCAAAGATATCCAAATGAAAAGCAGACACGCTTTGTATAATATCACATACTAATTTTCTATTTCCTTGTAACTCTGTGTTAAGCGCATTCAAATATTTTAATATATCTTTTAGAAAAGCCACAACCAGCATGTTGCACCTGTTTGTTATATACTCAAAATGTGCCCTGGCTCCCTGCATATCTATATTTTGTAAGAAGGAGATCATATGTTCTTTTATTAGCCAGAAATGTTCAATAACTTGAACTTTACTTAACCAACTAGCATTATTGTGTTGTAGTAAGTCAGAATATGCTGAATCATATTCAGAAAGAAACTCCTTGAAATATCAGTGCTGAAGAGCAGAATGAGATCTCATAAAATTAATTAACTTCACTAAACTGTCCATGACTTCTTTAAGTCTAGCATTAAGTTTTCCACAAAGAGTTACTATACCTTTTTCTTTGCCAATCATTGCTGGGACCCCATCAGTAGAAATCGAAATCATTTTATCATAACTGATATTGGATTTGGAAATTAATTCATCAATAACCTTGAATAAATCTTCTCCTCGAGTGTTACCATTCAGCGGCAATATTGCTAGTAACTCTTCCCTACAAATCTGACACTCAATATCAAAAAATCTTACAAAAACAGACATTTGTTCATCATCAAGAATGTCAAATGATTCGTCAAGTGCTGTGGCGTAGCAAGGTGCCTTTTGCAAAAGATTAAGAAGAGAGTTTTTATTATCCGCAGCTAAAATTTCCGTTCTTCGTGTATTACTTCATGCTGACATTGAGATGGTTTGAATTGCTGAGCCAACATTTTTTTTTCTTCAAAAAGTGAGTTAGCTATTGCCAGCATACATTCCTTCACTTTCTCAGAAATGGTTTTTGGCGTTTATTAAGTATTCAGCACACACGTAACGCTTCCTCTGTGGATTTTTCTTGGTCGCTCATACAACGAACTAGGATTTTTGTACTTTTTTCGTAAGAACTAAGACATACCCGAAGTTTTTCTTTACGCACCTGACTGCCAAGAGGAAAGTTTTTGTGGAACTGCTGGTGAGTTGTTTCGTACTGTCGCTTTTCCACTTTTAATTAAGGAGACAGTTTTATTGCATATAAGGCACACCGGAACCACTAAGTAGGCTTAACGTAGGTACAAAAAGATGTTTTAAAAAGCGAACGAAAACGCGAGTAATCACGAAACAAATTAACGGTAGTGCGCTACGTGCATCGTGCGTGTTCTGTATATACTATATTATTTATCTATGTTACTGACCAACTAGTGAACGACTGTCGGGTCTGTCGGTCAGTGCCGTCAGTGGGCAGCAGCGTTGCCAGGTCCATAAATTTTATTTCCCCAAATTGTGTTTTAAAAGTTGCCAGATTTTGAACAGAATTCCCCAGATTTATATATATTGTAAACACACAATATTATTATAAAACAATATTTCATCACTTATACATAATGTTATTATGTTTATTCATCCTTACTTTTTGAAAATTAACAGCAGTTTTATTTTGAGCTTGATTGACTCAGCAATCGATATTCCGCAGTTAGGTCCGCAGTTCAACCTTTCGGACCGCGGTCTGCCTGTTGCCGACCATTGGTCTAGGTGTCTGATTATTTGACTTAAAGTAGCACATATATTTTTCCTTTTGGGCATTTACTTTCAGTTCCAATTTTTAGAATCCCTGATATAAATTTCAGATTGCTCATTGGATAGTTTTAGCAATGCCATACAGTAGCAGTAGTAATGCTTCAGTCTTTAGTATATATTTCACATTTGTTGAATAGAACTAATCTGAACAAGTTGATCACTTTTACTCAAACTTACAACACCAAAACCTAAAAGAAAGTAAAATATGACCTCATTGAATTGAACTGTTCCTTTGTCAATATTACACATTTAGTCAACTAAATGTATTTTATTTTACACCACCATGATCTTACTATTTTGTTTCATTGTTTTAATTATTTGGAAAAACTGTATGTGATCTTCATTCATTTATTTTAAATATTCTTATTAGCAATTTAGGTACTTATATTATTAGAGAGTATAAAACCATAGTATAAAAAAGAAATAGTATGGACACTCGACAGGCGGGAAAAAGTACGCGCATCATTTAGCGCAGGCCATATCGCCATATTGAAAACAGACCGAACGCTAGTGACACCCGACTGGTATTAATGTGACGTGTAGTCGAGTCATCTGTCGTGATTTGTTTGTTTATATCTTTATCGTCGAGTTTTATTTTTCGTTTAATTAAGTCGAAAAAAACTTGGGGATATTAATTTCATTTTAAAATTATTTTTATAAAAATTTAATTTATGTAATTTAATAATTGTTTAACAATATTTAATAATTATTTAATATTTAGTTTTAGTAGGTATTTATGTTATGGTTAGGATATTTTATGTTGTTAATTGTTTTGTAAAAAATGAAAACATCCCGTTAATAAATAAATAAATACTAATTCTGGTTTTATTCGCCAAAAAATAAAGTAATTGATATTTCCAGTTAGGAAAATGGTAACCTTTACAACTGAACATAAAATTCAAATTATTAAATGATATTATTCTGGAAGTAGGGCCAACGATGTAACCGCTACGTTTTCGTTTTCATTCGAAAGCCCTGTACCATCAAAATCTGCAATTCACAACATTATTTTTAAATTTGAAAATTAACCAGCTCGTGCAATTAATGAAGAACAGGAACAGCCTAAAACTGCCGTAAGTAGTCTAACTGAAATTAATTTTCCTTGTAACAGCACGTTCTAATTTCAAAAGAAACTGGTATTACTGCTAGAACTGTATGAAATACTTTAAAAAGAAACAAGTAGGCCCTACCATTGCTACTAAAAAAATCTTAAATTCACAACCACTCTACTAGAAACTGTAGTAAATGCAATTAAAAAGGCAGGTAAAAAAGTTATAATAAAAAAGATAGCCCCTGGCTGTATTTTATGTAATTTAACATATAACAAGAAAAAATGCATATGTTCTTTATAAAAGCGCAAATAGTCAATGTTCTTTGTCTCAAAAACATTTCACGATATTACTCGGTTAAAGTCTTTTGAATGAACATCTGAAAAGAAGAAAAGATATGAAACAGCTCTCTAATAATGATTTAAAAACCACAATCATAAAAATTCTTGGAACAGATCAAGACAAGAGTTCAAGGAACCCAACTGAGGAACTTTCAAATCGACAACCTGCTAAGCAAACAAGACGTCATTTTTGTCCGAAACATAAAGACATGAAAAATTTGTGGTTAAACTGTGATAAAACTCTGTAATAGCAAAATATGTTAAATTTACAGACCTCACATTAAGTAATATCTTTTAGAGTTGCAGTTCAAAATGAAAGATATGATGATTGGAGTTCAGTGTTAGTGCAACTAAGAAGAATATTCCAAAATTACTTGAAAACTGTTCTAGAATACCATTCAAGACCTGGCGTTTCAATACCCGCAGCGACAAACAGCACCGCTTCGCAAGGAAATTTTTTAGAAGTTTTAAATATGTCTCTAAACGGTAAAATCTGACCAGTTATGTTTAATGTGGTAATAAAATTATCTGTTTTTTAGTTTTTGAAAAATATTACTTGGATCGTAGTTTTGACAGAACCGGCCAACTAAGTGTTGTTATTACACCTGGTGTTGGAGTATTTGAAGTGGATAGGGAATTGACGAACATAACTAAACAAAGGATCATAGATAATGGTGTCAATAGCGATTTGGTGTGTGTTGGAGAACAGCCTTTGCATGCAGTTCCACTTTTAAAAGTAAGTAATCTTTTTTTAGAATACTTTGTTACTGTATGACTACTTTTTATAGTTGTATTATTTAGTTTTTCACTCTTTGCACTTGTGATTACTATTTAAATGGGAATAAGCCACAATTAAAGGTTAAAAAACATCAATAAACATACTTTAACCTTTAATTGTGGCTTATTCCCAATAAAAATAGTAATTACTTTAAAATGCTACAAGAAAATAGCTTTAGAACAATATTTCAATTGTGAGTTTAAACTACTGCTCTGTGGCGGCAGCATTATTAAAGGTTAAAATATGTTTCAGTAAAATACAGTGTGGATTATCATGTTGAATTTAGTGATATTAGATCTTAACTTTATATTACTGAATTAAATCTTGTACTAACTATTGGAATATTTGACTGTACTGCAGTTCTAGTTTTAAATCATACAGAGTTGGGATAAAGTATGAAACCAAGTAAATATCTTTGAAACCAAAAAGGTGTATTCAACTTTGCATGAAAGTACAATGACACATAAGTCATCTGATTACTTGAGAACTCTTCATTACTGAGAACTTGTTATTTCTCATTTATACATACCAATTTTAGTAGAAAAAAAATATTAAAACAGGAAATAAATCAACTGTAGGATGGAGGATGCATCAGACAAGGGAATGCCCTGGCTTGCCTCCTATTTAATATTGCCCTGAGACATACGAATTAGAGACACCAGTAATATTTACAAATCTTAACATAAAGTGATGACATTGACATAATAGGGCATAGCAAGCGAGATGTTGAGCAATATTTCATAAAACTGGAAACTGAGGAAATGAGGCGGAAATAATATTAACTATTAAAAGACGAAAACTTGAGTACTTGGGACATGTGATGAGAGGGCAAAAATACGCATTATTACAACTTATTATGCAGGGCAAAATCCGAGGAAAGCGAAATGTGGGAAGACGAAGAATATCCTGGCTTAAGAACTTAAGGGAATGGTTTGAATGCAGTAGTGCAGAACTTTTTAGAGCGGCAGTCAACAGAGTCTGCATAGCCATGATGATTTCCAACCTTCGATAGAAGATGGAACTTAAAGAAGAAGAAGGAAACTATTACGAAGCAGGTCCGTCTAGTTATCAACGAAGATAAAACCAAGTACATGTGTGTTACTAAGGATACTATAACAAATGAGGAACGAGAAACAGTCTTTGGAACTCATATCTTTGAATGTGTTGACAGTTCCACACACCTTGGCTCGTTAGTAACTACTCCCAACAAAACAAGCAAAGAAATTAAAAGACGAATAAACTTTACAAATAGGGCATACTATGGACTCCAAAAATAATTCCACTCAAGAAATATTCCAAGAAAAACTAAAATTATTATATATGCAATACTGCTGAGGCCGGTCCTTACATATGAGGCGGTAACATGGACTCTAACACAGAATAATGAAAGACTTTTGGGAATATTCGAGTGTAAGATACTCGCAAAATATTTGGAACTACAAACAATCAAAAGCAGTGGCAGAAAAGATATAATTTTGAATTATACCAGTTCTTTAATGAACCAGATGTCGTAACATTCAATAAAATACAGCGAATTAGATGGACCAGACACATAATATGAGTGCCTGACAACATGATTGCTAGAAACTAGCGACAGGAACACCTACAGGAAGATGGAGATGAGACTTACTTAGTAGGGATATTAAAGATCACAAGATGGCAGCATGTCGCCAGAAGCTGAACAAAATGGCGTCGAATCTTAGAGCAGGCCAGAATCCACAGAGTATTGTAGAGCCAAAGATGATGATGATGATATATATGCTGATGATGATGATGATGAGTGCTTTAATTTTATAAAGCACTTTTAATTTTATAAAGCACTCTACTCACTAATTAAAATTTGACGTTCAATCTAATCAGTTTGCTATTTTTATTATGAATAGTCTTAAAAATTTGACCATCTAAAAATTAATATTATTTAATTTTCAGTTTCACAACAAAGACACAAATCTAAATGTTCCAGACGATTATTCAATGCCACATTGGATAAACTTATCATTTTATTCAACAAACAAGAAAATTGCGTACTCCAACTTCATTCCAAGGATCAAGTTGCCACCGACTCTAGTCGAAGGGAGCACTAAAAAGAAATCTCCCAAGCCTAAGTTGTTGCCAGAAGATGAGTACATACACAATAACTTTTTCGATTACGATGCCTATGACGCGAAAATTTTCCAACTACCCTCAGCACATCCATCTGCAGAGAATAGGTATGTATTCTAAATTGTATAGGTTCTTATTTTAATTTGAATTTCTTTTAAGGTTTGAATAAAATAACACTAAACCCCAATTAACGCTATATTGATAACCTAAGACTATGAAGTGGAGAAAAATAAAATGATAAGTTCTACAATAGTCTTAGGAACTCCACTAGGTGCAAAAGAAATAACATTTTTTTACTTTATTTATACTGACATTTTCATTTGACATAACATCACGAGCAATGCAAGGATTAATTGCATACCAAGGTTCATTTGCAATATTGCAAAATACTTTTGATTGAACAATCGTAAAATAGTTTCGAAACATAATTCAGATTTCTGCTTTATAATCTGAGCCTTCTAAGAATTGCAAGGCAAACAGAAGTTGATAAAAGATGTCAAAAGAGACATGGGGAATCTAAAATTTGCATTCCACGACATGTCTTTTACAACTAAGCAGAAATCCTTAGCGAATTGTGCTTCTTGTACTCCCACAGAGTAAATCCGAATAAAATGAGAAAAGGCAGCAAATATTTGATTTCACGCAAACAAATCCTATGTATCTCTTGATACGTATTTCGACTTCTGACGAGACCTATTAGGTCGAAATACGTATCAAGAGATACATAGGATTTGTTTGCGTGAAATCAAATATTTGCTGCCTTTTCTCATTTTATTCGGATTTACTCTGTGGGAGTACAAGAAGCACAATTCGCTAAGGATTTCTGCTTAGTTGTAAAAGACATGTCGTGGAATGCAAATTTTAGATTCCCCATGTTTCTTTTGACATCATTTATCAACGTCTGTTTGCCTTGCAATTCTTAGAAGGCTCAGATTATAAAGCAGAAATCTGAATTGTGTTTCGAAACTATTTTACGATTGTTAAATTAGATGTCGCTAGAGCGTCCGATAAATAAGATTGTAGACAGTAGCGAAGAGGCTGGACTTACTTTAAATATCAAAAAGACGAAATTCATGACCATCGCAAAGACACAACAACAGGACACGTTATGGATTAGGGACGAACTCGTTCAAAAGGTGAACAGATATACATACTTGGGAACAATCATAACCGAAAACAACGATTACACACAGGAAATCAAATCACGTATAGGAAAAGCCCGATCAACATTCAATACTATGAGAAAAGTACTTTGCAGCAATGATCTGAGTCTGCAACTTAAAGTACGAATGCTTAGATGTTATGTATTTTCTGTGTTATTATATGGAATGGAGGCTTGGACGCTTAAAAAAGATATAAGTAACAGAATAGAAGCGTTTGAGATGTGGGCTTATAGAAGAATTTTAAAAATAAGTTGGATCGATAAGGTTACGAACAACGACGTTTTAAAAAGAATGAACAAGGAAAAGGAGATATTAAATACAATTAAAATAAGAAAATTGCAGTATCTGGGTCATGTCATGAGAGGTGAGAGATATGAGTTGCTGCAGATCATTATACAGGGAAAGATACTGGGCAGAAGAAGCATAGGCCGACGACGTGTATCCTGGCTAAACAATTTGAGGCAGTGGTACAATTGTAACTCTGTTGAGCTGTTTAGAGCAGCAGTGTCAAAGGTGAAGATAGCCGTGATGATAGCCAACCTTCTTAAAGGAGACGGCACTTAAAGAAGAAGAAGAAGAGCGTCCGTATCGAAGCCATGTTATTGTTGCTTCTTAAAAGGCAGAAAAATATTGATTTTTCACGTTGAGAACCCCTATGAATAGCTCTTCTGACGAGACCTATTAGGTCGAAATACGTATCAAGAGATACATAGGATTTGTTTGCGTGAAATCAAATATTTGCTGCCTTTTCTCATTTTATTCGGATTTACTCTGTGGGAGTACAAGAAGCACAATTCGCTAAGGATTTCTGCTTAGTTGTAAAAGGCATGTCGTGGAATGCAAATTTTAGATTCCCCATGTCTCTTTTGACATCATTTATCAACGTCTGTTTGCCTTGCAATTCTTAGAAGGCTCAGATTATAAAGCAGAAATCTGAATTGTGTTTCGAAACTATTTTACGATTGTTAAATTAGATGTCGCTAGTGCGTCCGTATCGAAGCCATGTTATTGTTGCTTCTTAAAAGGCAGAAAATATTGATTTTTCACGTTGAGAACCCCTATGAATAGCTCTTCTGACGAGACCTATTAGGTCGAAATACGTATCAAGAGATACATAGGATTTGTTTGCGTGAAATCAAATATTTGCTGCCTTTTCTCACTTTTGATTGAATTCTCTCCAACCTATCTGCATTTGACCTTCACTCAGATTCCCATAGTTGAATTCCATAACTCCTCTCTTTTTTATGAATGATTTATACACTAAGATTTTGTTTCGACGAGTTGGTTGATCTTTTATCTATTAACCAGCAGAATTTACTGAGCTTGAGATCCAATTGTGTCGAGGTACATACCTAGCTATTTTACATGGACTTGCTGGAAAAGCAGCTGGAAAGTAGTATTTGAATTTGGATGTGAAACTAGAGTTGATGTATCACTTGTCTACGTTGCTGTAGTGATGTTATTGCGTACGGAAAGGTCAGCTGTATAAATTAGGTAGAGAGGGTAGAGAGCAGGTCCAAGTAAGCTATCCCGAAGCATACTCTGGTTTTGATTGAATTTAGATTTGTGTACTGATTGTTTATCTGTTACTGTACTGTATGTATGTATGTACTCAGTTATGTACTGAATATCTGTTAAGATGAGTCTTATGAATAAGGAAATAATTTAGGAGAAGAGTTTGTCTGACTTTGTAGAACAAACCAACGTACCAGACTTTATAGAAAAGTGAGAATTACCAAAAAAGCTGTTGAACAATATTTGTTTATTTCTAGAGGTTCGTTACTAGCGTTCTGCTGTCTAAATCCAAACTGATGGTTGGATATTTTTTGGCATTCTAAGAGAATTAGGTGTAAATTAATCCAGCAGTAGTTTTTCAAAAACCTTTGACATAATAGATTTGAGTCTAAGACTAATAGTTCTAAATGATAGGCTGGAAAGGATAGGATAGACTAATAGTTCTATGACATAAGACTTATAGTTCAAATATCTAATGTCTTCTGTCTAGAGGAGATTGTAACCAGTTCTTAGAATTGCGTTAAATATCGGTGTTATATACTGTACCCCTTTTTTTGGAGTGTTCGTTACGAATTTTGACAGTAATCAGGTCATATCTATGTAACTTTTTCGGGTTCAGATCTGTTTATATTTTTTGAAGTTACTTGTTTTGCATTGCATTGTTGTAAGTGTACCTGAAGTTGATGTGTAGATTCTAAAAACAACCGAGTCTCGTTGACAATATTAAGTTTTTGTCTGGAGGGTATGGCTGGAAGACATTCAAGAGATGATAGGCAAAGGCCTCGGTGCTCTCTCTGTTGCACTAGACTCAACCTCCATTATCTAATTGAATAACAGGTTTAAGTAGCTTTAACTTCTGTGTTGCCTTCCAATGTGAAAACTCTGTACTTTGTGTTACTGGTAAATTGTTCAAGTTTTATAACTTGGTTTAATTTAGTCTTGTCCTGAAGTACTCATGTTGCCTGCTATGTTTTCTCCATCGTTTGCTTTGTTACGATTTTTTGACTTAATTAGAGATATTTTTATGTCCATACTAACATCAAGAAGATTCCGAAATCTGTGTGTTGTAGAAAAGATTCTGTGTAAAGAAAAAAATTCTTTATTTCCCTTTTTAGAATACCATCCCGCTACAAAAGAAGCTCGGGCAGTTTTCTGGATTCCCAAGAATTTGGTAAAGGACAAAGGCGAAAGTTATCCGATCCTGATATAATGCAAAGATCCAACTGCAATGCAAGATCTGAACCTATCGCAATTCCGCCTGGAGCAAGTTGCAGTCATACATTGTCAGCCAATCCAGAAGGTAAATAAAAAGAAATAGTTTAAGGATTAAAGTTTTTTGTGTTAATTGTTATATAATATATATATATATGTTAGATCACTGATCACGAGTTTAACTTTTTAAAAAAGAACTTTATTTGTTACAAATTAAATATTAAATAATAGTACAAAATTAAATTAATTTAAAATGACTACAATAACTGGACTGGTCGAAGTTGCAGCTAAGAGTGGTCCCGGCATCTGAGAATGGCAATTTATAGGTTTGGTATGAAGTGCTGAATCGCTGTTCCCATGAATATTGGCCAACGGTTCGTACAAAGTTCTACTGCGTGCTCAGCTGTTTCTATGGGAATGAAATGATGAAATCTGAAGTCGGCGAACTTAAGCTAGTTCAAGGTTAATATTTTCTCATATAACAGCTCCCCTTATTAGTGAAAAGTCAATGCCATTGCTTTGACTTTTACAGAGTAATTGGAGTTTCTGCTTCGCTTTCTTCTTGGACATTGGGTCTTCTTCTGAAGGAGGTTAAGCTTTGAAGTTTCTGTCTAATGGAATTTCTGCGTGGTAATGAAGTTGGAGGCTGATCCTGGGACAGGGATATTGCAATTTTTGGGAATATTTTGGTTCGGTATTTGCAGAAAAGGTATAGAATAACTAGGATAATAATCAGGGATAAAGTTGATATAGTAAATAAGGGTAGATGTTCCTCAATGAATGATTGGCTCATAATATGGTCCAGTTCTTCTGAATATTGGTCCAATTTGTGTTGTGCAATATTTAAGTCATCTACGTTGATCTTACTGAGTTTTAGTGGTTTTAATTTTGATAAGTCACTTTTTGGCTCAAAATGGTCACAGCATCTGTAGGGTACGTTAACTGGGTGACTTCTATACGTGATATTTGTATATTTCTCAATTTGGTCTCTAGCATGAATTCTGGTACTGCCGATGAATGCAATACATTCGGGAATTAATCTTAAGATTGAATTTGTTTTGATTATTTGTGTAGTGACTTCTTTTCTTGCACATTTGATCGTTACTGGTAATAGGTCGGAAATGGTTAGTAACCATAAGTTTCGGTCGATTTCCTGTACATTGTAACCTTGTGCCAAGAGCATGGACATCTGGCAAGTTTTTGGTAAGTTGTTGAGAGGTTTCAAAAGCTGGGCTTCACATATAGCATCTGTGTCTATGGGGTACGGAAGAATGTCTGTACACATTCTTTGGTTTTGACTGATTTGTTTGCATTTTTCGGTGTCCATGGGTAAGACATATGAAATTGAATCATCATCTCGCGCAATGTATTTATGAACAGTTGAAAGTATATGATGAAAACCAGTTTGATTATCTAATATTGGTATTGAATATAATTGATACAAGGTGAATATTTCGGGATCAACTAACGGAATTTCGAGAACGAAAACAATTTTTGAATCAAGCTGATAAGCTTGTAGTTTTATTATGTCAATATACTGAGCTATATTTGACATATAAGTGGGTAGAGGCAATACGTTATTTTGTAATGACTGTGAGATTTCTTTTAATGCGTCTAATAAGTCTATGGGCGAAATAATAGAGCTATGTAGAATTTGCAGGCGAGAGAATGTGATAGAATTTAGTATATCATTTAAATAATTTTCTAAAAATACGTAACTTTCCATTAAGGACTCACATAAATCTAGTATTTGTAATTGTGCTTGGTAAAAGGAGATGTCATTATTAATGTCCAGAAGTGTAGTCTCGATAGTTTGTAAGTCTTTGTTAAAGGTTTCTTCGTCTATTTGCAATTTTTGAATTGTAGTGTTGAAAGTTCTTATAACTGAAGTGGTAACAGATATTTGATTTTTTAGGAGATTTTCAATTTGAGTTTCATCGGAATTTATCTTATTTATACATTTATTAAAGTATTCGCCGTCAGAGGCGTCTAAATTTCCAGTAATAGATTTCCAGATTGTTCCAATACCATTTACTAAACCGCGTTTTAAGCGTTTATTATAAGGTACTGTGTCGGAGGTTATTTCTTTATATTTTAAGTTAACGGAGTTTGAGATTTGTTTTAGCAGACTAACATGTGTCTGTACTTCGGCTTGAAAGGCAATTTTTCTCGGTGTATCAACGTTAATAAATTTTTCTAATAGGTTTTCCAAAATTCTGTCATTGTTGGATATTGTAGTTTTGATAGGGAATAATTCTTTGTAAACAAGTAAAGTCCATTTGTCGTTAGATATTCGTATAGTTCCTTTTTCATGAAAATATATTCCAATTGTGTTATTAATTGGAGTGAGGAGAATTTGGGATTGGACGATAGAAAGGAGTCCATAGAATCTGTAAAGGAAAATTATTCAAAATAAGGTTTCAGTCTGTCAAAATTTACTTTAGAGGTTTGGTTAGTTTTGGGGTTAAGAATAATTGCGGAATTTGTAAAAACTTCTTGAATTTCGAAAGGTCCATTAAAAAGATTATCCGATTTTGATTTAATTTGGGATTCCTTTACGTAAACTTTGTCACCAATTTTAAAATCAGGTCTTCGTTCTGAAATATTCTCGTCAAATCTTACTTTCGCCTTTTCTTTCTGTCTTTCTGTTTTTGCTTTGGCTACTTTGTAATAATATTCCATGCGATTATTCAGGTCTCGAATATACTTGCTCATTAGTGTTTTTTGATTGTATAGAGTTTCTGGTGGACGGCCTGCAGTGTGCCCAAATATAAGTTCATATGGTGTGAAACCGTGGGTCTTATTTTTTGTGTTGTTATAGCATATTATTGCATAAGGAAGTATAGTGAAGGGATGATCGTTTGGGTTCTCTGCTTGATTTGCTCTAATCATTTCTGAGAGTGTGGCATGAAATCTTTCCACAGATCCATTAGATTGTGGATGGTTAACACTAGAAAATGTTAGTTTGATGTCATATAATTCGCATAGATCTTTGATTATAGCATTCTCGAATTCTCGACCGCAATCACAATGAATTCTTAGTGGTGTTCCATAGTGTTGAAAGAAGAGTAGGAGTGTGTTGGCTACTGTTACTGCCTTTTTGTCTTCCAAAGGATAGGCTTGCGTGAATTTTGTCAATTCGTCACGAATGGTTAAAGCGTAGTTCCTAGTAGGGTATTCGAATATATCAATATTTATTCTTTCGAATGGTGTTTTTGGAGTTTCTGTTATGACTAATGGTCCACTTAAGTTTTTCCTGCAAATCTTAACTTTTTGGCAAATTCCACATGTTTTTACAAATTTCTCTACATCTTTTGTTAAATTCTTCCAATTGTATTTCTGCTTTATTCTTCTGACAGTTTCGTTTATTCCTCGATGTAAATTGTTTTTACCACAATGGTATTGATCTAAAATTTGAGGGATTTCGTCTTCGCTGGCTGTTTTAATTATATTTTGACAGATTCTTAATTTTAATTCTTTGTCAGCAAAAATATACGAAAATATTTCTAGGATAGGCAGTTCGAGATTATTTTCGACACAATATATTTTTGATTCATCGAATTGATCTTTATTTGCAAAAAGTATAAGAAATAAATGTGATATTACTCGTTCGGGATCAAACGGTAATGGTATAATAAAATATTTTCGATCTTTTATAGTTTTACTGTGTACAATATTAATTCTTCGGTTACTATATTCCATGTTTTCTTCGAATATGTCATCCATTATTTTCTCGTGGAGTTCTTCAAGTTTATTTTGCCAAAAAAATGTAACAATATTTTTGTTGGATTTGTCTAATAAGTCCGTATTCGATGCTTCAATTTTTGAATAATCGATTATTGATTTAGTTCTATACAGTTCGATAAACTTGTCAAGTTCTTCGGACATTTCTTCTATATTTTCTTCATCGTCGTCTTCGTTTTCTTGAGTTTCCGTGTCATCTTGATTCGATGCATGTAATGAGATTTTTGATTGAAAGTTTGCACAATCCTTAAAATGGTTAATCTTTATCCTTGAGAGGGCATCTGCATTTCTGTTTATTTTTCCTGCGCGATGTTCTATTTTATAATTGTATTCTTCGAGCTTTAGGCGCCAACGCGCTAATCGGCTTCCGGGATCTTTTATCGAGAAAAGCCATGTAAGGGGTCGATGATCGGTAATAAGGGTGAATTTTCGGCCAAAAAGATATGGTCTAAAATGTTTGACTGCCCATACGATAGCTAAAAGTTCTCTCTCTATAGTCGAATATTTTGTTTCGGCACCGCATAATGTTCTGGAAGCATAAGCTATGGGCAAATCTTTTCCAATAGGGCCTTGCGATAGAACGGCTCCAATCGCGAATGCACTAGCGTCAGTTGTTAGTAAAAATGGTTCCTCAAAATTGGGATATATAAGTATTGGATCTGAAGTTAAAATATTTTTGAGTTCGTTAAAGGCTTCTTTGCAATCAGAATTAAAAATAAAAGGTACGTCTTTCTGAAGTAGTTTCGTAAGTGGTTTAGAAATTTTGGCAAAGTTTGGAATAAATCTTCTGTAGTAACCGGCTAGGCCTAAGAATGATTTTATTTCTTTGGTGTTCTTTGGTTCCGGGAAGTTTTTGATGCAAGATATTTTAACTGGATTTGTTTTTACACCATTTTCTGTTACAAGGTGGCCCAAATATGCTACTTCTTTTCTTAAAAATTCGCACTTGTCTGGCTGTATTTTTAAGTTTGCTTTTCGTAATCTTTTAAAAACTTCTGTTAGTCGTGACATGTGATCATGAATAGTGGGTGAGTAGATAATTATGTCATCCATATACACTAAGCATCTTTCGTTTTGTATTCCTAAAAGGATGTTGTCCATTACTCTTTGGAAAGTAGATGGAGCATTCATTAGTCCGAATGGCATGCGCACAAATTCGTAATGTCCATTTTCGACGGAAAAGGCCGTTTTCTGGATGTCTTGTGGCTCGATTTCGATCTGGTGAAATCCAGACGCTAAATCTAGTGTTGTGAAGTATTGGCATCTTCCTAGTTGGTCCAATAGTTCTGATATTTGTGGTAGAGGATAACGGTCTTGTACTGTGAGTTCGTTAAGTTTTCGATAATCAATAACAACTCGCCATTTTTGTTTTCCTGACGCATCTAATTTCTTCGGTACGACCCAGACTGGACTCGACCAGGGCGAGACGCTTTTCTGGATTATTCCTTCTTCTAACATTTTATTAATTTGCGTCTTTACCTCTTCCTTATGTATTTGAGGATATCTATAAGATTTAGTGAAGATAGGTTTAGCGTTGTTTGTTTCGATTTTGTGTTTGATTTCGTTTGTGAAGGTCAGTTTGTCGCCTTCGACATAAAATATATCTGCATATTCAGTACATATATCTAGAATTAGTTCTTGTTCTTCGCAATTTAGATGATCAATTCTTAGTTGTTCTCTAATTATTCGTGTTCTGTCTAGTACGGGTTCTTCAAAATCATTTCCGTTGTAGGATAGGATTGTCTCGGAATTTTTGAAGGGTGCGATTGAAATGTCTGAAAATTCGATTGTCTTCGGCATTGCATTAGCATTTAGGACGGAAGTTAAGAATTCTCCATTTTCGTCTACATGGACTAATGCATGAGGTAATCTTACTTTTTCTATTTCTTGAGCTGATAATATGGCATCTGTATTCGATAAGTTACATTTTAATTTGCATATTTGTTCGGTCCGGCTGTCAATGGTAATTCTGTTTGTTCCTTTTATTCGTTTTCTCTCCGGTCTTTCAAGATTTTTGTCTTGATCTCGGTTTTTTATGATAGTGTATTTTTCATTTATAGGGTTTTGGTATTTTAAATTTGATTCCTGTTTAGAATCTGATTTAATTTTTATTTTAGGTTCGTTTTGTCTTGTTTCTGTAGGGTGTGTCGGTATTTTGTCTAGAGGTGTGTTTGTCTCGTGTCCTACTTTGTGAAGGGTGACAGTTTTAAAATTTGTATGCAACTGTCGGGATTTAAGATCTATTACGCATTCATAATGATCTAGAAAGTCTAGGCCTATTATGCCATCGAAATCAATGTCTAAATTGAAAATAAAGACTTTGTGAGGATTATTTTCAGTGAAGGGAATCAGGACAGATTCTGTTATTAACAATTTTTGATCGGTTATACCTTGAATAGTAACGTTTTCAGGAAATCTATTATGATAATTGCGTGCTGTGTTTTCTTTGAAAACAGTGATTCCAGCACCTGTGTCGATTAAAAGTTTAAAAGTGTTGGTAGCATCGTTAATATAATATAAATTTTTGGAACTCATTGTATGAAATGGGGTTACATGAATGTCTGTTCGGGAAAATTGAGGTCCGGATGAAAGTCGTCCAAGTTGAGTGCTTGAATTTGTTCTTGGATATTCGTAATATCCGTTGAGTGGTTCGTATGATTGGGAGGATGATTTTGATTCGGAAGTGAAAGAAAATTTTGATAATCTTCTGTGTTATTGGTTTCGTAAAAGTTATCAGTTTGTGGATTATTTTCTGTATAATAATCTGTGTCATAGTTTTCATAGTTATCGGTATTATAATAATTATCTGTGTAATAGTTAGTCGTTATTTCGTCAGGGTATTCGTTTAAGACATGTGCCCGTTGGAAGTTTGGGTTTCTTTGAATAACAGATGGACGATTTTGATTTTGATTTTGAGATGAAGAGGAAGGTCTCTGTTGGTTGAAATTTGGATTGTTGGAAGAATATTGATTTCTATTAGGGTTCTGATTGTTTTGATAGTTATTAGGTCCATTATTATATTGGTTTTGGTAACCGTATGGCCTAGAAAAAGTTTGGTTTGGTTTTACGAAACGTGAAGAGCGGCATTCAGTATTTAGATGACCAATGCGGCCACAATTTGTACATTTTGTAAACTGAGATGAGGGTCTTCTCATTGGTTGAGAGGGTTTAGGAATAGTTGATCTAGAATTAGATTTTTGTTCTTCAAAATATGACAATTGAAGTTCGCGTCTAATACGATTGCTTGCTTCAATGAGATCTTTTGGATTACTAGCCCTAATAATTTGTCCTAGACGGGGTTCTAAACCGGTTAAAAGTGTGTTTAGGGCCATGGTATCGATTAAGTCACATTGGGCGGTTTTTTGATCTGGGGATAAATTTGCTATTTGGATCGAGGCGTGCATTTTTGCATTCAGAACTTGTAAGCGGTTAAAGAAAGTTAGAGGAGATTCGTTAGATAGTTGTCTTAGTCTTTGTAAGTCTTGTATTAAGGAGGTCAGGTCTCTACTGTCTCCGAAATGTAGATTTAATAATTGTTTAATTTCTGTATAGGAAAGTGGTTTTCTAGAATTAATAAGCTGTGCAGCTTTACCTTTGAGTTTATTTTTTACGTGAATCGTTAATAGAACGCGCTGATCGCCTGTGGCCATTTTAAAGGCACAGTCGCACGCATCCAAAAATGTAGAAAGAGAAATCGGATCGCCTTCAAATTCTGGGATAATGGAAAATATTTCCGAAAGCTTGTATGGTTCGATTTCTTGTTGAGTTTGGGAACGTGTTTCGGGCATTTTTCGAGATATTTTGAAACGAAAATGAAAAATAGAAGTATAAAGAAGTATAAAATATATCAGTATATAAGGGAGAAAAAAAAAATGTGGTGGTATATATAAAGGACAAAAATGTATCAATTTAAAATATCAAATAATATCTCAATAAAAATGTATCAAATATATCAAGTAAAAATGTATCAAATATGTCAAAAAATTAAAAATATATCAAAAGAAAATATACCAAAAATATAGCAAGTAAAAAAATATGTGGATAAAATATCAGTAATTATAAAATAGTATAAAAGAAATATGTCAATATCAATAATTTCAAATATTAGATAATCAACTTGTATTATTGTTTTGTATCTTGATTAATTGACTTGCAGTATAGTCAATTTCGTAAATTATTTAAAAAATTATTAACGAGATGATTCAAAATCCACTTACATAAAGAAGAACATCGGGACGCCTTGTTCTCTCTGCTCAGCTACCAGGGGCTTCACTAGGTGTTCCTTCCGTAGATTACAGGAGTGAGGTTGTTCGGAGATGTCTTCTTCTTTAAGGGTCGTCTTGTTCTCTCTGCTCGGCTACCAGGGGCTTCACTAGGTGTTCCTTCCGTAGATCACAGGAGTGAGGACTTCCGTAGATTCTTTGTTCCGTTAAGGGATGAGAATCCGCCGCTGCCAGTGAGTATACACGTGTTCTAGCAACGTTTTTCGGATCCTACTGACTTTGCGCCAATTGTTAGATCACTGATCACGAGTTTAACTTTTTAAAAAAAGAACTTTATTTGTTACAAATTAAATATTAAATAATAGTACAAAATTAAATTAATTTAAAATGACTACAATAACTGGACTGGTCGAAGTTGCAGCTAAGAGTGGTCCCGGCATCTGAGAATGGCAATTTATAGGTTTGGTATGAAGTGCTGAATCGCTGTTCCCATGAATATTGGCCAACGGTTCGTACAAAGTTCTACTGCGTGCTCAGCTGTTTCTATGGGAATGAAATGATGAAATCTGAAGTCGGCGAACTTAAGCTAGTTCAAGGTTAATATTTTCTCATATAACATATATATATATATATATAATATATATATAATATATATATATATATATATATATGAAATTAAATCTTTTAGTAGCGCTTTGTTAAATTGAATGGCCAAATATATGGCCTAGGAGGACAAATTCGCGTTAAACTTCCCGTGCTCGAATCGGTTTCAATAGAGTGTTATGACTTATTTCAGCATCCCTGCTTCATCAGACACTCGGGCTGATACAAATTCAAACTCGAAAAGTTAACTGAATATCTCCTAAAACTTTACCACTATAGTGGTTAGCTTACAGAGGTGCCATCATCTAATTCGAATACGAATTAATAATATCGTTTTCTGTCATCTGGGCTATACTAAATGTATTAAAGATTGTATAAGAGATGCTGATATCGCTTTGTTAAGGAATTTGACCTCATAGGCCATATATTTAGTCATTCAATTTAACAAGGCGGTAGCAGATTTTGCTAAAAGATTTAATCTGTTACGCATTTCGTATAGCCCAGAAGATCGAAAATGATATTATTTAATCGTTTTCGTTCATGGCCACCAAAGTAGATGGCACCTCTGTACGGTAATTGCAGTGGTAAAGTTTTAGGAGACATTCGTTGGACTTTCTGAGTTTGAATTTGTATCAACCCGAGTGTCTAATTAATCAGGGATGCTGATATGAGTCATAACACTCTATTTCTACTGATTAGAGCACGAGAAGTTTAACATAGATTTCATTTTTTGAAATATTAAACATTTTGAATTTATCGTTTCAGGGAAGCTACATACAATATATTTGTTCAAATAGATAAAATAACCTTGTTTTAAAAAAAATTGAACGATGGACAAAAAATTGCCTAGATCACAATTTTAAAATGTTTTCAAATGATATAAAGCTCTATAATCCCTCTATAATATATTAATAATAATTTCTTATAAATAATTTTCATAATTATTTGCATGTGGCTCAGATATCGCCAATTCATGAATATTACCATTTTGTAGAAAAAGATTTGTCACCCCCTGTCAGAATGGTGGTTGGTTCAGAAGGTTCCCCTCCTCTTGAATCCAGAGCGTTAATTAATCCATTTGATCCTTCTCATGTGACTATAAAGCTTACTTCCAATCGTCGAAGATGGACGCATATATTCCCAAAGGGACCGACTGGCGTTCTGATTCAACAGCATCACTACCAAGCCGTACCAGCGGAAAATAATCAGGAAAAGGAAAAATCTCAGGCGGCTTCTTCGTACAGTGCCTTAGCAGCTTTGCAAGAATGTGAGTATTGATTTAATTCACAATCGTTAGTCTTACCTTTATTTATTTATGCCTATTATAGGTTGGTATGGACTTGTTAATGTTAATATTGATATAATCTTTAATTATTAATATTCATCTATATATTAGGTACTATACAGCTCATTTATAGATGAAATAAAATTCAGGCACCAATATCAATAGATCTAGACCTATTAGTTTGAGAAATATGGCGTCTTTGATATAGGTGTCTCATGTGATGCGAAATATGGCTTCAATGTTTCTCCCTTAGGGAGAGCGCCCACCAAACGGGCATGGCAAGTAGCAAGTAGCGCGCGTCTAGCATGTTACTTAAAATGTAACCAATGAAAACGAATGATTCAGCGCACACCAAAATGACAGTGACCTCATTCATTCTAATCATTCGTTTCCATGGGTTACATTTTAAGTAATATGCTAGACGCGGCTACTTGCTACTTGCCACGCCAGTTTGGTGGGCGCTCTCACTTAGAGAGAGCGCCCACCAAACTGGCGTGACATGTATCATGGCAGTGGCATAGCACGGGCATGGCAGTGGCGTGGCAGGTAGCGCACAACAAAGTAGCATGACCTTAAAAAGGTTAGTTACATTCAAAATGTCGTCCTCTGGGGATGAAGTTATGCTAACGCTTTTAAATGTCAACAATATGAACAAAAATCGTCCGCAACATCAGGTTTGGGTACACCCTTATTGGAAAGGGATGCAAGGCATAGTGGAAACTTCGTTTCGTTTAACGTAATGCTAATAGCATTGAAAGGCAGAGTGGTGCAAGTCAGTAGACGCGTGACATATACCACTGTGGCATTTAAAAGGTTTTAGTAGCGTGTTTGAAATCAGTTTATTTTGAGAGCGACAAGATCTGTTTCAACATGAGTTCTAGTGAATCTTAAACAAATCCTTTTCCTGGTAGTGAGAGTGAATATGAACCGGACAGATTGGATAATTCGAAATCATCATTATCTTTAGGTACAAGTAGTTATTGTTTCATCATCATCACCCAGCCCTTTGCGTCCACTACTTGACATAGGCCCCCCTCATTTTTGTCCATTTTGCTTTATCTTGAGCACTTTTCATCCAATTTCTTTTCTTGAGATCGTTAGTCCAACGAGTAGGAGGTCTTCCTCTACATCTTTTCTCTAAATTTGGCCTCCACTCAAGCAATCTCTTTGTATACCTTTCATCACTAAGCTGGGCGACGTGTCCGGCCCAGTTCCATTTCAGTGTGGCAATTCGGGAAATTACATCGGTAACTCATGTTATTCGTTTTAAGTCTTATTTCTAACTCGGTCACGAAGCGATATACTCAGCTTCTAAATTATCTTAGATGAGAAACAAAATATTTTATCTGATGAGGCATCAGATTCGCAAGGTCAGCATAAAAGTGGTAATAAAAGGAAACGCGTTGGAAAAAACCGCCTTAGAGGACCCGAAAACATATCAAAGTAATTCGTAAGAGAAAGAGGAATACAGGACGTGAATATTACAGTACATCTGGCAAAGTGGTGTCACAAAAAGCATTTTCCAATACAAATTGTAATTGTAGAAAACAATGTTTAAACCGAATTGATAAGCAGGAGAGAAAAACACTATTTGACAACTTTTGGAAAATTGGTGATTTTTCTGCACAAAATGCATTTGTTTCTGGTTTAGTTAAAGAAAGTGTCATTAAACATCGACGTCCTCGTGATCAAAGTAGAAATAATATTAGAAGTACCACAAATATGTATTTTATAAATGCTTTAAGTATTTCACACAATGTTTGTAAACAGTACTTTTTGCAAATGTTTGAAATTTCGAATGGTCGACTTAACGGGGAAATCAACGTTCTATTGTATCATCATCGCCTGGAGAAGATTTGCGAGGTAAGCATAAACCAAGAAATAAAACTCATGAAAAACGTGTTCAATATGTACGTAAATGAATATTTTAAGAATATTTTGGAAGACCCGTCCAAGATATTGGACCCTTGGGAGAGGAAGAGCTTACATGATTTTATGGTTTTTTGCTAATAAAATATTGTTTTAAGCTTTAGTTATTTTTATTAGTTTTGGTGTTGAGAGGCAAATTGGTCTGTCACACATAATTAAAAAAATAAAAATTAAAATTATAACACCAAAATCTAAGTTAACATATTTGTAAACTATATTTAACAAACAATTATAATAACACATCTCAATATTTCTCAGTTGCATCTTTAGGACTTTGTATTTCACAATATACTAAATGTGACTTGTACCACTCTTGTTTTCAACGGCTCAATTAATTCATTTTTATGTCTTATACCATAGAATATAGTATTCTATTATCACTACGTTAAGTGTATTGTTGTTACTTAATAAAACAATTTTCCTGTTTAGATTGTAAAAAACGTCCAAATGGTCATAGCACAGGCCAGAACATTACTGGACCTCAAAAACATGCGCCAAAAAGCTCTGCTCTTCTTTGGGGAGCAACTGGAGAACAGGAATGGACGCCAGCTTTAACTACAGGTATGTAGTTTTTATCAGACTATATCTTTATTAGTTTAAAATATTGAATGTATTTTTAAGTTTTAAGTGAACTGTTATTTTTAAGCCATATTTGCAGGTATGTACTATAGGTTTTAAGTTTATTCGATGACAAATTTGATTTTACATTTTATTTACTTATTACGTGATGTTATTACTTAAAATAAGTTTTCTTTACATCTATCAAATATTTTTTCAGAGATGTTGGCAAGTCCTGATATTTACATATGATTCCGATTGACATTATGTTTTTATTCTGTTCGTGATTAATGATTTTCTTGTTCGAGCCTTAAATGTTTCTAGTTCTAATTGTAATTTGGGGCTACATTTCCTATTCGAACCATTTTTTTGATATTATACGTCAATACACTTCAAATTCCATTAATTTGTTTTAATAATTTAAAAGCTTTTTTATTTATTTTTTTTATAGTGCTTCGCTTTCATTGTGATCTGTATAGTTGGCTTAAACATGATTTTGGTATATTAGTTTGACGTTTCGGCTATTACATTGAAAACCGTCAAAGTATCGATATCAAAATATCGACATAAACCAACCTTTTTTCTGTCTTATTCTATTATGATGGTAAAATCTAATTTATAAGTACTTAGTTTTAAGCTAATCTGTCTTCAATGTATTGAAAACTTTTGACGTTTTACACTATTTAATTACACATCTTAAATGTTTAGACTATAATGGTATAATGCCGGTATTAACACAGAACATTCACATGCTGTCATTACTTATCCTACTTTGATTATTGCATTAAATGCCTCAATTAACTGATCTCCAAGTTTTCATATTACTATTTTATTTCATATTACATATCACTACATTACTCTATGATCTTTTATGACATTTGACATGCATTAAAGTCGTTTTAATGACGTATAATATATAGACCCAGTTGTCAGCTATGCTTGCTATATAATTGGGTGTCATAGAGACACTTGGAGCTTCACCGCTACAACAACAAACAACAACAAACTGGGAAAATCATGTCCAAGAAATTAAGAAACAAGGACCAAACGTGCAGAACATCTATAAATTACAAAGACTACTAAGAAGTGACAGAAACCCACTTCCACCACTACATGGGGAAAATGGAATAGTCTACTCCACAGAGGAAACAGCAGAAGTTATGAGAAATACTCTCTCGGAAGAGTACACACCAAATTTCCACTCAGACGAAGACCTGGACTTCACCGAAGAAGTCGAGGAACAGAGAGAAAGGCCATAGGACTCAAACGACATCATCCCTCCAATATAACCGGAGGAGATAAATGAACTAATCAAGAATAGTTCACCAAAGAAAGCTCCAGGCCTGGATCAAATTACAAACAGAGCCCTAAAATACCTACCGCCGAGAACAATAGTATTCTTGACTAACATAGTTAACGCAATGCTGAGATACAAAAAATTACCAAATAGATGGAAAGAGGCCCACGTCATCATGATTCCGAAACCAGGCAAAGACAGTAAGTTTCCGCAAAAACTACAGGCCAATAAGTTTACTTCTAGCAAGTAGCAAAATTGTGGAAAGAATCATCCCAAGCAGACTTTAAGCCGAAACGGACAGGCTTGGAATAATCACAGAAGCACTGTTTGGCTTCAGAGCAGACCATTCTAGCGAGTTGCAAGTACTTAGATTAACAGAGTACATATCAGCTGGAATTAACGACAAGCAATATACAGGGGCAGCCTTCCTGGATATAAGCAAAGCTTTCAACGGAATCTGGCATAAAGGGCTGATATACAAAATGAGAGGATATGGCTACAGCGGGGCAATGACGAGACTAATCTCTTCCTACTTGAGTAACCCGAGCTTTAGAGTTTGAATAGGACAAGTCCTGTCCAGACTCGGAATCCGGGAGATTGAAGTGCCACAAGGAGCGGTCCTGTCACCTCTGCTGTACTCAATATTTACCGCAGACGTTCCCAGAACACCAGGAACACTATTAAGCCTTTATTGCCGACGACCGACACTGCAATGGAGGCCAAGCATCGATATGTAGACATAGCGTTAACAACTTGCAAACAGCTTTGGACGAAATCGAGGAATGGAGTATCAGATGGAAAATCGCCATAAACTCCTACAAAACGCAAGCGGTGCTATTCAAAAAGAAGTTTTAGCAACCAGAGGAACAATTTCCTGAACATAACAATCCCATCGAGTAGAAAAGCGAGGCAAAATACCTGTGAGTCATCATGGATAAAGGAATTCAAAAAGCACGTTGGCGCCACAGTGCAAAAAGCCAACATGGCTAAAGCATCCATTAGAGGACTCACAAGTAGAAAAAGCAGACTAAGGACAAAAACCAAAATGAGATTAATAAACAGTATCATTCTACTGATACTTACATATGCATCTCTCGCAAGGGGACACACCTGTAGCACAACAAGGAAGATGATTCAAGCAGTTCAAAACAGCTGCATAAGAGAAGCTTCTAGTTATAATTCTTCAACAAACACTGCAAATCGCCACACTGTGTGGGCCCCAAGGGGGTAGGGACCAAAGGAACAACAACAGGACCTTTCACATAGACATCCTTTCACATTTAACAAAGGAAATTTAAAAAAGACAAAAACTATTAAAAAACTAACAAAAACCCGACGAAAGTCAACCAAAAAAATAAACAAAAAACCAGGACACGTTGGTCCCAAACATTTGAGCACCAAGTCTCCGAACAGGACGGAGTTTCCAAACAAGCAATTTTAAATTCGCGGACAAATCACTAGAGGATAACAGGAACAAAGCGCGTCACGCTGTCCTGAATTTAAATCGGTTAGGGAACCATGATGGAGTTCTATTACCCAGGACGTCCACATGAAGAGCATTTGGCTGATAGTTGTGCCCCTATCACGCATCAGAGTGCTATAGGGGGGAAAGGGATGGTCTGGAGTATTGGAGCGGGGTGGAGTGACTTCTGTTTTACTCGAGTTAATCGAATGTAATTCATAGGGATGAACATGTCCCACAGGCTGGGTTTAATTAAATTGCTTGCTTGCTTGCACTTGCAGCTTGGAGGTTGAAGGTATGTTTACGGCACAAACGGTGGGCTCGATGAGTTTATTTTCTTCGTCAAAAGGAAATCTATGAAAAAAAAACTATGGTCTGTTTTTTAACCAGGAGGAGTAATTCAAAATTTCCGCGCCGTAATGCTTGTTTGCAATTGGTCCAACCGCAGGCAAGTTTACTCCACTAAATTATGACATATTGACACTAATGACATTTGTGAAATTTATTTATTATTATTATTTTCCTCTAATATATAAATCGATTTCTGACTCTTTAAGTTGTTTGTAATAACTTGGACTCGGTGATATGCAAATAGTATTTAATGTGATATTTTTCTATTATAATATTTATACTAAATTTTATACTAAATATAGTTTAAAGTGTTTATAAATTTATAAATGTGTGTTATTTATATCTAATTATCATAAGAAAAACAGCAACTATCCTTTAAATTTAGTGTATACTTGTTAAGAAGCATTTCCATTTTGTTTTCATCACAATAAAAGAACATTAGTAAAGTAATATTGTGTTTTAGTTTGATTGTATTGATACAGTTAGTTTTGTTCTTCCTGGTTGTAGATAATCACAAGAAAACTGCAAAATTATGCAATAATGCAACATAATAGATTGGATTTGTTGATTATCTCACAGAAATCCAGTATTTTTTAGTAAATTTTATTTGTTGATAACAAATGGGACAAACTCACTGTCAAAATTAAACAAGAGTCCAGCATTAAAGAAATTGTGAGTACACACTTATTTATACAAAGTATCTGGTAAGAAAAAAAACTAGATTCAAGAAATTGATCATACCAGAATAAGAATATGGTGTACTATTAAAAGACAAATTTCTGAGAAACACCATACTTAAATCTGTAACATTATTGACTCTCCCGATCAAAATATTCTCTAAATTATATATATAATTAAATACCGTAGACTCAAGAGATCTATAAAACTGGATCACCCGATATTCAAATATATATACATGGGACCAAATGTGAAAAAAGTCCTTTTTTGTATTGTAATAATTGTAATATATATTGGAAGTGAATTGAAAAAAATTATTTTATTATTCAAACATAAATAAAATTAGATTAAAATTGACGTGTGAGGTTGTCCGATATTGATTACTCGATTACCGCAAGGCCGAGATAATCAACAAAAAAAGAAGATGTATTTGGTGACTTTTCTAGTAACTTTCTTGGGTGTGAATCTGTCTTTTTGGTTTACTCTTCCTGGTTAAAAAACAGAGTATAGTGAGAAAAATTATATTTAAATCATTTTGATAAAAAAAAAACAAAAAATTAATTTAGATTGTTAACTATTTGATGACTTATGACTTTGATAACTGATGACTTATTTGAAAAGTGATCAATTCCTTTCAATTAATAAATTAAATTTGTAATCGACAATGCTCAATACGTTTTGAAGTGTTTACTAATATAACCCTATTAACTATTAATGAATTTTTTTCTACAAAATTATTTGGCACAAGTAAGTGGCCTCGAGTTGGTTTAGAGCCAGACTTTATCGGGGTCACCACCAAATTGAGCTGGCGTATCACCATGACATGGAAGCCGTAGAAACAAAAGAAGAAGAAGAAGAATCTTTGGCTCTTCGCACTTCCGCGACCACAAATAAGACACCTAAATCGCATTTTACAATCCCTCCTCTAATCTATGGCATTTTACTAAAATATTGTAGCTTTTTACCTATAAAACGAGCGGTTCTAATTTATGTAAATATATTTATTTATAAGTTTACAGTACGATATCATCTTATCAACTAACTAAACTAATATCAGCGCAGCTTATATATACCACTTATTTATATATACTAGAATAATCTGGAATAGTCCACCTCTATTTTCGTTTATATAAACGCCTCGATCTGTGTCATCCAGTCGATACATCACGAACATTCTCGAATACACATAATCGTCTCGAGATGCAACGATTATATGGAGTACGTCGAAATAAGCTTGTTCGTGACAATATTAAGTAAATGACCCTCAAAAATTTAAAATAAACTTTGTTTTTCACATGATGACAAGCACAATCAATGACGTATGTATAAACACAACGATTTTTTTATTATGTGTCACGAAAGAACAAAGGGAATCATGTTTGTGCCACTATATACTCCATTAGCTGAGTCTATATATTATACGTCTTTGGTCATACTGATGATTATTGTTCCAACAAAAATTTGATGTTTTCCAAGGTCTTTTTTATTGTTGAGCTCTAGCATATGGTTTTTGATGTATTTATAACTTTCTATAAAATACAGAGAGTCGATCAACGCTTGAGAATTCGTTTCAATAAGCCAACTATACAGAGATTAACACGATTCAGTTCTGGAGTTCGTGTTTTCAGGTTCGAATACAAGTAAACGATAGTTGTTTAGGTTGTCTTAAAAAATACGTTTTGGTCTTTAAAAGTGAAGGCGTATTTTTATGCTTCCAAAAAGATAGATTTGTTATCAGATTTAGTTTTATATTTAATTTTTAATAATATACAAAATTTATTGTACTTTTATCATGTTGCATGCTATAGACTTTTGTTTCGCTTCAGTTTTTCCCGAATATATTAATCACATAAGATATTTCCGTACGTTAATGTCGTATTTGATGATAGAGGGCGTTCAAAAACAGTCGATTGCAATAATACGTTTTAAACGAAATATGATCAGCATTAGTCTTTCGACTTTTACATTGAAAGCCCTTGTCAACATGCAAATTTCATATTTCTATATCGATAAATATGCTGCAAAGATATTTATATCTAAGAAATACATTTACAACACATTTCTCGTATACAGAAATTGATTTTTGGTATTTCTATATCAAGTATTGCATTAACAACATACAGAAATAACTGTTATCCACCATACACGTTCCAGAATTAGATATATACTCATGCATATTATAATTTTCACGCGCTGGGGCTCTTACAGGATGACCATTATTGGAATCTCTTAAATCATTGATAATATAAGATGAATATAAATTAAAATTGAAGGTTAAACTTAAATGGATTTACATAATATAACTTATAGAATCATTCTAAATCTACGCATTAACACTTGTATATAATCATTTTAGGTGTGTTTACACTATATTGAAAAATTGATTGTGATGGCTTATATAATATTTATGATGTCATATGTTTAAATCTTATTAACCCATTAGCGCCGAGATTAATAAATTATTGATTTTGTATTATTTTTTGCAATATTATTAATGAACAGTGTTTAAATAATAAAAAACTTCATAAAATATTTTTTCTGAGATGTTTCATTTCTGAGATATTAGGTGTTGCCTTAAGGCAACGCTAGGCGCTTACACTACCTAGTTTTTGTTGAAAATAATAAACCAAAGAATTAAAGCATTTGGAATACAGTAAAGTAGGCAATAAAACAAAAAGATATATTTATTCATAAAAAATGTAATTCGATGTGATTAATTATAAAAATTTACACTATCGAGAGTGAAACGGTATAAAACAAGAAGTACATAGTCCAATATCACATTTTAAACACATTGTTCTAACAACAGATTTACATGTTTTAGCCGCACATCTTCTCTTTTTCCCATCTGGAATGTATTGAATCAAATGATTGATGGTGTCAAAACGAATGTCATCTGATACTCGGCTGTCGACAGATGCTGTCAAGGAAGCCGACGGTCTTCCACTTCCTTTACTAAGTATACTATACTTCGCTAAATATGTACTTACAATCTCTCTTTTAAAATCTAATTGCGATACTTTTTCTCTGCCAGTTTTATTATACAATATCCAACTATTTTGTAATGCAACATCGAGCATCCACATAAAAATTGGCCAATACCATTTTTTGCTACGAATACTGATCCGGTAGCAACTTACATTCTGATCCATTTGGTCAGTTCCTCCCATAAATGTATTATACTTGGCGATCAATTTCGGTCTAGAAACAAGTATGTTTCGTTTGAGTTTCTGAAAAAATCTTCTTACTTGACCTACTTCCTGAGTGCCGCGAGATGATGAAATCAGTGTTACTGCTGTATTATCCATCCTCCGGACATATAATTGTCCATAATTTCGTTCAATAGCTGTTTCAAGATAACC
Source organism: Diabrotica balteata (assembly GCA_918026665.1). NCBI lineage: Eukaryota > Metazoa > Arthropoda > Insecta > Coleoptera > Chrysomelidae > Diabrotica > Diabrotica balteata. The sequence continues at coordinate 126,175,905 of OU898281.1, forward strand.
TCGATCTTTTTTCAGAAACTCATTTTTAGGAGTGAACGGACATCCTCTGAGAACTCGGTTTTCACGAATGGTTCCTATAGCGTTATAACCACGAAATTTTAAAAATGGAAATAAAGCGGTTCCAGAAAACAAATTATCCATATAAATATTGTATCTTAGATTGCTTTTCTCGGCTGGCAGATCGTCTAATAGTAATAACAAAGGACTGGCAGCTTTCCCAAATAGTTTTTCATAGTCATTATTTGATTTTGGATTTTTTCCTTGGTATAAGTCAAAGTTAACTAAATACCCATTTTTTGTGTTGACACACCACATTTTGTATCCAAATCTAATTGGTTTTCCTCTAATAAACTGCTTGCAGCTATGTCTGCCAAAGTATTTTATCATACTTTCATCGTAAGATAAATGTTCTTCCGGTACAAAATTTTCAACACAACATTTTTTAAGCATGTCCATAAGAGGTCGTATTTTCCACGCCTTGTCAGTTTGGTTGATTTTAGTATTATCTGAACAGTGCACAAACCGGCAAATCTGTAAAAATTGATCTCTTCGCATGGCCTTGGATACTGCATAATTTTTAAAATCATCATTATAATCCCAATAATGCCGCTTGGATGGTAATTGATTATACCCACTTATATACAAAATAGTAATAAACAAACTGATCTCCTCACCTGTTATCTTCGGATCGGGACAATTTAAAAATAATGCATAGCGACGACTTTCGTCCACTAAATGTTGGATAAATGCATCATTTACAAACTGTTCAAATATTTTTGTTGGAGACATTTGTTCATATTTAGAATAGTCTGATTTTGGAAATACCGATGCACGTTCTTTATCAAAGTCTGCTCCCTTCAGCCATTGAGGTTGATTTCGAGGCTCAAGAAGTCTATCTGAAATCCAATTTTTAACCATTTCAGAATCAAAATTATGGCCACGGCCAGGAATGTCTTCATTCTGTATATAATCTTAGTTCAAACCAATTCTTTCATTGTTTGGTAGTCGTATTTCTGCTCCGGCACGTAATTGACGGGATGAAAGGTTATCTACCAGCCTAAAAAGGGTAGGTATTAACATTACATTACACTGAGGCCATAAATTTTTATTATAAAAGATTTGATTACTATAAGTATCACTACATACCCTCCTCCATCTTCATCTCCTGAATCCTCGTCAGTGTCTACATTTGTATCTGGAGGTTTTACAAAAATATTGCCATCTAGTTCTTCATTATAAATTATATCAAGGGCTCGAGCAAGCGAAAAACCTCGTCTAGAACAAACATGATAAAATTTAAAATATAGGTAGTACAAGCACCTAGCACCTTTAACATATTTAAATAATAAGTTTCATTTATATCGAAAAGTTCTAATATTATACTCAACTTCAAATGCACCAAACTAACAAACAGTTCTTAACACCGCAACTAGATACGTATAACTGAGTATGGGAGATTGTGGTTGATGCAATTTGCAAGGTCACGCCTCTTTTATGACTGTCTTATGACTTCAAGCTCCTCCCAAATACAGGCATGTCTGCCGTTGCTTTAAAGCGACGCACGGCGCAAATGGGTTAAGTTAAGTAGCCGAGACAATGAAGCAATAAACCTACCAATTTTTTGCAGTTGGGTGGATCTTAATGAAACTTGTTGCATTCGGTTCGTAAGAGCGATAGGAAATTTTGTCAACTAAACTGATGATGTCGAAATGAAAATTGCATTATTAAACAAGGAAAATGCATTTTATAAAGTGTATTTCGAAGTGATGAAACATAATAAATTCGGAAATAATTTACTGTCCAGTATTACTACTTTGCGGTTTTTGGGATAGCTTGTAGCGTTTTTTATTTAAAGTGTATAGAAAAGATTCTGTGGTACGTCCCTGTTGTTTTTGCCAAGAAATCGATCGATTTAATATAACTACGGAGGTAGGTTTTTGGTTAATTTGTATCGTTATATCTATTTCGACAAGTTTTTGTCGCTAAGGAGGTATCATGTTACATGATGCCCATCTAGTATAAAAAAAGGCTTTATTTGTTTTCTTCGTTAAAAACGCAATAAACATGAATTCCCCTAATATTAAAGTTGTTTTTCGTTATTAGACGAGGGTCAAAAAAAAGAATATTTGTTTGTTTAGGTAATAAAGGAACATTTAAAAGTTGTTTTTTTTTGTCGATAAGAGGAGGGAATATTTGTTTTGGTTTTAAGTGGGTCGGCGACAGGCTGCAAGACGGAAGGGAAATTTTTGGCTAGATTCTTGTAAAATGTAACGAAGCAAAAGGAGTCGACTGAGAGATTTCAAACAGGGCAGACATGTGACAATAGAGTCGAGATTTAAGTTCCAAGCGGGGCAGACATGTGAGAATGGAGTAAAAGATTTGAGAGGAAGTGATGAATATTTGCTCGAAGGGAAAGGTCGTTTTAATTATGATGTTGTAAGCCGGCATTCATTCGCCAAAAATGGTGGAATTTTCACTCTATGTAATATGTCGTTTCTGAAAGAGTGACCACTAACCACTGTTTTGATTTTGCTGAAGATTTATAATGTTTGAGAAGTGAACGAGTTTAGTTCCTGCTTGTTTTTAGTTTTTTGAGAAATCCAGTTCCTTTCCGAGATGCCTTTTACCCCACGTAGAATGATATTGAAGCAGTTTTGATTTGAATGTGCCAGTTTCAGCTTCCAATAAAGCTTTCCGTTGATGTGCAGTTAGATACCCCACAGAAATTAGCCAGTTGTTCAAAAGTTTAAGTTAACATGTGTGAACTGAGGTAACATTTACGTTATTAATTTTTAAAGTAAAAATATACATTTTCTTTTAAAAAGACAAAATTTGCTTTCTTTTATAAATTATTTTTTAAATTATTTACTAGGAACCGTTTCGAAGAGTTTTGTAACCTTTTGTAAACAGATATGTAAGTTTTTTTTATTTAACAGCTAATTTTATTTAATATGCCTTTGTATAAGCTGTATTTTTGAAAACTGTTTGGTGAGACAAAAATAAATGTTTAATTTGTTTCTCTGATCTATTTTGAGTTTTATTTGAAAAAGATATTTTTTTCTATATTTTTTATGTTCTATAATTATTTCCCTAGTTACAACTAGTGGTTGTAATAGGTATAATTAGGCACCTCAAGTGGCGCCCTATATTAAATTTCTTGAGGTGTTTCCGTTTATTTTCATTCTGTTTGTCCCAAGAGATTTGTATAAGTACCCCTTTATTTCTTTTTTTTGTAGTTGCCCCAATCTAACCCCCAATATCTTCAACTTATCCACGACCCAGCTCTCCAACAACCAACTGAGTGTCGTATGCACTTGTTTCGATTATTTTGTTTGCCCAATCTTGTCCCCCATATTCTTACCCTGTGGTAAGCAAAATAGTCGTTACAAGCTTAATACGAGTTTTATGGAAATTCGATACACAATCAGTGCAAAGTCATTACTTGGGGGATTTTTGGGCTCGCTGAACCCAAATATCATGTCATTAATGATCTCAGAAGCACCTGGTTTCCAGGAGCGACTCTTCTTTTGGAGTTTTATGGAAATTTGATACAAAATTAGTTCGTCCAGGGCACCAGGTGCATCGGGGACAATTGCCGTCGTGATATTTGAATTCAGCGACTCCAAACTTTAGGGAAAGAGCCTAATCCTGAGTACCAGATGCCTCAAAGACCATCGCTCTCATTACATTTGTTATCAGCGACCCCAAAAAACCCGGAGTGATGAGTTTGCACTGATCTTGTATCGAATTTCCATAAAACTCCAGATGATGCCCATCCTGGGCAGCAGGTGCCTCTGAGACTAATGCTCTTACGAATCGAGCGCAACAAGTTTCAATGAGATACATATAACTGCAAAAAATTGGTAGCTTTTGGACTTTTTACTGCCTCATTGCCTCGCCTTGTAGATGGGAAATAAATTATAAAAAATAATTGTAAAAAATCACTGGCAAAACTGGAAATTGTTGGAATCAATCCCCGCCCTTCTTCATAGTCGCTGTCCTTGTTTAAGATATTATGTTTTGAACGGACTTCAATTTTAGTTTTACGTTCGGTGTGTACAAAAGACAGGTAATATAAAAAGATAATTACGCAATCATTTCATATATTCCATGTGTGACAGACTATAATGACAGTTAAAAAATATTTTGAGACTGGATGGGAGACCGGATTTTCTTTGTCGTTTTCATGTCTTCTTTTCTCTGAACATGTCCCAACCATGACAGTCTTTGACTTTTCACATTCAGTTCATTAACCTTGTCGTTTCTCCTAATTCTCTATGTACCGTCTTCCTCTTGTACCGGGCCATATACTTTTCTCAGTATCTTTCTCTCGAATTTCCTGAGTTGGGCTTCCTCATTTTTCGTTTACCCAGGTTTCACAACCATAGGTTACTACGGGTCTAATCAAAGTTCTGTAGATCTGTCATTTTGGTTATTTTGTGTAATAATATCATCAATCTTTTATTAGCATAGTACGTACGGTTTCTACTGGAAATACGTGCATTAATTTCGCTACTTACGGAATTTTTCTTATTGATTTCTGTGCCCAGATATGTGAAGGCATCCCCACGTTCAATAATATAGTTGTCTATTGCTATAATATTTTAATTCTCAGGTGTTCTTTTGATAGTCATGTACTTAGTTTTTGTTTCGTTTATTTTAAGCCCTCTTTTTTGTGCTTCGGGATAAATTTCCTTGACCGTTTCCATTCGTGTCATGTTTCTACAAATAATGGCGACATCGTCTGCATATGCAGTAATTTGTACTGTTTTGGTGTTTATATGGCCGGTTACATTGGTTTTTCTGATGACTGCTTCAAGAACTAGGTTGAACAGCATGGTTGAAAGTGCGTCTTCATGTCTCACCCCCATGTTGATGTCAAACAGGTGAGACAGTTCTCCATCTACTCTAACTGCGGCTTTTCAACCCTGTAACGTCATTTTTATGAGGCTGATATGTTTTTTTGGTATAAGTATCTAGATTTCCGAGGTCTTCCAGCATTTTGTCTCTTTTCACACTATCAAAAGCTTGTTTAAAGTCTATATACATATTATATAGTTCTATGTCGTAGTCATAAGCTTTCTCTTGTATTGTTCTAAATATGAATATGTTTTTTGTACCGGTTCTATTTGTTCTGAATCCACTTTGATACTCACCAATTATATTTTCGGAGTATTCTGACAATCTAGTGTATATTGTCAGAATATATATAATTGTCTGTATAGTATGTATAATTGTCAGATAATGCCAGAAAGAATTTTGTATATTACTTTTAGCAATGTAATTGTTCTGTTATTCTGGCATTCCCTCTTATCTCCTTTTTTATATATTGGCTGTATAAGACCAACTGCCCATTCTTCCGGCATTTGTTCCTTGGTCCATACCAACTTTATCAGGTAACAGATTCTTCCCCAGAGTTCGGGTCCTACATATTTCAACAATTCTGTCGAAACTTCGTCTGTTCCTGGCGCTTTACTGTTTTTTAGTTTCTTTATTATTTGAACTACTTCTTCCTAACTCGAATTTTCAATGTGCTGCTCTACCGTAAAATATATTGTCTCGTTGTGATCATTTCCATTATCTGCATTTAGGTTTTCCTCAAAGTATTCTTTCCATTATAATTTTCTGTTTCTCTGTTTAGTAGTTTTCCGTCCTAGTCTTGTCAATATTGTCAATTTTGGTCTAAATGACTGTGTGCTTCCTTTTATTCTTTTATAGAATTTTCTGCTCTCATGTCTGTAGTTATATTCTAGGATTTCTTGTACTTGTTTTTTAAAGCCCCTATTTTTTTTCTTCTGGATATTCTAGTCGCTTGTATTCTCCTTTCGTTATAAATTTCTGTGCTATTTATTGTGTTGAAGTAGGTTAAGCCTATCTTACCTTTTTTTCTCTACTTTAGTTCCGCATTCATCATCATACCATTCCGCATTTCTTTTCCTTTTCGCTTTTCTGATAGTTTCCTCTGCAGATTCCGTTATTAGTGTTTTTAATTATCTCAATTCTTCCTCTGCAGTATCTTCTTCTCTGATTCTGTTGAATTTTATTTGAAGAGTATTTTGATATTCTATTGTCTTTGTTGGACTTTTTAATCCTTCAACATTCCATTTTTTAATTTGGCTATTTTTTCCTTTTGCCGCTGTCGCGATATTAGTACTATTTTATTTTACGATTTGTAAATAATAATGTTAAATAAAAACTAACATATATCTTGCAAAACGGCGGTTTACTTTATCTGAAAAAATACTAATAATTACTATAAACATTATTAAAATGTTAATATCATAATACAAATATTAAAATATCATAAGTTGATAGTTAAATATAAGTATAAAGCCACACAACAGAACTATTAAACATTTTTAATTGTTTGCACCTAAAAATTTCAAAAAGATTGCTGATTTATAGATCTAAATTGCTTATGATTTAAGACCTTCCAAATCACATAAAGAAATCATCGGTCAATCCTGTACATTTACCTTAACTGAAGTTTGACCTTGGTGTTCAACTTTTCCCTTTTTTGTTCCATGGTCTTCGTGGGGAATCCTGGATTGGCAGTCAATGACGTCCTGATAGGTTTGAAAAATTATTATTTGTAACTTTTTAAAAAACGAATACTTGAGATTTGGTACAGTTTAGAGTTTATTGTACAGCTTTTAGATACATTTGAACTTTTTTTTTCAGATAATTGTCGGGATATAATATATTGTGTTTTACGGGAAAGGCTCGCTCGAAATTTTCAAAACTTTATAATAGAATTCTTTAATAATATAGATAATTTCTTAAACATTGATTTGTGGAAAAATAAATACCTTTGCTCAATAACTTATCAAAATTTTCCTTTTGCTGTAGAAATGAAATTTTAACCATCAATCGTTGACCAAGTGAACATGATCCATTGCATATAATGATAAGTTACGAGCGAAACATAAATTCTTCTACCACTGTAAAGTCTACTTGTTATTTGTATTTTTTTTTTAATTATTTTTTATAAGTCTTTTGTATTTCAAATAAAATACGTGCGTCCTAGTGGCAAAGTGAAGAGTTTTTACAGTAAGGATCCTGGCGTGGGTGTTGGGTAATACTGTTCTTTGGGTGCATTGGCAGTTTGTTCTCCAAATCTTGCTGGATATGATACTAATAGAAAAGGAAAGAATATTTTTAAGGCCATAATATTCGAAAATATCTTCTCCAATATAACAAAAAGTGTACTGTCATGATGGCATTTCCTAAAGTAAAATTTTCCGGAAGCAAACAGGACATCTGTAGGGACTTCACGTTGAGGACACATTAGGGAACACCATTACAGATTAGAAACATCATTGAAATCTTAGAAACCTTACAGATAAGAATATGAATTTGGTAGATTCTCTAAAAAGAAGTGGGATACAAATTGTTTGCATTCTAGAGACAAGTGTAAAGAACAAATGGTGAAAGAACTTGATAAGAATACAAACCGTGGTATGTGGGGAAAAGTACGGTGTTGGTATAATTGTTTATAAATAAATATATGTGAATGTAAGCCAGTAACTCAAATTTGACCACAAAAGTCAAATGGTGGGTGATGGAAGTTTAAATAAGTATAAAAAAAAACCTGGTAGTGGTCAAACGAGTTTAAATTACACTACCGTGTAATTTAAACTGAATTTTCTTAGATTATATGGAATTTCTACCGTTTCAAGATTTATCGAATAGTTTCAAAATTAAATAACATAGTTTTGCTAAATGTTCACAAGCTGTACAATATTCTTTATTCGTATATTTGCTTTTGGGTATATTGTTTCGGTAATTTGTTATTACTTTTTCTAAACCTGTAGTAGTCTCCAGTAGATTGTTTAGTTTGACAAAATTATCCAAGATTTGTGGGAATTTTAAATCAGAATGATCTGGTAGAGAATTTTTTTCATCCTCAAATATAAACAGTTCGTTTCAAGATATGTATATACTTCTTTTTTATTTATGGTTTTACCTAATCTGATTATTAAACTATGATTTGTCATTTATTTGCATTACTCAGTATAACAATTTTAAATAATTATTTCAAATATTTTTTTATTCTTAATCATCAAATCGAAGAAAGTTGAAAGCAGCATGCTATGTCAATCGTCAGGAAGAACCAACGCTGCGCATTTTTAGTGCTTTCGAATGTTGCTGAGAAGAGAAGCGCTTGATGAGTGATATTTTTAACAAAGTGTGCTGTTGTGGGCGGTGTCAGCACTGTTCGAGTTAAACCTGTACAGTATGACAAGCGAGAAGTGGCGTGTTGCGCGTTGACCAAATTATATATAATTGCACATAATTCATTTTCTTCTTTAACGTTAAATCCACTTCAGTGTTGTCAAATATTTAAATATTTGTTTGAAGCGAAAGAGTACATTTTAGAACTAAAATGAAAAGTTCGGTAAAAATAATAGTTTAGTTTAGGAGAGAAATATTGCTGAGGAAATCGTACTATTTAAGGCGCGTACACATCTGGCGAAAGCATGTGAGCGAAGTTGACCGAATTCTTTCGATGTTTTCGGCGTTCGATGGAGAATTTGGTATTTTGTCCACATTACAGCGAAGGAATTCGTTTACAGTCTTTTATTCAGTTTCGCGGGTATTTTTGGGGATTCGTGGCGCGGCAGTTAGGTAAATTGTAAAAATGGCATTGGATGAGGATATAATTATTGCAAGTGGGTTGTATACTATTATTAGTGAGGCGGAGGCCGAAAAAGTGAAAAACCTCAAAAAAGAACGACGAAAACGGTGCTGGTGGACAACATCATTGTTCAAAAGCAGAAGTCTGTATAGAGGGATATACTTATTTAATGATCTATAAGCTGAAATGGAATACGGGCTTTTTTAAAATTTTTGTAGAATCAAGTCTACTGATTTTGAATGGTTATTAAATGAAATTAGTTCAAAAATCGCGAAAGAACATACAAAGTTTAGAGAAGCGATACCGCCAACAGAAAGGGTAACGTCAACTCTACGATATTTAGCTACTGGTGACTCATGTACAAGTTTTATGCACTTGATTCCAAAAAACTTCCCGCTCTCAATATAAACCAATAAGTTTTAAACAAGAAGAATTAGTCCACTTCATTATTTCAACTTATAAAATCAAAATAAAATCGCGACGATGTTCGACACTATCACTCGGAAGCGTACACAATATACACAGCCAAAAAATTTCCTTCGTCAATTTTCTTTTGATGTACCGCCCAGTGCAACTCTAGTGAAGGGAAACACATGCATTTGCTATCATTTGTTGGATCGTAAACATTTACCGAAGGCATTTGGTCGCAAGGCTTCGACCACATGAGTTCACTTGACCACGTCAAATGTGTACGCGCCTTTAGTCGTGTGTATTTTTGCTGCAAGATATGTCCCAAATTTTGGGTGGTTTCTAGTATAATTTTCTTGCAACAAATAGTGCAAAGTCTAGTTAAGAAGGATTTTTATGGGAGTAAGTAAATCGGCTATATTTTTTTGGATTATAGCACTAAATTAAAAATTTTGTGTTTTCAATCACCATTCGGAAAAAGGTCAAAGCCTCGTCAATCGTCAAGAAAAAGTACATGTCTCTAATTCAGGTTTCCGTATATTTATAAAGATTTTTATTTATTAATAAAATTTAAAGGTACAAAATGCGTAATGAGGAGAACTGGAAAAGGAGAAATAGAGGACGAAGTGTAGACGAAGAGAGTTTTGAAAAGAGCGAATTATCGAAGAAGTTACCGCGCAAGAAAAGCCCCAAAAACGAGGATATGCTTAAAATGATGGGTAAACTCTTGGCAAAAAATAACTAGATGACTGATTAGAGAATTGAAACAGAAAAATTTAGAACCTATAGAGAAAGGACTTAATGAAACTAATAAGGGAATCGAACAGCTGGAGAAAGACAAAAGAAAGAGAAATATAATTAAAATTTAAATGAGAAATTCTCAGTGGTTTCTTTTCATTTCTTTCTTTTTTTACATTTCTTTTTGTAAAATATTATAAAATTTTATTACTAAAATTGTTAATAATGATCCAAAATGGATGTGTAAATTTTCAGAACAATTTCGATCCTACCAGATCATCATTAGTGAAAAACGTTTATATAGTAGTTGAAACTAGCCACATAATGATATAAGATGACTTTAAATTACATAATTTGAGTAATAAACATTATTTTTTTAAGACAGTAGGTCGATGATATAATTACATTTTTTAAGGGAACGTACAATTTCCTAGCTCGAAAAAAGGAACCTTACGCCCTGAGAGGTAACTACAACTCAGTTTAAAGTCGGGTTTTAACTTTAATCATAATGAAACTTTCTTTTCCATTTACGCGTAGATGACTAACCACTTCCCGCTTATTGTGCTGAAAATCAGAATCTGTGTTGGTTCTTCCTAACGGTATTGTACTTCTGTAATATTATACAGCTTGGCGCGTCAAGCTAATGTCTATTTTTGAGGATTAATAAAATGCTCTATCTTCAAATTTAAAATTTCTTCTAAATTGATTGTATAAGTATTGTTAGAATACTTTGCACGTTGGAGAACAATTCTATTTCTGAGAAATGTACCAAATCTATAATCGATTTATACATACTACATCGATACTACCTACAATTCCCAAAGCAATAATGAACACTTTATTTCGCGCTATAATATTTTAGAGTGTAAAAAGCAACTACAATATTAAAATTTTTCCAGTAAAATATCGAATCTAACATAATAAAATCTAATAAGAGCATGCCAATAACAATATTGACATGTTCTAAATGAAATCAGTCACAGAGATCTCAATGATAAAATAGTTAAAAGATAAATTATGAAATATAGTAAGACTTAACACAACTCTAATAGTCTTGAATAAAAGTCTTTCATCTACTCCGTTTACCTTGGTACAAACGTCAATAAAAATTTTGACCATTCCCTAGAAATCAAATGTAGGATATAGAAAGCAAGATATGCATTCTGTTGTACGGAGTTGCGTCGTGGACTCTCACAGACGCTACCTGCAAGAAAATTGAGGCTTTCCAAATTCGGCTTTATTGTCGAATTCTGAAGATATCTTATATCCACCACGTTACTAATCAGGGCGTTTTATTAAGATTACAAAAAGAATAATAGCTATTAACCACAATAAAAACAAACAAAATCGAATTCTTCAGTCACATAATGAGGAATAACAAAAGGTATGGATTGCAGCAACTAATTTTTCAGGGAAAAATAGAAGGAATACGAGGACTAGGAAGGTGAAAGATTTCCTGGCTTAAAAATCTACGTACGTGGTTGTTATTCTTCTTCCTCTTTATAAGTAATTCTGCTTGTTCATTGGCAGATGAATACCTCTATGGAAAAATGCCACTACATCTTGTGCGCGGTAGTCCGATACTTCTGCCGATTGGTAACTTATCTTCTTCTAATGTCTTCTCTTCTCTTTCGATATCTCAGTGTATTTCTGTAATTCTTCTCAGTACTCTCATCGCTAGCGTTTCCAGTAGCCTTTGTGTTGTAGCTGTGTCAGATCTTGTTTTTGACGCATATGTTATAATTGGTCTTACACTGGCTTTATAAATTCTTGACTTCATCTTAATGTTAATGTGTCTATTTCGCCAAATAGTGTTATTAAGGCATCCTATCAAATTATTTGCTTTTTGTACTTGATCTCCCACTTCTTTGTCCAGGTCTCCATAGCTGGACAGTGAAATTCCAAGGTATTTTATTTCCATTACTTGTTCAATGGTGGAGTTCTGCTAAGAGGAAAACTTTGTTATCACCAACACATGTTTTAAACAACCAAAAAGACGTCTCTATACATGGATATCACCGAGAGATGGCCATGGTAGTGTAATGCGTAATCAAATAGACTATATCATTATTAACAATAGATTTCGAAACTCATGTAAATGTACTAAGACATATCCAAGTGCCGACGCCGCCACCGATCACAATTTACTGGCATCTAGAATCAACCTAAAATGAAAGACAATCAAAAAGCCTTCCATTACAAAGAAATACGATAGACAAAAACTAAAAGAAGAAGAATTTAAACATCACTTTGAACAGACAATGAACGAAAAAATTCGAGACAACATCACACAAGTATACAATGTACCAACAGTCGAAGAAAGATGGGATAACATAAAGAATGGTATCATCGATACAGCAACGCAAAGTGGAACTGTCACCCATTATAAAAAGCAAGCGTGGATGAAAGATGAAATAATCGAAATGATTACAGGACACAAAAGAAATACACCGATAACATTAACGAATAATAAAGGTCATGCACTATCCCTAGAAGACGAAGTAATGGAGGAATGGGAAAACTACATTAAAGCATTATATAAGAACTTAAGTGCAAATACAGGACCATCAATCTTAAAAGCTGAAGTGGAAAAAGCCATACACCAAGCCAAAACAACAAAGCCAGAGGACCAGATCAAATATACAGCGAATGGCTAAAATTACTCTCAAATGATAATATAAAAGAACTCACTGTACTTTTCAATCAAATATATGATACCAGTGAAATTCCATCGGACTGGTTAAAATGGATCTATATTCCTCTACCTAAGAAAGCAAATGTTAAGCAATGTAGCGATTGTAGACTCATTAGTTTAATGAGCCATGCCGTCAAAATACTGTTGCATATTCTTCTAAACCGAATTAACAACAAATGCGAAGAAATAATTAGTCAAGAGCAGTTCGGGTTCCGGAGATGCCTTGGAACTAGAGAAGCACTATTTTCTATGCAAACACTCCTTCAACGATGTTGGGAGGTAAGAAAACCCGTATATATGTGCTTCATTGATTTTGAAAAGGCATTTGATCGCGTTTAGCATACCACACTAATTACCGCCTTGCATAGCACCCAACTAGATGAGAAAGACATCAAACTTATTGCCAAACTTTACTGGAACCAAACAGCCATTATTAATACCAATAACAGAGAATTAAAGCCACTCAGTATTGAACGAGACGTAAGACAAGGCTGTATACTATCTCCCACCATCTTTAACGTGTATTCTGAGAATTTATTTAGGGAAGCTTTAAAAGATCAAAAAGGAATTATCATAGGAGAAGAAATAATTAACCATATACGGTACGCCGACTATACTGTGATTCTAGCTGAAACATCGACGATCTGCAGGAGCTAATCAATAGAGTTGACATTGAATGCACAAATTGGGGACTGTCGATAAATAGCGATAAAACTAAATACATGGTGACCAGTAAAGTGGATATCGGCGCAACCCAACTGATATTAAACCAACAACCGCTGCAGAGAGTTCAGAGATTCAAATATATTAGATGTTGGATTACCCAAAATCTAGATCCATTCTTCGAAATTCGATGTAGAATTGAACAGGCAAGAAACTCATTTCAAAAATTCAAGCCTCTATTATCCAATAACTCATTAAATTTGGAAATCCGTGAAAAGTTTACAAGAGGTTACGTGTGGTCTGTACTTTTGTATGGATGTGAAACTTGGATTTTAAACGCCGATATCATGAATAAAATCGAGGCGTTTGAGATGTGGTTGTATCGAGGGATACTAAAAATTCCATGGACTAGCAGAACCAGAAACGAAGAAGTTCTTCGAAGAATGGGACATCAACGAACTCTATTAAATATTATTAAGAGGCGTAAACTAGAATATCTTGGACATATAATCAGAGGACCAAGATATGAGTTCCTTCTGCTAATTCTCAACGGTAAAATCGAAGGAAAGAAATGGATAGGACGGAAGAAACTCTCTTGGTTGAGGAATTTGCGGCAGTGGAAATATTCCTATTGGAAAACGATCAGGGCATACACAGATTCAATCTTCATCATATTCTTGAGCTAGAATACAGATCCAAATAATTAATATGTTAGTATAGGACTTGGTATTTTAAATTTTTATGAAAAGGGGTTTTACACAATTCCGACGTAATAAAATATTGCAGTTACTTTAAATATTCTCTTAGTTCTTCCCGAGTTAAACGAGAGTAAATATATCCTCGTACTGTGGATATTTATATCGATTATTTATCCTAATAGAGAACCATAGATATTAAATATTCATATTGTTCAGTGAAAATAGCTAAAAATCTACAGATGACAAAAAATTTCCAAATTCTAAATTATAGAGTAGTTCTCCACTGTAGACCTGTATTGTATTGAATAACCTTAACCTACCCTTCTTCTATCACATTTGAGTTTTAGTTTATTTTTCGCACCCTTGCATCTCCTTGCACTTACAAACTAATAAATAGTCGCTTTTGCTTTATATCAGAAACTTTTAAAATAGATAAGAGATGAAATATAGTATCACACAGTATCTTTTGTCTATTTAAAAAGTTGCTTATCAAAACAATATAACTTTTAGTATAACATTCATGTAGGTTAGTACATAGAGTTTAGTTGTGATTAGTTGTGGAAAGCTAAGTGAGTATAATAATTTATAAAGTATTAAATTTTGATACGCAGTTAATCAAATGGAAAAAACTGTTAATGATAACAGTATAATACAATTTAAAATAATTTGGTTCTTGGAAAATAAACAAGAATTTCTTGATATTCCTCTGCCTTTAACCTTATATCCTTCAGGGTGTCGGGAGTCTTATACTTATTTGACTTTTATCCATCTCTTTCAGTATTTCGACAATTCTTTCATCTGTTGATATATTTTTACATTTTCCCTCTGTATATCTATGATCTCATCTATACCTTTTACCCCGGTCTTCTCTTTCTTTCTGTACAATACATTTTGGTTCAACACTTGCTTTGCTATTCTTCCTTGATCCATTCTGTTAATATGTTCATAGAAGTTTAGATTGGGTTTTTGAATTTTTGATATCCTATTTTGTCTTTTACTTTCCTTCTATTCCATACTTCCTTTCTGATGTACTGATACTTATACGTATTTACGTTATCTTCTTAACCTATTTATCATTTCTGAAACTATGTCGTGTGAACCTCCTGATTTTCTTACCTTGATTTTGCTGTTTTCTCACTTTTTGATTTCTTATATTTCATTGCCATCCTCTTCTTCTCTTTATATCCTCATCCAGTTCGATTTTATTTTTATCCTCAAATTTTTTAGATCATATGTTCAGTATATCACCTTACCATTATTTGTTATGGTTATGATAGAATCAAGGTAGAACACATTTCTGAGTCCATCACACGCTTAGACCTTTTGGGGGAGGTCCAATGTATTGCTTAATACACTTGTGGCCCCTCAGAGATCCACAAGTTTCCTTAAGGGTATATCCTTCATTTGATTTGACTGGATGTACGCCGAACTAAGATCTTACCACTTCTGGTAAGCCAGTGCTGAGCCCCTACAGAGGACATAAGAGGTTCCGTCCTCGTCGTCACATTGGCCTATCTACTAAACCAAGGATATTGGTGCCGTCTACAGTAGCCAGTGAGCATACGTCTACAGTAGCAGTTAAGTTGTGAGAGGCCCCACTATATCGAGCCTAGCTTGTCTCGTTCCTCCACCACTAGCTTAAGAGTCCTAGAACCTCCGCGAAAGGAGCCTCTTGAGACTAGCTCGACCAGTACCCAAAGACACTCCAGTCAGAGATTCCAGAGGTAGAGTAGATGACCTGCTTGCAAATACATTGGACCGCTTGTTCTCCTCTACACCTGAGTGTCCCGGTATCAATAACAAGCTGACCTTGTTGGTCAACTTCTTCTTGTGTCGTACTCGATTATCATGCGTTGGCTATCAAATTTGCTATACAAAACAAAACAAAATTTGTTTAATTTACTAATATTGGCTATACTAGTTTTGATGACGGCATCTCGGAAAAGGGGGTGTACAGGATCTGTTAAACATTTTTTCAGGTTTTTAAGGCATGCCGTTCGTCTTCGACCATGCCCTCTTCTTCTATATATCGTGTCTTGCATTATTAAAGAAGTATAGTGTATCTCTTTGGGTGACGCATAACATGACCAAAATATTCCAGTTTGCGATTTTTGCCTAATCTGACCACTTCCGTAACTTTTCTCATCCGCTATCAAACAACCTCTTTATGATCTCTGTTGGTCACCACAGCGGAAATTATGAACTTTTTGCAATCCAAAACCAACTTGGAGCTAACTCTAGGTGCTTTCAGGACCTTTAGAGCTACCTAACTGTCAGATAGAGATGGTCCTACCAAAGCAAGTTCTACCGACTATCTCCTTAGCATAGACTAGGATCGCGAAGGTATCTTCCTGAAACATTGATGAATAGAAACCGAAAACCTGAATCGGATTAAATCCGATACCACGTCCATATACTCCAGCATCTTCCAGCTTGCTTATCCTAGACCCATCTGTTAAATAGATGAGCCCTTTCCAACACAGTAGTATTGGTTCTTGTTCCACCCAATCATCACGATCACGAAAATGAATAGAGAAGGAGAAGGGGGTAAAAAATCAAAATAAAGGGCAATACTGTTCTGCATCATGGAAGTAGTAGGACAGTGTTCCGCGGCCGACCTCCAAATATCACAATGACCAGTCCAACCGGTCGCCTCCAATCACTGTCCAGAATAGTGCAGCCGGCAGGCTTAAACTCGGTAGACCCCACAAGAGCTCAAGGTTCGCTGTGGGAGCGGTTCTCACGACCTCAAAGATCCATCACTCAGCAACACTTTTTCACCAGAGTAGGATTGTACATTGTACATACATACTATGCCTTCTGCATTAAATGGATTAAATTTGTTTTCAATTGATTCCTTTCGTTTCTAAGGCGTGTTTTCCCTTTACTTTTTCTTCCCCTCAAACCCCGTATTTTATTCCAAAACTCATTCAATTCTTATCCAAATTATTTTTAGCTACTTATTTTCTCTTCTCTATGACGCATTTAGTATTATTTCAATCTGTTTTGTATTCATTTCCGTCTTGCTTTTCCTTCGTATTTATATTTTTTTCTCTTCAGTTTTGCATCTTATTTTGTTTCCATATTCAGAAAAGTTTGAAGGTAGTTTTGTACAGATTTTTTTCAGGATATTTTTCTAAAATCAATTTAGTGCCGATTAAATATATTTAAAAAATTTAGTAGACACATGCAAAATAGAATATTTCTTTCCTATGAATAGGAAACACATTTAAAATCGATATACAAGCTAAAAAAAGTTTTCTTTTATTACAAAGAAGTTGTTTGTGGATGAAATTCATCCCTGACATGTCCAACATTTAAATTCAAGTGGATAAAATATCTTTATAAATTGTTATGAAAACTTAGGATTCTGGAATCAATATCAATTGTGTATATTAGTTACCTGAATATGTTTTTATTTTTTGATTAGGGGTGGACTGGAAGTCATTAACAATACCTGCGTGTCTTCCAATCACCACGGATTATTTTCCAGATAGAAGGGCTCTAAATCTAGACTATGTGGTGTCCCTTTATAGTCTTTTGCCTGACAGTGTTAATGCGGACTTCGTTCAACAACGTTCATCGTATAAAAGGCCCTTAACTACAGTAGAGGTGAAAACACTTAATATTAACACGTTTGATCACGTTAATGCATTTTAAGTATTAATTTAAGTTTGTCGATTAATACACGAAGATATTTAAAAGAAATATTGCACTCCATGGCTCATATATATTTCTCCATAAATACTTATTGAAATTTAATATTGAATAATTGTTTTTTAGGTTTTTAAGGAGTTAATCTCACAGCGCTTATCGCAAGGATTCCAACTAATTTTAATGGCTGACAAAAATGTAAACTTGAACAAAATGTGCGGGCCTAATCCCAAACTAAGAACCAGCGTAGTGCGGAAAAGCCCTACGGAGAACGATGAAAGTTATTTCTTGTCTATAGGAAGGCTGTTTCATAAAATTTCGCTCTCTGGAAATACTATTTCTGTAACAAGATATAGACCAAGGTTAGTATCTAATAAAGAGAGCACAGATGAGTTAAATTTCCAATATAAAACTCAAAAGACGTAAAAATAATTTGGAGAAATCCTTTTATAATTTCACTAAAAACCCTTTAAATTTTAGTTCAATGAAAGTGCAATAGTGACCTAATTAGTCATTATCGAAATTTGCAAAGATACCATCTTAACTTGTCCACACTCCACGTTTAGACAACTGTCAACATATAAGCATTGATATAACTGGCTTATTTGCAATAGTCTAGGATCTTCGTGCAAATTCTTATAATATTTAACATTAGGTTTCTCCGAAGATTCAACTTATTTCTCTAGCCCGTAACTTGTCTGAAATACCGGTTCTCGGTTTGAACGGCATTAAATTTGAGTGCCCGAGCTTTCGACTATGAGTGCCCGAGTCTGAGTATCCTGAGATCCTAGAACATTTCACGTGTACACTTTTCACCATTCACTGCACTAGTACTGCTTGGTATGGGGGCGGGCCATTTTTAATGTCGATGGTGACGTGACGTTGAGTGGGAGTTAACATGAGGTTTCTTGATAGCGGGAGCTGGATTAGTAGAGGATCGGACGATGTTTTATTATAATTGAATCAATTTATTCAATTAATTGAACAGAACGCCACATCAGTGAAATTAATTTAAACTGATAATGATTTTACTGTTATAGTTAATATAATCATGAGTGCAGATATTTTAAATGATACAATACTTGTACTTATATCTACGTCGCTATCCTTAATAAATCGAGATTTCAAGTAGAAACAAATGTCTGTATGAAACTGAAAATTTGATATGTTGGTAAACCAGTTCCGCTTAAAAAAAAAAGGTCAGTGTATCTATTTAAAAAAAATAGCTGGATAATCTAGAACAGGGGTCACCAAATGGCGGACCGCGGTCTGCATCCGGACCGTGAACTTGTTTTTTGCGAACCGCCGTTAAATTCAAAATGTAGTGATAAAATTATGATGCAAAATTATAATCAAATGTAAATATATAAATATCTACATTTTTAAAATGCACAGTACTATATAGAAATACTCGTAATCTAAATAATATGTTTCGACTAAAACCGTTTTCCAAAATTTCAGGAAGTACCTACCTAAAAATAATCTTCTAGCAAACTGCAATAGGGAAGCTGTCTGAACACTAAAATTATTTTAATTTGCATATTTATAGTAACCAATCTATAATAAAACTAAAATGTTTTTTACAAACTTTAGCTACTTTAGGCAATAGAGCCCACATGATAACATGTCACCAACATAGAGGTACTTCAAAGAATCGGAAAGGAGAAAGAAATCGTGAATACAATTAAACAAAGAAAGCTTGAATATCTAGGCCACATATTGAGACACGATAAGTACCGTCTGCTACAATTGATTGTCCAGGGAAAAATAGACAGTAAGCGAGGGCCAGGCAGGAGAAGACACTCGTGGCTCCAAAATCTGCGGAAGTGGTTCGGGCTCACATCGGTCGAACTATTCAGAAGCGCCGCAAACAAGATTAAAATTGCCATGTTAATAGCCAACGTTCGCAACGGACAGGGCACTTGAAGAAGAAGAAGGCAATAGAACCTAAATTTCTTTTGTTTGACAAGAAATACAGAATACTAACTCTAATTCGTAGAAGTAAACTTGAGAATTTACTTTCAAATTACTCTACATCTACGGAAATTATTTAACAATCAATGGCCGATCAAGAAAACTGTTCAGAGGATTCTTTACGCATTTCCTGGACGATTGCCACACATATGAAGTCATTAAAGAATGTTTTCTAGAAGCAGGAAATTCAATATTTGAAAATAAAAAGAATGTTCTGGATACTATTCAGCCTATTCCAATATCTACTGCTTCAAGCACAAGGAGTACACACGTATTTGCAGATGAAACATACAAAACGTTAAAACAAATCTTAACTGTCACTAAACATTTTGCTTTGGCATTGGATGAGTCATGCGACATTACAGATACAGCACAACCTGTCATTTTCGTGCGCTACCTGGACAGAACCAGTGAAGAGTTTGTTAAAGAACTTTTGACTATTTTGCCAATGTCAGAAACTACTGCAGGAGAGGATTTACACAAGCTGTGGTGGACTATTTTGGCAAGGATAGTTTGGATTAAAAAAAAGTTATTTCGATTACTACGGATGGCACTAAGATACAAATATTTCAAATTACGCCTCAAAAATTTATTAAACAAAGACAGGAGAAAAAACAATATAATAGCTTTATAATCATATTTTTCCAGGAATATATTTCATATCCCTAAACGAGGTGGACTAGTTGCCTGGTTTCAACTACGTAACCAATGAGGATCTCTTGAGGGGAATTACAACTACCGGAGGGTTTCTGGGTAATCCCCCCTCCCGGTTACGCCACTGCCTAGTTTAGTGCTGAGTGTCCGAACCACGGAAGAATAGTAGGTTTTCGAAACGGACTCCAAGGGAATATAATTGGTGATCCCTGAATTTTAAGTAAGCTAACAAATGCCGTCAAACTAAGAAAAATAAGTACATGTGATAAAATGAACTAAAGATAGCCCATGGACGTATCTCTACGAATCAAAATAGGTATTTGAATGAATATAATGAGGCAATTTCGTTAAGGTTATTAAAGTAACTGTAACAGTGCTCTGAGAATATGTGATAAGAAATTAATTTTACAACTACGCTATCAATACGTTTTCTTTTCTTCTCCAGTGGTATTACCTATACAGATTGAACTAAATAAATTCGGAACATACGCAATATTATGTATTTCGGCTCAATTCTGCTGTAGCTGGTTGACCAACAAAAGGTTGTCAAATAATTATATTATAAAAATCCAATACTTCAGCGGGCTGCTGGATTCTGAACTCATAAAAATTGAAAGCTACACATAAATCTACGCTTTTATTATGCTGTCAAACCACTTATAGTCCAGGAAATGAAGCATTTCATCTCGCATTTTTTTCGTACTGCGTGGATTGACTTGAAATTTTAACAGAAGGGAGGTAATGGCCTAAGGATCAAAATCTATATCGATCCAAAGTGCGCCAAAGCCTTAGGGGTGGTTGCCACCCCATCTCGGGGGTGAAATTTTTTTTTACGTTTTAACTATAGGTTTCGATTAAAAAAGTGATTCTAAGCAAAAAATGATAAAAACAAAATTCTAAATTTACATTAATCTCTACCAAGGGTCGCTTTTTAAGGGTTGAAATATGATGGAACTTTATTCAAAAGCACGAAACTATCATTATTTAATTAATTCAAACCAAATTTTACCCATATTCAGGTTTTATAGTTTTCACCCCTAAGAACAATCAGGGTTCGTCGACATGACATAAACTATAAAGCAGTGGGTGAATTGAGCTTAAATCCAAATTTTTATCCAAATCGATCCAAAGCGAAATCATTTTTTAGAATTAGTAATTTTTTTACATTAATCTCTAACAAGGGTCTCTAACATATTTCAACTCTTTTTAAGGGTTGAAATATGATGGAACTCTATTCAAAAGTATAAAATAATCATTATTTAACTTTTTCAAACCAAATCTTAGAAATATTCAGGTTTAATATGTTATTTTATAATTTTTGACAATTAGGGGTAGTTTTCACCCCTAAAAGCCCTTCAGCGCACTTCGGTTCGATATAGATTTTGATCCTTGGGCTATCACCTACCTTCTGTTAAAATTTCAACTCAATGCATGCAGGACGAAAAAATTGCGAAGTTTTAACTTTTTTCGAGCTTCATTTCCTGAACTATTATCGCTTCCTTTACGCAAACAACATTGTAACATTGTTGCGAGACAGATAGTTGAACGATATTTTATACAATATCTATACCCAGGTATGGATTTATTTTTGTTCAAGTTTTATATTGATCCACTATTTCAAATGCAGTTCAAACAGACATATATTAAATTGTATGATCCGTTTTAAATTCGTTCAATCTGTAGATTCTTAAAAAGAGGTTTATCTTATCAGAAATTAGTAATAATAACTTTTTTTGTCATTACCATCTTCGCTCTTTTCAGGAATATAGTCAGACTCATCAGATGCTGTAAACGGTCCTTCTGCGTCAATTATATTACTTACAGCTTCTTCTAACTCTTTTTCACTAAGGGGTCGGTTTCGTCTCATGTCTAAAAGAAAAAAAGTTTATTTCTTATTCCCATATACAATTACGTGAGGGAATAAACAGTCCCACTAGATTATTTTTTGTAAAAAAAACCTAAATAACAATTACTATTTATTGTATTTTACTTACTTGTAATAATCTTAACGTCTGTAGTGGTGAGTCCCAGTGGTGAAAGGTTCAAAGTAAAAATAAGATTACAATCTCCAATTTAAAAGCATCCATTCATCTAACCATTTTTACAAATTATTGGCTTATTCGTATTATTTTCCTTTTTTTACCAGTATTCACAATTTAGAAATTTTCAGGCACCCCTACCCAGGTTTCAACTATCAGTACAGATACAGATTCCATGCTCCGTGGCACGATACATATGAGGAGTCGTTCGCCACATTTACTACAGAAAAGTTGGAACATTATAATTGGAATTATCTGGATCATTACGTATGTACGGGTGGAGACACTGAGTTTGTGCTCGTTGATGCCTTAAAATATTGGAGGTAAGTAAGAGCTGCTATCCGACAAGCCAGAGCTGGCGGGTCAGTTGCGCGAAAATAGAAAAGGAATTATTCTAAGAGAGATAGGAGAGGTACTTAATCGCTGGTGTCACGAACGCGTAGTTGCCGTATCAAAAATTTAGTTGGGATCTAAAAATTACGTTAGTAGATACACGTTTTATACTTACCATATTATTATATTAAAGGTTTGACCAATTTTTGAATTAAATTTATAATTAAATTATAATTAAATTAAATTTATAATTAAAATAAATGTTAACTATATTATAAAATTATAAAAGTTTTGAATTGATGATTTCTTTTATTCAAAACTAAAAGATTAATCATTTACATATTGAAGTATGTATATACTTCATCTAATTTAGATAACGACTTACGTCATTATCTGCGTCAGAGATCGAAGTTGACATAGTTGCCAAAGTATAAAAAAATCCTGACTCCATTTTAAATAAAATAGATTACATAATTAATGCAAAAGTATTACCATCTCTTTACAACGACTATTTAAAGTCTTACGTGACATTTTTGAAATAAAACACACTAATTTTGTTCTAAAAAGAACAGAGTTTATTAAATAGTTAAAAGTATAAAACAAGAGATATTCATTTTAAAATTCAAAATAATGAAGTACAAAAAGTGTCAACAACGCAACTGTCAAATAAGTGTTACCAATTTATGCCAAAATTTTACCTTCGTTCAATTACAGTTACAGTGTGTTCCGAACAAATGTTCTTAATAAAAACGCTTTATAATGCATTTATACAAATTAAATGAAACATATTATTGTGTATTTCTTTAAGTTAACATTAATAGAAATTTTTAAATATTATTTCTACGCGTATATAATAAAATATGTCTAGTGGCTGTAATGCCAGTGTACTCGTTAAAGTGATTCTATAAAAGAACACACCTACACCCTAAATATTTTGTGTTGGTATCATGTGACGTCACAGGCTATGACGCCGATGACGTGCATCGTTATATAAATTAGATGAAGTGTATATATATATATATATATATATGTGTGTGTGTGTGTGTGTGTGTGTGTGTGTGTGTGTGTGTGTGTGTGTGTGTGTGTGTGTGTGTGTGTTCGGATAGATTTCCGCGGTCAGATGAATGAAAATCACTAGGTTCTCGGGAAGAACCGCGTTGAGAGTTTACTGCTCGACGTTTCGGCTCCCGTTTTGGAGCCATTATTAAGAGTGATACGGTTCGGTTTGAGTTTGGGGTCTCAATCTGCCTACTCCCCTTACTCGAGAGGTAACAGTATCGTGTTCTGTATTATAAATACAAGAACTGTCTCTCGGCACTGAGGTCTCAATCTGCCTACTCCTCAGTGTCGAGTCACTCGACACTGAGGAGTAGGCAGTGAAAAGAAATATTCACTTCAAAAATATATATGTCTCTAGAATGGGAATAATTGAAGATATTACATCTTAGTACTAATTCATCGAGGTCTGGTATTTAAAAAGTTATATCTATTGAACTGGGTTTATTAATATAATTTATTAACTTTATTTATTTTAAAAGGTTCTACACTTTTACAACACTTACAAGTTTATTAAAGTCTTTATTTATACAATATTACACTAATTTATTTGACACTATAATTATATAATTTATTTACAACGTTTATTACCATTTATATTCCCGACAATAGTTCAAACTCGATACATTATATTCAGACTAAAAACTAACTGTTTACAATAAAATTTCCTCTTTATATATATATATATATATATATATATATATATATATATAATACAGCCGTTAATCTGGAATCCCTTTGAATTCGGACGACGACCCCTCTCGAATAGGATGGAAGATCACGCCAGACAGGTTTTTATCGGAGCGGAGAACTTACTAGAAAATACTTAGAATAGAATAGAATTAGAAATAATATGTTTACAGTTTTATGAGTCATATTTATCGTAACACTATATACAACTCACCATTGTAACTATTTTATATACACATTTTTATTTTAGGTTTCGAGTTTATCTGATACCGTTCAATAACCCAGCGACTAGAAAAATAGTGGAAGGATCTGAATACTGTGATATTTACCAAATGCAAACGAATTGCGAACATCAACAGATGGTTGATGGTCTTAACAGATTTATAGATACGGCTGTGAATAAAATAAGAAGATCTACTATATCCAAGAAACCGAGGGTTTGTCTGCTTTTTAACATTTTTATCTTTTTAGAGTATTTCTTAGGCATCTAATTTTATGCTATTTATTTAAGACGTTCTGAACACAACTTTAAACAAAACATTTTAAGCGGAAATACGATTTAGGGTCTAAACGGGATTTTCTTATATTTATAATTAAACTTTAGTAGGTATTAACAGCAGATTTTTAATTTTTTTTGTCTTCGTTTAGGTAAAGGTACCACTGTTTTCTTCTTAGTTCTAATGCTAATCCTAATTCTAATTAATACCATTCCATTTATAATATTGACACATCACTAATATAGTCAATTATCCATTTTTACCTTGAATTTTGGTGGAGTGGTTGGCTAATTCTGTTATGTTTATCTTTCCAAAATAGCTTTAAACTTAGCTGTATCTTCTGTAGTCTTTATAGAACCAAACTGCCTCTAAATATAAGATTAAACGGAAATTTTGATGGGAGTGATGAGGAAAATAAGCTCAATGATAAAAAAATTGCAGATAGGAAGAGAAAGCGGTTATAAAGCTTGTCGCTCACTTATGCACTGCACCGCGAAGCGAAGCGCGGATAAGAGGGTTGTTATGAATTTTCTTTATGTAGTTAAATATACTCGCGCGTATCTGTGCGAAGCAACGCGCTGCACTGCGAAGAGAAGGGACACAGATCGCAGCGTAGAATCCTAGGCGAATAAATTCTGTTCGGCGCGCTTAGCATTGCACTAGTGAGCGGAGGTCTACGGAAATCATGCGGAAACTTTTCCAATTTCGTTTGTCATCGATTACTTTCGACGTGTCTCGTACTAAAAAAAAAGTAGCCACCTTCACTAATATGTGCTAATATCGCTAATGTACAGTTGGTTGGTATTTGTATTTTACACCTGTAGGTACTGATCTAAAGTGACGACAGTACGGATGACGAAACATTTGTTTTGATTGTTCAAAATTATAAAGAAATGTATGATGCTTCGGATCAGAACTACCACAACCAGATGAAATTTTGTATGCTGTCGCTGTGTATTTGGTTGCAGTAGAGCGACGAGTTCAGTAAATTTTTATGGGCTCATTCTGTAATACTGAAAAAATTGTTTTCATCTTTGAGCAAATCGCCATGAAGGTGGTGAAATTCTTCGTAAATTTTCACTTTTTAAATTTATCTTATAAATCCACGGTTTTCTTTTACGATTCATATTCTGTTCTTTTTCTTCAGCTACTGCACATGCAATAACAAAGTCTTCTTCGGAACTGCTACTCGTTGTCATTACTTAAGAAACTATCGTACAACATGTGTCTACACACTTACTTCAACGCCAAAATATAACTGCGGTCGATTCTAAACCGAGCAACAACGTACTGTACCTTCTCGTATATAAGCGAAAAACCGTGCACATATTTGCGCTCATTTCGAAACTTCGCCGCGCCGTGCTTTGCTTCTCTCTGCTTCTCCGCGTTTAAGTTAGAGACAAGCTTAACTCTCTGCTGTAATAAAATATTAGGAGGACGAGAAGAAAAATTATTCTTAAATGAAATCAGCTAGAATAATACATAAGAATGGAGATAGATAACGAGCTGTTCTCAATTAAAGCATTGGCATTTTAATTTTTATGAATTCTATGCATTTTTTTTATCAATTAAATTTTGTTAAATATTTTTGCTCTCCTTTTTTACTAGTTTTCTCTGTTTTTAGTTTTTATTCTTGTATATTATTTTTTTAACTTATAACTTCTTTTTTTAATCTTCAACAAGTGAGACAGTTATACATTAATGACCGTATTTTTTGAAGATGAAAAACTGAGACCATTTGAAATAAAAGAACTTTATATTTATAATGGTATTATCGAGGAGATTAAAGCCCAATGACTAAGGTGGTCAGGGTACCTACATATACTTTTTATGTGCTAAACTTTGTTTAACTGGTTCGGAAGGAGGTTCCGACAGGAAAAAAGCCACTTGGACGTCCTAGAATGCGATGGGGAGACAACATCCGATCACATAAGAAAACCAAGCCAACGCCATATCTACATCTCAGACCGTGCGGTATTGGAATTGGCAACGGTGCAATAATGGTGGTTTAGATAGGCCTATCTGCCTATCCGAGTTGCATCCGGGCCATTTGAGGTTTGTCGACATGACTGTCACATAATTTGAGTGATTATATATATATATATATATATATATATATATATATATATATATATATATATATATATATATATATGATTACGTACATATACATAAGAAGGATAAGTAAATATATAATCACTCAAATTATGTGACGGTCATGTCGACAAACCTCAAATGGCCCGGATGCAACTCGGATAGGCAGATAGGCCTATCTATATATATATATATATATTATATATATATATATATATATATATATATATATAGAGAGAGAGAGAAAGGGTTTTAGTGACTATGTGAGTATTAATATATACAGATATTTTAGGTTTTATAGTCAATACTGGCCTTTAAGTAAAACTCTTTAAGGTTTCCTGAGCTCTCGAGTTTATTTAACTCTTTTTCAAAACATACCTTGTGAGGATAGTATTATAAAATTAGCAAAATTTTAGCAAATAATTCTGCTAATTTTATAGTACAATCCTCACAAAGTATGTTTTGAAAAAGAGTTAAATAAACTAGAAAAAGCTCAGCAAACCTTAAAGTTTTACTTAAAGGCCAGTATTGTCCACAAGACCCAAAATATCCGTATATATATATATATATATATATATATATATATATATATATATATATATATATACTCTGACGAGCCAGTGTAAGAACTTGTACATCAGTAATGTAGTGTCTGGGGCTCGGGAGACTTAGACCACGGAAGCTCTGAAGAAGACTTCAAAGAGGATGTCGAAAGCTCGGTGCAATGATAATCGACGCGGTTCAACCCGGAAGACTGTTGAGACTGATATTATCGTCTAAATATGTATATATTTTTTTGCCGATTCTTGTTTATGCCGTAGTTTTTTATACTGGTTTATCCATATCCCGTAGAAGTTTTATATAAGCATTCTGCTTCTTATTTGTAATTAATGTCACACAGTCTAGACTACATAATGAAATTACCTAAAATTTCTGCTACAGAAAAATCTATCATACTCTTCTAAAATGTTCATGTCTGTGACGTATAAAATTGGTCGGACCTGAAAAGAATCTTAATATTATAATCTACTGAAAAAATGACCAATAAGAAACTACTAGATAAAAGGCAACGGAAAGACTGTCTTTAGTGTTAAAATTATAATATCAATACCACGTGATAATATGTTCCAAATAGATTATCTAAATATTAAAAAAAAATCAAAAAGTTTCAAACTTTTTAGAGCAATAGAAGATAGTGAAAATGATTATGATCAACCTTCGAAGAAGAAAGACCTGATAAAATGTATTTTGCATCCATCAAACATTTTTGTGATCAAAATTGTTATGGGTTTGTGTCTTTCAATATTTGTTTATGAAAAACTACCACTTCTTAGCGTTACTGATGTAATTTTATATTTACAATAAACTCTTGTGTAATTTTTATAGTTTTGTGAGTTATAAGAAGTATTTAGTAATTTTGATCAACTATATATGGCCTAATGCCTGCCGGTAGAGATCACTGAGTGAGCATCAATAAACCGCGAGCTCATATATGGTTCACCTGATCTGACTGTCGAGTGGCTCTAACCAAGAACCTCGTAAATCACTCACTTCAACCTTAGTCGTTGAGCGACAGCTGAGCTGTCTAGGGTACTACTTTGTTAAAATAGATATTTAAAAATATGTGGTATGTAAAAATCGTAAATAACAAGATCCATAACAAAATATACTAACCAAGAAT
This sequence comes from Diabrotica balteata, assembly GCA_918026665.1. Classification (NCBI taxonomy): domain Eukaryota; kingdom Metazoa; phylum Arthropoda; class Insecta; order Coleoptera; family Chrysomelidae; genus Diabrotica; species Diabrotica balteata. Next base: position 126,204,417 of record OU898281.1, read on the forward strand.
AGTAGTGTGCTAATTTCTTCAGTAACTAAAATGGGTACATTTATTTATATATTTAATAATAATAAAATTTTTTAGGTATAATACATCGATATCAGAACAAAAACGTCTTAAATAAGTAGTATTTTCATAATTTGCATGTTTTAGCTGCTTCTACTATTGTTCTTGCATGTTGTAGATGTCACTGAATATATCTAGCATTCCTCCACTGGCCCAACCTAGGCGTAACAGTATGAGCAATTTTCAGGTATAAACTTATCATGAATGTTATCTCTGTGAATTCTGGCAAGCACAAGCAATAGCCTCTGGCTTTCACTCTACTTCTCTTCTTTATTTCTGTTTGATGAAAATCAGTAAACTTATATGTATAAACGAGGTTCTTTAGTAAAGTTGATTAAAAATAGTTAGGGTTACGTTAGATTATGAATTAAGAATGTAAAAAAATACTTGACACCATAGAAGAAAAAAAAAGAAAAAACGTTACATAATCACACAATTGACAACAGAAGTATTCGTTCTCATACTTAATTAAGATTATAGAATTAATAGTATAGAACATAATTATATATTCTAAAAAAAGAAGTAAACGTAGTTTACCATGTGAATAAACAAAGAAATTAACCCAGTTACAATGTATTTTAAATTAAATGTAGTTTGTCTTCGAGAAAAAAATTCAGCTTCTCTTTATGCCATATAAAAGCTACTTGTAGCTTTTTTTATCAATTCCTCTTATTTTTCGCCAGTCGAGGCCATGTACGTCAACTGTCAAATTGGTTTTCACAAAGTGCCAATTGATAAATATTTAAAGGTTAACATAATTTCTTAATTTATAAAAAATGTTTTGAAAACGATTTCCGGATTGGAGATGTCAAAACAAATGTAATTCTCATTACAGTCAATCTTTTTTTAATCTCATATAAAAACAATATTTAACTTAAAGTTGCCACAAAAAAATTTCAGAACCTCTTTAACCAGGTATTCATATGTTGGTAGGTACCTGTTTTAGATGTTTACCTTTGCAATATATTTTGTTATTTTTATTCTTCTTTGACTCTTTCTTGTTTATGAACATTACTTTACTTTTTTCGGTTTGTATTTCCATCCTCATATTATATTATATCATCGGTGTATAATAGTTCCTTCGTTCTATTGTTGTTTGCATTCTATTCGCTTTTCTTTTAGTGATCTCAATTATTTTGTCAATAACTGCATTAAACAAAAGTGGACTAAAGCTATCACTTTTTTAATACCTCTCTGCGTTTTAAATGTATTTGATATTAGACCATTTATTGGTACTTACTACTTACCTTATAATATACACTTTTTATAGTTTACATTAAGTATTCCTATACCTCTAAGCATCTGAGGCAGTCCCAAATTGTAGTTCTATCTATCACAAACGCCGCTCGTAAATCATTGTCATGTACTATTTCTCTCTGGTTTCTATTCTATAGGAGAATGATGCACTTTTCAGCAACTAGTACTAGAAGCAAATATATAGGTAAGAGAGGTCTTGGATGTAAAAAGATGTCATGTTGTAAACGCAACAAACTGTAACAAAACGTAAAAAACTGGAAGAAGGAATAGGTGATATGATAGTCAGTTTGGGTTCAGAAACGGACTAGGAACAAGAGAAGCGTTATTTGCTTTTATTGTGTTAGCTCAAAGATGCATGGATATGAATGTTGATGTGCATGTTTGTTACGTTGATTTTGAAAAAGTAATTACTATTAAACTGGGAATAAGCCACAATTAAAGATAAAAATACGTTTATTGACGTTTCAATTTCCACTTCGGAAATCGTTCTCAAAATACAAACAGTAAATTAAACAAATTTTGTTTTTTGTTACATAGTGAAAAATTCTTCTAATAATTTAATTTTATCTGACTCATTTATATTGACAATTCAGACATACATTATGCATTTTAAAATAGACGACTTTAAAATGATATTGCCAATCTTGTTGAGTTGCGCTCCTGGGACGACTTTACTTATATTAGATAGTTCATTAGATTACATGAAATCAACTTTAACTTGAGAATATCCGTCAGAAAAAAATCATAGCATGTAATTCGTCTTTAAAAAGACAAATACATGACATGATGACAGTAAAATTCTCCTGTTAATGATTCCATAGTAAATTATGAGGGAAAAACCAGAAGAAAACCTCATAATACTATCCCGACATTGTAAGTATTTGTTCGTGAATTTAGTTTACCTTCAACAAACATCAAAATTCTGATTTTATGTGTTACGTTATTTAAAAAAAAAAGCATAAATGATGTATCCTCTATATGATACTGGTATTTTCTTATTAATAACTTCCTCTTTCAATATTGGTAACCAGATCCTACTACATTCTGCCGAGGAATTTGCGACACAATTGGCCTCATTTAGCATAATTAGAGCCTTGATTTTTCTTTTTTTACCATTTGTTTCTTTTAGTACTACATTTGAATTATTCCATTGAACCCTATGTTCATTATCCCATGCGTGTTTACAGATTTGAGATCTATCAAATTCTCTATTTTTAATATAAGATTGATGTTCACTTATTCTAACATTTAATGGCCTTGATGATTCACCTAAATAAAACTGGTATTCACAAGGTATTTTATAAATGCAATTCTTTGTCCTTTCTTGTTCATTGTTAGGTTTGGTTTTGGACAAAATAGATCTCAACGTGTTTGTTTGTTTTGAATGTTGTTGAAATGTTGAATTTATTTCCTATCCTTTTAAGTTTTTTTTTTTTTAATAACGTAACATATAAAATCAGAATTTTGATGTTTGTTGAAGGTAAACTAAATTCACGAACAAATACTTACAATGTCGGGATAGTATTATGAGGTTTTTTTCCTGGTTTTTCCTCATAACTTACTATGGAATCACTAACAGGAGAATTTTACTGTCATCATGTCATGTGTTTTTCTTTTTAAAGACGAATTACATGCTATGATTTTTTTCTGACGGATATTCTCACGTTAAAATTGATTTCATGTAATCGAATGAACTATCTTATAAGTAAAGTCCTCCCAGGAGCGCAACTCAACAATATTGGCAATATCATTTTAAAGTCGTCTACTTTAAAATGCATAATGTATGTCTGAATTGTCAATATAAATGAGTCAGATAAAATTAAATTATTAGAAGAATTTTTCACTATGTAAACAAAAAACAAAATTTGTTTAATTTACTGTTTGTATTTTGAGAACGATTTCCGAAGTGGAAATTGAAACGTCAATAAACGTATTTTTATCTTTAATTGTGGCTTATTCCCAGTTTAATAGTAATTAATTTATAATGCCACAAGAAAATAGCTTCAGAACAATATTGAAAAAGTATTTGACAAAGTAAGACATGAAAAATTAGTCCAAATTCTAAAAACAAAATACATAGACCATAGGGACTTATGGATAATAACAAACCTCTACTGGAATCAAAGAGCACAAATCGTAATAGATAACGAACCCAGTCCAGAAATTGAAATCAGGAGAGGAGTTAGACAGGGATGTATTATGTCCCCATTAATATTTAATGTATATAGTAAAGCCATTTTTGAAGAATCATTACTATCTCAAAGTGAAGGAATAATTATTAACAGAAGATCTGTTAACAACATAAGATATGCAGATGACACCGTGATTATGGCAAGCTCTGCTGAACAACTCCAATTACTGCTAAACAAAAACAGTTTCTGTGAAAAATAAGAACTAAAAATGAATATAAAAAAGACCAAATACATGATAATAAAAAGAAAACAAATATACCAACAAACCGATAGAAAGGGTTGATCCATACAAATACCTAGGAACCTGGATTTCAAACAATAATGATCAAACAACCGAAATAAGAGCCAAGATAGAAATAGCAAGAAGAGCATTTGTAAAAATGAAAACAATTCTCTGCAACAAAGGCCTTAGATTAGAACTGAGACTAAGAGCACTGATGTGTTACGTGTTTTCGATACTGCAAATCGAATCGATTGGAATCGAATCGATTGGAATTGAATCGAATCGATTTTGTGTGTCTGCGAAAATGTCTTTTTAAATCGTATTGTGTGATTTATTTTACTGATTATTTTTATATATCAGATTTAATTAAGAACCTTGTTTATATGTACTTATGTTATTTTCAAGGAATCAAGATATATACAAGATACAACTGTAGGTTTTAAATAATTGTTACTAATAATAGTTAACTAACTTACAATTTCACTAAAAAGTATCTAGAATACCAAATATCCAGATTTGATTATATAAATTGTTTATTTAGGATGTTAAATCATATATGTCACAACTTTTACAAAAGTACTAGATTACGTTATTCAAATTAACGATACTCCAGTATTTTTGTAATATCTGTGGATTAAATTTTACTATATATAACATTTAGTTGAGCAAATTGTTATTATATTAATTCTAGATTGAATTTATTTTTATGCTTATTATATTTTCCTTCTTCTTCCGCTCTATAAGCAATTCTACTTATTCATTGGCGGGTTGATACCTCTATGTAAGATAATTGCCCCATGTTTTGCGTGGTCGGTTGATACTTGTACTGTTTGACTATTTATATCTTGCTATTTTGACAACTCTTGTCTCCTCCATTCTACTTATATAATTATTCGCTTCTTTTTTCTCTTTAGAATCCACTCGTTGATATATTCTTCTTGTTCCACACAAGCTTTTCGTTCTATTATTAATAAATGATCAAATTGTAATTGTCGAAGATCAAGATGATATAAATTATGATATGAAAACTAAAAGAAAAATACTAATTAAAGAAGAATAAGATGCAGCAGGCCGTTCCATAAACATTTTATAAGTGTGAATATCTGGTGGTCGAAAACAGTAAAATAGAAGATATAATTTTAGATACGGAAATCATAAAATTTGATTTTTTGTCATCTTTGACCCGATATAGTATTACATCGTTGTTTCAATATTGTTCATTGTTCTAAACATGTGGCTATTGGTAGTGTTGAATAATCTGCTGAGATTTTTTAAACATAAATGACTACTTGTTTCTATTAATCTTGTTATACTTATTTCTCTTTTGTTATACTTATTCTCCACTCTTTTGGAGGTGGAGCAGTTTTCTATTTTTAATTTTTAATAGCCAGCACTTCTTTCTTTTTTTGTTGTTCGTTTTAACACCTATTAAGTGATTCTGTGCTCCCATGAGATTCGGTTATTATATCCGACAGAGTCGCTTATTATATCTCAACGACTGCGGCTCTCCTGCCAACACCGATCTCAACGAACACGAGTATTTCTCCCAAACTTTTTGCTGGTAGGTGAGCACACTGTTCACTTAACTATCGCGACAGTAAAACATTTTCTAAAAACAAATAGATACGAAGAGAAACGTTTGTAGTTAAAGAAAAGGGAAAAGAAAAAATATGTATAAAAGATTCCACTTGCTTAAGGCGAAAAAAGTTAATATATTTTCTCAGTTTAACCACAATTAAATCGGATATTTGGAGTTTTCTATTTCTCACCGTAGTGTAGCCACATTGATTGATATTTGTAGAACAAAAGTATTATTAATTTGACACGCAAACACTTAACGCAAATACCATGTTTTTAATGTATTTTTTTGGTAGAAGTGACTAACCATTTATTTAGAATTTCAGCACTATTGTTTAGATATTTTAGATATTTGTTTAGTAATATTCTTTATTTTCATCGAACAAGCTGCTATTTCTTTAAATTCTGCTTTATTTTTTCAGATTCTTTATTTGCTTTACTTGCCATTTTTTACTTATGTTTTCTACTTGTACTACATGTCTGTGCCTGTTCTATTTTAGCTGTTATTTTTTAAATGTGATATTACAGTGGTAGACAAAAAATTGTATATTTGTTTTGTTTGCTAGATGGAAAATAGCTTAGTTGCATAGTTTTAATTCAACTATCCTCTACTGTAGTATCATTTAGTGCAATAATTTCTTTTTATGGATAATGAAAAATGTACTTGATTTGTCTATTATATATATACAGTGTTTAATTGTTTCTATCTTAATATCTGTCTTTATTTAACCTTTCGGCGGTCGCGCCAAAAAAATTCCGTGGTAAGTCTCGTGGCGGCTTTTACAGCGCGTTTTAATAAAACATTTTTTTTTCAGCATTTATCTAAATGTAATTTATTATCATTACAAACAAGTTATTTTGCCTATGATTACAAATGAAGCATACCCATCGCTGTTGTCCATTTACTCATTATTATTACAATGGATACATTTAATAGAGATGTGGCTATGTTTCTTACATACGTTATTTTTACACTGCTGACAAGTTGCTTTCGTGCAATTATTTTTGTGTTTACCGCAAGTGTAGCAAATTCCAGGTTTTACATTGAACAGTTTCGAGTTTATTTCTATATTTTTCCAAATAAACATAAATTTCTTTAGGAAGATTTTTTAGTGTTGCTTTCAATTTTAAGGATATGATCTAAGGAATACTGATGTTATGTCAAGGTTATTAATTTATTGCAGCTATATCTATATGTATGTTAAACAGTGAAAGAGGCCATTTCCGGTTAATTCTGACGCTACTATAGGATGACGGAATCTACTCCTCCTTTGTAGTATCATATTCCAAATTTATATTTTCCAATCATCTACATGATTGTCATCACGCATCGTGGAAATAGTACAACTTTGTTTTTTTTTGGAACTGTTGAAAGTAGACACTTGTCAAACAGGCTTGATTGAAGATCTCTGGATTTAGTTTCTAAAAATTCTGGTGGTACCTCCTTTTTCCTTCTGATATTGCGCTAACGGAAAGCTACTATAATAATTGTCAGTTGTAACATTTCTATTAGATTTTTCACATGGTACAACCAATTTGTTTACAACATCAATGGCCTTATTTGACTGTAAATATGGTCCAGGAACTTGTTTTCCGCAATATATTTCAAAGTTGTATGTATAAAAAGTTTTTGCATCGCATAGTGCATAAATTTTAATTCCAACTGAGCTGGCTTATTCGGAATATACCGAATGAATCCGCATCTTCCTCTAAAGGCGTATAACTTTTCATCAATTGTAAGAAATTTGCTTAACTTGAAATAATATTTACAGTTCGTGACAAATTGTTTATGAAATTCTCGTATGGCTGCCAGTTTATCAGTTCTTTTCGCTCGTCTCTAGTACGTAAATCATCAAATCTTATGACCCAATTAATCCAATTTTTATAAAAATAAAAATCAGATGTAGTGATGTAGGAAGCTAAAAAGTGCTCGTAAAAGATTCATTCCCGTTCCGTCTTGATCTTCTCTCACTATACATTCTACTTCTCTCGCTATACATTCATCAACGTCAGTGTCTATTTCACTTTCACCATTTTTCTTGTTCATTCAAGCTTTCTTTTTGTAATTCTTGTGAAATTCTCTTTCTGCTATTCTTTCCAACTCGTTAGGTTTTAGACTGTTTCGATTCCTAGAACAAAAATTTTGTGACTGCACTCCACTAGCTGATCGTGCATACTCATCATCATCATCACACAGCCAAATTTGTCCACTGTCGAACATAGGCCTCCTCAAGATGTCTCCACTCTTCTCTGTCCTGTGCAGCTGCGATCCAGTTTGTCACTATTCTTTTAATGTCGTCCGTCCATCTGGTAGGTGGTCTTCCACGATTTCGCTTGTCTGCCCTTGGCCGCCATTCTAAAATCTTCTTTGTCCATCTGTTGTCTCTCTGTCTTGCGACGTGTCCTGACCATTTCCACTTCAACTTCGTAATCCGTTTTATGACGTCTTCCACTCCAGTTCTTCGCCGTATCTCATCATTTCGTATTAGGTCTCTCAAAGTTACGCCAAGCATAGATCTTTCCATTTTTCGTTGTGCTACTTGTATGCATACTAGAAGGAAGGAATACCTAGCATTAGGGGGTTGGACATTCAGCGCTACCTGTGTTATACAGTTTAAAACAAATTTTGTGGGTGCGACTGCCGGAGAGTTAAGGTACTATTACCGTCTAATATGCTAAAAATAACACATTTTTGCATACAGGTGCCTGGACCTACTGGTTTTGAGGGTCCTTTTATATGCCAAGAACCTGTCGTTAGAACAGCAAGAAGCACAGCCAAAAGAACGATATAGAACTTGGCGAAACAAATGGGTCTTAAACATTCGAAGGCTGTTATACTTAAACCTTCTAAGAAGAGATCCAAAGATCTAATAGATATGAACATGAATAATCTGCAAATCATCGTAGGTCTCTTACACGACACTATCGCCTTAAGGGGCACATGGACAAAATCGAACTGACAGAAAGTGCGGATTGTAGATTTTTATCAGGCTAAAGACGAACACTTTCTCTGTAACTTTCCAGGGTTGGATACATTTAAGCATTATCTACCGGAGCCCTAAGACTTCGTAGAAGTATCCCTAAAGGTCATGAAATACTTTTAAAATTCTGTGCTGGAAAGACAACTTAACCCAGGGATAACCGGGAACAATAGATCCCTTAGGTCGAGTGAAAGGCATAAACATATTAAAATACAAGATAAACTGATCGTTGTAACACCAGTTCGTTCCCCCAGTGCGACAGAGATAACTGACTCAAATCAATATCTGCATGTCTTTCTAATTTTACAGGTTTATCAACCACGTGACCTAAATGACCAATGAGAAGATCATGTGGTCGATAAACCGGTCCATTAGACAGAGATGCGTGGACTGCTTTGCGTCACTTATCTCTGTCGCACTGGAAGAACGCGACTGTTTTTCAGCAGTCAGTCTATCTTGTATTATATTATATGTCTGTGGGATAAACGTCCACTCATATTAATCGTAACCTAACCTAGTAAATTGTGTTAATACATTAGGGATGTTTATAATAAATCAAAGAATGGAAAAGACAAGTATTTTTTAAGTGTGTAAACAATTTATTTCCTAGACGAGCACAATGCCATTTTCAGAGCTATGCTACAATAGAACAATGATATAAATAACTAATTTAAAGTTTACAATGTTTCACTTACGTCAATTTTTTAAAGTATCACTACTAGGAGAGATTTGGTAAAAAAAATATAGATATTTTCTTTTTAAGCTAGTTTTATGTTTAAAATGTTCGATTTTAAACAAATGTTCCAAAAACACAAATGTACACTGGACAAAAAATGTACAATGGACTCCACAACAAAAAAAATTAAAACATTTGGTTATAGTATGGTGTCAGAATCCGACCATTTGTTGGAGTCATCGAGCAATAAGACAAAAGAGGGAATGTAAAGGTAGTGGGGGTAAACATATTGATAGACAGGAAGTGCCATCTTGAGAGGCCACTTTAGACAAGGATAGACAGTCTCTTTCCTTGTTTAGAAGTCAAATTTAGTTAGGTTATGTTATTGTTTGTCCCAACTGTCACATGAAATTTTATTTATATTGAAATCTTTTACCAATTGTGTCACTTTTTAGACTATTATAGTTAATATTTAATTAAAACTTTCTCGTCTGAAAAATATTTTATAGCTATTGTTAATAAGTGTTGGAAAATTTAAATTTAGCGCCTTTGCATTTCCGGATATGTCCGCCATCAGAGGCCACTTTTTTGGTCTCCTTTTCATAACGATTAGATTCCCTCTTTTATCTTTTTGCTCGATGGTTGGAGTTAAAGCAGTAGGTACAATGAGAGAAATCGAATTCCAGACTTTTAAATGATTCCTCAAAGGTGACAATTGACATATGTCATTAGAAATTTAAGATTATTAAATTATCAAAAAATTAATGAATTGAAATTCATAATGAAAGAAGAAATTTATCGAAGACTGTCCAAAATTAACTTTTATAAATCTTAGTTTGAATAGCATCATAATGAATAATATGTTAAAAATTGACTGAAGGTCCAAGTAGATTCAATCGACAAGTTATTCCCACAAATTAAAAATGTGGAAAACAAATTCAACACTTCATCCATTTACAGATCCCCGGAACTTATTTAGGACCAATTTTAGAAAAAATAACTTTTCGTATCTAGTCTTTTCATATTTATAATAGATGTGGTAATCTCCAATGTGTCTTTTAGTGTAAAAACCTCGATTTAGCAAATTTATTCCATTGGAGCTATTGCACACTTAGCGACGTTATGTTTATTGCGTTCAACAATTTTATGAGAAGTGTTTGATTATTATAACAATTGATAAGAATTTTAGACAGGATAAAGCTATTTAATAAATCAGTTTTTCTCATATCTCTAGAATTCTAATAACAAAATAAATACTTCTAAAAGTTTTTGCACATAATTGTGGTTTATGACAAATCAAGTATATTTACATCTCCAATTTTCTTCGTAGTTGACAACAATATTTTATATAGAATTTATTTACTTTTCTAGCCATTTCCTTGTATTTTTGTAGAAAGGCCAGTATTTATATTCTCAATATAAAGCGAATCCTAACGCTTCTGTAAAACACAAACTTCTGTTATATAATACCATAACATCACAAAAACTTTAATCAAAAAATCCTTGATAAAAAGGTATAATAATATAAAAGTACCCTTTCGGGCTATATCACAGAACGTTTTCGGAATGAATATTCCATCGTCAATGCGGCTACTAGGTATACATGTTTAATATGCTAAATATATGGATGAAAAGATATTCAGTTCATGCATGAAGCAAAAAATTAAAGCAACTCGACATGGCACACGGTAGCATAGATCTTTGTGAAATAAACGAAAAAAGGGAAAAGTCCCACCCTTACTGAACGTTGATCTTGGAAACGGAGCGAGCTACCTCGATACACACACAGTTTACTCTAAACTACAACTAGAAACTAGACTAACTAAAAGAACTAAGTTTAAAAAATGGAGAAGTTGTTGGTGTAGATGACATATGTACCGAGCAGATGAAGCATTTCGGAACACGTTTCCAAATTATGAATACTGCAGTTATTCAACACCTGTGCGAGAACCAAGAATATATATTAAATCCCTGGTGGTAATCCGAAGTGATCGCTTTGTTGAAACCTAGAAAAGATCCAGTAGAACCAAGCAGTTATAGACCAATCTCGCTACTATACCACTTATTTAAGCCATTTGAAAGATTAATAATGCAATGCGTCGAAAAGACTGTCGAACAAAATCTAATCCTGCAGCAAGCCGGTTTCAAGCCCGGAAAATCTTGCACTAAGCAAAGCATTTGTACTCACTGAGTACCGATTGACTACGAGAAAAAACGGATGTCGGATGTAGCATTGGATGATTTGTCAGCGCATATGATACTGTAAACCACAAGGTACTCTTATCACAGATTTCAGAACCATTAGAAATATGAATCTAACAAAGCTAATCGCATATATACTACAGAACAGGCGACTCTTCGACATCTGAAATCCAGCGATCAGCCCACCCCTTCCTATTCAAAACACTTCCTATATGCAGACTAATACTAACTAATACAAACTAATAATATACATATTATCACTTGTCAAACCAGTGTCGTAGCACCCTACCTCTATTTTAACTTTATCTTTTGATACCTCGCGTTTGAAACGCATGGCGACCCTAATTTTCGACCATTTTTTCTCAGACAATCTTAAATCATTATATTAAATGAAAATTAGCATTAATTTGATATAAAAAAATGCATAATACATCATGAGCCGCTGTTTTTATTTAAAAAATAAATTAAGAGAAATAACATTATTTGTCAAAAACTAATTACTATTAATTAAATTAAAAATATTTGCTGATACTTTTGACTGGCAACCTGTTATCATATATTCTCCTATTTTAAAATAGTATCGATACACCAGTTCCGAAAGTCAGAAAACATTAGTTACGAGAAAACAGTAAACATCTATTCTACAACATGTTTGTGTCCGATAATATTTATTATTTTGTTAAATATAATAACAATCAACATATTTTATTAATGTTTTAAGAGATACAAGCATCTATATGTGTTATTAAAAAGAAATATATACATATATAATAAGTAATTTGAAGGTATTTGTCTAGTTTTTACACTTGTGGAACTTCAAATTAGGTATGAGATTTGTTTGAATAAAATAAAAAAAACGTATAGTCTGTCATTTATTAAATATACTCACAAAACCTTAATGTAATAATCTGATAATATGTTTTCTCTCGTCTACCGTGTATAGAGCTTACAGAAGGCCGTGATAAAAGTCCCAATATACTCTTGGGATTGACCGAGAATTCCACAAGGAAATCAGGTCTTTTCTTTTAAGGATGAAATGCCTGGTGGGTAGCTATAAGCAGCGGTTTGCTTAATGTCTGCTAGCTGTCTTCTTGTTCTTCAACCAACATTTATACTTTGAATTCTTCTCAACACTGATTTGTTATATAAAACTGTGTAAGGAGCTGATTTTTCCTACTTGATAAATATGCACAACATCTACATTTAAATGTTTCTGCTCTGTAATTTTTGGATAGTTTTATTTGTGTTTTTAACCAAAGCTTTAATATCCATAAAATCTCGAAATTCGTTAGTAATATAGGTTTTTCCATTTTTTCTTTGCCAAATTTATTATAGTGTTAGTTGTGAAAGTACATACAGTGGTCCTCCTTTTAGAGCACCTTTTTTTTTCACGTTCTATACCAGCATGCATTGCATCGCTCTCGTTCTGGGTGTGTACTACCACAAAAAACTTATAAGTAATGCTTTCAATATGTGTATTTAGTACAATGTAGGAGTAAAGAGCCCATATAAACTTATTTTTATTTTGAACCAGACAATGACCAGAATATATATGAAGTAAAATATGACATGTTTTCATCATCATTCCACATCCAGCCTCAAGAGTCCACAGCTGAACATAGGCCTCTTCCTCATGATTTCCAAACCCCGCTATCTTGCGCCGCTCTTACCAGTTTTATTGAGTCTTCTTAAATCTGCAGTCCATCTTGTGATGGTTCGGCCGACCTTCTCTTGTCTTCCCTGACATGTTTTAACCATAACATAATCCCTCAAATATTTTAGAAAAACAACTACCTAATTCACTAACACCATCTACGAGCTCCTCCTTTGTGCCATAAATAGCAAGGTCTTTGTTTATTATGTATATCGTAAATTGTGAAGTTATAACAGGCAAGCCTTCTTTTATAAAAAAAAATCACTTCTGTCTCCGTTTGGAACAACTTGAACTGCGGCAAGTCAAAACAACATACTGTAGATTGACGAAGAAGACATTTTTTAAATCATTTCTTTTTCTAATCGACTTTGGTTCTTTTTATTAATGTGAGTATCAAAGTTTTTCCTGTTTTTCAGCTTCTCTTCATTGGATAGATTTTTAAGATATTCGCAGAAACAACATGCATCTTCTTTGGCTATAAATACCTCAGTATTGAAAATAATTCCTATAAATGCTTTTTAATAGGCTGACAATTATTTTCTGGTACACTGCTTAAATAAAATCGATTACATTTCAGATAAGTTCAATCCCCTGTAAATATATTCTTTTTTGTGTAACTACTAATAATGAATTCTATTACAGGAAAAAAATATATGTACCTTCTTGCAAAATTTTTTCTTTCATCATCTATTCTTGGACCTCCATCCTTTTTGATTACCCACCTCTTCTGTCATTTATATAAAACCTGTATTTGTAATCTTCTTTAAAGCTGTATGTATAACTCTGTTGTTTATATTTAATGTTATTTTTAAATAGTCTTACAGACTCTATTGCATATTTATGTAAAATTGAAAATTTCCGTAATTGCATGTACTTCCAGGCTACTTTGGAATATTTTAGACTGAAGTCTAAGATTTTTAACTAAGAAGTCCCATGTCTGTTGATGTCCGATAAAGACCTAATTGCATGTCCAGTGTACTTTCCAGGCTGCTTGTAGAGTATTTAGGCCTGATAGGTTTAGATTTTTAACTAAAAGTCGTTGTCTGTTGATGTCCGAATAAAAGACCAATAACATGAGTGAATCTGTGGCCTCGCTTCGTCAGATATTTTCGTCGGACAGTTTAGTTTGCATTTCTTAGTGCAATATCTTTGGAAGAACTCTTTGTCGAATGTGTAAAATCATAAGCCACCTACGGAACTGTATTGGCTATACTCAAGCTCGAAAAGTGAACAAGTCTTAGCAATGTTGCCAATTTTGAAGTGTAAAATTTATAAATTTTACGGTTTGAACTGAAAAAATAGTATCGCTTAGGAAAGAAATCAGTTACAAAATGAACACCTCGAATTGCTACACTTTGGAATTAAAATATGTACATTTTATACAAAAAATTGTGTGATATCTTCACAGAACGTTGTTATAGAGTTGATACCCTTTTGCAACTCGTAAATATTGGTTATTGAAGCACCTCCCCAATACTTTACTCGAAATCACTCAAAATTCAGACTGTTACTCTTTAGAAACTGATGTATCGATATGTAAAATTGTGAGTTTGATTAACTACGTTATGAACGTAATGATCCTGCAGTGGGATCTTGTACTTTAATGCTTGCGAAAAATCACAACGACTCACAATAAATAACAGAGAGGTAAATAACGTCATACTTTACAGATTTACATAACTAAAATTCTTAATTGACGTTTCAAATTTTTGTCAATATTATTTTTAGAACTTAGACACTACTTATGGTATATTTTTTAACGTAACAAAAATATAGTAGTGCCTGGAATCATCATGTTGAAATAAAAATGTTATTTTACAATGTCTGTCATCTAAATATCTAAATGTCCAATAAAGTATTATTTTATAACTGGATTTATATGTTTAAACGAGATATTTTCATCTCATAGATTCTTCTTATATCAAAAGCAAGTAGTATCACAACAATATTATAACAGAAGTTTGTGTATATTTGGAAAAGATTCGTTTACATACTGGATTCAATAGCGTTTTAAGAAACCCCCATAAACATGCTATCATTTTCAGACGATCGGATCGAGTTCACCATTTCGGGAGCGATTGGGCAGCAACAGGTTGTCGGATAGGCCTCGACCAAGGTTTGATTAACTATGTATTTGATTTACAGCTTGGAGTTGCGGATTCAGGGCATGCATACGTATCTAACAACTTCATCTTTTTGTTAAGTAGTTCGATTTGTTTATTGTCTCATATTTAAAAGTATCTCTTAACATACAAATAAATACATTTAATCAATAATTTTGTTAGAGCTACAGCTAAAGAGAGAAAAAGGTTAGTAAGTTTTGAGATTAACTCAGTAATTCAGATAATATACTATTTCTCACACCATCGATAGTTTTGGTAGATGATTTCACTAAGTCTGCACTAACATAGTATATAATTAAGTAATTCTATATAGTATTAAATTTATTTCTTTATTTTTAGCCTATGTATATGTTTTTTACTCTATCTGTATTTTTCTCTCCAAGGTTTCAACAGAACGTAGCTATGTTTTTTGTAAACGTGAATTAAATTCTGCCCAAAAATTGCTAACAATTAACAGAATCAAATTTATCTAACAATAAAACACTGTAAACTTTTGTTTTTAAATTTCCAGAAAATTATTATAATTTATTATCACTACGCTGTTTCGCCAGAGGGCTTTTCTCTAGTGTCTTGTTGTTCTTTCTATTGATTGTATTTCTTTTGGATGATTTTGTTGTCCTGTTTTAGGTGTGACACCTCTTCAGGACGTGGTTTGTTTTGTTTGGATGTCAGCATTGCATTGTTGGGTTATGTCTCACTGGTGGTACGCGTCGGTGGATGTAGTCCTGCTGAGGAGGTGGTGTCCAGGGTGGTCAGAGGTGAACGGGTTTGAGCTAAAACGCTCCTTTGTGCGTTGTGAATGAATTTAATTAATAAATGTATAATTATAACATAAAGACGGTACTAGATTTTTAGGAGGGTTTCTAGACGGTACTTCTATACTCCTAGTAGGCTCGCCGCTCTGTATTGAAACAAAAAACATAGTATTGTCTTTATATTTTATTTCTTTACTCCGTTTGGAGACCTAAATTGAATCATTACAATTTGACATATAAACGCATGTGGAACAACTAATTCCCTTCGATTATATCACGTTTCTTGCAAGTTGAAGCACCGGGTCAAAATTGAAGTCGTTCGCCAGTGAAATCGTTGATTTGACTAAAACGCTCCTTTAGGTTTGAATGATTAATTAATAAAATAAATTATACATAAAACGGTACTAATTTCCAGGTAAGGTACTCAAAAGAGCGGCTTGGCGCTGTATTGAACAAAAAACATAGTATGTCTTTATATTTTTTCTTTACTCCGTTTGAGTACCATAAATGATTCATTAAATTTGACAATAACCATTATGATCAGCGTTTGCTTGCAAGTTTTAGAAAGCACAGTGGTCAAAATTTGAAGTCGATTTCGCCAGGTAGAAATCGTTTGATTTCTCTTTTTTTTAATGTATAAATGTTGTGAATCGCGGAGAGGGCAGCTGTGTCTGTAACCTCACAATAGACACTCACACTTCACAGTAGACAGGTATAATTGTGCAATGGGATCGGGAAAGCTCGAAGTGAGCTGTTTATTAGTTACGGCGGTAAAAAAGTGGAGTTGCTCCGATATTATGTTATTCATCGTTCGTTGCTGATTACGCAGCAATTTAGTGGGTAGGAAGGGGAGTTTGCGTTTGGGATGTCTGATGAATACATTGCCGAAGGATGAGCAGGTAGTTTTAATGATATTTTGGTCACGGATGGTTTGATTGTGTAACTCCTGCTCGGAAAGGAGAGCCTCTCATGGATGGGCTGAATGTTCGACAGGTGATGTATGAGGGCGGATGGGTAGTCGTGCCGTTTGTAGTTTACGCAGGATTCCCCATTCCAATCTCAGCAGTTGTTGTGTAAGGCCGTGATTGAACATTGCATATATATTTGCTCTATATTCAATCACAGGCCTAATAAATGTTTTGTATGTGTGTATGAATGTACGTGAGTGTGTCTGTCCGAATTTACCACAGAGGGTATTGAGTAAACCGACTCTTCTCCCTTTACGGGTTTCAGCCAGATCAGATCTAACAGTTTAGTGTATCTGTGAGCACCACACCGTGGTACTCTATCTGGTTACGGTTCCGATTCTTGCGGCTAAATTATGTGTAGTGTATCCACTGATATTGGGGTGTCTAAAGAAAATCAATTGTTTTTTATTAGGGTTAGATGTTACTCTCTATCTCCCTCCTATCTGTCGACCAGGTCAAGGTGATTTTGAGCAAACCTACAAAGAGCATCTGCGTCTCGAGATGTTGTTACGATAGCAGTGTCATCTGCCTAGAGTAAAGTGAGGGTGTGAGTGTTATCTATTTTTGACATGCGTGTACACTTTATAGTCTTCAACTGAATAAGTTGAGGAGGGGAGAACTGTTTGTCTCAAGTTGGTCATTCAGAATTATGTTTGTATTTTTTAATTTGTTAATATTCGTAGATTCTAATAAAGATACCTTAAGGCCTTTATTTTGAATGTGAAGAATTTAAAATTGGTTATTAAAAGAATGATTATGCTCTAGAAGTAGAAGTGCGTACGTAGAATCTGTTTTTCTATTATTTAAAGCCCTTTTGTGCTCTTCTATCTGTTTGTGAAAAGTTGTACCAGTTTGACCGATGTAGGTTTTTGGGCAGTCGCCATGTTTAAGTTTGTATATACCACTGTGTAAGTGCTTTTTCTGTTGGCTTTTGTTCTTAATATATTTTCCTAACTTGTTGTTTGTTCTGAAGTTGAATTGTAGTGCTAGTTCATTTCTTCTATATTTAATGTGTTTGTGAGGAGATGTTTTATTGGATATTACATTGGCCTTTGTTTACTGACATATTATGCTTGAAACCCCCATGCATATTCAATTCTATCTCGAAGTTGTTTTTTAACATGGGAATTTCAATTAATCTATGTAACATGCCATTTTATGTTGTGTATGATGGGATGATAAGATAAGATGTAAAATGATTTTGGAAATCGATGAAACATGCAAACACATCACAGTTGACATTTCTGACTCTCTGTATTAGAACTTGCAAACTAAAAAGTGCTTCGTTCTCAAAGAATGCTTATGTCAGAGTTTTGTGGTTTTGTAATGTTAGTGTCTTTTCTGATCTGACCAGTATACGGGTCTGACGTATTTCGTCGGAGCAAGTAATTACATTATAATTATATTGTAAAACCACTTCGTACCCTTCCACATTTTTCATATCTGTTTGATTACGAATCCTATTTTCAAATCCATAACTCATAGCTAATCTTAAGGAACTTCTACCGAATCCATCAAATTTCTTTTTAGAACGGTATTGAGATATGAAAAATGAGACAATAACCATGTATTTGTTAACAGTAGAATTACCACTTTTTTAATACTTTTAATTTTATTAATTTTCCTTTTTAATTGAAGTTGTGCTTGCTTTCAGACTACTGCATCACGTACAAGTGAGCGGTATATTGCACCATCTCTTAGGTAATTTAATATAAAACTTAGTTTTAAGATTTATTTTAAGACATACAAATTCGCCGTTTATTTCTACAAGATTTTATATAGATTTTAGTATGTCCAGTTTCCATTAAATATAATATAAATTATATACATCACGTGGCTACCATCCTAAATGACTTAGTGGTTATAAAAAACTCCCTTCATCATCAATGGCCAAAATAAGGATTTATAAAAAAAGATTGTAAAGAGTGAGTAACAAATGACTTTCTTGAATCAAATAACTTAAATGAATACTGTAGGAGGCAATGAAATTTATACCAAAGAATGATAGCCAATGGTAGATAAAATAGAAAATATTCAAAACATAATATATATCTTGTTATTGAATTTTGTTATTAATGACAGCTTGTGGTGTTGATAATCATTGTGGGATGTTAAATTGTGAACAGAAAGTAAAGAAGAAAACTTGTAAAAAAACAAAACAACCATTGAAAATAAATTAATGTATAAAGAAACGCTGGAGTAAATATCAAATTTTGATATTTTTGCTATAGCAGAAAATCACATTTTGGTATTAAATGTAGACACAAATGATGGAGAGAGCAAATTGGAAATATTAGTATACAATTTCTCATCGTGATGTTTCTTTCTAAAAGTATGTAGGACTCATTGAGGTTTATTTTGCTATTTTCTTGCTTATGAGCTTTTTTCTGCAGTGCTGGTGATGGTAAAGAACAAAAATTAAGTTAATTGCAGAAATTTTCTCTCTTATTTTTATTTTAACATTTAGTATAACTGTTTCACATATTTGCATAAAATAATCTTAGATGATTTAATCTTATTTAGTTTAATTGTGGCGAATTCACCGTTCCGCTCTTAACAGATTACACCGATTCATGTTCACGTAATTAAGGATCCCATCGTCAGGGATTGTAAAGAGGTATCATCATTTGAATTACATTTCCAGAACCAACTATGAACTTTTTGGCCTGGAAGCAGAATTTCCTATGCAGCGAGCGGGATTCGAAGGTTACTTTAATATCAAGAACTAACTAGCTCCAATACTGAGTCAAGGGACCGTAT
Organism: Diabrotica balteata; assembly: GCA_918026665.1. NCBI lineage: Eukaryota > Metazoa > Arthropoda > Insecta > Coleoptera > Chrysomelidae > Diabrotica > Diabrotica balteata. Next base: position 126,223,843 of record OU898281.1, read on the forward strand.
CAAGATGAATGAATCTGTACAAGATCCTTTCCCACTTCACATGGTAAACCTGAGGTGGTTGCCAGCATTAGGATATCTCATGACCAGAGGGCGTGGGGTGAGCTTCAAATTCGTGTCGATACGATAACTAACCAATGCCCTACGAGTACGTTTCCAGTTATATTGCACAACGATTATAAGACCTGTGATTCTCGCTGGGTAAGCAACAGATCGAAAGTATAATCGGCAGGTTTGACAGACTCCTTTATCACTCGTCCCTCTAGATGGCGCTCAGGAGAAACACGTCCAGCTGGTATTTTAGCTTTCCAACATTTACTTCTAGAGGTTATATGGACTGAGAGTAGAGTGTCCCCATGAGGGACATCTCTCTCGTCTAACCGATAACCGATTTGGCTTCTACACGGTGCTCTAACAGCTCGCGTCATGTGTGCATTGCTGCGATTCGGACACCTCAAGTGACAGCTGTAGGGTTAATCCGTACTCGTCTCCCTCCACATTACCAAAGTGTCATGTTTGCCATCGAGTCCTACTCTGCTGCAGTTTAGATTGCGTTAGATAGTATAGATTGCTTTGTTCTGTTAAAAATGGGTGCTATGATGGAACGTTTATATAAATAATTACACACAAATGATGATAAAATGATAAAATTCAGAAAACGTACATCAAATTACACTTCTTAAATATAATGTGTAAAAACGGTATGAACGTATTATGTCTGTGTTGCTATGCGTAAAATTACCAAGCCACAGCAGAAAATTACATAAAATGTTATTTGCGGTTCTGTCATATCATGAAGATGTATCAGTTAATCCATATTAAACTAACTTAAAGCTTTTTTTTATTTGTTTGTATTTGAAAAAATGGATTTTGTAATATAGCAGAAAGAAATGAAATGATATCGCAGAAAGAAATTATTTAAATATCGAGCGACGTCAGTTACGAGGCAAACCTAAATAATAAAGAAGATACATTTAATCATATGCTATGAAAAAATCAAAAGTACTTTAATTAATATTAAATCAGATTACCTGGTAGCATGCAGTAGAGTAGGAATCGACGGTAGACATGACACTTTAGCAATGTGGAGGAAGTACGGGTTAGCCCTACACATCTCTTATTATATTCATTTTACTACCGGCAGAATCAGCAGCTTGCACTACACAGCCAAACGTTTTAACTACCTCCAACAACACTGCAAAACACCTTGCAACATCAAGTCACTAATCGGATAACTTATCAGGTCGTTACATCTCTGTTGCTTTTGTCCTGGTTGTACGAATATTGGGAAATATATAATAGACTGTCTTGATAATCATATTAAATGTGCTTAACTAAGAAAAACGACGATTAATGATGATTGGCAATGATTAATCATTTGATAATTAAAATAATTTGAAATGATAATTGAATTTACATTTGGTTAAATGTAAATTGTGACTCTGATGAAGAGATAATATCCAGGATCGAAATATCACGTAAGGCTTTTATGACCTGGAAACCAGTTTTATGCAACAGAAACCTGTCAATGAATATTCGTAAGAAGGTCCTGAAATGTTATGTGTGGTCGATCCTATTGTATGGTTGTAAGACATGGACGTTAAACACCACAATGCTAAACAAGTTAGAAGCATTCGAATTGTGGTGCTATAGACGAATCCTAAAGATATCGTGGGTTTCGCACACTTCCAATGAAGATGTTCTTCAAATGATCAATTCAGAACGTCTGCTCATAAACACCATAAAGAGGAGAAAAACAGAATACTTCGGCCATATAATTAGAGGACCTAAATACCATCTACTTCGCCTTATAATACAAGGAAAAGTGGAAGAAAAGAGATGGATTGGTCGAAAGAAACTTTCATGGCTGCGTAATATTAGACAATGGTGTGGTTCCACAGTAGAAGAATTATTTTGCGCAGCAGCCGACAGAGAAAGGTTTCAGGAAATTGTAAACATGATGACGGCCAACGTCTGAATACGGACACGGCACCCAAAGAAGAAGAAGGCAATGATTAACCCCGTTCCCTTGTTTACTCAACTTTTAATAGACCCAGTCAATAACGAGTCGTGGTATTACAAGGTTACTACTTCATAATATTTATGCAAGCTAGCAAGGTCGAGTTTAGACTTACTAGACTTCTGATAAATGTTTTAAATAACAATAATACTTATTTATGTAATGGTGATGCTGTTCTATTTTAATTGATTTAATATAATTTGGTTAATAACTATTTAAGTGAGAATTCTTAATTTAAAGGATTTTAGTATTTGAATATAATATTCCACATCATATTATCTCACTAAGATAACAATGCACTGTAGAGTAGGTATACTAAATGTTAAAATAGTTACTTTATTATTCTTTTGCTTTCTATCAGGTGGTATTTTTAGAATAAGGAAAATATAAACTTGAACGTATGATTAGTGAGAATGTTCGTTAGCATCCTTCGTGTACTCTTAGATTATTATTGAAATTTACCAATTGAAGTAGTCTTTGTACCTTAAATAAGCATTTTGTGATTTTGTTATTACCTCTATGTTTCAAAAAATAATTTTGCATGCGTTCATGTTTTTCTTGATAAATGATAATATATGTGTAACTGTTATATTATTTCGAAATGGAAATTATAAACAACTAAAGTAGAATGTAGAACGAAGTTTCAATAAAGTATATAGCTTTTTATCGAGGCTGGAAATTCCAATACGATGTCTAATATGTACTATACATTCTATGGCGCGCGTTTCTTGTAGAGCCCGGACCTCCTAAACCATGTCCTCCTAAACTCGGCGTGAATCGTCTCGGTTGTGGGCATTATGTTACGATACCATCCTCTTACACCTAACTCTCTAAATACTTAAAACTCGTTCTTGCTGACATGATCATGCTCTCCATATACCCCAACCATCTCATTTAAGCTCTTTTTACCTTTGTCACAAGACTTGGCTTTCCATAGAGCTGGTTGACTTTAGTACCATTAGTAGGTACGCCAGTTACAATTTCAATATGTAAATATTGTATAATTTAACTCTGACAAACAGCAGCATTGAATTAGCGCTTTTTTATTATTATTATCCTTGTTTTTTTACATAATTCTTCTATTCTCATTACCAAGTCTTTACGTACCGTCAACATACATAAAGGTGGCGCATGATCGGATGCTGTGAGCACTAAATGAAATATCTACGGGTGTTCGTTATTGCTAAGTGTTAGTTAGTGTTATCTGTTATTCAGACAACCTTGTCCCCGCTACAGTTTCATTATCACGATTTACTTAACCACTACATCCAAAAAGTACAGCAGATGGATTACAGAAAACTGTCGTTTGCTGTAATCCATCTTATATTAATTGAGTTTTCTGAACAAAAATCTTCGGCTGTTCTACCATTGATATACTCGTTCCCTTCCGTCAACCAAAGAGTTTTCATATATAAAACTTTCCTTTGGATGTTCTATCAAATGTTACTTGTGATACTCGTTGAGGTCTATATATTTTTGTGGCTTTTTTATACATAACTTCAAAGAATCGTGTTAACCTGTTGTTGTATCCGAAATTATATTGGTTTTATGAATTTTTTTAGTTTATTTTCTAAACAGATGTTTGGAGTCTGTTTCGGAAGGTTTTATTACTTGCAAAAAATAAAATACAATTAATGTCATAAAATCTAAACTTTAATTACGGTGTGTTAATACACCGGTGACGGAAGGCGAAGACGGAAAGGGACCGGTCGAAGGAATAGAGATGGAACGGGCCAATGAACACTCGGTCCAGTGAGGAACGGACGGTGACTAATCAGTACTTAGTCACAGGAGAGAATAGGTCTGTCTCAGATCAATATTCCAAGACCTGGTACTGAACTGCCACTAGGTCAATTCTCTAGCACAAGCAGTTGGCCTTCAGTCAATACCCTAGGGCCAGTGAAGTTGTTATTAGATCAATACTCTGATGGAACTCCGGACGGTTGGCCTCCATTCAATACTCAGAGACCCGGTGAGAGTTCCTACTAGATCAGCAATCTAGCGGAACTCAACTCTCTCTTGTGATATACGCTGTTTTATATGTGTATGAAGGACTGACGGACGGAGGCCATGCACATCGTTATCAGACTTAAGCTTTCTCTTTCATATCTTTTGTCTTTTTTAAATTCAATGTCCAGTCAAAAACATACAATACAAATTGGCAACAGTGAGGAAGAAATATCATTTCTCATCAGAATTTGATTCATTGCTGTCAAAAATTGTAATGAATTTGGATTGATATGAAAACCATACCTTTGTCGAACTCTTCTTGTTCTTCTTTGTCGATAATAATATATAGTTTTATAAAAGGGACCGATTTAAAAACGTTTACATATTATTATACATAATTACTAAAAACCTTTCAGTTTTAGTTCTAATCTTTGTTTATTTTATTATCGAAATAGCTAACAGTTACACATTTATTGTTAAAATTGATGAATAAGTCTTCAGTTGTAGAAATAATATTTTGTGCACACTATAAGTATCTCCTTCTGTTGCTAATTTTTTTGAGAATTAATAAAAAAATAACTAAACTGTATTTATTCAGTAAAAGTTACAGGTTCATGGCATTAAAGCTCCAGCAAATATGAACGTATAGAAGTGATGAGATCATCAGCATGCATATCGTAATGTACAGAATGTTAAGGATACGGCAAAACCGAGCATAGCATGTCGGAACAGTGTCGTGCCTCAGTACATTACTGTATGCAATCGTTGAGCTCGTCACTGCTGAGAATCGTTCAATGTTTGTTCAAGCTTTAGTATAGTTTCATCACTGAAGACTTCTTATATAGAATTTGAAGAATGAATTATTATTTTAACGTTTATAATTTTGTAATTTTATAATTTGTAATAACATTTTGTATTAATGTCATTGAACAGGTCAGGATCTAAAGTTGAAAGAAATAGAGTATCTCAAGGACCTCCAGAAAGCTCTGAGATTAAAGAAGGATTTGAGTTACCATCAGATGAAGGGTTTGTATTAAATATTTTTTAAATTGGTATGTATACAGTATGCTTAACATGATATTTAACTTACTGGAAACTTAGGTTTCCCTTCTTCTTCTTCTTAGCCTTCTGTCGTCATTTATAGAGAGACATAGGCCTCTCCCAACTCCTTCCATCGGTCTCTATCCTGAGCAACATATTTCCAATTTGTTCGGCTATCTTTTAATGTCATCAATAGTTTCCCATATGTTGAAAAATCCTTACAGATAGAAATATAATCTAGTTTTCACGAAAATATTTAATAAATATTTTTAAGATATTTTGGAAACGTATCTAACTTGAATTACTTTGCTGACAATGATCATGTTACTTCGCTTAACATGGTCATTGTCAGTACATGTTCACAGCGCAAAAATGTAAACCAAGGGACATGGAGATCTCCATTTGGCACCACAGTTAATATGATCATATTCTTGTGTACTCTAAACCCCAATCAGACATAATAATCGTGTGTACTAGGAGAGGAGCCAACTCGGACCCCTACCTTGTGGAAAGTAGAATAAAAGCCATATAATCTCTTCACACCAAAAAAGACAAAGGATCCAAAAATGAAAGTTATAAAATAGAGAAATTAAAAGATAACAGCAAAAATGCAAAATATAGAAAAACAATAAACAGAAAATTAGAAAATCGACAAAATCATGAAGATATTTTTAAATAATGTGAAACATATAAAAACATACAAGGTGCAGCAAAACACCGACATTGAGAAAATACAAAGAGCAACAGCAGAATATTATGATGAAGAATGTCTGCAACATAACAGAGAAAGAACCATAGCTGCCATAACTACACAGAACAAAATAAACAGACAAAGAATATAAGAGACTGAGAATGGAAGAGAAGAAAATACACCGAAGGAACAAAAGAGAAAACAGAAAGGGAATTTTGTAAACTGAACAAAACTAAAAATTCCCAAAAATTGAACAAGAATAGAAAGAATTTTAAACCAAGAACAGGAATGTGTAGAGATAAATGGGAAAGCATGCTCACAGAACAGAGGGAACTACAAAAGCGATGGACGGATTTCTTTAGGGAAAATTCGAAGAGAATAGCGATGAATTCGATGACGAAATTGAAACTGGATCATCGACACAAAAGAGAAACAAACTCACCCGCATTAGTTAAGTGAAAGCAGCTGCAGAACTGTTAAAAAAAGGTGAAGTCTCACTATTAAGCGCGATTCACGAACTGATACTGAGTATATTGAAAAATAACAACTTCCACTGGAATGGCAACATTGGAATAATCATGTCATTGCACAAAAAAGGAGACCAACTTAAATTTGAGAATTATCGATGAAATACTGTCCAACATAATATATGAGTGGCTAATAATGTGTGCGGAACAAATAGTTGGGTATACCAATGCGGTTTCTGCAGGTAGAAATCGATAATAGATCAAATCAAATTTGATGCAGACACGCACTCACCTCTTCATTGGCTTTGATAATATAAATCGAAGATTCCTGAACATCAAAATAGTTTATGACACCAACGTAACTGATTACGATCATTAAAGATTGTAGAACAAATCAGAATCCGAAAATGAATTAATAGATACAACCTCTACTAAGAGAGGCCTACGCCAAGGAGACGCCTTATTCTGCATCTTATTTTTAACATCACCCTAGAAAAACTCATAAGAGAATCAACAGTCAACATCATGGGAATTGTAATAAAAGTGTACAAATACTAGCATTTACTGATGACGTTGATGTAGCTGGAAGCAGCAGAGATGGGATAGATGCATTCAATCTAATAGCAAACAACAGTCTAAAGACAGGGTTAGCGTCAACGCATTTGTTCCGCAGGGATCAGTTATCGGACTCACCTTTTGAAACGTTCTTTATGACGGCGTGCTAAGAGTAGGCCTACCTACGGGGTCGAGTGTAATAGCTTATGCAGAAAATTTGGTTCTTATAGTGTCGGCTGACGATGAATGGAACCATTAAAACGAAGATAGTTCTCTGTTAAGAGATTTCCAGACTTCCCATATTTCAAAATGGCTAGAGGCTAGTTCTTCCAGTGGTTGCATCCAGTTGTGGTCCTTTAGTCCTACTCACCTCCGTAGTCTGGAATGAGTTTTTGTTCGACGTTTTGTGTTGCTCGGAAGAAATTATTTTTGATTTAAATTAAATTTGCAATATAGGTGTAAAAGAATTATTTGACTAGTTCCAAAAGTGCAGAATACCTTAAAGTTAACAAGAATTGTTTGTAACAACCAGAAATTAGTTAATTTAATCAAATTTCTAGGACAGCGTTGCCTATTACAATGCTGAAATCGAATGCGACTTCTGCAGAAATAATTGAAAGTATGAAAAATCCAGCGAATGGTTTATTGTTTATAAATATGCAACAAAACCTTCCGAACTTCACCTTCGTTTCCGCTGAGGCTGTGAGTTGGTTAATGACGCACATGGAAGAAGTTAACAACGTAGAAAAAGGAGTACAGGTAAGCATGCCATTCATTCTTCTTAATGGTAAATATTTTCCACGAAATATAGAGCTTTTCAAACTTTTCATTTTCGTTTCTGATCATGTTTTTCTCTTGGGATTTAATAAACTAATTGTTTGTTGAAATTTAAGCTTCAAGTTTTGGATAAGTTAGGTCAGGTTGATTTAATATATAGACATATAATACAAATAGACTGATCGCTGCAATACATTACCGTTCCCCCAGTGCGACAGAGAAAACTGCCGCAAAGCGGTTCCTGCATTTTTTTTCTATGGCCGGGTTTATCGACCGCGTGATCTTCCCATTGGTCATTTAGGTCACATGGTCACAAAGCGGCCCATTAGAAAGATATGCAGGGACTGCTTTGCGTCAGTTTTCTCTGAGGGAACGACGCTGTATTGCAAGGCTCAATATATTTGTATTATATGTCTAAGAGTATTTTAATTTCTATTTTGCATGTGTCAAAAGTTTCTTTAAAAAAAAGAGTATTTTTGGACTAGGTATACAGGAAAAATTCATTCAGTTTAAATAAAATGTTGATATAAGGTTGAATGCTCGAATAAATGAACTTTGATCATCATAAAAGGCAGATATCGAGCACAGTTTTATTAATTTAATCTTGCCCAAGTACTTTCGCTCCCTAGAGCATTTTCAGGGGCATTTCGTGTGAATAGGCCACAATTGACGAAATGCCACTGAAGATGCTCTAATTGGTTGCTCTAAGTTGCTGAATTTTGTTAAGTCAAATTCGATTTTTTTGCTCTAAATAATAAATGCTTTAGATTTGTTATTGTTTTTTTGTTTCAAATTCCATCTTAGTGTTGACTCGTAATTTTCAGATCATGGAGATGCTATATAAAGATCAGTTTATACGACATGCTTCTGGAGATACCAGTAGAACATTTGTTTACGGATTTTATTTGTTTTACATCATAAGCAATGATAAAGGTAATTAATTTTACAAACAATTTGTATATTGATTTATTTTATATTAAACTTCATTTTTATTTGAACAATTACTAACGATAATAGAACTGGTAACTTATTTTGAAATTTTTAGATGAAACATTCCAGCTATGCGGTGACATCGAGATCTTCGAGAACGAATGGATGGAAGTGGAAGTAAAACCTGCGCTAAATTGGGGACTTGCAGCTCCTTCTTCTACTTTACATGTTCCAAATAGTTTTTCAGATCGAGAACACGGTGTACCTCACTTTTTATGCGAGGACATCGACGCCGAATATGCAGAACGTGATTTAGAAGGTACTTAAGGAATTTTCTCTAAAATATTTTAAAGATATATAATGGGTTAAATTCAAATATGGTTGATAAATAATCGATACATTTGACCTCCCCCTGTATTCCTACGATACATTCCCGAGTACCGCTGAGGCTCGGGAATACATCCCGCGAAGAGAAGAGTTTTAGTCGTTAAGAGGGACAGACGCAAGCCGCTAGTGCATCGATGCATACACATTAAATTTGTTTTGCTCGCTATTTCGTAAAGTAGTGTAAATCATGGTAATTAGCGGTAAGTTCTTCACTTAGTTTTACCTGACCCTATAAATTGTTTTCGATTGTTTATTGCAACCATTTAAATTTTGATAATTATTTGCACCTATGAGTTAAAGTTCATTTATCTTGCCAGAGCTATCGAAGGAATAGTTCGTATTAATTTAATTACTATTAATTCTCGTAATAGTACATTATTTGTTTAATTCCTACAAATGGGGTATTCTATTTTCAAAATTAATATCAAAACTAATCTTATTTTCGGTAGTCCCTAGCCTGATATACACTGTAAAATTCTTTTAGCAGATTTACCCTCTTCCAGTGCATAATTTACCTTTATATATACGGTAATTTTACTGAATTATAAGGAAAAATCACACAATCTATTCGTTACTTTAAGGCAGTCTATGGTTCAGTAGATAGACAGAAGCTGTTCCAGGCTATGGTGTACTTCCAAATACCATTGCAG